>CM074120.1:6964249-8246392 GCA_037177725.1 Cyamopsis tetragonoloba | reverse complement strand
ATTTGCTCTTAAATTTTATTTTCTCTCATCCTCTCTCCTTCAATCTGAACACAACACTGAGCTTTTCCGACCCAATAATCATGAAACACAGCAAATAATTTTGTATTCCAATATTATTCTTATACAAATTTAAAGAAACAATATAAAAAAAATTGTAATATTAGTTTTACAATAATTGATAAAAACAAGAAATTAAACAAAAATAAAAACGAATTACAGAGGGGTAAATATATTGCGATACACAAGACAAGTGTATGGTCTTATTTTTGTGGATGATAATATATATATATATAGATAATATATATATATATATGTATATGGGGTTTGCTAATGTACAAGAGTGCATTAGCAAGTTATAACTTGAAATTTTAAAATACGTCCACAAGGTGTAGCATGCACTCCTTCTATAAACAAACAAGTGGGTGTACGTTAGCAAGTCCTACAGGGATTTGCTAATGTACACCCAATTGTTTTATAGAAATAGTACATTAGCAAGTTATAACTAGATTTTTTAAAATACACCCAAAAGGTGTAGCTTACTAACGCACTCCTTCTAAAAAATAAGTAGATGTACGTTAGCAAACCCATATATACATATATAATTAAGCAATTAAGTTTAATTAATGGTGTAATTTGATTTGGTTAACCAAAAGCAGCAGAAGCAGGGGCAGGAGGGTTAACGAGAAAAATATCAAGAAGTTGGTCAACAGAAGTGTAATTATAATCTGGATATAACTGTGAAGCTTCTAGTTCCTTTTCACCAACTTCAAAGCTCACCAGATCTCCTCTTACGAATGCACTGTGCAGTATTGAAATGGGTATATCTTGCGGTGGTGGTAACGCTGCACCATGCCAAAAATTAGTCAACATTTTAAATAACAGTATTATTTGAGAATTACTAATCGATCCAAAAATTAATACGTACTTTGTGATAACTTGACCATTTGTTTCTCTGGAATAAAAACCTTATGCAAATTGTCACCAGTTTTTTGTTCCCACAGTGAAATCAAATCATTTTGTGTTATGATATTATTTGGAGGTCGATAAACAACAATGCGATTCTTTGTTCTTGGATCATTTGCCACTTTTACTGTGTACATTCCGATATCTTCCTCATAATTCAGTACCGCTACAGATTCATTCATTCAATTTCACATATGAGATTAAAAAATATAATAAATAAATAATTAAGAAAATGATTGAATTAATTTACCTTTGATTTCTCCGTTTCCATAGACAGAAGTATCTCTGGTGGCATTTTTATCATATGGATGAAGTAAATAGTTGACAAAATAAGCACCACAAAAATTAGCAGAGATAAAAGTGAAAGGGATTCTAGCAGCTTCAATTTCTCTTCTAATTCTTCTCTTTTTATCCAGAAATGCTTGGAACGGAGGAAGTGGGTTTATCCTATCTTCTTCTGCTCCAAAATCTGATGGAAGGAATCTCTGTATATATCCAATATAATTCAAGTTATCATGAAAAAAACAAAATCAATATCATTAAAAAGTCGTATAAAAAGTATTAAAAACAGTTAGGAATAAAATTTTTTCTTATATATTTAGTATTTTTTATATAAATTTTATGAAACATGAATTAAAATAAAAGTAAAGTGATCAATAATTTTATAATTATTTATAGAAATATATATAGGAGGGTACCTTAATGTTACCCGCAACTTTGATAGCTTCTATAATTTTGAGTTGTTCCAACACTTGTGGGAATGGCAAGGTACATATCACAATATCTACTTGTTTTAGCACTGAGACAAGTTTCTCATGATCATCAAGTTCTCCCTGCACCATTTCCAATCACACTAGTTAAATTACCAAAATTAACACAACTAGGATTACTTCTATTTTTTTATCAAACAGAAAATATAAATTTAAAAATTAGTTATTATAATTTAAACCGTTATACTTTACTCAAATGTGTGTTTGTGCTTTTTGAATGTGTAATTTATTATAAAAAGTCATGTTTAACAATAATTTTTATTCAAAATAATAATAAATTTTTAAATTAGCAAAAGAAAAATAATAAATACATAACAGCGGCTAAATACAATTTTGTAGTAAATAATAATAATTAATTAATTAATTAACCTGGACAAGAGTGACTCCCAAAGATTTGAAGTCATTAAAAAGTTGAATCTTAGAAGGAGAAGAATGTGAAGTAAGAGGACGTGTATAGACCAAAGTTGAATGACCCAAAGAGATGCTTGCTTTCACAATATGCTTCCCTATATAACCTGTTCCTCCAATTACAATAATTCTATTCTTCTCAGCTTCCATGTTTCTCTTTAATTACTTTTCTTTTTCTTTTATCTCGTTAATCTTCCTCTATCAATGTTCTGCTCTGAATATTTGTAGTATCATACCCTTTTATACCCTAATAATGTGTTGACCATACGATAGTTAGCACAACTTTTTTCAATAGCACATTTTTGTTGAACTTATTCCCTTCAAACGGGTTATATTAAGAAAATCATTTTTATTTATTTATTTATTTATTTATTTATTTATTTATTTATGTGTATTGTCTACAAATTGTACCCGTGTTCACAAAAGCAAAATAAAACAATTTTTTAACAGCAAACTATTGTTGAAAAGTTCTTCCTCTTCAAAGTTCAAACGGATTAAAAAAATCATTTATATTTATTTTCTACAAACTGTACCAATATATATTGTCTACAAAAGCAAAATAAAATAGCATGACGCCAAGGTTTAAGTTTCCTTTTGAAAAATAATGGAAATAATTAAGGTGGGCTAGCTTGAATGTATTTTAAATTTTATGGTCTAAGGTGAGCTTGAATTGAAAGCCATTTAATTTAGGCTAAGGTCAGAGTTTGGTGTTGGTGGCTAAGGGCAACACTACTATATATTGGCGAGATAACATTACACTTTTTTTAAAAAAAATAAATAAATAAATAAATAAATTCTTCAGGTCATAACTAGTATAACTTAAAACTCTGGTTTTGATTGGTGTTCAAGTTCAAGTTATGTTATTTGTGTTAGAGAAATTTTATCAAAATTTATTAGTCATAACTACCACATATATACCTTTGATTTAATTACTCTATTAATTTCATTTATAATTATGGTGATGAGTTATAAATTTATAGTTTCAGAAATCACAAAATTGTAAAAAATGGTAGGCGTCGTACTGCAATTTGCATCGTCTTAAAATATTTATAATTTGATGGCTGCTAAACCCTCAGTCACATGCATGAATCTTCAAATTCAATTTTTAATTTTTAATTTGAAACATACAATTATGAACATCCAAATTAAGCCCAATCACACGGCTATGGAACTTGGAAATATGGTTGCAATCTGGCAGGTAGTACAGTTACCTTTGTTTGGTTATATCTTATATGGAGAGGAACTAGAAAGAAAAAAACCAACGAATGTAAAGTGACAAGACTATCATCCCTAAGCGAGAGAAAAAAGAGAAGAGGGAAAATTAAAAAGAGAAAAAATGAGAAGAGAGAAATTTTTTAATTTCTTTTTTCTATAAAGTCTTTTTTTTTCTTCAATCAAAAAAATATATTGTTATTCATATTTTCTCTTCTATTTTATTTTTTTTCCTTCCTTCCAAACAAAGGATAATAGTAATATTTAATAGTGGATGTATTTTTAGTTTCGGGTGTATATTTTTTAGGGTGGTTTTAAGGTGGAGTAAAAAATTGGGGATCATATGGTCTCTTTACTAAAAAAATGAAAAATATGGAATATTTCTAAAAAATTTAGAGGTTATTTGGTTTGTATTTTTATTTTCTGTTTTCTGAAATTTTATAATCGAAAAACTGAAAAACAGAAATGTTCTGTTTTTAACATTTTTAGTTTTTCCTTTGTAAATTATAAAATTTCATAAAACAAAAAATAGACTGAAAACAGGAAATGAAAATAAAAAATGAAAATGCAAACCAAACAGCTCCTAATTCTTTCTAAAAATATCTCATACATTTTATTTTTAGTAAAATGGTCACATGATCTCAAATTTTTTTTTTTGTCCTACCTTAAAACTACCTAATTGATAGGGAGGTCACCTTCTTAGTTTTTAACCATCCTTTGGGCTTTGACATCTTCCTTTTGGGCCTGGAGTTAAAGGCTAGGGTTGAAGTAAATTGGGCTGGAGGGATTAGTATATTTTTGTTGGGAGTGACACTATCTTTTTTAATATATAAATCTATCATTTTTATATATAAAGGAATGAGTGGATGGGATTGACACCATCCTTATTGGGAGTGGCACCATCCTTTTTAGTATATAAATTTATGATTCTTACATATAAAAAAAATGGTGTCACTCCCAATAGAGATGGTGTTAATCCCATTCTCCAAGTAATGGTGGGACTTCTAAAGTTAAATGGTGTTAATCCCTCTCACTAGAATAGTGCCAACTCCAAGTGGGCCGAGCCCAATTATAAAGCCCAAAACCTTGGTATCAGCAATACAGCAAGGGCCCATACTTTTTTCACCACACACATTTCTCTCTTTACCACACATTCTAATTTTTTTTCAAAATTACCCGTCGCTTGGATTTTGAAAATCCACAGTACAAATTTATAAAAATAGTACTATGGATTTTAAAAATCCATAAGCCACGGATTATGAAAATCCGTAGTACAATTTTATTAAATACAAAGAAAAATTTTTATGAACAGTGCTGCGGATTTTTAAAATCTGTAGTACAATTTTAAAAATATGAAGACGGATTTTTTATGAACAGTGCTGCGGATTTTTCAAATCCGTAGACTACAAGTTTTAAAAATTCGTAGAGTAATTTTATAAAATAAAGTGTTGGATTTTCTGTGGATTTTCAAAATCCGAACGAAGGGCGAATTTAGAAAAAAAAATAGGGACGCGTGGTGGGTGAGAAATATGTGTGATGCAAATAGTAGGCCCAATTTTTTGTCAAAGGTGAAAAGCTCATTGCTTTGAAATAGTGGGCAAGAAAAAATGAACTAAAAACACATTCAGCTTACTATCATTGAAACCTAGTCACGATCGAACCACCGAGAATAAATTCGATCATCTACTCACGGCAACGGGAGCCGCCGAGAATAAATCCGATCAAATACTCACGGCAACGGGACGGTCTCGGAGATAGAGCTCGGCCGCTATAAAAAGTAGAACCTTCCTTATCAGATTTTTATGCAGTTGCAATTTCAGAACTTTTTGTTTACAATTTACTTTATATGTCTAATACATTCGGTATCCAAACATCAGTCATTAGAGTTGAGCAGCCTACTCAGTATTTATGGTTTAATTCTTATGATACAACATTCATCCAGAAAAAGTTACAATGGAACTAATGGCTATCCATGACCTAACATGAGATTTGAGTTCTGTAAATAATTTTTGTCAAGTAAATTTTATCCATGCATACACATTAGGCTAGTTAACTTCATATTGCATATCACTATGGAGGTGTTCCTTATGGAGAATATTTTTTAAATTCGCATAAATATCACTTAATATAAAGTATATTCATATTTAGTAGAAAACAAAAAATAAAATAAAACAAATCTGAGTAAGTGAGATTCCTAGGAATCTTGGTTTGAAGGAAATTCATTTTTAACATCCTTGCTTAATTTAGGTGGATATCCTAAACTTTTTCAAGAATCACTTACTCAAGAAAGACATTCCCAAGAGAGTCACTGAAAAATATGCCTGGTACCAAACACCCGCCCTACACCAAATTTCATTTACCCAACGTTGTTGTTTTTTTGGAATGAGCCTTTGAAATTGTACTTGGCCCAGTTTATTCTTTTCTAAGAAAAACATGAACTTAGAAAAATGTTGCCTGATCAAGAAAGAAAGAAAAAAAAAAAACTTAGAAAAAACTGAAAATTCTAAATTTCTAATATACTCCAAAGTCTAAAATATATTAATACCCAAATAACTGTACTTAAATATATTGTGGACCACCACAATTTAACAGGTCAACGGGATAAAAACCACCAGCGAAACATGATCCAGCAAAAAGGGAAAAGGGGAATGAAAAGCCAGCTTTTCACATCAAAAGGTGAACCATGGTTCAGATGAAAATGTCTATACAGGATTAGTTGTTCATGATTCATCCTTCACAAAGTAACTCTGAGGCAAGCAGAAATCTTCTTCATGATTAAGCAGTTCTGTCTCGTCATCATCTGTTTTCTGAGGGAGAAAAAGATAAACCACTATATCAGCTCTCAAAATCTAAAGCACTGTGTTAAAATTTAAAATATAGACCACAAACTAAGATGTTAGTTGAGGGGTGAATGACAAATGGGAAGAATCATAACTTATTGATGACATACCAGCATCTCTAAGTTGTAGAAACGGTCCAGCAATTGAAGAACCTCCTCGGAAGAGAAGTGTCTGTCAAAACTGATTCAACCATAAACAACACATAGATATCAGAAAATGGAGATTTGGCAAATTATGCTTGATAATCAAACAGGAGAGACAACTAAAAAGTGAAAAGTACAAACCTCCTCTTCAGATATTCCATCAGACCATAAAGGACAAAATGGCGATGTACTCCTTCATGAAAACCATAAGAATTGTAAGCATAAAATTTGATAATCTTTCACCAACCATGAACAGAAAAACGACGAATCTTGATCTTGACAACTAGTGTTAACCATCTAATATAGGAACATCTCACAAGGATAAAGTGACCATCCATCTTAGCATGGCATGCAATGAGTTTTCATACATGGAACTCGATAAAATGCAATTCAATAACTGATCAGTTCTTCATTCTTCTTGTGGACATTATACATGCTAATGGATTGCTTGAAAGGTTAACTTAACAAAAGCTTTTTAACGAAAAATGGTATATAACTGATTCTTCTATTATATTATTTGTTACCTAGCAACCAAATTCTAGAGCCAAATAATGCAGAAATGGAAAAAAAGAAAAAAAAAACTTTACTTTAGCATTTTCTCAATCATGAAATCTCAAAGTAAAGTGTGATGCCATGCATTGTAATGCAGTATGCCTTGGTCTTGCATCCATTAACACAAACAGCTTTTCTCAGGGACCCCCTACCCCTTTCTAGATAACAAATGTCATAATCAGCAAAACATGCTCAAGATAAAGAAACCACCCCATTATTTAGCTTGAAGACAGTATGACAAAATTAAAGATATTCTAGCATGTCAAGTATTCAAAATACATTCATCTATGAAATAATTTGAATTGGTGATCCATAATTAAAAACAAAAAAAAAAACAAAAATTCATATCTTTGTACAGAAACAAAATAGACAGTTCGAGGTCATTATATCAGTTGTGGTGGAGGAACTGTCTACAACCCATGGATGTATCAATTAGTACTCTAAGACATTGTTTCATGTTCTATGCTGAATAAATAGTCAATGTAATTAAGAGTACTCTAAGACAAAGTCAACTCCCTTGATCTCATGATTTTGGTATTAGATAAACTGATGTAACCAAATCGCTACTTGTGAACGCAAACACCCTAATACAACAAATTATGTTAAATAATCATGTTTAGTTTAAGGAAAGATTATAAGAAACATATGTTTGAGAAAAAGACAACCAATTCCACTCCCTGTGCCGTGAAAAAAATCCTTTATTTAAAATCCTATTTACTAGGAAGCAAGCCACATGACGACAAACGCCACATACTACCGGTTCCCCTCTTGAACTGGAAACGTGCATATGAAACATCCTACAACCGTGATTCTTCAACTATCAATATATTTTCTCTTTAATTAAACAATATTACTAATTACTTCCTGCTGTTTCCCCAGTTCTAAAACAAACTATATTTTATATTTATCTACTAAGTTAATCATGCATCAGTTCAATCTGCATTTTATTTAGGAAGAACAAAAATCACATTTCAGTATTTCAACTATCACTATCATAATTGTTAGACTAAAATCATTCATGATACTCCAACCAAAGGAATTTTTGGAAAAGTAAGTCCGATCATATACCTTTAGCACTCAGGTAAGATCAACTCTACCAAAAGATCAAATAGTTACGTACAGACCCAAGATTAAATATCTATGCAGATAAAAAAATTAAACAAAAAAGTATAAATTCCAAATTAACGACAGCGATAACAATAATTACCACCTTGAAGTTTTGTAGGAGGGTAAATTTCTAGAGCTTCTAGCAGTTTCAGTTCCAATTCAACCTGCGCTTGCTCCTATGACCATAATCGCATGTCAAATTCCAATTCAGACGTAAATTCGAATTCGTAAGTATCTTAAAATTCAGAGAGAGACCTTGTGGAGAGAGGAAGCGGAGGAAGGAGGAGGCTTGCAGGGAGAGTGTACGGACATGCCATCTTGTTCTTCCTCTTTCGGTTTGCCAGCTCCTCCGCCACTGCTCATCTTATTCTATTCAATTGTTCTATATATATTCTGATCGCTAGCCACAAATTCTCTTCCCAGATGAACTTTTTATATGATAAATTTATTTAATATTTATACACAATGTGATCTTTGTTGATTTTTGTTCGCTTAGGGTTTTGTTGTTCGATCCGAAGAGGTCTTCAAACATATTTTCTTCTACTTTTTCTCTTAAAAAACATCTGTTCACTTCTTGGGCCAAATGAGCCCATGCCATGCCCCATATTACGTGCGTCACTCATATTTTTCCAGCCATCACACCATCATTTTTTTTTTTTAAATTTGCCCTTCGCTCGGATTTTAAAAATTCGCAGCACTGTTCATAAAAAACTCATCTTTATATTTTTAAAATTTTACTACGGATTTTAAAAATCCGCGGCTTATGGATTTTAAAAATCCACAGCACTATTCATAAAAAAAAAATTGTATTTAATAAAATTGTACTACGGATTTTCAAAATCCATAGTACTATTTCTATAAATTTGTATTGCGGATTTTCATAATCCGAGTGAGGGATAATTTTGAAAAAATAAAATAAAATGTGTGGTGAGGAGGAAAATGTGTATGGTGAAGAAAGTATGGCCCTATCCCATTAATCAAAAAGACCGAAAAGGTTTAAGAAAATTTTGAAACTCTACCCATTAACTTATCAAAGTGAATATAAAAATAATGTAAGTTGAGTTAAAAACTTCAAATTGAATAATACATTATGTTTAAAAAGTTTTAAATAATTTATTTAATTTAAAAACGCATTTTTATTTTTATTTTGAAAAACAATATATTTTCTGAATATATAGTACATGATCTCTTAAAAACTTGTATCAATTTTAAAATTATTAAAACTATTTAAATTGAGTCCAATATTCAAAATGAATAATACATTATTTTCAAAAAACTACAAATAATTTAGGCAATTACAAAAGGGGGTTTTATTTTTAATTCGAAAAACACTGTATTCTTCAAGTGTATAATACACTATCGGTAAAAACTATCTACTTTTAAAAATATTAAAAATTATGTAAATTGAGCTATAAACTTCAAAATGAATACTACATTGCTTTAAGAAAGCATCGAAAAATTTAGCTAATTTAAAAACACCCAACCAATTTTTATTTAAAAAATATCACAACCTCCAAGTGTATTATTATAATACATAATCTCCAAAAAAAATTGTTACATTTTAAAAAATATTAAATTTTGTAAATTGAGCTAGAAAATTTAAAAGGTCTAATACATTGTTTATAGAAAGCTTCAAATAATTTAGGTAATTTAAAAATGTATATTCTTTTTTATTTCAAAAATATCATATTCTTTAAGTGTACAATACATTGTCACTAAAAAACCGTTGATGATTTAAAAAAATAAAAAGTTATATAAATTGAGCTAGAAACTTCAAAGTGATTAATACATTATTTTTAAATCTTTAAATTGATTTTTATTTCGGAAAATACACTGTGTATAGTACATGATCTCTAAAAAATTGTTTCAATTTTAAAAATAAAAAACATGTAAATTGAGGTACAAACTTTAATTTGAATAAAACATTATTTTCAAAAAGCTTCAAATAATTTTGGTAACTTTAAAAATGCATTTGAATTTATATTTAGAAAAAGAATATTTTCTTCATGTGTATACTACACGATCTATAAAAAAACCATTGCATCTTTAAAAGTTTAAAATATTTTATAAATTGAGTTAAAAACTTCAAAATGAATAATTCATTATTTAGGAAAGCTTCAAAAAGTTTAAGTAATTTAAAAACATATTATTTATTTTTTATTTCGTAAAATTCCGTATTTTTCAAGGGAATAATACACGATCTCTACGAAAATTATTACAATTTTAAAAATATAATATTTTATTTAAAATGAGCTAGAAACTTAATTATGCATAACACACTGTTTTCAAAAAACTTCAAATAATTTAGGTAATTTAAAATTCGTGTTTTCATATTTATTTCGAAAAATACTTTATTCTTCAAGTGATAGTACACGATCTATAAAAAAAATATTGCAATTTTAATGATATAAAAAATTATGTAAATTAAGCAAGAAACTTCAAAGTTAATAATACATAGCTCTCATATAACTTCAAATAATTTAGGTATATTTTTAAAACAAATTTTCATTTTTATTTCGAAAAACATCATATTCTTCAAATGTATAGAACTAGATTTCTCAAAATATAATTGCTATTTTAAAAAGGAAAAAAGTTATGTACATTGAGGTAGAAACTTTAAAGTGAATAAGATATTATTTTTAAAAAACTTCAAATAATTTTGGTAAATTAAAAAATGCATTTTCATTTTTATTTCGAAAAACATTATATTCTTCAGAAATTCTAGAAATATAAAAATTATGTAAATTGAGCTAGAAACTTCAAAGTGAATAACACATTATTTTCAAAAAAATATTTAAAATTCAGGTAATTTAAAAAGCTCGTTTTCATTTTTATTATGAAAAATATCATTTTCTTCAAGTGTATATAGTATGCGATCTTTGAAAAAGTTGTTGCAATTTAAAATTATAAAAATTATGTATATTGAGCTTGAAACTTCAAAGTCAATAATAAACTATTTTTAGAAAGCTTTAAATAATTTAGGTAATTTAAAATCACCTTATACATTTTTATTTCCAAAAACAACATATTCTTTAAGTCTATAGTACACGATCTCTAAAAAGCTTCAAAAATTTATCTAATTGAAAAACATCCTATTAATTTTTATTTTAAAAAATCTCATATTCTCCAAGTCTGTTATTGTACTTGATCCCTAAAATAAGTATTGCAACTTCAAAAGTATAAAAAAAATTATATAAATTGAGCTAGATAATTCAAAGTGCATAATACATTATTTTCAAAAAGCTTAAAATAATTTAGGTAATTTAAAAATATCTATTTTTTATTTAAAAAACAATTTATTCTTCAAGTGAGTACACTATCTCTAAAAAAACCGTTGATGATTTAAAAATATAAATAATTATATGAATTGAGCAAGAAACTTGAAAGTGATTAATATATTATTTTTAAAATATTCACATAATTTAGGTAATTTAAAAAAAAATATTTCAAAAAACACTCAATTTTTTAAGTGTAGTATATGATTTCTAAAATGTTGTTGCAATTTTAAAAATAAAAAATATGTAAATTGAGGTAGAAACTTCAAAGTGTATAAGACATTGTTTTAAAAAAGCTTCAAATGATTTTCATAATTTAAAAAATGCATTTGAATTTTTATTTTGAAAAACATTATTTTCTTCAAGTGTATACTACACGATCTATAAAAAGAAAAACAGTTGCATCTTTAAAAATATAAAAATTATGTAAATTGAGTTAGAAACTTCAAATTGAATAATTCGTTGTTTAGGAAAGCTTCAAAAAATCTAGGTAATTTAAAAACACCTATTCATTTTTTATTTCGAAAATACCATATTCTTCGAGGGGATATTACACAATCTTAAAAAAAATGAATACTATTTTAAAAATATAATAAATTATGTAAAATGAGCTAGAAAATTAATTGTGAATAACATATTGGTTAAAAAAAACTTCAAATAATTTAAGTAATTTAAAAATCGGGTTAAACACCATATTCTTTAAGTGATAGTACACGATATCTAACAAAACTATTGCAATTTTAATGATATAAAAAATTATGTAAATTGAGCAATAAACTTCAAAGTGAACAGAAAGCTTAAAATAATTTAGGTATATTTTTAAAACACATTTCATTTTTATTTCGAAAAACATCATATTTTTCAAGTACTCAATCTCTAAAATATTATTACAATTTTAAAATCACAATTTTTTTTTTAAATTGAGAATAAACTTCAAAGTGAAGAAGACATTATTTTTAAACAACTTTAAATAACATTAAAAAGAATGAATCAAAAAGCATGATCATGTAAAAAAAAAGTTTAGATAACACAAAAAAATAGAGACACGATGACATTGAGATAATTAATTTGATGGAGTGATGCCAATATATATATTCACCTCATGAACAATAGATTTTCTCATTTTTCACTCATCTCCTTTAATTATAATATGATTTGCAAAGAGTTCAATGCGTGACCATTTTATTTTTATTTGTATATTTTTTGAAGCTTTTATATAGAGAATTCCAAGGTTGGTGGTACGCGTAATCTTACACACAGGAAGAAATATAATATTTTACAAGAGATATTTTAATATTTAAACCGTGGGGTTAACAAATATATATTATTAAAGTATATATATATATTAAAGTATATATATATATATATATATATATATATATATATATATATATATAACTTTAATAATATATAATATCCAAATGCAACTTGAGCTATTTTTTTTAATTTAAAATTTTCTCACTAAATTTTTTTATTTGTATATATTCTGTTTGTTAGTTGAATGACATAGTAATTTTTTTTTTTTCAATAACTTTTAAACAAACACAACACATCTAACTCCTTACCCAAGGCGTAGCACATACAACCCCACTAGTAGTATTAAATTAATAGTTTAATGTATCTCTTGTTAATGAAAGTTTAGCCATAAAAAAAGTATGTTCCTCAAGCTTTTACACAGTTCCATCATAACTATTTTCTTTTCTCAAAAAATCACCCCCAACACAAATTATCTTAAAACGAAATTATTTCATAAATTTTAAAGATTAATTTAATCAAGAACGTTATAAACCAATCATTCGGTAAGATTAGTTTGTCTAAACAAAAATAATTAATTCTGAACAAAAAAAATTAATTATTTTTTAATTAATTACGGTAAAAATAAAAAGTATTTATATTTAATTGAAATAAAATAATAAATTTTTTAATCTCTTTTACTGTGATTAATTGTTTTGAAAAATAACTCAAAATCACTTCTCAAAATAAAGAGAAATTTGAATATTTTTTACTTCTAATTATTTTTAAAAAACACAAGCATACTAAAAATTTAAAAAAATACTTTTTTATTAAAATAAGTACTTATTTTACAAAAGAAAAAAACACGTACTATTAATCTTCCAAAATAAGCGTGTTTTATTGATGTTTAAAATTTTGTTCCGAATTCTGTTAATCTGCCCAGAATCAACAGTTATATGCAACTGCTTTAGTTATTATTTTGCAATCACCTATGTCGTGCTACAACTTTAGTTATTTCTACAAATTATCAATAAATCAATTGAAAATGTTGCCATTATTTGCAGGGGTATTTACCACTACAGCTCCATACAATTCAGGCCTGTAAATCATTTACCAAGGTTTCCAAATCCTTGTAACTTCTAGCCGTTGCCAGCACCAGCACCACGCTAAGAATAACAAGTGCAAAATACATCAAAATTATAATATATTTTTTTTTAAAAAAAAAAAACACGAGTAGGGAATGTCTACCTAAACATCTATCCTACTGAAATTGGATCTGTCCAACTATTATTTCAAATAAGTCGGTTGAAAAATCCACTGCTTCCCATTTTCCCTGAGAAATTTAACGCCATCTTCAATGCCTCCTTGCTTCATAAACACAAATACAAAAAGAAGATAGCAGGGAGCTAGAGATGCATCATCCTGCACTGGCAAACCAGAGCAGCACCCACTAATATACATACAGGGATTCCTTCGGAAATGGATCCATAAAAAGATTTTCCAATTCGCTTAAATAATCCATTTGGAGATCAAAGACAACTGCACCTGCCAAAAGGAAAAACTACAAATCATTTTAAAGGTTTACTTTAGTATCAAGCCTAATACCACTTGAGGATACTCATATGGCAAGATGAACCTCAAAACACGAGGGAAAAAACAAACAATAATTCAGGGAACCCCTTTAAACAGACATAGGGGCCGCAGTCTGCCTGCAGAAAGAAGCAAGAAACAAGACTTTGAACAAAAATGTATAAACTTGTATCCCAAATGTATATCATCATCACCAGGAAAAATAACTTAGTTCAGAAATATTATCTCAGAAAAATGCAACAAAACTGACCATTCAAGCATACTCGGAACTATAATCAAGATTAAAAAGCATCTCCCGCCTGAATTCTGAACGCATTCGGTAATTCAGAGAATTAGCCAAAGATTCGACTCGGTCATCACTTTCATAGTCCATTTCTCGCTTGCACCGCCTTCTGACCTTTTTGAGTGTCTCTTTTGACGGTTGAAATCCAGCAGCCATCTGCCAATAAATTTGATATGTCAATGACCTCTTTTGGCAAAATATATTCTTGTTTTAATAGAAAAATATATTCTTTATTTCAAATAAATAAATAAGAGGAAAAGAAAAATGCAGTTACCATATCATCAATTACTGTCAGAGAAGATTTGACATCCCGATTAATAAGGTGAGCATCAACAAGCAGAGAATAAGATTTTGCATTAGGCTTGAGACCCAAACTCAACAGGTGCTCAAACACCTTTGAAGCTTCATGTGTCTGCCACAAGATAATAAAAGTTATGAGTAGGTTTTTCGTAGTTTGAAAAATCAAACCTTGCACTAACACTTCAAAAGTAATCAAGCAGGAATGAACATTCAAAAGGAAACGTGCTTTCACTGTCTCCATCAGCCTCAAACCAGGCGTCTATGTCCTATTCAATCATCGCATGCATTCAATATGACTGCAAATGATGTTTATTCTTCTACTTCTGGGCCTAAAAGGCCCCCACAGAAATAGTGGAAATGACAAAGAGGAGCTAATTTGAGTGGCAATTGATGCTATATATGTCAAATATCATGAATGCAAAACACAGGAAAAACTGATTTAAGTCCAATACATGCTTTCAAACGGAGGGAGCAACAGAATGAGTAGACACTTAGAGGTGATGCACACAATGATACTAGAAGAAAAAATCGGCAAGGAGACTGAGTCATCACCTTCTTGAGCTTCCCAAAAGCACATATCAGCCCATTGTATGAATGAATATCAGGTGTCAATCCAAAACTAGATCCAATTGATTCAAAAGTTTGGTAAGCACGATCAAGGTCCCATATGTTTGCACACCCTACTATGATGCAGTTTAGTGCAGCAACAGATTTATAAGGACGCTCTGCACGACTTAAATTTTCTAGTTGAAAATAAACCTAAAAACAACATAAAAAGATTATTTAAAGTTGCAATTAAGTATACTATTACTAAAAACCAAATAGATCATGGCAGCAATTTAACTTTTCATGCATGGATGCCAAGAAGTTGCAATGAAGTATTACATCTGTTCTTATATATAAGTCACATCCTATAAGCTTTTCATGTTCCTAGCACTAAATATTCTTTTTCCAACTTCACTCCTAATTATGATTATTAATTCTACACATCTCAAATAAATTATCTTACCTTTTCAACTAATACATTATGTTAATTTTGAAAAATTCAATATATTTATATGTTCAAACTATCAGTTACTTTTAACTATTTTTCTTTATCAGTGTGAATTAGTTAAAACTGACTTATACACAAGAACAGGGGTAGTAGCATCAATGCAAGGTAAGTCAAAGTAGCATAGGCTATTTCAGTGTATATATATATGGGATAATACATATATATTTATGTGTGTAGGTAATATTGACTACTTCCTTCAGCAGAAAAAAGACCTACAGTATCCAAAGTCTCAAAACCCTTCTTAGAGCATGCCACAACCAAAGGATGCAATGAAGTAAATGGGCAGAATAGTTCTTCATATTCTTGACCGGAATCTCCATAAGAACGCTCATATTCATGCAGAGCACTAAAAGCCTTTTGTAGATTCCCCAATGATGCAAGGGCAGATATCTTTCCAAGATATGATTCTGGATTAGGAACTTTCGTTTTACGCAATGAGCGGTCCAAAACAGCCCATGAGGCCCCTAATAGATCAGAACTGTAGGTTCTACCTGCAGTCAAAAGAGCTGAGACAATTAAACCTTCGTCTACAGAGAGCAACACAGCAGGTCTTGCACGTTCGCCCTTTACAATCCATCTAGCCATAAACTCCAGGCCATAAAAAGCTAGCTTGCTATTATCCTCTCGAATTGCCTGTTCGGCTATAAAATTGCACATGGTCCAAGAGGGGCAAAGAGCTTTGTTTTGATCTGTTGTCTGGGAACACAATGTGAGCATTACATGAATTGTCAACTTATTCATAAATTTGCAAGGCAAAAATTTATTAAGTATCAACCAGATTAATCACCCACCTTGCACTTTTCAATTATTGTCACCAATGTATCAAGCCTGCGCTTATTGACACAGCTCTTCACACAGTCCATAAATACCTTTGTTGACAACATATAACCAGATTTCAAAATTAAGTCTACATATTTAAATGCAGCATCAATCTGGCCCGCCAAAAAGAGCATTCCAATGACCAAATCATATGATTCATCATCGGGGAGAGATTCATTTCCTGCCTGCAGCATCCTGACAAAATAGAAGCAAAGTTTGAAACATAACAAAGCAAATCTTCTCAGTTTACACACATAAGGATAATCCAAACAAATGGGATGCAATAATTGTTAGAGTGCAATTTTTTACACTGGTTTCCCTCAACCATATACATCTCAATATTTTGTCAATAACAACCTAAAAGACTTGTATGGCAACAGCAAGTCTCAAACAACTGAGTGCTCAAGTGAAATTACATTTAAATTAGAGAGTAGAGACATGCCTCTCTTAGCTTGCGTTACAGTTCCCAGCTAATCAAAGCACTAATGCAATAAGCATCTTTCAAACATTAGCTTATTTATATATATGAGTATGATCATGAACTTACTAGAATAAGCTAAAATCAGCTGATTCTGATAAGCTTCTCTATGAAACCTATCAAAATAAGCTGAAAACAACTAAGAGGAAGCTATAAGCTATTTCCATAAACTGCATATAACTTTATGCTTTTCCAAATGCCCTCTAATAACCTTGCTGTGCTCACCTCACCTCTAAATCAATTGACATGGACCCATATTGTCCACCCTCCAGTGTGACCAGGTAGTTCTCTCAAACCCGGAGAGATTGACACATCAGCTGGGAATCAAACTCGAAACTCCCATTATTAAACTAGCGGCTACCAACTCTTAACACCCTGGCTTTTTAAAGAGTAGTGAGCTCTCAATTTGGGAATTCTTGAGAAAATGTCTTCAATTTAATAACAATTAATAAACAAATACTTAGCTAAGTTAACACATAGCTGAACCATTAGCAATTCGTACATCATAGTAACCTCTTGACTGGTCATCTCCCAAACACTATTCTCCTCTAATCAATTAAAAGAAGCGCATGAAATCAAGGATAGAACACGTATAACATAACAAAATGAATCAAATGAATGAAGGAGATGAACTAACCGATCGAGCAATTTCTGAGCAGCGTCGGTTTCGTTGGACTGGTACATGGCTTTTAGGACGAGGTTAAACGACGCCGTATTCGGGGAAACGTTAAAGTTATCCATCTCAGCGAGAAGGTCAAGCAAATCAGCAGCAGAAGCTCCGATCATGAGGTTAGCCCTGATGTAATGGTTGAAGAGGTTGACGTCGGGTTTATTCGGCTTTCCGTTCTTGTCCAATGACCTAACCCACGCCTCGAACAATTGCTTCACGTCGTGCCACTGCTGCGACGCCATCCAGTCGCCGAAGACGTCCAGCAATGCTTGTGGATCGTATACGTCGGAGGAGGCTCGGTTGTAGAAGCCAACGGGTGCGAGCGCGTGAGACGACGCGCCGGCGGAGGGGAAGGGACTGCGCCAGTTCTCGTTGTAGAGGGGGCTCCCGGTGGCGGGGTTGGGAGGGAGCGGCGTCGAGGGAGGGGTGGGGTCCACTAGCTGAGGCTCCTGGGAGAGGAATGGGAAGGTGGAGATGGATTTGAACGTCGTCGTTTTGGGGAGGAGATAGCGGGTTCGACAGAGGATCGCCATTTGGGAAGCCATGTGAGGAGTGACGGAGAGAGTGAACGTGAGGAGTATGGGTTTAACAACAACGCATTAGGGTTTGTGTGATTCAGATCAGCGTTTTGGGAAGGATGGGTGAAATGGTAATTCAGATCAGCGTTTTTTGAGGTCCAGTTTTTGCTTCGATGTTCGAACTGTTATGTTTGGGCCTGGGTTCTTAACTCTTCTTTTCTTTGGTCGCTGATATTGGTGTGGCGCTAAACCCTACTATTTTATTTTTTTGTCATACACTTAATCATATATTTTTCGGAGATGAACAACACAGTCTCGCTCTTCCTCGGAGAGGATTATTCGTAGTCGTAGATGATAATATTCGAACTATTGAGCATTTTCTAAGGAAATATTGTCTTAAGATATGTATTTTGTATAATTATATGT
The DNA here is from genome assembly GCA_037177725.1 of Cyamopsis tetragonoloba. NCBI lineage: Eukaryota > Viridiplantae > Streptophyta > Magnoliopsida > Fabales > Fabaceae > Cyamopsis > Cyamopsis tetragonoloba. Next base: position 8,227,751 of record CM074120.1, on the reverse strand, counting down.
TTTTTTATTATATTTTAGTTATGATATTGTTACAGGTGATATTTTAAATCTTTTTTTACACAAGTATGATATGTGAGTATTGGTATTTTTCAGAATTGAGTTTGAATATTGAAGTTATTTGTATTTGCAATGAAATTTTGTTGAAAATCATCAAATTAATTATACCCGTTTTTTGTAATTAAATAGTCGAACACTATTACACTTACAGAAGAGTCCACTTACATGGATAATTCCTTTAATTTAGTTGCTTAGTTGTTTTCTTTCTTTCCCTTGTATCAAAAAAATAAATAAAAATTTAAGATGTTTAAAAATTCCTAAATCTTAATCATGCACGTAAGATAACGTTTAATAAGTTGTTATAGCTTCATGAGGTCTTTTTAAAATAAAATTATACTTTATGATTTTTATTTAATATCATCTAAACATAATTTTATGTAACAAAATATTTTCGTGCATTACACACGTGTACCTACTAGTTGAGTTAGAAACTTCAAAGTAAATAATACATTATTTTCACAAAGTTTCTAATTATTTAGTTAATTTAAAAATTACATTTTTTTAATTTTGAAAAACATCATAATCTACAAGTGTACAGTACGCGAATTCTAAATAAATTGTTTTAATTTTAAAAATATAAAAATTTTGGAAATACATTATTTTCATAAAGCTTCAAATAATTTAGGTAATTGAAAAACACCCTATTCATTTTTATTTCGAAAAACACCATATTCTTCAAATGTATTGTACAGAGTCTCTAGAAAAATCGTTACAATTTAAAAAATATAAGAAATTATTTAAATTGGGATAAAAAATTTAAATTAAATAAGACATTATTTTCAAAATACTTCAAATAATTTAGGTAATTTAAAAATCGTCTTTTTATTTTTATTTAAAAAATATTATTTTCTTCAAGTGTATAATACATGATCTCTAAAAAAAACTGTATCAATTTTCAAAAATATAAAAAATTATGTAAATTAAGTTAGATATTCCAAAGTGAATAATATATTGTTTTAAGAAAGCTTCAAATAATTTAGGTAATTTATAAACACACTATTTTTTTTTTCTGAAAAGCTTCCTATTCTTTAAGTATACAGTAAACGAACTCCAAAAAACTATAGCATTTTTTAATATATTAAAAACTATGTAAATTGAGTTATAAACTTTAAAGTGAATAATAGATTATTATTTTCAAAAATCATCAACTAATTAAGTAATTTAAAAATTTCATTTTTCATTTTTATTTCAAAAAACATTATATTCTTCAAGTTTATATAGTACATGATCTCTAAAAAAACTGTTACAATTTAAAAAATATAAAAAATTATGTAAATTGAATTAGAAACTTAAAAATGAATAATACATTGTCTTCATAAAGCTTCAAATTATTTAAGTAAATTAAAAATATCGTATTCATTTTTATTTCGAAAAATACCTTAATCTTCAAAGGATAGTAGACGATCTCTAAAAAAATGTTGCAATTTTAAAATATAAAAAATTATTTAAATTGAGTTATAAACTTCAAAGTGAATTATATTTTTTTTTTAGAAAGCATCAACTAATTAAATAATTTAAAAATTACATTTTTCATTTTTATTTCAAAAAACATCATATTTTTTAAGTGTATAGTACATGATCTCTAAAAATGTGAAGGAGACAAGTGAGAAGTGGAAGTGAAAGAAGACATGGGATAAAGGGTTCCTGATTGATTATGCTAAGATTGGGATACAGATGACATATTGTGATGATAATCCTGAAGCTTTTGAGGAGGGTGCTTGAGTCTGGTGGACCTAAGGAGAGGAACAGAAGCTAGTGCTGGTGTATTAATAGCAAATTCAGAAGTATCTGCAGTGATAATTGGTAAGGATGGGGCAGGTGAAGGAGGATCGAGTGTAGGAGAAGAAGTAGTGTTAGGATCTAATATAGTAGGGACAGAGATAGATCAAAAACCGAAGGGGAAGTCGAATCGGGAAAGTTAAAGAATGTGGTATAAGTATCTATTCTTTGTGTAGGGTCAGGAATGCAAACATATTTAGGATCAATACATGGAGAGTGAAAGGGAAAAATGAATTCCTCAAAGAGGACATGCCTAGAGACTCTTAACTATTTGGTGTGTAAGTCATGGACTAGAAATCCCTTAGTACCAGATTTGTATCCAAAAAATATACATTTATGACTTCTGAGATCAAATTTAGACCTGTGTGCTGACAAAGTGGAAGTGAAACAAAGACAGCCAAAAACCTTTAGCAATGCGAAATCAGGTTTAGAACCAAAGAGTTTTTCAAAAGGTGAAATATTCCCCAAAAGAGGTGTGGGAACCCGATTGAGTAAGTAAATTGCATGTGTAACAACTAGTCCCCAAAAAAACTTAGGTAATTTGGCCAGAAATAACAAAGCACGGGTTACATTTAAAATGTCTTTGTGCCTTCTTTCCACACGTCCATTCTGCTGTTGAGTTTTCACACAGGATGTTTGGTGGACAATACCATGTTCTTGGTATAAAGAATACAACAAAAATTCAATGCCATTGTTTGTTCTGATAATTTTAATTCAAGAATCAAATTGCGTTTGGACCATGGCAATGAATTTTTGAAGACATGATTTGGTTTCTGATTTTTGTTTTAAGAAAATAATCCAGATATGCCTGCTATAGTCATCCAGAATTGTAAGAAAGTATCTTTGTTTATGTAAAGTAGGAACTTTGTAAGGTTCCCATAGGTCCAAATGTAACAATTCAAAAGGCTTGGCTGCATTGTGATAACTATTCTGAAAGGGTATTTTCTTTTGCTGTGCAGAATGACAAATGTGACACACATGTTTTACATTACAATCTAAAATTGCTGGATACAAATTTGATATTAGTTTCATTCTAGAATCTGAAACATGTCCTAATCTAAAGTGCCATAGGGCTGAACTGGGAAAAACTGAGGTTGAAGCAAAGTTGGCATGATGTGCATGGTATGGCTTGTTAGGATTAGGTCCTTGCAATATGTAAAGTCCATCTACCATCTAAGGAAAATCAATCGTCTTTTTACCTGTTGATTCCTGAGTAGTACATTTAACCTTTTGTAAGATGATAGAACAATCCAATGCAGCAGTTAATTTGGAAGCAGAAACTAAATTAATATGAAAATTAGGCAGAAACAAGACTTGTGAAAGATGCAAGTATGAATTAAGATGAACGCTACCAATGTGAGAGGCAAAAACAATATTTCCATTTGAAAGTCTCACACTGGCAGATTTGTTTACAAGAGGTGTTATAGAATGGAAAAGTGACAGATCAGAGCAGATGTGATATGTTGCACCTGAATCCAAGATCCAAGTGCTATGTGTCAGGTTGCCCTTAGCAGTGAAAATGAAAGTTTTACCTGCTGTTGTATCTAAAGAATTAGGATTTGTGGTCGTTAGAGCTGCAACCTGATTCTGTGCAGAAGAGCTAGATGCATTTGATTATTGGAACAAAGCCATTAGTGCCTTATATTGCTCTGCAAGCAATGAAAATTGATTATCTGAATCACCCTTGATGGAGCTTCTGTCATCATCTGTAATAGATCCTGCATTTTCTCCAACAATGTTGTTCATGTTGCTAACCTCTTTTCTTTTAGAGGATCCAGGATAGCCATAGCGTCTGTAACAGACATCAGCAGTGTGTCCAGGTTTATTATAGAAGGAGCATATCTTCAAATTCTCTTTTCCCCTGCCATAGTATTTCCTGGTATCAACTACATTAGCAAAATTAGAGGTTTCTTCACTTTCAGCAGGACTAAGACACCTTTCATGCTTAACAACTAATGAAAATACTTTGTCTATGTTAGGAAATTGATCCATCATCAATATTTTTGTTTTCACAACATCATAGTCTTCATTAAGTCCACTTAGGAATTTCATTACATAGTCCTCACTCCTATACTGTGTACCAGCTCTACTAGCCAGACAATTATACTTAACAGGACATGAACAATCGACAATGTTCCTTTCTTCAACGCAAGCAATTCTTGTTGCAATGCGAATATTCGATTTCTATCCGATTGAGAAAACTGTTGTTGTAGTAGATTCCAAGCATTACTCGCAATTTGCAAGAAGCAATGCTTCTCGCAATCATAGGTTCAACTGAATTTAAAATCCAAGATACAATTAGATTATTGCGACGCTCCCATGCCTCAAAGGAATGATTCTTAAAATTCCTGAAGATTCAGATATCTCCACTACTGATCCAATCATCGAGCCATCTTAGTTGTATCACGCTCAGTGCTACTATGTAGCACAATGTTTCAATCCCTCTCTATTTCGTTTTTCTGTTATAACTGTCTTACTAGTTACTTGTTGCTTGCTGGTTTTCGGTGATAGCTTCATTTCCCTCCTTCACATTGCATAAATATGAAACTCGTGTATCTAAAGCATTTAAGCTTGATGAAAATTAATACAACAGAATGTTCTTTTTCTCTCTAAATTGTAGAACACTTATATGGTATCAGAGTATGGTTTAATCCAGGAGCTTAACTTCACTCTTCCATGGCGCAAGGAGGAAACTTGAACACTGCAAATCAGAATAATGCTCATCACATCAACACTCCAGTCACATTGGTTCAACAACACCCAGAACTTGATCAACTTAGTATTTATTACGTTCATCTAGGTGAGAATCCATGCTCACCGCTTGTCGCACCTCTGCTTTTAACTAAGAACTATCATAATTGGGCTCGTAGAATGAAATGAGCCCTGATTCTAAAAAATAAACTCATCAATTTTGTTAATGGAACTCTGCTTTCTGTCACTAATTTAGATGAGAATTGTCATTATTTTAAATGAAAAATCGTCATTAATTTTAAAAAACTAAGGTTAATTTAAATAAAAACTATCATTAATTTTTAAAAAGTTAACGATTATAAACTTGTGGATCAAAATTACATATTTAAAAATCGAATGACCAAATTTATATAAGATATAAAATTAAGAATAAAAGTACACTTAAACCATTTAAAAACTAATGGTAACCTATATGTTTGATATAATTGCTAATTCGAAAGAAGATACAAATTTAAATTTTTATACAAAAGTGCATATTGTATTGTTTATCGATTGTTCATCTTTTTTCCCTTTTCAAATATCAAAATAAAAAAAGTATGGATTTGGACGAGAATAAAGGTGGACAGATCATCAAAAGAAGCGTAGAAAAGTGGCAACTTTCAAAATTCTTACGTAATTATATTAATGAACTTTTATTAATTTAGAAGGATGGACTTTTTAAATAGAAGGATAAAGTCTTACACAGTTGGACTTAGAGGGTGAACCCTTCATTCATCCTGTACAATTAAGCACTTTAGAGTTTAGACACAAAAATCAAATAAAAGTGGTCTAAAAGTAACCACAAAATTTCAAAGAATGCTAATTCCATGTCCCATTCTTAACAAAAAGGTGAAAATTCCTTATTCCTTTTGAAGTCCTTAATATGTTTTATAATAGTGTTCTAAAAGATAACGAATCCATCATCTCATTATTGCGAAATCAACAACTTAAATGGTATAAGTTTTGCTGGTTTTTGCTAACATTATTTTTTTTCCTTTCTTTAATTTCTCAACATTTTTTGAAGTGTACTAATAATTTTTTGTTTAGTTGCACTTTTGCTTCTCTATATTTTTAATTTTCGCGAGTTAACCGCTTTGACTATTAAATAATTAACAGAGATGGATGGAAGGGAAATATTCGCAACTTTTGATAACATTTAGATCTAATTTGCGAAATTAAAACTTGATGGACTAAATTTGTGAAAATTGAAAACACGAAGGACCAAAAGTGTAATTAAGCCTAATTTTTTTATAAACAAATACTCACACACACATATTAAATTAAATCGTTAATATCTACACAAAATTTTTTGTATCAACTATCAAGATTTGAACATTAATCATCTAATCTCTCAAATTTTGAAGACTTGACATAACTAAATAAGCTAATATCCAAAATTATTAAGAATATTTTTTAACTTATAGATTAAAATTAATTTATCAAAAAATCAAAATGTATATTTAGAATTTAAACCTATATAAATATACTTAAAAGAATAATTATTTACAAATTGTGTTTCATTTTAATCGAAAAGATTGGTGTTGTTTGATATTCTTGTACAAAACAAAAAGACTTAAATTAATATTTAACTGATTGATTTAGTGGTTATAAAGTGCTGCTTTGAGTAGTAACAACTCGATTCAAACGTCAATAGACCTATTTTCGACTATTAAAAACAATAAGACTTAAATTAACTTAGGATCATTATATTCCACTTTTGCATTTGATCGATTTCGGTTTCTCAGTTTTTAAACGTGTTAATTAATTAAGTCCTTAAAATTTTTAAAATGTTACAATTTATCCTTCCGTTAATTTTTTGTCCACAATCTTGTGGAAAAAACGATATTTACGCTAAAATAGTAAAATTTAAATCAACCAATTATCTAGTGGTATAAGAATCAATAATAATATTAATTAACTACCTCTCCTAACAATAAAAGAATAAAAATCAAATAAATTTTAACCTAAATTAAGACATTTAGTGTATGTGATAACTACCACTTGTCGTTAAGAAAGAAATCCTTGTGCCAAGTGACATTTCATCAAACATTTTGAGTGGTTGAGAATCTTTCTCCTTCCTTTTTTTTGGCTAATAAAATAACAGCTCAATTATTAGATATGATGCTTTTATTTTGGAAAACTTTTGCTAATCTCCGATGCCAAACAATCATATTTGTTGTTCTGCAGTAATTCAGAAAAATATGAAAGTTTTTCCAAATTATCATACTCTGTTTTCTGCACTTAAACTTAATTAATAATAAGTTGAATATTGAAAAGTGAATAAATGAAATTTGGATAACCGAATAAGTCTAAAATGTAAAAGATTAATTCAGATTGATCCAATTTCCATTTAAAAACAAATTCAACGACAATGAATAACGAGTCTTATTACTTCATTAGGTGAGATCACATTTTTGTATAAAACAATAATGTTTAATGCATTTTTCTATGATGTCTCCTTAAAAATCAAATCCATACAATATTAAAATTATAAAGTTACGTTTAGATGATTTTTTCTTTAAAACCGAATTAATATACATTGCAAAAAGCCCTACATTTTTTAATAATCATTCTTACCGAAGTTTAAAATAGATGTCATAATTTTATTTAGGTTAGGTAAAGTTGTATTAAATATAATTAAATACAGTAATTATGGACATAATTACAATATAATTAATACGAGTATAATATTACAATTTCTTTGACTATTAAACCTTTGTTTGAATAGGAAAAAAATTGTAAGGAAAGAAGTAAAAAGAAAAGAAAATAATAAAGAAAGAACCATAAAAAAAATTAGAAAAGAAATTAATGTGTTTTATTTTGTGGAAAACTGACCAAAAATTAAAAGAAAAAAAAATAGCTATGATATAAAATTATCTAATGTTACATATGGACCCCCACTGCAACTTGTTCTCACCCTGTTTTCTTTCAAAAATGATTTTTGCTTGCTATATTCTTTTCGTCTCACTTCCATCTTTTCAATTTCCCTTTTATCCAAACAGGAGCAAAGTTTTAGCATTATAATAATAGTAATAGTAATACATACTCATCTATTTTATGTGTAGTTAATAGTAAGTCTATAGTGCATGACAAATAATAAAATTATATAAAAAAATTTAACATATAAATAACGTATAAAATTTTTAAAGAATATTATATGTATTATGGGAAGAACAGATCATATTTAATAACTTTGATTTTTTTAAAAATGTTTTAAGTGTTATTTTATTTTAAGTTTTACTAGGTAACATCAACTCTGAATAGGAAATAATGATGATGATGTTTCTACAGTTCCATCCCCGTGGAGTCTGGATGGTTCTAGTACCAACGCACAACCACAAGAAAAAGATCTAAATCAACTTTTTTTTTTCTTAATGTCTTTGGCTGTAATTTCAAAATTAACGCAGTGTGAGAATATGTGTTTGGTCGATAAAAAAATAATTTTACATTTTGAAGTAAATATAGCTGAAGTAAAAATTATTGCTTTCTTTATAAGTATTTTACTTGTAAAAAAATTAAATTAATTTTTGTTGTCTTATGATTTATTTTTGATTTTTGATTTCGTCATCTAATTAATAAAAATTTTAAATCAGTCATGTAATTTTTTATTTTGTTTTAAATTAGTCTTTTTGTCAATTCCATTAAATGGCTAACAAAAATATTCAAAACGACATAATTTTGGATTTGCACACAAAACATCATTTTGACGACATTTTCATGATTTTCTATCAGTTATTTAATAGAGTTAACGAAAAAGGACAAAATTGAAACAAAATAAAAAAGTCACAGGGGATCAGTGTGAAACTTTTATGAGTTAGAGGACGAAATCGAAAATAATAATAAATGAGAGGATGAAAATATTAATTTAACAAAAAAAAATATATAAATAGGGTTATATTAACATGGTCCTTGAATTATGATAATTCATTTACAAGAACCATTAGATCAAGAGCAAAATAATTAAAGAGAGACTATGTTAAACGATTCAACGGTAGTAGATAATGCAACACCAATAGAACATGAATGATCTCAAAATAAAGGAGACTAAGATAAAACAACCAATATAAATAAACAGATTATTTTTTTTATTTTTAGTCTTGATCTAAAGTAAGTTTAGGAACCTCCCTTGTACTGAGGCACACACCGGCCCACTGGTTCATTTTCCTATTTCCATTAAGTAGCTGATAAATAAGTCATACTAATTAAGTATCACACTTTGGTAAAAAAAAAAAAAAGTATCACACTGGGTCAAAAAAATAATAATAATTAAGTATCACACTTTGTCCAAATAAGAAAAAAATTAAGTATGGCACTATCTTTTATTTGTTTTTTTTTTTAAAATCTTAATTAGTACCAAATAAAATATATTTTATCCAGTAAAGTCAGCATAACTAATAAGAATATATGTGTGTGAGTGTGTCATTTAGGGTTTAATCCCTAGTGTTATAATTTCTTTCTAAATTAAAAAAATAAAATAAAATATATTTTTAGATAGATTATTTAAAAAAAGAAAATGACACCATACTTAAATAATATAATGCTTTCTTGGATACAAGTTAAAAAATCCTAAAAATAATTTTAGAAATAGTAATTTTAAATTTTAATACAAATCTAATAATAAAAAAAATTGTTTCCTCTAAAAATGGCACCCTAAACCAGGTTGAGTTACCCTCCATGAGTTTATGACCGTTTGATACTATAGACAAATTAGTCAGATACATACTAATATATAAACAACACATATACTAAAATATTTTTGTATAGTATGATAAATAAAAGCTATACCTTTAATACAATTCCCCAGAACACTCTCCCATACATAAAGTTACTTACTACTTAGTATTCTATCTTATTTCTTAGTATTTATTTATTAATTAATTAATGTTCATAATGTTAAACAAACACATAAAAAGACTGCTTGAAAAGTGTACCCTTACATAGAATCTCACCACCTCACTACTCTCTTCTCCAGATATCTAAATTCTCTCCCTCCATTCTTCCTCTTTCTCTCTGCCTCTTCTTCCAATTTCCTCCATTTCCCCATCAAACCAATTTCTCTTTTTCCTCTGGATAATCTAAAAATCATTAATCATGGCTCTTATGGTGTATCTTCTACTTTTTCTAGCCCTGACTGGCCATTCAAGTAAGCACCTGGATTTGCTTGTGCTTGTGCTTGTTCCAAATTTCATTTTTCAACAATTTTTTTTTTTTTGTAATGATTACATCTTATCTCTAACATGGGTTTCGTGATTATTTTCACCTCCTGATTTTCTTGCTTTAATTTCTCTGATTTGGCTACAAAGCTTCTGGAGATTGATAAATAAACTTCTGGGTCATTTTCTTTTGAAGAAAAGATGAGATTTTTGTGTAGACTAACTGCTTTTTTTGCTCAATTTTTTTTGGGGGATACAACAGGTGCTGTTTACTGTGTGTGTAAAGATGGTGTAGGAGATCAAGCACTTCAGAAAGCAATAGATTATGCTTGTGGAGCTGGAGCTGATTGTACACCTATAACTCAAAATGGACCTTGTTTTCAACCAAACACAGTGAAAGATCACTGCAATTATGCTGTTAATAGCTATTTTCAGAGAAAGGGTCAAGCTCAGGGAAGCTGTGATTTTGCTGGTTCTGCCACCATCAGTCCTACTGCTCCTAGTAAGTTTCCTCTAATTTTTTAAGCCACTTTTATAATTTTTAATGACATCATAGTTGAAAAAAAATAAATAATAAAACTTCACTTTTACTGATAATTTTCTCTGTTCTTGTCCCTTTTTCTCTCATCTGCAGCTTCATCATCTACATGTGTTTTCCCTTCAAGTCCTAGGTATGTTTCTCGATTTGGATCTTGCTATGTTTTTTGTTTTCATGTTAAGTGATTTAATTTTCTGAAACTCGAGGAATTTTCCCTTATGGTTAGTTCTGTTTGCTTCCATGATGTATTGACTAATTAAATCTACATTCTATTTTTACAGAATATGGAAGTGATATTATCTTAACCATTTTACTTATATTGAAGTCTGTTTTTACTTTTTATGGAACCAAAACTAAAATTTCCTTGCTTTTCTTTTCTGTGCTTAGAGAGCTTGGTTAGATTCAACTTTGATTTTTTGGCATTTGCAAAAAGTAGCTCTTAAAAGTGGTGTATTTTTTATGCTTGTTGTGAACATGCATTTTGTTTTTTGTTTATGGATTTATTTATTTTTGGGTGCAACATACTTTTAGCTTACATTAGCAAAAAGCTCTTTTTTTTAGATTCATGTATGCACCGCCCTGAACCAGATTTACACAAAAACCCTGACATGATTGCCCTTTTGAAACATTAGCTGTCATGATTATGATGTTTCAAAATTATTTTAATTTGTCCTCTTCATCCCCAAATGTTTGATTCTAGATCTGTAATCATACATAATATTTAGGCTTAATTTCACTATAGGTTAGGTGCAAATATAGTTCATCTCTGATTTCAGTCCCATTCTTTTTTGTTAACACCTTCAGTCTCTTTCTGTGTGAAACTTCTAATTTTGATATTTTGTTGAGTACTTCTCTCAAATTCTAATAGATTATCCCAATGTATAACATTTGCTCAACAATATTATACTAAAAAATTAAAAAGTTATGCATTAATATAATTCATTAGAATAAAGTTATGGAGAAAATATTAAAATTGAGTGTTAGAAAAACATGGAAGAGTGAAGGTGTTTGAAAAAACTAATAGGACTGAAATCGCACTTGAACCGTACCTAGGAACCATGATTGCAATTAAGTCTAATATTTAATATTTATGCTCTTTAGAAGAGCTTATAAGCAACTTATGAAAATACTTTTCTATATAAATTATTTTCAGTTTATTTTCATAAGTTTTCTATAGAAGCTTATCAACTTATTCAAGTAAGTTTTACAATTTTTTCTATAAAAAACTCTCTTTTAAAAATAACATTACATAACTACTTAATTAAGCTATCTATCCAAATAATGTACTTGGTTGTATGCTTATATCTTATTAGTCTATTTGAAGATCATATTTTATTTGGCTTCTACTTGCAGCAATACAGGAACCACCACAACACCATCAACCACCACACCAAGCACCACACCACCCTCCACCATGACACCAACCACCGGAACTACTCCTGGCACAACCACCGGGACCGGGAGCGGTGTTGGCACTGGGACCGGGACCGGCATCGGCACGGGCACCGGTACAATCACAGGGAGTCCTAATGTGTTTGGAATAAGTCCCACGTCGTCTACCAACACTGGTGGCTTCAATGACTCTAGTGATGCAATGGTTCACGTGAAAATCACTAATGTGTTACTGCTGTCTCTTGTTTTTACCTTCTTGCAAGTGTTAAGGGTCTAAATGGTACAGTGCTAGAGAAAAAGAAAAAAAAACTGTGGTGGTTTGATATGCGGATGAGATTTTGCCACGTCATGGATGGGTATTCATGTAATTTCATCACAGGGAATCATCCAGAAGCAAACCCCACTTTGGCATCATGTTTTTTTGTTTGGTTCCTTCCTCTATGAAGAAAAAGAAAAAAGCTAGGGAATTAGGTTCCTTTTTCAGTGGTGAATATATCTCATGTATGTGACTACTAGAGGGGTAGAACCTCATGGATCTCCATTTGTATATTATTATTTTCTATTATCTATCAGTATGAGAGGCACTATTTTTTATTTTTAATTTAAGAATGAGCCTTGCTAGTTACTACCTGAAGTATTACGTTTTCCAGCAACCGACATTGAAATTGGATCCAAGAACCCTAATTTCATCTTCCTCCTAATAATAGTGCATCCAAATTGCAGATTCATGGATCACTAAAATTAATGATTTAAGTACAAATTTTGGTAAATAACTCACAATTTTGTTTTACCAAATTTAAAGAGAACCTTCACATATTCATGAAAATCCCACCTTGAGCTTTCTGGATCCATTCGTTATGCAGCAACATAATTATTCAGTTAGTCATCTCTTCTTGCTGCACTCATGAATTGAACGCCTTCTTCTTCGATTGTTGGTTATTCTTCTCCAATCTGCAATTTGGGTGCATTCTTATTTGGAGGAAGATGAAATTAGGGTTCTTGGATCCAATTTCAAAGTAGGAGGAAGAAGAAATTAGGGTTTTGAAACATTGTTATTTACCTTTAAGTCAAGTGAAGGACTAAATTGAATCATTTAGGAATGAAATTGGGCCTTTTGATGTTTTAATTGAGGGATTAAAATAAATTGTTTTTTCCTATTAAAACGATATTATTTTGATGCTTAAATTAAATTTAACTGTCAATTAATAAGTCATGTAGATACTTAACCTGTTACATAAACACTCCATTAGTATCACTTAATGTTAAAATTAAAGTGATTTATGGAGTGTAAAGTAATGAACTAATTTAGTCATTTTAAAAAGACTAATTATTAAAAGATTAAAATAGTTAATTACTCATTTCTAATTAAAATTTTAAAAGGGCAAGTAACTTATCCAAATGATATGTATGCAAAAGAATTTTCCTTCAATTCTCTCTGAAGACTTTATCATGAATGCTTCATTCATTCTCTTCCCATGCCACAAAATATTGGATTCACTCTTCACTTTTAAACTCACACACATAAACTTATGAGCTCAAATTTTCCTAAAATCCTGGTACCAAAACAAAACATAAAAATCATTTTTTTAATAACAACTTTTTTTGTTATTTGAATAACAAATTTTAAGGTGAGCGAATGAATCTAAAGTAAGGAATATATTCTGACTCAAAAATACCTATAGAAAAACTGATACTTTATCTTATTAGACTCTCTGAGGTTATAAAAGAACCATTTGGTAATTTTAAAGTAATTTAAAATAAGATATACATTTAGAAAAAGAATCAATTCAATTCTTAAAAAAAAATTAATTATTATCAATCAACTTGATCTTTTAAATATTTTTATCATTAAATTAGTCCTTAGAAAAATTAAAACACTACTAAGTTATTGTGTCAAAGGTTTTAGTTAAACACTAACAAATTAGTGTCCTGAAATGCAAAAAAAAAAAAAAAAAATTTAAAAGACTAAATTAATGACTAATAAATTTTTAGAGGGTCAATTTAATGTTTTTATCTATACAAATTTTCGGTTTGAATTTTCTTAACCCAATCAAGCATGAACTATTTATTTGTAGAATAATGATAAGTGTATTTATGTTAGTGATTACACTTCATTTACCACCTTTCTAAACCAGTCAAATCATACTTCTAGTTGTATTACTTTTTAGTTTTTTATTTAAAAAATGGTTAAAGTTAATAATAAATGAGTGAGATGTTTACAGTAAAATACTATACTCATTTTTCTTGTGGCTTAATCTTTCTACTAAATCTTCTTTATTTAATTTTGACAAGTGTCATTTATCTTTTAAAAAGTAAATACTAAGAGATAAATGATACTTGTCAAAAATTAAGTGAGTAGGAAGATTAGTAGGAAAATTTAATAGGATGATTTAATAGGAGGATTAAGATTTTTTTTTTTAAAAACAGCGTAGGCTATTTTTTTTGGTGTTAGAAGCATGGACTATTTGAACTATTATTTTGAACTTTTTATTACACATATTTTTCCTAAAATTGAAAATGTATTTACTATTTACACATTTATATGCTCTTAGATCGGTTATTAAAGTAAATAGTAGTAATGTTGACGTGTAGGTGCTTCATTTGATTGGTATATGTTTTTTATATGAACAAAAAAGTTAGGTTTGATTTTCCCAATTTTACTCCAAACATGCAAGTGCAACTATTCTGCCACTTGTTCATTTGACTGCTACAAGTGGCTCTAACAGAACGAAATGTTTATATGATTGAAAAACAAAGGTGGCTCACTATGCATCACTTGCTTGGAACAAACAACACTATGGAATAATAATTTATGTTTTCAATACTTTCTCTCTATTGATTTGCGACCATTCACGTTGTGGACCAATTTCTCTTGGACACTAGAGATTATTGAAATAAATTTTATTTTTATTTTTTTAAAAAATTATATATATATAATCATGATTCAAATCTCAATCAATGAATAATGGCGCATGCTTTCAGTGACATTTTTATGTTGTTTTGCCTTTTTATGCCGATTGATATCATGCTAATTGAACTTAATCAAATGAAGTTGAAGAGAATTTGAAATAGAGATAACATTATGAATGATTGTTCTAAAACCTATCATTCTCAATTTGCCTCAACTTATATATAATCTTATGAAATTCAAAGAAAGAAAATAATTGAATAAAACGGACACAAGCTTGACTTACGGAAACTTTTATTGTTCTATCACTACCAATCAATAGTCATGTCATGTTAAGCATTGTCACAAACATACCTATGACACATTGCTTTCCAGTGTGATGGTAACCTTGAACTAACTCTTTGACACGTCCTTTAAAATACATTCAATGAAAGGTTAAAATTTTATTTTTTTTAAATATTTATATTTAACTATAGAAAAATGCTAAACAATATTCTAAGGGCACTTGTGAAGAATATAAAAATATAAACGTTTATTAAGATTGATAGTATTTATTGTTTCAAAAGTTGAAATCCTACTTAAATACTGTCAATCCCAATAAAATATTTCCACTTTTGTATTCTTAACAAGTACCCTTATGACAATGATTAATAACACCCTTAATTAAGCCAAGGTAAGTATTATAAATAAACAGCACCTGAAGTGCTGTTCTTATAAATGAGAAAACAGATCAAGGAGAAAAACAATAAAGGGGAGAAGTACACACAGAACACTAAAGAACAACCATTCCACCAATATGCCTTAGCCATGGCCAAGAGCTAAAGCAAACTGGGTCAAACACTTGAGATGCATCTATAGAGATTACTGAATTAAATGTGATAGTTATTCCTGGTTAAAATTTAAATGTGAATCACAAAATGCATATTTGATTTTCAATTGCCCAAAAGTAAAAGTACTTTTTCTTTGGGTATTTAATAAATATAATTTGTTCGCACTAAAATCTCAATATTGACGGGTGGAACAATTTCTAACTTTTAAGTGAAATTACTTACAATTCCATCAAACCAAGCCAAACCAAACACAATGTAAATAAAAAAAAGACCTGTTAAAATAAGACTCAAGTTTGTCTCAATTTCAACTAATATATTTCTTCAATTTTGAAAATAAGTTGTTTGACATTTCTAGTGAGAATGATTGCCCATCGGGCTGTAAGACAGCAAAAAAAGTCTTATTTTAATTAAAGTGCAATTCGATGCCCATTGAGAAAAAAAAAATGTTTAAAATGTATTCAACAAGTGAGGTGATTAGCTCAGTGAAGCTAAATCCCACAAAAGATAGCAATTTTACTGTCAACAAGTAATGATGAAACCATTTAGAAAATTAATCAATATCAATCAGGTGGAGTTGGCGGCACTGAAAACTGAATTCAATATTGGAAAGGTTCAGTGAGTTTTTGTGCCAACAACTAAATACTCATTAAAATTCAAAAGAAATTATTAGTATATATATATAACATGATGAGCAAGGTTCCTGCACAAACCAATATTAGGATACTATAGCTATATATTGTTTCTATCTTCCTCTAAAACTCCAGTTAGGGAAGGAGCATTCCAAAAACTTATTTAGCTCTATCACCTGCTAGTTTGCCACAAGGGCAAAACAGAATTTTCAATCTTCATACTTGTGTAACACATGGTTTTAATTTCTTAGTCTCTCTCTGCACAAAATCAACAATTAATTTCATAGTAGAATCTGGTCTTTCCAAATGAGGAATATGTCCACAATTGGGTATTTGGCGTATAATTGCATCAGGTAATTCACAGTGTAGTTGCTGCAAGAGTAGAACAAAATAAGAGAATTATGCTTCCAGATCAAGACTTTCTAGCATGTCAAATAAGTCTAATAGATTTCTTGTTAATCACATTATCACATTATGGTATAAAAATAGAGCTATATGGTAACTAACCACTCCAAGCTTACTGCTGATGATGCGGTCATTTTCACCCCATATTATCAGTGTTTTCTGCTTTACCTGTTGAATAGATCCAAACATTTATAGAAGTAAACAAATTGCGCCTTATACACAGAAATCTGACTCAAAATATGTACTAGAGACAATACAAGGAAAATAAACGAATCAAGCTTCTTCACTAAAGTCGAATTAACTTTAACACTTGTGCATATATCGCCCAAATATCCAATGGAATTTTTTAGGTTTTAAAGCATATTTGCTGACATTAGCTAACTCATAGCCTTGTTAAGCTTTCTATGTAAACTAATTCCTTTTCAGTTGTTTTCCTTCCAAAAAAAAGGCTATGTTTAAGTCTGGTATTGTGAGACTGTAACTTTATTATAAAAATAAAATACAGATATACAAGCTATCTTGCAAGCAAACTTCAACATGCCTCTCTAACAGTTATCACTGTGAGAATAATGATGACAACCGTTCAACAACCTAGTATATGTAGCACTTATAAGAGAAGCTTCCTCAATAAACATCCCTGCCTCAAATTTTCAAAAGCTACTCTGTATACAGTTTAAGTTGGACAACAACTTTACTTCTCTACTTGAACACTTACATCTAAATTTCTCTTTATCATTTGACTTGAAGTTTTCTTCATCCTCTCTCTACCTCTAACTTGATCAACCCCTCCGTAGTCCTTACTAGTGCTTCTAAGAGTCTTCTCTATACATTCTCAAACAATCCATAAGACAAAACTCTACCATTATTTCTACAATTGGGACTATTTCCACTTTCTTTCTGACGATTGTATTCCTAATTCAGTCATGTCTTGTGCAATCATTTATCTATATTAACATTCTCATTTCCGTGACACTAAACTTCTTTCTTGATGACTCTTTACTACCCTATACTCGGTGCCTTACAACATTGCCAGCCTTATAACTGGCAAAGTTTTCCCATAACTGGTGCTTTTTTATCATATATCATTGATATTTAAAATCAAAGCATAATGATAGAAGAATTGATTAACTCTGGGAGATTAAACAATTAATTACAGCAGAAATCAGTTCAAATTCAAATTGAAGACAGCCGACAGTTAATAAAAATGATGCTTGTGATTACATACAATTTTCTTTACAGGACACTAGAGATCTGAACCCATACAGCAGTTTAAGGGAGAAGGGTATATCCGATAAATGGTCATGGTACATCATGCAAATGCACAAGGTGTCATAAATATTCATATTCCAAAGTTTTCATCTGTTCAAAGGGTTTCTCTAGTAATAGCATAAACATTGCGACATTCATCATCAACTTGTAATGCTGTATATACCTTCTTAATCAGCGAAGATACATTGTAACCGCCACTAGTCATAAAACTCACAGTAGCATCATCCCACCAAGGCATTAAGCAATGCAAGCGGCCAACCTATTTAGATGACATGAAGACTCTGTTAGCACTCTAGATTCTTGCAACATTCGAAATGACAAAGTATTTTGAGGCCCATTGTATGAAGGGGACTTCTGTACATATCCTTGGTCAGACATGAGATGCCGGACATGTAATTCCTGTGTAAAGGTGTTTTTACAGTTATTTTTCTTGGGTTCTTGCTCACAGTAACCAAATATTCTTTATGAAATTTTGGGCCTTAGACAGTGACAGATGTTATTAAAAATATAGGTTTGTTAGTGACTAAGGATCCTCAGCTAACCTATAACCAACAAAGCACGTGGTACTTGACCATGTGATGCTGAGTTATCCAAGAGCAAAATTTTGGGCCACAGACGGTGACAGACGCAATTAAATATATAGGCTTGTTAGGATTCTCAGCTATCCTACAATCAACAAAGCACAAGGTAGTTGACCATGTGATGCTAAGTTACCCAGGCCAAGAGTGCATGGGCCAAAGGGCCCATAATGATGCCAATAATGCATAAATAATTTGTTCAGCAAGTTATACAAAGTTCAACCAATAAACGTTATATGAATAAAACAGTAATTTTAGAATCAGGCAACTCACATCAGTCCAAGCAAGGCTGGTGCTGAACGAAATATTGTTGAAAGTCAAGTAGGTGGCATACAAGCGTAATGGAATGCTCTTCAATAAAGATACCTGGTTAAAGAAAAAGTGCCTGTGTTGAGTTTTTACTTTCTAATTTTAAATCCTCAACATTCTCACCCTCTCATTTTTATATCTTTAGCTAATTAGAAAATTCTACTGAAACGATCAACTTAATGTATTTATTGGTTTGAGTTGGAATGAATAATAATACGACTGATTTAAGTAAAAAATGAATAGAAAAGATGTCATTTTCCAAAGTTAAATTCAAATTAAGAAATTCAAAGATTACTTACAATTTTCATGTTGGTTGAATATACAAATGAATTTATCCAGCAAGAGAACATTGCACAGATAGAGATGATATATGGTGTATTTCTAGATAATTGGCAGTGATATGTGCTTAAGGTTTTAGTAAGTTAGAGAAATATTCACCCCAGCATAGGCCACCGCTCTAGGTAAGGTTGCAAGGATTCCAGTTCCCTCTGCATATACACTAGCATCAATCAAAACAAGTTTTTCCACCTGAAAAGATGAACTGCAAATAAATGACCACTGCACACAAGACTCAATTGATGAAGTTCTCTTTTTCAATCAATATTTTTTCCGGCAAACAGGGTTGTGACAGATATTCATAAGTTAAATTAATGGATGACACAGAGCACATACAGCTTCCGGATAATTGACTGCAAAATCAATGGCAACAGCAGAGCCAAGGCTTGGTCCAACCAATATCATTGGCCTTCTGATGTAGGACCTCCAAAACTGTTAGAGATGAAACCAACTCAGCCTCAATACAGTGTGCAATAATTGGAAGGAAAACAAAAGACATTTGAAAGAAACTAATTGACAATAAAGAAGCACTGCCATTAGTTCAAAAGATACTTGATGAACATGTTAAAGCCAATGATAGAACTAATTCATTATCCCAATTCACAAAATTCGATAACTTAGACATTAAATTTATTAGGTGCAGTTAACTTTTCAGAACTATATGCCATTTTATATTGGTCAGACTTCAATCGAGATGCTGAGTTTGATTAAGTCTTGGGAAATAGGGATACAACAATTACATCAGCTAATAATACACAAGTACCTGATAAAAGTGATCACGCTTGGATACCACATCACAGGGCGGAAGTTTTTCTGATGGATAAAAAAAGTAAAAGTGGACAATGAATGACAAAAATCTTGTAAGAAGCCGGAGGAAATGAACATACAATAGGCATAGTAACAAAACAAACCTAAATCAGAGAAACCCCAACCAAGAATATCAATGGCCCAGGTCTCAAAACCAGATTCTTCAAGCATAGGATACGCATATCTCCATTCTAAACATGAGCTGAATAACAATACATTGTGAAATTCAGGGGCAACTTGAGCGTAAAATGTACAAACTAATTTTGTCTTTTGCATATTATGAGCACCTGTCAAAGCCATGTAGAAGCACAATTGGGGTTTCCTTGCTCTGCACCAAAGGCTTCACACAACTACTCATGATGGGATTTTCTGAGAAACTAACCTAATTGAGTCATATGGAACAAATTAGATATTTATAGGCTACATATAATAATTGCATTTGACCCTAACTAAGGACTTTCCATTGAAGTGACCATAATGGATGAGTGCAAGCACAACTCAAATAAATCTTACTAGTGAACAAGTTTAAATAACATGACCCAAATCTAACTAATTTGCCACTCCGAGCAAAATTGAAGCAGACTATGAAGGCAATGTAAGGATCCAAGCAAGTAAGTGAAATTGAACATAATTTTGTTAATCCTGTATAACATCGTGAATCATGGCATTACAGTTGAGCCCAGGACAGCATACAATAAATTATGCAATAAAAGAGGCACAAAAACTTTTAAATCCTAAAAGAGGGACCACAATAAATATGAACATAATACTAATAATTATGATAGTAAATGGAAATTCTAAAGTACCGTAAACAGTGGCAGTACCCCCACCTCATTTTGTAAAAATTATTTCAGTTCTTTTTATTTGTTTTCACTGACATTTATCGAATTCATTGAAGAAAATTTCTAAGATTATGAACGAAGATAACTTTGGCATACAGTAAGAACGACTAAGAGTCCCCAATCGAATTCTCCCAGAGTAGAAGAATATTCGAATCTCGGAAACGAAAACTTAGCAAATCCCAAATTCTATGCGATGGTCCAAGGATAACATTAATGTAGTTGAAAAAACAGAAACAAAAGGAGAAGAAGAAGAAGAGCATGAGATAACTGAATGAACTGCAAAAGTAAATTAGTTAGTTTTCGGAGCAACACAGAGAGAATGTGAACGTGAACGTAAGAAACCGGATGGTAAAAAAAGAAATGAGAGGGATATATGTGTAATTACAGGGACGGGTAATCTGTGAATGCGCATGGCGAATTTACGAGCGCAGGGGTCTCGGAGAGTGTGAACTTCCCTGGGGAGAAAGGAAGGGAAAGAGGCATCGGCGACAAGGGAGAGTTTGGGGGAGAATGCTAGGTGAGAGAGAGAAAGAGAAAGAACCATCTCGCGTTTGTTTGTTTGTTTGTTTGTTTGATGCAGTTTGTCTTTGTTAGCTAGCAGAGAATCAGAGTGAGATCAGTGAAGGAAGGAAGAAGCGGTAATGTGTGTCAGATTCACACACAGACACAAAGAGAGAGAGAGAAAGAGAGAGAAATGCAATGCAACGCAACGCAGAGGAACACGTTCTCCGTTACAGATTGACGTGTTTGGAGGGAACGACTGAAGATTGTGAGCAACTGGTTTCACGTCTTGGCATGCGCGTAGGCTCTGCAAATCTTTCTTTCTTTCTTTCTTTCTTTCCTTCTTCTTCCTTCTCTCCTCTGGCACTTCTGCTGTGTATTCAATACTATCTATTTAATGGGAGCCACAGCAAGCAATATTTGCCAAAACTCTTCCCCCCCTCTTTTTTTTTTTTTTTTCTTTACAAACAAGATCACGTTTTTGTTTTTGTTTTTGTTTTTAGAAACGTTTTTTGTATGCAATTCCATTGCAATTAACTAGAGCTAATTATAACTTGTTTCCTTCGAAGGGCTGTTTGGTATAGGGGCCTTGTTGAGTTGTTGTGTTTAGTTTGTAAGTTGGGATCTTTTTTCATTCTACCGTTATGAAATATAAACAATTTTCTTTTTATAATGTTATATTTTTAAGGCAAATGATATTTGGTGTCCTAAGAGCATTATTTAAGTAGCCAAATGTAGTAAAAAAGTATTGAATATATAGTTTTTTTATATTTCTGAGAGATGAAACAATGTGCACATATGATTGTTTTTCTATTTCTAGTAACTTTAACTAGTGCCCTAAGGGCACTATATATCAAGACGCTATTTTTAAATGGGGTTGAGTTTAAGTGATATTAAAGTCTGTGATATCGTGCATATTTTTTTATAAAAAATGATTTTTGTTGATTCAATTGATAAACTAAAAGTTTATATGATATACATTTATTATGCAAAAATTCATACAATTTAAAAATGTTTTGCTTGAACGTTTAATATATTATTTAAAATATGAATAAAATTTTTTCATTAAATTACATATCTACACAATTTTTTATGAATTTTTACGTAATTGATCTACATCATATCAATTTTCAATTGATCAGTTGGGTTGGCAAAATTTATTTTTTATAAAATGTTATTCTGAGTGTCATTTTGGTGTCATTTAAACATAACCCTTTTAAATATAAATAAATTTAACTATCTCTATTTGTATTTAATAAAAAATTATTTAAAATACCCTCTCTTTAATTCATTCATTCACTTAAGGAAAATTAAATATTTTTTTTATAGTTCTAAGAAGATTAAATGAGATAAATTAATTTTCTTAAAGGACATAAAGTAATTTTTTTTTCTTATATTCAATAAAAGAGGAAGTAAAAAAAGTCGTTAAAATAGATTTTGACTAGCATACCTAAGTCCAATTCTAAAATTAGAAGTATGAGTCTAATCTCTTGGACCCCTACTCATTTCTACTCCTATTTGTAAGCACAACAAACAGATTTTACAAAATTTTGCATTTTTAAGTTAATAAAAAAATATATTAATTAAGAATTAAATTTAAATACTCACAAAAGTATGTCTTTATATGTTAATTAACTGAGCTAATTGTCTTTATTGAATAATATTTCACTAATAATAAAAAAATATATTGAAAAATGATATCAAACACTAATGCATTGCTATTATTTTTCAGTCATGCGTTTCAATTCTCTGTCTAAACTCTAATGAGACAAATTCAGGTTCTACTTGTTCATTTAGTGAGTCTTGAAGAACACTGCCAGCCATTAGTATTATAATCAAGAAAATTGTTTTTTTCTTTTTCTTTTTTTCAATTCACTCTAGCGTGAGCGTAACGAATAACCAAATGCACAAGTATTTAGATTTATTTTTTTAAAAAAAACCAGTAATTTTAATTTTTCAAAAATTTATAAAAATATTAATTATTATTTTTGAAATAAATTAGGCTAACCATTCATCGATTTTTTTAAGAGTATTTTATGACCGTTAGTAGTCAATTTTGACCATTTTAATTCTAATTAGTTCTCTTTCTTGGTACAATGTTACACAAGTTTAGATTTGTTGAATAATTAGTACTTGAAGTTTATGGGAAATTAATGAGAGTGTCTTTGTAGAAGAACAGTGAAAATTTTGCCGTACTTGAATGCATGTCTCGTTTTTTTTATACCAGCAATTCATTGCTCACACTGTCACACGGCACAATTGATAAGAACTTTCCACGCCTGAGGTGACCGGGAAGAGCTCCCCTCGCAGGACCACAATAGAATGCATCTCAAGTTAAGTTCAAAATTCAAAATGGGTTTCTCAAAGTGTATTAGGATTTAAAAATGCGTAAAGACGTTTTTTTTCTCTTATTTATCTGTCATTTGAGGATAAAATACTTTTACTAAGTAATGTAATTATTTTTTTTGTTTTTATTAAAATAATTTTTTAAGTCTCTATAATACTTCTTTCGTTTTTTATGTTAGTCTTTTAAGGTTACACACATGAATTAAGAAAATTATTAGATGTTAAAAATTTTATGAGTATTTATTACATAATTTCCTTTTATACTTTTGTTTATAGATAGTCGATCATAAATGTTTAGTGGAAACATGCATTTATTATAAGAGGGTAGGGGTGGCAATGCGGGCCACCCCGCCCTCGCAGCGGCTCACCCCACAACTGGCCCGCAAAAAATTATAAAAAATATTCTAAAAAAACTTTAAAAAATCAAATTAATTCCAACACTATATAAAAATAATAATATTAATTATTCAAAAGATCTAAAAATTTTATAATGTAATGTTTTTACAATAATATAAGAAATTTATATTAACTTCATAGTAAACAAATGTAGAACTAGATGCCTCACTCTGCCTCTTTGTCTTTGTGTGTTTATTTTTTTAATGAAACAAAGCAGTTCTGACACCAAAAAGTAAAAAAGACTTGATTCAATTTTTTTTGTCTACAACTTATTCAAAATTTAACTTTTTTTTTTACAAATGAGTCTGTGGGCCAGCCCGGCCCGCACAACTTTTTTATTCAAAAATTATGTTCCTATTTTTCATTATTTCATTGTTTTAATAGTGGAACATTAATGAGTTCTCAATTAAACATAAGAGTAAAATAGATAATAGTGCAATTAATACTACCTTGAAAATCTAAATGGACACATAAATAGGAACATAATTTTTTTCTCTATCTGGACAAGTAAAATTGGAACGGAGGGAGTACTTTAAAAAGAGGTTTTTGGCTCGATTTCTACAAAAAAATATTTTTTTAGGAGGAGATTTACCTAGCTCTCAGGACAGTGAAGTTTTCCCTCCCAAGTTCTATTATATTTTAATAAGACATTATCTAAAATATTTTAATGGTCCTTTTTATAAGATACTTTATAGTTTTCATACAGCAATTATTATCAATTTTCTTTTTTACACTCATTAAACACTTTGACTTTCTCAACTCTTCAATTTTTATTGACCAAAGGTAAAATTGGCATCTCATACAATTTTTTAGAAAACTAATAAAATTAAATAATCTTATGATCCGTGTAATTCGGTTGAAAACATCTTATAAATAGGACTAAAGAGAGTATTTATATTAAGTCCGACCATATATATATATATATATATATATATATATATATACACACATACATACTAGGATTGCACCCGTGCATCACACAGAATGAATTATTAAAAATAATGTTGAAAAATTTTATAATTATTTTGAATAATTATTATACTTTAAATATTTAAGTTGGTAATAAACTTTAATTTTGATTGAAATTATAAACTTTTATTAAAAGTCAGAAAAGAACAAAATCACTTAAACAAATTGGAGATGGACCATGAAAAGTTACCAAAATGCAATATAGAAAACACAAAGTCACCACAATATACAAATTTTTAATAGGATACTGATTTTTTTCTCATTTTGAATTTAAATAAACAATAAAGAGATTCACAAAATCAATTCACTATAATGAATCATTAATTTTTAATTTTATTTATCATCTGAAGGATTTTCAAACACTAATATTATTTCATTCAACAATGACTTATTTGAAAGCTTTCAATTCAAGAATTAACCAAATCAATTGACTCATATGTAATAGTCTTTTAAGTGTTATACTTGTATACTCACAATTTGAATATGAACTTGAATTGTGCCTTAAAAAAAATACAAAAGTGATCTTGGAGTGTATAAACATCACATGTATTTAATACATTATACTTTATTTATTTTTGACTTACGCCAATGCATTTTCAACTCACAAAATTAATTTCTGTTCAAATATATTATTTGTCACCTATTTAGTACCTCAAAAATTTTATCAACTTGATAAAAAAATTATCCTTGAATTTATAGTGACCATATGTTAGTCTGTTCATGTTGCATAGGATTTAGTTTTACAAACATGACAATTTTTTTCATAACTGATATAAGAATATATAATTTTTCCCTAATTATATACAAAGGATCCTCCCTCTTAGCATCTTACAATTTTATAAACCCTTGGTATTCTATTTTTTATTTCTTTTTTTAGGTAGATACAATAAGATCGAAAGAGATAGAAAAAGCATATGATATGGTCCATAAATTTCTTTAAATATCTAATATAATTAAACCTGAGTGTATTTAAAATTCTGACTTAGCATTCCAAGCAAGTTTCATTTCATTCACGTAACTTGAATCTTTTAGTTGTTATAAATACATGTATTAAAATATTTTTACATCATTATTGAAAACAGTCTATTCACATAAATATAAGAATACACCTATTGCATTATATGAATTTAATTAACACAGTATAAACACTATAAAAAACATAGAAGGGTAAACATACATCAAATAACGTATTCACCAAGAGTTTTTCAAAAACTCCACAATTCAAAGATACGAAAAAAACCCTTGAAGTAGTTATGTTCAAAACATGACTTTGAAGCCAAGAGGGAAGAAAATCACGGGGATAAAGTGTTCATGTTGCAAGAATCCCGGACAAAGAGTTCATGTTGCAGGAAACCCTCTAAAGCCACCCCATAGAATTGTAAAACATAAAATCCTTTTAAGAAAAACCTTAAATCTTCTTTTCTTAATGAAAAACCCTCTAAGCTGATGTTAGAATAACATCCTCCTCCCTTAATTTAACATTTTAAGAGATCAACTTTATAATTGTAGAGCCCATAGAAAGCAACAAATCTCAACATAGCATACTACATAATGGAGAGAAAATCACTGCAAAGACCAATTATGCCACATTATGCATATATATGAAAATAGAGATATGACAACATTGGGACCCTGTATTAATGCTATACTCACACAACTTGGGTGAAAATTTTGAGGTATGCAGTATGATATGTTTGACCACACATAAAGAGAATACCTAAACTCACTCTTAGAAAATTTTGTATTTGAAAACTGTTAAATTAGAAGATAAACGTAATCAAGCACAACTTCTTACAAAGGTCAGACTTTCTATGTGAACAATGTTGATAAATTATTTATCCAAAAAGGAAAACCAATATGATGAAAGTTTGCTAGCTAGAATTCCACCAACTATGAATTCATAGATTCAAACCACTTATTTGAGACAAATTTAAAGGGGAAAGTATCAAAGTTGGTTCATTAACTGAAAAATTTGGAACAAAAGAAATTAACATTGTATAGTATACCAATTGATGCATCAGAAGTTTTGTAACATACAACAATCCATCAATAAAACACTTGAAAAGTAATTAAAAATTATGGGTGATTTTAGTTAAAAAAATATACTTATTGAATCTAAATTTGGTTAGCTTGACACCTTAAAAAACAAATACTTTGTGAAGCTCCAATAAATATTCAAGCGAATACTCTCAAGATTTAAGATCCATTGAACACATGCTTTAGGAAAAATAAATCATGAATTTATGAAGATCCATCTGTTATTGTTGAGAACAATAATTGGAGAACATAGATTACCCTGTTATTGTTGACGTGATATTCAACATCTATTCCTGCAGGAAGATCCATCTGTAATTTTGGACATAGGAAAAAGTTTTATATTTATGTGAAATGGAGGAAAAACAAATACAACAAAGAAAAACTATAGAGTTCAAGTTATGGAAAAATATGATAATATTAAACAGCAGGGTGAAGGAAGAGGAAAAAACCTATGAAATTGTAGCTCAATAAGAAAAGCTTATATCTTTAGCCATCGGTTTCCAATAATTTATAATTGAAGGTGTTTGAACACGGTTAGGATCGGTTGTGAATAGACAAATTAAAAAAGTTAATCCATAATATGATAAATGGAATGAAAATAAAAAAGATCATTTTAATCACAAAAACAATGTAATGTTTAGGTAACAAAAAATGAAGCTCATACATATGATAACAAAGAAAATGAACACTTGTAAGCTATAACTGCATTAACTATAAATGAGATAACTAAATTTGTCCACACCACTGTCAATTAGATCAATAACAGAATTCTCAATGGAATTCCATGACAAACTAATGTTATCATTTATACATGTCGTTTGATTTTCTGTTTAAATTATATGCAAGTAGATAGTGTAATCCAGAATCTTACATGTAATCCAATGACCTGCCACCTTTAACAATAAACTCTCTTGTGTTGGCTATCCTTTCTGTCAACTAAAAAAAATAATTTCAAGCTTCCATTATAATTTTTCACAGAATTTAAACCAATGCAAAACAGTCATGAAATAAGTAAGAAAATAATAAAATTCACAACCTTTTTTAGACAATTGATCACAACCATGGAATTATAATATTTAACACAAAAATAGTAAACTAATGTAACCTTACCAAATTATTAGAAGTTAATGACTCTAAAAAAAGCATTGTGAAAAGGAAAGGGTAGGCATAGCCATGAGGATGAAGAAGATTTCACAAACTCACACTGTGTTGAAAATGACAAAAGTTACAATTGTGAAGAAGATAAGCATACCAGTAAATCTAAACCAGCTTTTACCAGAATCCCATATATATATAACTTAATGTTACCAGAATCACATATTCATTTCAAAAGCTTTGCATAATTGCAGATTAATCAACCAATATGATCAGCAAATAGATACCTTCTTTGATATAATGGATAAATCATCTCTCACTGCTGCCCTTCCTCTGATACTCAAGTAAACTAATTCAAAATCCTATGTACCGATGAACAGAGTTTCAATCCTGAGAAGAAATTGGAAAATGTAAGTCCAAAATAATAAAAAAATGAGATTCAACATAAAGGAAAGACCCTAAAAATATAAAGAACAATTTCTACCAGAACATGGTTTGCAAATACCAGATTCATACAATTTTCTACATACTCGGTAGAACCATGGCAAAGTTTGAGGGGCTTACCGCAGCAGCACCATTTTGAACTGCTATAGTTTGGATTTGCAACCTATTTGCTCTAGAGCCACATGCGAACAGTATGGAAGAAGGGAACCACACGATTTCTTCAAAATTAACCGCTTGAAATGGCCCTATGAAAAATTGCCTACTGCCCCTTCGATCAAAGTGAGTGTATCAGCTTTTTGTGCAATAGGAAGGATGAAAGAGATGAGAATCAAATGCTGAATTACAAAACAAAAAGGATGAAAGAGGAAGCCCAAACCTGAAGATGGAGAAGAACAACTTGCGAAAAGGGAAAATGGTGCAATTGAAGCACTGTCTAAGGCCAATACGGCAGTGCCTTCAAAGTAGTTGTATGAAGGAATGAGAAAGAGAAACCATGGAAAGTGAAGAGATCAAGAGAGAATGAAAAGGCTTTAGAGAGAAAATAAATAAATTAATGGGAATAGTTAGTGAGCTCTCTTTTTTTTTTTCAATAGTGAGCTGAGCAACATAGATGCATGGGAACTATCAATACTTCTTTTTCAGTGGCCAATGAGCATAGCTGTAGTAATAACACTACAATTGAAAACACGTGGGAACTATAACAACAGCAGTACATTGGGACACCTTGGTTTCACACTGAAAAAAAGCAAATTGTCTAAATTAGCCTTTGATTAGGAGGGAAATTAGGTGACTTACTACAAACTCCTACGTCAAATTTTGAATAGCACATGCTACTTTGAAAATTTTGAAACATTTAAGTGGTTATGCAAGAACAATTTGAAGTTTATGCACCAATTAGTCTTCCTTGGCTATTGACTCTATTCAAATGAATCACCTGCAAAATCTAGGACCAACATGATGCATCTCTGGACAACCAAACACTCAGCTAAGACTTTTATCTGCACCTTTACATGTTACTTCAAAATATCAATTCAATGAGAATTTCGAATAGAATATTATAGGTTAAACCAAAGTTTATTTAAACCAAAGCAGAACTTAACAATTACTTCAAACTATGTACAAAGATCTCCTATTGAATTGTCATAAAAGATGTAGAAAAAATGAGATCCCCGAGAAGCAAGGAGAACATCTTTGTCTGGAGGATAGAGTGTGAAGAGACTGGTGAGAATGAAACTCTCACTAAACCTGAAAAAACATAAAGCTAAGAACTGGCATCAGAACATTCTGATTTGAGTGAC
Organism: Cyamopsis tetragonoloba; assembly: GCA_037177725.1. Taxonomy (NCBI): domain Eukaryota; kingdom Viridiplantae; phylum Streptophyta; class Magnoliopsida; order Fabales; family Fabaceae; genus Cyamopsis; species Cyamopsis tetragonoloba. The sequence continues at coordinate 8,198,103 of CM074120.1, read as the reverse complement.
AAATTGCAGATTGAAGTGTACTTGAGTTTGCATTAAGTGCAAAGGTTGTACATAACAATGACTTGAGTTTGTAACGTAGCAAGGTTTTTATTTTATCTTCTCATTAGCAGAACTTGTAATCTTATGAAGTAGCATCAATAAGGTTTCAAGTCTTTTTACCTAATAAATTCGAAATCATTTTACATCGGCAGCAATAATTAAGGATAAGAAAAACATCATGCAAAGTTATGCTAGAATTTTCAACAAATAAGATGAGCCAAATTACAAACAACAAAAAATGAAATTTGGATACAATTTATAAATTAAGAAGAATGATGTATGAGAAACATAAAATTTACTAAACAGAGGAAGACAATATGAATGCGAAACCAAAGAAAAATTGCAAATGAAAAATCCTTAAACTTGAGAGGCAATTGCAGCTAAAGCCCTCACCTTTGGGTCCTGTAGCAAGATTGCTGGCATTGATTCAAAAAGCAGCCTTAGCATCGTCACTTTCGACTTATTCTAGTTGGCCTTCTTTGCTCTAAAGAGTTTATCGCTTACACCTATGCTACATCTGTATCAACATCTGCAATCCGAACATGGCTAAAGTAAAAAACTGTCAAAAAGTCAGATTAATTCACTTCTAATTCTTACCAATCCCCAATCACACCCAAAGTTAGAGACATTAAAAGTTGCGGACAAAAATATAAGATTATTGATTCTGTCAATACCAATATCTGATATGGGATCAATCGGCTTCTTGTCTCCCTCAACAGAACGATCAAGACGCAACGGATCCCAACTGAATTTATCTAAACAAAGAAATTTCCAAATCATTTATCCAAAAAACTTTCAAATGCATTAGAATGAACCAATCCTGAGAGAAAGCAGAGCCTCATGAAAAGAACAATCCAAAATGACATTCCCTATTGCCAAAATTACTCACTGAAATGGCCTGAAACACAATGGTGACCATCAGTAAAGTTGGCACTGCCAGAGCCAAATATCTGGAAAGAAAAAATTGTTTCCCATTAGTTTTCATCAACAAACAGCTGGAGTCACAAATCACAATATTATCATACCATATAAATATTAGAGCTGATTTCCCAGCCTAATATATGGAAAAAAATGGGGAATTTTCACATATAGTTAATCTGCAATATTTTTCAAACAAAGCCACTCTTGATTTAACAGCTAAAGGTTCAAATTTTCTAACCTGCTAGGATAGTAAGAGATGCCAACAGATTGAAGCCATGATTCCAGAACATATGCCCACACCAAGAAAATAACTATTCCCAAAGGAAAACAGTAATAATAATAATAATAATAATCAAATTATCAAAATCAGAAAATGACATATGAAGATGACAACACAGGAAAGATTGGTTGGATACCCGAAACAACAACAGTGGTAATGGATCCAACAAAACCATAAACTTCGGAAGGCTTAGCGCCTTGATCACCGAAAAATCCAAAGCTGGAGGTTCTGTCATCGATTTTTGGAAAAAAGTAGCAAACACCTTGAAGAAGATTGTCCCAACGCACAAAAATCAAACGCTCATAAGCCAACATCAGATTCGAAGTCGGAATGCGAAATAAAAACAGAGGTAGATGAGAAATGGGAATGAGGAAGACGTATACCTTGCAGAATTAGAATGGAAGCAGAGATTGAAAGGTTTGTTTTGTGAAGATTGAGAGAGAGAAGGAAAGAGAGGAGTTTGCATGCGTGCAAATGGAAGAGAAGGCGTGAAGGGGATTTTAAAAAGGGAAAATAAATAGAGAAAGAGAAGAAAGGGTTTCAGAAATGAACAAACTAATGTTATCATTCACCTTCCAAAAAGCGAATTTGAGAAGTGAAGAGTCAAAGTGATTTCTAGGCTTAATTATAAAGATGTGTTTTACCGAGGCAACTCCTTGAGAATCGACTACATTAATTACTCTGCTAAAGCATTTGAAGTCCACACTCTATTATTATTGGAACGACCGAAATGTCCTTGAAATGGGAGGAAAGAAATTACTCTAATTGGCTCAATTAGGTGGTGAAAATAATTGAGCTGAATTGCATGAAAATCTCAGTTTACTATAATTTTGGAGGAAAATTTCCCTCTAAATTTTACTCAGACTTTACTTCTTTTATATTTTAAAGATATATATATATATGTATATATATATATGGCCCTTTAAAAGAAATTCTTGTGACTAATTATAAGAATTTTTTAAAAGTTTGTGTATAATTAATATTTTTTCAATAAAACATCCTTATTTTTTAACTATTTTTTAAGAGTTCAAAGACAATAAATGATCTAGATAAATTTTCTCTTCAAAAATAATTCGGAGAGATGAAAGAGAATAACATTATGAGTCCCAATAAATTAAAGGGTATTTTTGAAAATTAATACAAATTGTTAGACAACTTTAATACATTTAACTAAAGAAAAATGCTAAATCCTCTTACCTACTCAATCTTGACAAGTGTCTTTTATCTTCCACTAATCATTTACTTTTTGAAAAATAGTTGACAATTGTCAAAATTAAGTGGGTAAAAAATTTGTAGGAAGATTTAATAGGAGAATTTAGCATTACTCTTTAACTAAATTAACCAACTTGTTAAATTCTTGTGTATTTTTTGACGGAGGTAATATATATATATACTATCAATTTGGTCCTTCAAAGATTATTATGTCACCAATTTGGTCTTTCAAAGAATTTTGCCAACAAATTAGTCCTCCAATGATTTAAAAGTCTACCAAATTAGTCCTCCATCATGGACCAATTTTATATATTTAAATCTTTGAAGTACTAATTTGATATATTTACATATCTTTGGAGGACTAATTTTGTGACAAAGTTCTTTGGTGGACCAAATTTGTGACAATGATGATAATTAAAGGACTAATTTGGTAACAAAATTTTTTGGGGGACTAAATTAGTCACAAGATAATCTTTAGAGAATCAAATTGATAGTTAACTCTCAATATATATATATATATATATATATATATATATATATATATATATATGGGCAGGGATCAAATGACAACGGTGTAACTTACACAAATTATTACGCCGGTTAATAACTATTTGTCGAAATTTTTTTTTCACAAAACCGTTATTAGGATTGAAACTATTTATCGTATAGATCACGTCTACAAAATTTTACATCAAATAATACTAAACGATTTCGTAACTTAACTAAACAAAGGTTGCATTTAACATAACTGTTTGTGACTTTGTGTGGTATATGGTCCACAAAGAAATTTCTACTATTGAATTTATTTATTTAATATTAAATAATTGTGAATTTTTTATATTCAATGGGGCATTAAGGTCCAAAGAACACAATTACATTACAAGACGAGAAAAGGAAAGACCATAGGCGCCTTCCTTCAAAGCAAAGAATAACAAAGTAGGAAGAAAATCCAAAATAACAAGACCCCTAAGGAAAGCATGAGCTCAATTAGCAAGGAGATTTGCACAACAGTTTGCCTCTCTAAAAACATCACGAATAGGGATGTAGTGATTAGCCTAAAGAACGTCTCTGATAGCAAAGGTAACACCAGGATAAGAGTGGGACCGAGAGCAATTATGAAGAACCAAATTAATCGCAGTCTTCGAATCCACTTCAACAATAGCAAGATGAAAGTTCATGGAGACAAAGACCATGGAACAAGCCCTATAATTCAACCAACATAGGAGAGCAAGAACCAATGCGGCATCTGAAACCAACAATTAAATTACTAGAAGCATCTCTAATCAAAACCAATAAATTAAATTACTAGAAACAGCCGAATGATTACTCTGAGAAACTGAACCATCAATATTCAGTTTTACATAATTAACCGGGGGACTTCAAAGAAATGTTAATTTCCATCTTAGAAGTCTTTGCCAAAGCACAAGCATCAGAATTAAGATTGACAATAGATAAAGTAACCAAAATAATATTGGAGTGTAAGGAGTTAACTGAATCAAAAATAGATTGAAAAACAAGTTTATTAAGGTGACGCCAAAGAGACCAGCAAATCTCATAAAAAATAACAGGCCAATTACTGTCGTTATTAGACATATCTCCAATCAAAATTGCACGAAATCAGGCCTCAAACCCAAAACTAAAAAATCTGCTCCGCATATCCTTCGTCACAAAATGACCCCAAATGTCTGCAACCACATCATAGTCACGAATGACATGAATTATTGATTCCACCACTTGGTGACAACGCGGGCAAGAATCAAAGGGAGTCATATGACGATGTTTCTTTTCTTAATTATTTAACAACTTGCCATTAGCAATTTCCCAGAGGAAGGTTCTAATTCTTTGAGACCCTTTCCAATTTCATACCAAATCAAAAATTGATTCTGGAGTAGTAATAGAAATATTTGGCTCCAAAATAAAGTCATAAGTCGATTTAAGAGAGAAAACACCATTGGAAGTAGGCCTCCAAGAAGGAATATCCCTACCACATTGAAACATAGGAATATGAATAGTGGAAATAAGTTGACAAATTGAGGGAGGTAAGTAGCCAGCGAACAAACTCCACTTTCGATCCAAATTATTTGCAAACATGGCTATGAGAGCATCAAGAAGATCCGCATGAATAGGCAACATTACAACTTCCTCAAGAGTAGAAATTCCAGGGACCCAATTATCCATCCAAAATCTAGTCTTTGAGTCATCACTAATAATCCAAAAAAGATTATGTTCAACATAAGTCTAAGCATTACAGATACCTTTCCAAGTAGACGAAAAGGATTAGGTACCTCGAATAGCAGGATAACAAAAATTCCCACACTTATACTTTGACCTAAGATTCTAATTTCCAACCCAAAGAGAGTTTGGTCCCTGCACAAAACGCCAACCCAGCTTCACCATCAAAGAGAAATTGACAAATTAGACATATTTGAACCCCAAACCACCACGATCCTTAGGAAGACAAAGCTTTTCCCAAGACATCACGTGACACTTCCGGCGCAGTTCCGTAGAACCCTAGATAAAATTCCTGCAAATTTTAGAAATCTCATCACAAATAGTTGGCGGAATAAATAGAGACCGTATAAAATAATTAGGAATTCCCAATATACAAGATTGAGCCAGAGTAATATGTCCCGCTTGCAAGAGAGTATTAGCCTTCCAAGTAGAAAACTTTTTTTGAATCTCGCCAATCATAAAAGAGTAACTTCCTCTAGACTACCTAGTAGTAGAGATAGGGACACCCAAATAACAACCTAAATCCTGAGTGTGGGAAAAATTCGACGTATTAAAAATACTGTCAACAAGGCCAGAGCCCACATTATTAGAAAAGAAAATCTTGGACTTGGAATTGCTGACATTTTCTCATCTCTTCCAAATTGTCTTGGCTAAAGACTATTTGGTGTCATCTCTTGTTCTTGGCAAGATAGAAATTGGCTTTGGGCTTTGAGTTGTAGGCGTGAACTCTTCGCTTTGGAGACTAAGTTAGCATCACAATTGCAACATATCCTTGATGAGTTCCCATTCAAGGAAGGTGTGATGAACCAATGGCGTTGAAATCTTGATTCTGACAATGGCTTATCTTCGAAAGGAGTATATGATTTGATTTGTTCAGAGATGGTTTTGGTTGTTGTGTCGCATGCTAACATCCTAAAGGCCTTGTGAGTGATTTGGAAGGTGCCAATGCCTCCTAAGCTGTTGGTTTTTTGCGTGGAAGGTCTTTTCGAATCTTATTCCATCTTGGGTAAACTTAAGTAGAAAGAGTATTCTAGATCGACGAAGTAATATTTCTTTATGTGATGCTTTTAGGAAGATGCTTATTCCTCTCTGGTGCTAATGCAAGCCAAATTTGGATGGGGTTTTTGGTTGGCTAGGAATTTCAATCGCTCTATCGATTTCTACGGACTACGAATATATTTTATTTTTTTTATCACTTCATGGGTTGTTAAGGGGTAAAAGGGTGAGTAAGTTTGAATTGATCGTTTGTCTTGAAACTATTTGGTCAATTGGGATCCAACAAAATGCTTTAATTTTTAGAGAAAAACATCTTAACTTAAAAGTTTGCGTATAATTAGTTTTTTATTATCAAAATATCTTTTTCAAAAGTTTGTGCATAATTAATTTTTTCATCAAAATATCTGTATTTCTCAACTAATTTTGTGTAGTCAAAAAATAATAAATGAGATAGATAAATTCTTTCTCTAATGATAATTGAAGAAGTATTATGCAATGTTATAAGAACCGGACTGGGGATTGAACTGGTCGAGACACTGGTTCACGGTTCATTGGTTCAACCGGGGTTGAACAGTGGTCGAACTGGTATGAATTAAATATTTTTTTTATTTTTATAGCATATAATATATTAATTCATAATAATATTTAATAAATTATATTTTTATATACAACATAATAATACATATATATAAATAGTGCATGTTATATCTCAAAAATCATGTTGGCATAGTGGTAGATGGTTTGTTATACTCTCGAGACTCAAGTTCAATCCTCATCTCTTACATTTTGAAGGATTTTGTGGCATATGGTTTTCTGGTTCAAAGGTCGGTTTTAAGGGTGGACCGAACCGGTTAAGGGTTCGGTTTCTGGTTCAACCAGTCGGACCCGGCCAGCCCGGTCCAATTTTGATAACAATACTATTATGAGTTTCAATAAGTTGAATGGTGCTTTTGAAAATCAATACAAATTCTTAAATAGGGTTAAACTCTTGCTAAGTGCAAAACTCTCTCACCCCCCTCTCTCTAAAAATAGAAAAAAGTAGCTAATAAAAAAATAAAAATTATCAAACAACTTTAATGAATTTAACTAAATTAACTTACTTTCTTAATTCAATTTATGGGAGTTTTACAAAAAAAAAAAGTGTGTTCAAACTTAGTATTCTAAAGGTGATGATGCTATTTTCTAGACTGAACTGTCTGAATGTTAAAAAGAGCGATGTGACAATTCCAACACCGTTTATATTTTAATCTCTACCATTCAACTTTTATCTCTATGCTTGAGAATTTTTTTTATTTTTATTTTTTAATTTTAGTCCTTAAACAAAGATGAATATTCAGTCATAGAAAAATATTAAACAATAGTCTAAGAGCACTAGGAACTTGTTAAGAAAAAAAATTATTGGGATTGACAATGTTTTTTTTATGAAAGATTGACAATATTTATTGTCTTAAAAGTTTGACAAATTATTTATTGAATAGAGTACTTCTTAATTCTTATTGTAATTTGATTAGGAGAGTGCAGGAGTAGGGTTGGTTCGGTTTCAACTGATATTGGAATCCAATCCAAAGAAAACAATACGGTTCGGATTGGATTTGATCAACTCATTTTTATAGGCAAACCCTATCCGATCCAAATCGATTAAAATCGGATTGGATTGGATCAGATCACAAGTTTTTGCATATTACCCATAAAAGAACATATTACCCATAAAAAAAACTGTTATAGAAATTAACAAAATATTTGTTCATCTTGTTCCATATTTTTTTTATTCTTTACAAAAACAATGCTATTGAAAAAAGCTATGTACTCATTCATCAAGTCCCTATTTAGTGCATAATATTCATGTTTCATTGTCACCCATAATAATAAGTAGGTAAGTATTGAATAATAACAAAGTCACTAAACAAGAAAAGAAAAAGGAAGACCACTATTAGGCTTACAAGATCACAAAATAGCCACATAAGTTACTTAGTTACAGCTGCAATGAATAATTAAATTAGTAAAATACACTTAAAAACTACATATTTATATTACCTCTGGTCAGGTCGGTTTCAGCTGGTTGGAACAATGCGAACCTGAGAACCGAACCAATAGTTACAGGTTGGTGATTTCTTTACCCAATTATCCCCGATGACCCAAACCAACTCAAAATTTTCGGATCGGTTTGCTTTGGTTGATCGGGTCGACCCAACATGTGAACACCCATAAATTTGATGCATCAAAGAATATGTATTTATTATACTTTTAACAAGTATATTAAGTGTAATATTTAATAAGACCTCATATGTATTTATATTTGGATTTATTTAGAGGCTTAAACAAAAATGAAAAATAGTGTTAAATTTAGAGACTAAAACTACAAATATTGCAAAGAGACTAAAATGAAATGCTCCTAAAAACTAAAACATTTCTTAATTTAACATTTGAATTTTGTTATCTGATTAGGTGATATATATACTATCATGAAACTATTTCAATTTTAGTTACCAGTTGTAGTGTTGGTGTTGATACTGGTAAACAGGTACAATATTTAAAGTGATGAGTTAATGAGAAGTAAGAAAAGGAAAGAGAGAGGGACATGCACATAAGTCATGATGATAACCTTTTTCAGATAACAGTAGAGCCCATGCTTGAGTCAATATCAATAGAGACTGAATTTCTTAGCATCTACAGAAAAACATATATAGATGATATATGTTCTCAGCCACTCCCAAATCTGGCAACCAGATTCAAGTATCTACCAACTGTTACTTTCATAGGGTTTCTACACCCTTGTTCTTGCAGAAAAATAAAAAAAAAACAGCAAATTCGCACCAGTCAATACTATACTCTTAATTAATATGAGACTTAAACTTCACTGATAGTGTTTTTATGAAATAGTATGTGATGTGATTATATCCTTGAAGTCACAAGTTCAAACAAGTGATTATTATAATTATGTTTATTATAATTATAGGATACCATTTCCTCTAATTATTCTCCAAAATAAGCCACATAGTACAGGAATCTTTTCTGTCTATGATATTGATACTACTAGAATTTCAGAAGCATAAAATAATACAATAGATAACCAATAAAATGAAGCCAGAACAAACATTGGATAAACATTTCTTCTACAAATTTTCAGTCTGAAAGTTCAAATATACACAAAAACCAATCACCATAAAGTTAAAAGAATTTCAGTAGCAATATTGCAACTTATTTCCTGCTTCATTTCTTCTTCTGGGGAACACTTCTCCCTTTGCAGTGGGCAATCTTCTTAATGTATGTACACTCAAATTAATCCTTGTCACATGTAATTACTAGTTGAAAAACAGCTTAATCAGTCACTTCAATGACTTTGAGTATTCATGAACATTTTTTTCTTTAGCTGAATGATCACTGTTTTCTATGCCCTGATGATGCCATGAGCACAGCAACAGCCACAATAAACATAAACAACATACTCCCTAGCAGTACATATGTTCTTCTAGATGATTTCCTGTATTCCCCAAACAGAACTATGCCCCAAAAAGTGCTTACAAGTGGAAGTGCCTGTTTGATCATCACAGATTCAAATAAAGAAATAATTCAATGATTCATTGAACACTCGTTCTTTCATTTTCATATTCAGTTATTATGTTTTCATTTACAATTTCAACAAATTGCCACCTATTATCTGCTATTTCCAGAATGTTTTGAAGGAAATTTGTAAAAATAAGATTTTGTACCGTTTCCTTTGTAAATTCTTGAAAACAAGAAACAAGCTAAACAAAACATACAATAGCACTTGAATTAGAAACAACATATGTCAATAAGTGACATGCCAAAATGCTTCAGACACACTATTCTGAACACTGCTATTAGTTAAAATTGAGATGTAACCCACCAAGTGTGTGTTTGTAAAAAGTTAAAATCAAGTCAAATATGGATCCAAAACGTATTGTGTTGTAATGGATCTACGTTTATCTCATTCAAACATGAAACCTAACACAGATTGAATAATATGCGCCATATTACATATTTAATAGGTCCTAGTCATACTGCCTGTTTAATGGATCACACCTTAATTTCAAGCAATGATAAAGAAGTGTATAAAGAAGAAACATACCTGGACGGCATCTGCCGCCGCGTATCCAGCAGCTTGACCGCCCATAAATTGGAGGCCATTCCCAAATCCACAAAGGAGACCAGCCAACAAGGCCCAACCTCTTCCATCCCAGTCTCCCAAATAAGCCTTCAGTGATGACTTGGGTAAGTTTAAGACAGGGTGGTAAAGGAAGATGAGGTTTAGAACTATGCCAATAACAAAACAGGAGATTGAGAAATAGAAGAAGGCAGTATAAACACTCAAATGGGGAACCCCATGTTTCAAAGTATGCCATTGGTCATTTGTTGCTAAGTTGAATGCTGGTGAGAACAAAGAGAAGCAAACTCCAGCAAAGAAAGTTATGCTCAATCCAATCAAAGTGCTCTTCCCAAAAACCTGCAGCAGAATTCAAGAGTAAGCTATACTTTTGAGGCCAAAATTTGGTATCTCACTAGTTTATGCCGCTATGCGCCATGCAAAGCTTGACTAAAAGAATGCTTCTTTTAAAGTCATCATCACAAATGCATGTTTGATTCTGTTTATTTCGGAAAAATAATCACCTGCTTCGATAAATTACAAAACACACCTCAAATATATGATAAATTACAGTCACCTGCCTTGATAGCTCTTCTTTTCTCAAGCTCTATAAGGAAAACTGCAGTTCCTGCTTTAAATTTGTCTGCAGAGTTATTTCCACTCTCAAGATCCATAGGTTTAACTGCAATAATATGAATTGAAAGGGAAGGAATAGTTAGCGTCTTATCAAATAAAACAATCCATAAGTCACAAGTAGTCTAATCTGAGCCTCTTACCACTATTTCCTTCTTTCAAAGAGTTCCTGGCAAAAAATCAAATAGCTGACAGTATTAATAATGTTCTACCAAATTTAGATGTAAAAAGAAGACAGCACTAAAATGAAACATAATCATTGACATTATGAATGACAAGGCAGAACTGAAAAAGTGTGTGCTAATACTCTGATGAAGAACTACTGCAACCTGGTTAACAGTAACAATGGTATTTCATCATTATGATTCATTAAGTAAAAAGAAAACTGGGAAAGAGTTCCCTATGTTATAGAGTTACTGCTCATAGTATAAGCTGATCTGGTTGTAAACTTGTTGCTTATTCTACTTTGACAATTTCCTTCATTTTTGTTTCCAAATAGATTCTAAACATGGGAATTTTTTGCCAGAGAAGGCGTAAGAATGGAAGGATGTATGAACTATGAAGGTTCAAAATCAAGTTGAAGATAGTACAAGAGAATCAGCTAAGGGCCATAAGTTTAACACACATACCCAATAGTCATATCTTAATATAAATGTAAGAAAGCAACACATACAAGGATCCATTCTTATAATCACTTGACAAATTGTTGAGCTTGGCGTTATTATCAGCAGTATTAGATGAATGAACAGCAGAGCCTAGACAAACTGCAATCAAGAAGCAACCAACTCCTGGGAATAGAATCTCAGCTTTGTTGATTTTGTCATCCAAAAAGTAATTCAACGTTGTTCCTGTCACAATTGGAACAAAGATAGCGCACTAGAATTCAGTACTTGAACAAGTTTAAATTCACCACAAATGTCAAAAAATTTTAGTGCATAGCCTATGCTCATTCACATCCTCACATGATTTGTTCATCCATTTCAATTGTACATATGTTTTTTGTTTGTTTAGTTATTTAGTTATTTTGAATTGGGCATGCATGTCAGTGAGATACCTATAACAACAGTTATACTTGCTGTGATCACTTCAGTAACTGAAAGCCCAACAAAAGCCCATGCATATTGTGTGGAGAGATTCCCAAGGCTAAGGACTACGCCACCCGCCATTGCAAACAGCACAGAGGGCCAATTATCCTGCACATAATAACTTACACATATTGTTAGACCAATTGAAGGCAATAATATGCATTTACTGATAAATTTCATCAAAACATCAACCTTGATAAACTATCTTCTTTTATTTTCTATGATGGTAACAAGTGCAGAATACAATAAAATACTGTTACCTGAGCAAGTTGAGCTATGAAATTTGGCTCATTAGGTGTGCTCTTGCCTATCTCACCAAATGTAAACGCAATGATTAGAGCGGCCAAGAGATTGGTGATTGAGTAATCGAGGTATGTATGCTGAGGAAGACGGCCGCGCCTTTCTAACAGAGTCAAAACAGCAGGCCATGTCCCCAAGAATAAAAGAGCCAAAAGCATGCACAATATGGCACCTCCCTTGCTTTCCACCAAATACATTTTCAACTCAGTACACAAAAAACTCTCAGAAAGTGAAGTAATGAAGGAGGAATCACCAGAGAAATCCTGAAGGCATCATCAATTAGTTGTACTTCAGAAAAAATGCCAAAAATTATAAGGTCCCATATCCCAAAAGATTCCCATATGAAAGAGAGCAGAATTTCATGCAACATGATAAGGTGAAATCAAGCTTAAATAAGGGGTTGAATCTTCTGAGGCAAAAGTATCAACATAAAAGGCTCCAATGTTGTTTTAATAATAACATAATAACATTATCTTCACCAAAAGCAAAGCTACAGAATACAGATATATAAAAACACATAGAGAAGAACTGGAAATGAAAACCATCGATGAAAAGTCACTGAAATTTATTTAAATAAAAACAACTCATTTGGCCATCTACACTGATGTTTTGAAAATGGGTCGTTACTTGCCAGAGTAAAAATTCAGTTTTTAATCATGAAATACACAAATGAGAACTCAAAGAAAATTCAGCTACCTTGGAATCCATGAATTAGGGGCAACAGAAAGTCAGAAACAAAAGGCACAAAAAGAGAAAAAAGAAAGAAAGCCTCGATGGTAGTAGCTAGCAAATTATGCATGCTCAAACAGTATAAAAAGAATAAAAAAATGATTCAGTCGCTATTAACAGTGGGCCAAATGAAAAGTAAGTGAACCTGTATGTGAAGAAAGGCACCAAATCCAAATGGGTCAAAATTTTCCCGGGAATAAGTTTCAGAAACTCAGGAAAACGTTGATGGGAGTGATCATTCAATCTCCGCTGATTTGAAGAATTGGAAATTGTGAAATTGCAAAATGGATGTTTGAGTACAATTCGAAGCAGCAAAGTCAACTAGAATCTTTGCAGCGGATTCCAACCTTTTCATTCCACTTGCCAATATTATAATCGCATCAAGAATTTATTCTCTATTATTTATTATTTGAGTAAATTCCCAAGATTTGTTATTTCTTTCTCTTAATGGAAAATTCCTTGTCTACAAAAAAATAAAAATAAAAATTCCAAGTGGTTTCTTTCTTTTATATTATTATTATTATTATTATTATTATTATTATTATTATTATTATTATATTATTCCCCTCTTCTGATTAGTGAGAAGTCAATTTTATGTGTATTATCTAGCTCCATAATTTATCAGAAGGATAATTATTTATTCATGTAAGGTCAGAAATGAAATATAGTATCACACGTTGGGAAGACGTACTAGTCATATTATCACTAATCAGTGATTTGAACTGATAAAACATTTCAATAATATTACCTCCAATTTTACTTATATATAAAAAGTATATAAAGTTAATTTCACAGGAAACAATTAAACATGTTTAATAATTATTTTTGAATTGATAAAGTGATTAATTTTGAATAATACGTGTATTGTTTTTAGAATGATATCAATCGAATTTGTCATTTTAAAGTTAAAACTTATGGTTTTAAAAATTTTAATTGATTAATTAGTCTTAATTAATTGATTAAAGAGTTTCATATATCACTTAATGTGTCACATTGTCAATTCGTAATTGACAAATAATGTTAGAGATTAAAACAATCTATAAAAATGAAAGTCAAAAACTAAATAATCTATTCTCTTAAATCAAAAGCTAAAATGCCTGTCCCAATCATGTAGTTTAGTTGGAGTATGTGGTTCGAATCCCGATTGTACTAGTTTCTTATGAATAAAAAAAAAAAAGCTAAAATGCCTTATAAATTAGAAGTTTGAAACTATTTTCCTATATATCATTCTTTCAGAAAAGACATTACAAGATACCATTGGATTTGTGAAGAAGGGGTGGTGTTAATATTTAAAGGAAGAGAAGATATCAATATAAATCACAACCCTTGACCAAAAAAAAAAACACAGCCCAATTTTGCGAGAAAATGGGCACACTTGTTAGATTCTCTTTCTCTTCTCTATAAATGTGAGAGATTTTATTTAATTTTGCTAAAAAGAGATTTGAATTTTTAACCTCCCAGTAATCTAGCTCCAGCGTATGTCTCTTTTAAGGTGGAAGGGATAACATATAAATTTATAACTCTTATATATAAAAGAATGGTGAAACTTTCAAAATTGAATGGTGTCAATCTCTTCACCCTCTTTTAAGTGCAAGTGAGTTTGACCCCCAAAAATAAAATGTTCAAGTGAGGCTTTGAACTACAATGATTTTTTTTTGTTAGAAACTAAAAGGAATCTGTGTGCACTTAATCTTTTTATTAAGGCTCAAATAGCAGGCCAACTTCAAGCCCAACAACTACTTGACTAACGTATCGTATCGTACTGTATTGTATTTACCTATCGTATGTATTATGGAATGTGTATCGTGCAACCTTCTTATACCGTATCTATTTCGTGTAATTCACATGTCAAGATATTTTAAAAGTTTATCCAAAATTACAATGTGTGATAAGATAATAGTTTATCTTATTCCTTAACCACATGGCCATCCAATAATTGCTTCGTGCGAACTAGCTCAGCTTAGGAAGAAAGGGAGGGATTAGTCACAACTTCTAGCTGTGATTCCTGACAACAAAAAAAAATATTTATCCAAGAAAAAAAGAGAGATTCTAAACCAAAAGTTTTTAGGCTAGCACTTTATATGTACCATACTAATTTCTGAGTACATCATACACAAAACAGAAATTAATTTCTGAATATTCAATAAAATGAAAGTTAATTTTCATTTAATTAATTATCAATAATTAATTTTCAAGAAAATGTATGGTAAAACCAAAAAAAAAAATTATGTAAGACCCCTTAATACAACATTCACACACACAAACACATATTTTAGTCAGTTTATATATATATAGTTGGGTTCAAATGACACCAAGATGTCAAAGTTCTTAAATGACATCGCGCATAACTTTTTATAAAAAACGAATTTTGTCGATCCAATCAATAATTTGAAAGTTTGTATGACGTAGATCAACTATACAAAATTTCATACCATTTGAAAATTTGTAGGTATGTAATCTAACAAATAAAATTTACTTCTATTTTAAATAATGAATTAGACGTTCAAGCAAAACATTCCGATAACGTATCAAATAATTTTCAAATTGTATGAATTTTTGCATAATTGATCTACATTATATAAACTTTCAATTGATTGGTTGGATCGGCGAAATTCTTTTTTATAAAAAATTATGCGCGGTGTCATTTAAGAACTTTGACACGTTAGTGTTATTTTAATTCAACTTATATATATATATATACTGATTATTTTAATACCCAACCTATGTTGACTCATGTGACCAATAGAAATGACTCCCAAATGAATGTCTTGTTAGATTCGTCCCTAGTTCACAAATATATATGTGCGAAGGAGTATTATATTATTATTATGTATAGAAATTCTAAAGCAAGTGACGTATTGCGTTGAACTTTGAAGATTCATATAAGTGGTATGGCATATCCCTTCTTGACTTCTTCGCACACATACATATATATCAATTATCATTGTGAAGTGAGTTTAGAATTGCAAATAATTTTGATTTATAATTTTAGGGGAATTAAGATTAAGATGTATGAGGTGGAGAGCAAGGGAGGAGCCATAGTGTGTATGGTATTGTCCCTTATGTTCTTAGGGACATGGCCTGCTCTTATGACACTCTTAGAAAGGAGAGGTCGTCTTCCTCAACATACCTACCTTGATTACACTCTCACCAATCTTTTTGCTGCTCTTATCATTGCTTTCACCTTTGGTCAGTTAGGTCACTCCAATCCTCATCATCAACCTAACTTCTTATCTCAGCTTTCTCAGGTAATATATTTAATCTCAAATTTAGTTTATGTAATATCTTTTCATTCTTATATTTGGTTTGAATCTGCATCTCAATACATATGGTCAATTGATTTATTAGAACCATTATTAATTAAGGTTGATAATAATTTTAAAGAATCAATAACTATATATGTTACTGAGGAGATGAGGTCAAATTAACTATTTAATGAGTGGTGAAGCGTATAGAGATAGCATGCTCAATAAATTTTTAGTCTGAACAAGAGTAGTAGAAAAGCGTTAAGGTGTTATAAATCTGTCTTTCCAATTTTGAGACAAAATAATTAAGAGTAGGTCTATTGCCACTCCTTTTTAGTTTATCGCCACTCATTTTTAAGTATTTAAATAATATGCAAATTTTGATTCTTTGATTTTATTGGTTAAAAATTATATTTTAAATTTTTTAAAAAATTGAAAAAGAGTAGTGGCAATAAACAACTTCAAGAATTAGCTTAACGGTGTAATGTCTCATTAAGTTCATAGAAGAGACAATGCACAGTGATAGAAACTATGGTTATACCCAAGAAATAAATAAAAAGTAGTGAAATTACACTCACCCAATAATTAAAGTCAATTTTAAGTCCGTATATTTTGGTTTTTTTGGTATCTCCCCCCTACATTTAGGATGGAAGAATCTCTAGAGTCTAATAAAAACTTATATAATTTTAATTGATGTTTATTCTAGAACTTAAATTCTCTCTACTGGTTTCTTAATGTGTTTCTACTTTTATGCTAATACCTTATTAATAGTTTTGAGAAAGATAGATAAGTTTTTTAAGAGGTGTTAATGAGAGTAAATTTTTCAATATAAATTATTTTTCGCATAGTTACTTGTAGGATTTTATTTCATTTTATTTTACAAAATATGACAAGATATATCTGCATGAAAACTAATCCAAACAAGTTTTTTTTATCAAGTTGTATGTACAGACGATAATTTAAATTATATATTGGGATCTCAGAAATTATTAATATTTATTTGTATGTGTTGGAGTTGAAGGCTTCAAAGCATTAGGTGAAGGTGGGGTACTCTGGATCCCTTTCCTCTTTTTAAATAAAAAAGGATTTGTTTTTATTTAAAAAAAATAAAAGGAAAAAATTTTGTATACACAATTTATTTACACACAATTTATTTACTTTCATGTTTAACTATTTTTAATATTTAAAAAATAATAAATAAAATAAAAAACTTGATATATTTTAAAAAATCATATGATTTTATTAATAGGTGTTAAAGCTTTTAATTATGAACATTTATGGGTTCGTTTGTTTTAGTTTTTGTTTCGGTCAAAATTATTTTTGACCAAAATTAAAAATATTTATTTTTGTTAGATTGTTTTGATTTTTTACTAATAATTTTAATTATTAATTTTTTTATTTATATATTTTTTACTTCTTATTCTATTAAAATCTAAAATAAACTGATAATATATTTAGTTATATAATCTAAATTTACTGCTCTTATTTTTATATAAAAAGATTTTCTGTCGATATGTCACAAATACGTTATTTCTTTCTCTGTCGAAAAAGAGAATAGGAAGGCAAGTCAGAGAGATTAGGTTAAAATCTACAACCAAGTTGGAGGTTAGTTTGGGAAAATAAAATTATGATGTGTTGAATAGCTAAATCACATGCAAGCATTTGGAGTTGTGGGAGGGCGATACTCCCAACGTTTAATTTAGTTAATCATTTTCATATAATTTTATATTTTTATTCCAAAACATGAGATCTTAAATATGGGTGAAAATAGCTCAAATTTGTGATTGGACTTTATAAGGCTTAAGCATAACTTGCTTCTTAGTTCAAACTTAACTTATTACTTACGTCTTAGACTAATTTTATAATCCGAGTCTAGTTTTTTTAAAAGTTTATAAGATCTAAAAAATTATTTAAAAACTCATTCTAATTCTTATAACTTGTGAGGTTTATGAAAACATACAATCTTCTCATCAGCTTGATTATTGGTGCTAGATACATGTTGTTTCAATTTTATTTTAGCCATTCATTTTAATTATTTGAAGTCATCAAGAAAGTTTGATAATAATAAAATATTATATTAACCAATCAAAAATAATAACACAATAAAGAAGCCAATTTAAAAAACAAAGAGAGAAAGACCTCTAATTTGTTAAGCTAGGCAACCAATGAATAGGAAAGGTTGTCCTTGATTTTTAATCTCTTGACTTTGTATGTTTTTTTTTATTCGTAATTAAATTATTATGTAATGATTTAATAAGGAACGAAGGGAAGTGGGCAAATGAAGCCTTGACCCCCTCCTCCATAATTTTTCTTTATATACTATGTAATCGGCAATATATCATAATTTTCCTTTATATACTATAGAGTTAGGTGGTAATGCCTCTTTTTTTGCTTATTCAAGGTCTTGTGTTCGATTTTGTTATTTTTGTAACTAAATTTTACATATTCTTATTTTATTTACATATAAACTTTATTCCATACTTTATATTTATCATTGGTAACATTTGAGTTTCAACCCCTCCCCAACGAAATCTTGGATCCGTCCCTAATTCTAAATGAAGTTTTTAAGATTATTTAAAAATAATCTACCTTTAACTAAATTAATGTGTATAATATATACAATAGTTTTTTTTTGAATGATATAGTATACACAATAATTAGTGAGTTAAAAATTAAACAAAATACATATATAATCATAAAACATAAAATCAAAATTTTGAGAAATTAATAAAAATAACACAATATTATTATTATTATTATTATAGACGGGCCTAATACACTTAGAATACTTTTTGAACAGTTTAAAGTGTGATTTGTATAAATATTTAGACTTTTAAAAAGGTTTTGGTCTAACCTATTCAATAAATAAATTCAATTTGGCTTGAGCTTAATATAGATTAGACTTAAGTTCTCGAGAATAACTTAGCCTATTTTCACCTTTAATTCTTAAATGCACATTCATTTTATATTTTGTTATCTTGTGCTTAAGTATTTTTAAGTATCAATTGATAAATAAGACTCGTAATTGATAAATAGGACTAGTAAATTTATTATGTATATTACTCTCTTACTTTATTGTAAAATAAGATGAAAGAACTAATATTTAACGATGGACATACTTAAAAATTTGAAACACCTACATATTTACCGATCTCTCCAATAAAACATAAAAATAACCTAAAAAAAAGAAAAATCTCATAAATGACTTAACTCATTAAGAGTGAATATACGTTAAATTTGGACTTAATCTAATTCAATTTTAAAAATTAACTTATGAGATGAGGTTTGACATTTTATTATCTTCATTTTAACATATCCACTCACATTTTAGACGTAGAATTTTTGTCATTATCATCTTAACACATCACTTTCGAGTGTACCCCTACCAATTTTTGGACTATTAATATTTTATATTTGACCCCTAAAAAAAATTTGCCTAGCTCCGCCACCATTTAAAAGTGGTTTATGAATTTGCTATGAATATGGAATTTTAATGCAGGATAACTTGCCTTCAATTTTGTTTGCAATGGCTGGTGGGGTGGTTCTCAGCATTGGAAATCTGTCAACACAATATGCATGGGCTTTTGTTGGTTTATCAGTTGTTGAAGTTATCACTTCAAGCATCACTGTTGTTATAGGTATTCCACTCTCATCTCATGCCCCTCTTATGGTGTGTTTGGATTGAATGAAGGAAAATAAAATGAAAGCGAGGAAAGAAAAACATGAATAACGATACAGTTTTTGATGCGTACCGGCCTGAAGGATAAGTCGCGATCACAAATGTGTGGAACTTCGGGTGGAAGGTGTCTTGGTGTACTCCGCAGTATGATGGCGCTTCGATGTGCATGGATTGTACATGTAAAGAATCCAACACCCAAGTCAATGACTATTAGGATTTATTTATATGATTAAGATGTTACGTACCTTTGCTTGATGTGTATATAATGTATTTATATTAGAGTCTCTTGAGTTCGGTAAGTACCTTGATGGGTTTCGTGCTCATTGAGCTTGTGCCTTAGGTCCAATTGGACTGCCAGCATTCATAAGGGCACCTAAGCTATATCCTAGTATATCCTAGTATACAAAACCGAGATGGTAGTCCCACGTCAAGATTCCGACATGGTCAACATGCCAAGATGCCAGTCAACTACAGGTTTCTTAGTTTGGTTTACCAGAGATCAAAAGGAAAATACTAGAAGAAAAAGTTGACTAGCAGGAACAAAAAATTCAAAACTTTTTTTCCTCATGTTTTTTCTATCCTTTCATTTTCTTTTCTCTCTACTTCCCTAAATCCAAAAATTTACTTAGATTCTGACTGTGTCTAAGAGAAGTTTCAATAACTACAATAATTTATAACTTGTGTGATTTCAGATTTCAGATTTCAGTGGTGATTGTTGACAGGAACAACATTAAATTACTTTTTGGATGACAAAATAAACAAAGCTGAGATACTTTTCCCAGGAGTTGGTTGCTTCTTGATTGCAGTTTGTCTAGGCTCTGCTGTTCATTCATCTAACACTTCTGATAATAAAGCCAAGCTCAACAATTTGCCCACTGATTACAAAGATGCAGCTCAGTATGTTGTTTTTCTTTTTTCTGATCTTTTCTCTTCTTTCTTTCTAATTCATAGTAATTTGCTAAGATAAGTGAATCTGTTCTTGGGGTGGTGATGTATTTTTTTTCATTGATGCAATGGTTATTGGTTATGATAGTTTCTTGAGCAGAAGCATTTTTTAGTACGTTTTCTTATCTAATCTTAAGCAGAGATTTTACCATCAGATTTTTTTTCTTTTTGCCAGGGGAACTAGTTTATCCAATTTGAAAGAAACAACTGAAGGTAACTATATTAAGTTTCCTACACTTTAAAAAATTGAATATATATATAACACTAACACTTCTGTTGAATTAGCCCCTGATAGTAATTATATGATACACTAATTTTAGTACAGACTTTAAAAATCATATACTAATGAGTTATGTATTTGTCTATTTGGTATGTGCATATGATACCTATACTAACAAAATTAATTTTAGTACATGAAACTTTTTTCATATAGCTATTTTCATGGATTGCATTATTTGATAAACGGTTGCATTTTTTTCCTTTCCTTTCTTTCATATATAGCTGATTCAAGACACCTTGAGAATGGAAATGATTCTTCACACAAAGCCAAAACAGGAACTGCAGTTTTTCTCATTGAGCTTGAGAAAAGAAGATCCATTAAGGCAGGTGGTTATCCTCAGGGAATCATACTTCACATTTTTCACAAACCTTTTCAATTTACTAGTTGATCTTAGGCAATGAAGAAAATTGGAGTGAACACCAAATCAGTCCTTCACATTGTAGACGTCTGACATTTTATACCTCGAAATTTTAAAAATCTCAAATTAGACATTGACTTTACAAAACAACATCCATTTTGATAATTTTATACTTAATTTCTTAATGTTGTTTAGTAGTCAAAAGAACTGAAATTAATGTCATTTTGCAAAGTCAAAATGTAAGACTGATTTTGGAGTTTACTAAAAAATTACGTATACCATGAATAATCATAATAAAAACTCTTGTGACAAACTTTTATTATTTTTTTGGGCAGGTGTTTGGGAAGAGCACATTGATAGGATTGGCAATAACATTCTTTGCAGGAGTGTGCTTCTCACTATTCTCACCAGCATTTAATTTAGCAACAAATGACCAGTGGCATACCCTAAATAAAGGGGTTCCCCATTTGAGTGTTTACACTGCATTCTTTTACTTCTCTGTGTCATGTTTTGTTATTGCCATAATTATAAACATCACATTCCTGTACCACCCTGTCTTGAACATCTCCAAATCATCATTCAAGGCTTATTTGAGAGACTGGAATGGAAGAGGTTGGGCTTTCTTGGCTGGTTTCCTCTGTGGATTTGGAAATGGGCTTCAATTTATGGGTGGTCAAGCTGCTGGTTATGCTGCTGCCGATGCTGTTCAAGTTAGTTTTAACCCTTTTTATCTATAGATAATTGCCTTAATCTAGCACTAATTACACACTCGCACACGTTTTTAAGTTAAAATTACACAGTTTTTTTTTTTTTCTGTAGATTATGTTTACACATTAATATCTATTAGTAATAATGAAAAGAACAACAAATGGGATTGATGTAATGGATGAAGCACACTACGACCCTATAATAGAGTTATCGTTCAAATTCTGGAAATAACTCTCGGAAGACAAACTCTGATTAGGCTTTTAAGGATTGATCTGCTACCATAACAATAAAGTGAGAATATTCAAAATTCTGCATAAATACATATAATTAGTCTTAATGGAAGTCATTATAGGTTGGTTTGTTTAAGATTTTACAATACTGTTACACACAAACTGAGGCGCTAGAATGAGAAGTTATAATTTGTCTCTTTCTCTCTCGTCAAGCTAAAGCTTATCACTAATAAAAAAATGTGTGATTGTTTTGCTACAGGCACTTCCACTAGTGAGCACCTTTTGGGGCATAGTTTTATTTGGGGAGTATCGAAAATCATCAAGAAGAACTTATATACTACTTGGAAGCATGTTGTTCATGTTTATTGCTGCTGTTGCTGTTCTTATGGCTTCTTCTGGACATAGAAAATGATCATATGTAACAGCTAAAGGAAAAACATATGTTCACAAAGATTGAAGTTGTCTAAATGACATACATATACATGTTCTGTGCTAAAAGAGATTAATGTGGCAAAGAAAGAAGTATTCTCAAATTGAATTGATTGCCAATGGTGCCCTTGTTTAGAATCAGAACAACGATTCAGATTTATCTCAAGTTATATATATCTGACATTTTCCCTTGCATTCTCATCCAAGTAATATCATTATAATGGTGAATTGTTAGACTTGTGCATGAAAGTCCTATTCTAAGTTTGTTTTTTTTTTTTTCTTGTTGAATGTAAGAGAATGAGATGCTGATTTTAAAAGGAAGAAAAGAGAGATTTTGCTGCATGCATTGGAAATCTACACCTGCTTACAACTTCCACCGAAGTGTTAGATGAATAGAGAGAGAAATTAAGATGCTTTTTGTAATATTTTCAGTAACATTTCATCTGTGTCAAATGACAGCATGGTCAAATATATTAGATGATGATGATAATGATGATGTTACCCACAAATGATTAACAGCTTGGGTTATTTGGCATAATAGAAACTAGATCCAGGACTTCCTCCAAGTCTAAAATGATACAGAAGTTTTTAATCTTTCAGAGAGTTGGAAAAGTATAAAAGTACTTTTAATCTAGATTGAAAGTAGGAATTTTTTACTTTTTTTAAAAGTATTTAGTTATAGTAAATTAAACCGAGTATTTAATAATAGAGTTAACTATCAATTTAGTCCTCCAAAGATTATCTTGTCATCAATTTAGTCTCAAAGAATTTTGTCAGCAAATTAGTCCTCTAGAGATCATCTTTGTCACCAATTTGATCCTCTAAACAACTTTGTCACCAAATTAGTCCTTAAAAAATGTGTAAGCATACCAAATTAGTCCTTCAAAGATTTAAGTATATCAAATTGGTTCATGATGGAGGACTAATTTGGTGACAAAGTTATTTGGGGATCAAATTGGTGACAAGATAATATTTGGAAGACTAATTTGGTGGCAAAATTCTTTGGAGGATCAAATTAGTGACATGATAATCTTTAAAGGAGTTAACTCTTAATAATATTTAGATTGAAAATTATAACAAAAACCTTTTAAATATTAAAAAATTAAAATAATATTTATTTCTTTTTAATAATTAAATATAGATCTCACGATAAATGTACAAATTAATACTACAAAAGAGAAAGGATATAAATATAATTTAAAAAAATAATAAATGTTTTATTGAAATTTAAAATTTATAAATAAAAAAATAACAATTTTGTTTTAA
Organism: Cyamopsis tetragonoloba; assembly: GCA_037177725.1. Classification (NCBI taxonomy): domain Eukaryota; kingdom Viridiplantae; phylum Streptophyta; class Magnoliopsida; order Fabales; family Fabaceae; genus Cyamopsis; species Cyamopsis tetragonoloba. The sequence goes on along the minus strand of CM074120.1, from coordinate 8,174,431 downwards.
AAATAATCACAAATAAGCGATGGAGTATGAATTAAGTTAGTCAAAATAATATACATTTGTTAAAATATCATCTAATAAAACCACTGAGTTAATTTTAGGATTTGAGTATTTCATTCTTATTATAAGACACATTTAATTAATTTATACATTTCAATAAAAATTATTAATTATATTAAACTTTTTAAAGAGAGATATGATATATTTATTTTATTTTAATAAGTAATTCATGAAAATTGTGCAATAACTTATAAAAATACACTACCAAATTTGAAAAGCTACTTATAATTTTATGTTAGAAAACACAAAAATAATAAATGGATAGGATGGAAGAGTAGACTGGTTCATCTATGCTATGTTCCTGGCTTTCTTCCCGTAGAGAAAGCAAAGCATGTCTCTGAGCCTCATACACCATAACCTTCTTCCTTCTCCTTCCATCTCCAACCTTTATTCTTCTATTTCACTCAACACTCTCACTCCTTCAAAACACTTCTTCTTCTCACACTCCAAAACCGCAACTTCATCCATATGTCTATGCGCTTCACCATCCAACTCTTCAACAACCCCCATTTTCCTTCCATACCTCCAGCAACAATCAGAACCAGAAGAAGACCTAGAAGAACCTGAAGAAGAAGAAATCCATGACCCAGAAGAAGAAAGTCACGACCCAGATGATCCTATTTACAAATTCTTCAAAACCACCACTTCGGCTTCCTCCGAAGACCCTCCAACCGAAGGAAAATTGTCCCTTCAGAAGAACCGCCGCATCTCGTGGCACCTTGCTGCTGATACCTACGACGCTGTTGAAGAAGCTGAAGTGAATTTGGAGGACAACCCATTGCTAGTTGAGGAGGATAAAGAAAAGGGGCGTTTTCAAAATAAGAACTTGCAGGGAGTTGTGGGGGAAATTGTTCAGCTTGCGAGGAGCTTGCCTCCAAATCTTACTCTGGAGGAAGCTTTGGGTGAGTATGAAGGAAGGGTTAGAAAAAAAGAGTGTTGGGAGGTTTTGGGAATACTTGGGGAAGACAAACTTCTTGTGAGTTGTTTGTATTTTTTTCAGTGGATGAGGGTGCAGGAACCATCGCTTGTTACTCCTCGAGCATGTACTGTGTTGTTTCCATTGTTGGGAAGAGCAAGGATGGGTGATAAATTGATGCTTTTGTTCAGAAACTTACCATCTAGCAAGGAGTTCAGAGATGTTCATGTTTACAATGCTGCAATTTCTGGCCTTCTTTCTAGTGACAGGTATGGTTTTTTTGGCAATATATGTTGTTTTGTTTGTTTCTCTTTTGCTGCTTTTGAGGGACCTAGGAACTAGGAAGATTAGTAGAGGTTAGTAGTTAGTTAACATGATGATTTATCTAGGTATTGGTTTATTCCATGAATTGTAGTAAAATCATACCCAAGTGTCTAAATACCATTTTACTTTTTCCATTATGGCATATGAAAGTCCTTTGTTTACCTGTTGGCTTGGTTACTGCTAGGTGCCTAGGTTTGTTGGTCAGTTTGTTAAGAAGCCTATGAACAACTGTAAAATTTTATAATACTTCATTAGCTACTTGTCAAAGAGTTAAGATATTTCAAATTACCTCACCTGTTTACGTTCCTTGAGCTGCTAAGTTGGAAAATAGTAATAGTAATCATAATTAAGATATTAAATTCCCTTGTCTGAACTTGATCTGAGAAGACGTTGTTTCATCTCTTCCTACTCTTGATAAATATTCTTACTTTGTTTAGGGCAGTTTCTTTCTCCCCCTTGAAATGTCACATACTGTAAGAGCTCATTGTTAAATTCATTCTTGTTGTCTCAGGTGTGAAGATGCTTGGAAGGTGTATGAGTCAATGGAAACAGATAATGTTTGTCCAGATCACGTGACGTGCTCTATTATGGTTATTGTTATGAGAAAACTTGGCCACAGTGCAAAAGATGCATGGCAATTCTTTGAAAAAATGAACAGAAAAGGAGTCAGATGGAGTGAAGAAGTCCTAGGTTCATTAATAAAGTCATTTTGTGTTGAGGGTCTGATGAGGGAAGCTCTCATCATCCAATCTGAAATGGAGAAAAAGGGGGTTTCTTCAAATGCAATTGTATACAACACTCTGATGGATGCATTCTGTAAATCAAACCATGTAGAAGAAGCCGAAGGCCTTTTTGCTGAGATGAAAACGAAAGGGATTAAGCCAACTGGAGCTACCTTTAACATTCTAATGCATGCATACAGCAGAAGAATGCAACCAAAGATTGTAGAGAACCTGCTGGCAGAGATGCAGGATCTTGGCTTGAAACCAAATGCCATATCATATACCTGTCTAATCAGTGCATATGGGAGGCAAAAAGATATGAGTGACTTGGCCGCAGATGCATTCTTAAAGATGAAGAAAGTCGGTATAAAACCCACTTCACATTCTTATACAGCACTGATCCACGCGTATTCAGTTGCTGGCTGGCATGAGAAAGCTTATGTGGCATTTGAAAACATGCAAAAGGAAGGTATTAAACCTTCCATAGAAACTTACACTACTTTACTGGATGGATTTAGGCGTGCTGGTGACACCGAAACTTTGATGAAAATATGGAAGATTATGATGAGCGAGAAAGTTGAAGGGACACGGGTGACATTCAACATTCTTGTTGATGGTTTTGCTAAACAAGGTCTCTTCATGGAAGCAAGAGATGTAATATCTGAATTCGGGAAAATTGGGTTGCAGCCAACTGTGATGACATATAATATGCTGATGAATGCATACGCAAGAGGAGGGCGACACTCTAAGTTGCCTCAGTTGTTGAAAGAGATGGCAGTTCTTAACTTGAAACCAGACTCCGTAACTTACTCAACCATGATATACGCGTATGTCCGTGTTCGAGATTTCAAGCGAGCATTTTTTTACCACAAGATGATGGTCAAGAATGGGCAGGTGATGGATGTCAATTCTTACCAGAAGCTTCGAGCGATTCTGGATGTCAAAGCTGCAACGAAAAACAGGAAAGATAGGAGCGCATTGGTCGGTATAATTAAAAGTAAGATGGGCATTGTGAAACCAAAGAGGAAGAAAGATGAGTTCTGGAAGTTCAAGAAAAGACATGTGAAAAAAACATAGTTCTGATTATTAGTGTATAGTAAGGATGGCAATTCCCTGTAAGAATTGTATGTTCAATTTTGACCCACTTCTGATTTTTCTGAATGGATGACATCAAGAGCTTCTTGATTTTAACTTAAAAACTAATATATTTAATCATTCATTGCCTCTTCAATCAACAATACGTCACTCTTTTTCAGGTGGATGTAGCTAGTTTAAATATTATTATATTTATATATGTGGAAATTACGGGCGTTCATCATTTGAAAAACGTTGATAAATGAAATAAATTAATGTAGTAGATGTGTTCGCTGTTCTGGCTGTAGACTGTGATTGTTGTTCTTGAACATTTTTTTTGTTGGTCCATTTTACAACTAATTTGAACTATATACAAAGTGTAAGAAGCATTGATTTGGAAAATATTGGATATGGCTCACGCATTATACTCTAACTAAAAATTGTCAAATATTCTTTAAATGATGGCTGTTATTTTATCGTATAGTATTAACCATTCCAATTTTGGGGAAAAACCCCCATAATTCAACTTCCACATCAATAACCTCAATCCATCCAGATCTGCCACTAACCACCTTCTCTAGAACAATGTTGATGACTAATCAATTTTTTCTTCCAATGTTTCATAGATCCAGTTTGCCCTCCATATTACAGGTGATAGAAGCCGTTCTGTTTTCCAGCCTAACAACTTGAGCTGCACAAAACATATAGAACACACTTAATCTCCATCTTAGTATACATAAAATTCAGGCAAAAGCAGGTAGCATTCTACCAATATAGTTTCATTCTCATATCATAAATATTCTTATAATTTCATCAAGATAGGGAAAAGATTAATATATTACACTATTAACAAATAAAAGAACATAAATAAGAAGGGAAATAGAATACCTTCTGCATAAATACTTCATACTGATTATCCATCCACATTTGGCCCTCTGAATGCAGAGATTTGCTTTTGTAAACATTATTCGCCAGGACGAGAGCGTGAAGGAATGACTTTAGGACATCGGCGGCGTTTGAATCTTTATGCACAATAACATTAATGTTTCCCTTCTTTTCCACTAGTAAGTACTTGGCTATAAATGGAAACCACAAAGAATGATATAAGGTTTGATACTTCAGATGGAAAGGAGAAAGTCAGAAGTCAAAAATAATAATGAAGCAAACTCAACCTTTTGTGTAGTAAGATGCTGCACGCAGCAAATGCTCCTTACTGTGTCACATAGAAAAAGAATTTTCTAATTAAGGTTTATTAATGACATTTCAAAGCTACTATTGCACAATAATCACAAGTCTTAACTATAAATCATGGACAGCTTAAGCTTTGAACCAGTACTAATGTTATAGCTGGCAACCTAATTAATGATTTCAATTCTGAATATGCTATTCACTAGAGCTTGTTTGCTATTGACGACAACATGTAGTAAAATGCTATGATTTGAGCTATTAGAAATTCGAACACTATATAGTGGACCTATTAGCAGACCAATAATGCAGTGAATAAGTTCAGGCAAAACTACTCTCAGTTGCGAAATTAAAATTGAATAACTAAGAAGAAATTTTAGCAACTCACATTTCCGTGTTGTCTAATGAAGAAATCCTCACACCCAAGCGGATTCTCTTATCCAAATACTTAGCATTCTTTGAGCTCCATAAAGTTAGTTGTGTGGGTAAAACATGATCCTGTGAAGAGACCTGTTCAGGGGAGAGAACTGGCAAGAAGTTTAGAAGCAAGCATTACAATACATAGTGGTAACTAGAAAAAAAAATGAAAAAAAAAAGAAAAAAGAAAAAGAGAAGATAAAGGTAGCTTTTGAAGTGTTGGAAATTACATTGTCTTTGACAGTATTCTGACTAGACCAAACCAAACTTTTTATCAGGAGATGGTTTGGAAAGGGGTTAAAATATTCCAAACAATTAAAAATTAGTGTATAATGATCTTGAGGAGACAAAAAAAAAATTGTTCTAAGATTTGGCCAATTTTATGCTAAGATTAAGAAACAGCAGAATAAACTGTTGAACATCAGAGATAATGTTGTAGATTCAAGAAATATATAATGGAAGCAGACAGTACCTTGGCCAGTCTTCATGAAATGCTGCAAAAGAATAGAGCTCCTTTGAGGGTTTAATGAGTTCAATGCCAGGCATCGAACAGCTTTGTAGTTTGCTGCATGGAAAATAGACAGAATTTGTATTAGGGCAGAAAAATAACTAAAAAAGCTTTGTAGTTTGCTGCAAGGAAAAAAGACACAATATGTAATAGGGTAAAAAAATAACTTTGAATAGAAAATGGCATCCATATACCTTCAGATTGAAATTATTAGCTCTCTAACTTTACAAAGGAAATGTGATTTAGTTTAAGGCACGCAGACAATGTTTTCAATTGTTGAGAAAGTGATATAGAGTCCGATTGGATTAACTTCTCAAAAAGTGCTTATAGGAGTAGAATTTGTTATATGACATAACTTTTCTAAAAGCTACATAAGGAAGCTCAATCTAGAAGCTAACCTTTGAAATTTATGTAAAAATAACTTAAGACATTGTTTATATGATAAATTTTATCCCGATAAGCACTACTTGAGAAACTCATCCAAGCTAGCTCATCGTACAATGTCGTTAATAAGTTTAAGTTTGTAAGACGGTAGAAATTTGATCTTTCTTCATTCAATCAGAAACCACGAACAAATATTCTACAAGATTTAAACATCAGCGGGAATAAACAAGCAAAGATTGTCTACAACCTTTATGGGAAAAAAATAATTGCCTATTATATCATTGTCAGCAAGATAATATCATCAATGTATAAATCCTTTTACTATTGATAAGTTGCATATATGCCCAGGGATCCCCTTTCTTTTTTTCTTCTTTCTTTTTTCTTTTCTCTTAATATCAGTTTTTTTTTTTTTTTACAATTCAACCCTTAAAAGGATACGAATGAAACAAATTACAATTTAGTAACGTACCATACATATGAAACAGGGTGAGAGACAAAAAGGAAAACCAAATGGCTAGTGGATGTCCAATGGTAATGCGAGCAACAAGCATTCCTAATGCCATGCCAATCATTGTGGCCACAGTTTCTTGACTTCCCTCCTGTAAGTTAACATTAATAAGTCTGTAAATCTATGTGTACACATGTTGTGTGTATACAGAAAACTTAATTCTCTGCTAATAATCTAAACAGGATAAAATAAACTTATACCTTAGCAGATATATCTGCAGCATTGTCCTGAAGAGCAAAATGCTGAGTCAAAGCTGCTCTAGTGGCTCCACTTGCAACACCAGCTAGTTCAAAATCATATTTTGAGATAGGAAATATTACAACAATTTAGTATACAAATAAAATTTCAATAAGTAATAAGTAAAATAAAAGAAAAAAAAAATCCTAATCCTGGATAACTCAACATATATTTCTGCTGAACAGCCTTATTTGTTAGGAAATACCAGCTGGTCTAATGTCACCTTAACTAATATTGCTTACAAAATTACTTACATGGCGAAAGGAAGTGAGAACCTACCGCTAGAAACTAACTTAAGATCGTGTTAATATTCTAATTTCAGACTCCTGAAATGTTGGAACTTACTGAAAGATCTTGAGATGCTTCCCAAGCAAACAATAAATACAAAAGCTGATGGAAACAATGGAGAAATGAGGTCCATTAGCATTCCTGCAAAATATGCAAAAATCTTAACAAATCAATGTAAGATATGAAAAATGCAATATGAAAGATCATATTTAACACAGAAACATCAGTGAAAAATACACTGATGAGCTGCTATTAATTTTTAGTTTAATGAAACTATTTAAAGGAGTTTTGGACATTAGCGGTCAAGTCAAGCATTCCAAGTAAAACCTTCCTCTTATAGTCTCAATATATTAGTATAGCAACAAGATAAGCATATCTGAGCTCTACACACAGAATGCCAAATCAAATTCTTAATGAATAAAAACCTGCATCAATATTCACATCAGTTGAGGACAACAGAAACATGATATTCAACAAAATCAATCTCTTTGGAAGACATTGCTCATGCATAACTAAGACAATTGTTCCTTGAATGAGTTGATTCTACATACTTCTATATCAATACCAAGACTCAACTAAGGAAGATTATTATTGGCCTATGTCTACATTTTGGTGAGAGATTGTATATAGGATATGGTTGTATATTTTATTTAGAAAAAAAAAATGAAAATGGAAGAAACCTACCAAGATCGTTCATAAGATCTGCAACCAAACGCCACATTTTTGCATTGCTATCAAGATTTGATCCCTGGAGCATATGAGATAAGTAAAAACATAATTAAAAACCATGACTTCAGAATAATTTGAGAGGAGTTAAGTTATTCGAATCCAAGAATAGGATAGTCAGCAAAAAGCTAGTACTGCATATTTCAGTTCAAAACTAATAGGGATAAAGGAATATGTTTTCATGAGAGATGCCAACCTGGTAGAATGTGAATAAGATTCCTCCAAGCATGCCAGTTAGATCCCTTAAAAACCACTGCAAATAGTCTCAATGTTCAATATCCTATTGTTCAACACATCGCAGCCCAAGATACATAAAAGGCTAAGTACCCAAAAAGAAAAACACAGACAAAAGGGATCCAGATTTGTCACAATAAAAAATCCCCACATTCAATCGTTGTGAGCTGTCCGATAAAAGATCTGTCCGATAAAAGATCGAATGACTGAGATTGAATGGAAAGTTAAAAAAACAATTTTTTTGACCCATTAAATCTCAACCGTTCGATGTTTAATTAGATAGCTGAGCTCAGGTCAGCTGACTACAATGACAGCAACCATTTTTTACTGCAGCAAATCGGAATCCTACAAAAGGCTTGAGCCCTCCTCGTGACCCCGGTTGGAACAAACGGGACACAACAGGCCTCATCTTACAATTTGGGTTCAGTTATTCAGGTAAATGCAGAATATAATTAGTTGATACCTGAAAAGTGGCCCCAATGACTGTAGCTGATTTCTCTCCAACCCCGATAGCACTCAGGAGAGCCTGAAATGGATTTTATCAGACCACTCTTGTTCTATTCTGGGATTTGTATGAAAAATTGAAAACAACAACAACGACAAAAACTACAACAAAAATACAGTGAAACAATGCCTTACCTGGGTAGAAAGCATGGTCCTTATATAAGTTGAAAGGCCCTGCCATATTCAATCTACAATCAAATTGAGCACAATAACATGGTTTTGATATAATCTATAACAAAAACTCAATTGCCCTGCATCTTCATCGTATAGTTTACCTGTAATGAATCCCAAATTTGAAAAGGAGCATAATCTGCAGTCACACTGCTTGGAAAACCCTGTATGTTATCAAATAACAGTTAAAAAGAGAAACCCTTAATTACAGTGATGAAAAAAATGAAGAAGCACGTAGTAATATTAAACAATTTCAAGAGTATTGAGTTAAAAAGAGAAACTTGCCTCAGGAACAAATGCCTGAAGTAAGCGTCTCCAAACATGGGTGAAGCGGGCACCAGATCTGTGTATAAAGGAGAAAGAATAAGAAGAAGGGGAAGTGTGAAAAGGGAGAGATTGATGATGATGAAGGGGAAAGGGAAAAAGGAAGAACCTTGTGATGGAAACAGAGGAAGAAGAAGCCTTGATGGTGAAAGTCTTTGAGAGTTTTGTGGGTGATGAACCATTCCATTCTTCCAATGTTATGATCTTATTTGACAAAGACGAAGATGATTCTTCCATGCCCAGATGAAGTGCCAAAACCTTGATGACTTCGCAGGTTGGTGTGCAATCTCACAAACTCACAACTGAAGTCACTACTGACTTTGACATTTTTTCTTATACGGGAAAAAATATTTTTTTTGAAAAGATGAAAAAACGCTAGAAGGAGGGTTTGAACCTCCGACCTTGTGGTTAACAGCCACACGCTCTAACCAACTGAGCTATTCCAGCTTACTTGTCATCAGCCTTTCATTTTATCTATATTAACAGTGAATAAAGTGAAGTGACTCACAGATTCGCTGAAACTGAGAAGCAATGGAAAATTGGAGCGGAGAAAACCCATTGCAGCGGAGGATCTATGGTTTGATGAAGAATGGCCAAAAAAATTCTGAGTTTTTTTCCCCACGGACCATTTTCCTCCGCGCCTGAAATCCCCAGCCTATACTCCTTCCTTCAACCTTCAGTGTTTTCCCTCAGCAGAAACAAGAATCAACCCATTTCTCACGAACCTCAAAAGCTCCCAACTTCCCCACGACAGCAACTTTCCCTAACCCCTGATCAAGTATCCACCTTACAAACCACCCTTCAAAAATCCCTAATCACAAGTGACACTGATGAAGCATGGAAGTCCTTCAAATCCCTCACAACCCACCAATCCTTCCCTCCAAAACCCCTCACCAATTCCCTCGTCACACACTTGTCCTCTCTCGGTGACATTCATAATCTCAAGAGAGCTTTTGCTTCTGTGGTTTTTCTCATGGAGAAGAACCCCTTTGTGCTTGAATTTGAAACGGTTCGTTCCATGCTTGATGCTATGAATTCTGCCAATACTGCTGCCCCTGCTTTTGCCCTTGTGAAGTGTATGTTCAAGAACAGATTTTTTGTCCCTTTTAGCTTCTGGGGTCATGTGCTTGTTGACATTAGCCGTAGGAATGGTAACTTTACTGCTTTCTTGAGGGTTTTTGAAGAGAATTGTAGGGTTGCTTTGGATGAGAAACTTGAGTTCATGAAACCTGATGTTGCTGCTTGCAATGCAGCTCTGGAAGGTTGCTGTTTTGAGCTTGAATCTGTGAGTGATGCTGAGAGAGTAGTTGGAACAATGTCAAATCTAGGTGTTAGACCTGATGAATTAAGTTTTGGATTCCTTGGTTATTTGTATGCACTCAAGGGGTTACAAGAAAAGATAAATGAGTTACAAGTTTTGATGAGGGGGTTTGGTTACTCAAACAAGAAGTGTTTTTATTCTAATTTGATTAGGGGGTATGTTAAGTCAGGAAATTTAGCTTCTGTGGAATCAACTATTCTCAGGAGTGTGGAGGATGGAGATGGAAGAGATTGGAATTTTGATGTAGAAACTTTCTGTGAAATAGTTAAGGTATATCTTCAGGAGGGAAATATCAAGGGTTTAGCTAATTTGATTGTTGAAGCTCAGAAGTTAGAGCCTTCGGATATTGTAGTTGATAAGTCCATAGGTTATGGTATTGTTAATGCATGTGTTAATATTGGACTATCAGACAAAGCACACAGCATTCTTGATGAAATGAATGCTTTGGGAGGCTCTGTGGGTCTTGGGGTCTATGTACCAATCTTGAAGGCTTACTGCAAAGAAAGTCGAACAGTCGAGGCTACTCAATTGGTGATGGAGATTAGTAATTCGGGTCTTCGGTTGGATGTTGAAACCTATGATGCTCTGATTGAAGCATCCATGTCCAGCCAAGATTTCCAGTCAGCCTTTTCCCTGTTTAGGGACATGAGAGAGGCAAGGGTTTCTGACTTGAAAGGGAGTTACTTAACCATAATGACAGGTTTGATGGAGAATCATCGGCCTGAGTTGATGGCAGCCTTCTTAGACGAGGTGGTTGCGGATCCTCGGATTGAAGTAGGTACTCATGATTGGAATTCTATCATTCATGCGTTCTGTAAAGCCGGGAGACTAGAAGATGCAAGAAGGACTCTGAGAAGGATGATGTTTTTGCAATTTGAGCCAAATGATCAGACTTACTTGTCCCTGATTAATGGTTTTGTCTTGGCAGAGAAATATTTTAATGTGCTTATATTGTGGAATGAGGTTAGGCGAAAGTTATCGGCGGATGGGCAGAAGCGGATCAAGTTCGACCACAATCTGGTTGATGCATTCCTGTATGCTATGGTCAAGGGAGGTTTCTTTGATGCTGTTATGCAAGTTGTGGAGAAATCTACTGAGATGAAAATATTTGTTGATAAGTGGAGATACAAGCAAGCGTTCATGGAGACCCATAAAAAGCTCAAAGTGGCAAAGTTAAGAAAAAGAAATTTTAGAAAAATGGAAGCACTTATTGCTTTCAAGAACTGGGTTGGCTTAAATACATGAACTACAAACACTGACTACTTCTTATCTCAAGGATCAATTAACCATCATATCATATCTGAAAGAGACAAGTCAGAATGACAGTTGAGGAGGGATTCAACACTGCATTTTCTTTCAAGAAGTGAGACAATTTCGATTATTTTAACTTTTATTTACCCGGATAGTAACAGTCTGTTTGGTGGGGTGGGTTCTGCTCAACAAGGTCCTTTTTTTTTCTGATGTTACACAGCAATTTTTTTTAATCGGTACACAAAGCAATTGATTGACATCTTTTAATAAGTTTATCCATCTAATTATTGCATTTTGATCTAAAATGCAATTTATTTTTTATTTTGCTCTACCCCACTTTTTGGTCATTGATTGTTGACCTCAGCTGTCTTCTTGTACATAGGAAGTTTAAACATATTTTGAATCAATGAACTGCTCATACTAGATACATAATACTCCACAAAAAATTTATACAAGAAATTAACTGCTCATACTATAAGTACATGGTTTCAATACTTGGTCTCAAATGAACGGCTCATACTGGATGCCATGAACCTATGGCCCAGTTTGAGAGTGTATGCAACACATATCTGGTACTGTAATGTAGGTAATGAGAAAAGGGGCATTGATGTAAAATTAACTGCAAGTTTGTTACGATACAAGGCTTTTAGTCTGGGGGTGAGGAAATAATGATCTTCGGGTTGCGTCTATTGCTTATGCGCCTTGAAGTAATGGATTTTGTTTGACAAATGTCCCAATTCTTGTTAAACATGTGTCCATCGTTGACATGGCCACTTCATTGAAGTTTCTGTGCTTCATATCATTCAATTAACTGTTTTGTCTAGCATTGAGATCATCAATTTTCTTAAAAGTTTGTGTAGAATTATCCAACAATGATGTTCATCACAAACATGATCAACTTGTGAACAGGTCCAGCAGCAAGAACAGTGGGATGAATAGATACCTCCTATCTGAAAGAACTGTTGCTGAAACAGAATGTATGTGATTTCTAGCTTATGGCTTGGTTCTGTCATGTATGTATTTCTATTGAGTTTGGTTAACCTCGGCCCTATCCTGAACTCTTAGGAGATCAAGTTAACAAAACCCTTTTCTATTGCCCTTCTAAGGTATATGCTGTCAATTTAAGGTGTTGTATATGCTCATATTTTCAGGGTTAATGCTGGTTTGAGTTCATGGACTGCACATACATATCTATGCATATAAATATCAAAGGCTTCTTAGCTTGGGTGTGCTCTGTGCTGTGCCATTCAATATCACTGAGATTCTCTAGGATAAATAAACTTCCCCTTTTTTTTGTGTTCTCTTATTGAATCAGAGTATAGCAGAAGATAAAATACCAGTTATTTTTATGTTTTATTCATTTTGTACTATGCTCAAATAATATCAGTTTCAAAATTGCAATCAAGTTGCTGTCAACAGAAGAGGTGACAGATAAATGTAATTGAAGTATTTTTATAAAAAAAAAAATGTAACTGAAGTATTAGCTGGAGAATATTTTTGCTTAGTGAAGTTAAATTATTTCCATTTTTCGTTAAGTGTCTTGAGATCTTAGAAAGGTCAATGCAAAAGATGGATCAAGAGAGTATTTGTTAGAATAGTGTTTGTGCACAGCCTTTAACATTTATTTTTCTCTTATCAGCTCTTTAACATTTACTATTTTTCTTCATTCATTTTTCATCAAATACCTTACGGTGAATTTGGACAAACGAAATGGCAACCATTTATTTCCAACTTCAGTTGCAGATCAATTGCCAAGGGATAGATTGTATAGCTATTTTCTATGCTTAAATAACACGTTTTCATTGTTAAATTTAGATAAGGTTATATGTGCAATCATGAACATGAAGCAATTAAGAATTTATATTTATTTTGTGTAGTCAAGAGTGAAGTCAATTTTGCTTTGTTTTCGTTAAGAATTCATGCTTTGTTTTCAAGAATGAAGTCAATTTCCGTTGAGGATGCAATAGAGCAATGCCACTTAAGAGGAGGAACTAGCTTGAAAGACGTAGTACAGATGAAGTTTAGGAATAACAATTTATTTTTTTGTTTAATAGGACACTATATTAATCAAGAATTGAATCTGAATACTTACCCACACGTATTTTTTAATGTGCTCACCATTTGATGCAACATGTTTAAATTAATTTATTAAGAAAATAATGGTTTATTTTCGGATAGAATTTTGGGTTATTTATTTTAAAAAAAAAATTAAAACAAAACATACAAGCCTTGTAGTGGGGACCTCTCTCTCAAGGAAAATATCAAGTAAGAAATATTCCTAATTTTTTTTGGAAATGAATATAAAAAAAAAAGTGAAAATAATGAATATTATCCTATAACTAAACATGAAAGGTTAATATAATTTTTACTGCTCCCGTTGTCCAGAAATAATAAACACTTTGAGAACACTTTGAGATTTTACCTAAATTAAGAAGAATAATTATTATTTTTAGACTTTAAATACTAACAAAAAGTTGATGAATAGACTAAATTAACATTTAACTTTTAAGTTTACTTGATAGTTATTGGACACTAAAATAATAAAAAATGATAAATATAAAAAATGATAATAAATACATTATTAATAATGTAAAAGTGACAAATAATTTGAAATAATTTTTTTGTGCTAAAATGACTATTCTTTATGAGCGAAAAAAAGTAATTTTTAATATTCACTGTATATACTGGTCAAGATTAATAATTTTCATCAAATTTATTAATACTTTTATATAAGTAATTGTAAATGCATATTTAATTTTTAGTTGACTTTTTTTTTATTTACAAGGAAATTATTAAATCAATGATTAAATTATGTATCACACGGTCATACACACAAGTGAAAATATTTTACTTTGAGAATTAATAAAGTATGATTTATTTGAATTTAAACCACGTTCAACAAATAGACAATTTTTAACTTTTTTTCACTTTTTTGTTAACTGAAAACTAAGCGCACCAAATCTTGATATGTATTTAAAATTTTATACTTTTTTATTTTTCATTCGAGAAATTTTAAGTGAAGCTCATGAAATTTACTTTAAAAAATATGGATTTTATTCCCTATCCGGATAAATTTATATTGTAATCAATGAAAATAAATTTTATATAAATTTCTTAAAAAAAAGATATTTAAAAGAGTGTTTTTAAATAATATTCAGAAAGCACTTAATCAGTTTACGTAACATAACCTCATTAGGAGAAATTCTTGTATGGACACGTACTCAACACGTCATTGTTGAACACAGCCAATAAAAAAAAGTCAATTCACTAAATGACTAGTTTCTCTGTCAGTAGTTGTTGTCATTTGTTCTCCCTCATTTCTGTTCCACGTTTTCATTTTTTACAATTTTTGAACTCAATCAAAAGAAACTACCTATGTAGTGAGTTGACTTTTTTCTATTGGTTGTGCCTAAAAATGATGTGTTAGGTCCGTGTCCACCCAAGAATTTCTCCCAGATTGGACATACTCAGAAAACGACGTCGTTCTGAGAACAGCGTTTATGGGGGCAAAGATGGTTAACTAACTGAAGAAAGTGCAACAACTAATCCACCATGAACGAATGGCACTAAAACAAACAAGCTTAGAGAGAGAGAAAGAAAAAGAGAGAGAGAGAGCATCTTCATATTTCTTCTGACTTCTGAATATTCATCTTCCAAAATCAGAAATTCAGATTATTAACAGCAGGTCAACTCTAACTACTTCTACTATTATAGTCTATCTTGATTGCTTTATAACTAATCACATATGGTGTGGTGGGTTACTGTAATTATTAATTAATCAGAGATAATTATGAATTACAGCTAGCATTAGCAAAGTTAAATAATGGAAGAATTATCCAAGTTAGTGTTGTCGTTTGCAATTCTACTGGTTTGTTCTTCATTGGTCCAAAGTGTGTGGTCACATGGAGATCATCCTCTCTCAAGAGTTGCTATTCACAAAGCAACACTTTCCCTTCTTGACCTGGCTTCAATCAATGCATCTCCAACACTTCTTGGCCTTCAAGTAAGTTTCTCACAATTATTGTGTTCTGTAATTGTAATTTCACTTGCTTTTGATTCTATGTTAATTTTCTGATTGCCATCTTGCACATTTTCATATAGGGGCAAACAGCTGAATGGGTAACCCTAGAGTACAGTTCTCCAATTCCTTCAGTTGATGATTGGATTGGAGTATTCTCTCCAGCAAACTTCAGGTAATTAAAAGTCAGAATCTGTGCAAACCTAAGGGCTAGTTTCATTTGCATTTCTATTTCATGTTTTCGTGAAAAATTACAAAACTGTCAAATTGTTTTCATTTGTTTCCCGTTTTCTAAAATTTATACAAGGAGAAATTGAAACTGGAAACAGAAAAACAAAGTCTCAAACCAAACAGCACCAAAAGTTTAACTAGAAAAATGGCTCCACAATTTGGCATCTTTAAAAGTTGTATCTAATTGTCTTAATTTCTTGCCTTGTTTAGTTTCCACCAACTAGATTTATTGTATTTTGTGCATTTCAGTGCTTCCTCATGTCCAAAAGAAAATCGTAGGGTTTATCCACCACTATTGTGTTCTGCTCCAATTAAGGTACATTTATAGATATAACCACTAACCTCTACTGTATTATTCTTGTCTTGTGGTGACTTCATCAGAATCACTTCTTTCAGTTTCTTTTCTTGAATCCAGGGAAAGTTACGGATGGAAGAACATAAGTGATGGTTTAATATATGTTTCCTTCATTTTGCAGTATCAGTATGCAAATTACTCAAATCCCCACTATGAAGTAACTGGAAAAGGGATTCTGAAGCTTCAGCTGATTAATCAGAGATCAGATTTCTCATTTGCGTTATTTTCTGGCGGCTTGTCAAATGTAAGCCAGTCCTTAATAACAATCCTCTAAGTAGTAATTTGAATCAGATTGTCCAATTCTATAAACTGCTTTCATGCCCTTGTAGAACTTCTAATTTTTGCATCGATAATGGCATAGCTAAAAGCAATCTCTAATCTGTTTCAATTTACCACATGATAGCCAACGCTAGTGGCAGTGTCTAACAAAATAGTTTTTGCAAATCCGATTGCGCCAGTTTATCCTCGCCTGGCACTGGGAAAGTCATGGAGTGAGGTAAGTTCAGTTTCTTCTGTTCTAGAATGCATGGAACTTACACACTTCACATAACAAAACTAAGAAAATTCCCCAAATGGGCAAATGGTATATGAAGAAAGGAACCACTCAGCATGCTGCTATTAGCATTATTTCGTATTCCATTACTCTTGTTTTTTTTCTTTATAATGCTTCAATCATTTTATCAAATTAAAATAGTATTATTATGGACATAAAATCAGATCACTGTAACATGGACAAGTGGATATGGGACCAGTGATGCCGAACCTTTTGTTCAATGGGGTCTGAAAGGAGAGGATCATATACGTTCACCTGCCGGCACGCTGACTTTTACTCGCGATAGCTTGTGTGGTAAGCGAAGTCATACCTTTAAATTCACACAGTTTAGCCATATTTTGTAATTTAAAAGGAGGGACAAGTATAGAAAAACAGTTTCATAGAAACTTTTCTCAGCTTGTTGCTCATTGACACTAGCATTATCTACTTATGTACAGGTGCACCGGCCAGAACAGTGGGATGGCGCGACCCTGGATACATACACACCAGTTTTCTGAAAGAACTATGGCCCAACAGAATGTATGTTGTGTCTACCTTATAATGAATGACCTAGTTGTATGTACTTTCTAATTTTATGCTTCCCTTTCAAGGTTTATGCCAACAAATATGCACAAATCTTAAATTCAGATTTTGTTCTACTTTATTGTAGTTTCCTAGTTTACATTGTCATTAATTTTGTGAGAACTTCACTCTGAAGCCATCAACTTTTATCTCTGATATAGCAATAGATAATTATGGGTCATCTCCAAGTGGGAGAATGCCTATTTTTTATTATTATTATTTTTTTTTTGCATTGTCATTTGCTGTAGTCGTCTAGCCCTTACTAGAATAAAGTCTAATGTGTTAATCCATTTTTTCTATTTGGAATTAGTGAATTTGCTGTTATAATGATGTCGTGATAGTTATTCAATTGTGCTTTCGGTGGGTTTTGCAGATATGAGTACAAGATAGGACACAGATTAAACAATGGCACATATATTTGGAGTGAAAGCAATCAGTTTAAAGCAGCTCCGTTTCCTGGGCAGAAGTCATTACAACGTGTAATCATATTTGGTGATATGGGAAAGGTTTGAACTTTTATGAAAATTTATGCATGCATATTATTTGCATTTGGAAGAACTGTTTAATTAAGTACTCATTAAAAAAGCTCTTATTAAATGAGAGTTTTTTTTAAAAAAATAAAATTATTAAATTTATTTTAATTAGCTAAAAACTTATTTTGATAAGTGGATCTATAAGCTATTTTCATAAGCAACTATTCCAAATGCAAACTAGATGGATTCAGAAACATTGGTCAAGGAGATTGATCCTAATATATGCTGATAGTTTGATATCTAAAATTATGATATGCTCAAAAACACACAAGCATTTCATATATTTTACCTTGCTCTGTCAAAAAACAGGATATTACATGTGATGCTTATATTTTTTTTTCCTTACTCTTTCTTCAAGAAGTTACTATAGTCTCAAGTGTCAACTAACTGAATGTTAATATAATTTTTAAAACATGTCAATGAGATCCTTTTGTCCTCAATGAGAACCATAACCTTTTTATTATTCAATTCTCATGATAATTTAATACATGTTTCACCATTCAGGAGGAAGTTGATGGTTCCAATGAATACAACAATTTCCAGCATGGCTCAATTAACACTACACAACAGCTTATCCAGGACATAGAGAACATTGACTTGGTTTTCCACATTGGAGATATATCTTATGCAAATGGATACCTTTCTCAGTGGGATCAATTCACAGCACAGGTGGAGCCAATTGCATCATCTGTGCCTTACATGATTGCAAGGTTTTTCTTTCAAAGATTGCCCTAAAACTCAGTCCAGAGAGTGTTTTATTTTTTATTTATTTATTTTCAATGACATTCTTATGCTGCTTTTATCCTTGCAGCGGGAATCATGAGCGGGACTGGCCTGGGAGTGGATCCTTTTATGAGAACATGGACTCTGGAGGAGAATGTGGTGTTTTGGCAGAGACTATGTTCTATGTCCCTGCTTCAAACAGGGCTAAGTTCTGGTATGGCAATATATAGTCCTGTTTGTTTAAAATGAAGATTTACTTATTTTGAGATAAGACTAACATTATTAATGCCATATCTTTCAGTTACTAAATTAAAGTTTTACTTATAGTGATGTTACATTTCTATAATCTATTACTAGGTATTCTATTGACTATGGCATGTTCCGCTTCTGTGTTGCTGACACTGAACATGATTGGAGAGAAGGAACAGAACAATACAAGTTCACTGAGCATTGTTTCTCATCGGTTGACAGACAAAAACAGCCATGGCTAATTTTCCTTGCACATAGAGTACTTGGTTATTCTTCTTGTATCTGTTATGCAGAAGAAGGGTCATTTGCCGAACCAATGGGCAGAGAGAGCCTTCAAAAGCTCTGGCAGAAATACAAGGTGGACATTGCCATTTATGGCCACGTGCACAATTATGAGAGGACGTGCCCCATATATCAGGTTTCTACTTTCTTCAACCTTGTGCACTTCATTCATACAGGATTAACAACATAACACACAGAATCAAGCATTGAGTATTCTAAATGCCATGTTCCCTTATAGCTCTTGTTGAGAAAAATGCATTACCAAAACCATTCTTCAATTATCATTTAACATGTCAAAATAGTACCATTTAAACCTGCAGCTAGGTGTAATAAGCATATTATTTCAACTAACAAATAGATTCTTTATGTGTCGCAACAGAATATCTGCACTAATGAAGAGAAAAATCACTATAAGGGAGCCTTAAATGGGACCATACACATTGTTGCTGGTGGTGGAGGGGCAAGCCTTTCAACATTTACTTCCCTCAAAACCAAATGGAGTATCTTTAAGGACTATGATTATGGGTTTGTAAAACTAACTGCATTTGATCATTCAAATTTGTTGTTTGAGTACAAGAAGAGCAGAGATGGGAAGGTTTATGACTCATTCAAAATCTCTCGAGATTATAGAGACATCTTGGCCTGCACCATGGATAGTTGCCAAAGTATAACAATGACATCTTGATCGAACAAACGGCTAAAGCTTCAATGTATCTCTCCATGTCGAAGCAGTATGTAGATCATCTTCCACAAACAGATAGATATGTATATTTGGCTACAAGCTGTCTGTCATCTTGACCAATATGCACACTCAGTTTACTGCTGTTGAAGTCTATCCTGGAAGCACTTTCTTGTACCTAAAATAGAATAACAAGGAAAAATACAATGACGCACAAGCAATTCCTGTAACTACCAAAACCCAATTGAATCCAGATGGATAGTCAAAAACTCTGGTGTCGAAGTTCATTCCAAATACTCCTGTCACAGCAGCAAATATTGCAGCTGCCAAAGTAGCTGCCGTAAGAAGCAACTCAAACTGAATTAGGCGGTTTTGAATATTTCCCTGTAACAGATAGAGTGAAAAGTAACACTGACTGGTTTGTAGTTTAGAATATCAAAGAAATAAAGTAATGGGCAGCTGAATTTCGCAAATTGTCAATCTTAGCTTACCAATTTTATGTTGATAAAATCTTCTGTGTCATCAATGTATTCTTTGAGCTGCATTACCAGCAAAAGAAAAATGTACTTAGCATCTGCAAAAATTACCGAGCCTAAGTAATAAAACTGTGTGCTGTAAATTTATGCAAAAACCAAAAAGTCATCATGGCTATAAGTTATTAGCAAAAATCAGAACCAAGGTTGTCACAAGTAGTTTTCTTATGCCACAGCCAGTTGGCTAAAGCCTGAAGGCATGACTGAGATTATCTAATGCTGTATAAGTAACCTTCGTCATGTTAGCAAATTCTATGATATCCAACAACCAGATTCTGTTTTATATAAGGAATGTGGCTAAATTCTAATACTACAGCTCGAGTAAGTAAAACTTCTCATACCGACAATAATGTGCTAAGAGTATTATCAATGACGATAAAGTATGCTTCAAGCAACATTTCCAGTGGCTCAATCCTTTCCACATTATCAGATGAACCCATTGAACTTCCATGCTTACTAGAATTTCCAATGCTGCTGAAGGCCCTTTGCAACATCTGAACCCCACTGATCGACCGCTCTGGTGAAGCAGGAGCTGATTTTGAAACCAATCTACCTGATGTATGAGTTTGAAAACAATCATTTAGAGGATAAGTATCTGATCTTCTCTTTTTCTCAGTCAGGCACATCTCAGCCATGTCACCATCGTCATCCATGAGATGTTCTATTTCATCACGAACCTGGGAATTAAATGCAAGTTACTGGTTGCAGGTAACCAAAAGCTAGAGAAACAACGATGAAAAAAATAATCAAGGATGAGAATTCTACGTTTATCAACCTTCTGAACTCGCTGAGTCAAAGCAAGTAGGTGACCTTTAAATCGTCGAACACGTTCAAGATTGAGAGTACTAATAGATGACGCAAGTTCATCTAACACGGGATATATCTCCATTTCCAGATCTTTTACCTATCAAATCAAGATCCTCAATATAAGGGATTCAAGATGATAACTTGATTACTTACAAGTGGCATGTAACATATCCATTGACTTTTCCTTATGCATTTAGATTTAACAAACTATATAATCTTGCATTCTGAAAAAATCATTACAAAATTATCTTAATTCAAACACTTAATAAGAGTTTCAGGTAATTCATACCTGAGCATCCAAAGATGTGCATGTCAATTCCAGAGCCAACTCCAGTGCCCTAAATTCAAAAGGTAGATCATCTGTTCAAAAATGGCAGACACGGTAAGCAATTCCATGCAGTAATTAACACCATAAAAAACTTTAAAAAAAAATAAAAAACCTCAGAAATCAGAATAGCTTGGAAATATAGAAAGAATTAACAGTGCTTTTAAGGAAGATAAATCGCAACAGCTGAAGAAGTATAGTATTCAAGTTAAGCTTTAAATAGTTATCAACAAAATACATCAGAGTTCACAACACTCAATGTTTTTCCCTCGTTAATCTTCACCAATTCCTATTTCCTAATAGTGATACAACAGAAAAGTACATCAGGTAAGCTAATATGGTCATAATAAACCTAGAAACTTACAATACATTTTTCACTAGTCTTTCTTGCTCATAAATGTTTATGTTAAAGCAATAAGAGCTGCAAACCTTACCAGCTTTTTCTTTCTGAAGCCGATTGCATAATTCTGACCTGTAATGACCTACACTACCATCCAGCGAATTCATCAGGATAACCTCATCAGCAGTGATTATACAGCGGATTTGCTCAAGGTTTACTACAATGGCTTTCTCCCGTCCTAATATCATAGAAGGGTAAATGAACATCGGATCCAATAGCCGGAGGTCTCTGGAAGGCAAAGAACAGTGTCTCATAATAGTAGCCTTGTCAAGTGTCAGAGTCTGAGAATCCCCGTCCTGACCAATTTTAATCCAAGAGCGACTTCCATGACTCCTTTTCTTCACGCCTAATACACCAGTCCCACGATTAACTTGCACATTGAAATAAGACCTCCCACCACTTTCAGGAGATAAAGAAGACTCAGGAAGACTGGAGGAATAATACTGGTCTTGTGTTTCTTCCATTGCATTATGTTTTCTTCACTTCAAGTACTGATATAGTATTTCTTTTAGCTTTCTCCATCAGTATTCTCTATTCAGTATTCATTTCCCCCACAATCTGGTGATAACTGGAATCAGGAATTATATCTACCACCTGAAACGATCCATAAGTTGTGCATTTCTCAAACTAAAACCTAAATTGGATGATAATAAAGTAATGTAGCAGTTAGTTGAAACAAGTCTGTATCCCAAAAGAAAATTAGAACACTAACAGGAACAATGAAAATAGCAGGAAAATGAGGTCAAATATTTTTCTCCTTTTTTGTGTGTAGAATCTCATTATCCAGACACCACATTAGGCATTTAACTAATATGATTTGAGTCGGATAAGACCACTATAAGCCGCTGAACTTTCCCTACTAAGTTTTAACACAGCTACATTCCAATAAAATTTTAAGCAAACTAATTAATCAATAAAATATGGGAAAATCGAAGAAAAGAAAAACAAACTAAAAGGGAAATAAACAGCTAATTTCCTTTAAAAAAATGCTTTGCCAATAAACTCAACCAGATACCAATAGCTGAATTTCACGTATTTTCCTTTTAATTTGTGAACGCGAGAAAGCTGAGACCGGTGGAACACGCTTCTACAGATACAAGGGCTCAACCGTGTTCATTTCCATGAGTAACTCCTAATTTCTAGTGTTGCATCCAACTAACAATTCAGATTAAAGTCTTCAACCCAATTCACAAACAAAATGAATTAGTTCGATTCTCTTTCGTTTAAGTAAGTCTGAAACTCAAAATCCAACCTTTAAATTTCAATAATATCTTCAGCACCCTTCCTAATCATCTACTGATTGCATTACCCATTTCCCGAGTTTCAAACAGAATTTCATCTTTTGCGCATATACCACACACGATTTACGATTTCTAACAAATAAGATGCAAAACTACCATAAAATGCAAAAGAAAAATTGAATACGCAGAAAAAGGATAGTAAAGTTGTGGGCGTGATTACCTGTGGCGTGATGAGGAAGAAATGGAAACCAGAAAATCAGTAAAACATGTGTGATGAGTGATTAAAGTAAGGTTGCGCTCAAAGATTTGCCATCTCGGAGAGTAAAAACGGAGAAGATTATCAATATTCAATATCACTACGCGGTTAATCAGCATGAAACTGCTTCTGAACACACTATTTTTTTTCCTGATATACACATATGCTGCTCTGTACTTCGAAGGCTCTGTTTCCTTCTTTTTCCTGATATATAGTGATAGTATATCCTATCATTTTAATTCTTAACTTTCTATTGTTTTTTAAAATTTATTTTAGATTTTAAGAGAGAATGAATTTTATCATCCAAAAATTTATTTATCATTAATTTCATTTTCTAACGTCAAATTAATATCTCAAAAATTTTAAATACTATTATAAATTTTTTATTTTTAAAAAATTAAAATTTTAAAATATCTAAAACTTATTTAAATGTCCAGTTTTATAAATTTACATAATAATTTTTTATGAAAAATTATTTTCTTTTTATCAAAAAAATCCCTAAAATATATTTTATAATAGAATTCTAAAAAATTAAAAAATATAACCGAATCAAACCGACCCTAAAATACTACTAAATCTGGTAAGATTAATAAAACTTACAAAAACATATATGCGTAAGTATGTAATATACAGGGTTCAATCTTTGATATTGTAACTTCTTTGTAAACCAAAAAGAAAAATACTAAATTTTTCTCGTTAAAATAATAAATTATAAAATACTATTAAATTAGTTCCTCAAAATAAACATAATAATTTTTTTAAAGATTAATTTGAAAACAAAAATCTTGCTCACATAATATTCTTATGATTTTATATATTATACGTTTATTGATATTTTATTAATTACTTTATGAAATAAAAAATTATGCTCACATTCATTAACATAAAAATTGCTTGAAGATGTAACAAAATGACTGAATTGTCACATTTATGATTTAACAGAATTTGTCATCGAAATTGCTCTATTAAAAGTAACTATACTAATTTTATGAAAAAGAAGAAAAAAAAAGTAACTATACTATAATCGCCTAATAAGTAATAACTAGCTAAGTACAGGTGAAAGTGCAATTAAGTTATCAATTTCTTAACCAAAGTTTAACCTAATTCAAAAAAAAAAAATCATGCTTTAAAAGAGAATTTAATCCAAACTAAATAAATTTTTTTTTTTCTTCATCAAAAATCAAATGAGAGGTGTCTCCATCAAGTTGACTTGATCAATTCGATAAACTAAATCTAATTTATTTTGTTCAGTTTGAGTTCTTTCATTGAGTCCAACCCAAACTAGCCAATAAATCTTGACCTATATTGATTTGGATATTAGATTTTGACATTTCTAACCCCGATGACCTAATACCCAACTTGATGATCCAATGACTTCACTTTATTCAGGTTTTTTAGAGATAATTACATCAATTTTTTTTAAAGTTTGTACTTACTACACTGATCACCTCCTAGTTTTTTAAAGGGCAAGTGTAATAGAGTTTTAAACTTCAAATGAATTCATGTATTTTTAAAAATAAAAAAGTAAGTGTAATAAATACAAACAGCATACAAGTTAATTATTTTTTTCTTATATTCTAAAACTAAAATCAAATTAGAGTTACACTATTTAAAATTTTATCTTTGAGTTTGATATTTGAATTGGACTTAGACTTTATTAGAATTGAATTATGCATTTTATGATGTATAATGTATATTTTGAATTTAAATAAGTACATATAATCATAGTTAGATATTTAATGAAGTTAACCCACCCATTATGTAATGTTCTACTTTGTCGGTGGAGAGTTTTATGTTGTCTACAAGATGGCCTAATTGGGCTCCGGAGTTAAGGGATCCACCAGATAATTGAGGTAAGCAAAGTGCTAAGTTAATGGCCTCCACCACCAACATATGTGTGTTGAACAAAGAGAGGTACCAATTAGGGTTGTTTCAAACCATAGTATGAGTTCATCACCGCAATCTTGAAGTTTTATTTCAAGGGCGCATGCAATAATAAATATGTTAAATGAACTTGACAAATTTGTTATATCACTTGGTGTTCATAGTCTACTTGATATGAAATATAAAAGAAATAATCCGGATTTAATCTAATAAGTAACACTCATTATTGTGTCTATTTCTTATAAGCAATAAATGAATTTGAGATGATTTGTACTCATTCGTATTAATAAGTGATACTCACAAATTATTGTGTGTATGTTTGGTTTAGTGTTGATAAAATTGATTTTAAATGAACATAATTTTATAGAAATGATTTAGTGTAAAATTAATTTTATAGTAACATGATTTATGTTTAGTGATTTTTTTCTTAAAAGCAAGTTTAGAGTAAAAATAAAGTGTAAAATTTTCAATCTAACGTAAAAGCAAGTCTCACCTTGCTGTAGTCAAAAATCAATTTTGACAACCCAAAATTAATTTTGACTTTTTCTTGACTCACAAGCAAACAATTACTTTATCAACTAAAATCGATTTTCGTTCTTCAAAATTAATTATACTCCAACTCAACTGGTTTCCAAACATACAATGTGTCTATCTCTCGTACTTGGTACACTTGTTTGAACCCATTCATACTAATATTCCCTTCACTTCTATTTATTTGTTTTCTAAGCGGTAAAACACACTTATTAAATAATGCAATCATTATTCTTATTTTCTTTAATATAATTTTTAAAGTTTTTATATTACACTTTATCTTTTATTATGTTATTGGTTCATTAGTAGAACATTAATTAGTATACAATCAAATATAAGGATATAATAGATAAAAATACAATTAATACTACCTTAAAAATATAAATAAATAGATAAATAAATAAAAAATCTCTCTAGAGCAATAGAAATAAAAAGAAACGAAGGAGGTAGTATATTATAAGGATTATGCTAAACATTGCCTTAAGGGTATTTCTTAAGGTATAATAAATACACATTTTTAAATTATTAAAATTACTATAAAAGTCTTTATTAAATATTTTTCAAGTTTTAAAATATTAAATTCAATTATTTTTAATAAAATATTACTATTTTTGTAATCTTAACTTATACCCTAAGAACACTATTTAGCATTTTCCATATTATAACAATAATAATAACAATAGTAATTAGAGTAATAATAGTAGATGAATAGGAGTAAAATAAAGCAACCTTAGTATCAATGAGTATCTAAATTCAATTTCTTTTTTGTGGTATGTTTTTATAAACTAACAAAATAAAGTAATATTATTATAAGGAGTTTTGTTAAATCCCTCTATAAATCTTTTTAATATTTTATAAAATAAATATTAAATTAAAAAAAATAAGTATGTTCATGTCTTAAAAATATAACAATTAATTAATTATTTTTATATCTTTTGATACAATTATTATTTTTATATTTAATGTGTAAAAAGATTTATAGATTTAGAATTATTCTATTTTAAAACCCAAAATAAAGCCTTGAAAAGTTAACAAAAATAAAATATTGATAAAAGCGTAAAAATAAAAATAAAAATTAAAGTAAATATAAATATATAAGAAAAAAGAAAAAAGAATGCAAAGATGTAACGAAAATGCTGGAAATTAGCTGATACAGATGTGTCTGTAACCACTGGGAGATCTGTTAGTAGTGATTTGGCGCGAAACGCACAATTAGTTATTCACAGAATGGAATCGGAAATCTCCGATTATGTCGCAACACTTCTCGTCTCCTTATTCTTACCAAACCCTAATTTCCTCATTTCCTTTCGCTTTCTGATTCTGATTCTGATCTTCAACTTCTCTTCGCCGCCGTACATTTCAAATTCTACCGCTTCTCATTCTTAACTGCACTCATCAACATCCAACAAGGATGTGAAAATTCCCCCAAGAACATTATCGTTGTCTCAGTCATATGATTTTTTCAGGTACCTTCCCGATCCGGTCAATGATATCCATAAAGCGTTTTATAACACATTTTATACATCTAAAATCATGGGGTTTTTACAATTTTTTTAATTTTGATACCAAGTTTTTTTTTTTTTTTTGACATTTGCTTCCAATTCTCTACATGTTTTTGTTATCGAATTCTATGTTCTTTGTTGTATTTTGTGATGATTTTCTGCGGCGCATGAATGAATCATCAATACGGATATCTAAAAGGGTGTGTTAAATTGAATACGTTTCATTCTGGGGTTGAGCAATGTCAGAAAGGAAGCACAAATTAAAGTAATATAATAGGGACAAGAAACAATTTGATGACATTTTATGGTCATGCATTCTTGTAATGTATGATGAGATTATGGATTTGGCAATGATGCTCTGGAACCTTCATCAAAGTTTAGATTTTCAATGTGTTTTTATTTATTTATTTTTTGTTTATGTGATTTATAGTCCAGGTGGTTAGGAGAAGGGGTGAGTCCAAGTAGGAAAATCTTTCATCTATAGTTTGCTGATATGGTGTGTAAACGATAAGCTTTAGCCTATCACACTTTTTAAGGTCTTTTGTGTTTTCTTTTAGCCAAGTGATGGGGCTAATGTGACATTAAAAAAATACTGTGTTTTATTTGACAATCATTGATTATTAATAGATCAGTATCACATAACAAACAACGATCCTGTAACACTATTTTCTATGTCCTTCTTTCTGTAAACTTCTTCTTTCGTCTTGTTTTAACTTGGAAATTTTTAGAACCCTTCACTTATGCAATGAACTTGGTGTCCTTCTAAAATTCAAGCAATTCCAATGATGAATTTCGAACATGGCAGATGAAGTTCTAATCATTCAAAACTCTTGCAGGGCAACTAAATCAAAGGGAAGGGAAAGGAAGCAGCAAGTGTTCAAATGTATACAGAGACATTTGATCGTAGCATAGAAGACAAGCAAGAAAATACATTTTCAGAAAATACCGATGATAGACGAAGTAGTGGAAATTCAAACCCTGAGGTAATTGATGGAATTGGAAGCATTAGTGGTTTAGAAAGTCAAATAGATGTCATCACTAGAGATGAAAATGGTGAGAATAATGACTCTGACATACATAGCAATGGCATTAAAAGCGTATCTATCTCGACTATAGCATCAAGTTCATCCTCATCATCAGAATCATCAACAGGTGAGTACTTTCGAGTGGAGGATTCGTTTAAGTTCACCACGTCCAGTGCATCTTCCCTAGCATCAAAATCTGGAAAAGATGATGTTTCTAGTGGTGAGAGCTCTGCCAAATCTGAAGTTGACAATAGCCCTACAGTTCCAACACCAACATTTCGAGTTTATGACACCTTCGGCCAAAAGGGTATGTCACCAACCGCAAGCCCCCCTATCCAAGTGATGGATCGATCTGGAATATATGATCCTGCTAGGATTCCATCTTCAGTCTTTGAAAGAAATACTAATAATCCAATGGAATGGAGTCTTGCTTCTAATGACTCATTATTTAGCATTCAATTAGGGCAGAATAGTTTCTCCAGAGATGCGTTTCTTATGTTTGGTGAACCAGCCGTGTCAGAGGAAATGACCAAATCTGATGAGTTGAATAAGCTTAACAGAGAACCGTCACTTGTAATGGAGGAGATAGACACTGTCAGAAAGAGTGTTGATGCAGAGAACCACCAGCAAACAACAGAAACATTACATGAATCTTTCAAGATAGAAGAAAGGCTCAGCGAAGACAAAAACGAAGTAAAGACTTTACGTCAAACCGCAAGTTCCAAGTCGTCCAAGTCCATTGCATCTATTCTTTCCCGTGGAAGTGGAGCCAGCGTACACTCTTTGGCTTTGCCATTGTGAGTTCATTTTATTCTTTAATCCATACAGATTATTTATCATACAGTCAATAAAATGCTATAAACATGAACTTTGTAGGCAAATATGCATATATATGTTCAATATCTTCCGATTGTGATGGTAACTTTCAAGAGCTTGCATAGATAGACGTATAAAATCTCATAGATAATATCCAGTAAATGAGAAATGTCCTCATTGTGCATTGCAGAAAGAAGCGTTCGCGGTCATTGTGCTACTGTTTTCATTGTAGTCACTGTTGCTATGAATGTCCAACCAGCTGTCACACGTGGTGGCCAAGCTGTACGTGTTCTAATTGCGGCTGGGCGTTCTCTAGCTGTTGGAACTGTAGCTGTTCGAAATGCTGTGTCTGTGATCGTGGCTCCCCAATGTATTTTTCCTTCTCTTCACCTATGTGGCATATTTAGGCATCAAGCTGAAAAACTAGGTTTTGTTTGGTTTGTGTTTCTATTTCCCGTTTTTATAAATAATTACAAAACTGCTATCTTGTTGTTTCCATGTTGTTTCCTCTTTGTATAAGAAACATGGGAAATAATTTCCACTGTTTACTATACAATTTTCAGAAAACGTGAAATAAAATAAGAATAATGTGGCAATTTTGTAATTATTCATGAAAATAGAAAATGAAAAAGGGAAATGCAAATGGAAACCAAACATGCCCTGAGTTTTTCTCTTTGGTTTTATGCTGCATGGTTCCTTTTACATTCAGATTACCTTATTCATTCATGCTCCTTTTGATCATAACATTGTCCTCTTTGTATGTTTACATTTTTGCACATGCTTTGATGAGAAATTATAAATTGTCCTGAGATTCTCAGAAATTCCTTCAAATTTCACAAGCTGTACATGCACATTGATTTGAATTCTATTTGGAATTTTTGCAGTTTGACAGAAAGAAACGATTCTTTGAGGACGGATGTTCCTCGGCAGCAATCATATAAAGAAGAATCAGAAGTGACTAGCAACTCTACTACCAGTAATTGCAGTTGTTTTCAATCATGTTGCAATTGGTTCCATTGCTTTTCTTGTCATTCTTGTACATGGAAGCTTTCTTGCAAATGTTGCTCTTGAGGAATTGAGTTTTACAGAATTCTGATGCCTCATTTCTTTATAGCTACTACCTTCTTTAGGTAACTTAGGTTTGATAAAATATCAATAAACATATTTTGGAACTTCATGTGTCACCCTTCCTTTCAAACAAGTACCTATAATATTCCACATAATTGGCAATGAACACTGACCTTGCTCTAAAATGAAAGAACTTACAAATTATGCGATTAATTTTGCAAAGATCAATGAAATCCTACACCTTGGTCACAGAAAGTTAAGTTGAGATTGGTGCGACATATGACACACAGTAACTATAAGTTTTAGTGATCTATGATCACTAAATTTTAAGTTTTAACCATGTAACGTGTTGATCTTTTACATCAAATTTTTAAAGATATATTTCCTCTATTCCTTTATATGAAACTCTCTTGATCTAATTACGCATAGTCAGAAAATATATAATAATTTTAGACCAGAAATACAAAAGTCTAGACTCTCAGAGAGTGAAAACTCACAAATGAGCAAATAATTAGAAATTACAATAATAATTAGAGACAATAAAAAATATCCTAACTATCATCCAAAGCTGATTGTCTTTATTCATAAAAAAATCACCAAAAGTTTCTTTGTTTCTTCTTTGATTTTCTGTTCAATTTTGTTTCATTTTTGAATTTTTGGTTCGAAATCTTATTTAGTGACTAAATTTTTTAAAAGTCAGTATATTTTATCTAGTTTGTCTTTATTCAAAGTTAAATATTTCAATCAATACATTTATTGTATCTTATTATCTCCATTAATTATAAGGGTAAATAAGCAAAAATTAATAATTATTTTTTAAATTTCGTAGAGATCTTATATTTGGAACCAGGGTCTTATATTCTGGCCATAAGGTAGTACCTAAATTAAATGTAATAAAGTGGTTCATTTGTTAATGTATTTAAAATTTTCAAATTATGTTAATGTAAAAAAGTAACCATAGTAGTTGTTATCTTTTGAAGGTAACCGATACAGTTGTTGAATCATCCTTAATTATCAATAATTTGAATAGGTGGTATACAGTTTAAATTAAAAACATTAAATGTTCATAAAAATAAATTAATTGTCAAAATATTACTACCTGATAACGTATAATCTTAATAATCTTTAAAATTTTAGTCGGTAAATAAGTTACTTTAAAACTCCCCTTCCAAAGGGTTTTAACCCCCCATGTGTACCCAAAAAAAACCTCCACGTCCAATTAAAAAGAAAATAAAATAAGAAAAATATCCCTCCCATATACCCTTACAAGTGCCCGTTCCTATCATTTAAACTGAATTATTATATTATATAATTGATTAAATGATATCGGTGTAAATTATATAAATTATTATAAGGTTAATAATTATTTATTGAAAAAAAATTCATGACACCTACCATTGGATTGAAACTGTATAAATCATGTCAACAAAATTTCAAATCATTTCGAAATTATTTAGTACTCTATTAACGTACCAAAAAAATAACGTAAAATATAGTTTTAAAATATACGAAAATAAGAAGTATTTTGATGGAATACTAAATGATTTCATAATGATATGAAATTTCATAGACAAAATCTATATGATAAGTAATTACTACTATTAACCGATATAAGAGTTTGTATAAGATTTACCGTTGTCATTTGACCACTCTCTATATAACACATGGGTTTGTTATCTATTGTCCTAAGGGCAATGGTTAAGCAACTCATAAATAAAAATTTGATGTTGAAAAATATAGTGTATTTAATACTATAAAATTATTTTTAATTTATTTTAAATATAAAGTTTTCATTAATGTACTGCTTAACTATTATCCTAATGGTCAGCAAAGCCCATAATATATATAGACATCCCAAATATTCAACTTGCCTTCAAGTTTGGCATTTATAGTGAGATTTTTTTAACCAGGTTAAGAAATCAAATGTTGAAAGTTTTTTTTCGAAAAAAACAAAAATTTAATAGGATTATATTTGACATATAATTAATAATGTATTTTCTTTCTATTTTTAATTTTTTAACTTGTGTAATATTACACTTATTAAAAAAAAAAAAAACCCTTTTATAGTGATCATATTCTACTCAAACAAAATTGCTTCTTATGAAAAATACAAAATTCATTATTTTCTTTCTTTGTTTCAATACGAAATTCATTATTTAAGAAATTAATGGATATAAACATTAACATGGTAGTATGATTATGCCGACCAAATAGCTTTGCTAAACTCGTCATTAATTTAATAGTATTAGTATCCCAATTGAATTTTCCTTCTGTCCTCACTTCACCAGTCATTATATGCTCTGTCATTAAGGATAAAGTCAATTACTACAACAATATATAATAAATTATAATTAATCACTATTTTAATTTCGTTCCAAGTACAAAACGTAAATCAGCCGGCTATTTATGTTATATTATTTCTTTTTTTTTTTATGCAAAACTACAACTACATAAACCAAATCTAAGAATCCCCATTCACCAATAAATAAATAAAGAAATACATAAATAATATATATAAAAAAATCACCAAAAAGTTAAACAAAAAAATAAAATAAAATGTAAGAATACACCCCCTATAAATACCCATTTCCCTTCACCATGTCTTTAGCACATGCATCTGAAGATAACCCAAAGGCAGACATGTCAACCTGCAAAGGTAATAAACTTACACTTTCACTTGTGTCATAAAAATATTAGGTTTTTTGTTTTTATTTCCTGTTTTTTAAAATTTATATAAAAATCACTAAAAGAAATTAAAAATAAAAACACAAATTAAATAGACCTTTAAGCGTTACCATCAATAGCAAATGAAATTGGTTATATGTGTAGGTAAAAGCTCGTGGGAGGAATTGGTTGGCATAAATGGAGAAGCAGCAACACAAATTATCATGACTGAAAATCCAAGGGTTAGGGCCATTACTGTCCCTGAAGGATCATTTGTCACCACTGATTTTAGGTGTGACAGGGTTCGAGTTTTTATTAACAATCAACACATTGTGACTCGCGTGCCCAAAATTGGTTAATTCATCTATTTTGATGATTTCTCAATTTCGAAAGGGTTACACAAGTTTGTGTTTCAAAAGCGCTATAATGTGATAGCCTATATATCTAAATAAAGTAAAGTTGTTCAATAATTAGTTTCTCAAGTGGCTATGGAATATTAAGTATATGTCTTTAATTTATTTATATATATTTGATTGATATTGGTTTTGCAATGCTTGTCATTCCTAGAATAATTCTTAATTTGCTGTATTGTTCTGTTACACAACTGACGAGAATTACAAAGATTATGGGTGCATTTGAATAAAGAAATGAATAAATTAAACACTTATATTCTTATGGAATGAGAGTTGATTAATGAGTAAAATTATAAAATTTAATTTAATAAGTTAAGAATAGCTTATTTTATAGTAATATTAAACTCTTCTAAATAGCATAAGAAAATAAGCTCTTATTAGGACTTATCAATTGTTTAGATAAGTTCATTAAACTCCACTCCACAAAATATTATAAGTTTTTTTAACCGGTATAATATTGTACTTATTAAAAAATTAAAAATAAAAGGCTTTTGTTAGAAAACTAATTAAAACTTTATTAAGAATTTGTATAACATATAATAAATACTATGTTTTTTTATTTGATTTCTTAACATATGTAAGATTGCAGATGTTAAAAAATTGATATAACAAATATTGGTGCATTAAACCCCAAGTAGAATAAAATGTTTCAAATTTCCACAAAAATTAGAAATAACATTAAATGATTAATGAATATTTTTTAATCAAGGTTTATTATATATTCTCTAACAAACACACAGCCAATCAAAATGAAAAGAGAATCAACAAATTTGTGGAATGTCAAATAAAATCATGACACATAATGCACAAGCCTTTTAACTACTATACCTAATTTATAAAAATTTAAAATTCCAACTCACTCTCTATTTCTTTGTTTTTTATTTTTCTAAAAGATAAAACGTCCTTACTCGTCCATCATTTTAATTATACCTAATTTTTGTAACCAAAAAAAAAAGTAACAAAGAAAAACTATACTTAATTTTCTAGAGTAGTTTTTAAAGAATAACCTAAACCTTGCAATAGTTTTATAAAGTACAAGGGAATACAACATTAGCCTTTCTTTTTTGTTTTCTTTTAATGATTAGCTTTACACTTCCAAGTTTCAAAAGTACATTTATGTTACATACCCTTTTAAAAGAATAAAATCTAGCTTGATACACACATCTTATTAAGCCAAACATCACATAAAGCAGTCCACATACACAATGTTCACCTTGTTTTCCAATTAACTTTCTTTTCTCTTCTTTTCTTTTAATTTAATGTTTGTTCTCTTTTGATCAGTTTGGGTTTGGGAAGAAAGACACGCGTAATATTGCTTTAATATTAATATAGGATATCATTTTCAATAATGATGCTCAAATACCAACCTACCTACCTACCTTCCTTTTCAAGCTTCTTAAAATGCTATCAATCAATTTAACCTGTAAATTTAGGTACCATCCCTTTTTGGAAGAAACAGCTTCCTTTGTGGAGGAAAAATATTGTCTCTATCTTATCTTACTATATTATTATACAAACACACTTAAAGAACTCATTTATTTAAATTTAAAATAATTTAATTACTTTTATAAATAAAGAATTGATTATTTTTTTAAGTGATTATCATAAAAATTAAAAACTATGTATGTTTGGCTACAATAAGAATAATTAGATTTTCTGCTTATTTTGAGAAGTAACTTGGTACCTGCTTCTCAAAATAAGCAGAAAATTTGATTATTTTTTTATTTTGATTATTTTGAGAAGTACAAACAAACCGACTAAAAATATTTATAAGTACCATTTTTATTAAAATAAGTACTTATTTTATCAAATAGGTGGAAACAAAAAGACTCTTAATCATATGCTTAAAGTCTGATGTAATTGTTAAACAATTGAATCTCTTATAAATATGTTGACTAAAAGTCAAATTTTTGTCGTGTATGCAAATTTTTTTGTTTAAAAAGATAATATCTACTTCAATAATTTAAATTTATACAAAAGGTTATTCTTCGACGATAAGTGAAAAGATAAAATAGTTTTGAAACATTAAAAAAAAATCAGAAACACACACAATATAATGAATGATGATGACCCTAGGGGAAGCAAGTTCAACAAGCACACTAACACAAATATATGATGGATATTTGGCCACTTTAGAAAACTCACTTTAATTTGTTTCCTTAAGTGGTGTAACATACATTATCATTGTCATCTTTAGAAAATGGTACAAGTTGTAGCATGAGATTAGAGAAAATGCTTGCCAACTTTAGATTTTCCAATCCATGATTGAGATATTATTTATATGCAACAAAATAAATAATATCATGATAAGATCTAAATGATGACAAGACAAATGAACTTCTCTGTGCTCTTCGATCATAAATTATCAACGATAGGAAAAATAATTTGTTGTCAACTTCAATATCAAGCAAATAGATATTACAATCATAAATTTAAAGTTTGGTACTACAA
This sequence comes from Cyamopsis tetragonoloba, assembly GCA_037177725.1. Classification (NCBI taxonomy): domain Eukaryota; kingdom Viridiplantae; phylum Streptophyta; class Magnoliopsida; order Fabales; family Fabaceae; genus Cyamopsis; species Cyamopsis tetragonoloba. The sequence continues at coordinate 8,139,180 of CM074120.1, read as the reverse complement.
CAAGTTGCTGAGAAAGGCCTTTTTTAATCAAAATTGAAGAATAAAGGTTTATTTGGTTTTAGATTTTTGACAAATCCAGTCAAAGAGTCAATTTTCTGAGCAAATAGTTTCTTTGGCACAAGTAATTTATGCTCCCCTTTTTTTTTGGTAAAGATTTATACTCCCCTTCAAACAGGCTAAAAAACCACCTTAAATAATTTCAAACTAAATAATCATATTTTAAAAAATTAAGAGAACTTATTTAAATGCATGATGTCGGAAGGACAAAAAAATTTAGTCATTTTCCAAAAAGGATACATTCTAAACTCGAAAGACATAAAGTTGAATATGAAAACAAATCAAGTACTGTATACTATTTGAATCAGCCACCTGTTAGAAATGACTTCTTTTATCCTAGACAAAAAAATCAAAATATATTACATAAACTAAATTAGTATAGAGATATTTTGATAAGATTATCAAATTTAATGAAAATGTCATAATCAATTTTTAATAATAAAAAAGGAAAATCTTCATATAAATAATAAAAAAAGATAATATGATCATTTCATAAAATTCAGATTAGGCGTGCAAAACACCTTTTTTTCAATCTTAAAGTCATAGTTAAATCATAAATGTGCCTACCATAATTTGTATATATAAAATAGATAGATAAACATATATTTTTTTTTCCAGCCGCAAGCATTCTCAGTCAGAGAGAATCCTAATCAAGCCTAAGAACATCCACAGCATAATAATGCTATCTATTCCAAAGAGTTTTTCCTATCCACAAGACTAAGAGTCAAGACTTTACTTACGAAAAGTCAAATGTACCACTTGAACTAACCATCCACCAACTGATATAGATAGCGGCATAACATTTAACTAGCGTTTTAAGACATGGAAGACATTTCTACTTTGCAGCACATAATCAACAGATAAAGAAGGTTGAAGTGAAGAAGAATCTAATGCCCCCTTCAACAAGAAGACGTGTCTATACATAACATAGTTTCATTCAATTCAAGAACTCAGCCAAAAAAATGGAGACAAATTAATTAAGTCTAGAGAAGCTAGCTAGCTAGCTAGCTACCAAAAGACCAAACTAACATCCAATCTCTTCTTCAATGTATATTACACCCCTAGTTCTTGTTGAAGGGCAAAAGTGGAATTTCACTCCACCTGCTGCTATTATCACAAGGGAGAAGCAGAAGGGTTTACAACAATGTGCCTAAGAGGGTGAGCAACATCCCCTCCACCAGCATGCTTAACAAACTCTGCTGGTGACAGAAAATTTCCATGGCAAACACACATTATCCTCACTTCTTCCCCTTTACCATATTTGTATAAGATTCCCTCAATTCTCCTTCCATTAGGACCATCCCCTTTTGTGAACACACATGGCATGTCTTCCATTAAGTTTGTCCCTATTTCCCTCCCCATGTTTTGGGGTGGTTTCCTAGATGCATTCTGACCCAACTCGCCTTTCGAGCTTCTCCTCATGTTACCAACAAGTTCCTGGCTGCTTCTTTCCTGTGTTGACTGGTTGCTGACCGGGCTTCTTGCTTCGCCACAGCTGCTTGATCCTGTGATGTGAACGAAATTGTATAGTCAAATAGGAAAAGGTGTAGTCTAACACGGCGATCAAGCAGCGAATATAAGCTGTTATTGTTTTAATACTGGCATTAAGGATTGTACGGTCAGGTCGATATCATATCACTTGTGTACAGGACCGTAGCGGTCTCAACCACAGCGGTCACCTAAAAACAGCAGTCTGTTTTCCTCATAATTGTGTCTTTTCAGGTGAAAGTGCACATGAAGTTTAACCCAAAATAGAAAATAAAAGTACACATGTTGTAGTCATAGGTATAACATGCTCCAGCAATCAGAGAGAACCAAATTCCAGTTGTATAACTGATATTCACAAATGAGTTTATCATTGAAGCATAGTTACATGGGAATTAAATGCAAGGAAGAATATATTAGCTACAGACAAGACCGGCGAATTTTCAATTACTTTTGCTTCCTTCTAGGAACATCGCGGCAGGCCTTAAGTAACAATCAGTGAACTTTTGGAAAGTAAATGAAATGAACTTACCAAACCGTCAAAAGAGTGTTTGATTATTCTACGCAAATTGTTTTCATTATTTCCAATATACAGTTCCAGCGGAAAAAATTGATTCTAACACGCGCACACACACATGGTATTTAAAAGAAATACAATGCAAAGCCATAAAGCAGAGCCTAACAGGATGGGAAATTAAAGATATTAAATGCAAGGGAAATGTCCAGTTAACCGAGAATAAAGGACGAGTGCAATAAATTTCATAGTTAAGAATGGGCTATTGTAGCGATAGACGCCCACAAGTTACTGATTGTTATTTGTTGCCTAGGCCTGAAGCATGCCATTGGTCCTAAATGCCATTAGCTTGTAACTTACATATCTTAAAGACTTAAACCCTAACGGTTTCAAAGAGTGTTAAATGAAGTTACTACCATATGTTAAACCAAATAACATTTAGTAGTAGACTCAATCAAATCTGCCAAGACATACATTTATTGCCGCTATTACATGGAGTCATGGAGAATACTTTGTCCTTTTGTATTTAAACCAAGTGAATAGATAAAGAGAACAGTGATGAAAGGATTCAGGAATAAATTAATAATAATAATAATAATAATAATAAAAAACAGAGAACAATAATGGATAACTATGCAGAATTTACAGAAACGCTTGCCTACAAAGCCTTCAGGCATAACCGCACAAGAGTACCATCGTTTGGGTTTCTAATCCACCCACCCCAACACAGTCAACGGCTCTTTCTCATACTATCATAAGAACAAATGACAAAATTAAAGAAAAAAATAGATAAGGAAAGTGCTGCAAACAAGAATGGCAATTTCAAGATTATAACAGAGTTGCGGTATTAGTGAGCATGCATGAAGACAAACTATCAGACAGAAAATAGCATGACACATGAAAATGTCTCTAAAGATGAACAACCAGATTGAGCAATAAAAAGCATAAATAAAATAATATCAATTGAAATGAAAATTGATTTGCTCTGACAAAGGTATACAGAAATTTAAGAATCAGAGAGATTAGAAGATCCAAGAATTTAACAGAAGTTTAGGTTCCACAACATCAGCTAATGTATGTTTTCACTTTCAACAAGTAAATATTATAGGGATGATTTTGACATCTAGAGACCAAAGCTAGACTGTAAAACCTAATTTCATATACCAAGTATAGCTGAACAACAATGAGTACTGAATTGCTCTTTCTCACTTAAGTTTTCTATACGAACAGATACATGTTCTAAGAATCTAATGTCAGAAGGTTATAGTGTACCTATCTTCTATAGATCTTTCAATAACATATTCTCATTGCTTCTGACAACAAACAAAAAGCAGCCATAATAGGGAATCTAATTCACGATATTGGGAGATTTTGTGCTCCTGATCTTAAGTGACCAGAGTTTAAAATAGGTACAAAGATTGAGGGGGAATAATTTCCAATATAATCATTTATCAAGCTGTATCTAGCAACAAGTGACAATAATTTTGCATTAATAGAGGAAACAGTATAAATCGATGCGAGAGCCTTCATAGGCAAACCCATCATCTTCTTTTGCCCTTTTGGTATCATAATTAATTCTGATGTAAAGCTTCTAATGATGATCTTAGAGAAACTCCAAGAGATATAACAAAAGCTATTACCACATAAGATAGATGAAAATGAAAAACTAGTACTTCGGCAGATAGAATAATTTGCTTCCATATGTTGCGGCTTTCATATGAACATTTAAATATAAAGAGGACAAATGCATAACGGTAAGGTTGTTGCTTTGTGAGAGGTCACACAGGTTCAAATATTGGACATAGTCTCTCCACTTGCGAGATTCCGCATGTTGTGGCTTTAATATGAACATTCAATATAAATAGGACTAATGCATAACGGTAAGGTTGTCGCTATGTGAGAGATCACAGATTCAACGTTGGAAATTGAACCGCCTGTGAGTGTAAGGCTGCATATATCTATCGTCCTCATACTTCACTAAGTGAGAGTCTTGTGAGCCTCTAAAGAGGGATTAATGCATGAAAGTGAGAGACCATAAAGGGGAACAAAAATTGCCCTAAGTTTATCATCATTCCAAGTTCAGACATAAGTGACTAAAATAAAAGGAAAAAGAACACAAACATAAGAGTCTAGCAAGTAAAGAAACTTTAGTTAGCTCAAATTCAAAAGTGCCAAACATCACTCTTCAACCCGTGAATCTTACCAAGTATTTAGCCCCCTTAAGAGTGACAAACCATAATTCTACTTCAGTAACCTAAGTATTTTTTAAAAATCAACAAAGTGTAGGAGGAATAAAGCATTAGATGATCTTTCCATCATCAACCTGGTAATCAACCATTTCAAATGATCGAGAGGTACTTTGAAACAAAATACCTGTTCCAAATAATCATAATCATCAGATATAAAAAAAAAAATCAGAAATAGACAACAGAATTACAGTCTACAGAACATATCCTCATCAATCATTCACACAGCCAATATACCACAGAACATCACCACAAAACAAAGCAAGACCTCAAACAACAATCAACACCAAACATACATGGAAACTCATTAACAACCAAAACCAAAATATTACAATAGTAAGCCAAGAAGATAACGATGATTAAGAAGTCAATGAATGAATCAAGTTACCTAGAAAAGGCTTGCTATCCATTTCAGAGACTGATGAAGAGCTTCCACCTTGGGAATCAGCTGAACCTTGAGAAGATGGTTGAGCAAACAACCCTTGAAAACCAACCCCACCAACCTTCCCTTTCCCCAACACATCACCAAGAACAACTTGCCTTGTCCCCACAGCCCAGCTAGGCAACCCAAACGGAGGTGGCCCTGCCGTTCCTCCGACTTCCTCGCCAGAGCCGGAGCCAGAGCCGGCGATAATTTCTCTCTCCGACTTGGAAACTCTCTGCTTCTCCGACCTCCGTCTCTTGGCCTCCATCCGGCGCAGCGTCTGCAGCTCCTTCCGCTTCCGCCACTCCTCCTCGGTCTCGGTCGGCAGAGACGACGTCCTCATGAGGGAGGGAAAAACCGCCGGCGGCGGAGTCACGGCGTCATCCTCCCGGAGCAAAGGCATTGTGCCCACAATAGAAGAGGATCGCATGAGTTTGTTCTTCTTAGCATGCTTGTCCACACCAAATCTACCACCTAAGGAAAGACCAAGGTTCAACTCAACTTCTTCTTCCTCGTGCTCTTCTTCCCTTTGATTCTGTTGTAACCGAGTTGTGGTATTATCGTCACTTCCACCACTTGACACGATAAACCCCTGAAGCAGATCTTTCGGGAATTTCTCCATCTTCACAAACAAATTCTGATTATGACGATGATATAGATTCTGGTGATGAGTATGATGATATAGATTCTGATGATAATGATGGTGGTTCTCCATCAAAACATCGCAGCTACTTACTTTTCCAACGCACGTTCAAAGAACAACAAGTAGTAACCGATGAAGATGGTGGTGGTGGTGGTGATGATGATTCAAATTAGCAAAACCCATGAAACAAAGCATGGTTTTTCATCTAGTGAAGCACGAAATAGGACACACTCAGATCGCAAAAACATTTCTTTTGGAGCAGAAACTGAAGGGGCAAAAATAGAAACAAATAGAATAGAATTTTGATTGATTTTAATTTTTATTAGGGTGAAACAGGAAGCAACCCCACCTATTGAAGAAGAAAAAGTTTCGATTTTTCTTTGACCCTTTTGGGTTGTGAGAACAAAGGGATGCAACCCGGAAATTGAAAATAAAAAACGAAGAATGAAGGAGAAACAGAAGAGAAGTGAGAGAGAGAAAAGGAGGAGAAGGAGGAAGAAAGAATATTTATTTATGGGAAGACGGAAATACCCCTGGGATGTGACAGGGTGAGTGAAGAGGAAAAGACAAGTGGCAGGGTGCGTTGCGGACACGTGGAGAGGCTGACACGATTATTCACTGCGAAATGTTTGTGCTTTTGCGAATGGGGTCGCTGTCAACAACTTGTCCGAGAGGAACACGTGTCGAGACATGGAGAGAGTGGACGAGTCGCCACGTGTCGGTCACGATCCCAAAACTTAAAAGGATAAAACAACAACAACAACAGAGTGCTAATTTTATGATGATTTTTAATCACAGTAATTTTGAATTTTAATATTATCTTTTTTTTTTAATAAATTTCAATATTAACTTGATTAACTTAAGAAGTTAAAAATTTGTTTTTTTTAAATTAATCTAGATCTAATTGTAGTTTTGATTTATTATTTGTATTTTAAGTGTTTCTGATAAAGAGGTAATTTTGGTTCTTTTTATTTTTAAAATAGACGATTTTAATTTTTTTGTTAGTTTTTTTTTAAATTAATCATAATTTTAGTCAATTTAGTGATAGTTTTTCTCTAAATTAATGATAGATGGACCAAAATCATTTACAAATAGAAAAATTTTCAAAAAATATTAATTTAGTGATAACTTTTTTTCAAATTAACTACAAGTTTCAAATCGTTTACTAAAAAATATAATTAGAAGAAAAATTATAACTAGTTAATAATTTTTCGAAATATATTATATCAATAAATAATTTTAGTCAATCATGACACTAAATTAACTAAAAATCATAAATAATTTAATAAAAAAACTAACAAATAAACCCAAGTTTCTCTTTTATTAAATAAAAGAGATCAAAATCATCCTTTTGAAATTTGAAAAATTAAAATTACCTAAAATAAAAACAAAGAAACCAAAATTATAATCAAGCTTTCAATTTATTTATAGTAAAAAAATTGAGATAAACGAGCTTAAAATCTCACACGGTTAAATAGCTAATGTATGATGTTTTCTTTATTAATTTAAAGTTACACTATTAAAAAAAAATAAAGTTTGAATAACATAATAATTTATTTTCAAATAAATATATAAATCATTTTGTTAAAATAATAATGAGAGAGTTAGAAAGTGATGGAGCAGAAGCTGAAAATAAAAGGAAAATTGGGAGAAGTAATGATTTTGGGTGGTCCTCGTATTGCTGCGGCTTTTGCTTTCGTTGGTTGTGTTCTGCATCGGGTCGTGTTGCCTCCTGTCGCTCCCTTCATACATGTGCCCCAATAATATTTCTTGTTTCTTTTTCTTTTATTCATTAGCTGTATCCCATGCTTTTCCATTCGTATTAGAGTTTTTTTTTAATCTGTACATGATAAAAATTTCAGTAGAATAAAAAAAAATAACTTTAAATATGTTTTTTTTTGAAAAATAAGAAAATAAGGATTTAAGTTTCTAAAAAATATTTTTTAAGATTTAAGTTCTTAAACGGGTGATTTGAGTCCTTAAATTAATATTTTTCAAAGACTCATGTCTCCTATTTTTGAGTTTTTTAAGGACTTAAATCCTAAAAAAATATTTTTCAATGACTTAAATCCTTATTTTCCTATTTTTTAGGAACGAAAAACATATTTAAGCGAAAAAAATCTAAGTAATAGTGCATGTTAAATATAAAATTCAATTAATTTTTGTCTTTCCTTATGAAAAACCTTCTTTTTTGAGATGCTTAACATGCACAATATTGCACAGGCTAAAAAAACTGTTCTTATTATAAGGTGTGCTCGGATTAGCTATGAAAAATAATTGTGAAAAAAATTAATTGTCTAAATTATAATTTGAGTATATTTGTTGTGAGAAGTAATTTTTAAGATAATTTTTAAGTGTGAGAAGCAATTTTTAAGTTTTTTGAAATAAAATCTAATTTTTAGCTAAAAGACCAAAAGTTGTTTTCTTTATTAAGATAAGAATTAAAAAACTTTTGTAACTTGTAAGTGCAAAATCAAACAATTCAACATATATTACACTCAAAAATACTCAAATATGCCCTAAATATTTGGGGAAAAAATAAGACATTTTTTAACTTGGGTCTATAGGCACATGTAATATCCTATGTGCACCCACTAAATTTTTCACTATACACTACTTAATAACTTTTTTTACATACCATTTACTTAGTTTCTAATCATTCTTAACATGAATTCTATGGGCACAAGTTTGTTAAAAAAAATCCAAAAAAATTAGGCTTAATTACACTTTTGGTCCCCCATGTTTTCAATTTTCGCGAATTTAGTTCCTCAAGTTTTAATTTCGCGAATTTGATCCCCAATGTTTCAAAAAGTTACAAATGTTATACTTTCATCCATCTTTGTTAATTATTTAACAGTAAAAGCAATTAACTCATTTAAAAAATTCATTTAAGTTATTTTTGATAAAAATCAAAAGAAAAATCAAAAAGAAAAAAATAATTTTCACATCAGGGTGAGGTAAAAACTTAAAAGTGAATTGAATCATACATTATTTTAAAAAGAAACTTCAAATAATTTAAGTAATTTAAAAAATATATTTTTATTCTTTTTAAAATAACTTAAATGATTTTTTTAAATAAATTGATCGCTTTGACTCTTAAATAATTAACAGAGATGGATGGAATGGTAACATTTGCAATTTTTGGTAACATTGGGGATCAAATTCGCGAAATTAAAATTTGGGGACTAAATTCGCGAAAATTAAAAACATGGGAGACCAAAAGTACAATTAAGCCAAAAAATTAATATCCCTTTTTTATAAGTATTTATTCTACGAATTATAAATAGGCCAAATTAATAGTTTGGTCTTGTAACTTTTATTTGTTTCGCTTTGGTACTGTGATTATTAAATGTTTGGGTTAAATATGTTTTTAGTCTATGAACTTTGGCGATAATTTATTATTAGTCCTCAAACTTTAAAAGGTACATTTTTAGTCCCAAAATTTTTTTAAAAGTTCTTTTTTGTCCTTCTGTTAAATTCTATCCGCTTCCGTTAACTGTGAGGCCACTTTTCAATTTTTTAAATAATTTAATAATTTAAATTTTGAAATTAAGAAAAGAAAAAGAAAAGAGAAATTGAAAAAAAAAAAAAACATCAAAATCCTCTTTCTTCTCCTCCTCCTTCGTTCCATCCCCTGTCTTCTTTCACACTTTGTTCATTATTTCTTCTTCTCTTCTTCTCTTAGTTAATTTTATTCTTTCATCTTCTTTCTTTCTTTTTTCTCTTCTTCTTATTTCTTCTTCTTATTTTTTTTTTCTCTTTCTTCTTCTTTCTTCTCCTAGGTTCAGTTTCTGGGTAGATGAAAAAGCAACAACGATGTTCTGGGTTTGTTAGCGGGTTCCTATTTAAAGGTTCTTTGTTAGTGGACTTCGATTTGCTTCAAGGAAGATTGTTTATGAGTTTAGGGTTTCAATAAGGTGAAGAACATTGTTTCGTTTCTGGTGGGTTTTGTTTCTGGATTTTTGTGTTCTGAAAATCACAGGTTTGTGGGTTGATTTCTTTTCTCTGGGTTCTTCAAATTGAAAAAAAAACGAGCTTTTCGGTGGGTTCTACGAAAGGAGATCAAACACCAGTGGTGGTGGAAGGAGGAGACCAGAACAGCAGAAGAGGAAGAAGGTGGAGGGGGAGGTAGGAAGGGAGGAAGAGGAAGAAGGGGAAGCAAAAACCTAAATACTTCTCTCTATCTCCTTCGAAGCTCTTTGTTCTTTGTTACGCTCTTCTCCTTCATTCTTCTTCATTCTACTTCTTCTTCATTCCACAGTGGGTTCTTCATTCTACACCTATGAGTTTTGATTTAGGGATTTAGGTTTTTTACTTGGGGATTTGGGTTTTTAATTTAAGGATTTAAGTTTTTGATTTGGAAATTTAAGTTTTTGATTTGGACTTGTGTTCATGTTTTGGATGAGGGTTTTCAGTGAAGTGGTGATGAAGAACAATTTTTTGGATGAGTGATGAAGATGAAGTTGGGAAGAACAAGAAGAACGTTTTAGGTGATGAAGATGAAGTTGATGAAGATGAAGAACGGGAAGAACATGGAGAAAAACTTCTGTTTTTTGGTTTTTTTTTTAAAAAAATGGAAAATTTGAGTAATTAAGAAAAAAAATATTGACATTGATGACGTGGATATAACGGAATTGGATGAGAGTTAACAGAAGGACCAAAACTGAACATTTTAAAAACTTTAGGGATTAAAAATGTATTTTTTTAAGTTTAAGGACTAAAAACAAATTCTCGCTAAAGTTCAGGGACCAAAAACATATTTAATCCTAAATGTTTTAACTTGGTCCTGTAACTTATTTTTCTGTTTCGATTTGGTTCTGTAACTATTAAATGTTTCAACTTGATCCTTGAACATATTTTCCTGTTTCAATTTGATCCTATAATTTATTTTTCATCCAATAAATTCGTCGTTTCTGTCAAGATCCAATGGAAATAAAAATAAAATGTTATATGACCAAATCGAAAAAAAAAGTTACAGGACCAAATTAAAACGTTTAATAGTTACATGACGAAATTGAAATAGAAAAATAAGTTATAGGACCAAGTTGAAACGTTAATAGTTACCGGACCAAATTGAAACACAAAAATAAGTTACAGGACCAAATTATGAATTTGGCCATTATAAATATTTGTTACCTTCAAACAATTTTATTTTAAGTTTATCTCATGTAGCTCAGTTGGTGAAAACATGACGACATGCGTATGTGAGTATCTGAATTCAATCTCCAGTTAATATACTTTCCTAGGAATAGACTAATTTCATTTTAAATTTTTTTTAGGTGTTAGCCTTGTCAATTAAAAAAAAATTATCTTTAATGAAAAAAAGATAGTTAAGTTTAATTTTAAAAAATATAAGTGATTAAGTATGATTTTAGAATGGGGTGCAATTAGAAAAAAGTTATTCTCTATGTTCTTTATTATTATAAGATGTTTTAATTAAATTACATAAATCAATAAAAATTGTCATGTTTAATTACTTTTATTAGTTTTTTTAAAAAGTTATATATCACATGAATTTTATCGCTCATTAAATAATGTGTTGGCTATAATTTAAAAGTATAAAAAGTTAATGGGTCTGTTTGGTTTATACTCCCACGTTCCTTTTTATTTGTCAAGATAGAAAAAAAAATTTATTTATCTCTTCACTTATATTTTTAAGATAGTATTAATTATAGTTTTATTTACTCTGTTCTTATGTTTAATTGAATACTAATTAATACTCTGTTATTAAACTAATAACACATTGAGATATAAAAGATAATACAAAAACTTTAAAAATTATTTTAAAGTTTTTTTGGATACGTGCTATTTTGATTTTGGGGATTGCTGCTTACATCTAGCCAACGCCTCTTCTATCCTCCTCTGATCAATTCACGTCTCCTTTCTTTCTTTAGTTTTCGTCGGAATTTGTGGTGGTGAATGGCAATTATCATTCAGTGATGACAAGGCGACACAATGGCTTTAAAGGCGACGCAACGACTGTCATGCTTGTTGTGAGCGATGGTTGGATACGGTGCACGACACTGGCCAATTTGGTGGAGACTCCTGCAGTAGTCACCACGTTGAACGACGAGAGTGGAAAGGAAAAAGAAAGAAGAGCAAAAAGAAGAGCGGCGAGATCTGGGTTCTAGTAGTCAAGTAAGTTACTTCTTCTGAATTTTTCAGATCTGGGTTGTAGTCATTGGCTTAGATATTTGTGTTTTTTCATGTTGATTTTCATTTTTCAGAGCTATATTTTTTTTAGATGTGTATTTAATGTACTTTTCTTGTTCTCAACTCTTGTATTCCATTTGTTAATGTTAGATGTTGATTTGTATCTTTTTAATACTAATATGTTGATCAAGATTGTTCTTTGGTTTACCTGAAAACCATATCTATATTTGTCAATTTATTTAAAAAAAATTTAGAAGATAGTTTTTCATTGATTCATCTAGAAATTTCAAAGTTGTGGAGTAAAATGGTGTCGTCGGAAAAGCAAAGAGCGTTACCGGTAAAATAAAGTTGATGATAACTAGAGGAATAAGTAATTGGTGATAAATCTTAACCACTCAATAAAATATTAATATATTAACGATTATCAACATGTTGGGTACTTATGCACCGTAGCCATACCCAAGTTATAAATCCTGCCGTAGTAGTTTTGTTTGCAGATGAGTAAAAGGTGTGCATGATAAAAGGACTCATCTTTCATTAAGCAATTATTTTTTAGAAGATAGATGACACTTGTAAAAATTAAGTAGGTAAAAAGATTTATAAAAACGTTTAGTAAGAGAATTTAGCATTACTCATAAGGATAATTTCATAAGCAAATTAGTGAAAGTTAGTTTTTGAAAGTTAAAAATTATCTCAAAATTGCAAAAGTTAATGTCTCAAAATCAATGTAAAATTTTCAACTCGATACAAAAATAAGGAAGACATTGATTCCACGTAAATCAGTTTAGTGTGTCAAAATCAAGTTAAAATCAAACGAAACATAGAATCAAACAACTAATTATCATACCTATAATTATTTTTTATATTCTTAACCTAAATTTGATCTTTTAAGAATAATGTTATATCCTCTTAAAAATCCTCTTATTTATCATTCTATTCACAAACATACACTTAAAATTTGATATTGAAGCTCACTTCTTACCGCAACAAGATTTCATATTTTTTTATAATCATTACTCTAGCAATTTTACTGTCTAATAATATTCCCTTATGTTATGACGTGTGTGGGAGCAAGGAGCAAAAGGTGCTTTTTCTTTTTTTGGTAATGATTTTTGTACAACATATTTTTTATAACAACTGTACAATACTATTAAACTAATAATATATATTTTTTAAATTAAAATAATGCAAGTTAAGAGTCAAGAAAATATTATTATTTTAATAATTTATTGTACTAAAATGTAATGTATAAAAAATCATTACTTTTTTTTCTTGTGAAACTTTTGTCTCAACAAAATTACTCATCAGCGTTATCTTTGTCATTTTTACTAGAACAAATTAAATAATTTATTGTTCAAGGACAAGTGATATATATTCAACCAATCTCTTACAATAATTAAGAAAAATAATTTCAATCTGTTAGATAGTGTCTTGTACCTAAACAACTTTTCAACTCAGTAGGTCTAATACAAGACTTTCTGACCAATTAAATATAAAAAAAATGAAAATACTTTATTTATTAATTAAATATAGAAAAAAATTATTTATAATGATGGGTAAATATTGATTTCACAATGCACAAAATCACAAACTCGATTTGCGAGTCTTATGATACGAATTTTGTTGTATAAAAATATAACGTCAATTTGTATCTTTGATAATTTATAGCGTACCAAAAATGTTAACTCAATTTGCATTTTTGACTAAGTGAAAATCGCAATCTGACTTTGCATCTCTTATCTCTTTAATCTTTTTAATGTGATCCGTGAAAAACTAAAATTGCAACTCCTATTCCAATTCAATAATAAAATTAATACTCCATCCGTCTCAAGTTCGTTAACTTAATTAAATTCATTAAATTTGTCTAGCAATTTATATTAATTTTTAAAAATATCACTCAATTAATTTGAACTCATAATGTCACTTCCTTTTATATTCTTTAGTTATCATCAAAAAGAAAAATTGTCTATCTCATTTATAGTCATGAAATATAAAAAAAGTTTTTAGAGATATGGGTATTTAGTAAAAAAAATAAAGAGGGGCAAATAATTTTTGTGTAAAATGTCTTACGAATAAAGATTAAGGGAGTCTTCATTTTACTCCTTCCGCTGTATATTATAAGCTGATATTTAGACAATTATGTTTAATAATAAAACTGTATGTAATAAAATTAATTAATGTATTAATTTTTAAAAAAATATATATAATTTTCTTAATTTACCATTTTTCTCTTTTATTATTATATTAATTGCCTCCAACTATGTCTTTATAAAATCACATTCATTATGATTGATAAACCTGGAAAAAATAATGAAAGCTCCTAAAAACCTGAATGAGGTCTTATATTCTAAAATTCTTGAAAAATAGTCTTATAATATGAAATGAAGAGAGTATTATTGAATTGGAAGGAGATTACAATTTTATTTTTGCATGATAATAAAAGAAGAGATGTAAAGTCATTTTACAATTCTTATTTAGTCAAAGATGCAAACTAAGTTAATATCTTTACTACACCAACATAAGTTATGAAAGATACAAACTGATTACATCTTTATAACTCGGAGGCTGAATATGTGCTTTTTTTTATGTTGACAAGTCAATACATTTAATTGATCAAAAAGCCTTTAATACAACTTGTTTAACAAATTAAATTACTTGAAATAAATGAAACCTGTTCATTTATTTATTTATTTTTATAAACAAAACTACACTCGTTTAAATTCAAATTGGAGAATGACTATCAGACCAACTTACAACTTACAAAGTGCACAAAATTGTTTGACTAAATCGTGCCATTAGAGATGATCATATTGATATATATCAACAACATAAGCATTGGATATATGAGCAACTCATTGCGAGTATAATACGCTAAGAATTAATATCTAAAATGGTCATTGATTTTATATTTATTAGTAATTATTTTAGTTATTGTTTTTATCGAAAATAAGTTTTAACTGTTGATTTTTTAAAATCAGATACAATAATTTTTTATTTTATAAAAAAAATCGTAATAGTGATTAATAAGTGCATGTTTTCATTAAACATTTATTATTTACGATAAGAATTAATGTTATTTTTCAACTTACACCTTTATAATAAATGCATATTTTCATTAAATATTTATTATCTACTATCTATAAACAAGGGTATAAAAGGAAATTACGTAATAAATACTCCGAGAATTTTTAACATTTAATTATTTCCTTAATCTATGTGCATAACCTTAAAAGACTAACATAAAAAAAAGAGAGCAATAGTTAAAATATATTAGTACACGAAAATCAAGATTATTCTATAAAAGTAAGTATTTATAACTTCAATCAAAAGTGATTTTCACTCAAGCAAAATCTTATAAAAGAATTTAAAAGTTAAATTAAACACACACTAATTCAATCCTAACTACTACCTCCGTTCTTATATGTAATTTAAGTCCATAAACAAAAAAAATCAGACATACTAAGAAAAGTGCTAACATAAAAAAATACATTGACTTTTAAAAGAAAATTAATATTTTTTAACTATCACCCTTATTCAAATCCAATTCTCTCTTTATCATTTAAAATTCAATCCAATCACTCGAATTAATTAAGGTTAAAATTAAGAAAACATAATAAATATTTCTCAATTTTGTGATAGAAACTTATAAAAAGAAACATCAATTTTTTTTTTAAAGATTTACATATAGAAACGGAGGTAATATTAATTTTAACATGAGTATGCAAAAACCAGTAAAGAATAGGCTCTAACCTTATGTTTGGTTTTATGGAAGTGGAGAGAAAAGAAAATAAATAGGAAGAAAATGGAAGATGACGAAAAATAAAGAAAAAGAAAATTTTAAATTGTTGTCTCTAAAAATTAACCTTTTCTTTTATTTTCTTTCTTTAATTTTTAAATCAAACAAATAAAATTAAAAGAATATATCATTTAGTTCTTGATTTTTTTTTGAAAATTCACATAAGTCCCTAATGTTAAAATGGTTAACAAAAGTCTAACGTGATACATTAAATGTCACGTTGGACAATCAAATTATGTTGTTTTTATTTAGCAGGTTAAAAAAACCTCATTTTTAATGGAAAACAACGTCGTACAGTACAAAATATCAAACTATAATTTTTAAGATTTCAAAAAGAAAATATTTTTTAAGTGTATCACGGACAAAAAAAGATAATATTTTGGATTATATATCATCTTAACAATAAAACAACGAAATTTTTAGAGTTTTACGTGTCACTTAGCGTGCCACGTTAAACGATGTTAACACTAAAAAAATCATAGACTCAAATGTTTCATTTAAAATGTTAAAAACTACTCATAGGAGCAAAACTCAAAAAGTCAAGGACCAATATGACCTTTCACTCAAATAAAATTATTTTATTTTCTCGTAATTACTTTTATTCCCATTTTTTCTCCATTCTTCCAAACAAAACATAAATATTCATATTATTCTTTTTAATAAAATTATGAGAGACATTACTTTAAGTTATACAAATTTAAATTTATATTCTTATTATTACATAAAATCAAACTATTTACCATTTATCTACCACTTTGGTGGTAGCATAAATATTCATGTTGTCCAAAGAAAATAGGCACTAGATGATGATTGACGATAGATGGTGGTCAAACAAAATGGGAGGAAACACAAGATATGTAAGTCAACGAAGCAGACAACCTAATGGATAATGGTGTGATGGTGGTGGGTGACCGGGAGAAGGAGTTAAGAAGCAAGAGCGTGAGACACGTCACATGGTCCCCAAATAAAAGGTCATAATGGAAGCGGGACCCTTTTCACCAAGTTGCACTTTTTTTATATTTTATAAAAATAAAAAAGAAAAAAATAATGGAAAAAGGGTTAAAAAGAAAAGGACATGCAAAAGGACTGGTGTACGTGGAGATGACACGTGCTTCACAGTCACAGAGTGACACGTGTAATACTAGTGTGGGGAGTAGTATTGTAGTACATCAATCACCAACCGGTGAGAGCGACCTTTCGGTGTTACTTCGAGCCAAAAATCTGCTTGCGTCATGGCGCGCACGTGTCACCTTTCTTCACGTTTTCTTTTTTATTTTTAAAAAAAATTTATATCCTCTTAATAATTTTTAGGCTAAATACTACATCTTTTTGTCTTTTAATTATTATGTCTGTGTCGTTTTCATCCTTAAATTTTTTGAGGTTTTATATTAATTTTTAACTCATAAAACATTTTATTTTAATCTCAACTGTTAATTTTGTTAATAAATTTAATAGAATGATAATGACAAAATTAATTTTACGTCTTGATAATCAAAATTTGTAGGAGAGTTATTCATTTAAAAAATTAATTTTGTGATTAATATTTCGTTGAATTTACTAATAAAACTGACGATTGAGATTAAAATAAAATTTTTTTTAAAATTAAGAAACTAATATAAAATTTTAAAAAGTTAAAAGACTAAAATGAAACGAACATGAAAGTTAAAGAAATAAAAAGTATGTTTTACCTAATTTTTTTTATAAAATTCTTTTTATCCATTCAATTTTAATAATTGTTATTTATTACTTTAAAGACAAAATAATAATTATCAAAATTAGGTTGATAAAAATTTATAAAAAAAATTAACAGTAAACTTAAGTATTTTTTAAAAGAATACTTTTTTAAAAAAATTAAAATAAAAAATAGAGTAAGGATTTTGTTTGAGGAGCAGACACGACGTGCAGTGAATGAAGAATTATGATACCGAGGAATTGTGTGTATTATACACGTAGGCCAGTCACTACCGACCAAGCATCAATCTTATGTTCAGTATTCTTCCATGTGACTCTGAATTCCATTTAAATATATGGAAAGAAATTAATAAAAGATTAATTACATTAATATTCACATTAAATTCTTTTTTAATATTCACGTTGTTTTGAGTATATATACTGTATATCTTCTTGTTAGTATTGATGGTACATTTTTTAAGGAGTAAAATATAATAAAAAATTATTAAAAAATAATTTTTTTATATTTTTAAAAAATAAATGAATATATATTTTCAATTATATTTGTAAATTTAGTAATCTTAATCGATATCCTGAAAACAGCGTTTAGCGATGCCGTATCAACTTTCACTTCTTCTATATTAGCATTTCTAAGAGTAGCGTGTATATATAGTTCTTTCT
This sequence comes from Cyamopsis tetragonoloba, assembly GCA_037177725.1. Taxonomy (NCBI): domain Eukaryota; kingdom Viridiplantae; phylum Streptophyta; class Magnoliopsida; order Fabales; family Fabaceae; genus Cyamopsis; species Cyamopsis tetragonoloba. The sequence continues at coordinate 8,121,510 of CM074120.1, read as the reverse complement.
ATATAAAATAGACATATTAATTAATTAATATTTTAAAAATAACAGAGTCAATGGGGAACAACAATCTCATATAGTCATATTTATATATAGTCACAATTAAATAACATTAAATATTAAATTTAGTAGAATAAAATCTCTTATAATTTTTTATAGATATTATTTTTTTTATGAAGACATTAAATTTTATTGAGCCAACATAAAATATATCCAAAGGCATCGCCATTTATTTTGTAGTATGGGAATGTAGGATTTTTATTTTTATTTTTTTGGTAAAAGGAATGTAAGAAGATTTCATAAAATCGGAACATGGACTAGAGGCGTACCTCATAATAATGGGCCAGCGGAGAAGGCCCAAGTATACAATAAGCAGGGTTTTTTGTTGACAAAAAGTTGTTTATTTTTAGTCGGTCACTATGGGTCCTTTTTCTTACATGTGAGACAATATGAGTTTTTTTAAAGATCCATTGACAATCGAGCTGTCAAAATGGGCCATTTAACCCAGCCCAGCAATGATTTAACAGGGCTAGGGCTCAAAATTTTAGATGACATAAGACCTTGAAATTCAAAGCCCTGCAAGGTCAAAGGCTATAGGGCCAGGGCCAAATTAGGGCCAATTTTTATAATACAATTGAAACTTGAATCACCTATGCTTAAATAACAATTTTGTCAATTACCCATGAAGTCTAAAGATTCTTGACACATGTTGGCCGAGACTTTATTTCTAACTCGGCATAAAAAATGTTAAAAATGACAAAATTTACTTTAACTAATTAATAATATTTATGCGTAAAAAATATTGACCTATCTACTTAAACTATGTTATTGTGAAAAAAATAAGTCGATTAAAAAAATATATGAAAGTTTATATGGACTAAAATTAAAATCAATATTATTCTTTTTCAGTTTATTTTTCTATTCTCAGTTAAAAGAAACAAATTTAACAAATCAAATTAATAATAAATGAAATTTTGAAGGATTAAATTAATATTTTATTTATAATATTCATATGTTGGATTTATTGTTATAATTCTTATTGAGAATGACCAAGACATGACAATAATAATATTATAATAGTAACAATAGTAACATCATTTTGGTTGGATTTTTATTGGTCGAGCTTCACTTTTTCTTTCTATCTTTTTTTGTTGACATTAGTTGCGCTTGAGACTTTTTTTTTTATCATTGCTTGACATGTTGAATGTGTGTGTTTGTGTTTTTTGTTTTTTTGACAAAGCTGAATGTGTTGGAGTGTGCACTGTGAGGCAAAACATAGGGCCACAGGGCGGCCCATGATTGTTCCTGTTCTGGGCCACAAAGTGCAAGGCTGTGTAGGTCAGGGTTGAGATTTTTTATCAATAAAATTAGTTAGGGTCGGGTGGGATTATAACAGGATTGGGCTGGGCTGGCCACAGGGCCAAAACCCATATTGCCAGCTTTAATTGACAATATACTGTAGTAAATTAGTTTCAACAACTTAAAAGAATATCATATTGACATAATACATTCTCAATTTCAAGTCTTGCAAATTGCCCTCTAGGTATGAAACATTTAGAATATGATATTGACCAAGGTACTAGTGAGATAACACTTGTGTCCACAAATTATTTGAAAGGTGGATCATATTCCAGAATATTTTTTTTCCCAATAATGCAATATTACTTAATCTTGCCTTCTTATCATTTAAACCACCCAACTTTTTTGGTTTAGTCACTTGCTCCTAGTTAACTAAACTCCAAAAGGAACCATTAGCTCCATTGGTTTGTCATATGAACCTCATAATTGTGGAATCATTTGTGTTACAAATTTATCTAGGCAGCCTAGAAATTTACATTGTACTGTATAAAATTGTAGATAATACAAACAATGCCACGACAACTTTACCCAAATTTGATAGAATTCATGCCTTCCACTATGTTAGTTGTGACTGAAGTTAATCCATCTTTTGGTCATAATATTTATGAGATGCTCTCTCATGGAAAATAGAAAAGACCAAGTATTTATCTGAGGTTACTAGTATACCTTATAGATGAAATTCTCTCAAACTTCTCCCATCTAGACCTTGGAATATTAGAAGAGGCATAAAATTTAGACTTTTTCGCATCAACTTTAAGTCCAAAAGCTTTGCAAAATTTCCCAATAACATCCTTCATCAAGCGGACTTGAGATGCTTTCGCTTACATAAAAAGTAAGCAATCGTCGGCGTAAAAAATGAGATATAGCTGGGTCATTCCTTTTTTTTTATCGGCTAAACACACACACTCCCACAATACACTACTCCTAAATCTACTCCTAATTCTATCCCACCGGCCCACCGGGGATCCAACCCCTCTCCTTTAGCTCAAATAATTCCTCCTTATGCCACTTGAGCGACAAGCTCTCGACAGCTGGGTCATTCCTTGATACCTTTAATGGCTTCAATGTGCTCTTGACAACCTTTTAATTAATTAACTGAGCAAGTTTTTCTATACATAAGACCAAGAGGTATCAAGACAATGGGTCCCTCTGGCGAAGACCACAAGTTGAAGTGAAAGAAGGCATGAGGCAACCATTCTAAGTCAGAGCTAAGGAGGAGGAGGTAACACAACTTACAATTTCGTTGATAATTTTCTTTGGAAAACCAAAAGTATAAACCCCAATCAACCCTATCATAGGCTTTTTCAAGATGCAACTTGAACATAAGTGAACTTGATATGCCTTTCTTCTTATGCATATAATGAGCCACTTCCCAAGCAATAATAATATTCTCTAATGTTCCTCTTCTCAAAATAAAGTTACTTTGAAAAGGTCTAATAATATCATTGAGGAAATACCGAAGATGATGGACTATAACCTTAAAAATCAATTTAATAGTAACATTGGACAAACTGATTGGTCGGAACTGTTTAAATTGAGTAGGAGGTTAACGGGCTTCCACCAATTTTTTATCAACGGTTCTAGTTGAAAAGGCCTCTTGTACCGTCGCCACCACTAAGTCACCTATAATATCCTAATAAGTCTTAAAGAATATACCCTGAAAATCATCCGGACCTAGAGCCTTATAAGGATTCATGCACTGCAGTACCTTAAACACTTAAGCATTAGTAATAGGCCCCATTGGTGGTTGACACATGTCACTTCATTTAGATAGGGACATTCGCCTAAGTAAGTTAGGAAGACAACTATCATTACAAGAGAAGAGTCCCTAAAAAATTGTAAGGTCTCTATTTGAATGATATCTTCATCAATGCATCAAATATTTCAATGAATATGTCTGCTATTATATTCCGTCTTTTACGAATAACTGTTTGTGCATGAAAGAATCGAGTATTTCTATTCCCAAACTTGATCCAGATCTCTCTAGATTTTTTAAACCACATATATTTCTTAGCCAAGATCGATCTCTCAAATTGAATAAAATCCAAGAAATGATACATCTTCATTTGGTGTTACAATGACAGAAAAGAGAGAAAAATTAAAATATAATGTACATAAATCACTAATCTTTATAAAAATGACAATGAGTCCTAGGGAAACTGCCCATTAAATAAGTTAGAGTTTGTCTTTTTTTTTTCCTCGAGTATCTCTGGTGTTATTATTAATCTAGGAAACTAATCCCTTAAGTATGAATGAGTTTATCCTCCTAAATTATGCCCTTTTGATGTTTGAACAGTAGTTTTCCCCTAGATTTTAGCTTTTTTTTGCGAGAAAGATAATAATAAAATAACATGCTTAATTATATTTCTTGATTTTAAAATTTAGGATAAAACACAACTTTGATCCTTTATCTTTAGCGATTTCCTACTTTTGGCAATTTTACCAAATTAATGTTTTTCTAAAATTAATTACCAAATTGGGTCAATTTTTTTTTTTTTACCAAAATGAGGTTTTTTACCGCTCATGCAACCCTTTTTTTCTAAAAAAAAATAAAATTATGGCTACCACATGGCAGCATCCATTGAGTAGCGCCTGCTGGGAGGCACTAACCAATGAGGTGTTACCATGTAGTAGCACCAGGATTCTCCAAAAAATAAGCCCAAAATGGCAGCCAGTGAGAGGCTGCCACATGGCAGGCACTGGTGAATTGCAGCTGTCACAGGGTGTAGAAAGAAAAAAAAAGGCCACAGGAGGCCAATTAATGGTTGTCACATGGAAGGTGCTGGTAAGTTGCGCTTGCCACTAGGCGCCTAACTTAAAAACAAAAGCGATGAAAATCCCTGGAGGTAATGGTTTTGTGTCACGTGACGCACCACTCGCCATGTGTCACAAAGCCATTGACACACTGGTATTCTTTTTGAGGTGTCTAGTGACAAACGCCACTCACCAGTGCCTGCCACGTGGCAGGCTGGCAGCCATTCATCGGCTCTCTTTTGGGTTTTTCTTTTTTCCTTTTTGCGCCTTGTGGCTGGCGCAATTCACTAGCGCCTGCCATGTGGCAGCATCTCATTTGTCGCCGTTTTTGGCTTTTTTTTTTTGGGAAATCTTGGTGCTGCCATGCAACACCTAGATTTTATTTTATTTTTTTAAAAAAAAAGGTTGCGTGAACAATAAAAAGACACACTTTGGTAAATATTTTTTGAGACCCAAGTTGGTAATTAATTTTAAAAACAAATTAATTTGGTAAAATTGCCCCTACTTTTGGTCTTTTATCTTTTATTTTGTCAATTTAGTCTCGTATGTCTTGTAAGGCCAGCACAATTGGCAAAGATATATGTGTGTGGGTGTGTAGTACATGGTTCAATCCCTGATTTAGTAACTTCCTTGTAAACCAAAAAAAAAAAATTAGTCTCGTATCTTTATTTTTCACATCATATTGGTCATTTTGCACTAATAGCATTTAATGCTTTAGTGTAAATGCCACAATGACGTTGAGAAAGATGTAGATGAAAGCAAGATTAGCACAAAAAGACTAATATGGTGTGAAAATAAATAAATGACCAAATTAATGAAAATAAAACATAAAGCAACAAATAAGAATTTGTTAAAAGATAAAAAATAAAAGTTGCATTTTAGCCTAAAATTTAATTTGTTTTTATGGCATTTTTTTAAGTTTAGTCTTCATTTAAATTTATTTTATTTTAATTTGGTTAAATTAACTTTTTTATCCTTTTGCATGCTCCTTATTTTCATTTTAGTTCTTTTTAGTGTCTGCACATGTTCTTCGTTTTCGTTTTAGTCGTTGTCGTCATTTTTCATTGGTCCATGTCAGCTAAATTGGGAAGCTCCACCACTATAACCACCACCATTACACAAAGTTAGAAGAAGACAACAAGACGAGATCGAGGATGCCAAGAGATATCGGAAAAACACCATCACGTGCTCACCAGCTTCAGAAACAGTTGCGACGCTGGTTGATTGCCACCACGAAGAAATAGTACGTGACGATGTGTCTTTAGTTCGATAGCCGTCAAACTTTGGAGATAAGCTCATTTCAGTTAGAGAAACTACAAGTGACGGTGACCATGGTAGTTGTGGTGATGAAACTATAATATTTAATGGCAAACACCAAAAAATAAAATAGTGGCAGAGATCAAAACAAAATAATATATATATATATATATATATATATATATATATTACAACTAAAAGTAATATTTTTTTTATAGAAATTAAAACAAAAATGAAGTATAATTGCAAGTAACAAAAGTTTTTGAGAGTGTGTATTATTGCTCCAATTTTATTTATTCTCACTCTAAATAAATTATTTCAATAGTATTTATTTTTTATTCTATTGATTAAAGAATATTTTTAATTAAAAATTTAAAGAAGAGTGATCATAGAGAAAATCTCTCCCAATATTATAACCTTTTAATTTTTACAATGTTCAATGTGACATATATGTTTTGAAGTACATAATCACTCGTCAGGGGAGGAAAAAGGCTAGCTGGCCTAACAGGGATCTATGGTCTGACTTATTTAAAGTCTGGTTTGGTAAAAAGGTCAAGTTTAGGCTTTTTAAAAAGTATATTTAAATAAAAAGGCTAGGTATAAACCTTTAAAAAAACCTATTAAAATTTAATATATATATATATATATTATATTTTATAAATATAAATACAATAAATTTTAGGATAATCATTTGGTAGATAATATATTCAATCTGATGAAGAAAAAATATATTCAATCTATGCACTTAAATATTTTTTAACAAAACAAATTTAAAATGATAAACATTAATATTAATCAGATACATTAACTTATTTAAGGAACAAATATACAAAATAAAGAACTGTGCTTACAAAAAAGGGTTAAGTTAACTGTAAAAAATAAGCAATTCATAATTCCATTTAAGCCTTTTAATTTTTTAATCAATGCTCTATCTCAATAATAATTTTTTCAATGTTTTCAAGGTTGATAAGCCACTTGAACACATCATATTGAAGATTATATATTGTTTTAGGGGTAGTATATGATCTAATATTATTTAGTTAATTCAAAAATAACATATATTTGTGATATTTGTTGTGTATGGTATGTAATAACATTTAATAAATTATTATCGGGTGAACGTGATAGATTTTTGTTTGGTTGAAAGTGAAATAATTAAATTAGACTTATTTAGAGGCTTGTTAAAAAGACATATTAGTCTATTTAGTGATTTATTGCTCTATTTAAGATATAATTGTTGGTTTTTTGAGAGAACTTAAGGTAGTGTTTGGTCCAGCTTTTTTTTTTGCTTATCTTCCTCTTATGAGTAAAAGCTGGGCCAATATTTATGGTTAACCTCTTAAATTAAGCTAACTTTTTTTCTTGTGTACAAAATGCAAAAAGCTGGCATTTAAGCCAGAAGCCAGAAATATGAGTTTTTTTTTTTAAAAGAAAAACTAGTTTATTTTGTGGGCCCATCATAATTATATCTAAACATTCTAATTAATACCTAAAATCTTGAATGTTTTTTCCTTTTTTGTTTGTAAAAATAGCAATTCGCAAAAGTTTTTAAAAAGTCTTCTTATTGTTTATGAATTATTCATTTCACTTTAATATTTATGAGTTTTATTATTATTTAAAATTTTACCTATTTAAGAATTTTTAATGTTAAATTATTATTTTGATAAATTTATATTGTGTTTAGTTTTTTTTTAAAAAGTAAAAATATTGAGTTTTATCAAAAAAATGATTTTTTTATTGCAACTTTCATTTTAAAATATTTATATTGTTAATTTATTTTTTTATATAAAAGAAATGTGACAATTAATGATAAGTACTCCCTCCATTCCAAAACTATAGTCACTTTGGACTTAAAATATTGTTCCAAAACAATTGTCACTTTAAGATTTCAAGATGCAATAAATTATATATTTTAATATTTCTCTCTCATCAACTCCTTTATTCAGTAATAATCATTTTTCGTTTTAATTATTTTGTCAATCACTTTAGTTTCTAATTGGTCACCTTAGTCCACTCATATTAAAAACTTATCAATATCAATAATTTCTTAATATGTGTGAAAAACCTAAAATGACTATAATTTTGGAATGAAAGTAATAACTTTTAAAAAAGTCAACACAAAATACTTTTATTAAACAAATATTTTTTTACTCATAAGTAGCTTATAAAATACAAAATAATGAAATTGTCAAACAACTTTTAACTTTTTTTTAAAGCTGTTATTTTTAACTTTTACTTAATAGTCGCTTATAAACCAAAAATAAATCAAACTAAAATAAATTTATAAATAAACTTTCAAATTTTATAAATTTTTAAATAAACTAGATTTTACCTGAAAAAATAATCATATAATAAGCCCTTTACTCAGTTGAGAAAGATGAAAAGGTGAATCCTAATTTTGAAAATACGGTGGCATATTTGTAATTATTAACAAAATATGCCACTGCTCTTCGCAAAGACTGAACACTCTTCTCCCTCAGTTGAGTAACACTCTTCTCCCTCACAGTCACTCCACAAACGCTTCTGACTGCGTCGCCGTTGAGAGTCGCGCCGCCGCCTCCGTCTCCTCTCGCTCCCTCCGCCTGTTGTCGCCGGCAGCATCAGGTAACATTTCTCTTCCTCTAAACGCGATTTGGGGATTAGGTTTTGTAATTGATTTGGGATTAGGTTTCAAAGTAGGAATTCTGAAATTCATTTCTCTCATGTGTGCTTCCATCTTACTTTGTATCGCACTCCACCCCAACCCTCATGTGTGCTTCCATCTTCTCAATAATGGAGGCTTGTGCTTCATTCGCGGTTTCTGAATCTGTTCTCAAGGAATCGAGCTTTTCTTCTCTCTGAAATAGTCTCTTTGCAATTCATCTCTATCTCCATCTTCATTTTTGGATTTGTGTTCTCAAATTTGGGATTGGCTTTTGAAATTAATGTTCATGCAATTTTTATTTTATCCTCTTATAAGATGTTCAAGGGGACAAAATGGAAAAAGATATCTCTCAGGACAGCATTTATGTTTCCTGCCACTGCTTTTGTTGTATTCTTTCTGCTAAATGATATCTGGAGTCATGTATTTTGGGTACATGCTGCTGCTTTCATATGCTTTCTTTGCGTTGACTGGTACAATTGGTTTCTATGCATGCTTCTGTTTCGTAAGACTGATCTATTCATCTGTGAAAATTGACTGATCCTTGCCATAGTTTAGTCACATGGTTATAGTTCTCAGTCTAAGCACAGAAGTTTCAGCTTACTTGTCGTAGGGTTGTTCTGCTGTTCTGATTTTTTGTTGAAACCATCACATGTATTTTGTGAGTATTCCATATTTTGTATTCTTACATTCTTTCATAGTATCCTAAGTATAATTCTTCCCCTCCCCTCATATCATTGAATATTCTCATTGTTTTGTATGGCACAGTGTGGGCCATTGAGCAATTTAACTGTCCTCAATGTCTATCCTGGGGAAAAGGGAATGAATTCCTAGATGTAAACCTTGGTTTAGATCTTGAATTAAGAAATAAAATCAATTCCTTTTGTCAATAAATCATTTGTTACAAATATTGCTACATCCATTTTAGCTTTTTTGTTTGAGATCTTCTAATAGAAACTTGTGTTAACTAGATAGAAAAGAAACAAGATGATAGTTAAAAAGATGCACCAGAATAGAAATAAGACTGGGAAAGTTACTAATTGACTTCTAATTTTACTTGGGCTGCATCTAAAATATCCGGTCTCTAATATCCGTGTCATCCTTTTAAAGAATTGCATTATTCCCTTTTCGGGAAACATATTCAGGAAGCAAAAAACGTTGTGTAGCAAAAAAACATATTCTGGAAGCAAATAATATGTTCGTGTTGATATAACATTTTATCACTTTTTTAATTATTTTTTTCAAGTTTCCTAACTGTGCTTTGAAGTGTTTAGTGAATTAATCATTTCTTCTGTTTATGATATTCATGGTACTTATAAAAAGATGGGCCAAGATTTATATTAGTTCTCGAATTTGAGGTTTAGAGTTTTTGATGATTCTTGCTTTCTTGCATTTTCTCAGCAAGCTGCTTCTGAGTTTTCTCTTGAATCTTATTATTTTTTCTTACTAATAGTTCATATTAATTACAAATGTTCATATACTTTTTAAAGAAGTATCCCAGGGATTTCCTTAAAAAAGGCCCAGTTATCTTCATACTTTATATTAGTTCTAGATTCTGGGTTTTCAATTCATTAGACACTAAATCTAGTTTTCCATCCCAGTAAGTTACAATTCACTATATTATCTCAAACAAACTATTGTCTTTAATTGCAATGGATTTCATTTTTCAATTCTTGTAATTTTCTGCTAAAACCTTCACTGTGCAGACCTTGTAATGTGTCTATGTGCGTTAGTGACTGTAATTTGTCTCAGTTTCTATTGTGGTTTCCCTAAGATAGCAAACTTGTTTAATCATTGTTATATGCATTATTGACATGAAGTTCTTAGCCTAAGATGGGAGGAAAAAGTGAGAAGTGCGAAGTGTGAAGTTATGGAATGGTCAGTTGCAAACACAATGACTTTCATTTAAATTTAATGGCATGTATTATCTTACTTATTATTTAGGGTTAAATTGCAAGATGATTTTATTTCGAGTTAAATTGCAAGTTCATTTTATTGATTTTTCACTTGTTAATTTTTTGTTTTTTGTATTTATATAAAATAATATATACCAGTTATGAAAACAGTTCAAACCAAACGCATTTTCACTATTTTTATTTCCTGAAAACAGAAAACAGGAAGTCAAACCAAACATGTTTTCAGAATTCCAATATTTTGAAAATGAAAACCGTTTTCAGAAAATGAAAATAGGAAATGAAAACAGAAAATGAAAATGCAAATCAAACAGCCCCTTATTAAATAAGCCTTACCTGTTTAGCCTAAGCCTGACCTGACTTGTTTTCACCCCTATCATCCGCCGTTGTGCACCCACTCCGTAGCCAGTAGCCACACGCTGTCACAGACCACCCCAGTACGAAATTGCCATCGTGCACCCACTCACCGGCACTAGACGGCCTTATCTCCGTCGTGCCACCGCCTTGACCCGACGCGCGTCACCACTGCCGCTTCTTCTCAGGTCAGTGCGCACCCTTGTAGTGTATATCTTCACTGATTCTTGGTCGTTTACTGATATTGATGTTGGGAATTTGGTTGAGGTTTTATTGTTGACAGGTATTAAGTGATGTCGTGATGGTTGAGACTGAGTACTCATACATTGACAAAAAAGGAAATATTGAACTTAAGTCTGAATATATCTTTGCATTTAATTTTAGGCTAGGCAGTGATAATATATTCAGCTCATTATTGTAATTTGAACAATTAGAAAAGTCCACTTGGTAAACTTCAACAACAAAAAAAAAGTTAAAGCAATTACCAAATAAAAAAGCAGAAAGCTTCAGCGCCAGCCCTAGAACATTGTAGCAGGAAACCTGAAAGCTTCAAGGAAGAAGAAACAAGCCGAACAAAGAGATCAGCAAAATGAGTCGCAAGGCATCCACAGAGAGTAAACCCAGAAAATTTTGTTCTCCAAACCAAGTCGCAACAAAACCCGACCTGCGTGAGCTTCTCCGTTGCCATTCATAATTAGAACATGTTTAAAATGCGGCCTAATTTGGCCCATTTATAACAGAACAATTAAGGAGGGATCTAGGTTGGGTTGCCTGTTTCGATTTTCTGAGTCAAGTATCACACTTTTTGTCTCATATTGTCATTCTCCTCAGATGGAAAGCTGCACCAGCAACAACAATTGGAGAGCTGAGGAAGCCATTGGTGGCAATGCTGAAGCTCTTCAAGCCCTCAGAGAACTCATCATCTTCCCTCTTCACTTCTCTCACCAAGCAAACAAGCTTGGCCTTAAGGTTCAGTCCCCCCCCCCCCCCCTTTTTCCCTTTCATTTCAATTTTAATTCCATTAATCACGTGGTTCTTGTTCATTTCTAACCGCCCTGGACTTTCTTCCCTTATTTTTTACTTATTTGTTTTTTGGGATTTGCTTCTAGTGGCCAAGAGGGTTGCTGCTGTACGGTCCACCTGGCACTGGAAAGGTACTAACTCCTTTGAAAAATGATCCCTTCGTTAACTCAACATGGAACAGGAAATATGGTGCAAGTTTTAGTTTTGTTTGTTTTCTATTGTATTCCTTTGCCATTTTTTTAGTCATATGTTGTCTCTTGAAATATAGACATTTTATGCAGCAATTTAAAATTTATTTTCTGAGCAATGATTTCAGTTGATAATTACTTGATTGAAGTTCATTCAATACATCAATAATTGGCTCTAGTTATGATAATTTTATGATGTCCTAATGTATTATGATCATGGTAAGTCAAATTTACATTTTGCTTTGCTTTGCTCTGCTCTGATATCTATACCTGTACATGAATGTCACTGCAGACTAGTTTGGTACGAGCAGTTGTTCGGGAATGCGGGGCGCATCTGACAGTTATCAGGTACTTGTCTTTTGATTGTTAGTTTTTTGGATCTTGTGTTCCGAAGTTGTTTGACCAGAGTCCATTTGCTGTCGTTATTTGTGATTTTATGCATTTTGCAGTCCGCACTCTGTTCATAAAGCACATGCTGGTGAAAGTGAGAGAATTCTGCGTGAGGCTTTTTCAGAGGCATCATGTCATGTGGCCTTGGGCAAGCCATCAGTTATCTTTATCGATGAAATAGATGCACTCTGTGCTCGTCGAGATTCTAAGTATGAGACAGTTGATGACTTTTATGCTGAATACTTTTGTTTTTTATCTTCACTTTTGCTTCTTGTGTCTTATAGATGATTTTAGTTTATGAACACAATTTTCAAGAATTTGGGACAGCAGAGAAAATATGTTATGAGTCCATGCATATTATATAACTATTGACTTTCTTTAATCTTTTCTCACTCCCAAACTTTGTCTAACTTGGTTATATATTGCTGCATGATGGAATGTGTGGAAGTGGAAATATCAAATAATATCTTTATTGTATCTTAAGGTATTATAGAATTAGTTTCCAAAATTCTTTTTCATTTCATATTTGCTTTTTTATAATTAGGATTAAAAGTATAGTGCAAATATAAGTAGGGATTAGTCTTTTATCTTTTGTACAAAAACAAGAACAGTAATGCAACGCAATACCCATTATTCTTATTCAAATTATTATTAGTCTTCATATCTCATTTTTCTTTTCTCAATACTTAAATTCTGATAATTTCAACATCATATTGTCTAAATGCAGAAGGGAGCAAGATGTTCGAGTTACCTCGCAACTCTTTACACTGATGGACTCGAATAAGCCAACGCTTTCTACACAAGGTGTTGTTGTGGTTGCTTCAACTAACAGGTTACATATTGTACTCCCAAGTCCCAAAGAGTTTATGAATTAGTAGACATTGAAATGGAAATTATAGGGATGAATGTATCTTGATTCTCTCACGCAATTCAATTTTCTTACCCTGTAGTATTATGTTATTTCACGTCTTGCTTTCCAAACATGTACACTATGATTAGAAATAATTGCAACTTAAAAGTTTTCATAGCCTGGATTTTAAGATTTTATGACGTCGTTTGTAATTAAGTTGTAGCTTTAGCTGATTGTCACATCATCATCCTATATTTGATGGTTGGCGCAAGAATGTTCATCTGTCAAGTGCTTTTAAGTTTGTTGTACCTATCCTGATGAGTTAATAAGAGCAACGGGTGGTTTAATAGTGGGTTTGGTTTGTAGTTTGTACAATGGCAAAAACAACTTTTTTGACTTCTGCGAAGACCATGATTTTGGTCCCAAAATCATGTTGAAAGGTAATCCAATGTGATTTTTACCAAACATGTTTCCAGACAAAACTGAGTATACACACTCCAAACTATAGTTTGAACTTTGAAGGTTCCAGATGCCAATCACTAAGTCGTTTTTTGGTATCCTGATGGATTAAGAGTGGCATGTGGTTATGTGATATTCTTTCATACCTTTGATTGTCTATTTTTTGAATGATATCCGAAACCTGTAAATTTATCTGTAAAATCTGATTCTCTGCGGGTAAAATACATTTCATCTTTTAGCTGCTTAAGGCTGTTCATCGACACCTGATTTGTTGTTTCTCTGAGTATATTCTCTCTGTTGAATTTCATGTATCTGGTTTTTGCATCCTCAGAGTAGATGCAATTGACCCTGCACTACGAAGATCTGGACGTTTTGATGCTGAAATTGAAGTAACTGTCCCAAATGAAGAGGAGCGCTTTCAAATTCTGAAGGTAACTGTTAGAGATATAAAATATTTTGGGGTTTCCAGTTCCACCTAACAGCCTAAGCTTTTAAGATGATTTGGTTGTTGAGATGATATGAAAGCCTCTACTACCAAATAGTTAGGTTGTAGCCTTCATTTTTGGAGATCTTCATGTCAAGCGAAAGTCTCTTGTGTTCGGTTAGAATCATAAAAAGCACTTTTATTTTGAAAATTCACTTTCTCTCTCTATGGTAGTAGTAGATTTCTCTAAAAAGTTACTGCTAGTAGCTTCTTGAAAAAAAGTTAAACACATTGTTTTAAAATGCAGATTTTTTCAAAATCTTTACCAAACAGTTAAATATAATAAAAAATGTTTTTTTTCCTTTAAAAAAACTTAAGCAAGACCAAAGTGTGCCTATACATTGTCCACTACTCAAAACAAAAGGGCTCTTTTGTTTTGTGATGGGTGTTATACACACACAGAGAACTGTTCATGAGCCTATATGTTTGGTTAGACTTTTGAACGAAGCATACTTGAGTTTTATATAGGAGAAATTCACTCCTTCCTGGTGGGATTTGTGCACCATGAAAATTTCTCTTCGGAACTGTAAAACAAATAGGCACTTGAGCATTTAGTTAAATGGCAATTGTTCAGTAAGACAAGTCAATCCTTCCGTTTCTTTCTGTCATTTTGCTCATTTCATACTTCATAGGATTCTTGACTGTTGAAATTTAGCAGAATGAATTTATGCGTTAACGTTTTTTATATTAACTTATTTCAGCTGTATACGAAGAAGATTCCCTTGGATCCTAGTCTTGACTTAAAGTCCATTGCTGCATCATGCAATGGATATGTCGGAGCTGATTTGGAGGCTTTGTGTCGTGAAGCTACGATGTTTGCGATTAAAAGGTCTTCAAATAATAATGATAATGCTAGTAATTTCAGTTTAACAATGGAAGATTGGAAGAATGCAAGGTCTGTAATCGGTCCAAGTATAACAAGAGGTGTTACTGTGGAAATTCCCAAAGTCACTTGGGAAGACATTGGAGGATTAAAAGAATTGAAGGTTTGTACATATTGTAATTGATATACTATGAGAACCGAGAACCTCAGTCAGTGATATTTGCATTTTTCCTTGAACAGAAAAAGCTGCAGCAAGCTGTTGAATGGCCTATCAAGCATTCTGCTGCATTTTCAAGATTGGGAATATCCCCTGTTCGCGGAATTCTTCTACATGGGCCTCCAGGATGTTCCAAAACTACCCTTGCTAAAGCTGCTGCACATGCTGCTCAGGCTTCTTTCTTTTCCTTGAGGTATTAATAATTTTAATGTTTTTAAGTAGAGTTTATCCTTGCAGTGTGGAGAGTTTTAGCGTGATTAGGACTGAACTTTATGGCTGAACTGAAATGGAATGGATCCTTTTCTCTTCGTAAGGAAAGTGACCTCATTTTAGAGAGATAAAGACACGAATTCCTCTATACTATGACCCACATTTTATTTTCAAGGCTTCACAAACCATACTGAAAGAATGTTTGATTACTTCTATGAATATGATGCTGTCGTTTCCAAGTTGAGTACCCAAAACATTCTAAGATACATGGTTTTTGAAACAAACCAGAAAAAAGGGGGAAAAACACTTGTAGTTGTAGGATCGTACATGCCAGCATAATAAAGTGAATTTGTTTAAAATCCAGCAAAAGTCTTTCATAAACTGGCTGATAGGTTGAGACTTGAAACCCCTGTTAGTTCACATGTTTCTGTCTATCATCTACCACCCATTCTGTTGACTAGTGACACTTGTACATTATTTTGTATTGGTGATGTTATGCTCTGATAATTTCTAGATCTACAATTCTATAGCGTTCTGATCTGATTGATCTCTGATTTTATTTTATTTCTTTTATTTTTTTCTGTTGCACCTTATTTTTTGCGATTCAGTTCCTTTAAGAAACTGATTTCTTAATAAAGGAAATATTTGGAAGTAATAAATGATGAATTAGTGGTGCAGAGTTGTTTTCGATGTATGTTGGGGAGGGGGAAGCTTTGCTTCGTAAAACATTTCAAAGAGCACGCCTTGCAGCACCCAGTATAATATTCTTTGACGAGGCAGATGTGGTAGCTGCCAAACGGTTAGTAATATCTCCGTGCAAGTACTATATTATGGAAAATAATGTTAAGCATCATTTTGGTTTTGTGCATTCTGCTATTATTTTTTAACTGTTTTAACATAAAGGCAATGGTATTCTGCACAATTTTTTCTGTGCTGAGCAGCACGCCTAAGTGTGCGGCTCTCAGTTTATAGTCTCATTGGTTAGTTATAACATCTGCAATCCAGTAAAGCAGGGCTGCTTCTAACCATGTAAACTGAACTAGGTTTTTTCATCAACTTTCCTGTATTGATGTATGTTGTAACTAAAAGCTCAATATTGACTTCCTCGATGCAACTGTTTCTATGGTTTGCGCATTGCCGCATTCAAAACATGATTGTTTTAAATGCTTTTAGTGCATAAGAAGTTACATTCCTAGTTTTCCTTGAGTGCAGGGGTGATAGTTCAAGCAACAGTGCTACAGTTGGAGAGAGGCTTTTATCCACTCTGCTGACTGAGATCGATGGCTTAGAAGAAGCTAAAGTAGGTGTACCTTTATTTTTCTTTGCTGTTTATTTTAAATAGGACATTTTATCCTCTCTTTTCTCTATTATGCTTTGTTTGGTTGTATAGATAGAAAATGGAAGGAAAGAAGGAAAATGATAGGAAGGAAAAGTTGAAAATTTTTTGTTTCTACAAATCAACTTTTTCTTTCATTTTCCTTCCATTTTCCCTAAAACCAAACAATAGAAAATACATCGTTTTCCGTTTTTTTTCGTCCCATTTTCTTTCCTTCCATTTTCCTTTAATTTACACATACTATTAATGAATTCTTCTATTGTCAAATGGAAAAAACAAGCATAGAACCGGATTCAAGAGATGGTAGACAGCATCTATTTTCTTTGTTCTCTTTAACTATATCGCCATTAATTTGCGTTTTTTATTTTCAGGGAATTCTTGTTTTGGCAGCTACTAATCGCCCATATGCAATCGATGCTGCACTTATGCGTCCAGGACGTTTCGATCTGGTGCGAAACAATATTTTCAACTATACTTGTGATTCAGTGTGCAACTTCAATAATACCAGTTAAAATATACCAAGGATTTATGCATGCACAATGATGGGAGAACCTTATAAATCCCTTTCAAAAGTACAGATGAAAAATTTGTCAAAGCAGTTGAACTCGAAACTGTTAGCAAGTTGAAAGGGGTTGTCCAAATTTTCTTTCTCACTCTAAAGTCTAATATATTTTTGTGGAATGGTAGGTTCTATACGTGCCACCGCCTGATTTGGAGGCTCGATATGAGATACTTTGTGTACATACAAGGAAAATGAAAACAGGGAATGACGTTAATCTGAGAAGACTAGCAGAAGATACTGAACTCTTCACAGGTGCTGAACTGGAAGGGTTATGCAGGGAAGCAGGAATTGTAGCTCTAAGGGAAGACATATCGGCTACTATTGTTTGCGATCGTCATTTCCAAATTGTTAAGAATTCTTTAAAACCAGCATTAACAAGAGAAGAAATTGATTCATACTCATCTTTTATGAAGACCTCGTCTCGAGCTTTGAGAAGCCACTTTGAAGCAGGTTTGAAACCAGATAAGAACAAGAACAAGTTAGGTGCTTTGTCTTTTTTCAAAATTGGTGTTGTTAGCGGTATGGTAGTTGCTGCTGCTAAATACTATATCATGCATGGAGACCAAACTGTACGTGATACAGCTACCTGAACAGCATGTCTTTTTCTGTTTTTGGATCAATCCATTTTTTATTTTGTAGGCATTGCATTTGTGAGTAAAATTTTGAGAATGGCAGGTTCTTTTTGTTATATATATTTTAAATTTTTAGTTGTACTGGCAGTAACGTGTTCAAAAAAGGGTAAATTGTACTTTGTTAACTAGTGAGCTTATTTTATTTATAAGGTATTTATTGACGTAATTTTGCTCAATCGAGGTTTGTTTCATTCGAGCATATATTACTTTTTTCTTCTTTTTTTTTCCTTTTTTTCCCTAAAGGTACCATTTAGGATGGTCCCTTAAAAATGAACTTTGGTCCTTTATCTTTTGTTTTTGTCAATTTAGTCCTTTATATTTTTTCCCATGCCATATTGGTCCTTGTACGTTAACGTCATCGAGTGCTTTTATTTACATTTTGCTCAACATCATTGTGGCATTTCCACTAAATCACTCAATGATGGTAGTACAAAAAGACTGATATGGTGTGTAAAATAAAGATAATGAATCAAATTGACAATAATAAAAAATAAAGGATTAAAGTGAAAATTTGTTAAAAGATAAAATACTAAAACTATATTTTAACCTAATTTTTTATGCTAGTTTTTCCCCCACGAGTTTGCAAATAGTAGGTTTCCATCTGTTGTGCCTTAGGAGCATTATAATAGCTATACTAATCTATAATAAATGTAAGTTTTTTTCACTTTGAAGTTTTGTTACCATAGATTATTATTATAGCTATTTAAGTTTTGGCTTAAGCCCTGATTAGAATGTAATTAGAATTTATGTAGCTAAATTTTTGCCAATAATAAGAAAGGCTTAAATACACTTTTGCTACCTTATTCTTTTTTGCTACCTTATTCTTTTTTGAAGTATCAGTTTGTTTCTGTAACATTTTTTTAATTAATTTTGCCCCTCGTCTTCTTATTTAATACTCTCTTTGGTCCTTTTTATAAGACACCATCTAAAAGATTTTGATGGTCCTTTTTATAAGATGTTTTATAGTTTCCATAAAGTATTTATTGTCACTTTTCTTTTTTATTCTCATTAAATATTTTGACTATCTTAACTTTTCAATTTTGATTGGCCAACACAATATTCAATAAAGGATATAATTAGCATCTTATATATTTTTTTAGAAAACCAATAAAGTAACTAATCTTAACTACTTTCCTTAATCTGTGTAATTCGATTAAAAACGTCTTATAAATAAGATCAGAGGGAGTATCAATTTAGTCATTTTCGTTATGATGGTTAACTAAGAGTCACGTCAAACATTATACATTATTGTTAACTATACTAATTAAATTGACGAAAAGGACTATGTTGATCCTAAGTACCATTGGTCATTAGTCATGCTTTTAATAAAAAGAATACAATCGTCATAACATCAACACACCATAAGGCTAAATTATTCAATGTGCTTGGTTTTCTAGTTTTTTCAGTTTATATTCCAAATAAACTCCTTAGTCCAAATTCAAAGAGTACAGGATATATTCACCATGTTTTCTTAGGAATGCATATTTGACCATTTGCAGGGATAGCGTTGAATCTCTTTTGCGCCTTCTATTGTGGGCATATATGCCCTTCAATTGAAATTAAAATGTCTGTAATGGAACGTTGAGGTGGACATAGTGCTTAGCTTTGAATTCTGAAATTCTATTTTTTGTTTATCAAATATTCTCTTATTCTATTTTTTTTATTCTCTTATTCTATTATTATATAATAGAAAAACAACCATGTAACTATAGTTTAGTTTGTCTTTAAATTGGTATTCTTTTTATGACTCGAACTATAATTCTTCAATTGTGACTGTAATGTATCTTTTCATTACTCTTGTTGGTAAACTGAAGTTTAATTTGCTATTAGTCAAATGACACTCAAGATTTTGGAAATCATCACCACACATTCATGTCATTAGGATAGTGCCTTGAACAGAGCACCCATTAATTGGTTGGATAGTACATGTGAAATTCATTCACCACATTCATGCTAGCTGATCCTAAATATAAGATTCTTTAAAAAAAATTTGTTAGTTCTATATATAAGATCTCTACAAAGTTTAAGAGATAATTATTGGTTTTTTTTTCTATCCTTGTAATAAATGAAGGGATAATGAGTATAATTAATATATTTGTTGATAAATTTGATTTTAAATAAGGGTAAATTTAGTATATTATACTATTTTTTTAAAAAACAAAACATTAAATAAAGACATTAAATAAAGTTGTTAATAATTTTAATTTATATGAATTGGTTAAAAGATCCAAAATATCATGAGGTAGTATTTCTATAAATGATTATAACAATCTGCTTACACTTTTGCATAGAAACCATGCCATTATTCATTTCTTATTGCTTAATTATCTTATCCAAAATTGTCAACCAGGCAATTAATGTATTTCAAAGGTCAATATGCTGCTCATCTATCTCAATCATGATGTGTACCTAGAAATAAAAGTTGTACCAAAATCTTAATCATAATGATGGACAGTCATTACTAGGATGCATTAGCTCAATAGTTGCATAAAATGGTTATTATAATTATAGGAGTTAATTATAATTTGGTGTTTGTAATTTATCTCGTATGCAATTCACTGTCAATACTTGAAAAATGTGTGATTTGCCTCTTTATAGTATTCAGTTTAATACAAAAATCATATTTAATAATAGTTTTATTGTAAATTATTGAGGATTTTGTCACTAGTAAACCACATATTCTTGGGTGCATTTTACCCACTACATCACTTTCTTGTACACCAAAAAAATTGTTTCTTTTTTCAACACTAGCCTTGGCTCGAACGTTCAAGCTAAGGTTTTATATTTTTTTTACCACATCTAATAAATCAGACATTAATGTCCAATCGAAAGCGAATCTTAGTGTCCGGTAGTTGCATAAAAGATGTTTGAATGATGGTTCTTTTGAAGTTCAAATTTCAAAACAGATACTAATATTCGAGCGAAAATACACATTAAGGTTTGATAGGTATATAAAAATGTCCAGACAAAAACAAATATTAATTTCTGTTTTTGACTTAAGAAATATAGAACCCCGCTCAGAATCTTAATGTTCTAGTCAAGGTTAAAATTGGAAAAACAAATAAACAGTATAGTGAGAAAAAAAGAAAAAATTGTAATGCGCAAAATATCACCAAATACTTATTAGGTTTACATCGCATACCAAAACTGGATTATTGTCACTAGCTTACAGAAAAAGCCAACCTCCATAAGAAAAAGCACCGGCACAGACTATGCCAATTTCCAGCCAGTCTTTCACTTATTTTTTTCGATAAATATTTGTACTATACTATTACTCCATATTAGACAGTGCCTGTAGTACTTTAAGAAAAAAAATAGCTAGCACTGGTATGGGACCTTTTGGATTTTGCATAAATAATAAATAATAATGATTAAAGTCATGGTGGGTTTCGATTTGTGGACAATTGTTTGTTCTTTCTCATTTATCCTCTTTCTTGTGAAATTTCGGTTAACTACAATATTATCGTTTTTATTATTCTCATTATCGTATTTTTTAACTACAATATTTTCCTTTATTTCTCTCTTCTTCTTTTTGTTTTATCATTCCAAACCAAGCATAATTTTCTTAGTTATATAGCTAAGCTGATGAGTATACGTAGACATATATGTGTGGATATTTGGGTTCAATACTTGATTAATATACTTCTTTATAAAAAAATAAACATAATTTAAAATAGGTGATTGGTTAAAATAATATATACTTGGGGTTTGTTTGGTTACTTTGAAAATATTTTTTTATTTTTAAAAATAAAAAATAAAAAAAAATATTTAAATTTTTAAAAATAGTTTTTGAGAACCATATATATTTTTTAGTTTTCAATTTTCAATTTTTAGGATTTGCATACAAACTTGTATTAAAAAATCTTTTTTTTTTTGTTAAAAAATATCAAATGCGCATTTTGGTCCTCTAACTCTTATGTTCGTTTCATTTCGATCCTTCAACTTTTTGAGGTTTCATATTAGTCTCTCAACTCTGAAAAACGTTTTATTTTGGTTCCAACTGTCAGTTCTGTTAGTAAATTTAATGGAACAGTGATGACAGCGTTAACTTTTCACATGGCTCTCTTGCGAGCTTGGTGATGGAGGCGTAAAGTTAACGCCGTCATCACTGTTTCATTAAATTTACTAACAGAACTGACAGTTAGGACCAAAATGAAACGTTTGGTAGGCGTATTTGAACAGAACAGGATAATTGTTTCACATTTGATATATCAGTCGAGAGGAACGGAATAGAACACTGAGGCAAATGAAAAAAATATTTTCTATATTTTAATCCACGCTAAATATAAAATAAAACATATTATCCTATTCTTTTCCATGGTCATCAAACATAATACACAGTTCTATTCTATTTCATTCCATTCTATTCTATTTCATTCTACATAACTAGCAAACGCTACCTAATTATTAAGAAAAAAATGGATTCTTAAAAGTTTATTTTGATTTGGTGAATTAGTAACATGTATACTATATATTAACGCATTAGAAAGAGTTAAACTTTGTGAAGTTATTACAAAAATATAAAAAAATGAAAGTTAATAATTTCATCATACATAATTAAGGGTATGCTTGTGAGTATTTAAAAATAATTAATTTTAAAAGTTTGTCAAAAATTAATTATGATAAAAATCATAGCTTACTTATGTTTGGTTACGATGAAAATAAGAACTTTTTAATTTTTTTCACTTCTACTATAGTTAACTATTTTAATAAATAGTTCAAATTATTCTCTAGAAAAACAAAAAGTTGATTATTTTTTACTTGTATATTTTCAAAAATAATGACAAACATCTTAAAAAAATTTTAAGTACTTTTTTATTTTAAAAAGTAATTATTTTGTAAAAAAAATAATAACAAACGGCTCTAAAATTGTAAAACCAAAAGTATTGAATCGGTTGATAGCTAATCAAATATTCATACACTCAAAATGAAATAAAGTCAAATTTTTAAATTATAGAAAGCTTTTCACTAAAATCCAAAACTTTTTATTACTTTTACTAGATTACAGGTGTTCTACACAAATTGCCCTAAAAATCATAAAATCATTAAATCCCTACGGCCTATAAGACTCTCCCTCCAAATTGCCTTAAAAATTCAAACTCCACAAAAAAAAAAAAGGTCAAAACTACCCAAATTTATCATCATTTATTCAATTTTAGTGGGTTAAAAAAAATAAAAAATAAAAAAAAACTCAAATACTTATAGAAAATGAGCAAATATAAGACGGAGATAGCTAGCTATTAGTTAATACTTAATTATTCAAAAGTTTGAAATTACTTGTCACTTGTATTAATATAAGAGTACTGCTATTTAGTGCGAATTAGGATTCGTGAAACATACACGAATGACGTGGATTCAGATATTAGGAATATTATTATGTAGAAAAAAATCCAAAAAATATTACCAATATCTTTTTTTCTCCTTTTTCCTCTAAATCTATCACCTTCTTCTCCATCTTCGCATCATCTCGATATCAGTTTCATTTTCATTTAGCTATCATAAATTATTGACAATACAGAAATTAAATGGAAGGAGATCAAACACAAAACAAATCCATAAAGTGTCCACTACTGGCACGCATTATAACTTCTATTTTGATGAGTAAAAAGAAACGAAAACACAGACTAAGCCACAAAATTATTTAAATTTAAATATCAAAAGTAAAAAAATTATTTAGGTTTAAGCTTGTCTCGTTCTTAAATCTGCAAATTCAAAACCTCAACAGTAGGGCCTTATTCTTCTTGTCGTTTTTCTCCAAGTAGAAGCCATGGGGTCAACAACCCCAAAGTGGATCGAATTGAGAACTTAAATGAAGCAATTAGGGATTTGGTTGGAAATGTCGGTGACCTTCTTTCAAGTTAATCCGATCAAATTCCTGGAAGTGGAAGCGACCAATGGTGTTCGATCTGGTGTATGTGTTGGGAATGGAGTTGGAGAGGCCATGAGAGCGCTTGTAGCAGATGAAGAGACCGAGAGTATTTGAAATTTTAGAAAAATAACAAAAAGGAGGAGTGCGTGCTAGTGGAGAGAAAATGAAAAGTAGTACTTCTCCAAATCATTCGTAAGTTTTGTACGAATTTGTATTCGTACTAAAAAGTATTTTCCTTAATATAATTGACGGTGAATTTTAGTTTAATTTGTCGTATACTAAGTTTTAAAATAGTAAAAATTTGTGATAAATTATTGTAGTTTAGTTTACGGTGAAAAAACTTACTATAAAATTTGTGATATAATTAATAATCTTAGGAATAAAAAAGATTTTACATATTTACATACAAAATATAAAATTATTGATTTTTGAGGAATGCGAGACGTATTTATAACGCACCCTCTCTTCTCATTTCTTCTCACCACTATTCCGTTTTCCAGATCTGCTCTTTCCTCGGGTAACCCTCTCTCCTTCTCCTTTTTCTTTTCCAATTAGCGTTTCGCTTCATTTTCAACCGAATTTTGTTGTTCATTTTGCATTTGTCTTCTCGATCTGCAAGCTATTTGCATTTCCTTTGATCTGTGCTTAATCTTCCTTGTTCAGATCTATTTTCACTTTTCAAATTTTTAGCATGAAATCTGTGTGGAATTTTATATTTTGAGATAATGGATTTCTATCTCTCCAAGGAAAAAAAATTATTTGATTTGGATCAATGGCGGTGCGCTTGATATTATATTGCGAAATGTGATTTACAATACGGGGATAGTGTAGATTTTTTATTCCTTGTGTTATTTCATGGCTTGAATAACCTAGAGAC
The DNA here is from genome assembly GCA_037177725.1 of Cyamopsis tetragonoloba. NCBI lineage: Eukaryota > Viridiplantae > Streptophyta > Magnoliopsida > Fabales > Fabaceae > Cyamopsis > Cyamopsis tetragonoloba. The sequence continues at coordinate 8,097,318 of CM074120.1, read as the reverse complement.
TTAGCTGCTTTATGTCTATTTTCAAGCGTGAATGCGGAGGGTTATCGTGAGTTTTGGTTTCAGATTGAAATTGCCCATTAGAAACAGAAGAATTCCTGAAAAGAAAGGAATAAATATAAAATGTCAAAGAGAAAATAGAAGAATTGGACGGTAATGGGTGGGATTGGATCCTGAGTCTCGTCCCAGTGAATGCTATCTGCTATTTTTTGGGTCATTTGGAAGATGGTATAGGAATAGGAAAGGGACCAACGGGATGCATATTTTGGTTAGACTTTTTTAATGTTCTCCTCTGAGCCTACTGCTCCTACGAAGCTTAGAATTTGATCTTTTAAAGTCATCCAAAATGCTTGTATGTCTCATATTTTATGGTTTTTTCGTTGCTAACAACTGAAATATCAATTGCTTTTTCCCTACTTTGAAGTAAATAGATGGGGAGAAGGGGAAGCTTAAGTAAAGAGACAATATGTGTGTGTGTGCGCGCGCTTGTGCTTTTTCTTCCCCTAATTTTTCACCATGGGAAGGATTCTAAACAAAAAGCAATAGAAAGAGCGGGGAAGGGATATGATAGATATATCTTTGGTAGTTGTATGAAATGATTAAGGTAAAATAACGTATTACTCTTTGTGGCATTTTACATCTACTGTATATCTTTGGTAGTTGTATGAAATGATTAAGGTAAAAGAACGTATTACTCTCTATTCCATTTTACATCTACTGTATTTTCTATTGTCTAAAGAATTGGATTAATCTATGTAATGAACTATGATGAAAAGTGTGACAGTAAAAAATAGAATAGAAATGGTGTCAGAAAAGTATGCACTAGCTGTTTGAAGGGAACAGTAACATAACTAGGTGGTACATGGTCGTAAAACGTAGAAATGAACTATGAATCAGGTTTCTTTCCTAAGTAGGAAACGGAAAAGTATGTGCTACCTGTTTGAGTGCAAATACTAATGCATTTCATCAATATTCATTGTAAACATGGCAGTTTCTGTTGTATTAATAAATGAGTTGTTTTCCCCAGTTTATATCTGTTCGTGCTTTTGATGCTTATTTAATAACTTATAATTTTATGTAATTTTGTTAATCCATGTGAAGGTAGAGATTAGATTGTATCTTTCAGAAATCAGCTGAAGAGCATGGGTCGTGGAGTAAGCAGTGGTGGAGGTCAAAGTTCATTGGGTTATCTTTTTGGGAGCGGTGAGGCCCCGAAACCAGCAACAAATAATGCCCAGCCTGAAGGGCAGACTGTAAATGATGTGCCTCCGTCTAAACCAGCCACTCCTCCTAAAACTATTGACCCAAGCAAGCCTGCTGGTATCAATAGTAATTCTATAGATGGCCAGAACACTGGGAACTTCATCACGGTATGTGTGCTTCTCAAGTTATATTTGATTTCCTCTTTTCCAAGTTAAGTGTTAGGATAGTACTTTTAGCTCTGAATCTAGGATATTGAATCTGGATTCCGGATACAAGTGTATTAATTGTCAAGTCAAATTTGTTTAATTACTTTCATATCAGTGATAGGGGGTCTGTCTTGTCCTGTAAACTGAATTCAATCCTGTATTCCTGCTTGCTTGCAATAAGCATTTAACATGGTGGAATAAGTCCTGGTTGTTTTTGTACTAGAGTCATGACTTTCAAGTTGCAACTTGAAAAATTAAATGAAAAGTAAGGGCTGGTTTGATTTCTTTTTTTGAAAACAGTTTTTAAAAAACCCGTTTGGCAATCGAGTTTTCAAAAATAGTTTTCGGGAACAGTTTTTGTTTTTTAGTATTTAAAAAACCAAAATATGAAAACATCTAAAACATGTTTTGGTTTTCAGTTTTCAGTTTTTTGAATTTACACACAAATTTGTATTAAAAACTCCTCTCACTTTTTTTGAAAACTATTTCTAAAAACTGTTTTATAATACAATTTTTAAAAACTAAAAATCAAAATTCTTTCAAACAAGCCCTAACTATCTCATTTTTTTCCCATTTTATGTCTTTTCTGCTTAGGTTATAAGCTCTTCTTAATATGACTTGTCAGCTCATGCTTAAATTGTTGTCTTGGGAATTTTTTTTTTCTGATTTTGCTGCAGGACCGACCCTCAACCAAGGTCCATGCTGCCCCTGGTGGTGGCTCTTCTCTGGGTTATCTCTTTGGGGGACCCGGAGAGGGAAAATGATACTTTGTTTGCGAAGTTTTTGCTTGAAGAATGGTTTCTTTTGAAATTAAAGTTGTGGAAACATAATGGAAAATGTGGTGTATTATAGGTTATGGTTGCTGGGATAAGTCGATCAAGAATGCTATATTTTAGATGTGCTAAACATCTATTACAGGATTGGTTGTCAGAAACAAATATTTCTATTTTAAGTGCTATATGCTTCTTATTTTGTACTTTCTGTTTTCCTAGCTATATTTTAATTTGTTATTTTGCGCCTAATTGTATGGATACGATAAATCCTGCAGAAACCAAGCCATACTTGAGCTGGAGCTTTGTTTGAGCTCAACTAAAAGTTTGATATAGAAATAGTAGAACCTACACGTATTTCAAAGATAATCTAAAACAATAGCAAAACAAAAAACAAAAAGATAATCTAAAACAAGTTGCATGAATTATTGAGACCTAGTACTTGGTTAAGGCCCGAAGCCATTGGACATGATACCTTTTGAACTTTCATGTTGGTTCAACTTTACTTCTTGAATAAGGATGTTAAGGGATACGATAATGATTCCAAATAAAAAAGGTTTGGAACTTAGGATGCCATTTCATGCCAATCTGACTCTTATCCTTAGAAAATCGAGTGTGCTAGTAATTATGGTCCCATTTTTCTTTTATTTTCCTCCTTAGGTATCCTTTACTTCATTATTACAAAGGTGGGAGACTAATCTTTTAAATGTAGTTAGATTTATTTTCTCAATTAATATTCTTTTCAGAGCTCGAATAAAAAATATATTAAAGGGAATTTTGTTGAGCTTGAATAAAAAATATATATATATATTAAAAAGGAATTTTGTTGGGACATTTTATTAAGAGAAATATAATCTACTTCAATTACCTCTTAATTATGAGAAATTTTCAGTTATATCTACTTAGACTCAAATACTCATACAGCGTCACCTCCTCTTTTAAACTCAAATGAATTCTTTAAAGAGAGGATTTAAGGAATTTAAAAAAAAAAAGATGATGATGATGCTACAAATAGTTATGGTGCTACTATCAAAAGCCATACCGAGTTCTTCTGAACATGATTGTGACAGTTGGAATACGAGACAACCTAACCTCCTGAACAAAAAAAAAAAGAAGACTAAACCCAAACTTAGAATAATAGTTGTAGCTGTAAGTAATTCTTTTTTTTTTGGTAATCATAGCTGTAAGTAATTCATATCTGCAACTTTTTACTCCGTTGACATTGATGTCTAGCATGAACAGTGAAAATTTAGTGTTATGCAAATATTAAAGTTTGTAGGTAGCTCTTTTTCGTTTTCTTTATGAGAATAGGGTTAAGAATTTCTAGATGCCCCTCAAGTCTAAACGGTTAATTTTTTATTTTTATTTTTCTCTTTTTAAATGATTTGAAGTTTAATTCTTTCTCCAAATTTCTTTCACAACACTTTTTGATACGGCCAATACAAGTTTTTTTATTTAAAGAAGAAAATAGTTTGTATTTTTACTATCAATTTACTTATTTATGCATCAATGTGTTCGAACCCTTATGGACGCACTTTAGCGTATAAAAAAAGATTAGATGGAGACTAATTCTTTTTAAAATATAAAAAATGATATTTGTACAACTACAATTCATTACAACATAGGTACAACTCGCGTTCAATCGTTCATGGTTAAATGTGAAAAATATGTAGTTAAATTATTACACAATTTAATTAACCATTATAATAGTATTTAATCACATTTTTTAACTTTTAATTATAAAAAATTAATATAGGAAATATCTCAAATACGTCAGTAACATGAAAATTAACTAAATTATGCAGTAATTTAACTACTAATTCCTTAGCTTTTAATCACACAAATTTAAACTGTAACATTAAAAATAAGTAAATCCTTTATGTTTAATCATAGACACAAGTTGTACATAAATTATAGTAAATAGTAATTGTACACTAATCATTACTCTTACATATCCGTCTAACCCTTGGTTCTTTCTATTCAATCTTCTCTGGGAGAGTTTGAAGAGTTCAAGGTGGATCATGTTCTCACTGAGGCAAATGGTTTAGCAGATGTTGGCTGGCCATGATCTCGCACCTTGAATGAGAGTTTTTTATTATTTTCCCTTCAATTTTTCCCTCTCAATTGTTATGAGGTAGTTAGTGTCTTTGTTTTCTGGGCTTTTGTCCCTTTTATTTTAGTTTTTTTTATTAAAAAAATCTTGATATGCATATTTAAGTGACAAAATAAGGAAAAGTAACCCTAAAAAATTATGCGTACATTATGTGTGCTTGTGACAGCATCAAATAATCTAATAAAAAAGATTCTTCACATTAAAGAAAGAATACCAATAAAGTTCAAGAAATTGCTCAATATCAAAAATATTATATTCAATATTTTTTATTGCTTAAAAATAAATAGTTAGTAAAATTGATATTTTAACATTATAGTATTGTCTTTTTTATTTTCGTTTCTTATAAAGGCACTAATCTGCATTTGGTTTCAGTTTATAGCCCTAAATGTTTAGTGTTATCGTATTAGCAAGTAACTAAATAAGGTTATGAAGATGTTGACGATAGTTTTAAGTGTATCAGCTGGATATCATAATGCATGATCTATCTTTTGTATATATGTCTTTTTATGTGTTATCAGCACCAAAGTTGAAATATTCCAATAAAATTTTATTACAACAATCAATTATTATTGGCATGAGTGGTAAAAAGTTTGGTTTATTGAATAGCAGCAAGTTACTTTAATGACTGATGGCAAAAATCAGAAGAATGAAAATAGGAGAATTACAATAGTGACTTGAGAAGTCCATCAAACTCCAGGTACCATGTCTCAACTTAGCTGCCAATCCTGCCAGAGACTCATGCAAAGATAAGAAGCAAAGTAATTTATTTCAGCAAAAAATGCAGCTTATAACATAGTATTATCTATCCACATCCGATCAAATGAAAATTAATCATAATCTGAAATTGGTAATAATATAGACTATCCTGGTTCATCTTTCTATCAACAAAACATCTCGATAGAGTTCATTAGGTGAACCTCGTACTCATGAGAAGATAAAGCAAGACATGAGAAACATCTTACAGCATATAATCATCCGAAGTGCAAAGCCTGGTTTATGCAATCTAGTCACTGCCAGTGAAATCTTTCCATATTTTGACAACCATGGATGACCATTGTGCTGGTTGGATTTGCAGCTGCAAACCAAGTTATGATCAACTCTACAAAAAGTTGTGAGAAAGCTTGCATTGGAATGTGTGATTATACAGTTTCCATTGTTTCAAGGTTTATACAGACAGACTGTAAGATTGAGTACACCTTACAAGATACAACCCTTCTCAGTGGCTACAAACATTGATCACTACTATAGCGTACGAGGAGGATAGAATTCAAAAGCATGATACATTAGAATAAATCAAACGTGTATTTCTAAGTCTATTTTTTAGATCATGCTATACAAGTCATTGATAAAATCAAACCTATAAAAAATTCAGTGGCAGAGCTTGTACACTGGGTTTTATTCCAAAATTTCAATTATGCAATTCTAGCACATTGCTATGATGCTATCACCTGGAAAACAAAATATGACTCATCTGGTCCAAATACATGCAGCTAAGGACGGGCAGGAGCAGGAATAATTCCCAATTTTCTGCGAACATCTTCCAAGTCTTCATGAAAATGCCGCTCATAATACACACACATAAGATCAGTGCATTGCATGCCAGCACGAACGGCCCAAGGGAAGTAGTGCTGATAAAACAAATTTCTCTGTTTTGTGCTGAATCTTGCTGTGCCCCCAATAACAGACAGCAGGCACATAGGAAGCTGCATCTGCTCAAACTCTATTACCTTTAGTGCTGACTCCCCAATCAAGTTAGTGGGAAGGTCAAAAAGGGTGTGCCAGAAGTCATGCACTTCACGAGCTCGCATCGCTACATAAGCTAGTTCATCTGTGTCCATGAACCGCACGGGAGGTCGATCATCCGGTGAAAAGTTCCGGGATCCCATAAATCTAGCATATGCAGCACCAAATGTATTTGCCGGCAGGTCCCAAGCATGTCCTACTTTTGCAGATACAACACGAGGGCGCTCCAATAATAATGCCTATCAAACAAGATTAAGAAGGAAAACAGATTTGTCTTCAGTCTTTACTGTGATGTATAACAGTTGTGTCTTGACAGAAAGAAGTTTCCCTCTAAGGCAGAAAAGTAAGAATACCAATTAAGTCAGTGATAGCAGTGAAAATCGCTGCTCAAAAACACTTATTTGAAATCACTTTCATCTTGCACGGCCTTTCAGTAATGCATAAACTTAATTTTTCCAAAGTGCATTAATTGAAAATAGTGCCAAAATGATTTGGAAAAACGAAAACACCACGTACAATCTACAATGAAATTGTGGCACGCGGCACTGGCAAGTTATTCCATGAAATACATTAATCCCAATCACTACAAGTTCCATTCCTTGGGATCCCCACAAAATCTGTAACACCACAAAATATTCCAAAAGGAACCTCAATAATGCCTATAATTCCGTTTTCATGCTAGTATTGTCCCCCAAACTGTCATGGGAGTATTTAGATTTTAACAAGTGCCAATAATAGTTGAATGCCCCATTTTTTTACTTTCACCAAAACAAAGAAAGTGGAGAAAAATACTTGTCAAAACAATTGCATCGCATAAAAAGTGAATTAAAGTAAAGGGCACTCGACGTTCAACAAAAACATGAGCAAGTAAGGCAAATTTATATTAATAAAAAGGAACAAGGAAGAAAATATTAAGTGGCTCACCCTCCCTTCGGGACAACTCTTCATCCTTCCAAGAACCCTCTCAAAAGCTGGCTTTCCAGTTGTCTCACCAAGAGCCGCTATCAAATCTGCTCTACGAGGATCCAACAATGCTCCTACTGCCGAACCAACCGCCACCGCCGCCTGCTGCCATGTGTTCAGCTGGATTCTACCGCCTTCTATCATCACAACTAACTACCCTTCTCAAAACTGAACATGACATATTATTCACAATGCAAAAAACACACATTATTAAAATGAAATCAAGTTCCATCCATTGGCTATATTTCAAAACACGCATGTGAATTGAACCAGGGAAAACATTTCAAGTGAAAAAAGGGCTAATAGTAAAAAGCTGGTTAACTAGATAATTTGCGTATTACTCCGTTGCTATAATTGAACAACTGAGAAATCTATTAAATATATATAATGCTAGAGTGTTCATGTTTGCAATTCTTAGGTATGCAACTGCCGTTCAAAACGTGAATTTACTTATTTAACCTTACCAGCTTACTTTTTTTCCTCACATTTTGTGGTTTGGTGTTCACACGAGAAATCTATTCATCAATTATCAACTTCAATCTCACTCTGTCCTGTCCTAAGAGTCTAAGACCATCTCAAAAACAAGAGAACCGAATTTGAGTAGGAATGAAGAGGAAAAGAAGAGGAGAAGCAGTACCAAAAACAATAAAATCTTCTTCGATGTGGATTCTGCTAGGTGGCCGACGATTCAGTGAGCGGCGGTGGGAGGGGCGGTTAGAGGGATGACAGTTGGCTCAAGACGGTGGAGCGGTCATTCGTTGCAGATCTGTAGCTTCGAGAAGGAAGGAAGCATGAGGAGGGGTTTGGGAGATGGGAAAGAAAACGATTGAAGGGTTAAAGCGTATGAATGAGCTCTTCTGGAGTTTTTTACCTTTTTTTTCTCCAACTAGATCTCTATTTTCAATAAAAAAAAATAAAAAATTAAGGCAAAATATATATATATATATATATATATATATATATATATATATATATTAATGATAAATTGGGCCAATTGGCTAAATTGGCTAAATGCATGTTTGGGAAAGATTACGTCCTAAAAATAATCATTTATTTTTTTAAAAAATTTCTCATAGAGTTTATAAAAATAAGTGGTTATTTTTTTAAAATAAATTAATCTAAATATTATTCAAAATTAGTCTTTACAAATTTATTATTTAAAATATTATTTTTTATTTTTGTTCAACTTAATTCAAAATTTTTCGTTTAGTCCTTACAGCTTTGTTTCATAATAAGTACAAATTTTTAGTTCTATATTTACTCAAGTTTGTTTTTAGTTTCTTAACTTAATTTTTTCTTATTTTGTTCTCTGGAATTTTAATTTTTATTTTGATACCTTGAAAAAACGTGATAAAAGGTAAAAAAAAAAAACTTAATATTATGGACTAATAGTAAAAATTTTAAATTATGTTAGATTAAAATTAAAAAAAATATTTTTAAGGACTAAAATAAAAAAATATCAATTAAATAAGGTAAGTTGGATCAAAATAAAAAAAAAATATAGGGACTAAAACGAAAGAATGTTAATTTTATAGGAACTAAAAACTTGTTTAAGTCCTTTTAAAATAGTAAAACAAAAGAAGACCATATTATTTGAGGGTGTGAAAAAGGATTTTGGGTTTCACGCTTTTTATCTCTCGTCAATTGAAAATCTTTGTAGTGCATACCAAAAAATATTATTTTATGATTAAAATTATAATGTAAAATAAAATTGAAATATAATTTTAAAATTTTGATTGGGAATTTATCCCTTATTTGTTAATTTTTTATTTTTATTTTAAATTATTTTATAATTAAAACTATAATGTAAAAAATGAATTTAGAAGATAAAAAATGCGTTATTGTGAGAGAAATTATGTTTGATAATCAGTAAAGTTAGAAAATCTCATCAACTATCTTAATCATGTAATTCTAGTAGGTTCTTCGTCCAACGTTCGTGAATAATATTTCATAAATTATCACAAATAATCACATATATAAAATAATTTTAAAAAATTATAAATTAGTTATCAAAATTAAATTCCAATTTATTAGATAATTTTGAATAAAATTAAATTCATAAAAATTTATTTAATATTAAAGTTTAATATATCAATAATATAAAAATAATAAACAATATTTTATACTATAATTATATTTTTATACTATGATAATAATATTTTTATCTTTTATTCATACATAAATTTATATTTTAAATATATATACCTATTTAATTGTTTAAGTAATAATTATATATCAATACTTTAATTTTATTAAAAATATTGTAAACTTAAAATAATTAAGAAAGAGTTGTAATAGAAAAAAAAAGAGTGACAATAATATCACTCGTTTTTTTTGTCAAACTTAATTTTAAACTATCAAAGATAATGTTATAAGGGAAAAGTGGAGAACTATAGATCTGATTGGTTTATATTTTAGTAAGTTGAGAAGTGAAAAACATAAAAATTAAGGCAAAAATATATTATTGTTACATAAAAACTAAGACTATTCAATAGAATTAAATATTTTTAACTTTAGTCAAAAATAATTTTGGCCAAATAAAAATTCTAAACTAAGAGGCCTTATATGTTTATACTATTCACACAAAAGATTCAAATATACAAATAAAAAAATTGTTTTTTTCAATAAAAATGTATGTTTCGTCCAACTTAAATTTAAACAAGAATTTTTTAATTCATTTAGATACTTGAGTTTATAATTGAGTCAACAAATTTATTTTTATACCAAAACCTATCTCTATATTATAATAAAATAACAATATAATTTACTTTATCATCAACTCATATTATTTTATATCAATTGATAACACACGGTAAAATTAAAGCATGTCTTCACTCACTCATTTGTTTTTTAATAGATAAATATTCATCAACATCTACACATCTAACCCGCGGGAAGGACACATGCAGGCCCCACGTGGGTGGCCCAAGTCGTCGGTGTCATGTCGTGTACCCACCACATGGGCGCACGACATAAGGCACAGGGGACTTCACCCCACGTGAGGACCGTTACAGATCCGTAACTACCGCCGTAATTCACGGAACTGAGACAGCGACATGTTTGACTTTGGTGACTTTTGTTTACCCTATAAATATATGTGACTAATCTTCATTCGGTACGTTTTCATAACTTTGGATCTGAGAATTCCTGCTCAAGACACACAACTGACTTGATCGTCGGAGTGCTTGCATGTACCCCTCACCACCAAGTCAGTGGCCGGAGATATCAACCGCCGTACTGGAGACCAGATTGGAGGACAAATCCGCCATGCCAAATGCTTGGTGGAACACACGGTAAAATTAAAGCATGTCTTCACTCACTCATTTGTTTTTTAATAGACAAATATTCATCAACATCTGCATTAAATCTTTTATGTTAAAGTTAGAATTTAGGCCTCTAATATTTATGCTAAGTCAGAGTAAACATGTTGTATCCAAAATTATAATTTACAATGTAAGCTAGTTTAAAAGATTATAAAAAAGGAACAAAAAATAGTAAATATACTTTGTCCTCTAAATTGTAATTTTCATCTTTATATATTAAATATTAAATTAAACATACCCATTACCCATAGCATAAAAGAAAAATAATACACCCTACTATCGGTTACCACTTTGTCTATGTTTTTAGAGGGTAATGCTTACAAATCAAATTTCATTGTGTTAGTAGTTGTACTTTTTTCTTCCATTTTCTACCAAAAAAAAACACTTTGTTAAAAAATTAAACTTAATTTAAACAAAAAAAAAAAGAAACATAGAAAAAAATCATTATTAAAATAATCAATTAGGAATTAAATATCACCCTACAGATTTAGCGTGTGTTTTTTGGCCGACCCTATAAATGTAGTCGATCTCAGGGTGGGCCAGAGGTATCCGGACTCAGTGGACTGTGACCGAAAAGCCAAGATGATTTGGGCTTGATAGATCAAGATATTGGGCTAAAAACCATGCCAAGAGCAAAAACTGAAGTGGAGGTATCAGTCTTGACCAAAAAAAAGATTGAGCCTAGTTAACTTCAGCAAAGATAGAAAAATGTAGATGAGCTTGTGCTAATAGTATACAAGACCATGTCATGCTTTATTTAATCAACTTCTTGAGATTATATCAGTTCTTTTAGCCTGTCACACATTTGACCCTCCAAAAAGCCGATACACCATGGCTATATATATTCAATTTTTAGCTCACTTCATTTTTATTGATTAGGCAGGCCGTTGGCTGGCCTATTTAGCCAACAAAAAAAATGAGTATATGTTTTTAGCTTGTTTTGTTTTCGTAAAAAAAAATGTGTTTTTATAATTAAAAAAGGTATATGTTTTCATTAAAAAAATATTTTTCAAAAAAATGTAATTTTTAATTGTATTTATTTTGTTTTGAAATTTTTAGCCTCTTTATATAAATAAAAATATTTATTTTTATAGGAAAAAGGAAAACATATCGGAGGACTAGCTCACCCCGACCGGCCGTTGGCTCACACGGGTTACCGAGCTAAGGGGACGGGTCAAGTGGGGGGTGACGGGGTTTAATATGCAACTCACCCCGCTAATTTAAGGCACGCTAGTCGGCTAAGCCCGCTTTGTCGCCTCTGGTGTTGGGTAGTTTTTGAGAAACCAAGAATCGAGTCATTTGTTATAGTCAAGTCTCACTTGAGAAGGAAAATAACTTTTTGAATGGCCCCACTAAAATAAATTCTCTTTTTCTTCGCATTTTTACCAAAACAAATAGGAAAAGTTCTTTATATCTATGGTATCTCTCTCACATCCATTTCTCTCTTCGATATTTATGTGTACCAAACACAGTGTAACACACTGAACTTGAAACGATAGAAACATAGACGAAAGAAATGACGAAGAGAGAAATATGGTAGAAGTTGCTAATTTCTTTTGTTTTGTATGTAACATGAAATAGCGGAGAGATAACCTTTTCGACATGGACCCCACAAGAAAAAAAGTCTTGTCCATGGAGTTGAGAAATTAAAACTTTGCTTCTTATTTACGAAACTATTTTTTTTTTATCTATTTCTCTTCAATCAAATAATACTTTATTTCATTTCTATTTCACTGTCTTCTTTACAATTTCTCTCCCTTTTACTTCTTTCTCGTGGATATCTATCCTCTGCCAAACAAACCATAACCCTTTCATTCACTAAAAAGAATATAATAAAGGGTAAATTGCAATAATCTCTTGAGGTTTGAAAAAATTGCACTCCACTCCAAATTTCACCAAAATTAGCACTTTATCCCATTTATTTAACCGTTGACTGTTGATTGCTGACCTAACTAACGTTTTTGTCGTTCTCATCTGTCACATCTACAAAGACGTTTATTTGTTAACTTTAAAAACTATTTTTAAGACTGATATAGCAAACTGGCGAGACAAAAACGTTAGTTAATTGCTATACTGCTAACGTTTCTGTCATGCCAGTTTGTCACATATGCAAGTTCTGGACCTTCCATTAATATTAAAAATTATTTTTAATACTTATGTGATAGATTGACGGGTCAAAAATGCTAGTTAACTGACCAAAATGGGGTAAAGTGCTAATTTTGATGAAGTTTGAGGTGGAGTGCAATTTCTCCAAACCTCAAGGTAGATTATTGCAATTTACCCTGTAATAAATAATATTCCAAAATTTATACCAGATACTTATAAATTCTTTTCATTTTATTAAATGCTTATATTTAATTTAAAACCGGAAAAAGAAGTATAACGGATTCAAATCCATTATGGTGTTACTTGAAGTATTGAAAGCAAGTACAAGACGTGTATAGGTGAAAACAGGACAATGGAGGACCCATCAAATATTTGCCATTAATAGGTAGATATGATGGACCAAATTCTTCAACTTAAATTGATGAATATGGACATGGTTATAATACGACACATTACCAATGTATGTATGTGTAGTACTCCACACTGCTGGTGTTATATGTGTACGATCATATCAGTCAACAATACAGTGCAGCTAGCTTAGCTATACACCTAACAAGCTGCTGCCAACTTTACTTTGCTGCCCTTCCTTGCCCATAACTTTTCCCTGTCCCTTGGATTCAAATTCAATTCCTAGAATATGCCATAAGCTGTAGGGAATAAAATACTTATTTTTGTTTATTTAATGTGTCACGTTGTGACTCTCATCGTAGGGACTATTTTAAATAACAAAGGAAGGATAAATGTAAGTTCTATTTTACTTATTTTTATAAATTAAAGACTATTTTAAAAAATTATATATTAAAATAGTCTATGATTTTGTATTTTATAAGTTATTTTAGTCCTTCACGAAATCGATCATTTTAGTCCCTGGCTCTGTGAAAGTCATAGACAAAAATGAATGTTCGGATAATTCAGCGACTAAAGTGGCCTGCAAATGCAAAGTCATGACTAAAGTGACTTATCCGCACAAAGTCAGGAACTAAAGTGACTTATTCTCACAAAATTAAAGACTAAAATGATACATCATTCTTATTTTAAATGATAATAACAAAGTCAATAACCATTTTTGTCATTGATTCTTTGCCTCTGTGCTCTATAGTAGCCACTTCTAACTAAGTTATAGTATATCATCACCAAGTACCTAATCATACACCAATTATCTGCCAAGAGCTCGTAGCTCAAGTGGCATAAGAATAAGCTCTTGGAGTTTGAGGGGAGGAGTTCGATTCCCGGTGTGGTAGATTTACGAGTAGTGTAGTATGAGAGTGTGTGTTTAACAAATAAAAAAAAACCACACACACCAATTATTTGACCTATGGGGTGTCCCAAAGTAATTTGGGTTAATTTGGTTAGAGTTTGTGAAAAAATAAATAAATACAAACCAAACCAAACCAAAGCAATATGAACAAGAATGATCGATTTAGTTTGGATCATGAGTTATGTGATTAAAATTTTTAAAAATAATTACTGAGTTGGTCAATGAAGGGTCTCCGAAACTTTGCAAAATACATGTCTCTAGGGTTATTATATGGTACTTCCTTTAAATTAGGGACTATTATGGTGCCCTTAACTTTTAATTTTTAAATTTATTTATTTTTTATTTCTCTTCAAATTCAATGGCTCATAAATCAAGGACCATCAACGATCCTCAAATCATCACTTATACAAACTCATGTCTCTATTACCAAGGTTGTCAAACTTGATAGTCTACTTAAACTCATGTAGTGTTTAGAGACTCCACTTGTAAAATTGACTCATAGAAGTTTACTTAATATGAAAATAATATTTAAAGATCAAATAATAGAAAAACTATACTGAACCATCAATCATTTAACTTATTTATACAACTACAAATCAACATCTATTAACCTTAACTTATACACAAAACCTCAAATCTCTAACATCTCATATTACATATGAAATTTTTCTAGGATTTTCAGGACTAGTTTGTATAATAAGTAAATAGAGGGTTTGATGTGTGTTTTGTATTTTTACTTGATATGTAACGGTGTGTATTCATGTGGGACAATCAATGCATGGTCGTTAAGGTGATTTAGAAATAGATTTTTATGCAAGACCTAGACTTGTTGAATCAATTGTAAACAAACGATTCTATGATGGTTTGCGAGAGTTTATTACAGTTTATTGGAGTCTACAAAGAAAGAGTTTAAGAGAGAGTCAACTCATTTTGTCTAGCTAGACACATAAACTTGTAAGATTCTATGAGTTGATTCGTGAGTTTTATAATCATATATATTACGCTAATTGGGTTAAGAATGGGGTATATAAAAAATTTAAAAAACAAACAAATAAGTCATCCAATCTATTGGGTTGGGATTATATTGGATCATCATATTTGAATTCTCAACTATTATCCAAACCAATAAAGGTCGGGTTTCAATAAGTTGGTTTAGATTAAACAAGATAATAGTTAGGTTGAATTGTTTGTCTGAGTTGGGTTGGAAGGGAGGGAGAGAGTGGGGTGGCCCACATATGGTGTAGCCACCCTCTAAATTTTGAAAAAAATTTATTACTATATATATATATATATAATTTTATTAATAAATAATGTATTATATAAATTTTGAGACACCCTCATTATTATTCATAAGCTTAATTTTACTTATTTACTAATTATTGACTCACCATTATTTTCTCTATTCAGAGTTTCTCATTCACTTTTTCTTACATATATGATTTCTCAACCTCAATAACCTTTTTGAGTTACTACTACATTTTAAAATTGTAATGTGTGATGATTAATGTACCACTATTATCCACTTACATTTATATGTTTTATAACGTATTTTTCTTTATATATCTATTTTTTATCTATTATATTTTTAAAATATTTTTTATTTTATATCTCTTTCTTTTCATTTTCTTTTTCTTCTTATATCACTATAAATATCAATTTTAAAGTTTACACTTATAATTTTTCAATTGAAAAATTGGCATATACTAGTAGAAAATTATCTCACCAATAATTCTAATGTGTCTAGCGTAATAATACAAGCAGGTCATTCATTATCATGTGAGTGCTACATATTCTCATTTGTTCTTTTTTATTACAATAATAATATTTTGTGTTTTAGCATCTATCTAATCAGGCACCCTTAATTTTACACTTTCTTTTTTTTCTTCTTTCCATTTCACTTTTATTTATTTTCTCTGATTTTCTTTCTTTCTTTCTCATCATGCACTTAACATCAAATATATAATTATTACAACACTTTTTATCCATTCTTTTCAATTTGACTTTTTAAGTGATTATCGGCTTTAGAAATAAAACTCAACATATATAAAATTCTTGTGTTAGTTTAGTATATAGACATAGTATAATATAATATCTTCACTAGAGTTTCTTTTTAAATCTTTTTTGTGGGGTGATAGTGAGACCAATAATATAGGAAGATCCATTAGGTTAATTGGAATTTGGTTTGTTGTCCAAATGAGGTTGAGGGTTGAGGGTTTAAGAACCCTTTTGTTTTTAACTTGTCTCTTATGAGTAAATTGGTGTGGCGGATGTGTTTTGGGTGAGTAATACAGTCTAGCTATGGAGATGATGTTTGGAGGCTGAAATCTCAAAGGGGGAAGTGTTCTTCTTGGTGACAAGAGCTTTGTAAATGCTCTGTTGAGGGGAGTCAAGGGTGCAGGTGGTTTTGGATTAATTTTTGAAAAAAGGTGGGAGATGGGTGTTCTACGTCTTTTTAGAAGGGAAAATGGGCAGCAGATCAGATTATAGTTTGAGGGAGCGTTTTGATACGCTTTATCAATTGTCTGAGGATAAATCAGCATGTATTAGAGGTCTAGGAGATTGGATGGAAGGTAGGTGGGTTTGGAAATGGATATGGAGATGGAGGTGTGATTTCTTTGATTGGAAAATTAACTTGTTTAATGATTTGCTTCAAGTTTTAGATTCTGTGATCCTTCAAGAACATGTTGTGGACTCTTGGGTTTGGATTGCTTCAAAATCAGTGATGTACTCGATTTCCTCTGCTTACGCTGCTGCAATAGCAGGGATTCCTGAAGAGTTTTACAAGTCCTTTTGGAATAAGATGGTTCCTTCAAAAGTTACATCATTTTCTTGGAAACTGATGCTAGGTCGTGTTCCGTGCAAGGTTGGCTTGGCAAAGAGGGGAGTCGTGTCGCTCTCAGATATTGATTGCGTGCGCTGTGTGATTCTTGTCCTGGAACGGTTAGTCATCTGTTTTTTAATTGTACCGACTTCGCTGCTATGTGGTTTGCAATTTTACGCTAGATTGGAGTTTTGGTGGTGTCTAACAACGGTAGCCACAAACATTTCTATCAATTTTTTCGATTAACCCAAGGGGCAAAAAATAACAGAGTCATGTTTCAGGTGGTGTGGTATGCAACGTCGTGGGGTATTTGGCTCGCTTGGAATGAAAAGATTTTTAGAAACTCTATGTGGGATTTATCTAAGACGATCATAGATCTGATAAAGCAGTCTTAGTTATGGTTAAAGGCGATTTCAGAGGATTTTCAGTACCCTTTTCCTGACGGGGAGGCTTGTCTTTTATGCTTGTTTGAATCTATTTTCGAGTTATATTTTGTAGGGTTTTGGGGAGTTGCATGGTTGGCTTAAGGTTCAACTAATCAAAGTAAGGGTTTTTGTCCCCCAAATTTTGAGGGAAAAAAGGTTCTAAATCATTATTTTATTATTAATTAACATTAATAAGTGATTAAAAACATACTTAGTTTTAACAATATGATACTAGTAATTAAAATATCATTTAAAATAAATTATACTAGTGAAAAATAATATATCAATAAATATACTTAATTTCATAATTAATCTTAATTTTTTATTGTAATATATTGCTAATTTTTTATTTTTTAAGTACCATATCCTAATAATCAAAAACAAATTCGGTATGAATACACATGTTTGCTGTTTGCTTTCTCAGCTGGTATTTTCTCTATAATATTAAAAAAATCTTTTACAACTAAAATTAATAAAACCTCATTAAAATCAATAATAATATGTCAACAAAAATTAAAAAAATAATTTTATTGTCAGTTAATTAAATAAAATATTGCATAAATAAAATGTCTTGTGTTAAAAAATTATTTTAGACCTCTAAATTTATTGGACCATCTCTGAAGCATGGTAGGCCTAAATTTATTTATATTTTTGACAAAATAGTCTTTAAAATCAACTTTAAGTATATTTCTTTGTATTAAAATCATAAATTTAGATTAAGTACTGATTGCTTAGTTAAATAACTATTTCTTATGTAAGTGACTCGTTTCATAATATTCAATGATGCAACTTATCTAAAATAATTCTTCTCAAAGTTAAATAACTTATTAGTAATTCGCGTATGCTTTTATATCTATTATCAATTATTATTAAATAAATTTTAGTTTTTTATTAAAAAAAACCAGTGTACTTTTTTAAGCTAAATTACACTTAAATTCCTTTACGTTATAAGAGAGTTTAAGTTTAGTTTTTTATATTTATTTTAATTTACTTTGATTTTTTATATTATATTTTTTAATCAATTTTGTTCTTTATACTTATTTTTATTCTCTTTAGTTTTTTATGTTGTATTTTTTTACGAGTTTGATCCTTTGTGTTATATTTTTTGAACCAATATGAGAAATAAAATAACGTCGTTTTGACCTTTCTGATAATTCAATCTGACAAAATTAACAGAAAATACTAAATTAACTTATAAAATACAATATAAAAAATTAAAATAAATCAAAATAAATATATAAGAAAAAAAATTAAAATATCACGTAAGGACCAAAGCGTAATTTAATTTATTCTTTTTTTCCCTCATTAGTATAATTATTCCGCGGTGAGGTAACTTCCACAAGCTGACAAAAATATAAATATTAATATTCACAAAAAAAAAAAGGTTGACCAAAATATTCTGTGAAGAAGGAAAAAAGGAGGGAAAACAGGGAAACAAAGCAGCTTGATCATAGGAAAAATAAAATCTAATTTCTTGTTCCGTTGTATATAAACAACTGTAGATTCGTTTGGTGAAGTTCAGCACGCCATATCTTACTGTACTAGAGCGTGGCAGTGCGTGAGCTTGCACAGTAACTGCAAAAGGTGAAAAGTGAAAAAATTATTGGAATACTAGTAAGATTTTTTACTAATCATTGTGTTCATGACAGTAAATAAATACTGTAAAAGTTTTTAATTAAAAGTTGGGGTAATATTTAATAATACAAATTAATATTTAACATAATTTTGAGTACCAAATTTTCGGGGTTAACAGCACAGTCTTGTAGTGTAAATAGAATTAGTCTCATTTAAGAGTGAGAAAACTAGTAGTTATAAAAAAACATAATTTTTAGTAATAATTTTTTTTTATGAATTGCTTATTTATTATCATAACAGCAATAAATAGCAAAACTAAAAAAACACTCTTTTCGTTTTAAAACATCAACATCTAAATAGTTTTCATATAATTTTAAAAAATCTACATTAATTTTAGAAGGATTTAATGTTTTTTTATGAATCTAATAGAATAAAAAGACGTACTACTTGATCTTAAATATAAGTCAATTTAAACTAATTTTGTTGATACTAAATATAAGTAAAACTCAACTATATTTTTCTGCACGTTAATAAAAGTATTCCTTAGTTATTTTTACATTGTATATTCTCAATGATAAGTGATGGAGGAAGAGGGCATTTTAAGTAATTAAGTCATTTTATTCATAAGTTTACAAAATTAAATAGAGTTAATTATTTTCTTGTGTTAATAAGCATAATTTAATTGTCTTTTACTTGTACTATTTGACAATCTCTTCATTCCATAATACTTGTTGGTTTAGTCATTTTAATTTTTTTTTAAAATTATTTATCACTTTACAATTTTAATGATGATATTAGTTTTTTTTTTTCAATTATTATACATTCAAAAGAGAGAGTTGATGCTGATTATGAAAAGAAAAGTTATTGTGAATATTTAAGAATGGGAGAGAAATTTAATTATAAAAGAGAAATAGTATATTAAAAAATTAAGTGTCCCTTTGTTTTGAATTTTATTTTGGTCAAAAACTAAAAATATTTAGTTCTATTGGATGATATCAATTTTTGTACATTAATAATCTCAATCATTAATATTTATCTTGATTTGTGTGTTTTTTACTTCTAATTTTATTAAAATTAAAATCAAACCAACCCTAAATAATATACTTTATAAAATCAAGAGTGTTAAATATACACTGATATTGTGAAATGAATGAAGCAGTATATGGCGGCGGACTCACTAGTAGGGGTGTGCAACCGGTGGCCTGTCCCAACTCGAGTAGGACTGGGATGAGTTTTAGTCAATAATCAGGTCACCCGATGTATATATATTATTTAATTAATAATTATATTATATTTTATAAATTTAATAATTATTTATGATTTTTTTTATTTTTATAATTATGTAAATTTTCATAACTATGTTTTCACAGCAGTATTGATATGTATAAAAATTTTCATTGTCAAGGGATAAAAATTTTCACAGCCATACAAGATTCATAGTCAAACTAACTAGTCAAATTAAAATTTTCCAGTCATTTTCTGGTCTAGGGATATTATAAAAAAAACATAAATAAATTGAGAATTTAATTTGGATCAACTGAATCTTATCTCGCTCAAACTTGATCTTAATTAAATCCGATACTCATTAGGTTCTTTCATATAAAAAAACGAGGAGTTAGAGTCTTATTATAAATTTGATGTCAATTTTAAACTCGACGAGGAACGAAGTGAACTCGTCCCTTGCTGACCCCCTACTTGCTAGATGAAAAGATGTAGTGGGGTCCAGACTAGGCGTAGGGAGAGGCAGGGGCTAGACGATGTGGGGCACGTCGTTACGTTGTAGCAGAGAGAGAGAGGTTGAGTGAGTTGTAGGGGCGGCGCCGTAATGATAAGCTTGGTTTGTTGCGTTGGAGGACGTGAAGTGTGATGAATGATAGTAGATAGGGAAGGAGTGAGTGTGAGTAGCCCTGTGGCTGTGGGTAAAATCCAATCCCAGTGCCACTGTTAGCTAGCAAGACAGCCAGCCATTACTCCTCCTCCTTACTAGTAGTAATAGTAATAGTAATACTACTATAACTTGCTTACTACTTTGGTTTTGGTTTGGTTAACTTGTTGGTTCTCTCAAAAGATCCACTGTCAACTCATTTATTATGGAGGACGCCATCACTTCTTTCTTCCACTGCTGTCCCTGTCCGCAGCTTTTTCTTTTCTCTTTTTTTTTTTTTGTTTTACTTTGTTTAAAACAAAATTAATTTTATATTTTAGTCCTATCTTAATTCATGTAAGTTGAATTAATTTTAGGGATGATGAATAACACTTAATCAATTTACAGTTTCATGGTTAAATTTACACTCAAACTCTTTGTTTGGTTGAAGTAAAAGTGGAAGGAAAGAAAATAAAAAGAGAAAAAATGGAGAAAAGTTATAAGTTTTTTGTTTAGTTTATGAGAGAAAATAAGTTAAGAAAAAAATATCAAATTAAGTGTGAGTTCCAATAAATTTTTTTTTTTAAAAATAGAAAAAAAGTTGATGTTGAGAGAGTGATATTCATTATTCATAGGTCCTATGTTTATTTTCTCTTATATTTCTCTCAAACTAAACATACTCATTTTTTGAATCTCACCTATGTCAAATTTCTGGGATCAGCGTCAGTCATACAATGTGAACGAAATTAATCTCATTCTAAAGTTGAAGAAACCCACGATTATATAAATAAATAAATTAATTAACACACTCATCTTTTTCTTACTTTTTTCTTCTCTCTATTTTCTTTCTTCAGACTTTATATCTTCGTACTCTCTCTTCAAACCGAACAAAGGAAAAAAGTACTTTGATTGTTTGTTTGTGGCGTCAACTTTTATCCTATGTGAGATATTTAGTCTATTTGTAGTCTTTATTACGAATGTTTTAACAAGGGTCAAGACAACATCAAATATGTATCGTAACTGAGGTATGATCTACTTTATCGTACTCGATTATACCTTAGGATGTAAACGTGAAAATCGTCTCTCTAGACAAAGAACAACCATGGCTTAAAAAGTGCCCACAATCTCTACTCGTATGCGGTGTAGAACTTATATATGGTCAAGAACAAAGACGAACAAATTTTGGAGAGACACAAAAAAGAAAAAAATGGGCCACTACAAAAATGATCTGGATCCAAAAAATGGAGGCATAAAACATTAGAGGGCAATTTAGGCAACAGATATACCACAATGCAAAACTTGAGAGACACGGCTTTGCGTTTCTATAAACTATTCATCACCTGCTACGGGAAAGCCACACAAGTAAAATTTCAATACCCAAATCACATAAACAAAATTGACACTTCTATACCCAAAAAAATATAAAAAATAAATAATAACTACATTCCTGCAAGCAATCACAGCCCTACACATATATGGTTATGATTCAATTTGAAAGAGTTTATGATAATTTATAAAAATAATTTATTAGATTCTTTTATAGATAAAAATATATTGGGTAAATTGCACTACTACTCTTGAGGTTTGGCAAAATTGCACTCCACCTCATTTCATTAGTTATAATTAATTTCTTTTTATTTTACAATGATTAATTGATTTTTTTTGCATTAAAATTGTTAGTTTTAATTTTAAACAAATTTGTAGTCCCAACAATTTTGTTTTTTATTTTAATTCTATTTAATTAAAAAAAATATTTTTGAAACCCCGAATAAAAATAAATTTTTTCATGAAATTAAAAATTCCGAATTAAATTTGATTAAAACAAGAAACAAAATTGTTTGGGACTACAAATTTGTTTAAAATTAAAACTAACAATTTTAATGTACCAAAAAAATTAATTAACTATTGTAAAATAAAAAGAAATTAATTATAATTAATGAAATGAGGCGGAGTGCAATTTTGGCTCGAGAAATGGATGGAGTGCAATTTTGTCAAACCGCAAGGGTAACGAGTGCAATTTACCCAAATATATTTATAGGAGTTTGAATTAAGGAGTTGTTATTTAAAGTTTTATTTTTCAGTTACTAGATCAATTTATTGAAGGATTCAAATCACATGTCCTCAAATCATGTCTCCAATCATGTCCCACCAATAAAATATCGCCACGTCATTAAAAAGTTATATTAGGAAATTAAAGAAAATATTTTTAATGACGTGACGATATTCTATTGATGAGACATGATTGTAGACAATCGTTAGCTTTATTGAATACAAAATAATTTATAAGTTACAAACTTTTTTTAAGTCATTTTTTTAAGTTTCTTTAAGTAAATTATTAGAATAAATTACTTTT
Organism: Cyamopsis tetragonoloba; assembly: GCA_037177725.1. Taxonomy (NCBI): domain Eukaryota; kingdom Viridiplantae; phylum Streptophyta; class Magnoliopsida; order Fabales; family Fabaceae; genus Cyamopsis; species Cyamopsis tetragonoloba. The sequence goes on along the minus strand of CM074120.1, from coordinate 8,074,598 downwards.
AATTTAATTAAATAAGTTTAATAATTTTATTTATTAATAAACTATTTTTGAAAAAAATTTATTATATACTTAATTAAATTGTATTTTCAAACGCGACCTATATATACTATAGTACAAAATGCGAATTATTTTGCTTGCAGGGTGTATAAATATAATTGTTTTGTGTGTAAGTCAATTTCAAGTGATACAAGGTGTTGGAAAATTTGGAGGAGGTTATTGACATTCTTAAATATTTATTTATTTATTTTATAATTATGATTTTTCTGGAATGAGGCTAATCCCATTTGTGCTGCGTAGCTGATGCTGGATCCTCGAAATTTGACACAAGCAGCATTCGAACGCGGATTTTTCCGTGAATCGTCCCTCCAATAAACTTAAATATTTATTATCGTTTCTTTATAATTATTATTTAATTTTAAAATATATTTTAAATTAATTAATAAAATTAAAATATTAGTAATGCTTTATTTAGACTGCCGTAATCGATTAAGAACCACTATATCTTATAGTATAATATTCATGTCTATTGTTTTTATGACATACTCATGTCTATTTTATTGTCAAAAAAAAAATGAAAAATCATCTTCAAGCAACAAGGATTATGGTATCACCTAGACCGTTAATTATTTATTTTTTTCATAAGGAAATACCTTTTTGAAAATACATAACTTAATTTACGAAATCATCATAAATCACTTAACCAGCCACCTTATGACATTATCAATTCTTTTAAATGAAAATATGATTTGTATGGGCCGTTGACATAACTACATCTTTAATTTTATTTTATCATTTATCATTAGTTGATATTTGATATATTTTATCATTAGAATGCCAAAAAAAAAAATATATTTTATCATTAGTTTGAAAGGGACTTGTCATACTGTGTTTAATTTAATAGTGATAGAATTAATTTTAGATCAACGTAATTTTAAAAAATTGATTTTATACAAAATTAATTTTTAAGTAACGTGAGTTATATTTGAAAAATTTTTACTTAAAAATAAGTTTGAAGTAAAAATACACTGTAAATTTTTTAACTTAATGTCAAAGCAAGACTCAACTTAATTTTGATAACTCAAAATTGATTTTGAATGTCTCTAAACTTGAACTAAATAGCTAATTAACTAAAGCGATGTCGTTTTAGGCTTCTATAGTATCTTCATCTTCTTCCCAATTTCTGGTATCCTACCACCACCATAATCATCATTCTTCCATTTTCTTCTCCTCCTCCTCCTTGAGTGCTTTCTTTTTTGTTCCTTTTCTCTAGCTCTCTTTGCAATTTCTCTTGATGCACTACCTATTGTTATTCATAGTTGTTGTAGATTGGCATAAGAAGAAGCCATGGTTGTTGGTGTGGACTTAATTTCAAAGTTTTTCATTTGAATTTTTATAATACACATTGGAATTGATGGACGAAGCGTTGAGTGGTGAAGAAGAAGAAGATGTTGAATGGATAAAAAAAAGAAGAAGAGAAACAAAAAGGAAGAAGAATGATGGTGGTAATAGTGGTTGTTGGTGGGCGGTCGGCGGTGGCAGGACGCCGAAATTTTGGAGGAAGAAGATGAAAAAAATATAAATGCAAAATAACGTTGTTTTGGGGTGTTTTTTATTAAAATTTTAACGTCATCACACTAAAGAATCAAAATGAGACAAAAAAACAAACATAAAGAATTAAATTAATCAAAAAAAATATGTAAAGGACCAAAATAAAAATGAAGTAAAATATAAAAAAAATTAAGTTATATTTTAACTTTTTATCAACTATCAACTATTCAGTCTATACTCAATAAAAATCCGGGCATTTTTCTTTTGTCTTTTTTTTTTCAGAAGAATATAAAAAACCAACCGAATAATATCTAGTACTATTCTTTGTCAAAAATTAATTAATAATAATTACACTGCCGAGTAGTAGGTTATTACTATTAGTTGATGACCTCACCCATGTTCTTGTGAACCCCTCGCTTAACAAAATCCCATAGCTAGCTTTTATTGAAGCGTTATATTATTACTACTACTATTATATAATTATCAATTATATAATTTTATTTTGGATCAAATTATGACTTTGAACTTATTTTTCGCGTAAATTTGTTTATAATCCAATATTTAGAATGATATATAATAAATTTCTTATCTTTTTTGATTTCATGAAAGTTGATATACTTCTTGTTGGAATAATAATCATAATTTTTAAATAAATACACTAAATAAAAAAAAATGTTTGAATTATTTATAAGTTTTGTTCATTAGATAAGGTGATATAAGAAATTAATTCATGAATTTTGAGTTATGACTTATTAAGGATATTGAAAACGCGAGGGCGAATTAATTTTATTTTAGAAGAAGTCATCACATTCTTTATATAAAAGGAATTTTGTGAAAAGAGAAAATCATCACCTCATAGAGAGGAGGGGTCATATAAGAGAAACATACTTTGGAGATGTGAAAAAATATCTAGAGAGTGAGTGTGTTATCATTCATTATAACTTTTGAGTAAGAGATTCAGATTTGTAAGATGATACACTTTTTGAGAGAATAAGAGATTCAGGTTTGTAAGATGATACACTTTTTGAGAGAATTTTACATATTTTTCTAAAAAACGTGTAATCATTCATTTATTATGATAGTGAAAACCTCATTGAGACGGTTTCGTGGACGTAGGCAAGCTGTACGTCGAACCACGTTAATTTTATATGTCTTCTCTTGTGTTATCTTTATGTGTATGTGTGCTATCTCATCTTTAGTCATTGGCATTTGAGTGTGAGGGAAGTTTTTCCCTAACACTTATATCATTTCACAATGAGATAGCACTAGGCAATTTGGGTGTTCAAAACCGAACTGAAAACGGACTAAATCGAAAATTAAAAAAATCAAACTTTTTTTTTATTATATTGTTGGTTCGAATTTTAGACCCACTTTGTCTAACCAAACAAACTCAATTCAAACCGAACTTTTATATATATATATATATATATATATTCAATTTTTATATAAAATTATGATATTACTCATTTCAATTTTTTTTAACATTTAATGAAATTAATACTATACTTATTTTTTTTATAGTTTTATAATATAAATATTATTTTAATATCATACTTTATAATTTTATCACTCTTCAATCAAATTAAAATTAAATTTCATCTCGTTTTATTCTCTCTATTTATATTTTGATGGAACTAATTCAATATATTTTTTGTTTTATTCAATGTCTTGTTTTATATTCCATTTTGTATATAATTGACGTAAAGTTTAAAATGAAAACTTATCTAATCCAAACACAAAAATATCGGATCGGTTTAGATTTCTTTTAAAAATCAAACCGAACCAATCCAAACAGAAAGTATACAAATTGATCTGGTCGGATGCCTTTATCCCTCGAAACAGAAAGTCATAAGCTGTTTGACAATTTCATTTTTTTTAAAAAAAAATTGACTCACAACGGCGATCCGGCGGAGGCGGGCAGCAGATGGTGGTGGAGGGTGGCTGCAGGCAGTGGAGGTCCAACTTTGGTTATGGTGGTTAGTGGATGTTTAATGAAAATAAGAGGTTGAAAAATAAGCAAAAACTCCTATGTGTGACTTATTTTAAAGCTCTTTTTTTCTCTATTTCTTTCAATAAAAAAAACACTTAAAATTTTAAGAGCTTATTAATATTTCTATTTGACCCGGCTTTGATTTATAAATAAAAGATAAACTCAAAATAAGCCAGGCCAAACAGTATCTAAGTTAAATAAACTGAACACTTTAATTCCACTTAAAAGAGTAAAACCAAAGACAACGTAACAAAATACTTTGAAAGATTTATTATTAATCTCAATGAATCATCTTCTATTTATATCTTCATTAAGCATATCCTGAATGATTGAAGTCATATAATCTTTTTGTGAACGTGGATATCTGTATGGTTTGACTTTTATGGGTGGGATATTAGGTAGAAGTGGTATGTGATGGTCATGGGTTCTTTGGGGAGGTAGGCCATATGATTTTTGAAAAACAATAGGATAAGAGAGGAGTATGCTTGAAAATCCAAGGGAAGAGTGGTTAAGGGTGATGAGGGCAACAAAGGCGTTAGAGATAAGGAGAATGGTGGGGTTGAATGAGTCAGTAGGTTCAATAGTTAGAAGGTGTAGGGAAGCTATAGATTCTTGGTGTAGGAGGTGATAAAATTTATAGTAGGTTGCAATGGAAGGGGATTGAGAATTCTATAGCCAGTTAGATTGATTCTAGCCAAGGATCACATCTACACCTTCAATAGGTAAGAGGTTGAAAGGAATGGTAAAATTATGCTCTTGTAGTGAGAGAGGAACATTAGAACACTTCCATTTGCAAAAAAAAGGTTCACCATTTCTTACCATAACTTAAAATGGAGGGGTTACAGCAATGCGGGGTTGAACGATTGAAGTATGTTGTTGGAACTGTTAGAATAGATGAGAACCAAGATTGGAAGGCCATTAATATAGGCATTGAAATTCCACGCTTAAGTGGATGGTAAGCCTATGAGAGCTTGTGGGATAGATGAAAATAAACACAGTCAATATCGGCAATGGGGTATAGTTCAGTAGAGTCATCAAGTTCTTTGGCAAAATCAGTCGTGTCATTATTATCCACTATGAGTAATAATAATTTACGATGAGCACAACCCGCAATAAAATTTTCATCACATTTGAAACACAGACCTTGAGCTCGACAGTCTTGCATTTGAGAAGTGATCAAACGTTTAATTATAAGGCAAAAGGTTGGGAAGTGTTGTTGGAAATGAGAAGGTAAGATTTATGGGAGATATGTGCGTGTTGTGAATAGGGATGGTTGTTGAAAAAGAACCAAGAAGATTTTTGAGGGTATAACTAATTAAATTGGGGTTGTGTGGGTGTTTGAGGGAAAGAGTGAGGTGATGGTATAGAAAAAGATGCTACCTCAAATGCATATGGTATTGCAGGAAACCTGTCCAAGATATTGGGTGAAAATAACATGTCTATTAACTACGGTTTCTTGAAGTTATTGCCGCTATTGAGCTAGGGCCCCCAAACATTGTGAGATGAATGCTACAAGATTATTGGTCGAGGTTATTGTGGAGGTAGGGATGGGAGTGGACATAGTGGTTGAAGATTTAGGAAGCATGGAGTGGGGAAATGAAAGCACCAAATTGGTGAGAAGCTTGATGAAAGAGGAAAAGACTTAAGGCTCTACAACTATAACTAACACTAAGATTAAAAGTAAATAGAAATATATGATAAAAGGAATTTCAACCCAAATACATCCTAGGTCCAATTAAATTTGTTTTCAGCTACACAGATTTTTGGACAGCTCTTTTGTGTCTCGAATAGCTAAGCTTAAAATCATAAGGGGAAAGGGAAAGAGTGAGGGTGAAAATTTTATTTATTTTAATTATTTAACTTTTAATTTATTGATTAATTACTAATTAGTTAATTTAATAAATGATAGACTTCAAGGACCAAAACAACCTATTAATTGAATTTTAGAGATTAAAGTCAAAGAAAATATTTTAAAGGGACCAAAATCAAATTACTCATATTTTTCAAGGACCAATAACATATTTAAGCCAATAATATATATATATATATATATATATAAATTTTATAAATCTTATATTATTTTTATTTGATAAAAACTATCTTTCATAAAACATTTTTTAAAAATTTTGATATAATTTTAAAAACATATTCAATATAAATTATATTAAATAATTTTTTTAAAGTATATATGTTGAATTATTTTTTTAAGAATTTGAAAGATTCAATAAATAAAAATAAACTAATACATCAACATTGCAAAAAACCAAAACAAATTTGAAATCGAAAATAAAATAACAAATTACAAAAGCTAGGAAAATAAAAAGACATGACAGACATTGCATCGTTCTCAAAATCAAAGTCTCAGTAAAAATAATGTGACGACAAATAGTTGGAAAAAAATAATATAAGGCTCATGGAATTTAAATATATATTATTTTGTTAACAAAAAATAACTCTATAAAAATAATGATAATTGTTCTGTTTAGGTTCTGTTTTCTTCCGTTCCACCCTTTTTAATGGAACCAATCTGTCTCGTTCATTTGACTCAGTGTCTTGTTCCGTTCCTCTCAACTGGCGTACTAAACGGAAAACAGTATACAATATTCTGTTCCGTTCTGTTCAAACATGTCTATCAAATATTACGATAGAAAAAAAAGAAAAACATCATAAATTTAGGGCACAAAAGCCAATAAAAACTTATTGATACATTATTCTGTCGTGTAATGTTCTCTTCTGTTCTATGACTATAAAAAATAATACATATTCTGTTGTGTTACACTATTCCATTCAATTTTATTATACCTTATTTGCCCAACTATCAAATACTACTCGAATGTAATGCTAGTATTACGTGTTGTATAAATACAAGATGTTTAAGCACAACCAATCATAAATTTAGAAAGTATGAAAAATAAGAAAAAAATTAAAATTGAAATTGTGGTATTATTTTTTAATAATAATAAATTAATGAAAGCTTTTCATTATTTGTATGTATGGTATGTTAGATTTATGTGTATACAAGAATTATTATATTCTGTGAAAAAAAAAAGAATTATGATATTCTTAAATGGATTCTTATATTTGCAACATTTTTCATTCTTACAATATTTTTTTTTATATTTAAATAAGAAAACCCTAAATTCCTCTAACGGCTTTTCAGGTTGAATTATTGATATTGCCAGTAAAATTAACGGTAGTGTAATAACAAATTTTTTTTTTAACGGTAGTGTTTAAGATACGTTTATTATTACTTAAAAATAATTAATTTTTAAAAATTAAAAGTTATTTGACTAAAATAAGAAAAAACACTTTTTAATTTTTTTTACTACAATTAATTATTTTAAGAGAAATTCACTCTTTAACTATTAGAGCAATCTATTGTATACTATTACTACCAAATTAATATAATATTGAATTATGTGCTTATATTTTAAAACAAAGATAGCATAAACTATAAATTGTTAGTATCTGTTATAACTTTACGTTAAACTGATAAGAACATAATGGTCATATAATTAGGGGTCAAATATATACATTTTAAGATCTTAAGCGATATTTATAATGAAAACCTATTTATTATATAACATATCACTTTTTATTTTATTTCTTTAATTTTTTTAAGTTGCAAATTTATTTAAAGTTTCATAATCAATTAACTATAATATTTTTATCTCAATAGATAATATGACTAATTCTTTTATATACTTTATAAAACATATAATTGAACTCAAATATTTAATCAATTTAAATTCTATTAATTTTTTTTTTAGCATAATGACACTATAGGTAGGGTATCAATGTTTTGATATACAAATTATACATTTGGAAAATAATATAGTATTTTAATATAATTTAATATTCTAATAAAATATTAATTTTACTTTTTTAATATTTCTTTTAATAAAATATTATTATATTCATAAAAATATTGAAAAATAGTACTTCTTTAATATTTTAGGGCCTTATTAAATAGAAGACTTTAGGCAGTTATTATTATTATTTTTATCTAAAGTAAGATTTAACCTTACATAAATTTTTTATTTTTAAAGTGTAGATTTGAATATTTGTCACCACAGAACTAAAAACTAATCATTTTAAAGCATTAGATAATAAAAATAGGCTTTACTTCTCCAAAACAAGGTTTTTTCATACACAAATTAAAGTAATGATTCAAATATCTGTTCAACAACCAATTGGCCTCTATATTTTTATTTTGCCAAAATGCGAATATTAAAAAATATAAATATTATTTTGTTTTAATTAAAAGATATTTAAATTTTCTGTAATATTTAATTTTTTATTAGTTTAAAAATAAAATATTAATTAGTATTCTAACCAAATAATAATAAATGATATTAAACCTTAAAAGTATAAGTAAACAAATAAGTATCTTCTAATTATATCATATTTATTGGTTACTAGGACTATGATCATTATATTATATTATAGGGTAAAATATGTTTAGTCCCTATAGAATAAGATTTTTTGGTTTTAGTCATTGTAAAATTATTTTTTGCATTTTGGTTTTTATAAAATAAAAAATTATTGCTTTTATTCCTTACCGTTAAGAAATTTCTGTTAAGTGCTGACTAAGATGATGGAGTGCCATGTATTAATGGCATATTAGATTTAAATAAATTTTTATTTAATATTAATATTAATCATTTTATTAATAAAACACTATAATAATAAGAAAAAAATAAAACAAAACAAAATTTGTCTTCTCACTCTTCCTTCCTAATTAATATAGTGTCACATTCCAAACAAATATTTTTTGTTATTATTTATTATTATTAATAATAAAATAGTTAAAAGTTAATATTAATATTGAATATTAAATATAAAATTATTTAGATTTAATGTGGTGTTGACACGTATGATTTCATCATCTTAATTCACACGTAATTTTAAAATTTTTTTAACAATAAAGACTAAAAGCAACAATTTTTCATTTTATAAAAATCAAAATACAAAAAATAATTTTATAAAAACTAAAAACAAAAATGCCTTATTTTATAAATACTAAAAACATATTTTATCCCATATTATATTATTATATTATATATATATGCATTAAAGTTTGATAGCAAAATTTTACTCCTACCTGTACTATCTACGAATCGATAATACAAGGTGCTAGACCTAGAGTCTAAAAATAGGTTATGGCCCGTTAGTTAACTTGACTCAATCCGGTTTGTAGATGGGTTAAATTATAAAACAATTGACTCGAAAAAATGTGATTTAAAATTAACTCAATGTATTTAACTCACAAAAATTATGGGTCGAGTTGGACTCACTAAACTCGCATGTGAAATTTTTATGATTTTTCGTGTACTTTTTAAAAATTTAATGATATTTTCCTAAATTTTATGTCCTTTTTAGACTTTTAATTACTATTATTTTCTATTTTTATATTATTAATATTAATGTGAGCCAATTAGTTAACCCGAGCAAGTCACACCAAATTTTATATTTCTCAATTTACAAGAAAAACAAGTTGAATAAAACTAACTCATTTTTATGCCAATTCACGTCGTGTAAGCTCGATTGAGTGTGTGTTTGGATTGACGTTGAATTACGTCAAATCACGTTAAGATAGATAAATCAATAGTTGAGATAAATTTTGTACATAAGTCGAGGCGGATCTAATAAACGCAATAAAAAATAGCGTTGAAATGGATCTACGTTAACGTGAATTCACTTCTGTTCAAACAGATACTGAATTACACAGTGTTGTTTTAACAGCTAGACCGAATAATTTACTGTATTAAACTATCATTAATTTACCTTATCCATTGATTTAGTTTTCCGTTTTGGATTTACTTTTGCTAGTAAATATTAGTAGTAATTCATTTTATTGGTTTTCACTTTTCACTTTTCACTAAATGAAACGGCACCGCATCGGTCACCTTATCTATTTGTATTCCCTTTGAGATTGAGACTTAAGTAGAGATCACTGTTGCCGCAACACAGCCCACACATGTCAATACAGTATTCTCACTTTTCTAAATCAATATTAGTACTATCACATTCATCTTTTTAAGCATTGTGTCATTTTCCATGATTATAAAACGATCTTACGTTTTCCAAACACATTATCTAGATAATCATTAAACAAAAATTCATATATTTAATACTATAACGTCATAAAATTATTAAAAGTGTATAAAAATGATTACGTTACAAATAACAAATTAATCATAAAGAAGGCAAGAATATTTAACACTGTAAAGAAAAGATTGCAATAAATACTTCGCCCTTATCCTTCTATCTATTTTTATGAACTTTCCATATTTTATTTGTATAGTTTTTTTTTTCTTTGTTAGGATACTAATTATAATTATTCTACTTTTATATTTTAACACTATCATCTATCATTTTTTATTGGAAATATCTAAATTTTAAACAAATTAAGTTTATTAAATTTTATTCATTATTTTAGGTAACATTTTTTTAAGTAACTTAAATTTAATACCGTGTATTTAATTGGTAAAGTATAATGAATTTTCTATAAATATGAACATTCTAAAGGTACTTCACCAAAATTTGAAATAAAATATTTTTTAAAATGTGAATAAATCAATTTGATAGTAGTACATACTGATTTTCTTTTTTTAAAAAAAAAAATTAGATTTCAAAATTCATTCTTGAAAAAATTGAAAGAAAATGAAGAGTTAAACTAGTCTAATAATACTACTAATTAATCAATCCATTTCATATTAAAAGGCCCAATTTGAATAATTATATTTATTAAAAGAACATACAATAAAATTAATTAATGTATCAAATTTTTAAAAATATATATAATCTCTTTAACTTATCCATTTTTTACTATTGCATTAATTACCTTATACTATTTTTTTTATAAAATCTTATTAATTATAATAGGCAAATATGAAAAAAAAATAGTGAATACTTCTAAAACCTTAAAACCAAGATTAAAATTAATTAAGTACTACTAAGTAGGAGTAGTACTAATACTAATACTAATTACAATTATACTATTATATTAGTAATAGTAATTAATAGGAGTAATAATTAGTAGTAGTAATAGTAGTAGAACTGAACCGTTCCATTAGAAAAAAAACGGTAATACTAATCATATGTAGACAGCAGTATTGGCTCCTTTCCGGAATCCGAAACGGATTCTAACAGCCAAAAACAGTAAAAAAAACCTTTACGTTTTCCAACCTTTTTATTTCTAATTATTGTTTTTCTTTTATTCCATTTAACCATGGTTAACCCAACTTTTAACCCCACCACAAACAGACTTCTATATAACCAGTAACTAACCATCCAACAATCTTCGTCCTTTGCATAACACCACTGCACCTTCTCTTCTTCTCCAACCTCGCTCTTTCAAACCAACCAAAATCCTTTACCTTTGCATTTTTATTTTAGTGAAAAAAAAAACTAATCATAAGAGAAAAATGTCACCGGATTTTCAACTTCTGTTTTTCCCTGAACTGTTCCAACCTCCTATTCTGAGTTTTCAAACTGCAATATGCGTTTTCTTGTTCACTCTCGCATTTCTGTTATGGCTCACACCTGGTGGGCTTGCTTGGCCTTTAGGAAAGTCTTTGTCCGGGCCTGTTATTCCAGGCCCAGTCTCTGACTTGCTTACTGTTTTCTCTGGCTCGGCCCCGCACCGTGCTCTTGCAAAACTAGCACGTAGTTGTCGGGCCGAACCACTCATGGCTTTCTCGGTCGGGTTAACCCGGTTCGTCATTTCTAGTGAACCGGGGGTTGCTAAGGAGATTCTCGGCAGCTCCGGTTTTGCTGATAGGCCGGTGAAGGAATCGGCGTATGAACTTCTGTTCCACAGAGCAATGGGTTTCGCACCGTACGGCGAGTACTGGAGGAACCTGAGGAGAATCTCGGCCACGCACCTGTTCTGTCCAAAGAGGATTGGGAATTTCGAAGCGTTCCGGCGAGAGGTTGGGTTGAAAATGGTGGAGGAGCTGAAAACGTTGATGGCGGAGAAAGGACGCGTGGAGGTGAAGAAGATTCTGCACTTCGGGTCGTTGAATAACGTGATGATGACGGTGTTTGGGAAGCGCTACGACTTTCACGGCGGTGAGGGGGTGGAACTAGAGGCGCTGGTTAGCGAAGGTTATGAACTTTTGGGGGTGTTTAACTGGAGTGACCATTTTCCTCTCATTGGGTGGTTTGATTTGCAAGGCGTGAGGAAAAGGTGTAGGTGTTTGGTTGAAAAGGTGAATGCTTTTGTTGGGAAAATCATAGAGGAGCACCAAATCAAAAGGGTTTCTAATAAGGAAGGAAGTTCAAACGATTTCGTCGATGTTTTGCTTGATTTGGAGAAAGACAAACTCAGTGAGTCAGATATGATTGCCGTTCTCTGGGTAATAATCAAATAGTATTATTTTTGTCTTGTTCTTACTCTTGTCTTATTGTTTGATGAGTTAATTCTCAAATTTTCTTAGAAATTATTTTATTGTTCGAAAATATTTTTGTATTAAGATTTAAAAATTCTAAATTTGTCATTAGCCTTGTAACAAGCTTTTTGATTCTTTCCTACTTCAACAAATTCAGAATTTAACTTTATTCTTTCATGTTATTGTTTGTTGTGTTAATTCTTAAATTTTTAAATTTTTTTGTATATAGGAAATGATTTTCCGAGGAACTGACACAGTAGCGATTTTGCTGGAATGGATTTTAGCAAGGATGGTACTTCACCCTGAGATTCAATCAAAGGCTCAAGAAGAAATAGACAATGTTGTTGGAAGATTTGGTGTTATTTCTGATTCTGATATTCCAAAATTCCGTTACTTACAGTGCATAGTGAAAGAGGTTTTACGGGTTCACCCACCAGGCCCGTTACTCTCATGGGCTCGGTTAGCCGTTCATGATGTCCACGTGGGCAACAAGGTAGTTCCGGCGGGTACAACCGCCATGGTCAACATGTGGGCCATCACGCACGATGAGCGCGTGTGGGCTAAACCGGCAGAGTTCAAACCGGAGCGGTTCATTGAAAATGATGTGAACATTTTTGGTTCTGATTTGAGGCTGGCCCCGTTTGGGTCCGGGAAAAGGGTTTGTCCAGGAAAAACTTTAGGTCTAGCCTCTGTTCATCTCTGGTTAGCACAGTTGCTTCAAAGCTTCAAATGGGTTCCAATGGAAGGAGATTCTGACACTGTTGATTTAACTGAGTGTCTCAAGCTTTCTATGGAGATGAAAACCCCTCTTGTTTGTAAGGCTGTTCCTAGGGTTTAGAAATTATCATTATGTTTACTTAGCTATGGCTTTTAATTAATTACCAAGTTTAGTAGTAGTAATTTAGGACTTAGAATTTTACTAATTAGGTTTCTTTTATTGTTAATTTGAAAGCAAGTTGAGTAGTATTTGGAATTTTGATTGTTTATTAATTTTGTGAGGCTGTTGCTAATGAAGTATGTGGTCCTTTTTTTATGCATGGTGGTCTTTGTGTTGTAAATGCTTCAATTTATATTTTCTAATTTCTAATGTTTCATGTGTGAGATCTTGACTCTGTATTTGTGTTGCATCTTTGCATTCTCCCATATAATGTGATTTTGGGAGATTTTATGTGCAATCGTGTGGATCACGATGGTATTGTGTTATGAAAAATGAATGCAAGGCTGCAACTACTTTGATGCAATCAACCCGCATAAATTAAGCTGCAGCACAATATTAATGACTGTTTTGTATATCCAAGGAAAGTGCATTGAATTAGAGATACGTGACGTCTAAATCTTGTTACAATTTAGGTTTTTCCAAGTATATTTTGCGTTGAATTTTCGAAAGTTTTGTACAAGATAAAGAGAGAACACTAGTATAAAGATTTAGTTAATTTTTAGATTTTGATTTTTTTGTAATAAAAAATGGGAAATGGTATTTAGTACACCTTAAGGGCACTGTGAATTTAAATGTAGTAAAAAATATTGAAATATGTAATTTTAAGATTATTTTTTAGCTAATGATATTTAGTATTATAAATGTAAGTTTTTATATTCTTGTAAGTTTTTATATTCTTGTTCTCAAAAGAGATGGAATATTGTGTTTTTGTGATTGTTTTTTATTTTTAATAATTTTAACCAGTGTCCTTAAAATAAAAAATTAAGAGTGCAAGAAAGTGAGATTACAGTTCAGTATTGGACTATTGGCTGGATTAAAAGTTTAATTCTTTATTTTGTTGTTGGGGGTAATATGTGTGTTTCATTTTAGTTGAGCCTGATTTATTTGTGTGAATTAAGCCTTCTACCATTAGATACAGATTTATTTTCAAATCCTGTTCCAAAACATTATCTGAAATGGTTTATTTAGAAACTTAATTTAATTTTTTTTTTTGGAGATTTACAAGTTACAACAAGGAAAAATGCCTAACTTTATATAATCTTCTTTCGCCAATATAACCTTTTCTGGTCAACTATTTTTATTTTTTTTTGGAGAGGAGTTTACATCTAGTTAGATCAGAATCATGTATCTTTACTTTACATTGTGCTCTTATATTTTAATTTTCCGTTGAATAAAACAGCCCTTTAATTAAATAAATTAGTAAAATGTTTTTCCTTCAAAAAAACATTCTAACAAAGGTAATAGTAAGCATATGTTTGGAATAATCTGCACGTTTTTTCCTTTTTTTTTTATTTGTAATTAAAATTTTGTTATATCAGCAATGCTATTCTGAGGATGGGTTCTTTTTCTCTTGTAAGGAAAATTTATTGAATTAAGGAGAAGGTTTTTTTTTTTTTATCGGCCAAACTCACATATTCTACACTATACTACTCCTAAATCTACTTATAATATATCCGACCGGAGATTGAACCCCTCTTCTCAAACTCAAAGAGCTTCTCCTTATGCCACTTGAGCTATCAAGAGTGTGTTAAAAGACCCACATCGACTAGTGATTTGACCATCATAAAATACATAAGAGGTGTGAGAGTCCATTTCCTATGAGTTACTCGTTGAGATTGAGTTGGCCGGTCTAAAACTTGAATTTAAGAGCATAAGAAGTCTTCATTTGACTCAAAATCCAAATTTAAGAGCTTGATAAGTTTCAATTTGGGTCACCTGGACATAAGAAAGTGTCTTAAGATATTAAGAAGTTTAACATCTACTAGGAATATGATCACTATAAGAGTTAATGTGTTATTTATCATATACAACATAAATGTGAATTAGTTTATTAGATATAAATTCATTAATTAATTTAAAGTGTTATATTGATGTTTTATTTTTTTTAATAATAAATTAATTGTTATGAAGTTAATTGTGTATTTATACACAACTTTTTACTTATACACAGTAAATGAAAACACGAGAGAGAATATTCCTTCAGACAAGTTTGTTTTTGAATTTGACCTATAACAACTTATTTGTAGAATGTGTGTGCGCGTGTTTTTTTTAATATGGTTTTAGTTCCTATAAAATATATTAGTTTTTAATTTAGTTTTTATAAAATTGCTTTTTGTGTTTTAGTCTATATTTTATTTTTGGAGATTTTATTTTTTAACCCCTACAAAATTAAATTCATATATTATAAAGATTGTTGTACTGATTTTAAAGGAATTGAATTCCTGCAAACCAATAATTCCATGATGAACTTATGGTTAAGCTTATATTAAAGCACAAAATTGAATATTAAAACTTAAAAACATAATATCTGAAAAATAAGGATTAAAGCGTAAAAACTAATTTTAAAAAGACTAAATTTAAAATTAAGCTAAGCTTCTTATAGGGACTAAAACATATTTTACACTATTAAAAAGGAGTACAAAAATAATCGATGAGTAAAAAAAAATACTTATTTTAAGTATATTAATTAATCTAATTAATTAGACATTGGATGTATAACAAAAATGAAAAAGGCACCAGATGGATTATACATTCTTGTTCAACGATTCTTCGGATCCTATCTTCACTAATATAACCTCTAAAATGGCCGACATGTTAAGCACTACCAAAAATTAGATTTTTGTTTTCAATATTTGATAGTTGAGAATATATGGCGATCATGATATACCAATAAATAAAGAAAATATTTAGAGCATTTGCAGAGCTCTTCCATGTTTCGGTAAAGTGATGATCTTTTCATCTATTTTGATTTTAGAAGGTATTTTATTTTCTCGATATCCTTTCGTATTGTTGTATCTATATTATTCTTTTGGTAGGACTTTATATATGTATTCTAAACTCAATCTCTTATAATACGGAAAAAAAAAAAACCTCAGTCTTTTGTATTCTGAGAACAAATTAAATTTGCATAGGTGGATAAAATAATGATGTTAATATTAATCTAACTCTGTGCATACTAGAGGTGTTCACGGTGTAAATTTATCCGAATTTAGAAGAGAAAACTATCAAATCTTATTAATATAATTTTATAAGTTCATCATCCAATCGATTTTATTTTCAAATGAAATTCAAATTAATCTGAACCAATTTTTTACCGGTTAGATTGGATTAGTTATTCGGTTTTCACATTGTTATTTTAAAATAAAACATATTATAAAAATACAAAAATATTAACAAAAATCAATTTTTTTTGTTTTCTAAACTTTAATTTCAATACTTAGATATAATATATTCAGTTATATTATTTACAATATTTTTTTTATAAATATCTTACTCTAAATAATACATAAATTGGAATAAACAACATTTTTTTCTAGGTCCACTACTGCCACCGAATTTTGTTATGTCTCTTGTTGGCAAGAGGAAGATGAACTCTGGCCGATTACTAGATCCCCTAGCTGATCCGTGCCTCAAGCATTACCCATCTTGCCCATTCCTCCCACTAACTCGAGGTAATTAAAGGGGATTATATTACCGGCCGTAAAAGAGTTAGATCCCTTACTGTTGTCTTGCGTCTCAAGCCTTTGCCAACAAAACTTATCCTAAATAACACATATTAGTAATAATTTTATTCAAATAATAGATTATTTCAATAAGTGGATATGATATATGATGCAAATATTACTTACAGCAATCTGTTGGGCTTTTGGGCAAATCCAAGTGCCATTCTTCAACTTCTTCATAAACTTCGAACTTAAGTACTTACAAATCTTTTCAATGCTGAAGAACTAACACACACCTTTCAGTATAAGACGATGAGTCAGTATCCACCGACCTATTATGCGCAGCCTGCCGGCTCTTTTTTTTGCCACTCTGAACCAACCCATTCCTCCTCAAAGTTGTCGAATACATTAGGTGGAACCCAATTCGTCTTGCATCTACCAATCCTCACCCTATACATAAGGTTCTTTAGGAGTTTTTGACCCTACAGTCAAAGATAGATCTTCTTAATTTGATGATCATGGACAGAGTCTCATCTATAAGTCTCCTGCAATTTCAATGAAACACAACTGAATGTTAACATGCAAATGTTCAGGATTTAGAAAAAAAAAAATAGCATTTGAACGTATAAGATATCTGAAGCGACATCCACCACTCTTCCTTAAACTCATCTGACACCCTACCCCAACAAATGAAAGCACCCCGAAAGTTGTCCTAAATAATCTCACCAATGCATCTTGATGGAGTATCATCAATAAGACTAAATCTAATACTTTTACGATAAAATGTGTAAGCACGAAAAATCGAATAAAACATTAATTCAATTAATTCAACCAGTGAATTAGACGAGACAAAATCAACATCAAAAAATGGGAAGATGCCACGAAAAGTAGAACAACATCCAATTTCTAGATTTTTATCCATTTAAAGTATGCGACTTCAACAGCAACAAAAACGATCAAAACATAATTGTTACCGAAAATTAAGGAAAAGATGATTATTTAACATACCAAAAATTAAAGCAACGTAAAGATGGATGGATCCTTGTTTTTTGGTTGGTAGGCATTCTGTAATCACAAACTCGAGATCCAAATGGAGATCACACTCACTACAAGAATTTTATATATTAATTAAGTAAAAATTTATAGTTAATTTATAATAATTTGGTAACAAAAATAAAATAGTTGCGAATTACCTATCGAATTTTTGAAAGTTAATATTAGGTCACTAATTAGTAGCGAGAAAATTAAATATTTTTAATTGTTAAAGCCGGTCGCCGTACCGGATCAACCGAGCTCGAATACCACTATTCGGACGGAGAAAGTAAAGCCAAAGACACAAGCCAAGAGAATGGATTACAAGTGTCAATACAACCAATACCTTAATACAACCAAATTCCTTAAGACAATATGTGTATCAGTCAATCCACTTATAAACCCTCTAACTTGCTCCTAACTATCCAACATGAGACTTTGATTCATTATTGACTTCATATCTAATTAGTAACTAACTTAGTAGTTAATCAGTAGCTAAGAAAATTATGAAAAAATTTGGTAGCTATATTTCGTAAGTAGCTAATTTAATAGCTAATTAGTAAACAAGAAAATTAGCTGGAAAATTTTATTTTGTAGCTAATTGATAGCTATTTAGATACAAGTTAGCTATAATATTTTTTGATAGCTATATTTCGTAGCTAATTAAAAGTTAATTCGGTAGCTTATTAGCTAGAAAATTTTTTTAGTAGCTAATCTATAACTATTTAAATATAAATTAGTTATAAATAGAAATCTGTAGTTATATTTTATAACTAATATTAAATTTTTTTTTGTAATGACTCTGTTCTCAAGAACATCAAAATCCCGTGATTCTATAATATTTACCAACCCAAAACAAAATGTTTTCAAAGCTAAGCATTCCCTCCACTTGACGAAAGAAGGGAGACGCTAGAGGAGAGTGTATGACAGTGAGATGAGGAAGACAATGATGGAAGGAGTGTTTTAGGGTTTTAATCTCTTACTTTCCAACTAAGGGTCACCATATAGAAGTTTTAAGTAATTTAGAATTTGCGACCAAATAAATCGGTTGGCATTTGGTCGCCACCAAATAAAAATTTTGCGACTGAATTAAATCAGTGTTTGTTGCGCAATATTCTTTTTAAGTTTTTTTTTTTATGTTTTGCGACCGACTTTGAATCCCTTTTGGTGACTTTTAGTTTTTGGTTGCAATTTCGGTTACGTTTCAAATTAAATTTTACAGACATTTTGGTCTCTTATTTTTTTTGATCGCAACTAGTTGCATTTTTGGTTGCAATATGCAATTCACTGAAATCGGTGGCCAGAGGGAATTTTTTTTGTAGTGTTCTATACATATAACCAAGATTCTAACTCTTGTCAACGTACATAATTTTAAAAACTCTAGTTATATAACTATCAGCTCTGCCACGACTTTAATTTGTTGGTAAAACAATAATCTACTAATTTTGTTTGTAATGAATTATTCCATGAGATAATCATATCGAAAAAATGGTTCGTTTTCATGAGATTCCTATACAAACATGTGTTTTAAGCCTTGTCTAGTGACTCAGCTCTCTAACTGTATTTGTGTGCATTTGTTCTAACATGCTTTTGCTTCCCACCTAAACTTCTTTTTTTGATTCCTTATAATTACCCACTTTAGGAATGAGGTAGACTGATAGCGAAGGAAACAAAGCAATATACCCTTTTCTTTTGATTCGTTCTTCGTCCACCAATTCAACAAACTTTTTTTTTTTTTTTTTGCCAAAAAGAACTAAATTCTATTTCATATTCATCCTACAATTTTGGTTATCGCCAAGCACTATCACATACTCTATGTGGCCCATCTACCTTTATTCTTTTTTGTTTTCATTTGCAGCTTAGTTATCACATTATGCATGCATGTCATTTGAATGAATCAACTATGACCACACAACTAACCTTGAAGTGTCACTACATGTTCTTATTATTTTACACTTTAATTGACTAAAGCTTAAAAGAAAAAAACTATATTCTTTTTTGATAAAAAATTTAAACACTAATAAAAAAGTTTGATTTAGCGAGCATCCAACATGTTGGTTGGATAGTTAGAAAGTACTACTTTGAGTAACAGCTCCTCAGTTCGAACCTCTGTGGATACACTTTAATCAATAAAAAAAGAAAATTTTTATTTAGCAATCGAATAACCAAGACGGCTAATTGTTAATATCACATCACTAATCTTTTTATCGCTAATTCAATGGCTAATACCGTCACTAATTATTTAGCCACTAGTTTTGGTTGCTAAATAAAACTTTTCTAGCAATAGAAACAAATTAGCATTTTTCGAAGACTCAATACTCATTTTGCATATACCGTAGATAAATTTCAATATATCATAGTGAATTTTTATACTCGCTCACTACTATATTATTTTTTTTATCGGCCAAACACATACACCTTACACTACATTACTCCTAATTCTACCCACCGAAGATCGAACCCCTGATCTTGAGCTCAAAGAGCTCCTCCTTGTGTCACTTAAGCTATAAGCTCTCGGCACTACTACATTATTGATATTTAGCAACACTATACAATATGTGTAAAAAATGTTAAAAATGCTAGAAGACAATATTTTTTAATAATTTGACAATGTTTTTTAAATGTTACTAATTTGTTTTAGCAACATTTGATAAAAAAGTTGTTAATATATAAAAATAACATTTTTAATAATTTTACAACATTTTTTTTAGTAATTTTTTCAAATATTACTGACAATCAATTATGGTGTACTAAATATGATTTTTTTTAATAAGTCAAATATATATATGCCTATGTGGGTATAAGCCAAAGCTATTATTTAAAGCAAAACTCTCTAACTTGCTACTATAGATCAACTTAGCCTATGTTTGAAAGTAAACGAAGACCCACGGCCTTTTAATGTTCACAATCGTGAAAATTTAAATTTAACTTTCTAATACAAGCAAACTAACTTTAAACTTAGTTTCAACTTAAATCCAAACATGCAATTTGTGGTTAAGTGCACCAAAAATTAAGCTGCCTGGCCTACATTGGTCCACATATTGTTAATGCATAAAATTTATATTATATATTTTTTTGTTGTGATCATTATTATTGAGGATATATAATATAATATGATAGCAAATATATTGGAGTTACCAAGCGATATATTATTGTTGCAAAAAAAAAAGAAGAAAAAAATAAGTTCAAAATTCAATCTCAAAGCTCCATTCTAAGTCCAACTTCAAACGCTAACATTCAAAAGATTCATGAAGCAATATTCTAATATTTCAAATACAAATTGAATAATTAAAAGGGTGTGGTTAATATTCATTGCAAATCAACTTTTATTTAAAGCTGAGGCAACTACTCATCACCAGCATCTAAGATTGATACTACGTGTTTAATGAAAAATCAAAATATACTATTACTAATGCTGAAGTCTATTCAATGTCGTTAGAAATGGAATCAGAGTCTTCTCATCATTAGATATGTATACGAACTTTTTATTTCTTTTTAATATCTAGCCATATTCGATCTTAATAATAATGGATCCAATAGGAACTCATCTTTTTTAATGTTCTTGTGCGCAATCAAAATCTTAAAAACATAACATTCCTAGTTGGTGGTCGTAATAGATTGATGGAACTTAATTAAGATATGGAACCTTAAACACCATTTTTAATAAGAGTTTCTTAGTGACTTCTTAAGCTTTAAGCAACTTATTAAGCACCATACCTTTGTCTTATTAGAGTATGGTGACATTGACATGAGTGGCTTGCAAAAGTTGCTTATTTAAGCACTTAGTTCTTATAAGTCATAAAAATAATTACAAATAAAGATATGATCTATTAGTATTTTATGATCTATTAGTGATAAATCAATAAAAATATAATTACACTACTTTTGTTACAATTTTATTAGTATTTACTTATTTGTGTATTTTATTTTAAAAATAAAATAATAATTAATGATGTATATGATCTATTATATAAATATAATTATAATATTGGAAAGTCAAGAAATTCAACTCGTGAGTACGTGATTTGGACTAAATAAAAAATTAATTTGAATAAAGTTTTATTGAGCCAGCCAAATCGAAGAAATATACCGTAAATTAAAATTGAATTTTGATCAAGTATAATAAACTAGCCGTATATTCAAGTATATAACAAAGATTAAAATTGAATTTTGAATTTAAACTAAAAACAATAAATATGAGATAGTTAATTTTATGGATATATATGAGACTCAGGCAGAATGTTTATTAGAAAGCTTGCATTGGAATGTAAAAAATGCTTAAATTAAAAGAGAAATGTATACATATACTACCCACCAAAATATTATAAATATTACTTAAGAACTCTATAAAAATTTATGCATTAGAGATGGATGTATTAGATGAATTTTGAATTGAATTATAATAGTGAATGAAGGTTGATTTTAAGGTGGAGACCGTTCTAAATTTTCCACGGTGGGGAAACTCAACTTTTACCTTCTATAACCGGTTTTGTTTATTTCAACTTTTATCTCTTTATTTTCGATAATAAAAAAATTGACCCATGTCATAATATTAATAATTTAATAATTAATAATTAATGTTTGAAAAGAAGACATTATATATCAGATTGTCTAGATTCATTGAACAATCTTCATCTTCAAATTTGTTTGGACCTTCACCTTAGGGCTTGTTTCATCTCAGAATCTGCATACGTATTCGCATATCTCTCCTACGTCATATCCTTTAAAGCTCGTTCCTTCTGCTTCCTCACCTCTCGTTGTTCTTTTCGATTTCGCACCATAACCCAAGATGTTTCTCAGATCTGTGCTCAAATCATTCGTTTGTCGAGTTGATGAGACAAATAAAGAAGAAGGCGAAGAACGACTGTGGATGAGACAAGCAAACAAGATTAGTTGAAATCCATCCATGGCTCCTCCAAAGGCCATGAAAGGAACCACCGCCGAGAAGATCAGAAGAAGCCGACAAAGGAAGCACCAACAGATAAGAAAGTTGCAGGTTAAGAAGTGCTTGAAGAAGAGTGTAAAGACTTCACAATCTGAGCGTTCATGAGGATCAAGTTTTGATTTTTTAAGTAATAATGAGTTCTCAAGGAGCTTTTAACCACAAAGTTTATTTTTTTAAGTGATTGGTATTGGATCTATATTTCTGTTTATGGATTTTTTTGGATCTCAATCATCTTCATCATATTCTTCTATTTCGGATTTGTAGTTCTATTAATTTTTTTTTTCCATTTTTCCCGATCTGGGCATTTCTGTTAGTGTTCATTTTTAGTTACATTTCTATTGTTTATTTTCAATTTCTGTTAATGTATTTCCAGCAAGCAAATAGTGAGCTTTATGGGACCACTTTTATTCATCATCTTCTATTTGCAGATGTGTTTGGTTATTTTAGGTTGCCAAAGTTATTGTTATTCATATCCAAAATCCACATTTTCTCTTTCTCGTGTGATGAATTGAATTTAGATTTTATTTATATCCATTTTAGCTATGTATATCACATAGTTGCTAGGAGATTTTTATTCTTGCGTGGTTACCGTTAGCGCTGCAAGTTTGGTATTGCGCAAAAGGGATAGAACTGGTTGCGATTTTTCATTCTGTTAGGAGAAGAATTTTGTGTTGTAACCTCCTATACCACAATAGCAACCATACTCTGCCATTAATGTTTGCTCTGTTCATTGGCACCTGCAATCATGTCCCTGCATATCATCCAATAGATTCTAACAATACAAAAACATATACACCAAAAAAATGAAATTACTTTCACGTCGTTGTCCACCACAAATATTTATAATTACACAACAAAATATCGGGTTGGAAATAATTTACCCATTATGACATTGATTCGATGCAAACCCTCAAATATTCAAAATATACTACAGCGCCTCAGATTGCAAATTTTAAAAATTACCTGAGCATTTAATGGTTTAAAATTTTAACCCTAAAATAAGTTTAAATCCCGACCATTAGATGGTTTTAAACATACATCTGACGGCACCAAACTAACTTTCTCACCGTGGGAAAGTGTGCACTTTCCCACGTTAAAATTTTCCAGTGAATGAATGAAAAACAATTTATTAATTTGTTTATTATTAGTTTAAAGTGAATTTTAAAAATAATCAACCCATAACCCGTATACTAAAAATCATACAATTCATTTATTTTAAATTTGAGTTTGAGTCTAATTCACTTTTAAAAGTCATTTTATAGGAGGAAAATTATCATATCACTTCTATATCCTACGGTAACTATATTTCTTGCAAATATAAGACATCTTAACAAACTCTTTACGCCTAGAACTAGACATTTGGTGCATTTAGTTTGTAGGATTGAACATCTGCGGATGACTCACATCGAAGGTGATCGGGCTTTAATATCATCTAAAATTTGAATTTGAGCCTAACTCACTCCCAAAATAATGTAGAAGTAGAAGTTCAACTCTTGATTGAAAACTAGGAATTTTAGATAGGCCTATGACAAGAAGCTAAGCTCAGAGCTTCGAGCAAATTGTGATTTATATGTTTAAAGATATATGTCTCTCTAATGAAGAATCTGAAGTCAACACTACAAGAAAAACAACTTTTAACGGGGGCCAAAGCCTTCGCTAATGAGGCAAAAGCCCTCACTAATTGACAATTAGCGGCGGCCATGCGACGGCTATCAAGCCGTCGCAAAACACCGCAGTGCTAAAATTTAGCGACGGCCAGCAAGCTTCCACTAATTAGCGGGGGCTAAGCCTTCGCTAATAGCGTTGCAAAAGGAACTAGAGACCTGATGGAAGTGCCCCCGCTAATTAGCGGGGGGCCATAGCCTTCGCTAATTTAGCGAGGGCCAAAGCACCCGCTAATAAGCGAGGGCCATAGTCCCCGCTAATTTAGTGAGGGTCGTAGCCCCCCGCTAATTTAGCAAGGGCCAAAGCCCCCGCAAACTGCTTCGTGCCAAAAAAAGCCGCGCATATTAGCGAGGGCCAGAGCCCCCGCTAATCCTAAATATTACAAAATACTACAATATAAAATATCTTACATAATCCATAATTGATCCAAATTTTCATATATTATCATAAATTAATCCAAAATACTACAATATCTAACATAAGCCATAATTAATCCTACATACTAAACATACCATAATTAATCCTAAATATTAAAAAAAATCTAACATAATATAAACTGAAAAAATAAAAAATTATACAAATACACAATTTTATCATAAACATTTTCCAACTTATAATTTTCAAATAGAAAAATGAGATAAAAAATTTTATTTTTTCAAAAAAAAAAAAACCTTAGAGCCACCATCAATGATAGACCCACCATCCATGGTGGTCGTGGCACCACAACAGTGACGGTGCCACCATGTGGGGGCGGCCAAAAATTAAGGGAGACAAGAGAGGGAGAGAGAGCGCCACTTACCGAAGAGGGAGGAAGAGATTTTCGAGCTTCAATGGAAGGAGTAGCTTGTGGAGGTCACCAGAGTGGAGTAGTGGTTTCCAAAATATGGTGGTGGTGGCGGCCGGAAATCTAGTCTTCAATGGGGGGTGGTATGGCGCGGCGACTTAAGAGAAGAGGAGAGATGAATTTTTTGTGTTTTGAAATGAAGGGATAAATGAGAGAGAGAAATTTAAGTGGCTCTCTTTTAACTAATTAGCGCCATCCCAACCCACTCAAAAGGCCGCCCCAAACGTCTCATTTTTCAAAAATATGTCTGAAAGTGGCAGTTTAGTGGCAGACACTTAGCGGCAGCTACTCCACCGAAAATTATTAAATATGTTTTTTTTTTCCAAATCCGCTGGGTAGCGGCGGCTAGGCCGCCGTTAATTACTCGGTTTATTTTTTTTTAATTTTTGCTCCATTAGCGGTGGCTTAGCCACCGCAATTTTTTTTTCCAGACCCTTTCGACTGTAGCGGTGGTTTGGCCGCCGCTATTCACTACTATTTTCCTTTTTTATTTTTTTCTTCGTTAGCGACGGCTCTAGCCGCCGCAAATATTAGCGGCGGTGAGGCCTCCGCAAAATGTCCTCTGCATCCTGACGTGATAAAACAACGCGTTAGCGACGGCCTTACCGTCGCAATTTGCGACGGGGTCGTGGCTCCCGCTAATTTTGCGCAACTATTTTGCAACTTTCTAGTAGTGCAAGCGTGTCAACTTAATTTCTTATAATTCCTTAGATTTTAAATCATTTGTTTAGAACTTGCGGTTTGTAATTCTCCGTATTCTCTTTGTTATTTTGGATAGTTTATTGTTAGGCTTAGGTCTAGGTTTAGGGAAAAGCCCCTTCTTTTAATTAACTTTTTAAAACTCTTATTTGAGCACATTTCAGCCCATGAATAATTTGGTGGAAATTAACTTAAAAAAGGATTTTTCTTGGTTTATTAGATGCAAAAAGTTGTGTATACACTTATTGTTTACATACAACTCATTTACTCCCATGTTAAACTATTTTTTAATGATAAAAAAAATAAAAATCAGAATAAAAAATTGATTTGACTGATATCAAGTGGATTGTAAAAAGGATTTATATGTTAATGATTGTATACCAATCATTGTTGTTTTTAGATTATAACTTCTAAGTCAGAATTAATCTTATCCATAGGATTAACTTTCATGGTGGTTATTCCTCACAGGTTTACCATTTCTTTTCTTTTTTCATTTTTTTAGTTTATTTTAATTCTCGATTATAAAATGATCAAATACCTTGTTCTACATCACATCAAAAACTAGGTCATAAAAGTTGAATTGTCACATCATTTGTGTACTTTATGGTGACCATATATAGTCGATGTGAAATATCTTAAAATCTTAAAAATATACTACTTTAAATTATTAACTGTTTTTCTAAAAAACTATCTATCTATTTTTTTTTTTTTACTTTTTCATTGGTTCAAAATTTCACTTTAAATTTTATTTTCCAAATTCTCTCTAAATTTTTTCTTTCCGTAAATTTCTCTAACCTCAATTAGTTTTTTAAAAATAATGAACTGTTTGTGTGTTCCATCACTAATTCATTAGTATTCCATTAAAATATACTAATGATTAATTTAGTTGTTTTAAGGCATGTATTTGATGGGTCCTAATCCATCTAATAAATTTTTTATCAAATCCATCAAATTTGTTAATTTTTTATTTTTATTATTTGATGGATTTGAAGAAAGCTGGAACTAAATAGTTATTCCATCCGGTCTTTGTTATAAGGCACATTCTAGAATGAATTAATGGTCATTTTTATAATGCGTTTAATAATTTCTATAAAGAGTAAAATATAAATTTGGTCCTCTAAAGATTTGTTCATCATCAATTTGATATCTCAAAGATTTTTGTCATCAAATTAGTCTCTCAAAGATGTTTTTATGTGCCATATGAGGAACTAACGTGATAGTGATTTAGTCTTTGAGGAACTACCACTACAAGAATGGAAAAAAGTAGTGAGGGTCAAAATCGTCACAATGGCCTAAAACCATTGCTAAAAGGAGTTAGCGACGGCTTTTACAGTTGTTAGAATGCACCCTTAATTTTTTTGTTTGTACGCCAATTCAGTGATGATAAAAGCCGTCGCTAGAAAACCTGTTGAAGCCTTTTTTACCGACGAATTTTGTTATCATTAATATTATTATTAATTTAAAAAAAAACTTCGATCACTACAAGAAAAATCAAATTTAGCAACCGAAGCTAGGAATTGAATCCAGTCAGTCGCCGTTAGCTACGGATTTGACAATTGAATAGCAACCAAAAAGGATACAAATTTACTTTCCTACCTCAGCGACCCCTAAAATTTCGGTCACTAGGGGGTCGCTAATTCGGTCTCAAATTCAATTTTTTTTTTCTTCAAAATGCTTGAAAATACTTGTGACCAACCTAATTCGAATGCTAAACTAGCGACTGATTATTTTCGGTCGCCGGGTCATTTAATTTGGTTGCTTGAGTTTATTTTTTCCTTAGTGACCTGCTAAGCCGGTTACCGGTTTCTTCATTAGGCACTCAGAATTTCCATCGAGTTTCATTTCCAAACATGAAAACCAGAAAGCCCTAGCGGTTCCATCTTCGTTCTTCCCTTTAGCCGTGACTGAGCCTCCATCATCATTCGATCTTTTCCGTTAAACCTATCCTCCTCTCCGATGTTGTTTTCCTCTCTCTAGTAAGTTAATCGTTCCTCTTCTTTTTCTCTCTCTCTTTGACTTCTCTCTTTCTCTCGTTCTTTTCCATCACATTTCATTCCCTCTCGCTCTTTCTCCCGTTCTCTTCGATCGCAATCTCTCTCACTTGTTGTGAAGTAGAATATTCGTTGGGTTGTGAAGTGAAGGTGTCTGACTTATTGGCTTTAGCATTGTTTAAGGCTATTAAAAAGTTAAAGTGTAGGGTGTAGCGATTATGCATTCTATTATTTCTATGGATGTTTGTTGTTCCCAAACACTTGTTATCTGACGTAACACAGAACATTGCTAAATTGATTAAAAAATTTGAAATCGAAGTTCCCAAATTAGGGAATCCTTTCTGTCATTTAGTTTGTTTATGGATTGCATGAACTTGATTTTTTGCTTATAAGTGGGAATGCATGATATGATTTATATATTATTTGACACCGCTGATATTTTTTTTGAATGTGTAAATTGCAAAAACAGAAAAGGGTGTTTTGTTCTGTGTGATTGGTTTAGTTAGAGTTTCAGTAAAATCAAAACCAAAACTCTGTTGTCTAGAAAACCAATATTCTTTTGGTAGATGGGGAAATTACAAGAGAACAGAACAACTATGAAACAACAAGAGGGATTGTTAATTGATTATTTGAGTAGTGTCAGGATGACCTGTGTTCGGTGTGTAATTGATTTGAGGTCTGTCATTTTTTTAATTGGTTATCTACTGTCTAGTGTCTGATAAATTGTTATTTATTGACCTTTTCAGTATCATAATATTGCAATCCCATGCTCAGTATGGTGAAGTTTTTCTTTATTTTGTTTATGCAGTTTCTTCTTGTATGTTATGAGCAATTGCCTCACAAGATTCCTTTGTATGGAACACATGTAAAAAATTTCTTTTCTCTCTCTTTCTCTTATGTATATATTTCTTATGGTTTCCAAGTTGAAGTTTCTGAGAAATGAGAATCCTGTGTTTCTTTTTTGTACTTCTCATATCAGATTGGCTTGATTAACTTGGAAAACGAGGAATTTGTGTAAAAACATCTGGAGAAAACTCAGACTAAATTTCAGGTAAGAAATGAAGACGCTGAAACCACTAGATTTTGTTTCCTAGTGTTGTATTTGTACTGTCATCAATCTGTTACATTGGCTCATTAACTAGACTTTCCATATAGGATAGATTAGACTATTTTCATTTGAATAGGCTATCTTTAATTAGTTGGGGCTATTTAATATTTGAATTTGAAAACTAGTTAATCCTTGGTATGAAAACTAAACTTTAGACTTTACAGTCTCGAGTCTATGGATTCTTGATGGATTCTTTAATTACACTCTTTCTTCTTTTTCATTTCTCATTTTCTTCTTTGTTTAATTAGGATGCCTTAGATTTTGGAAACTGCAACGTGATTCGTATTCTTATGCGGCTTATGACTGTTATGGTAAGTATTGCCATTATTTTTTAGTTTTTTTTTTTTGTATAAAATGCTTCACCTTTGTTGACTGGTATTTTCTGAGGAGGCAGATAAGAAATACTTCAAGTTTTCACCGTGTGTTATTTCTGCATTGATAAATAATTTTCTCGTGTTTATGATTTTTGTTGAAATCGGGCAGTTTGGTTATAGTTCTTTTCCCCATCATTAGTCTTTCTTTGTTTCCTAGTGCATCTCATCATCATCCATTAGGAGAGATATTATACTCCTACTATCTAACTATATTTTAATTTCTTATTAAATATCTTACGACTGTGGGCCCTCATTGGTTCATCGATCGATCTGGTCATATATACACTAATTATTAGTTATTCTTGTTGAGTATTAGAAACCAAATAGTTGTTTTTTAATGGAAAATGTAACCAGGACCCTCAATTATAACTTGAATTTTGATGATTTATCTCAGGCTCAGTTATCAGCTTCTAACTCACCTAAATGCATGACATGAATTGGATGTATGTTTCTTGAGTTGAGTAAGATTGCTGCTGCCGCTGAACGTGCCATTGCTGCCACTTCAAGATTGCCTCCCCCCGCACCTGCCTCATATGATGATTTAGACCTTACTTAGTGGTGTATTATGTTATGCGTTTAGAGATTTATGTACTGGTGGATTATGATACATATATAGCTACTTATATTTTTGTATATGCATTTTTGGATTTATGATAGATATTAAGTAACATATGTTTTATCTACTTGAGGAATTATAATATTTTGTTATTTTGGAGTTATTTTTGTTATTTTGAGTTGTATTTTATGTTTGGTTACACTCTTATAATTAAATATAATCTATTTGGGAAGACTTTTATGCTTTTTAGGTTTTTTACAAGCAATGAGTACCAAAAAAAAGGGCAGAATTTTTAAATTTTTTTTTGCATGTTAGCGACCGAAATGGCTACACATTATCCATTTAGCGAACGAAAATAATCTCATTCAGCGACCGATTCAGTGACCGACATATCGAACAGGGGACTAACCTATAATATTTTAGCGACTGATTATTTTCTATTAGCGACTGAATTTTCAGTCGCAAAGATTTGAAATGACCTATTTTTAAAAAGTAATTAGCGACTGAAATAACGTTATTAGCGATCGAATTTTTCGTGGCAAATTAGCGATTGAATTAAATTTCAGCTGCTATCAATTAGCGACTAGGCTTTTAGGGACCAATTTTATTCGGTTGCTAATTAGTTTAGCGACCGAATTTTTGACCTCCGACGACCGATTTCTTTGGTTGCTATTCTTGTAGTGGGTGCTGGTGCAAGTGACCATCAACGCTACTCAAACCAGTTTTCGTGTTGGGTTAGAGGTTATCGGAGAAGGAGCTTTCTTGAAGAAGGTTTTGAAGGCCCGAGATAGAGGTTGCCGGAGATGGATGGGTGAAGAAAAAGCGATGTTGCTTGCCAAAGATGGGGCTTCGCCGGAGGTTTTGAAGGTCGCTAGAAATGAATTGATAAAGAAGAAGTGATGTTGGTTGTCGGAGATGGAGCTTCACCGAAAGTTTTCGAGGTCACTAGATACGAAACTTCGCCAATGGTGATGTTGGGGAGTGAATGGATAAAGAAAAAGAGGAAGTGAAAAGAAGAATAAATGAACTGAAGAAGAAGTGAATGAAAAAAGAAGTGAATAAATAATAAGAAGTGAATAATGAATGGACCATATTAAAAGATGGGAACGACTGAGATCTGTGTCTCATGCCACCTTTTAATAATAATTTTACATGTGGCAACTCCCTTAATTAGTGACCGTCGTCGCAAAGCTATATAATTGTTTAAAAAAGGAAAAAATTCTTGGCCATGTTAGCGACTGCCTAGACCATCGGTAAATTAACAATGACCTAGATCATCACTAAATTAGCAACGACGAGGATCGTCGCAAAATATCCAGCATAAATAAAATAAATAAATAAAAAATTTCTTGCGACGATCTGAACCATCGCTAAATTAGCGACGATTAGGACCGTCACAAATGTGCCACCATAATTCTTTTAAAAGGAAAAAATTCCCACCCCTGTAGCGACGACTAGAACCGTCACAAATGTGCCACTGTAATTTTTTTAAAAAAAATGCCTTGTAGTGATGACTTAGACAGTCGCTAAATTAGTGATGGCTGGAGCCGTCGCAAAATTGCCAGCATAATTTAAAGAACGAAAAAAATTAATTCTTGCCCATATAGTGACGGCCTAGACCGTCACAAATAAAAATAATAAAAAGAGAAAAAAAGGTGATAAATCGTTGCTAATTGTTAATATATCGTCGCACACTGTCACAAACTTAGTGACGGTGTGAAGCCATCGCTATTTTTACGTAGCTATATTGCCACATTCTTGTAGTGTAATTTGGTAGTATTTTAAATTTTTGAAAGACTAATTTGGTGACAAAAAAAATTTACGAACCAATTTAGTGACAAGTAAATATTTGGAGGACCAAATTGATATTTCACTCTTATATAAAGTATTTTGTATTATTTTTCACATATGATCTTTGACTATTATATCCATTGGTTAAAAATAGAAAACATTATTTGTAAAAGGATAAAATTGATATATCATACTATATTTTATGAAATCAGTAAATGTAAGTACGTTTATTGATTTGTGTGATTTTATAGATTATGCTTTATAATAAAGACTAAAGGGAGCAATACGGAAAAACATATATATTTAAAACCTCTATAGTACCTCCACCTTAGAACTTGAATGATACATACATTTATTTATACTCTTTTTATAAATAAAGTATTTTAGGGAAAATATTTTTTTTTGTTAGATTTGTGTTGAATCCAAAATCACTACTAACAAAAATACTTTTGGATGTTACTTGCTTGTTTATACTCTTACAACAAGAAAAAATACTTTTAGAAAAAATAATTTTTATTTTTGTTAGATTTACGTTAGGATTCAAAATTACTAACTTAGGAATACTTTCTGAGTGCAACTTTTTAGAGCCCATTTTCACACTTTTATTGCAAGAGAAAATATTTTTTTGGAGAGAATAATTATTTTTTATTTTCATTAAATTTGCGTTGAAATCCAAACCAATGGCATTAAAGTACTTATATAGTCCCTCCATCCCTATATATAAGACCGTCTCAAAAAAAACACAAGAATTAAGAAAATTAGTAAATCTAAAAAAAGTTATTAAATTTATCTAGCAAATTGAGTTTATTTCCCTACTTACCCTTCAATTATTAAAACTAATAGAATTATTTTCTTTCTACTCAATTAGTCTTATCCAATTATCTTAAGAGAGAAAATTTCTCTCTCATCAACTTATTATATTTATCGACTTTAAACCATACAAAAATAATTGAGTAAATAAGAATAATTTAATAAAAAAAAATTAATTTGCACAAAATTTGAAAAAAAATCACACAATTTTTCTTATAAACGATCTTACAAACAAGGACGGAGGGAGTAGTTTTCTAAATTCTAACCCATATGTAAAGAGGCACTAAATGATTAAAGAATAAGAACCAAAGGTAGATAAAAATTAGTATATGGTTCAATTATCTTTTTTAGATTCACATTCCCTGAGAAATAACATATCCTGCTGATGATCAGCTGTGTGTTTAAATTGACAATGATAAAATTGATTTTGAAATTATTTACGTTTAAAAGAATTAGAATTATAAAATTGATTTTAAAAGAGAATGATGGTTAGATATTTTTATTAAAACTTAAATTTTGTAGTATAAATACAATATATAATTTATTATGAAAAAAAAAAATAACAAAAAATTACTTTTCATTAAACTTAAATTTTATATCCAAATCAATTTTGACCTATAGTCCCAACATAATTTTTTAATTAAAATCAATTACTCCTCCCCCTAAAATAAATCATAATTTGATAATGACAAAAACAATGCTATTTTAGTCTTCCAAAAGCTTCCCTGCTTTATTTATTAATTTTCATGTAAAGGAGATGCATTTTGGATTTGTATATCCAAATTGGCACTTTTTAGGTGCCAAACAAATGCAAGTTGCTATCATATCTAATGATTCCATAGCAACAAATATTTTACTGAATTTCTCTGTGCAATTACCGAATTCACCCAGAATATTTTCGTACCTAATCCTCATTTAATAAGAAATTTGACCAGTGACTAAAAGTGCATCAGTTGCAATAATGAAATTAATTTTGTTAATTGCTAAATAGTAGTACTACACTACTACATAATAATTATAGCTGTTAGCAAGCTAGTACCCCAATTTATATCTAGCTATTCTAAACCTCTGGCTTTATTAATATAGTATGGACCAAACATTCATCGTTAATTTTCTAGCAAAAGCCCTCTGATTTAGTTAAATAATTTTGTTGACATACATGTATGGTTTATATATTAAAAATTGCAATTAAAATAAATAATTTCATAAAAAAATAATGATTTTAATTAATGAGTGAGCTGCCAGATCAGTGAGAACTTAGTGTTGAAAACTTGAGACGAATTTGTGAGGAATTAAGAATAACAATTCAAATTATAAACTTGTTGAAAGTCTCACATCGATTAGTATATGATTATTATTGAGTTTATAAGAGTGTGATTAATTTTTATCTTATTAATTTTTAAGAGTGAGTTAAGCTCAAACCTAAATTATAATAAAACTGCGAGGGAATAGTGAAGAATTTGTGAGAGAAAAAAAACTTAATGACACAATTGCGTCGAACTAGCAAGGGAAAGTAGCAAATGATTTGCTATCACAGTTTTCGTCGCTAAACTGATTTTTCCTTGTAATGTCACTGTAAAGTATACAATGCTCCCTCTCTTTCTCTAGTCAATGAGAGTTGTTTTTCAAAATATTCTTGAAAATGTTAATCAATTCAAATCATTCTTTTTTCCTAAAGAACCATTAATGAGATTCTTTTTTTCACTCTGAGAATAATGATATTAAGAATAATGTTTAATATATATTAGTATTTTATTTTGTATTCATTCGATCAAAATAATTTAGCGGCATAAAAAAATGTAAAGCTGTCCTGTCAATTGTCATAAAGTCATCATTTACTCCGCCCCTAAGAAAGTTACCTTATTAGGATGTTCTTCTCTCTTCGAAGCAAATTATAGTGATGCAAGTAATTAATTAGATAAATTGAAAACTTATCATAAGGACATAAATCCTTTTAAATATATTTAGGAGTAGCCAATTGTTTGTCTCAATTTTCAGCATTGCAGTGTATACACTTTTCATGCCTCATTTTTTTACATTGAAAAATTTTTTCGTGCTCACGTTTTTTGTACTCACTTTATATT
Source organism: Cyamopsis tetragonoloba (assembly GCA_037177725.1). Lineage (NCBI taxonomy): Eukaryota > Viridiplantae > Streptophyta > Magnoliopsida > Fabales > Fabaceae > Cyamopsis > Cyamopsis tetragonoloba. The sequence continues at coordinate 8,040,385 of CM074120.1, read as the reverse complement.
TATAGTTACATATATTAAAATATTTGATTATATACGTAGAAGTTTTGTTGAATTTTTATTTTTATGTTATAACCACATATTTCTACACGTGTAACCACCAAATCCGAAAAAACACCGTAACAAAAAAAATAACTATTGTAATCACTTTTATCAACATACGTAATCAATGAATATATTGAGTACAAAAAATTGTGAGTACAAAAATCAAGACTCTTTTACATTACCTTTATGCTTTCTCTCTCTTTCTTTTTTTTCTTCTCTCATTTTTTTATCGATAAATATCTACACACATCCTAAATTAAATGTACAATATTTTGCACTAAATCTTCAATGTTAAGGTTCGAATTTTGAACCTCCAATCTCCTTAACTTTAAAAACTTGATACACATGATCAAATATATATATTTTTTAGCTTAATTACAGTTTTGGTACCCTTATTTTTATTTTGAATGATTTTGGTTTCTGAGTTTTAAATGGACGATTTTTGTCCATTTGTTTCAAAAATGCATTTTATTCCCTTCATTGGTTTTTCTTTCAAGTTTGCTATGATTTTTAGTCAAATTAGAGTTAAGATAAATTAAAATTATTTATTGATAAAATATATTCCCATAAACTATTAAGTGCCCGTTTGTTTAGAATTTTGGTTTGGTCAAAATCACTTTTGATCAAAGCTAAAAATATTTATTTCCATGGATCATTTCAATTTTTATGCATCAATAATCTCAACAATTAATTTGTACCTCGTTTTATGTATTTTTCACTTCTCATTCTACTAAAATCTAAACCAAACAAACTTTAATTTGCTACAATTTATCTCCTAATTATTTTTAATAAATGATTTGAAACTTGTCACTAATTTAAAGAAAAGTTGTCACTAAATTAATATTTTTTAAAAAATTTTCTATATATAAATAATTTATGTCTCTCCGTCATTAATTTGGAGGAAAACTAACACTAAATAACTGTGGTCATAGAAAGAAAAACTAAACGGAGGAACTAAAATCACCCGTTTTGAAAATAAGAGAACTAAAATTGCTCATTTAAAACTTGGGATCCAAAATCGCTTAAAATGCAAACAAAGATATCAAAACTGTAGTTAAGTTTTTTTTCTTTTATTTTTATCAGATCACTCACTTTTTTCTCTCTCATTCTAGGTTTCATTTAAGGTACTCCCCATCAAAAGGTCACCACCGGTACTCTTATATATTTTAATCGTCAGATATAATAATTATATAATTAACGGATGATATGCAAACTGGTTAATTGCATAGCTTGTTAGAACTAAAAGATGGGAAAAATATTCATTACCCCATTTTGTAATTAGCAAGTTGAAGGTAAAAAATAAATCCGCTTCTAGAGCAGAATAAACAAACATCTCACCATTCTTGTAGCTGTTCTTCTAGTTTGTGCCAAATCTAACATTGTAAATGTCAAACCCACCAACAAGGAAGACTCTCGTTTGTGTGGAAGTGGAAGGGTGTTGTCCCAGTTTCTTCCGTTTGCAAATTTTTGTGGGATATAGTTTTGATAGATATCTATTTAGTTATTTAGTTTTAAAATTTCTCTCTTGATCTTGTCTGTTCACAGTTTTAGAATATTCTAGATTTTTTTAATGCGTTTTGTTACCGGTGCTTAGAGTTCAGAAGAAAGATGTAACAAATAGTCCCTCATTTTGATCCGATTACTATTCAATTATACCACTACACTTCACCAGTAATATCGTAATGAAGCTGAAGTGGGCTGTCATTCATCAAATTTGGGGCTACACTCTTAAATCTCTCCCTTGAAAATTGCCTGGAGGCTTATCTCCAGTAAATTCCACTTTTATTCATGGCCACAAGCTCCTCACAACTGACGTTATCTTGTGAAATAAAAGTTGAATGGGTGAGAAATGTTGTTTGAATGGATTCAGGCAGTATGTGTAAATGGGAATAGTTTGATTAAGCTTTTGAGTTTTTTTGGCTAGCAGATGATCTTGCTTTGTTTGTTGCGTTTTTATTTTTGGTCTTGTTTTATATTGCTTGTTGGTTCTTTTTCTTGTTTTTGAGTTTCTGATTAATGCAACCCCAGAGCCTAAAATCAATACAAGTTCCTTTTATGTTAATGAAAAAAGAAAGTTGAATGGATGAATGAACCAAGCTTTGAGGAACACATAAAGAGGTGTAATGAAGAGTATCTTTAAAAAATTGAAACAAAATTGAAACAATGATACGAGGACTTAAGACCATTTTTTAAAAGTTAATGGTTACTTGTTAAACTTGCTATTGCATGTCAATACATAATCACTACCGGTGGTGACTTTTTGATGGAGAGCACCTTAATGGAACCTCTCATTCTATACCTCTTCTGCGGTATAAGAATATTATCACTTTTACACAAAAGAGAAAAAAGATACTTACGGCTAAATTGTAACATAATAACTAGCTGGAAACAAATACGTCATTTCTTGTTTTCAATTTAATTTTTAATTTTTTCTATATAAATTTCTAAAAACATAAACGTAAAACCAACATGCATCGTGCACAAGAATCTGAATAAAATAGATATGGTGGCTGGCAGTGGCAGGAGATAAATGTTGTGGTCACCACTGCACTCGTGTATGAAGATTATGCAAAAGCGCACAATTATTTTTCATTCCACATCACAAGCCGCATATTATTATCCATAATTTTTGTCACCTCCTAAACTTTATTCATATCTAGATATAAAGGAAAATTCTCCCCATGAACTGTGTCCCCCCTTACAAAGTTACTCATAACACATGATTTTCTGGATTGAATTCATGGTGAATCCTAAGTTAGAGATTATCATTGTATGGATTAGTTCAGTTTTAAAAGAAAACGATTTGATCTTTGAGGTTTTATAACCTTATTATTTAATCGGTTTTTATTTTTGAATTATATTTGAACTAATCCAGACAAATCTTTTTTGGATTTGGATATGATTGATTTTTAGTTTTCATTTTATTTTATTAAATATGTTCTTATAAAAAAATAATAAATGTTAATAGCAAAACTTAAATATGACGTATATATTTAGGTTAATTTTATGTTGTGAAAATTTATTTATTTCAATATTTATGGGTAATTTTAAGGTGAGATCAAAAAAAAGTAGGGATTATGTGGTCACTTTACTAAAAATAAAAATATGGGGTATTTTTAAACAGTATGAAATATTTTTAAAAATTAACTTTTTCTAAAAATATTTCATACTTTCTATTTTTGGTAAAGTGACTACGTGATCCCTAATTATTTTTCCACCTTAAAATCACCCAATATTTATATATAATACATATATATTCAACAAACATAATCGATATTTACATTTGAAGAAACAATTAAATTATAAAAATAATATTTTAAGAACATCATTCAATTTTTAAAGAAGACATGAATAATATAGAAAATTTATAAACATATGTTAGTATATGCGGTTTGGCTTGAGTTGATTCGATTTTGACCGGTGGAACCAAAAATCAGAACCAAACCAATAATATTATACGTGTTTTTCGATTTTTGGTTTTTTCGGTTTTCATTTTATTTTATTGTCCATTTTTTGCATTGATTTCGACGATTTATAATGAGTTAGTTCAGTTACAACCATCTCTATTAAAGTTTACAATAATCTCCACCATTATAAATTGTTTCATTTAATAAATTACATTTTTAATATATAAATATTTTTTTATATATAATATTGGTCATTAGATGGTGGGGAATATTGGTGGTCCACAATTTAGAGGGACCACCTTATACTTAGCCATGTTTTTGGTGGTGATGATGATCTCTTAAGGTAGGAATTATAATAGTGTTTTTTATCATGAAATGTCCGATCTAATAAAATCAATTAATAATATATAAATATTCATCTATATATATTATAGATCATTAGATAAAAGGAAATTCTCAATTTAAAGAGACCATCTAACACTCTTTTTTTTATTTAACGGGACACCAAAACTCAACCATCTAACCCTTCTTAATTTTTCAACTATTTATAGCACACATCATTAATATATAATAGCAAAAACACAAAGGTTCATATATACCACCCAAATTTTCAAATTAATATGTGAAAGCAATTTTTTATTATTTTACTATATAAATTAGTTTTGAAACTAATTTAAAAAACACTTAAAAAATTTAAATTTGTAAAAGAGATCCAAAAACTAAGTGATATATATAGAACCAAAGAGAGTGTAAATAGCAATAACTAAATTTGGGTGAACTAGCATTTTGATCTTGACTTTATCAAGATAGAACATTTTAGTCTCTGACTCTCAGAGTTATTAGTCATATTGATCTCTGACTTTCACTCTCATTAGTCATTTTAGTCTTTAAATCTAAGGATTAAAATGACAGATAGAAGTGAAAGTCAGGAACTAAAATACCGAATTGGTGTGAAAGTTGATCATTAAAATGAACGTTCTTATAAATCAAGGACTAAAATAATGGATAAAAATGAAAATCAGGGACTAAATTGATCATTCATATAAGTTAAGGACTAAAATATCATGTCCTCACAAAATCAGGGTCTATCTAAAGTGACTATTAAATCAATTAAATTTAAACTTATGATCCTTCGAAGGAGTAGGTGTTAAATGGGTGTGGCATCACACCCTCTTGTTTTGGTATTTTAAATTTAGCTCTATCTTTTTCAATTTTAAACTTTCTGGATTATATTATCTGGAACATGTCTGGATTGCTTTGTCCTGAATTTTTTAAGTGTAATTTCTCGTACAAAAATCGCATTACTTTATTCGGATCCCTTTCGAATTACGTTATCCGGAATTTTGCATCCATCATCTTCTTTGTATTGCTCTCTATGGTTCAGTTCCTAAACTCAAATCTAAATCTATTCAACAATGGAAACTATAAAAACATAGTCAAAAGGGACTGAAAACAGAGATGAGTGGTGTTGCGTTGGTGGATTTTGTGATGGAGGTGAATGGTGGTGACGTTCTCAATCTTGGGTCTTTAATGGTGTCTTCTTATTCGCGTGGTGGCTGGTGGTTGGGAGGACGTCTTCCTTTGCTACGTTTTTCAAGCCGCCAAGTGTGAGCACAACGGTAACAAGGGTGGATGGTTTTCAGAAGTTGAGGGAGAAGGCATTGGTGTACGTGGATCTAGGAAAGAGAATCCTATCCAAAAATATCTATAAGGATAAAATTATTGGATGATTTTAAGGTGAGACTAACAAAAATTGGGATAATGTAGTTACTTTAAAAAATAGAAAATATGAATATTTTTAGAAAATATGAGATATTTTAAAAAAATTATTCTTTTTAAAAATTTTTCATACTTTTTATTTTTGGTAAAATAACCTTATAATCTATTTTTTTTTGTCCCACTTTAAAATCACCATAAAATTATAATTTTGATGAAAAAAAAATTAGAAAGATGTGGCGCATGTTGGGGCAAATAACATCCACCCTTTAAAATAGGCCCCAGTGTGCATGCTGCACGAGACCCATACTATGTGCACCATATATATTTCCCAAGCCACCGTATGTCTTTATTTTTTTTTTTTCAAATTTTTCCTTAATTTATATTTTGAAAATTCGAGCGAACTAAAAAATGACATATAGATTTTGAAAATCTGACAATTTATTTTATAAAATTACTCTACGGATTTTTAAAATCCGTAGTCTACGGATTTTTAAAATCCCCGGCAATGTTCATGAAAAATCCGTCTTTATATTGTACTATGAATTTTAAAAATCCGCAGCCTACGGATTTTAAAAATCCGTAGCACTATTCATAATTCTTGTTTGTATTTAATAAAATTGTACTATGGATTTTCAAAATTCGTAGCCTATGGATTTTAAAAATCCGTACTACTATTTCTATAAATTTGTACGGCGGATTTTCAAAATCCGAGCAAGGGATAATTTTGGAAAAAAATTAAAATGTGTGATGAAGAGGAAAATATGTGTGGTGAGGAAAGTATAGGCACTACACGATATTACAAGAATAAAAAATATAAAGCCTGACAAAAAAACAAAGTATGTGGTTTACTTTTCACATATCCATTTTTTCCCTCTGCACCATACTGAAATTATGATATTTTTAAAAATTAAAAAGTTTTTTTGTTTGTGGAAATTAATTTTAAAATAAATAATTTATATTTTTTACCTACCTTGTTCGAATTTTAAACTTATATGTTTTTAATATTTGATTGTAACAAATTTCGAAATATTAATTTTCAAACGTTAAACAAAAATATATTCTGAAAATGTTCACAATAAACTTTGGAAATTATCTTCCAAAGTGGAAAATCTATCAATATTGGTGTGATTATAATCTAGACAATTGGAAGACATTTTGCTATTGGTGAGGAAGTAGTTCATCTCCCCAATCTATTTCAGTCTCCCTTGCGACGTTCCTGATATATAAAACAAACGATGAGGGAGCAACATATGTGTTCCAAGGCCTTGAAATTTGGGTCTCCTCTCAGTATATTCACCATCGAACATAGTAACAAATTTTCATGTGAAGTTAAGCTCGCAAAAAAATGGATATACAATGGTTATGAATTATTGCTTCATTCTTATTAATGTTTTGTTTGGTTGGGGGTTTTAGGAGGGAAGAGGAAGAATTTTGGGGTGTTTTAGAATCCTCCAAAAATGGAGAGATTTGGAGGGGAGGGAGGGGTTTTTAACACCCTTCCCTTTCCTCCAACCAAATACAAAAATACTACTTTTTCTCCTCTCCTCTCTTTTTCTCTCCATTTGAACCAAACACACTACCAAATTTTTTATTTTCCCTCCTCTCTATTAAAATCTCTCCCCTCAGTTGAACCAAAGAGACCCTAAGAGAAAATTAAATCCTTACATATGTAATTAAGTGATGAAGTGAATTACCATCACATCACACTTTAAAATTTTTGGAAATTTTGGTCGTGAACGAAGCTATGATAAATAAGTGTGTTTTTGTAAGAAGTAAAATGGAGTGAAAAGAAAAATGGGTGCAAATAGTTATTACCCACAACGAAGTAGAGTAGCTCAAAGGGGACAGGCCCATCGAAGCCCATTAAACGTCACATGCAATCTCCTCAGTGCTGGTGAGTTGCTAGTGATTGATTTCTGCTTCACTCTGTGTTACCGCTTCGCAAAAAATGGATCGGAGCTCTTTCTCCTCCGGTACCCGAAAATCCCGACCCATATCCGACATATACTCTACCTTCGTGGTCCACGACGACGATGAGGATGGCGGCGAAACCAACCGGCGGCGGAAAGCCGGAGGCGCGCAGCCACAGGATGATCCTTACGCGACAATGGTGTACAAAGACAACGGCCACGATGGCGACACCGAAGAAGACGATGAATACTCCTCTCTCCCCCCGCTCCTCAAGCGCCTCCCCAAGGACTTCGGCGGTGGAGCGTCGATGGACTACGACGAGGACGGCGACGAAGATGCCGGCGATTTCGGCACTATGATCGTGAAGACCGATAGGAGCCGGCAGCGCGATCGGTCTTCTTCGGGCTTGGCTTCGTCGGTGGGCTCGACCTGGAAGGCTCGGAGCTCTTCTCAGGCCAGTCCTCTGAACAGGTTTGGTAGCAGCGTGGATGACGATGAAGACGACGGTGGCGATTTTTCAACCTTCGTCGTGCGTTCGACGGCGAGGTCCGGCGACAGAGAGTCTATTAGTGGAACCGTGGTGCGGCGAACGAGTGGCGGCAGCGGTGGCAGCAGTACCACGATGGAGATGGCGGTGGCGAGCATGCAGGCGGCTGGGGAGTTTGGATTTGGGAAGCAGAGGAAAGGAAGCGGATCTTCGCAGAACGAGGAAGGGAGGCAGCAATCGATAACGACCAAAGTCTCCACGAGTTCGATCCCTGAGAGTGTTACCAGAGAGGATCCTACGACCAAGTACGAATTGCTCAATGAACTTGGTAGGTACCAAGAAGCAGTTCGAGCTAGTTGTTTTTTTTATCTTCATTCGTCTTTTGTTTTTCTGATCGATTGTGTATTCCAAATTATTATAACAATGGTGTCAATAAAGTTTAGTTTGATGTATGGCAGGGAAGGGGTCCTACGGAGCTGTTTACAAAGCAAGGGATTTGAAAACCTCGGAAATGGTTGCTATCAAAGTAATCTCACTATCTGAAGGGGTGAGTTTCTGTTCTGTTTGTATTCATATACTTGCACTCTGGTCGTTTACTGAATTACACTGAGTTTGAACTTTTTTAAATGAACTATGATGATTCTTGTGCTTATTAGGAGGAGGGATATGAGGAAATCCGCGGTGAGATAGAGATGTTACAACAATGTAATCATCCAAATGTTGTCCGGTATCTTGGAAGCTATCAAGGAGAAGAGTATCTTTGGGTAAGCATTCTTTTTCCAAACTAGACTCATTGTTAATACTCCAGATGGCACTGCTTTTTGTGAATCTCTTTCTAAATTAGAGTTTTCTTTGTGACTTGTCAGTAATGATGTGTTCTTGTTTGCTTGGGTTTCCTTATGGTGGTGGTGATTAGCTAATGATTTATTTAGAGGAATGTCTTTGACAAATGTGAAGAGTGACTGACAAGCCTTTTCTAGTTTTGCTTTTGTTTTTTCTTGCTTCTTTCATCAAGACATCTTTTCTAATCTGTTTTCTTAGATTTGTCTTTCCTAACTCCCTCTACCACATAAACTTCAATACTAGTGATGTGTTTGACATTGCTTGTTAAAATATGTAATCTAAATTCTGATAAAGATTTTGGCAGATAGTGATGGAATACTGTGGTGGTGGTAGTGTTGCTGATCTGATGAACGTGACTGATGAACCATTGGATGAGGGTCAAATAGCATATATCTGTAGAGAAGCACTGAAGGTATTGTTGATTGACTGAGTTAGCTGCATGTATTGTCTGACTATATTACGACATGTTGATTTTCCCTTTAACTTCTTCCATGGTTTTCAGCTGAAGTGTTCTTGATTGCTTTAGGCAGAATTTGGAGAACAAGATGTTATAGTGGAGTCGTTTGAACCAAGTTTTCTTGCGTGTTTTTTTTTTTGTTTATTGATTTCTAATATTTTCCTTTATTATGTGTAGGGACTTGAATACTTGCACTCTATTTTTAAAGTTCACAGAGACATTAAAGGTGGGAATATCTTATTAACTGAGCAAGGAGATGTCAAGTTAGGTAAGTACTGTAATTGTATAGTTTTATTTTTGATACAGTGACTGAAGCGTCTTGGTTATAATGATCTTGTTGATAAATTGATAAATTATCATTGTTTCCTTGCACATGAAAACCATAAATAGTATACATTTAATGAGCATTTTTTCTGTTATCCTCCTCAAATAAAACTTGAATTCACTCTTTTAAGTAAATTTGCCGTAATTAAAATTGTATTCAGTAATTAGTAATAATGTCTTCGCTTATAAAATTGAGATGGATCTAAGACAACTACTCTGAATTGGTGTACAAGCTACCATCTAGAAGCTATTCTGCTATGAAAAAAATATTTCACGCAGGTTAATATCCATTCTAAATGATTGCTGCAACTATGAAAACGGTCAAGGTAGTTGGCCCCTCTGATGATAGTTGTGTAAAAAGACCAATATTCTTCACATGGGATTGAAATTTTCAGTTGATTTGTCTTTGTCGTTATCTTTTGATTGACTACAGTTGTTAATATGTCTTCTAATATAGGCATGCCCAAGCATGCTATATATTGAGTGTTCAGAAGGAGCCTCGGACATTATTTATTTGACAGATTTTCATATTTTGATAATTTCGAAATGAACCGATCCAATTCGAAATTTGTTAGAACTCAACAAAATAATTAGCTCAATGCACACAATTCATGGACCAAATGAGTTGAACCTGAGCTAAAAATTGAGCTCGTTAAGTAAATGAGTTTGACTTCAGTCATTTATAGCTTGATTTGTTTGGTTTATGAACATGTTCGATATAATATGTATTATATAATATTATATTATAATATATAATTATATAATCATCATATACATAAAATTTAAAATTAAAAGGTGCATTTTATTTATTATTTTATATTGAATAATTAAAACAATAGAAACTGTTCATGCTAACAAGTTGAACCAAATTGATCGTGAACTTGTATTTGAGCTAAAAAAATAGTTCATATCAAAATTGAGTCAAGTTTCGAACTGAATTATTATTGAGTTGAGTCGAGTTTAGTCTGGTTTGACTTGATTCAACTCTTTTACAGCCAACTTTCTTCTTCTATTGAAATTTAGATTTTCATATCTTAGGCATTAATGTTCATGGACTAATAACAACATACTCATCAAGATTCCTTGTTAACAATGAGCAGGGGATTTTGGTGTTGCTGCACAGCTTACAAGGACTATGTCAAAGCGCAACACGGTAGTAGTTGTGTAAATTCATTAAGTCAGATAATATATGCTGTGAGAAGTAGGAACTGGTTTTTAAAAGCTTAGATGCCAACGTTATACATTAGGTGTTAGATTATTAATTTTTTATCGAATGGCAATAATGGCAAGGTCAAGAATAATTTTTTTTTTGGCTTACATCACAATATCTTGATTCAAAAACAAATATTAAGTGCTCAGCCTATTGCTGACTGCATATCTTCTATGTTTTTCATTTGAAACTTTTAATAAATTTTTATTTGACATATATTAATCATACATTTCTGGCTTGTGGACAAAAATCTAGCCCTGCATTTAAACATGCATTTCTGGCTTACTTCATGCTAACAAACATCTGGGCCTGTATATTTGTATACTATGTGTTTGCTTAATTACATATAACTACTTTCTTCAAAATTGCATCCTTAAACTGATAAGGAGATGATTGTCCTTTTTGCATTTCACAAGTGTGCGTAAATCCATTAAAAAAGTATTTGGCTCTACCATTTTTCAACATTTTCTTTGGGTATAAGTATTTCTGATTAATTTGTGCTGTAGGACATATTCAATTCCCCATTCTAGTTCCTGTGTGCAACTTATTGTGACTTCACAGTTGTTCTCAGTCCCATTACATTTTTTTTCTTCGAAGTGACACGTGCAGCTTATATTCAAAATATTTTCCTTTAAGAATTTGACTTGAAATGAGGTGTTTTTAACCTTAGACTTGCTCTTAAAAACTTGCCCTTAAGCATTTTCGAGAATGACATACACTAATATTTAAAAGCATTTTTGTGCTTGTTATATGGACATCTCATTCATTGTTTTTATCGTGGCAAGGTTTTTTATGTTTTAGTTTAATGTGCTTGTAGTTCATTGGAACCCCACATTGGATGGCTCCGGAAGTTATTCAGGAAAATCGTTATGATGGGAAGGTATTGTATTTGTGAACCTGGTTTTCTTGGTTACTCAACTTCTTTTGTTGCTAGTGAAGAATAAGAATAAGAAGTCGTAAAGTAATGAAAGAATCTGCTATAAGACTAGATGCTACTGTGGGATATGGAAGATGTGAGAAATGATGACAGTATAGGCATGTGAGTTGTGTCCATTCCCTTATGGCAAATAGAAAGTTTGTGGGGAGAAGGAAGATGTAGGACTATTACATTGGATGTTTAATATAACCGTACCCTCTGTAATTTATCTGGTACATGTTTAAAATATTAAACAATTTAACAATTTATAAGTAGAAAGATAGACCAATGAAGATGTTAGTTTCTATTGCTGTGTTACTAGTATTCCAGAAAACATGGAAAGTAATCAGTAATATTTTGATTCACTACTATTCCTATTTACAAGGCATCAATAATCAGAGTTGAGATAAATACATAGTTGTAAGTATGAAGTATTGGATTATTAGATTGTTGAAATGTATATGATATGGTTTTCTTCATTTAACTATGTTTTTCAGGTAGATGTTTGGGCTCTTGGTGTGTCAGCAATTGAAATGGCTGAGGTATATCCATTACTTCTGTTTTTAATTCAACGATTTTCAAGTAGACTGTTAGTTTATTCAATCCTCTTCCTATGAGCTACCATGTGAATACTGATATTTTGTGTGAATGTGTTCAGTTGAAAATCACTTAACTTGAACTGATATTTATATTGAGAGGTTTATACTAAAATACATTTAACCTATACAGATAATAAATAAGGAACTTAAGAAAAGATAATGAATCTAATACTCTGCACATGTATACGATAGAGTGAACTTAGTAATCTGTACATTATTCATTAATTGTATTTCTACAAAGTCTAATATATAAGCTCAAACACCCTTCTGGATAGCCAAAATCATATGGATGTAATCTTTTACCCCTCGTTTCTTTTTGCACTTCTTCCATGAAGGAAACCATATCATATGTTTATTTATATGTTTATCCGGAGAAACTTCCTGTCTTCACACGGCAGGGTGTTCATCCATATTCCATATACATCTAGCTATGGTATCAGGTCATGCAATTAATAAAAACTTTATGTTCTCTCTCTCTCTCTCTCTCTCTCTCTCTCTCTTTCTATTGTCCTGACGCAGCATTATTAAAATATCATTTTGTGCTTGTATATGCTTAAATTCTGTTATGTAATTTCAGGGTGTTCCTCCAAGATCAGCAGTACATCCAATGAGGGTTAGTCATTTAGTACTTATTTGATATTGACTGTTGCTTTATTATAACATGCAATCTCTTCTCTCCCCTCTCCAATTCTCAGCAGTAATATTTACCTTGTAATGTCGGTTGATTTTATTGAACTGCAAGTATATCGGCCGTTTGAGGCTCCAAAGCACTTAACATTTTTTTAAAGTGAAGCATCCATGTTTTGTTTATTCTTTTTGTGGGGGTGAAATGGATGGTGATTTATCTTTTATTGCTACAGGTTTTATTCATGATATCCATCGAACCAGCTCCAATGCTTGAGGATAAAGAAAAATGGTATGTTCTGACTTTCTGTTGTTTATACTATAATCAGAAAGCTGTACTTTTTGCTGCTAATTTGTAATTCGGTATATAATTGAGGGTTTACTTGTTGATGATCTAGATCTAGGATGCTATTTGGTTTAGATGATCCTAGTGATTTCTTCCATATGCTACATATAGTGCTTGTTATCCCTCTTGATAAATACATTATTAAATCATTGCTTGATTCAATACGTTTACTATACAATCTCCACTTTAGTACTTTATTATGGTTTGTGAGAAAATACCAAAGTAAGATGTCATTAAAAGTGAAACTGCTTTTGAAGGAGTAAAACACAAGGTTGGTGCATTTTTTTTTTGTTGAGTAGGAATCCTTGTATTTCGAATTCACTGTAATTTCTTCTCTTATTCTTGATGAAATTTCTTATATCCTAGAAAAATAAATACATGGTCGCGCTTGGTCTTTCTACTGGCATAAATGCAATTTAAATAAATAAATCTGCTTGTAAGTAATAATTCTTGATGTGGTAATGTCATTTTCCTGGTGTCCATATTGTAGTCCTGTTTATGGTAGCGTCTGAATTTATTTATGATATCTTTGTGAACAGCAATATTTCAACTTTCATTTATTTGTTTATTTATTTATTTTCAATTTTAGGTCTCTATATTTTCATGATTTCGTTGCGAAGTGCCTGACAAAGGAACCTCGTCTCCGCCCTACTGCTGCTGAGATGTTGAAGGTATGCTTAGTACTACTATTGTTTTTGAAGAAAATTTAGTTACTTATGAGAGTCTTAAATTTGCTCAGACGTGTGTTGTATGTTAAAAGGTAATAGGAGAGGAGAAAAGAAGACTTTGCAAAGAAGAGATTCAGTCGATCTGTATTTTTGCAGATTTAGAAATATTTTGATAGAAAAAAATGGCAAATGGTAAAATGGAAAGTTGAGAGGGATTGGAGAAACTATTTTTATCTTGATGACTCTATTTGCTTCTTTTTGCGAGGAGTAAGCACTAATTCTTCTTTGAGTATATATGATTTAATATCCTTTCGGAAAAAAAAGTGGTATTAAATATAAAACCTTTTTTTTTCCGATAAATAAACCGGTTTGTATTCTTTAGTACGTTATTCAACATACTTAGATTTTAGCAGTTGATTTATTAGGTATGATTAAATTATAGTAGTTACAGAAAAGTATAGAGCAGAGTCTATCCACTAATTAATCAGTTGGATAAAGTTTTTGTCAACGTTTGTATACTGATTTTAATTTATCCATATTACATGCGCAGCTTTAACTATTAAGTTTATGCTCAAACTAGAATTATAGTGTGGTATCACATTAGACCTAAGGTTTTAAAGTTCCTCTGATTACAATTATATGTTATGTATATGGAGAATCTTATTGTATGAATTTATGAAGGCACATTACATAGGATGGAAATTACTGATTTTATTCTAAAATAATTCTCTTCAATCTGTTTTTTTAATATGATGATATATTTATTTTTTTATTTTCGCCTATTAAATCAAAGTGTTAATCTTGATTCTGGTAATGACTTGAAAATAATAACAAAATCTGAATGGCTGTATAGAGTGTTTTGGTATTCCAATTTACTGCACAGCATATAATGATAAATTGAAATTAATAATATCCAACATGGGTTGGCATGAATGGTCATGGATCCCGAGGAAAAATCTCACCATTCTTTGCCTGTGTTTTTGAATTGCCCTCAAGCTATCCAAAATGCCGCTTGGTAGGCATACCTTCTCAGGGAGGTCCCTGGCACCAAGGAGCTAATTGAGAATTGTGATTGAGTAAAACTGCTTGTGGGGCCTATAATAGTCTTAGTTAAACTTTGGTGGCCTCGCCAGCAAGTAAGTAGTGCCTTGCGCAGTAGGATTAGGGGTGAAATCACTTCCTAACAGTTTTATCCACCAAAGAAGAAAAAATATTAATAATTAAGGATGTCAAGGTGCAGAGTGGCTATCTGGGATTACTTAGTTAGTCCTTTGAGTGATGGCTTATCAGGCGTGAACATTATCTTGGCTGCTGCATGTAATCAATGACTAGACAAACACTAAACTGTATGCCTTAATTTTTAAACTAATTTGGTTAATGTCTATCTAGTGTGCAATTGCAAATTTCTTTTCTTTGTAGTATTTCCATTGAGTCAGAGTTCTTTTCTGTGGCTGTGTAGCACAAATTCTTTGAAAAATGGAAAACTGGATCTGCTGCAATGTTGCCAAAACTAGAAAAGGCAAGGCAAGTCAGGGCTTCAATGGCTTTGCAGGTGCAAACTCTTGCTCCAACTGCTTCGGGAGATCAGGTATGACTAAAACATCCCCCACTCTCTTTTATAGTCTCTTGCTCTCTTACACACAGGCATGCACATCTACTAAGACTTGTCCTTATTATCTACCTTATAGATTGGAAAATTCAAGAAAGACATCATTTCAATGTGTAATACATGTTTTTAATCTGAAGCAGGCTATGTTAACTACAAAGATAAATGACGAATATGGAGATACTGTTCCATCCAGACCTCATAACGTAGGTGTTGAGAGAGCTGCTGATCTCTCATCACATGGCACTGTGAGGAAGGTGCATAAGGTGGAAGATGTGGATGCGAGTGAAGGTCTGTGTTTTTTGCATCTTATCTGTAGCTTGACTGCACTTTTTCAAGATAGATTATTTGTTACTTAAATTATGTGTTTCACCTTCTGCGGTGGAAGAGATGGGCTTTTTGAATAGGCATTGTGCATATGAATTCCCACTGTATAGCCTGCTGAAACTGAGAAAGAGTGGGAATACATGGAGGCCCATGTAGCCCTCAACCTGAAGTCTGGTTGGATTCAGTTTGTGTTTGTGACCACCTTTATTAAAGCATACTTATAGGTTCTTGAACTTAACTTTTAAACTTAATTGCTTAGTCATTCAAGGACTGGTTTGGTGGTGATTACTAGGAGTTATGAAACGTGTTAACTTTTTCATTTTACTATCTACTCATAATAACAAAATCAGATTATTGTGTTTGAAATCTATAGTGTTATATCACAACCACGACTGCCGGAATGTTGTATGAATTATGATAGTTGTTTATTTATTTTAACCTTTTGTCTCTAGTTTTTAGCTCCTGTATGGAATATGGATAAACAAGATTTACATTCATGCTAACTTTTAGCCAGAGTGAATGTGTGTGTGTTGGAATCTCTCATGATCAGATATGTTTCTTTTTTATGAAATTTTATCTCACATCCTTTAAATTTTCCATAGATTCATTCATTGTATAGGGTCTTTGGCTTTTCCCTAGATATCATGCTTACCATAATTTATTCTTGTTTGGTTTTTATTGTATCATTCATTGTTCTAGTATTTGAACTGTGGTCTTTGACCAAGTTCAATGGTGTTGTGTGGTCCATATAGCTAACCTTACTTACTGGGATAAAACTTTTGTTGTTGTATTCATTATTCTATAATATTCTAAACAATCTGGGTGTTTTGTAAACTTTATGAGAGTCTGATGGCTAAGCCACATGGGTTGCAGACCAGTTGGTACTATGAGTGCCATTGTATCCAGGGTTTACTACGTGAATCTTGAGCTCGATTTTCCCTGAGCTTCTTTCTTCCATCTCCCTCATATATATACTTTGTAGCGGTCTCTTACCATATTTTTGGATTCAGAGAAAGAAAATAGGGAGGAAAGTCAATTTAATAATTTCTAAATTTAGTTTTGTTGGTTGAAGAGAAAATAAAGAAAAAGTAAGGTGGGAAAGAAAACTCTTGAAACAGGAAAATACAAAATTTTATCTTCATTTCAAATCCCAAAATTTGTTCTCTTTTTGTAATTGTATTCTTATTAATTTACTTTTCTAAAATTTTCACTTCCTAAACTTGGAGAAATTAAAGCTATTTTTTCTCTCAAGTGTGTGACTTTTTGTTGGGTTAAATGTCATGACTTGCGTGGATTTTTCTAGGTAACTTCGGCACTGTAATAGTTCATGGAGATGAATTGCACAAGACCACACACAATGCAGATTCTGCCGTTTCCTTATCTGCTCTGACCAGTGACACAGGAGGCAGATTGGCTGACCCTGGGTACTTACCTATCTGTTTACCTCGACTGCCTATTCGTTTTAAAGACAGTATTTCTGTCATTATCTCTCCTTTATTTTATACAGTATTAGCTTTGCAAACTTGCAAAATGTACGTCATGTTCTTATTATAGCCCCTCCCTCTCTTCTTTTCAATTCTCTGTGTCCTAATGTAGTTTGCTTTCTTTTATGGATAATCTTTAAGGGTTGGAAGTCTAAAAGTTGGTTTCACAAACACTGCATCCTTTAAAGGATCTAGCTCTGCTACAGATACCATACAATCGCCTTTACATTATGTTGGTAATTCAACTGAGCAGAACCTCAAAGCAAAAGGTGATCAAGCACAAGCTGGGATTGGTAGTGATATAAGCAATAGCATATTGAAGAACGAAACCATCAGCCGCAAGTCATTTGCTTTACAAGATAAGGTATTTTTATAATTTGATTTGTGTATCTAATGTCAAACATAGTTTTCTCTCTGAGATTACTCTATTTGAACAAAAGATTTGTGTTATTGAGTAATGACTTTCTTATTTATGAAGACAAGGATAATATATTGTTTTTCTTCCTTTGTCCTACTGTCGTTTGCTTGGAAAATATCTTCTTTTTTTTCCTTGAATTAATAGCCCAAATTTCTGCATTCTTAATTCTTTTTTGCCTTCGTGAATGTCTCTTTTAAGATTACAGCGCAAAACTTATCTTTGCAGCTTTGGTCCATTTATGCTGCTGGTAATACAGTGCCCATCCCATTCTTAAGGGCAACAGATATATCACCTATTGCTCTACTGTCAGACAATGTGCTTGGTGGCATGCAGCAGGATACCAGTGGAACTGGAACGGTAGAAGCATTGCAAGAGCTCTTTAGCGGTGATGGACAGTTGAAAAAGAGTCGGAGGGGACTAAATGAGGTGAGTGTGTGTGTATGTATGTGTTTGTGTGCGTGGTGCGCTTTTCCAGCCACTTATATTGGTTTGCTAATTGACATGCAGCAGATGCCTCTTCCCCCAAGCATTTACCAAAGATTGACATCAAGTTCTACTCTGATGAATTTGGCACAGGCTTTAGCCTACCATAAGATGTATGTCCCTTAAATATTTGCATAGGGCAAAAAATTTCAGTGCTTCTACATGATAAAGTTTAGTCATTTATTTCTGCTACTGCTTCAACTGGAGAACTGTATAGGTTTTCAACTATCTGCCTGTTTCCATAAAGCACACAATATTGAGGCGCTTGATTTCTGATCTGATTATTCGTTTCAGCTCCTCTTAGGCACCACGTGTTTTGGGTTTCTATGTAAATGTTATTAATCTTCATCTTTACTCTTCACCAAATTGATTTATTTATTAGGTGTTACGAAGATATGCCACTGCAGGAGCTGCAAGCAATACAGGAGCAGCGGACTATTCAAAATCTCTCTGACACACTCCGAACCATTCTTCGGTTGTAGTTAAGTAGGTATATCTTTTTGCCTTCATTCTAAATCCCCAACCACAAACCCTTTTTCTTTTCTCTGTGCCATTGATGTATAAATTCTTAACAGATCAGTGGCAGGAGAAGCAGTATTTGCCTTTATTATGTGTATGGTTGTTTGATTTAGACTCAAAAAGTTTTGCTGATTTCTGTTCACTCTCTTCTAATCTTTGTTAAGTAAACCCTAGAAGAATAGGGTTTAGTAAGCTGTCACATATTTGTATATGTAAATGTTGTATATCTATGGCTTTCAACTAGTATTGTTGCATACTTGCATTTGGCCATTTGCACATGTTGTAGACGTGTTTTTATCTGACATCATTATGTGTAACTTAATAAAATTCTAATCTTATTTAAATGATCAACCGATGAAAATATAAAAAAATAAAATAAATTGTACTGATATAAATGTTCTTTAATTTCAGTATCTTGAAGTTTTTTTTTTTAATCTTCCAAAAACTTTTTTTTGGAGTAAGATTTTCTAGAAACTTTGAAATAATAAAGTTGATTCCGTAACAAAGAACATACCAAATTGTATCAAAAGAAAGGTCCAAATAAGAATTTGTTGAAAACGAATTGTAAGCGGATTTGTTTTGGTGACAAGGAAAAAATTAAAGTCCAGAGTGGAAGTAGTAATAAGATGTAGAAAACTCAAGTCAAATACTACGAAAGTAAGATCTATTTTTTTGTTTATAAGTTATAACATTAGGAATTGAATTTTGTGTCATGCGCATATACTACACACACGTCGACACTAAATTTACATATTTGATTACATTTTTTTAGAAGGTAGAGATTATGTTACATTTAGTTTCTAGTTCTTTTAAGGAGGAAATGCGAACCACTTCTTAAGGATGTAGATTTTTTTTTAAAAAAAAAGTAAAAATAAATTGTGATTGGGAGTACTTGATAATTATTATTTCAGAAGTGAGAAAAACGTTCAGTGCATACTTTTTTAAGAAGGGTAAATCAAAAAATAAGATATATTTATTACATTTCAACAAGTGTTCTCAAAATAAAAATTAACACAATTTTTTATAACTCCAAATATAACCTAAAAGTAATATACATACATATATATGACTCCAAATATAACCTAAAAGTAATATACATACATATATATGAGATGGAGACATATTAAATAAGTAGTAGTTATTGTGACAAGTGAGAGGAAATCATTTGATCATTGTATGAAAAGTTAAGATTAAAATATTTGTGATAAGATTTAATAGTTGAGATTTATTCCTCACACTTGTTATATATATATATATGATTATGATCCATTGACACCCATTAACATTCCGTTTAAGTTGCTTTTCATAAAATTCATCGTTAGATTGAAACTAATCGTTTTATAGATCACGTTTATAAAATTTCTATCAATGTATTAAAAAATTAACGTAAAATATAGTTTTTAAATATATGGAAATAACGGTTAATGAAATATTAAACGATTTCGAATTGATGTGAAATTTGATAGATGTGATTTATAAAATTATTAGTTTCGATCTAATGGTAAATTTTGTCAAAAACAACTTAGAACTTCTGGAGTAAGTGTTGTGTGAGTTAATTCACTTAATAGTTCTTTGTTCGCATCGAATATGTTTGATCTAACCTTTTGATTGAAAGTTCTTAACCTATAGAGCAATCATGCAAAATTTCAATTAATTTTAAAATTTGTTGATATTTCATCAATTGATATCAATTTAACGAATTTTGTATAAAGTCTATTATTTATTAAATTTTAGTCAATTGATAAAATATAGAAGTTTTTAAAACAATTGAAAATTTGTATAATTGATCTATTTATATGTTAATAGTTTTCAACTAAACAGTTGGATCGACGATATTCGACATGCATAAAGAGTTATTGAGTGAAGTAACTCACACAATACTTACTCTTAAAGAGTGAATCGATGATATTCAATATACATAAAGTACCAATGTGTTTTTTTGGTCAAGGGTCCCAACAATTGAATAGACTTTCCACAAAATTTATTCAATTTAAAAAGTGCACATATTGTCGATTAATTGTTAATAAATCTAAGGTGGCTTTTAATATAAGTGATTTTCCTTATATTTGATACATCACCTAAAATGACTTGCTATTACAAGTTAACATTTCCAAAAAAAGTTGGTAGACAAGGAGAAGAAGAGGGAGAACATGGGGATTTGGTAGTAGATGGAGTAGTCGGAGGAGCAGTGGGGGTGGCCGGAGGTGTACATGATGGCAGTGGAGAGCTTGGACTATGGTGCAGGGAAAGGTAACCGGTAGTACCAATAGCTGATAAAAATTTAGGTGGCATTTTGCCTATCACACCACTTTTTTGGTGCACAACACAAGTTTTTTTTTTTCAATTCTAACCTTTGCTCGGACATTAAGGTTTGAGTGAAGGTTCTATTTTTTTTTCACCTCAGACAAAAACGGAAGTTAATATCTGAGCGAATATGGACATTAATGTCTAGTGGTTTGGTTGTATGAAAATGTTTGAACAATAATTCTCCTAAAGTTTAAGTTTCAAAATGGACATTAAGGTCTGAACGAAAACGGACATCAAGTATATAAAAAATGTTTCAGCGATGATTCTCCTGAAGTTTACATTCTAAAAGGGATATTAATGTTCGAGCAAAAACGGATATTAATGTCCATTTAGTCAGATGTCATGAAACAAATAGAACCTCGCTCGAATATTAATGTCCAAATGAAGGATAAAATGGAAAAAAAAAAATTGATACGGTGAGCCAAGAAAACAGTGTAGTGCGCACAGTGACACTCTAAAAATTCCAATTCTTCAATATTAAATTAATAAATCGAACTGTCCAGATTTTTTTTTTACTCAAAAACTTACGTTAAATGCAAACTAAATCTAATTAACCACTGAAACATGGTTTGCCTTTTTATTTTTTAATATTTTCATTTTTATTTACGCCATAAAATAATTCCATGTGAGCCCATAATTGATAGTAGCCGATCTACATTGCTCGGAAATCTCTGCTACAAAACCAATAGGATTGTGTTACCTATTGTGTTAATGGTAAGGGATTTACAGGATAAGAATGTAGTATCAATCACATTTTGGGTTCAAATTTTTTGTGCTCACATTTGTAACAGAAAAAGAGAAAAACACGCCATAAATCAGTTCCAGGCTCCCAGCCATAGGTTACATGTTACAGCTTATTTGATCCTAAAACTTGGTGGCCACTGGCCAAACATTTGATCATTAAGGCTATATTTGAATTGATGGTATATAATGTAGTGAAGCGGAATAAAGTAAAAAAATAAATAAAAAAATTATTGTTTGGATATTTTAACACAGAATAAAATATTATTTTCATTTTATTGTTTGGAAATAAAATGGAGCGGATTGTATTATAATATTTTTTTTATATTACCCTTTATTTTAATTACCTCTTTGATTTCTTTCTATTTTTTACTGTTTGTGACTCTTTTACATATAATTTACACATTTTAATGAAATTAAAATAATTATTCCTTGTTAATTTTAGTTTTAATTTTAATAAAAATTTATATTAGTTATTTTTTAAATAAATGAAAGAAAATATATAGTAATATTATTACTTGTTAAAAAGACATCTCATATTAAAAATAACTTTAACATAAATAATTATATAAATTATATTATGTATTATAAGAAGACAAAATCAAGCCTTCTTTGTGCCTCTCCCAAATACTTTAACTAAAGATAAAATAAGTCAAAGAGTTGGAGATATCAAAAGCTTAGAAATTCTTCAACCCGCAAAAATAATAGCTTTAAAATACAGTAGCAGATTTTACTAGTGACTTGTGAGGTCCAAGGTTGGGTCTACGGTTAGGTCAATAAGGCAATCGCCTAAGGCCCCAAATTTTAGAAGGTCGAAATATTTATTTAATAGAACGGTTAATGTAAATTTTAAAATTATTTATAAATTTTTAATATTATTATAACATGATTAAATTATTTTTTATTTGCACAATAATACTATAGTGAAAGAAATACTGAACAGGTGAAATTAATATTTTAATAAAATATTAAACTATATAAAAGATTTAATTCATTTTCAAATACAAAATTATTTATAAAATACCTATGACAACAAATATTTTATAAGATAGGTTGTTGAATTAGTTATAGTATCTATTGAGACAAACATGTTAAACCCGTTTGTATTAAAATTCTTGATAAATAAGTAGGACAACAAAAAAAAATCTTGATATATAATACGATATGTTAAAATAGGCCTTTGTCATAAATTTCACTTTAAGCCTCAAGAATTCTGGATCCGACTTTAGCAAGGCCAATGACAAACACACACCTAATAAAAAAGCACATGAACATATACTAGTAAATAACATAATAACTGCAAATCCCGTTGATGCACTTTCACCAATAAAAAAACACAATAACTACAAAATTAATACAAATAAAAATCATAATCATCAAACTTGATAATAATAGTAACAAATTTATAAAATTCCTACAAATATGACTTCAAATTAAATTCAAACAAAGTTTAAGACTAACAAATGAAGTGAAACAGAATAAAAAACAAAGATATAGATTAAATCTAAAAGTTCACAAAAGTTTGAAATAGCAGCGAGCCTTTTTATAGTTGAAATGCTGAAAAGGGAAAAATTGCATCCCATTAATACATAAGCACTTCTTTAACAAAAGGTCACTCCAGACAAAAAGAAAAAAAAATTGCTATACTAACACTTAAATAGCCATAATTGCTATAGATTTATCTTTTATTCCAAATAAATAATATTTTTATTTAGACCTCAACTTTTATACAAAGAAATTAAAACTATGAGTAATTTACCCTCGTAGTTTTTGAAAAATGTTATTTCATTTAGAGCGAGAATAGAAATTTGGTAAATGATTAGTGTAAATATTTTGAAGGTAGAAAAGTAATTTAATAATTATTCAATAAAATAGAAATTCAATTTCATTATCCCATTTCTCCCAAATTAGGAAGGAACAAAAATAGGGGGAAATAAGTGTGTGTTTGGTTTGGTGTTGGTAGAATTGATTTTGGATCAACGTGGTTTTATAGAATTGATTTCGTGTAAAATTAATTTTAAAGTAACGTGATTCATGTTTGGAGATTTTTTTCTCAAAATCAAGTTTAGAGTAAAAATACATTGTAAATTTTTTAACCCAACGTGAAAGCAAGTCTAACCTTGCTTCAGCCAAAATCAATCCTGGCAACCCAAAATCAATTTTAATTTTTTCTCAACTAAAAAACAAACAGTTAATTTATCAATCAAAATCGATTTTAACTCTGCAAAATCAATTCTACTCCAACCTAACAATTTTCTAAACATGCACTAACTGATTGGAAGGGAATGAATTTCATCTAATGCCTTGTCACTCCATCATCATTTTAAGTACCTTAACAATAGAATTAAAAAAAATTCTGCTATGCTCCTTTTCGCTCTCTCCTATTCCATTAATCCAAACACAGTATAAGAGACGTAACAAAAAGTCAAATAATTATGGATATAATAATAATAATAATAATAATAATAATAATAATAATAATAATAATATTATTATTATTATTATTATTATTATTATTATGCTTATTATCAGTTTAACTCAAAATACATTATAAACTTATACTTATAACTCAATTTTAAAATATTTATATGCACATGCTGTTCCCCACGTTAAAACAAAATTTTGTTCGGAGATATTTTCTTTTAATTTCCAAGCAGGTCGTGTATCGTCATAATAACACATTAAAAGACCATTAATTAATATTAATATATGGAGTACTATCTTATATTTCAATACTACTTTCATTATTTGATTTTCTATATGATATCTGTCTTACTCACAATTCAATATAATTATTTAATTTTGAAAATATGAAAAAATTGATTATAAATATATTGCTAATTGCCAATATTTATGTTTAAAAGTCTGAAATCATTATTTTCTTAATATGTTTACAAACTTAGCTGCTAAGCATGGAGTGATATTAGTAGTATAGTATAAAGTAGTGTTTCTTTAAACTCTAGCATATAAAGGAAAAGGTATATTTATTATTATTATTTTTTAATTGTACTTTTGGTATTTTTATTTTATATTTTTGGTAAATTGGTCTTCTAACCTTTAACCATTTGTTTGATAAATGGAAAGAAATTGTGAGAAAAAAATGTAAAGAAAGAAAATAGAGAAAAGAGAAAGAAAGAAAAAGATAAGAGAAAAGAAAAAAAAGATAAAAAGAAGAAAGTGATAAAAAATAAAATGACTAAATTGCCATTATAAAGTTGAACATAATATATTTTAATATGGGGCGTGGCTGACAGAGAAGGGCAACAGTGAGAAAGATGAAATTTTGGTTCCCTTTCCCAACTTTCTGTGCAAAGAGAGAAGAAAATGTTTTAACGTTGGATCCACCGAAAATCAGTCTTTCTTTTTGGATTGGGATTTGAAAAATTGAGATTGATTAGCGTGATTTTATAAAATTAATTTTGATTAAACGTGAGTTTAAAATAACGTGATTTTTGTTTAGATTTATGTATTGAAAAGTGATTTTTAACAAAGAAAATTGTTTAGATACTTTTATTGTAATTAATTTTAATGGTGTATAATGACCAAAATGTCCATATATAAATTAAATTAACATAATCACTAATGACAATTTATGTCTTCAACACCTAAATTTTTTTTTTTTTGTGCGCCTAATTAATTTCAGGAAAACGATAAATTACACATCATTTTTTTTAGATGTATTTTAATTACTATTTTTAAAAGAATAGTACCATAATAGTTATAGAAAAAAAAGTTGTATAGCATAGAAATTAAATTTTGAAGATGGTCTTCGAAAAAATAAAAACTAAAATCTGAAGATGGGCCTTAGCCCACTTGTTATCATGGACCAACAAAATAATATAATAGTAATAATTAAAAAAAATCATTAAAATTTTGGAAAGCAAAAAGAACAGCAAGAAGCTCTAATTATTCTTTCTTCTACCTGCATCTTGACGACAAACCTCCTTCCCCCTTTTAAGCTTTATCTATGGCGCACTCCTTCAACAGTAAAATGATACATTTATTGGTTCGTTCTTTCCACCCATAGCACCTTTTTTCAATTGTTTGCTAATAACACATATGCAAGGTGAGAAACCTTCATAAGGGCAAAAATGAGATCCAAAGTGTAGAATGGTAGAGACTCACGTCCATTGGATGCAGAATCTACAAGAAGTTGTGTTCGCGTTTGTCAAGTTTGAACGCGAAAAAAAGTATTAAACGTGGATCATCTTTTCAATCCAAACAAGAGATGAAAATCAAAAACTCGCGTACGGGAGTAGCGAAACGCAGAACCAAACACACTCTAATCTTGCCTAGACCAAACGTTGGAAAATCTCGTTTTCTCTCCTCCCTTCTTTTCTTTTCTTTTATTTTCACCCAAAATAAATAAAGAGTAAATGTGTGATTTCGATCATTCAAGTTTATAAAACAAATTATTCTTAACTTTCTTCGTCAGCTTTATAAAAATTAATAATGATTTTTATCTAGATTAGCGTAAGCTTTTTTAAAAGGAGTTTTTTTTTATTTTGTGCACAGGTTAAGAAATTTAATATAAAAAATAAATACAGTATTAATTGCATGTCAAATTAAATTTCATTAACTTTTTGTTTTTTTCAACACTAGATTTCTAACTTTAGTTTCTTAACCTGTGCAATATTGCACAGGTTAAAAAAACCTTTTTAAAAAGAATTTTTCTAACATGTGCAATATTGCACAGATTAAGAAACTAAATGTAAAAAATTATTATTGGAAGAAACAAAAATTTGATGTGACTGTATTTAAAATACAATTAATGTTATATTTTCTTGTTATATTTAATTTTTTAACCTGTGCAATATTGCACAAGTTAAAAAACTCCTTTTAAAAAATATTTGAAAGTGAAGAGATTAAATTTGCTCAAAATATAAAACAGGGGAGTAAAAACATAATTAAACTTATTTTTATTTATCTTTTGGTACATAGATTATTTTTATTTGTATGTTGTCGTTTTCTTAAATAAATGGTAAAATATATATTAGTCCATATAAAATACATTATTTTTGAACTTAATCTTTATAAAATTATTTTTTATGTTTAAGTTCTTATTTTTTTTTAGCAATTGTATTTTTAAGCTCCAATGTTTAATTTTGTGCTTTACTATGACCGTAGCTATAACATGTTCAACATAAAAATTTTGTTAATAAGAATTCAATTCTTTCTAAATCTTTATAACAGTTTGTATAATCTAAGAGTATAATTGAGTTTAAAAAAGAAATTTCTAAACAAAAAGAAGCAAGAAAGTTTTTATAGAGACTACATTAAAAATAGCTAATTTTATAGGAAAAAAAACATATTTTATCTTTAAATAAATTTAATTTAAAATGCTGTTTTTTTAAATCTTCATTTTTTGTGAATTTTTCATTTTTTATAATTAAATTAATTAATGTTTTGTTTATGGGTTGTGCTTAAATATTATTACGCTTATAAAAAATTAAATTAGTTAATACTTAATAATAATGCATAAATTTTTAAGAGTAATTGTAAGAATGGTAATAAATATATAAAACCTCCAAAAGGAATTTCTAGGGCATTTTTTTATTTTCATTATTTATATTTATTTTACGTATATTTTTTTGTCAAAAAAAGACTGAAAGAAAAAAATAATATTTTTTTCACCGAAAAACATTACAACCGGAAATCGAACTCCGTACCTACACATGTATGTATCCATGCTCTCACCGACTAAGCTAGATGATTAAGATAATAAGAGGAGAGTTTTTTTACAAAAACACTTAAATAAATTTAAATGATTTATTTAAAAAATTTGTTATAAAAAACTCAAAAAAAGAAAATACATTAAAATAGCATTTTTCTCATTTTCAATGTCATTTGACCGAGGAAAAGAAAGTATTTTTTTTGTAATAAAAATTTATCTTTTTAATAAAATCAAGAGAATTAAACACAAGTAACCAGCTTTCTTAATATGCGCAAATTATATTTTTTTACTCATGACCGGAGGTAGTAATGTATAAAAAATAAATAATAAAAAATAAAAATTAAAGTAATCAAACCCCGGAAAATTTGATGATGTTTGACTTTCATTTTGTTTGAACTTTCATACTACTTGGTCCCCAAGTATCAAGTGATCTTTAAATAGAACCCGAATCAGCACTCTGTCACCATCATCACATCCTCTACCTGTGATCGTGAAGAATCGTATAACTGTGATCCCTCCCTCCCAGTCCCACAACACATAAACCCTAATTTCATATTCACATCGCCTCCAAAATGGCCATTCTTCTAGGCCCACCTGAAATGTACAACCCTAAATCAACCACCACCACCACTACCGCTGCCGCTACCGCCGTCGACACCACCGCAGCAGCCATCACAACAGCCAAACCCACTGTATCTGACCCCTTCATTGACCAAATGGTGTCAAAATTCAACACAATTTCAACCCGATCACATCCCCCAATGGGATTAACTGAGAACATGTCCCCCACCTTCCTCTCCACCGGAAACCCATGCCTTGATTTCTTCTTCCATGTGGTCCCCGACACTCCCCCTGAGACCCTCACTCACAGGTTGAGTCTGGCCTGGGCCCACAAGCCCATCACCGCCCTGAAGCTCGTCTGCAACCTCCGCGGCGTCCGTGGAACCGGAAAATCAGACCGCAAGGGTTTCTATGCTGCCGCCCTCTGGCTCCATGCCCACCACCTTAAAACCCTAGCTTCCAATGTCCCCTCCCTTGCCGATTTCGGTTACTTCAAGGATCTCCCCGAGATCCTCTATAGGCTGCTCGAAGGTTCCGAGGTCCGCAAATTGCAGAAAGAAGAGTGGCAGAAGAGGAAAAGAGGCACCAACAAAAGAAAGCGCGTGTTTCAAAATGACAAGAGGAAGGGGGAAAACGGCGAGAAGGAGAAGAAGAAGGGTTTGGTGCCCAGAGAGACCAGGGTGATGAACGAGATTGAGAGGGCGAAGGTTGAGAAAGAGAGTGCCCATGCTGCCAGGGAAGAGAAAAGGTTCGCGTTGGCGAAGAAACTCGTTGACCGTTACGAGCGTGACCCAGATTTCCGGTTCCTCCACGACCGTATCTCCGATCACTTCGCCAATTGCTTAAAGCGAGATCTCGAGTTTTTGAAATCTGGGTCGGCCACAAAAATCAGTCTTGCTGCCAAATGGTGCCCTTCAGTTGACTCTTCCTTTGACCGCTCCACTTTGCTCTGTGAGAGCATTGCGAGGAAGCTTTTCCCTCGCGAGGAGTATCAGGGGGTTGAAGAGGCGCATTATGCATACAGGATTCGTGATCGTCTGAGGAAGGAGGTTCTCGTGCCTCTGAGGAAGGTGCTTGAGTTGCCTGAGGTATTCATTGGTGCTAATCGTTGGGATTTGATTCCTTACAATAGGGTTGCTTCTCTGGCCATGAAGTTTTACAAGGAGAAGTTTTTGAAGCATGATAAGGAGCGGTTTGAGGCTTACTTGGAGGATGTGAAGTCAGGGAAGAAGACTATTGCTGCTGGTGCTTTGCTTCCTTATGAGATTATTGCCTCATTGGGTGATGGAGATGGTGGTGAAGTGGCTGAGTTGCAGTGGAAGAGAATGGTGGATGATTTGCTTAAGAAAGGGAAGATGAAGAATTGTCTTGCTGTTTGTGATGTATCTGGAAGTATGCATGGGATCCCCATGGAGGTGAGTGTTGCACTGGGGTTACTGGTGTCTGAATTGAATGAGGAACCTTGGAAGGGGAAAGTGATTACTTTCAGTGAGGATCCTCAGCTTCATTTGATCCAAGGGGATAGCCTTCAGTCTAAGACTGAGTTCGTGAGGAACATGGAATGGGGGGGGAACACTGATTTCCAGAAGGTCTTTGATCGCATATTGGAAGTGGCTGTCAATGGAAATCTTAATGTGGATCAGATGATTAAGAGGGTGTTTGTGTTCAGTGACATGGAGTTTGATCAAGCGTCAGCAAACCCTTGGGAGACAGATTACCAAGCAATTACTAGGAAGTATGAGGAGAAAGGTTATGGCTCAGCTGTGCCTCAGATAGTCTTTTGGAATCTGAGAGAGTCAAAGGCCACCCCAGTGCCGGCCACTCAGTCCGGAGTGGCGCTCGTAAGTGGTTTTTCTAAGAATCTGCTGACGTTGTTCTTGGATAATGATGGGGTTTTGAGCCCTGAAGAAGCCATGGAGGCAGCTATCTCTGGCCCAGAATATGAGAAACTGGTTGTGCTTGATTAAATTGCCATCTGTAATTAGAGTTCTATAGTTAGAATTTTATTTAATGTTAGTTTTATAAGCGAAGGAATAGATGTTACTGTTTATGAAGTACAGCAACCGCTTAAATGGAAAGTGAGACATTGAGTGATTGAAAATATTTCATTCTTGAACTTTGTTGCTATAATTTTTCTGACTTTTCTTGCATTCTACTTGACAGACCCCTTTTCTTTTTTCCAAGTTTCATGTTTTAAAATAAAGGTGAGCAGGAGAATATGAGAGGAACAGAGGAGAAATTGAATAGCAGGGTTGAAATTAACAGGAATGACAATGAACTCATTCGCGGCTTTACTGATAATGAAGGTAATTAACTGAATTGTTTTTGCCTTTAAGAAAGAAGATAATTTATTTGACAGTAGAATGCTTTTGTTAAACTTCTTTGGTAGTAAAACTTGCTACTGCGATAAAATTGTAACCTTCAGTATAACTATGAATAGGAAATGCAGTTTCTGCGTGTATGGTATCAGCAAAAGCTATGAAGTTCTGCTTCTCTCCCACTACTGAACATACATTCTGCTTTCACAATTCTGTTTCTAACTGTCCAAACTCTGAACTGCTTTCTATGTTGTTTCTCAGCACACCTTGAGCTCTATTTCATGAAATAATCTTCTGCTGATTAGGCATTTTTGCATTTTGATTCATGTATTATGAAACATGGTATTCTCTGCGCAAGATCATTCCATTTGAGCAAGGTCGACCAGAGAAGCCTCTAAATGCGTCATTAAGCGCCAATCCGGCTGTGGTTTCACTCCGGATCACTTTTTGGGTGTAAGTGCGTAGGATTGTGTGATCCTATGATTTTACTTGCGATTTTGATTACATTGGTGAGTACAGATGTAAATCAGTAAGCTAAAGGTAGATTGAACCAATGTAGAAGAGGTCCAAGTGAGCCTGGCGGTGAAGATGACATGACAAAATAGATCTCTAGGCAATGGGATCCGTGTCTGAGAGATCTCCACAGCTGACTATATTTCTAATGATATTGAATTGAGGACCAAGCAGTCCCTGCTAGTATTTCCTCATTTCTAGTTATAGATATGTTTATTTAGGTTTTAAATATGAACTTTTTCAAAAAGAAATGTAAACGGAAAATTGAGATGTTTTCTTGTTTTTATTAGGAACGAAAGAAAAGTAAAACTAATGCATTATTTGGCAGCAAGAAGAAATAGATAATACTATTATCTTTTTGGTTACATAGGAAAATGAAAAAAACAACTACGAGAAATCTCTTGGGAACAAAGTTGATGAAAAGCATCACCTTGGCCAAAAGTTCTGCACACTGATTAGCATCACAAAAAACATGGTTAAGCTTACAATACCCATTGTATTTAAACTCATTTATTTCCTAATTTCTCTGCATTGTAAGCGTATTCTCCTCCGTAACCAATCCACTGTGGTGATGAAAGCTCAATATTGAGTGATCAATCTCTTTGCTTTTTTTTTTTTTTCTTTTCTTTTTTTTGGAATAGAATCTCTTTGCTTCACTAGAATCAATTTCAGATAAGATCTTCCTCAACCCCATGTCCCAGCACAATTCCAATTTCCAATCCATTTTGGATAGCTGAAACCTCAATGAATAAAATTTGAATTTGAATTATGTAATGTAATTGAAAGAATTGTAGTCCTAGATAGCATTTTCTAAAATAATGATAAAGTGATAGGATTTTGTTAACGGCTTAAAACTAGTTCTTCTCCAAAATCACTCCCCCTTGTAGTAAAACCCTAGAAAACATTAAGTAACCTATTCAATCAAAAGAGATCACATTTTGTTTAGCTCAAAATTAATTTAAATTTGATTAAATTGCACGATTTGGTCCCTAGACTTTTTTAATTATAGTTTTGATCTCTGAAAACTTTTGAATGTGACAATTTACTCTCTCCTTCTAGGTTCTCTCTTTTTTTTTTTGGCCAACAGTTCTCTCTAAATTATGACAGAAGTGACTTGTGTGAAATTTTGTTTCAGCTTTGAGATGTTCGTATAAAATCAATGCATTGATCGCAAAAATGGAGGATAAATGGATTTAATTTTAACAAGGTATTAAACATAGGGTGTTGCTTACAAGTGTGGGTACTCGTTAAGATCACTACTATTAGATGGTGTTGCTAACAAGTGTGGGCACTTGTTAAAGTTACTACAATTAAAAAATTAATTACATGTACACATTTTTTCTTTCGAAAATATAAAAAACTACACTTTTCAACAATATTTTATCACATATGACTCCTTAAAAAGTGTCATTAGGATACTCATTAGCATTTTCCTTAAACATATGAGGATGAGAAAAAAAAACTAAAATTGGTGCAATATGTTATTTCGGACTGATATAAGCATCTTAACGACCTTTCATTAATTTTGGAGTTCTTGAGGTAACACAGAACGAAGGACTGGCTTGTCACGTTAAAAAAGTTCAGGATCAAAATTGTGATTAAATTAAAAAACTTTAAGTTTGGACTAAAAGTGTAATTAAACTTTAAACTTGAAGTTGTTCTTGGATAATGATGGGGATCTCAACCCAGAAGAAGCCATGGAAGCAGCTATTTCTGGCCCAGAGTATCATAAACTAGTTGTGCTGGACTAATTATCTTCTGTAGTTAGAGCTTTGTTTAATGTTTCAGATGTGTAATCAAAGAAGTAGATGGTACTGTTTATGAAGTACAGCATAAATGGGAAGAGATTCCCTCGTTCACAATTTTAATTCATGAATTCTGTTGCCCTAGTTTTTCTAACTTTTCTCCTAGATCATCAGTGCATTCAATATGTAAGTTATGTTTTAGATGACAGACTCAGGACTCTTGTTTCATGTT
Source organism: Cyamopsis tetragonoloba (assembly GCA_037177725.1). Lineage (NCBI taxonomy): Eukaryota > Viridiplantae > Streptophyta > Magnoliopsida > Fabales > Fabaceae > Cyamopsis > Cyamopsis tetragonoloba. Next base: position 8,007,904 of record CM074120.1, on the reverse strand, counting down.
CATCATGTTTCTGATAAGTTTGAGTAGGAGAATTAGAGATGGTAAAATGAAAATGGAGGTTGAAATGAATTGAAAAGACGTTGAACCCACCTGAGGGTTTACACGTAATGTAGGTAAACAACTCAATTATATTTCTTAAGATAGGAGGATAATGTAATATACAATAGAGTGCTTTTGTTGAACTTCTAAAGTGGTAAAAGTTGCGACTGCAAAAAAAAAAAATGTTGCTTTCAGTATTACTAATTAATAGGCAGGCTCAATATATCAATAGAAATTGGAGAAAACCAGGGCAAAGGCCCCTTTGATTACAACTGAAAATGTAGCAAAACAGAAGATAACATGGAGAAAGAACAAAGAACCGAACTTAGGACAGAGTCAGGCCCCTAGCTTCTTTGACAGAAAATGAAAATGATGGGTGTATGTATGCTTATTATGCTCTTTTTATTATGTTCTTTGACAGAGTCATATTTCGATAAGAAGACAATGGAGGTATTTCTGAGATTTTTTTCAGTGGTTACATAAGGATTCATTTATCCGGGATCCAGGTCTCTCATCATGTTTATTCACGGACAATTTTAAAAAGGAAGAACGTGTATTATTATTAAGAAATGGGAGAAGAAGAAAGCTTAAAAACAAAAAAAAAAAAGAAAAAGAAAAAAGAAAGACTTAGCTTGGAGTTCCACAATTGTGAGCTACTGTGAGAACATGAAAAATAAAGACGGATGACTCATTGTTACGAATATAGGTTTGAGTTAGACACAAGTTAAGCTCAATAGATAATTAGGATAGGTCTAAATTAAATTAGGGTTATTATTGAGATGTCTAAAATATTTTGAGTCTATATACGTAAGTGTAATGGCAAGGAATTAGAATCAATGAAAAATCTCATTGACCTATTCTCACCTCTTGCTATTCTCGTTACTTCACACTTTTATTTTTTTAAATTGCTCTCTGTCCAATAATTAAATATTGAATGCTCTCGATATTTAAAAAACTGAGTAAAAATAGATTAATCGTTTAGTTATTAATTTTTGTAGTCGCTCAATGTTTATAAACCGTTTACAAACAAGTTTGAAATAACCAACAAAATCCGGTATAATTGACAGATAGTTGTCCTTTAAGCATCCTGACAGGGGTTCGAATCCTGGCGGTGCGTATAGAGAATACGGAGAGGCAATGCCCACTTTAGTGATCTTTATGTCTCGAGGGGATTAGTTTTCAGCTATCGGCCAGGAATACCCTTGGTTCACTCAAAAATAAAAAACAAGTTTGAAATATTAGCACTTTAAAAAAAAATAGATTTGTAGCTTTTAAACTACTTGTTCCTAGTTTCATTTGTTGTGTGATATCTAGAAACTGAGTGAAAATGATTTTTAAAATCTAGTAATATTAACTTGTAAAATATATCACTATTAGATTTTAATATCTAATTTCGCCCAATTTTTAAATATTGAGTGTGCCCAATATTTAATTATTGGATGAATGTTAAATTTAAAAAAATAAAAATGTCTGGTTCAACTACTGAGTTATTGGATCATTCGTTAACTCGGATAATATATATATTTACACTCACCTATTTTATAGAAGGAGTGTGTCAGCAAGCTACACCTTTTACTGTATTTTAAAAAATCTAGTTATAACTTGCTAACCCACTTACAAGTGGGTGTACGTTAGCAAACCCCTGAAGCTACATAGGTTTGCTAACGTACACTCACTTGTTTTACCGAATGAGTGCGTTAGCCAGCCAATTACACCTTGTGAGTGTATTTTAAAATTTCAAGTTATAACTTGCTAACACATTCCTTCTAAAAAACAACTGAGTGTACGTTATCATATATATATATATATATATATATATATATATAAAGCTAAAATTATATATAGGAAGCAAATTTCACGTTAAAAAAAAAATTACGTAAAATTAGCTACCTACACATGTATATTTATTTGTAGTAAAAATGTGAATAAGACGGAACCTTTGCGTGCTCACAAAAATAAGAAAAACCGCCGTTTTATGTTGTGTGGAGTTTACTAGAATTGTGATGTATTTTGGCTGTGACATTGGTGAGACTTGAGAGGAAGAACAACGAAGCATGGCAATGGCAAGAGGAATGATTACCAGGATGAGGAATATTACTGCTTCTCTTCTTCTGCTACGTACCCCAATTCCTCATTCACACTGCTCATCCTCCTTCCATTTCCAAAACCCTTTTCTCTCTCCTTCAAAATCCCACCTTGACGCCTTCTCCTTCATTTCCCTTCGCTCTTTCTCTCACCTTATTCTAGGTTCTCTCTTTTTCTCTCTATTTTATTTTTATTATGTAAAAAAGTAATCTTTATTGGCATGTCAATGATGGGTAATTTCAATGAAGTTGTTGTTTTGTTGGTCTTGAAGCTTGGATTACCTTGAACCCTTGTTTCTTTAGTAATCCCTAAAATCCTCCATGGTTGAACTGTTTTAGTCGGTTGATAATTTCTTAGTTTTTTTACTAGCAACTCTGACTAAGATCACACACGTCAATGTTAGAATTTGTTGGCTTCGCTCTATTTTGCTTCACAATATCTGATGATAACATTACTGGTTGTTTTTTTTTCCTTCTCTAATTCATTGGCATACCATAGATGTCCCTAGCAAAACAGTCTGTATGATCTGAAGTTATAGGTTACATTTTTTTACTAGCTTTTTTATGAAATTATCATCTTAACAGGTTCAAGTATGTTAAAATTTGCAGGCGAGACAAGTGACGAAGGCTCAACAGATGGATGGGAAGAAGAAGAAGAGGGTGAACCTGAGGTACCACATTTTTAACTCAAGTATTATTGTTGCTTTAATGGGGAGCTCTTCATTTCAAGTACATAACAAATATAATTAAACATTGCTTAAAAGTTGGTTCTTTGTTTATGTGTGTAGATTGGCGATGGGGGCAACGGTGGTGGAGTTGTCTTGCAAAATGTTCCTTGGGGTCAGCGAGCCCTCTGTATCGCTGAGGAGGTCCTTATGCAGTTCAGCGCGGATATCAAACTATATGCTTTCAAGACTACTCCTCGTGGATATGTTTATGTCAGATTGGACAAGTTAACGGATGAGTAAGGTTTCAACCTTTGTCATATACAACAGCCGCATAACATGTTTAAATTCTTTTAATAGCTCATTCTTGATGCCTCAGCCTCACTTGCCACAGTCTTCTTGTTCCTAGATTTTTGCTTGTTTGAGTAAATGAGTCCCACCTAGTGGGATATTGGCTTCTTGTTGGTTTTATTGTTGTGTGAGTAAATGAGTGTCATCTTGAAATTCTGTTCTCCTACCTCTGCAGCTGAGTGTTAAGAATTCAGAACAGAGTAAGATTGTTAACAGATTCAGTGTTTAGGATAGGTTCATGAGGAATTAGGTAGAAATCCAAAGATTGAATCCTTTCTTTTGATGGATCAGAGCACTTGTAGCCATTATGAGTAGGAGAGCAACCAATGAAACATTAAGAGACTGAGAATGTAATTTACTTCAGTGATGGGGATGAGTATGAACAGATGTGGTACATCCAAAAACTTTAAGAGCATATTAGAATATGACTCAACATTCTATTGATGAGGTAGGTGGATGTCAAAATTACATCTCCTCGAGAAGTATTCGACGTGTTTGTAGTAAACATTAAGGTACAAGCAACATCTAGGGATGTCTAATTATGTGTTCAACCACCCCATTTTGTTATGGAGTCAGATACTTGAATACTCTTGATAGGGGTAATGAACCCAAAGTGATACTTATTGAAGGCTTTCCTGATGTTTTCAGGATAGAAAAAAATTGTGGCTTTTCTCTTACTATTCTTGTTGAAGATACTACTAGGAATTGTTGCTTTCTTCCTCAAGGTTTCTTAGTCTGTGTTTCAGTTGCAGTGTTTTAGTAGCCATCCTTTTATTATTCTGTTTTGTTTTCCATTCCTCTGGCTTCATATTTGTCTCCCAACATAAAATGTGACCTTTTGTGTCCGTGAGTTATGACCATATTTACCACAATGATCTTGTTAGGGGTGTCCTTTCTGTTACCTTGTGCGCACAACCCAGCACAAGAACCTCCGATAAAATAGCCTGCTTAACCAAGTAACAGCCTTGATTTATGAAATAAAAGATATTTCTGTTCCAGAAGAAATAGCCTCCTTAACCATCAGTTAGTACCTGTTTTCTTCCAATCCTTACTCAGAGTAAACTTCACATATGAGGTAGGGATTTGGCCTTCTAACTTCATCCAATTCGCGGTTGAGTCCGGCAAGAAATTTGTATATGCCTTCATTTTCAAGTTTCTTATTTCTGCACATTCCCACTCTTTTTTGAAGCTAAGGCGTTGTTCTTCCAAAAGTTTTGCTCCGTGTACTGAGTCATGATTTCCCTCTCCTCCCGCTTCATCCACCACAACCTGCATGGATCAGGAAGGTTTTTCATGTGAACAGCTGGATGCAGTAGACAAGCCAGGAAATGATGTGTCATTTTTGTAATTATTTGTGAAAACTAGAAATGAAAACAAAACATTTTCTCAAACCAAACAGACCCTAGATCCTAATAAGTATTTTGCACATTCATAATTTTTTGAAGTCTTGGTTCCGTGATTAAGTTGATTTTGTTGGAGACAAACTTTTAGAAACTGATGTAGCTTCATTTTTAGGATATAATTCATCCATTTCAATTCAAATTTCCAACTTCAATCATCTTTCTTCAACCATGTTCTACTACTAAAGCTGAGGTCCTAACTGTCTTTTGCTCAAATAATTAACTATCCAATTTCATCATGTGCCACATGCCCTTGTCCTTCGACTTTTCAGATAAACTACTCCTATGGTCCCAATTTAGCTCCTTAGTGCTTAACGTTTGTGCCAATTCATGCATAATATTTGCTATCATTGGTTTGTATAATTCAATTTCAATGAGCATGTTGCATTTGACATGAACATGATGTTGTATTAGCATCCATAAAAGACGCTCAAGACCTTTGGGTCTCTACCCGGACCTCATGAAAAAAATGGGATCGCTTCTTATGGACTCGTTGAAAATGATTCTAATCTAGTTCATGGCCTATTAGAAGTTTATTTTAGACATCAGTGATGTATAATTTACTAAGGAGTTTACAGTGCCTTGTCTATTTGAAACATAATTTGTACGATAATACGATTTGTTTTACATTTAACTTCCCATCTTTCATTTTCAGATATGGGTGTCCAAGCATGGAAGAGCTTGAATGCTACAATAAAGAATATAAGAAAAGATTAGATGAAGTTGGAGCGCTGGGAGAGATACCTGACGATTTGGCTCTTGAGGTAGTGCATTGCAGTTGTTTCCTATAATTCTGTTCCAAGGGGATATTTTTAAGCAGTGAATGAATGTTCCTTTGAAGTTTATTTGTTTCCTAACAAGGCACATTTTTTCTCCAAAGGTTTCATCCCCAGGTTCTGAGAGGATATTAAAAGTGCCAGATGATCTCAGTCGATTCAAAGACATGCCTATGAGAGTCTGCTATACCGAAAACATAGAGGCCGGTTGCCCTGAAGGAGACAGGGTTTTCTTGTTAGATTCTATAGAAGAAGACTCAGAGATATGTGTGTGGAAGTTGGCAGATGTTAAAGCAAATAGAGACCCTGAAAAAAAAGGCAGGCCTTTAAATCGTAAGCAGAAGGATTGGAGATTAAGGTTGCCATTCAACTTGCATAGAATGGTAACTCTGCACCTTGAATATTTGTAAAATGACTAAAATCTTATGTTATCTTGATTCAGGAACATGGAATGATAACTACTTATCTCTACTTTCCTAGTAGTCATTACTAGATATGATATGTGAAAGAAATTTTAGATAGATAGCTTTTTTTTCCCCCTACTTTTCAGCTTTGTACTAGGTGATGTTCTGGTTTTCTAAATTTTTAAGAGGATACAAATATCATTAGCTGTTTATCTGGGCATGTTTTGTAGTCTAAGCCGTACTGCAAGAATTTCCCATGTCTTACCATATGCACAAGTGCATAGCTACATCAATTCACTGAGACTGCAATCTTTGCTTTTTTATTATGATGTTTTTTTTAGTTCATAGGAAAGTACATTAATCGTGATTTAAACCCGAATACCCACACACGCATGTCCCCATGTGCTTACCAACGCTTATCAACTGAGCTACATGGCTGAGACTTTTTATTACTATGTTTATTAAATGCAATAGCATTTTCTTTTTGAATTTTATTATTACATTCTTGTTTATATTTTAAGATTTTTCAACGTGACACATCACATTGCTCAGTTTTAAGGTATCCATTGAGGGACTGGAATTTTGTGAACTTGTGAAGTCTTAAAAGCAATAGTGCATCTTATTTACATCTCTTGCAGTGCATGTGTTCCTGATTCTGAAAAAAATTCATAATCATATAGAATGTGTTGAAATTACGGGATTATAACATCGAGAGAGGATGAAAATAAAAGAGAATAAAATATTATATTGATAGTGATAAAGATGTTACAATGTGATGTCTCATGAAAGAGTACTATCCTCCTATTTATACTAATAATTCTAGACTAAATAAAGTAACAAATAATGTGATATAAGAAAATAGAGAATCTAATCCTAAAAGATCCTAAGAGATATTATATGATAATAATACTAATCCTAGAAGATTATCTAATGATATGATAGGATATTATTTGATACTATCAAATAATAATCCTATAATACTCTAAGATATGATATGATTATGATACAGTAGAAATATTATTTGATATTTTTATATTCTAACAGAATGCATGTTATGAATGAAAAATTTGTCAAAACATGAAATAGATCATCATAAGTAATGGGAGGAATTTTCTTGAAAACATGTTTATGAGTTGTGAAAACCATCAACTTGTTTATGAAAAGTTGTAAATACATGTTTATAGATCATCACCATGTAATTCTAACAGGATATTGTGAATTACATGTTTATTAATGTATAAAATACTGAAACAATCCTTGTATTTCTTCTGTTTGATGGAATGCACAGTTTAATAATGTCATGATACTATCCATGGAGGAACTAGATAATTCTCTTTGCATAATTGCTGATAAGTGGTCCTTCATTTTTTATAGTGATGAATAGACTATCATATGTAATGGGGTCCAAGCTGCAGGACCACATTCCTAGTGCTTGCTTTGTCATTTTCTTCTCAATCTCATCAACTCAGTTTTTAAAATTCTTATTTATTTAAGCATGGAACTGTTTGTGTGGGCTGGGATAGTGATTATTATAATGGTGATATTTGTACAGAATGAAGCATGTTTAAAGGTTTGATTTATATTTCTCATTACACGTGTATTTTCAACTTATAGAAATGAATTAATTTTCATATCTTCCAGATAAGTCACTTTAGATGATGGGCTTGTCTAATTCCATATCTTCAAATAATTCAAGCTAGTCAATGTAGATGATTATGAATCTTCTGTCAAAACTGGATTTCTTTGAATTTCCAGTCTTAAAAATTATGTGGGGTATCAACTTCAGCATTGTCTGAAGAAAAGAAAAGTGAAACATTAGTATAATGATTTTCAATGATTTAAATATCATATCATCATCATCAGTGCCTAGATGTAGAGGTGCATGTGTTCAAAGGTGATTTGCAATTGTGGGTTTCATAGCCTTCACTTTTTGGGACACCCTCCTTTTTTCCTTGATTATTTTCATTTATCATATTCAATGCCTAATCTTCCACAATATATATATATGTGCAGCTGGGAATATATGACAAGTGTTCTGAAAGCATTTTGGCCATGTTTAATACTTATTATTCTCAAAAGATTTTACATGAATATTTCTTTAGGTTTTTATTTATGAGAACTTGTGTAAACTTTGATGATTGTGAAGGTAAAGAGGAAAACAATTGAATGTACAACATGATGTTGAGAAGTTGTAGTCAAATTATGACGTTTGTTTCTTTAGTTAAGCAGTTGTCTTCTTTTATTTGGTTCATAGCATGTGTCACGTCCTTCATTTTATTTTCTACTATTTGCATTAGAATGAACGAGTTTTAAATCTCTTTCCATGTCAATCCTAGAACAAGAGAAACAGCCACATGTGATTGTGAAGGAGAAGGACACACATTTATTTAATTATTTTCAATTTTCAATGGTGTTTACATCAATAGATTATCAAAGGAATAAGCCAGTGAATATAATATGAAAAATGCTAAACAATGCTCTTATGTCACTTTTTAAGAAATTAAATATAGTAAAAAAGTGTTAAAAATTGTAATTTCTTAATCTAGCAACTTTAACGAGCGTCCTTAGAACATTATTTAGCAAGACTCATATAATATTACTCGATCACAAGGAAATCAATTATGGATACGATGGAGTGCGGACAATTGATGATGGTTATATTCTTTATTGAATAATTTACTGTTTTAGTCCCCCACTTTGTAACCACCATGCAGCTTAATCTCTTACTTTTAAAAATGATTGATTTAGTCCCTCACTTTGTATGCCGTCATTCACTTTAGTCCTTACTGTTAACTCACACTAATGGCGTGATGACGTAAATTTTAAGTGCTTATGTAGCCGTTAAGTGACACTTAATCATTCACGTAGGATTAAAACAAGTCGTTTTAGTAGGAAAAAATATTCACTTTAGTCCCTCATTTTAAAATTTAAATTTCATTCTCAAATCATTCATTTTAGTCCATGGATAAAAAGAAATTATTGAGTAAAAACCTTAAATTTACACATAGCGATTCACTTTACTGTGTTGAAAACCCTTAACCTCATTTCCTTATTTCACCTTCTTGACCCGTCGTGCAAAGGAGCAGATTGACCTACTTGCGTCGCCGTGCAAAGAAGCATAGTCACCTCATTCTGCCGTCGTTCTCCTTTGTTCATCGTCCACCGTCGTTCTCCTTCGTTTATCATCCTTCTTGTGCCACCATCATTCTCCTACGATCATCATCCTTTTAGCGCCACAGTCGTTCTACTTCGTTCATCGTTCTGCTTTGTTCTTCATTTTCATTCATTCATTGTTTTTCTTTGTTCGTCGTTCTCCTTCATCCCTTTCTTCTTCCTTCAATCGAGCTTTACTTGCACAATGGTCAAAGTAGCAAAATGAACTACCTTGTGAAAACTTCAACATTGTGAACTCAATAAATATCTTCTTCTTTGATCAATATGAAATTTCACTGTAGTAAGATTATAGGTCATGAAGCAAGAAGAAGGAGAGGGTTGGTTATTGAGAATGTTAGGGATTCAAGGTTGGGTTAAGAACAATGTTAAAGTTTCAGTCAAATCAAGGACTAAAATGAATGATTTGAGAGTGATATTAAAATTTCAAAATGAGGGACTAAAGTGAATGACGACCTACATGTGATTGTGAAGGAGAAGGACACACATTTATTTGCATTGTGAAGGACGACCTACTAAAAGGATGTCGCTTTAATCCTACCTGGATGCTTAAGTATCACGTATCACGTCGTTAGTGTGAGTTAACTATAAGAACAAGTGAATGACGACTTGCAAAGTAATGGACTAAATCAGTCATTTTTAAAAGTTAAGGACTAAACTGTATGGTGGTTACAATGTGAGGGACTGAAACGGTAAATTACTCATTTTTATTAAAAGGATTTTTTAGGTGTATTAAGGGATATCATCGGGTCAATGATTAATTATTTTCAAAACATAAAGATTATCGAAATAAGTTTTATCTTCTTGTCAGAAATTGAATAATTGTAAGTATATTTATGAAAAGCCTAATATCTACAAACTAATTTGTCATATTTACCCATGTAATAATATTTTTTTTTAAAGAATGCCTGTGTAATAACAGGACTTTGAATGAATGACAAATGATATTTAATACATAAATACAATAATACTCTTGGATATATACAAGACTTCAAGGCAATCTTTTGCACTCACGCAAGGTCCCAAACAACGTGCCAAGCCCGTTATTTTTTTAGTCCTTGATTATTTATAATTGACTCTGATCTATAAATAAAATTAGTTAATAAATTAGTTTTGAATTCACACAAAAATTGTTCACATCAATTCTGTAAAAATCTAAAGTAAAATTAATTTATAAAGTCATAAACTAAAATAAAACTCCTTAAACTGATAAATAAAATAAAATTTCTTTAAAAATAAGGACTAAAATTAAATTATTAAATTATCTAACAAAAACTAAGTGCATGATTAAAGTGGTGTGATAGAATTGATTCCGAAGATAATTAATTGTGTTAATTGATTTTAAACAGAATTGATTATGGATAAAATTGATTTACTTTTGAAAAACTATGATCAGAAAATTGATTTTGAGAGAGAATGATGTTTGGATACTCTTTCAAAACATAGGTTTTATAGTATAAATTTGATGCATAATTGATTATAGAAAAGTAGAAACAACAAAAAGTTACTTTTCACAAAATCTAAGTTTTATATCCATAATCAATTATGATCTAAAGTTAACAAACATAATTTATTAATCAGAATCAATTCTATTCCAAAACAAATCATAATTTTAATAACAAATAAACTAAATCAAACATGCTATAAGAAGTAAAGCGATGGTTTACCAATTATATCAAAACATTAGCATGTGAGGTATAGACGTAACTGTCCATGACAGAAGCCTACACACAAATATATGGCTGCAAACAGTATCAATATGACGACCCATTCAAAAAGAGTAATCTATTGTTTTAATTTCTCATTTTGTAATTACAAACATTTTAATCACGGACTTTATAAAATGATTGAATTAGTATTTGTTTGGAACAGTTTTGATTTTTAGTTTTTAAAAATTGTATTGTAAAACAATTTTTAAAAACATTTTTTAAAAAAAGTGAGAGGAGTTTTCAATACAAGTTTGTGTGTAAATTCTGAAAACTGAAAACCAGATGTTTTCATATTTTAATTTTTAAATACTGAAAAACAAAAACTGTTCTCGAAAACTGTTTTTGAAAACTCGACTGTCAAACAAGTTTTTTAGTTTTCTAGTTTTAAAAACAGAAAAAAGTTTTTAAAAAGAGATATCAAACAAGTCCTTAATTTTTGATTTTGTATTTTATAGGTCATTTTAGTTTCTAGAGACTAAAATTAATTGATACTGACAAAATGCCTATATAACATGTTATTTTACCTGTAGAAGTTTACATAAGCAATCAAATAATTTTTTTTGCAGCTCACAAATCACTTTAATTCTTTAAATTACTTATAGCAAAGCCCAATTTTGGGTCTAAGTTTTTTTTCCAAAATGTTATTTGGTCTCTTACGTCAATAACATATTACATAAGCACTTAAAGTGCCATATAGATACTCTTTCATTATTACTTAATGCCAAAAACTAAAATAACTTATAGAGTGCAAAGTTGGAAACTAATTCAAGCATTTTATAAAGTAAAAAACTAAAATATTTCGTGACTAAAAATGAAGGATTAGAAGAATATATTATTCCATTAAAAATGTGCTTTCATTCATGAATATGTGGGTTTGGGTGAGAGTTTATAAACTTAATTTTAGATATTCTGATTATATAATATTAATTAGGGTTAAAATTCATTGTAAAATAAAACAATTTATAGTTAAAAAAACTTTATCTTTGAAGAAAATTCTTTTCTTTTATAAGCCATCTTGAAAGCAAATTCTAATAATGTTGAGTATGAAAATATCAATTTTCTAAATTTTTTAAAATTTGTTCCAAAATTGTTGTTAAAATTTAATTTAATTTTCTTTTTGTCAAATCAAAGATGTATCAAATTCTTTAATTACTATTTTAGTCATATAGCTGAGTTGGTGAGTGCATAAAAACATGCGTGTGAGTACGGGGTTCCTATGAAAAAAATCTTTACTTAAAAAAAAAAAAGCATGTATTTTGTTTTTCTTCAAAAATCTTGTTCATTCATGAATTTGGACTGAACCCCTGTCTAAGTACTTTATTTATCGAACAGTCTAATTACATTATTTGTTTTTCTTTCCCTTCTTTCGAATACGGCAATACCTATGCATCAAATTCAACCCGTTGCCGGTGTGCACCCAATAGGTTTATTAGATGGCAGTATATCAAAGTTTTATTAACTTTTCAGTTTAAATTCCGAATGATATTTTTTGTTTATGGAAAAAATCAACTTTATTATGTTTTTTTAAAACTTTTACACCCAAAATTTTACTACGTTGACATCTTACAAATATTGAATATCGTTCACCTAACTCTAATTTGGACGAACTCCTTAAATTAGTCTATTAAAATGAGTGAAAATTAAATTATTAGAAATAAGCTAATGGTGAGAAGTTTGGTGAATATGAATCAACTTGTATAAGGTCATAAATTTAAAGGAAAATTATATTGACTTCTCTTGAATTTTTGTTGTATTACACCAACTTCTTGCATATTTTATAAATTATATAGATTTCTTTTAAATTTTATCATCTTATTACATAGATCTCCCTTGAATTTTATCGTCTTATTACACAGACCTCTTTTACCGTTAAAAGTCTGATAATAAAACTAGTTAAGAATGTCATGCACGTGACTTCCAACCCAAATACATTAATGAATTGTCAATTTTACACATAAATTTTACATGCAAATTCAATAGTAAAGTTCACAATGTAAAAATAATGAGAATAATATAAATATAATTGGAGTAAAGTTCATGGGAAGTTAGTTTAAAAAATTGTATTTAAAATTGATAGCAGGGTAAAATTGACAATTCACTAATGTATTTGAGCTGGAAGTCATGTGCATGGCATTCTTAACTAATTTCACTAACGTACTTTTAACAACAGAAAATGTCTGCGTAATAATGCAGTAAGTTTCAGGAGCGATATGTGTAATTTATGAAATATGCAAGAGTTAATGTAGTATGATTAAAGTTTACGGGAGATAGGAGATAAGTGTAATTTCTCTTGAATTCAAATTTTGGTGCTCCTGTTTATAGAATAGAAAAAAGAAAAAAAAAGTGGAAGCTAACAATGGATTAAAATTTCCTAGGTCTAGGTGACATAATGCACTTTATAATACATATATCAAAATGAAGTATAATATATGTTTTGATGCATAATTAATATTCGTTAGTGTTATGTTCAGAATAGTTCACTTGAATATATATATATGTAAATTTAGTATAAAAAATATATATGTAAATTTATTTTTTTGATAAAAATATATATGTAAATTTTACTACTAGATTAATACCTACAATTGTTTAGATCATTTAAATTTGGCATACATGTTTTATTTTTATTTTGTTTACAATTTGAGGTACATGCTTAAGATAATTAATATCACATGATTCAATTCTTAGATTGATAAAACATGTTTTACAATTTGAGGTTCATGTTTTATTTTATTTTTCACAATTTGAGGTACATGTGCTTAAGATAATTAATATCATATGATTCAATTCTTAGATTGATAAATTTATTATTCAAAAAAATCATAAGAAGTTTAATTTTATTAATTTGACACGGGTGAACTACCACTATAATATGAAAAGATATAAGTTATAAAGTAACTATGATTCGTGATGTGGTGAAAGCTTATTTCGTTCCCTGTTGTTCGCCTACTGCATGCTCAATAACTTTGCTTCTATATAGATAATACAAACACATACACATAAATAAATTTAAATTTTTATAATAATTTATCTTTTAAAAGTAATAATTTAATTATCATTAAATTTGAAAATATAAATATGTTTTATTTTTAATCAAAATTTAAATTAAAAATAATATAAATATATATGTTTGCTCTTGTATACCCATTTATGTTTTAAAAGGAGTATGTTAGTAAATTATATTTTTTTAGTGTATTTTACGAAAGAGTAAAATATCAATTTTGTCCTCCAAAGATTCGTTTGTTATTAATTTATTCTTTCAAAAATTTTTATCACCAAATTAATTTTTTCAAATATTTTTATGTGTATGTGTTTGTATTATCTATATGAGTGTAATGTTTAAAATCTTTATAGAATAATTTGATAGTATTTTAAATCTTTATAAGACTAATTTAATATATAAAAAAAATATTTAAAGAACGAAATTGAAAACAAATGAATCTTTAGAAGATTAAATTAATGTTTATCTCTTTAAAAATTGACTAATTATTTAGAACTCACTACCTATTCTTAATTTATTAGTTTGGGTATCACATATATACTTGTGATTATAATAATAAGGGTTTACCTAATTTTTGAGGTGTCTATTGCCTCTCATTTTTATTTGGTTAAAAACTATATTTAAAATTAAAAAATATTTAAAAATAGTGACAATAAATAAGGTGACAATAGATTCACTCTAAGTATTATTATAAACTTCATCTTTGTTGACATATTTTTACTTATTTTGTAAAATATATTTTATTAAGTTATTACAACTTAGTTTTTTAAAATACATTTAGAATATGTAATTTGTTAATGTACTCCTTCTAAAAAAATAAATGAGATGCACATTAACAAGCTCATACATTTATTTTTTTAATTGAAAATTTTGATTAAAACTATTAAATTTTTAAAAGATTAAATTATTAATTTAAAACTTTAAATTCATTGATGTGTGTGTGTTTGTATTATCTATATTGTATTGTACTCCCTCCGTCTCAATTTATAAGAATCTTTAAAAAAAAAATTATTTGTCCCTTTTTATAAGAATCTCTTTGAAATTTTGTGCACATTGAAATTATTTTTACTAAATTATCCTTATTTAATCCACTACTTTTGTGTGGTTTAAAATCAATAAATGTAATAAATTGATGAGACTCTTATGATAATGGGAGAAGACTAATTTAGTTGGAAGAGAGTAATACTATTGGTTAAAATAATTAAGGGTAAATAGGGAAAGAATGACAAGTTGTTACACAAATTTAATGAGTTTTTTTATATTTACTAATTTTCTTAATTCTTGTGCCTTTTTTGTATAGTGTCTTATATTTAGGGATGGATGAAGTATTTATCTTTAGTTACAACGTAGACTTTTAAAGTTAAAGCATTGAAGTTCATTTGAGCGCAAAACATGTAAGTCAAGTTCTTAATTATGAGTTTTTTTTTTATTGGTCAAACACACCCCCACACTATACTACTCATAAATATACCTTATCGAAGATCGAACCCCTCCTCTCAAGCTCCAAGAGCCAGGACCGGCCCTGGGACATGGGTGAGTGGGCACCTGCCCAGGACCCAATGTTCAAGGGAGCCCATAATATATATATATATATGCGTGACTGTTATTTGGAAAAAAAAATTATTTTCTAAGTGTGGATGTTGTTAGTGCTGTTATTTTTAAGTTATGCTTTAAGAAATTATGATGTATGAATAGGATCGTATGTAATATCAAAACTTTATTATAGTTTAAATAAAAAAATATTTAAAAAAAACTCATTTTGTTCACTTCGTCCCAGGGTCTATAAAAGGCCAGGAATGGCTCTGTCAAGAGCTTTTTCTTATGCCATTTATGCTACAAGCTCTTGGCATATGTGTGGAATTTGATTGTCTTTAGTGAGAATGAAACGATATTTTATGCCTAATTAACAATTGTTTTAACTTCAATAATATATATATACTCTGAGTGAAAAAAAATTCTATAAAGTTTATTTTGATTACACAATATATATATATATATATATATATATATATATATCACATTTTGTAAATAACATTTTTTATATATTGATAATTAAAAACTAGTTCATCAATCATGATCATGATGATATAACAAAACAACAATGTGAAAAAGAAGGAAGAAAGCATTAATTACATACACCTAACCGTTGGAAAAAAAATGCATACCATTATATATATTATTTCCACTTCCTGTATATGATCCAGCATGCATTGATATCAAATTTTTATAAGAAAGTATAAGCTAATATTTCTACTCTTATATTTCTTTTCTCTTACATCATTTTCTACTTTTCTTTTCTATTTTTAAATCGCAATGGATTATCATATTTATCTCATTTTCTATACTTTTTTTTTTTTCGACAACCGAAGACTAATCTCTTCGAATTGCAGAGATAATCGAAGTGTATATTGCCTCTATCAACAAAGCTAAACCTTTTTCTATACGCACTGTTAGAATTCGAACTTTGTCATTATGCTAAAGACTTAACTATCTACCAACTGTGTCTTATTTCTATAATTCTATCTTTAATTTCTCTTCTCATGTATTTTCTTTTTAAAAAGAAAGAAAAAAAAATACGTGTTAGTTTCATTATTATATATACTCCTAACGAGATTTTGAGAGTTTATATTAGACTCACTTGTAAATTCCATCCGAATAATAATCATGAATTTATATATAATGCGTACAGAGAAAAATTGCCAGTCATGACAAACAAATAAGACAAAACTGTAAAATAAACATATGAAATTAAAGTAAAAACAGAGCTAAATGAAAACTCACATTACCAGACAAAATAAAACTAAAAAGTCAGAATAAAATACACAGAGCATTTCCAATATAAATATACAGTTAAACTGAAGACAACTTAAATAGAAAGTGCTTAAGATGGGATGTTGCTCTCAAAAGTGGTTGAAAATTAAAAATATCAAGTAGTATATATATTTAAAGGTATAATTGGAATAAGTCTTATGGCTTTTAGTTAAATTTTAGAATTAAAGTGTGGGGAAAGATGTGAGCCACAACATGGTTCATGGCTCTTGCTTTTTCCCTAAAAGGAGCAATTCATGTTATGACCCCATCACCATCTCATGTTTTTAATATATATGTTGCCAAAATTACTCAAAATGGCCTACCCATGTCCTAATTTGTCATATGTGGGACATTACTTGTTCCTTTGATTTTTGCCGAGTAAACCTGACTCGAGTTTTAATAATATATAATTAATTTTAATACAAATTATAACTATACTTAATAAATATAATAAGTTTTTATATTCTGTGAAAATATTTAATTGCATATTAAACTAACTTATAATCAATCACACTAAATTATTTGTTAGAGGTTCTCATGCTAATATCAAATTGTGCGATCGAATAAACGTTAAATCTGAATTTAAAATGTAAGTATTATTATTAATTATGTTTAAATGAATTTATGTTTATTTTATATTAAGATTAAACTAAATACAAGAATTATATATTTTAATTTCTTGCCATTTTTAATGTATCTTTTTATGTTTTATTTTTATTATATTAATTGCATAATTACATTGATCTCTTAATTATATTGTTCATTCTTTCATTTTTATATTTTCACCTCTCTTACACTCATTCTTTTAAACACTCTTTTTAGATGTGTAATATGTAATCATTATTTTTAATTAAATAATATTACATGTACATTTTACTAGCTTGCCTATATTGTTTAATTTTAAGATGTTGTAAATACTTTATACATCTTAAGTGTATACAAATTATTATTATTTTTAATTAGTAACTTGAGTTGAAGCTCCCCTGTTTTGGAACTGTAGCTTGATTTGGATTGCAAAAGATTCCAATCCACTCTTCTTTGATATTTATGTATATGTTCATCATTTGATTGGATTCTATGGGTGGTGGATAGAAACTGAAGAAGATAATGATGGTTGACATGGTGACATTATGTCTTCACTGCCAATGCCATAAAATATTTTGACATAAAGTTTATTATATCATAATTGAAGGACTCTCCCTAAAGATTGAAATGGCATAAACTTTCAATCATGAGCAGGAAAATTACAAGTAAAATACGAGCCATATATATATAAGTGAATGATAGAAAAATTAAAGCAAAAGGGAAAAAGGAAAGTTAAAAGCTGATGTGAAATTATAATTTACATGTCAAGGCACTTTTATTTTTTATATATGAAAGTTAATGTTCTTGTACCAAATATATTCATTATGGCAACAAAAGTACTCTCTTTAGGTATTTAACACTATTGTATATCTTGAGTTCAAATCTAAAATCACTTCATAAGCTAAAGTTACCCATCCAGTTAATCCTCACATTTAGAGCAATTATCTACCAAAAAAAAAATACTTTGGCAAATTTAAAAGTTAATTAAAGTATTTATAATTAAATTTTTAAGTATTTTTGAAATTTAAATTTGTATTCTTATTCTTACTGACTAAATTGGAATTAAAATTCTTATTCATAAACAATTTGTTGGAACTAGTAAGTATATACAGAGCATTATATTCTACCTCGATTTTAAAGAGTGAAGTGTTATGAATTTGGGCAAAATTAAGACAATGCTAAACCGAGAGAGAGAGAGGAAAACATTTTGGCAAAGCATTTATTATCATTACTGTTATTTCAAGCAAAGCAAGCTGATAGAGATGTCTATGTGGATTAATTTTGTGCAAAATAAAATATAGTGTTTAATTCTAGCAAGACACAAGTACCTAATAGTGGGTTTTAAAAAATAGTGGTGAGTTTTATTAGTATTATTTAGTTATGTTTTAGGGTCTTATTAAATAATATTCTTAGAACACTTGTTAAGGTTATTAAAAGTAGAAAAATAATTATAAGTGCACATTATTTTATTTTTTAAAAATAAATAAAAAAATTTATATTTTCTAATAACTTTTTACTATACTTAACTATTTAAAAAATAACTTAAATGCACTAGATAACATTTGTCTATGTTTTATTGTCTCTTTTATAATTAATATGATGCAAAAGAAACATAAGACAATGTAAATCGGATGAGTATTTGGTTTTTCTATTTTATCCTAAGATTAATTCCTTTAAAATATAAAGATTATCGAAATAGGTTTTGACTTTTTTTAATAAAAAATTATCTATACATATGACTATAATTTGTACTAAAACATAATCGATATTTAACAATATTTAATGAAATATTATTAAATTATTAAAAAAATATTATTAAATTATTAAAAAGATTGTCTTTATACAATTATAATATTTTTGACAAATATTATATATAATGACTATGTGGTTAAAATGTTATCTTTTTATATTTACAATATATATAATAAATACGAGTGTTTATAAAGGTCAAAATATTAAATGTTAATTGTATATTGTAGTGTGAACCAACATATTCAAATGACGTAATTATATATTAATTATGACAAACTTTTCTGGTTTGTCTATGATGACTTAGCTTTTTTTTTTTATTAAATTAATACTCTAATTCCTATTCCGGATAAATAATTAATAATAATATAAAATTACTATATGCATTAATTTTTTAAAACATATTTGTCCGTACATTATTTTTTGTTTTCTTGGCATTGAGATGTTATACAAAGGGATCAAGCATATTGTTCTCTTCCTTTTGTGTGTTAGGTTTTCAATAGATTAAAATTGTTCTATTCACTTGTGATTTATATTCAAATAAATTATAATCATTAATATTTAAAATATAAATATTTTAAATATAACTATTTGAAAACTAAATATATATACTTCTCTATTTTTATTCGTTTATGCTAAGAGAGAGAAATAGTTTTAATTTTTGTTTGTTATATCATGATTATTGGATGTACCTACAACTCAACAAAGTATAAATTCTTCATTAATAATGTCATTATCCTTTCAATTTCTGGCTAATTTCTCAACTCATTCTTCAAACATTACTAGTACTAAACTATTTTTTTTTATTAATAAACCAACAATTTTTAGAAAAGTAACAATAAACCAACAATTTTTAAAAAACGCAACTTATTTAAAAGTTCTTGTTATCTTTTCACTTCAATATTTCATAAAGTTCATAAAAATACATTTTAAAAATTATCAAAAATTAATAGTGAAATCTATATATTCTTGATTTTGAAAATTTGTCTAACATGATCATCTTTTCACGTGGACTATTGAATCAAGAGAGAGATTATATTAAACGATCTAATGACCGTGAATAATTCCAAATAAGTGAAGCATAAATGATTCCAAAATAAAAATCTTATCGTATAAAAATTTCTAATTTAGATCATTCTTTAATTTTTAGACTATGGTCTTTTTTCTTTTTTTATTACTTTGGTATTTGGATAACATATCACACAGGTAGAAAATGTTAAACTCCGCTGCAGTTGAGAAAATCAAATGCACCCATCAATTCTCATTGGTTTGCCAAGTTTTATTTTATTTATAATTTATAATTTAATATAATTTCTTAATGGTTCAATTTCTTTAGAACCGTAGACAATCCAAATCCTAAAACACGTCATATTTAATTATTTATACATATATTTATGTGTGTATATATATTTCGTGTTCATGCCCATCTTCCACATTCGTCAGCTTCTTCTGTGTGCCACCCCTTCTTCTTTTTTCCTTGTAAGCATTTCTTTCCTTTTTTCTTTTTTTTCTTTTCTTTTCTTTTTTATCGTTCTAAAACGTATCGATTCTTCGTGTGATTCAGTTTCTGGTTATCTTATACTGCATGAGACTATCATTGACCTTCACGTTTTTGTTTATTTCTCAAGTTTCTGCTGTAGTGGGGTTTCAATTGAACACGTTTTATGATCTGGGGTCTCTGTTCTTTGTTCTGTAGATTTTCTTCTTCAATCGTCGAGTGTGTACTTGGTTTTGTTTCAGCATTTTTTGTTTTTGGCTCCGATCTCTTGAAATTTTGGTTTTGGCGATGATACCCTTCTGTTGAATTCCCTTCTTTTTGACAATTAGAGATTCTGCATGCAAATTGAATTTATGGGTTGAACCATTTCAAATACTAGCTTACGATTTTGTTTTCTTTGATGCTCTACTGTCATATGATTCATGTAGGCATTCAAGTCATGTAGTTAAATAAACAGTAAAATTTGTCTAATTTCTATGTCTTTATTATCTGTTCACTTTCTTCAGATTTTTGTATTGAGCTGTGAAGCAGGATTTCGTATCTCATTTGTGTTTTAGGTTCATGCTGAAAGCTATATATACACATGTTATTTCATTGACTTTATTGTTTCTATCTGAAATTGTTTTGATGCCCTCTTTGCACTTTTTTTTGTTTTTGTTTTGGTATAAAATAGAGGTATCAGATTCTCTCAAACAATGGCTCTCTCTGGTGGTAATAAAAGTAGAGGAGAGTTGAGGATTCATGAGAGTTTGGATGAGCTAAGGACTGATTTGGCAGAATATGTTGCTGAATTATCCGAGGCAGCTGTGAAGGAGCGAGGAGTCTTTGCCGTTGCTTTATCTGGTGGTTCTCTCATTGGCTTATTGGGGTATTTGTATCTTATCTTTTCCATGTAGTGTTTCATTGCTTTCGTGATTTAGTGTTGGGTTTGAAACTTATGGTTGCAAACAGAAAGCTCTGCGAAGCTCCTTATAACAAGACCGTTGACTGGTCCAAGTGGTACATTTTCTGGGTTGATGAACGCGTTGTGGCGAAAAACCATGCTGATAGCAATTATAAGCTTGCTAAGGATGGCCTTCTGTCCAAGGTGGTCCCCTCAATTCCAACATCTCATGTTTCTCATTGCTTTATCTGTTCCTGAAAAGAATGGTTTGTTCGCAGAATAATTTTGAGGAGTGAAATACTAGCGTTTCCAATCGTTGAGGTTTACGTTACTAATCTACCTCCTCCCATGATTGCTTCTTAAATGGGAAAATCAAGCAAAATGTAACAACAAAATAATCTTTTAACAAGATGAACGGCTTTCATTTCTTATGGTCTTACCAGTTGAGTGACATTGAATAGCCGTTTCAACTTTTGAGCATTTATAAACTTTTATATATTTGCTTCAAGATGCCTAATTTGAATATTCATTGTTAGTTTCAAGGAGTTGGTTAGCAAAATTAGTTGTTTGGATTGTGCTTTAGCATTTATACTGATATTAAAATTGAAATTAAGGTGGTATTTAGTTCACCCTTAAAGTTCACAAAATAAGGAAGACATATGTAATTATGTAGTAGTTCTCTACTGATTTCTTCATCCACTTTCCTTTTCCTTTTTTGAAGAATGGGTAGGGGGGAACCAATAAACCCATATGTTTTAGGCTTAGCCCCTAAGGAAATGGGAGTTAATGGTCATAATTTTTTTTTTAAAGATGACAACCCAGAGTTAGCAGCAGAGAAGTAGGTGCTGCAACTGAACCTCTATATATCATTTAAGGCTCAGGAACAGACATTGAATCAAATTCTAAACACATTCTTTTGTCCAGCCAGTTTGCATTTATGGAACAAATGTGTACAATTTCAGTGGCATAAGTAGATTCAAATCTTTCATAAAACTTGCCGATGCCAAATATGTGAAGGGATCAATCATCCATCATGAATACAACTTCAAATAGAAACCATAACTGTTTCAGATTTTATTGAATCTCCCGAAGACAATATCTATTGCAACTGCACTTTCATTGATAATTTGATATTGACAGTATGAGAAGCATTAGCACTAGCACTAGCTTCTTAAAACTCCAAATCATACATTATTTTCTTGTATTTGGACTAGAGTGACAGTAAAAATTTTCTCGTAACCGTTGGCCTGACTTTGATAACGTAGTATCCTTAGTGGGTGGGCCCCAAACCAAGAGCTATTGTTACTTTTCAAGTGCTATATTATCAAACTCTGTTAATACTACTCATCATCTTCCTGATTTATTATACTCTTTGAATGCCTCATTGTCTTCAACGTTTTGTAATGGTTTCTTAATGGCAGTTGAATTAGAGCCGGCCAAATTAGCATTAAAGTAATTGCAACATGCATGAGTGTTTGAAATATTTCCGGAGCACCGTAGATTGCACAATGAAGTTTTCTACAATACAGTATGTAGCGCTATCCGGGTTGCTATGCTAAATCCATCACGATCTACTTGGCTGTTTCCCATTATCACATTGGAATTAAAGTATGATGTAGAATGGCTGCTTGAAAACATATCAAGTAGTCATAAAATGATTAACACCTGCTGATAGGACCTAGACCATTTGCCCAAGACCCAACCCAAATGGTCCTAGGTCACCTGCAATGCGTGGTTACCTACTTCGCTTTCATTTTGTTTGCTAATCCCTTAATAATAATGTATCTTGTGAATTATTATTCATGTCTTTCAGTTAGTAGACTATCCCATTGTTTTGTCTTCAAGTATGACCAATAACTGTAGATTGTAGAATGTGATAACCAGACAAGAAAAAAGGAAGTATAAATTTAGATTGAATTTATGTCAATATTTCTAGTTGATTACCTTTTTGTTAGTCCTATTTTGTCAATTTTATGCTTGCTGTCCGCACTAAGTTGGCTGAAATTTTTTTGTCGACCTAAATATTACATTTCTGTCATGAACTGAGATGTATGTTCTTTTTGAAATTATGGACCACTTTGAGTTAAAACTTTCCCAGCATTAATGAAATTTTAGTCAAATACAAGATTTCATCGATAGTCGTAAATTAATGAGGGATAATGGTAGGAAGAGGGATTTCTTGTCATCTTGCATGTTTAGCCCTTCAGCAGATTATGTATGTACTATGTGAAAAATGCTTTCAGCATTCAAGAAAACTGTTCTCTTATTACAGGTTAAATAGCAATATATGATGCATTACAATATCCCAAGGGTGTACCACCTTGCTTTTGATGTATTTATCCCAACAGTAGCCGTTTGTAAATGAATACAGGAACAAGGTGTGGTTCAACTAGGATGTGCAAAACTTTTGTTGTGGCTAGATGATTTGGTTCTTGATGCTCTGTGTTACACATGGATGGCTCTTCTGTGAATGATGAATATAATTTGTAGCTGGAGAATAAGAATAGCCCCATATGGTTGAATCTCAATCTGTAACTTTCAATTATCAGGCCTTAAGCTTATGTCTTTACTATTATCTTACTGTGCATTTGAGTTTTTGGCTGATTCTGTTTCGAGCCCCATAAGTTCAAGATAATATTCAATTTGCGGGTGATGTTTTTCACAGCTGCAGTTGCTATAATACCTAGAGGATAATTAAGAATGCAAGACTGTCAATTCATTAAGAAAGTTTGTGGATGTGATTCCCTGAATTGCATTTCTAAAAAATGCATGAGATGTTTGTGGATAAATTCCTTATCAAGAAAGTTTTTTTTTTTTTTAATAAGCCAAGGGAGAAAGAGATGATTCAAGTTTTGCTTGCTTTCTATTTAAATGTCAAGTTCACATCAACAAATGCAATATCGGAGTCTCTCGTAAATATTTTGCTCCGACGTGTAAAGTTACTTTCTTTTTCTGACTCTGTGTCTGTCTATTAACATTCTACGCGATTATTCCAGGTTTTCTTGTATCATTACTTTAACATGCATTTATATTCCTCTGCTAATATGCTCTTTATATTGGCAGGTGCCTATTGTCCCCAGTCATGTGCATTCTATCAATGATTCAGTATCAGCAGAAGAAGCCGCTGATGATTACGAGTTTGTGATCCGACAGTTAGTGAAAACTCGGGTTGTTAGCGTGTCCGAGATCAGTGACTGCCCAAAGTTCGATCTCATTCTGCTCGGATTAGGCCCAGACGGCCACATTGCCTCTCTATTCCCTAATCACTCAGCACTCAATGAAAGGGAAGAATGGGTAACTTTCATTACAGACTCCCCAAAACCCCCACCTGAGAGAATCACATTCACCTTGCCTGTTATCAATTCTGCGTCAAATGTAGTAGTAGTTGCCACGGGCGAAACCAAAGCGGATGCCCTACACTTGGCAATTGATGATGTTGGACCTGACTGCCCGATGATACCGGCACGAATGGTCCAGCCAGCTATGGGGAAGTTAGTGTGGTTTTTGGATAAACTGGCTGCCTCAAAACTTGAAGATTCCAATTTGAGCAAAGTAGGATGAAATTGAAACCCCTCTTGAGAGGTGTAAGTTTGTATTTAGTGTTGAGGGATTTGACAAGTCTTGATCATCCTTAGGTCCTGCTTATTTTCTTTTTGTCTGGAATAGAAAGTCTTTTGTTTTTGCCTTTTTTTTTTTGCTCTCTCATGAGATGGTGTTTGGAGAAAGTGTGGTATAGTTTTTGTAAGCGGCCAATAAATAAAAGTTGTGGAGAGAATCATTGGGTAATTATGTTAATGATCTCACCTGTTTGCAACAATTTACAGTTTACAAAAGGAAAATCAGTTTCATGTAATTCTAAGAGTTCACTTACCCTCACCCTCCCAGATCTTTGTTTCTGTATTTTGTTTAAATCATAATATAGTCTCTGCCTCATGATGAAAAATTTAAATGCGACTCCCATTTTGGGTCGAAAATTAAATTGGAGTTTGGGAGAGCAATCAGAGGATGTTATGTGGCATCTTTTTTCTCTTTGATTTATTTTGCATTTGTGGCCATTGATTGATGAAACATCAAACATGCACCATCTTAGATTCACATCATTCATTTTATCATTTGGATAACTTTTTTTATTCAATTGGTTTTAATACATGTTTGCATTGGAAAAGAATAGAAAAAAAACTATTGAAATTAATAGAGCTTTATTATTAAATACGTATTATTGTACAGGCTTTTTTTTCTTTCCAAAATTTATTAATTTTAACTTCTGAAAATGTAATAAAATACTTTTTTGAATTCTTATAAAATTAATATAAGTATCATAATATTTTGACTAACTTTTGGGATTGAGTTAGGCTCAAATCTAAATTGTAAGATTTTCTAATTCTCTCTCAAATTATCAGCCTAATTCTTAAAAAAAAAATTATCAGCCTAATAATTTATAAGGCATTCATATAAGGGACCGAATGGTTCTGATTAAGATGGCTTTTAGGGTGATCTTGGAATAAAAAAGACTAAAATGGTTCCTAATAAATTATATTACTGAAATTTGTTTGATATTTTATTGAACTAGTTTTTATTTGACCGTATAATATACACTTAAAATATTTGCAGTTAGATTACATATCTGCAAATTTTCAAATTGTTTAAATTTTTAAACAATTAATCTTCAGTATCTGAACTTTCAATCCAACGGTTAAATTGATGAAAAAATATCTCAAAGTCATGGTAGACCGCCGTAGTCCTCATTCTCTGGGGACCACCGTAGAAGACACCTCTTATTAATTAATAGGCATTTTATTTTCTTTTTATCTGTCAAAAGGAGCTGATAAGTGATAAGGCAACCTGAGACCACTATGGAAGGTCTTCGAGGCTAAAGAAAAATCCAACAAAGAAACTCAAGATAAATATTTCAAAACAACCCGTTTTCTCATTTGAAATTGTTTGTATACATCACAAATAATTTGAAATTGTTAAAAAAAAAAAGGAAATTGTTTGCATATATCACCAAATCATAAACAAAAGTTGTGCTTTCTTTTTATTTCATCTCAAATAATTTTAATACGTTATTAACAATTAGTTTTACTGGTGCCAGGTCCTCGGATAGACGGATACTGATTAAGATACAAAGAGAAGTGGCGTAATAAAGCTCAATATATTAAGTATTAGAGGAATGATAGAGACATATTTTCATTATATTCTTGCTAACAAACTTTTTTTTGAAGATTAAAATTATCAAGTTGTCTATTAAATGACGAGTATTTTTTTAAGCATTAAGGGTATTTTTCAACTAAAAGTTGAGAACTATTACCAAAGCTTGTTTATTCTGGTGTTTTACCTCCAACATTTATTTTAATATTTCTGTGTATATGGATTGTGCTCATATTCTTAAAACATAGGTTCCAGTGTTTCTACTTTCTATGTTGTACATTATACGATTACGTTGGATTTTAGGATACACTATTTTTAAAAATGGTGTACTATACACCATTAAAAAAATATAAATTATACGTAATTTTAAATTAAATGTATCATTCCGTATACCTTTTATTTATTCATATTTGTTATTTATTAAGTTTTTTTAACCCATTATAGGTGGATTTTAACATTCACCAATTTTAAAGTGGTGTATCATACACAAGTCATGAAATTCTATTTAATTGATTATAGTCCGTTTAAAAGAAAAAATATCAAAGAGGTATGCATACACACAAGATACATAATTTATTATTATATTAAATATTTTCGATTGAGTTTTGTATCCATTTTTTTATGTGGTGTACCATACACCATTTGGAACGTCGTGGTGTATGGTAGAAGAAACCTACAATTATAACCCTTTTATAATAGACCTTAGTTGGATAAATATATTAGTTGGAAAAAAATTAAGATGCTGAAGAAAAATTATAAACATAACTATCCAACTGTATCCCTGAATGAGAGAAGCAATCTTATATCAAGAGAGACAGTAGAAAATACAGAACTTTGGCAAATAAAAGTAAAGTAGAACTTTTGATCATTGATTATATTGGACAAACAATAAATGGGAAATGAAAAAAAGAAGGGTAATAACATAACCTCTAGCAATGGAAAAAACTCAGAAAAACAAATAAACAAATGAAACACCAAGTTTCTATACAAGAGATGTGAGAAACATAAGGTACAAAACTGATATTACAGATTGTATCATCACCTGGATCAACTAACAGTCTCTAATACTGTGCGGTACTCTGTCTCTGAAATCGACCTAATACCATATGGATCAGGAGTTACATCCTCCATATCTTCTCGAGGAGGAAAGCCGCGTACTCGACCAAGTATCCATTGATCTATCACTCCACAATCAATTGCATACTTGATGGAATGCTCTAGGTATCCTTTATCAGTTATCAAATCAGCTTGAACTGTCAACATTCGCATCAGAGCTGAAAAAGATAAGATGCGACACGGATTAGTTTCAGGATGTTTTATCATAAACAATGCAAGCATCCTTTCAATACATTATTTGTCATTGGTTGAAATTGAGGTGTAACTCACTAAATGAAGAGCAAAACCAATTAAATATGAAGCGTAACCCACAATATTTAGTAATGTGTATTGTGTGAATGTTAGCAAACTTGATTTTGGATAATTTCGATTAAAGTTAAGTTTGATAGGAAGTGCTTCATGTTTAAAATTTGTTGGACCTCTACTGCATTGCTTCAGAAGCCATGACATATTAATCGACTCTTTTCGTGATAGTGTTGAGCGTGATGTAAAAGAGGTCTGTCTTTATTTTTCAAATGGACTGATAAGTCCATGGAGAAAATGCAGGGCTATGAGTAAAATGTAAATGTACCTGCAACAACACCATCTCCAGATGCTGACATATCACTGGTAAAAGGCGTAATTGGGGCATCCTCCATCCCGCTAACAGCACCATCTAGCTCCTTAGTGTAGTAATGAATCTTGGAAGTTCCATTAGTCACAAACAAAACCTTAAGATTTTCATGCCAAAGTGGGCCAATCACTTCGGGTTCATAATGGACAAACTTTGACCTGGCATTATTTTTGGTATCAAATTCTTCAGATGGTGTGATCCCACATAAAAACTCTAGTTCTTGCTTAGTGACCTCAACAACATCTGCAAGATTCCATACTTGCTCAATGAAAATCTTGGCTTCTTCCCTAGAGTGCCATAGTGGCATAGGGAGGTTTAAATCGTAGAAAACAACTGCTCCGTAATGCTTTGCAATCTTGATGGCTTGCAATGCAGTGGATCTCATGTTACGATCAAGCAGGGAATGTGTGTTGAAGTAAAACATTTTTGCCTGCAAAAGTTGTTGAAATAAGCAATAGCATTTGGTAGCAATCTAAGCTATCAAGCAGCAAAAACCTAAAAGGTAAGTAGAAGTATAAATTATACAAAGGAGCTAACACACAGACAAACTGCCACACCTTAATGCAGCCTAGTACTAAGTTGTCTATTTTTAACTTTTTTTACTTACATGCAAACATGGCTGTAACTAATACAGTAATCAACAAATCCATCATTGAAACATAAGATATGGTTGTAAAAGAACAGGATAATGAAATAATTTTTTACATCTTCCAATTTTGGTACTAATAAATATTGGTTCCCTCAAATGAAGAAAAGGGGGAAAACACATAAATTCAAGCTAAAAAAACGTTTCCATATCAACAATGATCAGGCTAAAATCCATATAAGTTACAGAGAATTATTTTTATTTCTTATAAATAATTTTCTTCAATGGATTTCAAGCTTCATACCTCTTTGAGAACATCAATATTTATCTCCGACTTTGTCAAACAATCCTCAGCACAGGGTTTTACACAACTCATTTTTAGTCGACTCCTTTTGCCAATCTTCATCAGTGATACAGCCGTTGCCCTTTTGCCATCAACACGGACTGATCGGGTTTGGACATTATTCGCATTCATATAGTACAGCATTGCTTGACCATATTCATCATCTCCAAGTTTTCCCATGAAAGCAACTTTACCACCCAAAGTTGCAAGAGCAATGGCAACACTACCAGCAGAGCCTCCAGGAGCCCTAACAAATTTCTCAGGGCTCCACAGTGCATCCTTCATTCTTTTGTGGATTTCATGATCTATAAGCCTATTGGCAGGCCTCCCTGAAGGCACGAAAGCATGCTGCGCGGCTCCAAAGCAACAAACAAGGGGAGGCCAACCATAAGTAAAGCTAATGTCCTCTCCATCATCTTTTATCAACTCCAAGCCACCATCACCCTCATCCTCCACATCTTCAATGAATGAAGGCTCATCTTGATCACTGAACTCAGCTTCACTACCTTTATCCTCTATAATTAAATTCTCCTCTTTAGGTTTCCTTCGTCTTCTAACCTTTTTCTCTTCCTTGGGTTCCTTTTCTTCTTCCAAACCAGCAGAAATAGACACGTCTATAAAATGGCAACAGGGCTTACTTAGCTAGCACTTATACACATCTACCACAGATAAAATCCCCAGCATTGAGATTCAAGATGAAGATAAGGGATTACCTTTTTTCCGAGTTGTCCTTCGAGTTTTCTTCTTGGAATCACCAATAGAGGCAGATGAGCCTTCTTCAATGGAAGCATCATCACTATCTACCAACAAGTCAGTGCTCCCTACAGGAGACTCAGCTTTTGTTTTTTTCTCTGTCTTCACCGTCGCCTTCTTAGTTTTAGACGACCTAGTTGTCTTCTTCTTTTCTACCACAGATTCATCTTCACTGGGTTCTTCTACAACAGAACCTTGAGAGGCTTTCTTCCTAGCCATTGCCACATGACCCCATTTACACCCAGACCTGAGTTGCCCAAGTTGCACTATGTTAAAAGAAGTACAACAATGGGACCAAGTCAAGTGGCACCTGCAAAATTACAGTAACAGCATTTACACACTCAAATTCAACCACCATAAGAATTATAAGCCAACATTCAGCTAAAATCGAGGCTCTAAAGGCCACCCCAATCAGTAAATTAGCAAAGCAGCAGAATGTATTAATTAATGGGTATCAATTAATTTAATAAATTCCAAAACTTTCCCTGAAACCCATTTCATGATAATACCACAAAAACCAAAATTTGAAGAGTAAAAAAAAATTCAAAAACTTTCTTTTCAGAGGAAGGGAAGGGGTGAGTTATATTTATTTGACACTACAATTTGAGAGAGAACCTGGGAAGTGAGAGAAATTGGGGAAAAGAAAGGCGCGCCATTTAAAAGAGTAGAAGTTACAAACAGCGAGCAGTTTCGGTTTTTCCTTCAGACATGACCCAATAGCTAAGGTTTGCACAAGAAGAAGATTATGGCTCCTGAGAGGAAGGGTTTAAGAAAGTGAACCCAAAACGACAAGGGTTTTCAAAAGAGGTAGGATCACATGTTAAACTGCAGGACGTTTTGATAAAGTTTTTTTTTTTTTTGTTATAATTTTAATAAAGTTTTAACCTTTACTCGGCATTGCATAATGAAAAACAATTACAATACTCTTAATTTTTCAATTTATGCAAAAGGTTGAAAAAAAAAGGTGTGTATGGAATATAGTACTATCAAAAAGGGTCTTGGCTTTGGGCCAGTCCAACCCGGTCCTATATTTTGTTTAAGATAGATGAGATTAGCACCATCTGTAATTGGGGGTGGCACTATTATTTTTATATGTAAAAATCATAAATTTATATACTAAAAAGGATGGTGCCACTCCCAATAGGGATGATGTTAATCTCATCCACCTTGTTTAATTGGGTCAACCCTTACTTTCACAAAAATAAAATTGGCCCTGATAACTTGACCCTGAATTAGTTGAGGTTGGGTCAAAAAAAAATGCGCTAGCCCAGTAGCCCAATTAATTAAGTAAATCACTCCTACTTTTTTACAATTAAAATTGAATTTCTAAAAAAAGTAAGAATATATTCTTTTTCAAAAAAGTTGACAAATATTTCCTCAGTATAAAGTTAGATATAAGAATGACTCATTAATTTATATACACATTTTGATTTTTGATTAATTTAACTGGGACAAATAATCAATTAGGAGATGAATCTTACTTACGTTTAAAATTTGCATACATGACACCCAATTTTTTCACATACATGACCCGTTTTTAGAAATTAATTTTTAATATATCCAGAATTAATTTCCAGGATTAATATAAAAAACAATTTTGAAAGTAATTTTCACATATATATATATTGGCGTCTGTTGCAGCAATAAGCGTAAACCCGTGACCGTGAGGCATGTGAGTCGTGACCTTCAACATTATATTTTTCTTAATTTTTTTTATTATTCTCTGTAATTAACTGAATATAAAATTATTGGTAAAAATTTCATTCTAAAAAACTCATAAGAATAGATCAGAGCAATTAAATTATGTTAACAATTATAAAGTAGTATCTCTTGTATATATGGTGCTTCTTTGCACTCGTTGAATGTCCATTTAAAATGCTAAACAATTACTTTTAGACGGACATTATGTTTTGTTTTATTTTTGAGCAACTGTCTTAATATATATAAATAAAAATTTGTATATTCATTTTTTTTATTTTTTAAAACTTGTTGGCCTTGATCCGTAGTATTAACCCACATGATGGATGACATATATAAAAAATTTGGCCCTGACTTTGGCCCTAGCTTTAGCCCGAGCCCTATGGCCTTTTGGCCTTGTAGGGCTAACAATCTCAGGGCCTATTTCAATCTCATGGACCTTTGGCCCTGCTTTGTTAGAGCTGGGCTGGGCTAAATGACCCGTTTTGACAGCTCTAATGGAACATCATTTGGTTCTCTACTATTTGGGCGATTTGGCTAGCAAAGAATGATGTCATTTTTAACAACAAGGTGTAGGACTCAACGAGGTACTCGATATGGTTAAAGCTCGGTCTTGGTTGTGGATCAAGGTATCCAATTCGAAGTTTACTTACATGATGTGGGAATGGGTATCACAACCCCTACTGTTTGTTTAGGCATTTCTTGATTGTTGACGATGTAATGTTTCATTTCTACTGCTTTAATTTTTGCCTTTAAGTTGTTTTTTTGCCTACGACATGGTAACGCACGTTGTTTCATCTTTAGCGACTATTGTTTCTTGATTCCATTATGGGTGGTCATTTAAGTGTGGTTATCCGTCTTGAAAGTTTTATGCAACCCGCAACAATCTCCCCCTCAGCAATTGTCCCGCTGGGTATCGAACTCATGACCTTGGCTCTGATACCAATTGTTGGATCGAACGCTTACCACTAGGCCAAAAACTATAGCTGATAGTCAGGGCACAACTCTTTCTACTTAAGAGCGTAGTAGCCCAAGCGTCATGATTCGATAGTGACTTGGCCCACCTAGCCTCTGCACACGGGACAATTGATGGAACCCGCAACAACCCGTGTATGCACGGGGGGAGTTTTAATCAAACATGTGTTAATAAAAAAAAAAATCATAATTTTACATATTAGATATTCTTAATATCTATAAGTTGATGTACTTTGCTTTAACATATCATATTTGCGTTAACGACGATATCTTTAGAATATCTTTTTTGTTGGTGTTACTTGTTACAGTTCTATTTACATGCACTAATATGTATGTCTATCAATTGTGTTCTTGTGCAAATTCATGGGGTAAAATTTTTTTACAAAAAATTATTTTGCTAAAATAATATAAAATACATTTACTAATATTATATTGTTATAAATACAATATTGTCATACTTGTTTACGAATTTTTTTTCTTATTTAGATATGACACATTGATTTTTTTTATTTAGACTGGAGTATATCTCTACTGCATCGCCGATATCCTTATTAGTTGTAGAATGCTTATTTAATAAACATAATTTATTATAAAAAAACTATTTGCTATTATATTTATATAGTTAGTATTTATCAGTTTATTTTAATTGTATCTAAATTTCTCTATATATCACAAAAAATTAATAATTAAATTTTTGTTGAACATTTTTTAAATTGTTAAAAATAACTAAAGTTTTTATCATTGATTTCTATAATTAAAAAGAATTATGCTTTATTGTTATTTTTTTTGGTAAAAATACTTTAATGTTATTTGCATTCAACTTATCAATAATAAAAAAATTACACAACTATAAAAAACATTATGACGTTGACGCTTCCGGACACACCTCCTTCACCATGGTCATGATTCGATTTGACTGCTCTTACAGGAGATAAATTTGCTTCAACATCAATAGATCAACCTTGATTTAGAGTGGGTTTTTCATTTATCTAATCTTTATTGTATGATCTTAAATTTTCTTGTAATTTTGGGGATTTTTCTTTATTTTTTAAAATTATTTGTTGATCTCATGAAATTTACTTTGGACTCATATTTAAACCTAATTATTTGCTTATATTTTAGTACATGTGAAGTTAATTTTTTTAGTATTTTTTAAAAATTTTCTTGTCATATATCCAATTTTTTTAATTTTATGTAATTTAATAGAATTAGTTAATTTTCTCATAAATTTTTGTAAAATTTAGGGCTTGTTTGAAACAGTTTTTGTTTTTAGTTTTTAAAAATTGTATTATAAAACAGTTTTCAGAAACGGTTTTTAAAAAATGGTAGAGGAGTTTTCAATATAAATTTGTGTGTAAATTCAGAAAACTAAAAACTAAAACATGTTTATATATTTTCATATTTTGGTTTTTAAATATAGAAAAACAATAACGGTTCCCGAAAACTGTTTTTGAAAACTCGACGACCAAACGGGTTTTTTAATTTTATTTTTTTAAAAACAGAAAACTATTTTCAAAAATAGAAATCAAACAAACCATTAATTTTCTCTCCCCCAAATTCCGTTCAAATAAACGTAAGCATTCATAAGTTATATTTAAATTAGTTCATTATCTCCTAAATTATATTTAAATTAACCTACATTTAGGCATGGCAATGGGGCAGGGCGGGAGTGAGGAGTACTCCTCGCTCCTGAGTTTCCTCCCCGTCCCCATTTCCCATGACGGGGATGTTTTCTCCTCCATTCCCATTCCCCACCTTCCCACGGGGACTGCGGAGATCCCCACAGATAATTAAAAAAATTTAAAAAATATGAAAAACATAAATAATAAAAGAAAAAACCAATGTAAAAGTCATAACAATTGATGCAAGAGCATGAATGATTGTATAACAATAATGAGCAAGAACGACATGTGAATAAATGAATAGCACAACAATTAATGTAAGTAGGGACAAAAACAGAAAGGATAATGATAAATAAAAATTAATCATATTATTTTTTTATGTAAATGATTACATTAACCCTTTTAATTATATGTATATTTATTATATTAATTATATTAAATGAGAGTACTTATGTAATTTTATATATATATTCGGGGATTGGGAGACCTCACGGGGCGGAGAGTATGATCCATGTCCCCATTCCCAAATCTGTTGCGGGGGAACTTTTGTCTCCGTTCCCATGGGGAAAAATTCCCTAACCACGGGCCTCCAAATAGGACAGTCCTCGCGGAAATCCAAAATTCGAGTGGTGATTGCCATGCCTACCTACGTTGGCATTGATACATAAATTAAACTATATAAAAATTAACATATGTTACACACGAAATGATATTTAAATTAACATAAATCACAATTATTTTACAAATATCACAAATATTTTTTTTGAAAAAAAGGATAATGAAAGAAAGATTTTGTTGCCTAAATTTTTTATTTAATTATTTATATATAATAAATATATATATTCACCAAAATTCAAATAATATCTATATTTAAAAGAAAATTAAATTATAAAAATAATATTTTAGCAAATCATTTAATTTTTTATGAAAAAGATAAATAATATAGAAAAAATTTAAATTTATATTTTTATATGCAATTTGATTTTGGTTGATTCAGTTTTAATAAGAGCAACAAAATTCGAACCAAACGAATTAAATTATGCATTTTTTTGGTTTGTGATTTTTTTGGTTTTCAGCGTTTTAAATTGGTTTCTGCAGTTTAAAATTGGTTGGTTTAGTTATGAACACCGAAGATCACTCTCCTGCCCTAGCACCGTCGCGACTCGCGATGTCCGCCACACCTTCTCTCGCCGCTTCCTCCGTGTCTCCTCCTCTCCTCCTCATCGTCCCCCTCTCATCCCCATCATCCTCCTATCACCGTTAGCAACTTCTTCCCCATCTTCTCTCTCCCACCGTGAAACCCCTTCTTCCTCCTCCTCCTCTCCCATCGTCAGCCACCTCCTTCCCTCCCCCTCTCTCTCACTGTACCCACTCATCTCTCCCTCTTCTTTTTTAGCCCTTTCTTCACATAAAACTTCTTCAAGCCATTGCATATTGAAGATTTAGCGTTGCAAGTATCCTTCTTCAAGCATATGGTTCAGGTCTACCTCTTCTGTAATTTCTGTAGATTTTTTTGATTTATTTTGTATTTCTAGATTTTTTTGTTTATTTTGTATTTACGAAGATTTCGCTATGCTTTTATGTTTCTGGATGTAATTTCTGAATTTTTCGTGTGATTTTTGGAAAGTTTCTGGAGTTTTGAGAAATTTTGTGTAAATTCTAGATTCTGTATAATTTCTTCTGTTTTACTTTCATTATCAATTTTGAGATGCTCTAATGGCGATAATAGAAAAAAGAAAGGAAACAAAAGGTTAAAAATGAAAAATCAGCAAGTGAACAGTAAAAAAGGCAGATTTTCTATCTATTATATATTGTTTTCTGCAATTTTCTGTTTTTTAATTTATTATATTTTCTAATAATGGCCATGGGGGCGGAGTATTGGCCGTGGAAGATGGTAGAGGTGGCAAGGAAGGATTTGATCAGAGAAGGTAAATGAAGAAGATGAAGAGAATGAGAATGATAGTAAAAAGAAAAAAAGTACAGGGCAAAAATAGTGAAGGAAGAGAATGGCAATGATAGTAAAAAGAAAAAAGTAACAGGGCAAAAATGGAATTTCACCTAATGAACAGTGATTTTACAAAAGGCTTGATGTAAGGAAGATCAATACAGCAATTTATATTTTAATTGATTCTTTTTCCACTTCCAATCCGATTCAGATAGAGCAAGTGAAAATCACATCACAATATAACCATCAACTTGGTTACTTGAGAAAGAAAAATTATTTATTTATAGTATTAAATTATATTATATGCATGTATGTATGATGGGTGTTTGATAATATGCCTCAAAGACTTTTGGATCTTGCTTTTGTTGTTGCATCATAGTGGAAATAAGCCAAGTCATTAACTGCAATTATATTGACTTTTAATGTTTCTTGGCTGCATTTAGTGATTAACTAGATTGAAATAGTGGATTGTTATTTTAAATTGATATATTTTATGAGTTCTTCTTTCTGATTTTTTTGTGACCGATGGCTAGGATATTGCTTAATATAGGTGCATCAAATGAATATTCTGAAGTATTTAGGGGTGCCCAGGCATCAGCATTTTGCTGCCCCAAAGTATCATAAAGGTAAAGCAACTCAGTTAACTCAATCCAGCGGCTCTTTTGAGTAGAATACGCCAATACAGAGTTTTCTATAATCTGTTAATGAAAAACAGCTTAATTTGAAGCTTGTGGACATCTTCTGTTTGTAATGCCAGTTAAAGAATTGGTGCCTCATTGATGTGCAGATACTTCAAAATTGACAACGTATATGCCAGTTAAGGATTTCTATTGATATTTTATTGGAACTGCTATTTAACTAAGATTTTGTAAAATATTTTGTATTGTATATAAATATGGATATATTTTTACTTGTATATTATTGTATCTGTATCCTAGTTTCATATCCAATACTTGTACTCATATTCATGCAACATAAATGCTTATCTATTTGAAGGTTCTTGAACCCTAATATTGCCATACTTGGGGATGGAAATATACAGAGTTAATGGGTTTTTCCCCTCAAGGATGTGCTTTACATTTTAGTGATCCAGAGATAAAGTCTTTAGCTTTCTAGACCACATACAGTACCTAAACCACGTATTTTCATTTCCCTAAGGTTTCTATGTGAAAGCATAGAAGTTAACTAACGGGAAAGCCAATTTACCTTATTGTTTGGATTTTCAATGCAGTGCTGGGTATTTCCTCTCTTCACAGGGCTCTGAATTCTTCGGTAGAAATTCACTCACAAGATGAAGAAGTTGTGATTGCTTTGGGAAGTAATGTAGGCGATAGGCTTTATAACTTCAAAGAAGCATTGAAAATGATGAGGGAGTGCGGCATACACATCACGAGACATGCTTGTTTGTATGAGACAGCACCAGCCTATGTTACCGATCAACCTCGTTTTATCAACTCTGCAGTAAGAGCTGTTACGAAACTCGGGCCACATGAATTATTGGCTACGCTCAAAAGAATCGAGAAGGACTTGGGACGAACTGATGGTATAAGGTATGGTCCAAGGCCGATTGACTTAGACATTTTATTCTATGGTAAATTCAAAGTTAAGTCAGATATTCTCACTATACCTCATGAAAGAATTTGGGAAAGACCATTTGTTATGGCCCCTTTGATGGATTTATTAGGATCAGCTATTGACAATGATACAGTTGCTAGCTGGCATTCATTTTCAGGCCACTCTGGTGGACTTTCTGAATTATGGGAAAAATTAGGGGGAGAATCCATTATTGGAAAGGAAGGTATGTATAGGGTAATGCCAATTTCAAATGAATTACTTGATTGGTCAAAGAAAACTTATGTCATGGGGATCCTTAATTTGACTCCAGATAGTTTTAGTGATGGAGGAAATTTCCTGTCTGTTGAGTCTGCAGTTTCTCAGGTTCGGTTGATGATTTCAGAGGGAGCAGATATCATTGATATCGGTGCACAGTCTACTCGGCCAATGGCGTCTAGAATCTCTGTTGAAGAAGAATTAGGTAGATTAATCCCTGTTCTTGAAGCTGTAATGTCAATGCCTGAGGTAGAAGGAAAGCTCATATCTGTGGATACTTTCTACTCTGAAGTTGCGTCAGAAGCAGTGAGAAGAGGGGCTCATCTTATAAATGATGTATCCTCCGGACAGTTAGATACTAATATGTTTAAGGTCATGGCAGATCTTGATGTTCCTTATGTTGCAATGCACATGAGGGGGGATCCATGTACAATGCAGAATAGAGAAAACCTGAAGTATGATAATGTTTGTAAAGAGATATCGTCTGAGTTGTACTCGCGGATTAGAGGGGCTGAAATGTCAGGAATCCCTGCATGGAGGATTATTCTTGACCCCGGCATTGGATTCTCGAAGAAATCTGTAGACAATTTAGAGATCCTCACAGGGCTAAATGATATCAGAGTTGAGATTGCCGAAAGAAGTTTGGCCATCTCTCATGCTCCAATACTAATTGGACCCTCAAGGAAGAGATTTTTAGGTGAAATCTGCTCACGGTCGGCTGCAGATGAGAGGGACCCTGCTACAATTGCTTCTGTCACAGCTGGTGTTCTCGGTGGTGCTAATATTGTTAGGGTGCATAATATCAAAGATAATCTAGATGCTGTGAAGCTCTGTGATGCAATCCTCAGACAGAAACGTTCTTCCATGAAATTTAAAAATTGAATTTTTCTTTCTACACTTTCTGATACTGCTTTTATATGCCATGCTACCTCTTAGTCCATCAATTTGGCTTCGTGCAAACGTACTTTGGTCCATCAAAAAAAGGTTTGACATTATGTATCATTCAGTGATCAGTATAGCATTATTAACTTCTAAAACTTTTGGTCTCTCTCCCTTTTGTAGTTCATCTCTTAACATGTATTTGGTTCTTGGATTTTATGTAAGCCCTAACTTAGTTACTTGTAATTTATTGACAGATTTTTGTCATATGCCATAACTGATCGCTCCATGCTTATTATTGCTCACGTAACATTTTAAGGTTTGTTAGGTACTTTTGAGGGTGAATTGTCTTTTTCTCTATACTTTTTCTGATGTATCCTGCATCAAACCCCAGCAAATTGTCTTTCGTCACAAATAAGTTAAAATGCATTTTTAGTGAAGTTTTCAAAATGAGCTAAGTTTGATTAGCTGGACTAAAAATCTGGGGAAAAAAAAGAACATACATGGGTTAGGCTTTTAGAATTTTATGCCACCAAAGAATTAATTTTTAACTATCATTGGCTGACCAAAAATAAAATCTCAACAAGAAAATACCATTTCTACACAAAGAAAAAGATAAATAAGTATACAGAATATTTGACCCAACTTTACTCGGCTAAATATGAGTATGCGTATATGTCCAAAACATCAAATTTACCAGTATTTTAGAAAAATCTCTACCAAAAGTAATAGCATGACATTTTTTACTTCCCTTTTTCCTAAAAAATTATTTCGCAAAAACATTCATATATTAAAGTAATGATAATTTCTAATTTTTTTAGAACAAAATAATTTAAGCCATTTTATTGAAAGTTAATTTTGTTTAACTTAATTTATATTTTTTATGAAATAATTGTTTATTTTTGTTGACTCCTCAAGGGAGTTTTTAAAAACAAAAGATTATTTCTCCTTAAAATAAAGTTTTCCATCCCAACCATATACTTTTTGGATGCTTGGATTAGCACCGCTCGGTTGGGAAGGAGATGACCCTTTTTTATTCAGACAGTATCATCCAAAAAAAAGAATGATTTTTTTCTTATTTTCACCATCCTAAAAAATAAGAGTGATTTTTTTTTCCTCATTTTTTTTATTTTAGATATTGATGTCCGAAAAAAGATGATGAAATGGTGTCAATCCTAATGTCAATAACTTTTATATAGTTTGACTAGATCAACCAATATTTCATTGGTGCTTAATGAATGCACCACAACTTTAGTGAGGGTGCACCTATGGGAATTCAAAACCAATCCAAACCGACATAATCGAATTAAATAAATCGAAAATTAAATGAACCAAAAACCAAAAAAATTAAAAACCAAAAAACCAAAATTTTTTATTGAATTTGTTTGAATTTCGGATCATCTTAATTATACCAAGCCGAACTTTTATATACACATACAATTTTACATACAAAATTATAACATTACTCATATTCATATTACTAAATATTTAACAAAAATATACTATAACTTACTTTTTCATAATTTTATAATGTAACATCATCTTAATATTATTTATAATTTATATCAATTTAAAATTAAATTTCAACATTTTTAATTTTATTTTGGTGAAATTTATGATATATATTGTTTTATATTTTTAACGTTTTATTCAAATATCTAATTTTATATTTAACTAGAACAGGACCCGTGTGTTCAAACGGGGGTATTGTTTACGTATTTACGAATTTGAGCAATTATTCTACAAATGACATAATAGTATATATTAAAAGATTTTATATTATTTAATAAAATTAAGCATAATATTAAAATTGTATTACATAAATGTATGTTTATATGTCATTAATAAGTTAACATATATCATTTAAAAAATACAAACAAAGATAAATTGAAAATGTTAAAAATAGATAGAAGCATACAAAATAACATGTGATATTTAAAATTTGAAAAAACAATGGTATTGATTTTAAAATTTAAAATGAAAATTCCTTTGTTATTAACGTGTTTGTGATTTTGTATTCCTATTTTACAATGAATATACAATAGCGCGTGCATATATATATATATATATATGTTAGGATCAAATGACACCAATTAGTTTGACACCAATTCTTACACCAATCAATAACGATAGATCGAAGATTTTTTTCACGAAGCCTACCGTTGGATTAAAACTACTTATCATATAGATCATGTGTATAAAATTTGACATTAATTCGAGATCGTTTACTACTACATCAATGTACTAAAAAATTAACGTAAAATATAGTTTTAAAAATCGTGAAAATAAAAAGTGTGTTGATGGAGTATTAAAAGATCTTTGATTGGCGTGAATTTTTGTACACATGATCTATACAATAAGTAGTTTCAATCCAACGGTAGGTTTCATGAAATTTTTTTTTGATATATCGTTATTGATTGGTGTAAGAATTGGTGTCATTTGATCCTAACCCTATATATATATATATATATATAGTTGGGTTCAAATGACACCAAATGGTTTGACACCAATTCTTACACCAATCAATAACGATAGATCGAAGTTTATTTTCAGGAAACCTATCGTTAAATTGAAACTACTTATTGTATAGATCATGTGTACAAAAATTCACATCAATCCAACACAGTTTAATACTCCACCAACACACTTGTTATTTTCATAATTTTTAAAACTATATTTTACAACGTTGATGGAATACTAAATGATCTCGGATTGATGTCAAATTTTGTACACATGACCTATACAAGAAGTAGTTTCAATCCAATGGTAGGTTTCGTGAAAAAAAACTTCGAACTATCGTTATTGATTGATGTAAGAATTGGTGTCAAACCATTTGGTGTATATAGGGGAAGGATCAAATGACACCCGTGTAAGTTACACCAACTCTTATACCGGTCAATAACTATTTATTGAAGATTTTTTTTTCCACAAAATTCACCGTTGGATTGAAACTACTTATCGTATAGATCATGTCTACAAAATTTCACATAATTCCGAAACCGTTTAGTACTCCATCAAAACGCTTGTTATTTTTATATATTTTAAAACTATATTTTACGTTACTTTTTTAGTACATTGATGGAGTATTAAACGGTTTCGGAATGATGTGAAATTTCATAGACATAATCTATATAATAAGTA
This sequence comes from Cyamopsis tetragonoloba, assembly GCA_037177725.1. NCBI lineage: Eukaryota > Viridiplantae > Streptophyta > Magnoliopsida > Fabales > Fabaceae > Cyamopsis > Cyamopsis tetragonoloba. The sequence continues at coordinate 7,966,129 of CM074120.1, read as the reverse complement.
GATTCAATCCAACGGCGAGTTTCATAAAAATAATATTCGACAAATAATTATTAACCGGTGTAAGAGTTGGTGTAACTTACACTGGTGTTATTTGATCCCTCTCGATATATATAATCTATCTATCTATTTTCTCTTTATTCTCCGCTACCTTTTCTTTCTTTTTCTTCACATTTTCTTTTGTGTCATACAAACAAAGTTTTAACTAGGATCTCTAATGGGTAGAAAGTGCAATCGGACCAGACTCATCGGGTCCAAGTAATTACCCGTATTTTTTAGTGGCAATGAGTGTGGGTACGGGTTCCTTAGTATCCACTCCGTCCCATACCTGCATACTTAAATATTATATATAAATTATTATTATTTTTGATCATGTTACCTAAACAATCAAAATATGGTAATAACTATTGTGTTTCTTTACTTCTTTTTTAAATATCAAATATATTGTCCCAAGATGCTTTTATAATTGTATTATCCTTTCACTTTATTATCATCTTTTTAAATTGACTAAGTTACTGTGTTTCTCATCAACCCTATCTAATCTCAAATTTTCATTTGATGATTGGAGCTTCATAACTTAAAACTAAATTATACTAATATATTTTTTTTAGAAAAGTCTTGGAGTGCTCCATATAATACTTATGTGAGTATTATTATGTTAGATTTAAAATTGTTTTATGTATCATAACTATTTACTTTGTAACTTTAGATTCTAAACTATATCATGTTTTATAGCTAATTACCTTATGCCTTTATGTATTGAATTTAAAATTAATTAATTGATTATCAACAAAATTTTGGATAGCTTGTTCATTGATTTATAATTTCTAATTTTTTAAAAAAATAATTTTTTTGGATATTTAAATTTTAATATTAACCAAATTTAAATATTAAAAAGAACCCTTGTTTTAGTTTTTTATAAAGAAAACAGAAGAAAAATGTATTTTATTTAGTTACACTGCGAGTATTGGATCCGGGCACAGGTATATAGGTACTCAGAGGGTATTACGGGGACAGACACTAAAATCACTACCCATACGAGAATGGAGCATGATATGGGATTTTTTTTTTTAAACACGAATATGAGAATGGATACTTAAGGTCTGTTTACTTTGTATTTTCATTTTCTATTTTTATGAGTAATTGCATTATAAAATTTCACCTTCTACTTTGTTTTTTGTTTTTAGAGATGTATGTAGCAAATTTTAAAAATAACCAAAACAACTATAATTTATTTTCATTGTTTTCTAAAACCTCCTCATCCCCTCTTGCAAGCTCAATACAAATACACCACTTTTTAATTTCTTTTCCCCCACTCTTTAAACTAAACGTATAAAATATAAAAATATAAAAATGAAAACAAAATAAACAGGCCCTTAAATACCTATCCAGATACTACCCATTATCATCCCTACTAATGGGTTCCCTCACTTCGCCCTCCTCAATTATCTAATTCATCAATTCATATTCCGTTTGACCCAGCTTATTTTCCTCTTAAAAGTCACTTTTAATTTAAAACTACAAATAAGAGACTTAAAACAAAAAACTCATAAGCTGTTTGGTAATTTCATTTTTTTAAAAAAAAAATTGACCGGTGGCGGTGGTTTGGCGGCGGAGGGTGGCCGCAAGCGGTGGCGGGTGGCGGTGGGTGGAGGTCCGGTCTTGGTTATGGTGGTTGTTGGATTTTTAATGAAAATAAGAGGTTGGAAAATAAGCAAAAACTCCTTTTTGTGACTTATTTTAAAGCTCTTATTTTCTTTGTTTCCTTCATTACAAAAAAGCCACTTGAAATTTCAAGAGTTTATTAATATTTCTGTTTGGCCTGACTTTTACTTATAAATAAAAAATAAACTAAAAATAAGTTGGGTCAAACGGTGCCTCGGTATATATGTAGTTTTGAGAAGAACTAGAAACATGGCTCGGATTGTCTCAGATCACGAAATCCCCTATTTTTTTATCAGCCCAACAAAAGAATATATTATATATAACAGGATGTACCAGAGGTGCAATACAAAAAATAGAACAGAAAAAAAGTTCCAAAGAACATTTATTGACACTTTTAATTACAACATTTACCTACTGTACAGGGAATAATAGCAAGTAAGTTGAATTTACCACATTTAATTTGAGACTTTAAACTTTTAATTTTTTCTTTTTTTTAAAGGTTTGTGATTTGATATATAAATAGATATACATTATGTCTACAGTGTGTTATTGACACTCATATCACTTTTTAACGTTAAATGTTAATATTACGAGTAAAATAATATTTTTATTTTATACATAATAATATTTTTATTCTTATTTTGTAAGAAGATCGACAAGTGTATGTGTCAAACTTAATTAGCAATAATCCATAAGTTCCTTAGGTTTAGTAAGGAGAAATCGATGATGTGTGAACCTTGCAATGTTATGGGTCACATAATGATATAATCTAAAAACTAAAAAGACCCTAGCTCATTTTATTGTACATGTAAGTTGTGTGTTTTCTTTTTATCCAAAAAAGGTGTGATTTTTGACCGTTACTAAAAATAAAAGTAGAGAGACACAACAATATGGAACTAGGTTGAAAGCTTTTGGAAAGCAACCATCCTCAAGCAACTCTTGTCCATGGGAGAGAATGACATGCAAGTTGCTTAAGGAGAGAGAGTTTCTTGCGAAAGCAACTCTGCTTGGAGAATGTAGTGGAGCCAATTTTAGTTGGTTTGGGGGTGAGATTGGGCGGGTGGGAATGAGCCAGAAGGGACTTCACATGTACAACAAGAAATTACAAAAACAACAAAAAGATTACATAACCAAATGAAGGACAAAAGTAAATAAATAAATAAAATTAAACAAAAAAAATTACAGAATCAACAAGGAATTACAGAATAGATAGATTTACATAACAATAAGAGATTACAGAACAAAATCAAGAAGGAATTAAAGAAAAAAAAAGAAAAAGGGTTAAGAAGTGTGCGACGGCTGGTGGTGTGGCAGTGGTGCGACGGCTTCGGATTTGGAATGAAGAGTGCAACTCCGACGGTGGTGCGGCGGTGAAGAGGAGAGGAGAGGCGGAGGTGCGGCGGTGAAGGGTTAAGAAGGAAAAGGAGAAAGAGAAGGAGAAGAAGAAGGGGGAAGAGGGGGAAACGGGGCAAAGGGGGCGGCGAATCGGCGAGGTGGCGGAGCGATGAGGAAATCCTACTGTATCAGGAAGATAAGTGGTTAGAGTTTGAGATAGGGAGAGGGGCTCGGTGAGGGTTTGAGTGGTTAGTGTTTGAGATGAAGTTTTGGTGTGGTAGAAAAATGTAAGAACAGAGGGAGTTTTGGTGAGATGGAAAAATGTGAGAAAGATGAGTGATTAGTAGTACTCGGTATGCGAGTGGCCCGGTCCCGCACTGATCCGCGGATAAACGGACCAATCCGCATGTTAAATGGACCGATAAAATTATGGCCTGCGTTCGCACTGTAAATCCGCGAGCTACCCGCGAATCCCGCGTAAGTTTTTTTTTCTGTTTTAATCCAATTTTTTGGGTTTTTTTTTTTTTAAAAAAACACAATTTGTTTTATTTCTAAATGTAATTTGGTGGGTTGGGTCACATACTCACATGTTTGGTTTGCTCAAAATGCTTGGTGGGTTGAGTAACATACTTACATGTTTGATTTTTTTTAAAGCCCAAGTGAAAGTGATGAATTTGTGAGGAAAAAAAACTATATAAACACCTATGCGGGTACTCGCATAACCCGCGGGGCCCGTGAATTTGGCCCATCTAACTCGCTGATAAATGGACTGGTCCATTTAAGTCCGCATTGATAAACGGTCCAGATTTTTGGTAGTCTAAACCGGCGTAACCTGCTAATTTACGGACCCCAATCCGTATACCCAGCTTTAGTGATTAGGGTTTGAGATGAAATGAAGATGTGATTGGAATTGGGATTGAATGAAAATTTGAATTAATGGTGGAGATTTCATCACAGGTCAATGGCTCTGATTGAGTCATTTTCAAACGAAGAAACAGGGCCAAGCCCACAACCAAAAAACGAAATAAACATGAAAATAAGCATTGAGCAGCAAAACGGTAACATGGAAAGAAAGGAGAAAAAAGAAAAAAGAAAAAAGCCCATATAATGACGAATATGCTAGGAGGATAACGATCACCGGAATGAAGAAAAAATGTAACGTATTTTATATTTTAATGTCAATTTGTGTTTAGTTTATTTTATTTAACTCAAATTGGTTGTTGATATTTTTATATTATTATTTAAATTTATAATTTTTTAACATTTTATTTAATATTTTTTAATATTTTTTAATATTTTAAATCTAAAATTAAATTTAAATTATAGGTATAATAAAAATTAAATTGAATATTGAATTATAATTAAAATAATAAATATGAGGTAGTTAATTTGTGGGGTACGTATGAGACCCTATACAAAGTTGCTTGCTAAGAACTTTGTATTTGAGTAGTTGAATTGCTTAAATTGAATGAGTGATGTGTAAATGTGGGGCTCATAAAAAATTAATAAAGTATACTAAGATCCCATTGGAGGGATTCAAATCTGGTGTCCCCAAATTATGTCCTCAATAATGTCTCACGAATAGAATATCGCCACATTATTAAAAAAAATTATTAGAAAATTAAACATTAAAATTAAAGAGAATATTTTTAATGACATGTCGATATTCTATTCGTGAGACATGATTGAAGACATAATTTGGAGACACTAATTTGAATCCCCATTGGAGATACTCTTAGGCTGCATTTGATGCGTGTAGTGATACAGAACAGTATAATTTTAATGAGACACAAGACAACTTTTTGTGTTGTGAGACGTTTGATGGTCAGTGAACAAAACAAAAAATATAATATAAATTTTACAATAATATCCTTTATATTATATACTATTAATTTTACATAAAATTTATTAACAAATAATATTTTGATATTTTATAATTATATTATCAATTATTATTTATTATGAATTTTTTTCATATTTTGATAAATTAACATACATATTTTATTATAATATCCTTTATGTGATATAATACTTATATTATATAAAAACTAAAAATTTAACTAAAAAATATCTTGACGCTTTTATTTTTAACATTTATTATTATTATTATTATTATTATTATTATATATATATATATATATATATATATATATCATGTTCAATTTACATAGGAGGGTGTGGGAAAAAATAGTTAAATTTTGGTGAGATAGTAAATATCAGAGTGAATATTTTTATATTTAACTATCTTGTACATGAGACAAGTATTTGTTGGATGAGTTAATGAATAAAAAATAATCTTCATTTATCTCAATACTATATCTTACTTTTTGTGTTGTATTATGTCATTTTTTATAATCAAAGGCAAGATAATATCTTTTTTCGGTCCCTCAAATCAAATGCATCCTAACAGCACACAATTTGGTCCATATGTAGGGCATCATGAGTACTGGAGATTGGAGAATCGACAAAATTGCCAATTGGCGTTTGGCGACACTATGCACATATACCAATGAAAACGTGTTGCACAAGGCCAAAAGCTTTCCATACGTACACTTCTATCATATTCACATCGAAAATAAAAATTTCAATTCATTTATAATTAATTTAAAGTATTTTTTTTTAAAAAAAATAGATAAGCCGACGTAATAATGAGATAAAAGTAATTATTAATGAATTAAATATGAATAATAATACGCACGTATCATTGTTACATTCACTTCATATATTTTTCAATCACTTCTATAATTTTATATTTCTCCTTTTTAATATGTAATTTATCATTTATCATAACTTTCTTTTTCTCATCTCTCCCTGTTTCTCTACACATAATTAAGTGTAAAATTTCTTAAATACGACACCAATATATAAGGAAGGTCTATCATCAATTTCACCCATATCTATTGTTATTTTTTATATAACTTTGATATATAATGTCATTCTTTTAAAATAATAATAATAATGTGTGAAATGAATGTTAAATCTATTAATATTATGGACATAATCTTATTAAAAATATCATTGTCATTTCACCATCTCTCAATGGCACAAGCACATCTAGATAAGATCTTGGAAGCGACTAGACTCTGAAATCTAACAATGGATGACTTTGGCTTATCTTGCTTCAAATTCACTATGAAAAGAACCACTTGTTACATACGGATGGTGTTTCGACATCCCGTATCAGGAAAGTACGTGTGAGACAAATATCTTTGACACTGCTGTCTCCCAACCTTACAACACCAACACACATGGTGTTATCTAAGAATTTTGACCTTAGGCCTTCGACACACACTAAACTCTAATAACTTATTACTATTACATAAACCAAAGATATAGCCTTTAGCAAATAAGAGTATTCATTCATATATAATCTTATCCCTTGCTATCCTTTAACTACTAACTTGCTTTAAAATGTCTTTACAGATACTTCCACCGTCATTATTATTGCCCCTAGAATTCAGACCGCTATCCTTATTTTATGATTGTGTCCATCGCCATTGGTCAAGGAATTAACTCATCAGGATTACACCAAAATCCTCATGTGCAAAATTCAGACATCACTATCAAGTAGTGTATGATGAGTACGTTAGCAACTTAGCATATGTCCATAAATAAGTTTATGGAGCGAGGGACCTTATCGCAAAGGCACGGCAACACATATAGCCACAAATTAATTAATCAATTAAAAATTTAAAAGTTGTTAAAAAAATAAAGAACGTATAGCATAACAATTTGTATCACTTCACTATTAATTTAATATTATTAAAAATTTCTTATAGTGTCTATATAATTGTAGCTTTCTATTTTTGATATATCCATAGGCGTGGTCAATAGTGACGACTGGCACCATGAAACTCCTTCTTTACCTCTTTTCCTTTTTCTTCTTCTGCTTCTGCTTTCAAGTCCAAGTAAGTGGGTTACAACAGTTAACACACCCGTTTGACCCTCTTACAAAAGACGAAATCACCCTCGTCCAAACTGCAGTCTTCAAAAAATACCCCCCATCAACAAACATCGTCAACTTCCACTACGTGGGCTTAGATGACCCAGAAAAGCCCACGGTCCTTAGATGGCAATCATCCGGTATTTCGACCTCACGGAATGCCTTTGTGATTGCCATCATCAATTCCCACGTGCACCAGATCGTTGTCAACCTACGATCCTCCAAGGTTGTAACGGACAAAGTTCACGTGGGAAACGGTTTCCCCACACTAACCTTTGGGGAACAAAGCGAGGCCATATTGCTTCCGTTAAAGTACGGTCCGTTTTTGGAGTCCGTTAAGAAACGGGGTTTGAACATTTCGGAAGTTGTGTGTTCGGGTTTTACCGTTGGGTGGTACGGTGAAAAAACGAAAAGGAGTCAAAGGGCGTTGAGGTTAGAGTGCTTCATGATGAACGGGACGGCGAATATATATGTCAGGCCTATTAATGGAATAACCATTTTAGCTGATATTGATAAGATGAAGATTGTTCAGTATCGTGATATTGGGCTTGAGCCCGTGCCTAAGGCCCAAAATACAGAATACCGGGCTTCCCATATGAAGCCACCGTTTGGGCCTAAACTGAAGCCCTATGGTTCGTATCAGCCCGATGGGCCTGGGTTCACCGTCAACGGACATACTGTCAGGTGAACTTTGGTCAAAATATTTTACACATAATTCCACGGAAAAATTAAAACTAAAATCACAATATGATTATTTTTTTTTCTGAAAATTACAATATGATTATTGGTATTTGTCAATATACATCCATTTATTTTCTAGAAGAAGTATATTAGTAAGATATAACTTCAATTTTTAAAATACACCACTTACATAGTGTAATTGACTAAAGTATTCATTCAACAAAATAAGTAAGTGTACGTTAGTAAGTTATAATTTGATTTTTTAAAAAACACTCAAAAGGTATAAGGTGTTAACGAAAAAAGTGAATGTACGTTAACAAACCCCATAATTATTAACTGGTCATTTCTTTTTGGCGCTCCTTCTAAATAACAAGTAAATTTATTCTTCAAGATAATTAACTTATTAATTTACATTGATCACTATATCACATTTACTTTGTAAGATTAGATTGAGAGTGTAGGTATCAAATAACTAAGTTCAAGTGTTTTTATAATAAACTTGATCAAAGAAAAAAAAAAACTATCATTAGTTGCATCGGGTTGTACTCAGGATTTTCCCTTTCTTTGGTTGAATTATGTTATGAAAACACTTAGATATTGACTATTTAATGCCTATACTCTATTTAATCTTTAAAAATGAATAATTGACTGTTTTGGTTCATCAAGTTGTAGAAACCGAGAAATTTAGTCCTTATTACTTATGTTTCTAATAATTAACATTTATTCAGTTGGGCGAACTGGAAGTTTCACGTAGGATATGATGTACGAGCCGGTATAATAATTTCAACTGCATCAATTTATGATCCTGAGGTAGAGAAATATCGGCTAGTGTTATACAGAGGGTACATTTCAGAACTGTTTGTGCCATATCAAGATCCAAGTGAAGAATGGTATTATAAGACATTCTTCGATGCGGGTGAGTATGGGTTTGGACAGTCAATGGTTTCTTTGGAGCCATTACATGATTGTCCTCCAAATGCTCAGTTTTTCGATGTGTACTATGCTGGAAGAGATGGTAGTCCTCAACACTTGGAGAACGCGTTTTGTGTGTTTGAACAATATGGTGGTATCAGTTGGCGCCACACAGAAATGGGCATTCCAAATGAAGAAGTATGTTCAACACCCTTCTTTGAATATTTTCTTTCAAAAAAGTAATTCTTTAATCTTTGAAGGTTGAAGTTGTGTTTATTCATCTTCAATTGATGCATGTTTTTAATTTGTCAGAATTAAAACAAACTAACTAAGAAAAGTGGATTTTTGACACAGATACGAGAAGTTAGATCTGATGTGAGTCTAGTGGTGAGATCAGTGGTTACTGTCGGCAACTACGACAATGTTGTGGATTGGGAGTTCAAGCTAAGTGGCTCCATCAAACCTGCGGTACTATTTTTCCTATGATTATTATTATTCTTTCATTATTGAATAAATCACCAAAACAGTAATCTAATCTTTATTTAACATAGTCCATAATAAATAAATTAGTTCACGATTTTATCTTTTATAATTCAAAATAACTCATGTTGTTAACACACTAATAAAGTCATGATGTGACACGATAAGTGTCAAAATGGAAGCCCAAAATGATATCGTATCAGTACGGGAATGGAAATCAAACGCTTTAAAACTAAAATAGAAATGAGGAGTGGGTTGGATGTAAAAAAAAATGGAGGAGAAGACCGTTGTTTCAACTTTATCGGGACCAATACACTTGATTTTCATTCAGGTCTAAGAGTGACTTTTAATAAAATCGAACACCGTAAGAATATTCTCTAATGTACACCCACTTGTTTTTAGAAAGAATATGTTAGCAAATTATAACTTAATTTTTATAATACATTCACTAGGCGTAGCTTGCTAAAGTATTTATCCTAGTAAATAAATAGGTGTACGTTAATTAGGTCGTTAGCAAATACTATAAGGGTCGACTAACACACACTCACTTATTTTTGTAAAAAAAAAATACGTTAACAAGTTATAACTTGATTTTTTAAGAGGATTTTTTTTTAACCTGTACAATTGCACATGTTAAGAAACTATGAGTAGAAAAAAATTGTTGGAAAAAACAAAAATTTAATGTGATTGAATTTAATATGCAATTAATATTGTGTTTTCTTTCTATTTATAGTTTATTAATCTGTGCAATATTACATTAGAAAAGCTCCTTTAACTCCTTTTAAAAGCTCCTTTTAAAATAGACTCAAAAGATATACTCTTATGTAAAAGCATGGGCGCACATCAGCAAATCTATATATATAGTGACAAAAGATATTTGTCTCTTTGAATTAAGAAAGTGATTTAAGGGTAAAAAGTGTATCCATTTTAACTTGAAAGTTAAGAAAAATCATGATATATATACTTTTATTCAAATCAAAGATAAATAGATGTATTGTTATTTATTTTTTAATTTTTCATGTCCACTCAAAGTTTAACTTAATTTTCCTACATGTTCAACAGATATCACTATCAGGCATGCTAGAAATCAAGGGAGTGGATATAAAACACAAGGAAGAAATAAAGCAAGACCAACACGGCACATTGGTATCAGAAAACAGCATCGGAGTTTACCATGATCATTACTACATTTACCATCTAGACTTCGACATCGACGGTGTCGAAAATTCCTTTGTGAAGAAAAATTTGAAGACAGTTCAAGTCAGAGACAACAGTTCAAAGAGAAAGAGTTATTGGACAACAGACACTCAAATTGTTAAGACTGAATTTGAAGCAAAGACGAAATTAGGGTTCAGCCCATCAGAGTTGGAGATTGTGAACCCTAACAAAAAGACCTCAACGGGGAATGAAGTAGGGTACCGTTTGGTTCCAGGTGCAGCAGCACATTCGCTTTTGGTAGAGGATGATTACCCTCAAACAAGGGGTGCTTTTACAAATTATAATATTTGGGTTACTCCATATAATAAGACTGAGAAGTGGGCTGGTGGACTCTATGTTGATCAAAGCCATGGTGAAGATACTTTGGCTGTTTGGACCAAGCAGTAAGCATCCTTAACTTGACCCATTAATACTCGGAATTTTACGTCAATCTAAAATTGTTTAGTACTTTATTAAAGTACTAAAAGATGAACGTAACATATAGTTTCATAGAATTAATCATTTGATGAAGTACTAACAATTTCGGATCGACCTGAAACCTTGTAGATATCATCATATGAACTTTTAATCTAACAGTCAGTCACTTTTTTAAGAAAATGATTGATTAAAAAATTATTGAGTGTAAGAATTATTAGTGTCAGCTAACACTGGCATGATTTGAAATTTATTCCGTACTAAAGGGATTCAAATCATGTGTCCCCAAATCATGTCCCATCAATAGAATATCGTCACGTCATTAAAAATATTTCCTTTAATTTTAATTTTTAACTTCCTAATAGAATTTTTTAATGACGTGGCGATATTTTATTGGTGGGACTTGGGGACATGATTTGAGGACACTTGATTTGAATCCGTAATAAAGATGTGTTAATAAAGCTACATTAAAATTTTATTACTCCCTTCGTTCCTTTTTATCTGTCTTTTAAGGTTAAAACACACAGATTAAGAAATTTATTTAATGCTCTTGTAATTATCAAAATTACGAGATAATTCTCTATTATACCCTTGTTGAAACTCTACAATTATTAATTATCTACTACTTATAGGTATAAAGTAATAAATGAGAAAGAGTATAATAGGAAAATAAGTTATAAATGTTTTCTTGAATTCCTAAAAAGACAAATAAAAAGAAATAACTTTTTTCTAAAACGGAGACAGATAAAAAAGAATAGAGGAGGGAGTATTAGTTAAACTTTTCTTGATATAGTTAACATAATTAACACCTGTGTTTGAAATTGAAAACAATTGCAGGAATAGGGGAATTGAGAACAAAGATATTGTGCTGTGGTATGTAGTGGGAATCCATCATGTTCCATGCCAAGAAGACTTTCCAATAATGCCATTGTTGAACACTGGATTTGAGTTGAGGCCAACTAATTTCTTTGAAAGGAATCCTGTCCTTAAAACCCTTTCTCCAAACCTTGTTAAATGGCCTGGTTGCGGGAACTCATAGATTTATCAGTTTTTTTAAAGATTGAGCTAAAAGTGAAGAGTTATTGATTGAATAAGAAGTATCGAGCGTAATATCTTAAATACTCTTATTTATATCAAAATAATAGTAAGGGTAGTTTTTATTTTGTGCTTTGTCATTTTTAGTTCACCAGTAATCAGTATCGTTCTTTTACGGCGGTCATGTTACTCATCTATGCTATGAGAAAATAATAAATTTAAATAAATGGTTATTAGTTTATATATATATCTCAAAACATTTATTTTTGAAGAACTGCTTCACAAAATTATAAAATGCTTCTTTCTTTTCTTGGTGTAAGTAAAATAAAATACTCAAAAAATATAACAATAAAACTCCACACATTTGATAAATAGCTTATTTCTTTAAGCATATTTACATCTGAATATTAATTATGTATATTGAAAGAACTTCACGAAAGATGCAAAATTCACTTTAATAATTACTATACTAAAAAAAAGTAATCTTTGACTATCGACCAAATAACTACAGAAACAACATATTATCTTTAACCAGGAAATTATCGTCTACATTAATCATTACTTCATTGTACGTTTTTTCTTTCTCAGGGAGCGGGGGAGGGTAAAGATATGCGGAGTTGATAGTGATTTTTCATCATCATCCCCGATCCTTATTCATACCTGACTTGTAACTTACTATTTGAGCTACATAGCTAGGTGATTAGGTGATCAACATATTACCTTTACGGAATAATTCAACCGAAATCCATTAGAAAATTTTCAGTTAGACTTCTTTCGAAATTAATTTACTCTAAAGAAAAATGTATTTCTAAAAGAAGTTCTTTTGAAAGAAGTTTATCTTTTTTTTTTTTTCAACAAAAGAAATTTATCTAGAAGTTTCAAAAAATATGGCGCTCTTTGACATGTGGCAAAAATTTGTAGTGATAGGACTTAGATTTAAAAAACATGGTCAAATTCATGACCACAATTTTATTTTATTTTTTGAAACCCATGACCACAAATTTGAAAAGGGGTTTGTGCCTTTGTGGCACACCAAGTAGTTGGCATTATTAACCATCAAATTCTGAGATCAAGTCACGGGTCTTTACAGGGTGGTCCAACAGAGTCGTGCAAAAAGCAATCACATTCATGTTATTAGACATTCGAGTGGTACAATAATTACTTAGGCATTTTGCAATTTCTTCAAGGACCAATAGGGAGTCGCTACTATTCATGTCACCTTATCTATTGGATTGGATTTGTCACGTATTTTAATTTTGTCGAGTTCTAATTATCGTTTACAAACGGTTTCTAAAACCTAATAGTACAATACAACTCAAAATAACACACATGGGTGAAATTGTTTGGGTGTAAGGAATTAGCATCATTTATATTGAGAGTGGCACAATCCTTTTTAATATATAAATTTATGATTCTTATACATAAATAGATGATAGAATTTCTAAAATTGAGTAGTTTCAATTTCTTCCACCAATTATTTGTAAACAATAACTAGAACCCAGACGAAATTAATGTGTGTTGGACCCAATAAATCATGCGGTATGAATAGTAGCCACCCAATGAGGGTGGTCTTTCCATTTTCGGTTTTTCCCTTTTTCGAAGGATTTAGAACGATTTAGTGTCTGTTAATCATGAATCATGAAAGACAAACAAATGTGTTTGTATTGATTTTCTTATACGTTGTGGACTTTTATATTGGGTTAGAAATTTTGGCACAACACATACTTCTCACACATACTTCTCACAGTACTATATATTGTTCTATCAATTTTGAAAGTTCATTTCACAAAATGTTTGTTCATATTCTCATAATCCAAGCGAACATGTGATGGCCTTATACCATCTCCAACAGTGGGGTTCTTATGAGAGTTCTTATTCATTATTTTATTATATCCTGTTAGGTCCCACGTGTACATATCACTTTATCAATTTAAGCACCCGAGACACTCTAATGGTGGTTCTTAAATAAGCATTTCAGATGGGTCCCGCATGTACTCACAAATTAACTACCTCATATTAAATAAAAATATTAATAAATATAAAAAAATTAAATAAAAAACAATATATTTCTTAAATGGTAAAAATGCCACATTACATAAATATTAAATAAAAAAGCACAATTTAAAAAAACAAAAATTACAGAAAAAATAGCAAACACATAATTTAAACAACACTTAATTTTAATTATTTTCATGACCAAAACGTTCCCAAATATGCTCTACTAAATCTGCTTGCAGTTGGCGATGAGTATGCCTTTGACGAAGGTCCGATCTCCTTTGTATTTTCATGTATCGCAATATATCATTCAAATTAAATTGGTTGGGATCCATGGAAAAAGAAAAAAATTTCAAGAAGATAGAAGAAGGAATAGAAATGAGTTTTTGTTGTATCATTTAATCTCAAACTACACATATTTATACAAAATTTAAATTTTTTACCGTTGAGATGGAGGAAGAAAGCATAACGGTCCTAGAGTTATTTCTTGTTGTGATTGGTTTCAACATAAAAAAATGATCTAGATTGTGGACAGCCGTCCATTTATATGATGAGAATAAATCAGGATCAAGATTCATCAGAAATCGTCCATTCAAATTCCATGATCAAAGGTGAGCCACTTGATCAATTGAATCCCTACTCTCCACCACACAATATCATTCACCCCCCTAAATCTTCTCATCTTCGCTGTCATCTCTCTCAAAATCCCTAAATCTTCTCATCTTCTCCTTCTCCAACACCACGCCTCCATCTTCTCCTTCTCCTTCTCCAACACTACGCCTCCATCTTCTCATCTTCTCCTTCTCCAACACCACGCCTCCATCTCCTCATCTTCTCCTTCTCCTTCTCCAATAGCACGCCTCCATCTCCGTCATCTTCTCCACCACACCACGCCTCCCTCTCCGTCATCTTCTCCACCAAGCCTTCCTCTCCCTCATCTTCTCCACCACATCACGCTGCAGATCTGTCACACCGCCACCACAACAACTCTCCTCTTCACTTCTTCTTCGCCACCAGGCCGCCACCATCACAGATCTCCCTCTCCACTTCAAAGATTCAACCTTTCTTCGATTTTGGGTTCAAACATGTAATTTTTTTCGTATTTTAATTTAGTTTATGTAATTTTTTCGTTTTTATTTTTGGAAAAAATTGTAATTTTCTGTAATTTCTGAAATTTAATACAAGTAATTTCTGTTTCTGTTCTGTATAATTTGTTGCTGGAATCTGTTGTTCATTTTCAAGTTTTGGTTTTCTGGTTGATAGTTGTTCCATTTTCATCTTCTCTCTCCTTTCATTTGGCGCTGGATTCTGGTATTTTTGGCCCCACTGTTCTGTTAGATCTGGGTGCTTAAATTAGCAACCATGGTTAGAACCCATGTCCAGGTCAGCAAGCTCCAATGGGACATGAGTTCTTAACTAGGTGCTTAAAATTTTAGAACTCTCATAAGATCCACCATTGGAGATGGTCTTAGATAATTTTGTGGTGCTAAAAGTGTTGACCCATATATTGTTTGCTTTATTAGGGTGGAAGGGATTAACACCATTCATATTGGGAGTGACACCATCTTTTTTAATATATAGATTCATGATTCTTATATATAAAAGGATGGTGAGATTTTTAAAATTGGGTGGTCTCAATCACTCCCACCTTTATTAGGGTTCTATGTTTATGCCCATCCCGTTGAATTCTAGGAGTTCTCTACTACCCCAATTTTCACACCCCCTCTTTGATCTATTCGCCCCCCGTTTTTTTCTGACGGATATACCTTTCGGATGAAGCTTATTCGAAAAATATACATTGATTTTGGAAGAGGCTCATCCAAAAATATGTGTTAATTTTTGGATATGTGAAAATTAAAATTTGAATAATGTCCTACAAAAATTAAGAATTTATTTGAAAACAAAAATTCAAATATTTTAACACTTTATAATATAAGATCAGATAAGTCTTACAGTGTGAATCATGGATTCTAATATTGAAATTTTTGGATAGATAAAAAAAAATACGGACTCCGAAAATTAACATTTATTTTTAGATGAGCCTCATCTGAAAAATATAAATTAATTTCAAATGAAGCTTATCCAAAAATATGTGTTAATTTTCGGATGAAGCTGATATGAAAATTAACACATTTTCAGATAAGTTTCATCTAAAATTAATTTCGGATCAAATATATCCATATAGACTGAGCCTTTTGTTAAAATATTTAATTTTTCGGATGAGCTTCATCCAAAATATTTTTAAATGAGGCTCATCCGAAGGAAATATTTGTCAAGAAAAAAAAAAAGGTGAATGGATAAGGTGGATTGTGAAAATTGGGCGCCGTTCTCTATCCTTAAGCAATGAAAATTTTCTATTTATGTTACGTAATAACTTGGTGGGCCTAATTGATATAGACAAAAGGTGAATTGGACCTCCTTATGCGTTGGAGTTATTGGATTTTTGAAAAATTTTTATAGTTGAGGTATCCATAGTCGATTACACCCATTTTGTTTTATAAGAATATGTTAGCAAATTATGGCTTGGGGGTGTATTTTTTTAAAAAATAAGTCATAACTGGCTAAACTACTACAAAATAAGTGGGAATATGGGAGTAGGTCAGCCTTATGGGTGCTAACTCTTATTTTGTATTGGAATTATGTTAACAAATATTTTATAGGTGTATTTTAAAAAATTATATCATAATTTACTAGCATACTATTTCTAAAAAATTAAATGGGAGTAAGTCGGTAATCTTTTTTATTTTCAAAATTTTATAATTATCAATGGAAATACAAAATAAAGACACATTGCGGAAATGAAGTAACAAAAGTAGTGTTCAGAAAAGTGGTGCAAATACCTAACTACCTCCTATAACGAGCATTGTAACTGTAAGATGCCATAGTTTATCACAATCACACAACAGAATTCGAACAGCAGAGAATCATAAAAGTTAGTAGAAACCATGGTATTAATCGGATTTGGACTAATAAATGATAGTAAGACCTATTATTATTTTGTTTTATATATACATGACAAAAAAAAAAGAAAAAGAATGAGACGATCCAATCCTTATTAATCGCTTTATCAGGTTCCAATGACAAACATGTAAATTAGACAAATTAAACAGTTACTATACGTCTATACCACAATTTTCAAGTTTCAACATCAAAATCCAAAAACCAAGCAGCAGTTTCAGGTTGCAGGGGACTACAAGTAAATTAACATAGTTAATATTAGAAACAAAAATAATGTATTTAAAGGAGGAACTACAGTGTTTTTTTGAATGCCAACAGATTAATCAACATAACGGCAAGAAACCTGTTTGATCATCCATTCTCTGATGAATCCTTCAAAGTAATTGTAATGTTATTCATATAATCAATTAACTATTTTGAAATAAGCCAGTTTTCACAAAATCTCTATCCTCCAAGCAGTACAAAATTCGTTTCAATGATTCATTCTCCGTAGCAAAATTGAGAAAAAAATTCAATTGCAGACTTGTGTATCAGTATTACTACTTCTTACGCAAGTATAAGAAACCAACTATGACGGAGATACCGATGATGGCTATTGGAACAGCTACTTTTGGCTTTGTCAGCTGCTTCAATTTTTCAGGATAATATTTCTTGGTGGAAATCGGCGGTGACGTGTCGAGCTCACCAATACAATATTCCTCCATAAGTTCTCTTGCACTTAGACTGTGGCCAGCATCTTCAAAATCTTCTGTTGCATCTTTCCCTGCATAAAAGTTCAAATACAATGGTGCATTAAGGTTTTGAGGTTTTTTTCCATGTTCAGTTTTGCAGTCCATACTGTACTGGAATATAGGATGCATAAGGAAAAGGAAGTACCAGTTGCTGCAAGGATTACATCATCTCCACCAGGATGATCGTCCAAATATTGCGTCACATCGTATACCTGAATCATTAGATGAAAAATCATGTAAATAGAAGAGAAGCAAAGGGAGGAGAGGAGAGGCAGAAGCTTCAAGCAACAAGCACAATCAAAAGTTTGAATTTTGGACTCAATTATAGGTTTTTTAAAAAAAGTAACCTACAAAGGTAACCAGACAACAATATAACATGATGATTTTGATTAGACAACCAAAAGTCCATGCAAGAGTTAAAAGGGTGGAAAAAAGCCAAAAATTGGAGGTTGCCAAATATGGAGTCAAAATGGTCAGTTAAGAGACATCATGTGCGGAAATTAGAATTTAGTAGTATAGACACAGGTTAAGGTGGATGGTACCACTCCATTAAAAGATAAAAGAAATAAAAAAAAGAAGCATATATGAGAGAATTAAGAAGTATAACAAAACAATATTCTATTCCTATAAATCTTCATTTTCATCCTTATATTCTACATCAACTCGTCAAGTACCACTGCAGTAAAAGCAGTACAAGTTGGCACAATAAAACTATAACATGTGAATAATACGGCAGTTAGTTGCAGTACATGCAATAGATTATAGAAGTGCTGGAGAAGGATGAATTTGAACTGATAGCATTTGGGAATTAAGTGTGCTCAGTTGTGGAAGGTGGGTGAAACATAAGGAGGAGGGAATCTCCTTCTTCAGTTCATTTTCAGTCAAGCAATAAAGTTATTGTTTTCAGTTTTCTCTTTTTCAGTGCTGAGTTCTAACAATGAACAGCCATGAACATTGAATCTCAATTTTCAATTTCTAGTTGAATAATGCAAGATGTAAGATGAAAGGAAGAAATGCATTTAAAAAAAAAAACGAAATGCCAACAGCATGGGAAACATTGATTAGCTAAAAAGCTTGTAATGGGAAGTGGGTGGTTCAATTTTCATTTTTTTCTTTTAAATTGATCAATATCTGGTTTTTGGTGAAACATTTCAACGGTCTCTTAATTCTTATCCATGAATCCAAGGTTATACAAGGTTTCCTGCATATGATGGTGCAAAGGAAACAATTAGTTACAAGCTGCTACCTGCTATTGTTTTAACTTTGAAAATCGTGATTAAGTTGCTGGATTGGGTGCTTAAATCATTGATAGAAGACTTGACAAAGCATCAAACAGCTTGTCCACATTTACACCTTGAAGACAAGGTGTTTGTGAAGGCGAATGGAATGTTAAAATATGAGATGAGAGCCAACGTTGGTTATGGGAGAGAGACGAGGGAGCGACGTGTTAGTTGCTCATAGGTTGTTATTCTTGCAATTAATTGTGTAATATGCAGAATTGGTGATTGTAATATCTATATATATATAGCTCTTAGTGAGAATGAATGAACAAGCAAGAACAATTTCAGTCATTTCTTAATCTCATTTCTTTAAGGAGACTCCTTGACCTAGAATCAAGGCAACTTTTCCCTATCAAACTCACAACCTTTAAAAAATTTCATCAAGCCCTAGTGTAGAACAGAGTTCTAGTAGAACTCCAATCCAGTAAGAAGGGTAACAACCTTAGATTACATACAGTGCAACGAAATAGCGAATATCATGACTTAACTAAAAACAAAACAAAATCTTACAAGAAAAAACAAATTCGAAAGCTTCAAACAGATCCTTTCAATGGGGAATTTGAAAGAGAAAGGTGGGGGAGAAGGGAGGGTACCTTTCCATGGACAACGATCCAGCAATCGTCTTTGGTGTTGTGTTTGGATGCATCCTGGATGGTGTAGAAATTGGTGAGGGTTGGCATGTTTGTGTTGTGATTTGTGAAAAGAGACACAGATATTTTGGAGAAGAAGAAGCTAATGTGTGTTTTGAATTGGTGGACTTACCCGGTCATCAAAGTTCATTGGGTGGGTCAACACACTTTCTTTTGATTGTTTTTGTCTTGGGCTTTTTTGCTTCTCCTAGCCCGGTTCCACAAAGTTAGGGCCTTCATGAAATGATGGACCAATGTGGTAATAAAACAAGGTAGATTGGATTAGCACTATCTTTATTGGGAGTGACACCATCTTTTTTAGTATATAAATTTATGATTCTTAGATATAAAAAAGATTGTGCCACTTCCAATTGAGATGGTGCTAATCTCATCTTCCTAAAACAATGACGCTAGGAGGGCGGTTAGATTCGCATCACCTCATTTGAGAAAGATATCATCATTTTTGGACAGTAGCATTCGGAATTGTGTTTTTGGATGCCGTCAGTAAAAACAAGGTGGTTACTATTCCCACCTCTTCATTTTCTGAGGGCACCACACATTTTTTTCTTCAAATTTGCCCTTCGCTCAGTTTTTAAAAATCGGGCGTGCCCATTTTTTAGAAACTGGGCGAATTTTTGAAAGTAAATCATAAAACACCTTAACGGTTTTTAAAAACCGTGCGCACCCGATAATTAAAAACGGTTCGCCCACGGGTTTTAAAAACTAGAAGTTGAACTAAGTATAAATCTATACAATTGTAACTAACGATTTTTAAAAATAGTTACTTAATTTTGCGGAAAATTTATTAATTCGCTCAGTTTCTAAACCCGAGCGCGCCCGGTTTTTAAAAACCGGGCGAAAGTTAATTTTGGAAAAATAAAAAATTGGTGTGGTGCCCTCAGAAAATGAAGAGGTGGGAATAGTACCCACCTAAAAACAAGAGTGATTTACTTTCTATTTTCACTATTTTATCTATTTTGGACGCTACTATCTAGAAATGAGTAGTGGCTTTCTCAAGTAGAGTGGGGTAAATCCTTGCACCCACACTATGATTAACCACATATTTCTTTGTATTTTACCATAAAATTAGGTGTACATATAGATGGTTAAAAATGAATAAAAATGTGATTAAATTACAAAATAATAATTAACCAATTCATACACTAATTTAACTACATATTTCTTTAGATTTAAATCATAAAATTGAGGGTACATGAGTTGAGTTGTACACACATAAAATAAAATGTATAACAATCACAACTATTTAATAAAATCAATAAAAACAAGTACTTTTGTTCCGTGTGAATGTATTTTTATTAATAATATTATATGAATGCTATTATTGTAATGTAATGAATGGTTCATGAAACTGTAACGTTTTGTTTGATATTGAACTTTAGAGATCTTCAACTGTTCCAAGACATTAAAACTAAAGCAACACAAGAGACGGGTCAGGGTGGTTGATTCTTCAACTACCTTATTGCTATAATTTATAAACACTAGTTTCTCTTTAGAGTTTGGATAGTGATTAGTATATCACAATTATCATCATAAACTCATTCATTTTCTACAGTCATATTTAACCGTCACATCCTAATACTTTGAACATAATATTGATATTGATAAGCTCTTTGCCATGGTTGTGCCTCTGGTTATTCTTTCATTCTTCCTCATCATTATTGCTGCTGTTGCTGTGGTTGCTTTTCCTAATGAAGGTCTTCAGGTCTTGAACTCCATCTCCATGGTTACTCTGATCTTGGCCATCATATATGGATAAGATGAATATAATCATATATTAATAAGGAATTTCATTCTTATATTTTTTTAATGTTTCCTTTTAAATTCTTTTTAGATTGAAATCTAAATCATTCAATGGTATCATCAAAAAGTAACGAATTATGATTGTGTTGCGTTAAATACAATTAAATAAGTTTAAATGCAGCATGCAAACCTTGATTGTATCACTATATGATAAATGATTAGTTTCCTCTTACTTAAATAATTTTGACTCAAATTATTTTTTCTTCTTTGTTAATTAGACTAGTAATTTTTTCATAAAAACATATATGAAATTTAATTAGACTAGTAATTAAAAAAAAAGTAATATGGTATGTTAATTTATGTGTTTGCAGCTGTTGAAAAAGTGTTCGTCCAAGGAAGAGTGTGAAGCAGGCCTATTTTGTAGCTCTTGTCGGTTAGAATTTAAGGGGTCAAGATGTGTGAGATCAGCTACAACAAGCTCATTCAAGCTTTGGGTATCGCCTTTTCTGTCTTCCATTCACATTTTTTTTTCTTGAAAATTTAGGATTTTATATGTATGCTTCAGAATTCCATGATTGGTTTCATGTTAGAAAAATTAGATAAATTTAATTTTGGACTATTGGATACCACAAAGAAATCTGATGATCTATCCTCTGGCATTGAAGAGTCTATAGAACGCTCAAGTTGACATGTGACACTAGGGATTTAATCATGTCTTGGTTTGTTAACTTTTCTTTCTATTTTGAGTAGTACTTCCTCAACTTAAATTCTTAGAAGTGCATTTAATTTATTTGGACACAATTTTTAGATGACTATTTAATTAAATACACACCAGATTTTTTCTAGTTGTTAGACCATCTAGCAGATATGAAGATCAATATATATGCACCGTTTATCACATTTATTTTTTTCTTTTATTATTTTTTAAAGGATGTGCAATGTAAGATCGACGAATGGAACATGTGTTCAACCTCTCCGAAAGGGTTCACCATTTAAATATGGGTGGAACTAACCTCATGATACCAGCTTCTTAAGGACTAAAAACTAAAATCGTTACAATATTTCAGTGACTGACGTCATTGTTTTCTCAATATTCTAAGTAACAAAAGAAGAAAGAACCAAGTATTGAAATTTCTATATAATAATGATTTTCTTTTTCAGATATACTAACAAAAACTTCAATTTAACAGAATACTTCTTTGCCTTTCAACAAATATGCATACCTTACAACCCACAATTCCTTTGCAATTAGAAAAGGGTCAATTCCTCTTGTCACCTTCACAAATCAAGAAGACAGTATCTCTGAGCAGTTAAATGTAAGATTAATGAAGTATTGATTGTTTTTATTTATTAATAATTGTTGAAGTTGAGAAACTTGATGGCAACAATTCTAATCTTCAATATATGCAGAATGGAGTTCGAGCACTAATGTTGGATACCTATGACTACAAAGGTGATGTTTGGTTATGCCATTCGTTAAAAGGGAAGTGTCATGAGTACACTGCATTTGTAAGTGGTCATATATAATAGCTTTTCTCTAACATGTAATTTGCAAGCAACTCAGGTCTGAGTTTTGCAAATTATTTAAAGCCTTTTTGGATCTAATTTCATAAAAAATAAAAAAATAAAGTGATTGCAAGAGGCTTACACTTGGTGGTATCTAGAATGGACATTTTAAATTGCAGTTGTGGTGTTTAGGTTATACATCACTGTGAAATCATGATGTAGTAAAAGCTTCTTTTTTTTTCTTGTTAACATGTACTTTATTTTCTTTTTCTTTTTATAGGAACCTGCTATAAATGCTTTGAAGGAAGTGGAAACCTTCCTATCAACAAATCCATCAGAAATTGTAACACTGATATTGGAAGACTATGTTGAAGCACCAAATGGATTGACCATGGTATTCAAAGCCTCAGGATTGATGAAATATTTGTTTCCTGTTTCAAGCATGCCTCAAGGTGGCCAAGATTGGCCCTTAGTGAAAGACATGATTGCTAAAAATCAAAGGCTCATTGTGTTTGGTTCTCAAAGGCACAAGGAAGAAAGTGAAGGCATAGCTTACCAGTGGAACTACATGGTTGAAAATCAGTGTGAGCATCATTTATATATATATGCATAATTTTACAATTCCACAATGTGTTCCCATCTTTAGACACCAAACAATCTCAAGATTATTTTCCTTTTGGGTTGAGACAGCATATGTTTGACAACACCTTTTTTGAGAAAATTACTTTAGGTTAAGATATATTTTTAGTCCTTTAAAATATCATGATTTTTGAATCTGATCCCTCATTTTAAAAAACTTTGGATTTGGTCCTAAAAAAGTTTAAATATTTCGATGTAGCCCATAAACAAATTGAAATAGGAGACTGAACGAAAATATTTTAACTTTTTCAAGGAGCTAAATGAAAATATTTAAATTTTTGCTATGACAAAATCTTGGAGGATGAAATGAAAAAAATCAGTGATAAGTATAAACATTTAGTCATTATTATTGTACTTTTTCAAAACTCTTCCAACTTAAAATAAATGATTATTTCTATGATAGAATCAAATGTGAATTTAATTTTGAGTTTATGAATCCAGATGGGAAGGATGGGATGGTTAAGGGCAGGTGCCCTAAACGTGGAGAGTCAGCAGCACTGAATGATAGAAGCAAATATTTGGTTTTAATAAATCACTTTAGAACAATTCCAATTAAGCAAGCCACATGTAAAGATAATTCAGAAGATCTGATAAATATGCTTTTAACTTGTTATGCTGTTGCTGGTAACCGCTGGGCTAATTTTGTTGCTGTTGATTATTACAAGGTAAAAAGTTTCCATCTGCTTATAGTTGTAGTTTGTTTTAGTAGATATATGCTTCATTTGTTCTGTTCTGTCATTTGATTTGATGATTGATGCAGAGAAGTGATGGAGGAGGGTCATTTGAAGCTGTAGATATGTTAAATCGGAAACTGATGGGTATGCCTCTGTGGTAAGGTTAATTACTTTCTTTGTTTCACTTTCAATTGATGATCATATGCTTAAGGAAGTTTTTGATCTGAACATGACTTATGAGTCACCTCTGAATTTGTTTTAAGCTTCTTGTAAGGTGATCCTTTCATATATGTTGATGTTTTAGACTACCATTAGTTTAGGTGTGAACGGATTGATATAAATATTATTTTAATTATGTGATCTGAAGGTTCTTATTGAATATATCACGTGATCTCAAACTCAAAAAAATCACCGTATAACAATCCTTGTTATTTTATTTTGGTCTAACAACCCTTATTTAAAACCTCAAAAAAAATCTACTAGAGCCTACAAATTAGGTCTCAGTAGTTAAATGCCAATAATTTAGAATCTGTTTGTTTAAAATACAATTAGAATTGATTTTGATAGAACTAATTTTGGTAGAATTGATTTGGGTAGAATGTATTTTTGCAAAAGTTAAAAAATTAGGAATGCATTTATTTTAGAGGAATGAGAATGTATTTTGGGAGTAGCCAAACACAAACCATTTATAGGGAATGAATTTATGTTTTCAGCCAAACAAGAACCATATATGGAAAATGGATTCTTCCTAACCCAAAATGCATTTTAGAGGTTTTAAAAACCTAAACAAACAGGCACTTAAATGCTAAAAGAACATAGGAATTGAAGATCCGAGAGAATTTTGGATATTTTTTTCTTTTTTAGTACATAAGAAAATTATAGAAGTGACTTGTAAGTTTTATATATTGCCTAAAACTTTTGTAGTGAAAAAGAGCAGAGATTTCAGAATGTGCATGTATTTTGATCTAATAATTTGCCAGTAGTAATTTTGTACATGCTTCGTATGCAGAGAATAAATCATCATGTAGAAGAGGAAGCAAAAAATATCACTTGAAAAGGGAGATTAATGCTGAAGAAACAGGAATCACTTAAATTTTGATACTGTTAATCCAAAGGAAGCATAAAAGTACATTCATGAAGAGAACTTTTTGACGTGTTGTTAATTCATGAACTTTTTTCATCAAGAACATCTCTCTTCTTCCCTGCTGTTAAAAAGAAATTGTTAGTCACTAAGAAAGTCCGAAATAATTGACAATTACACTCCAAACACATGCTAATTATTACTAATCTTAATAGCTTTTTTGCTTAGTTGATTGTCTATCCAATTATTGATTTGATTAGCTTTTTCACTAAGTTGATTGTCTATCGGTCAAATTTTAATAAGATTGTTTATTACATTTTAATTTCAGTTATTATTTAATTTAAATATATTTATTTTTAAATTAGACCAATTCTCAACTACTTAGAGCCCGTTTGTTTTAGCTTATTTGATAAAATAAGTATTTATTTTATTTTTAGTTAGTGTGTGGTTTTCAAAATAATCAAAATCAGAAAATAATCAGATTTTGCTTCTCAAAATAAATAAAAAATCTCGTTATTCTTATTGTAATCAAACATATATAATTTTTTATTCTTACGATAATCACTTAAAACAATAATTAATTCTTTACTTATAAAAATAACTAATTATTTTTAAGTTTAAACAAGTTTTTATTCTAAATTGTGTGTGGACAAAACTCAAAATACCAAATTGTTGTTTACAACTGGAACTTGGATCACTTTGTAAATTAATATGATTTTTTGTTTTGGACAATTAATATGATCTTTAAAATCTATTCCAAACGCTTTTAGTGTATTTTTTTTCCTTTTGTTTACAAGAAAATTTAACGACACAAAGGGTTCGAACCCTGTATCACACACTCACACACATGTCCTTGTCAACTGTGCTGGTCTCACCAGACCTTTTTAGCGTAATTAAAATGGGATAACTCTAGGTTTCCGAAATAAAAAATGGAGTAACACTAAGTCGAAGGATACACAAAGAAAAAAAAAAGTATTACTGCAAATGAATATCTTATTTTGTCGTCTAAGTAGGTATGATGAATAAGGACATTTTGTATAAAAAACTCTGTTTGGCTTAATGTAATTTGAAGATTGGTTAGAGAAGCGATCCATTTATCGAGGATGCTCTATACAGCAGAGTATATATTATTAAGAAACTAGACTTTTAATAAGAAAAAAAAACAAACAAACAAACAATAAAGTTCCTGTAAAAATACAGTGTAGTGATAAGGATTATTTATACGCTATATGACCCTATGACACTACAAACTCATTTTCATTGCAGCTGTAGGCTGTAGAGGACAATCACATTAGGTATCAGAGCATATTTCTGTCGTATTTCTTATTTCTAAATTAATTATTTACCCACTCATCTGTGTTCACATGCTTCTAAAACCGGATTAATGATGTAATATATCACCTCTATTTATTTTTCTTTCGTTTTATGCCACGAAAGCATGAAATGTATGTGTGTAACATTCTTAAAAGGAAATACACGATTCAATATAAGATTTTTTGCATAAACATTACCTGTTCACATTGGATGTTTAACTCGATGCGAATTAAGGCTGACATGTCAACTATAATTAACTTTCTTTTTTTTTATGAGAAGCTTGTATAACACAACAGATAGGACTTTAATTAATTTTGCATCAAATTAATTGTACTGTAGTGCTTCATGAAAATTGTAAATACTACATTATTTTTTCAAAAAAAAAAAAAAAAAAGGAATTGGACAAAATGTTTTGGGAAAATTAATATTCATGAATCTACTCAATTAACTTGAAGAATGTAGTATACAGAATGCAACAGATTGCATTTTCCCACTGCCAAGTGCCAACACAATGATAATCTTCTTTGGTAGCATCAAAATGACTATAGGAAATATGTGACACTCTCACTTATAAACATAGCTCTCACTGCCAACAAAAACTGATTCAATTGATAAATAGTTGGTTGTGTTTAGTATACTAACATATCCTATGAGTATCGGGTACGATACACTACGATAGATAGATACAATAATTTTTAAAATATGATACAGGTACGACAATATATGTTAAGTAATATATACACATATTTATATATATAATATTAAAGCCTCTATAAAATCTTTATAAATTTTCATAAGATATTAATTTCTTAAGAATTAAAATATAAATTTTTAAATTGTGAAGTATTTTTTCTTAAATTAGAGCTATAACATTTTAAAACTATTATGTAACTTTAAAATATATGAAAGATGCAAATATAAGAGTATCCTTCGAAGTATCATATCGAAAATGGGTACAATACATATACATTGCCAATTTTAAAATATCTGTGCTTCATAGATGATGACAAAAGTTTAAATACTGGTCTGTATATGTAAAAAGCTTTATTGAGAAACTATAATACTATACCTACTTTAATAATCTCTTTATTAGCTTTTTACCGTAAACTATTGGTGTAAAAAAAAAAAATTATATATATATAGCTCAAACTAAGTTATGATTATAGAGTAGGTGGGGTGTACATTACTTGGCCTACTTAATGTTCCCTATACCCTATTCTTTTTGCATAGTCTCTGTTATAGCAGTAGTAGCTTGGCATAAAACCAATCAAATTATTTACATGACAAAAATCTGAGCTAACTATTCTTGAATTGGCTTGAGGCTTTTGTGCATCATGTCAATACCAGAAATAGTGTATTGTGTGCTAGCTTTGGCGTTTTGTGCATTCTTTATAGCGCTGAAATGGAATGAGTTAAGGTACAGTAGAAAAGGAAAGCCACCAGGAACTATGGGTTGGCCTATTTTTGGTGAGACTACACAGTTTCTCAAACAGGGTCCAGATTTCTTGAAAGGCAAGAGAATCAGGTATTTATTTCTAGGTCCCCTTATAATTGTTTATATCTTTTGTTATCAGGAGCTTCTAGATTCTAACAAATCTATAATGTTCTAAGATATCATATAGTAATTTTCATGACTTACCTATAGTTGATTTTTGTGTATGTACAATTCAATGGTATGTATCTTCTTTATGTCTATAGGTATGGAAATCTCTTCAAGTCTCATGTATTAGGCTCTCCTGTTGTTATCAGCATGGATCCAGAAATCAATAGATACATCCTCAAAAATGAAGCAAAGGGTCTGGTTCCAGGATACCCTATGTCTATGAGAAACATTCTAGGGAAATGCAACATTGCCGAAGTTCATGGCGCTTGTCATAAGCGGATTAGAGGATTGTTTTCATTACTAATTGGTCCTGCTGCAATCAGAGGTCATCTTCTGCCACAAGTTGACAAATTTATGCAGTCTTTCCTTCACAGTTGGGAAGCCAATAAAACTATTGATATTCAACACAAAACCAAACAGGCATGGTTAAAAATCACATGACTTCCACTTAGATTTCGACTTCTCTATACTATTTATTACTTGCATAGGTTAAAAAATCTCAAAAGTAAAAAGTTTTCATTGAGAAAAGTAAGCACTAAGCACAAATAGTTTTCAGTTGCTTTTTATGTAACAAATACTTCCTGTTTTAGTAAAAACACTTTATTTTTGAGTTCTTAACCTATGCAATATATTATAAGTTATTATAACTAGCCAAGTAAATCAATTTTGAATTCTGGCTATTGTGAGTTTGTGTTACGTTGAAAACTAAATGGTACTACACAAATATTGTCTATACCATTTTATTTTCACTTTTCAGATGGCATTTTTTGTGTCAATGAAACTGATTGTAGGAAATGAACCTAGTCATTTCCATGAGGCCTTTAAAGCTACATTTGACAACATAGTGTCAGGAACATTTTCTCTGCCTATTAAAATTCCTGGCACCAATTACTTTCGAGGACTCCAGGTAAGCTGTTGAATACTCATTTTTAGTTTGTCATGTTACTCCAATTTCAACACATGGAAGGAACAAAATGTTCAAACTGTTGTTGATTGCAGACAAGGAAAAAAGTGGTTGCAACACTAAAAGAGGTTTTAGCTAAGAGAAGATCTTCTTTGGCTACTCATGCTGACATTCTTGACCATCTTCTGAGAAATGAGAACTTCAAATACAAACTCAATGATGAAGAAATAATTGATCAAATAATCACATTTTTGTACTCCGGTTATGAAACTGTGTCAACTACTACAATGATGGCCATCAAATATCTCCATGATAATCCTACAGTTCTTGAAGAAGTCAGGGTGAGTCTCAGTTTTTTTTAATCAGATCAAGCCCTTTGCTGTTCAAGGCTCATAAAAGAAAAGAAAAAAAAAAAAAAAAGGAACCATTCTTGCAAACAATTGTTTTGATTTCAAGTTGACTTATATTTTTTACCTAATTAAACAAGTTTACAGGAAGAGCATTTCAGAATCCAACAAAGGAAAAGAGCAGAGGATTTAGTAAGCTGGGATGACTATAAGCATATGGTTTGCACTCGTGGGGTGGGTATTTTTACTTGACTCAAGTTGTAGGATGAAATACTGAGTTAATAGAATTTTATGTTTTCTAGCCCAAATTTTCATGGATAAAAAATGTTGGGAAAAGATTTTCATACTTCTTTAGGGCTTGCAGGTGATTTTTGAAACACTGAGATTGGCAAACATTGTAAATGGGGTGTTGAGGAAGGCCACCACAGATGTAGAACTAAATGGTACATTTGCAATGACTTGGGAAGTTAACAAGGTACATTTTTTTTCTCTTCAAATTTTCAGTCACCATTGATTATAGTTATCACTTGTCAGGATTTATCATTCCTCAGGGATGGAGAATATATGTTTACACAAGAGAGACGAATTGTGATCCTTTCCTCTATCCGGAGCCTTCCATTTTTAACACATCTAGATGGCTGGTGAGTAACTTTATAATAACAACAAGAATTCTTCTGTTTTTAGACTGTATAAAGAAAATAAAGACACTGTATGGTAATATGATTATAAATTAATGAAACAAAATGTAGGATAAAGGCTTGGAGTATCATAATCATAACATTTTATTTGGAGCAGGAGTTAGGATGTGTCCTGGAAAAGAATTGGGTATAGTCATAATCTCTCTTTTCCTTCACTACTTTGTCACTATATACAGGTACAGTACTTGCCCCCATAAAATCTTCTTGTCATTAGAAACCTTAGTTTAGTCCTTTGAATATTATTTTTTAATCACTAATTTTAAGGATTTTGATAGAGGAATCCTCCCTGTTTTGTAACATTGTCCATAGTTTAGTTTTTCTTTCTTTTCTTTTCTTTTTAATCTTACATGAGCAAAAAGTACGACATATATTTCATGTATGGCAGGTGGGAAGTAGATGAGAATGAACTCCTGAAGTTCCCAAGAGTTGAAGCACCAAATGGACTACACATAAGGATTGCAAAATACTAGAAAACAATATTAATTTATTGACATAGAAGTATGTTCTGTTAGACGAAATAAGCAAATGGTGCATAAATGGTCTTACATTTGCTGATGAGAATTAACGCAATTATTTTAATTTATCCATGTACTTGTAAGGGAATCTATATATCAGTCGACCAGGCAGTAGAATTGATGTTTATGTAATCTACATCAACTTTCTAGTTAATTTTTTCATGTTCACATCAGATATTAGAATAGAAATGCTTAGAATTTAACAATTCGCAAAAGTAACCAAAGTTAAAACAGTTTCAATGATCCTAAGTATAAATCGAGCAATTAGGAACCTGAGAGTGAGAGGCTGAAATTCAATTTATATCTATAAATTAGGCACACCGCACACACAACTGATACTTCATGAGCTTATATAACATCAAGAAGCAAACAGAGTCCGTAATTGTGACTATTGCAAACATGATTAGAAGAAGAGCATGCAGATGTTTTTAAGGTTTGATACGAAACAGGTGTGAGCTGGAGAATTTACATGCTTCTTTCCAAAAACGATTGCAGAAGTATACTTCAGATTAGGAGAGAAATTCTGCAATAAAACATGAAACCGATTCAATATGCAATAACTTGGAAACAGAGGGATGCCAGCTACAAATGTGAGTGAGCGATTGAGGGATTTGGGGAGCGATTGTGAAGAGTGTTAGCAACGAAGTGACTTTCGTTCACAAATAGAACAGTGAAAATTTGAGACTAGGAGTGAGAAGTACAACGAAAATAGGGTTCAAACCTGGAGGATACTGGGACGAATGCCAGTCACGGTGTCATGTTTACGGTTTGTCAAAGGCAAGATAATTAGATATAAGATGCATTCAATATTTAGAAAATTGAATATAATACATATTAGATTTTCCTAATTTTGCTAACCATTACCCATTGCCCTTAAGTTAAAAAATTTTAACAAAATCCTTTTAATTATTAGTTTTTGTGGTTACTATTTAAAATCCGTTTACAATTCAAGGCAATGCTTGAATATTAATTGGGATTTGTAGCAATGCTTCTTTAAAAAACTAAACTATGAAGATGATTGGTTTTACTTGACATCTACATCAAGGCATTTTATTCATTGATTTTCTCATATAAAAGGACTTGAGATTGTTATAAATTTTCTGCCTATTTTTACTGTAAAATGCAGATGAGGCATCAAGAGGGTTTCGTTTCACTCTTAAGTCACCCAGCTATTATCCCGTTTCAAAATCTATTTGAATTTGTCACACCATACATCAGATTTATCTCACATTAAAGATGAGGTAAACAAAAAATAACATGTAATGTTTCCGTCACCAAGCCATTCCTTTGATTACAAATGATACGTTATTGGTTATTCTGTTGAAGAACATCTGCTTCAGCCTTTGCCATAGGATCATCCTTGATCTCAATTTCCTCTTCTTTTTCACCTTCTAGCTCCTGGGCTACTTGTTTCCTGTGCAACTCTTCAGCAGCCTGCATTGCAGCTCGATTCTCTGCTTCAATACGACGCATTTCCTCTTCTTGTTGCTGCCTCTCAAACCAAGTATCGGCATCCGCCCAAACTGCCAAGATTGGGAACACAGAGAATCAATAACAAAGGACAGAATTCAATCCAGATTGTTCAAATCATATCTGTTTAACCTACGTAGAGCTAAAGAGCAGGTATATTTTCCAAATATTAAATAATCCAACTTTAACGGTTAAGAAACACAAGACATGTAGCTTCGAGAGTTTACAACCACATTATGTCCCTACATTTAAGTCACCATACCCTCTCTTATCACTGCTTCATTCTAGCAAGACTAAATAACAGGGATTAATTAGAAGCATTGGTCTCCACATACAACTTTGAAACATGGATCAGGAATTTTCATATAAAAGCATAACGGAAGAGTACAGCTTATCAATTTATCATTCATCAGCTCTGCTATCTACACCCCTTTGTATTTGCAGGACAGCATAAATTACAAGATAAATGCACAATCAAAATTAAGCCTGACAGCCTGAGCATACCAAATACATCTAAGAGGAAAACAAAAGATCTGTGATACAGAGCCTACGTAGTAGGAATCAACAGAAGGAAGAATAGACTGTATTCCTATGTGCCTACCAAATTTATTTTCTTACTCTTCCTCTTGCGAGAGGGCACGGAAAAATCCATAATACATTGTCTAAAATTCTAAATCTCTAGGTCCATTCACAATACAGTACACTAATAATGGAGAAATTGTTCATGCCAATCAATGACATCCATAACGGTGTACACACTAAAGTCCAATCAGAAATTACCTGCTATAACATAAGTTACATAAATACAACAAGTGTCTCAAAAGAAATCCGTTCACTGAATATTGAAAACTAAACACACATTCAATTGCAGCCAGGCCAAGATCAATCCGAGGTTCCACCTATTCATGACAACAACTAAGCAGTTCTACAAAGAAAGGAGTTCAGCACCAAGGGTTTTAAATTTGGGGTTGCATTGCAGTTGCGGAAATTGAGAAAACTTGCAGACAAATGCAACTAACTCGGATATTCATCAACCCTACAACCTCTTTGTCTAGCTAATCAACATGAATCATCAAGCCATTTATCTCATCTATTTTCTCACAATAATCTCTTCAAATCCTTATAAAAGAAAAAACCCTCCATATGTTTTTTTTTCTTTTAAAATTAAAAACTCGATAATTCCTCGATATTCTTCTCACAGAACAGTACATTAACGAATTAGGATTGGAAACAACGAAAAACGAGAATTGAAAGATTGAGGAAGACACATACTTGGCTGTGCAGCCCATCCTTGTTCGCCACCCTTGATGCGTTCGGGGAGGGCGTAATTGACGGTGAGGACACGGCCGTAGAGTTCAGCGCCGTCCATGTTATCCATGGCGGCGCCGGCGTCTTCCCGCTCGAGGAAGGTGACGAAGCCGAAGGAACGGTGCTTCTGCGTGGCCTGATCCAGCGGCGTCTTAACGTCCTTGATGTCGCCGAAGGGAATGAAGGCAGCGTGAAGGATCGACTCGTTGACTTCCTCCGCTAACCCTCCGACGTAGAGCGTGTTCTTCTGCACACCTTGCATCATCGCCATTGTTAGGGTTTCACCTCAACAACTCGCCTCAGCAACCGCCACACCACAGTACACCCTCTGAACTTGACTTGAACTCCGACACGGAGATAAAAGACTTGTTTATAACAGTTTTATTTTTAATTTTTAAAAATTGTATATAATACTTTTTACAAACAGTTTCAAGTGAGAAGAGTTTTTAATATAAGTTTATGTGTAAGTTTAAAAAATTGAAAACCAAAATATGTTTTAAATGTTTTTATATTTTAATTTTTAAATATTAAAAAATAAAAACGGTTTTCAAAAACTGTTTTTGAAAACTCGATTACCAAATGAGTTTTTTAGTTTTCTGGTTTAAAAAACGAAAAAACTGTTTGAAAAATAAGAGAAATCAAATAAGTTCAAATTCTTTCTTGTTTTTTTCTTTTTCTTTTTTTTCCTGTTTTTTTTTGGACCATCTTTTTTTCCCGTTCGATAAGAGATAATGCTTATAAAAAATTTATATATGGCTGAGCCCATTCTGGGATGGGTTGGGCCTGAAAATGTCTTCGAATGGGGCCTGGTTGTCGCTTCTTGTCCACTTTACTGAATTTTGGGGCTTTAGAACAATAAAAATAAGGGTTAAAAATAAATAAGTTTTTGAATTTTAATAGTATATGTAATTTAGCTATAATTATTTTTAGGTTTAATTGTATTTTTGGTCTTTTAACTTATCTGATTATGTGATTTTAGTTATTTTACTTATAATTGTGCGATTTTAATCTCGTAACATTGTCAATTATGCAATTTTGGTATCCTAACTTTGAATTGCAGAATTTTGACTTTGAAACTTTTTCGATCGCATGATTTTAAGGCATGTTTGGGTATTTTTTATTCCAACATATGTTGAATTGTTTGACTTTCCACTTACAAAAGCTTTTGATTCTTTTTTTAACAAAGAAAAAAGCTTTTGATCCTTCAACTAAAAATTGGATATTGTTCTAAAAAGCTTAAAAATCGCTTCTCAAAGTAAATATACCCAAATAAAAATCGATTGTGTTTCACACAATCGATCTTTTTCACAGCTAATCCAAACATGCCCTTAATTCTTTTGATCATCTCTCGTTAAGAAGATAATGATCAATGCGGTCAAACCTATATAATGAGATTTTATATATCCGATTTTTGTTTCACACTTTTTTAAATACACGATTTTGGTGCTCTTACACACTTTATTTTATTACATTGATTGTGTTAATCATTAGTTTTTTAACGAAAGATATAATTGTGCAAAATCACACAATTTGAAAAAGTTGAGGGAATCAAAATCGTACAATAGACAAAGTTAAGGTACTAAAATCACACAATCAGAAGTTAGGGACAAAATCGTATAATTTGAAAAATTGAGGTGATAAAATCACTCAATTGCAAGATGAGGGATCAAAATTGCACAATCGATAAAATTAGCGTGCCAAAATTGTAATTAAGTTTTATTTTTAAAATATGCAAATAAGTATATTAACTTTGCGAAATGTGCACTTAAGTTATATTTAATGATGTTTTTATCCAAATTAGCAAAAGTTTTAACTGACACTAAATATGACTTTGTATAAAAAGAAAATCAAAATGCACATTTTAAAAGTTTTGAAACTAGTAAGCTACATATGAAGTAGAGCTTTTTTACCCTAAAAATAACAAAAATTAGAAAATTAAAAAGAAAATAGACCAAAAACTGGGCCATGTTTAGTTTATGCTTTTAATTTCTGTTTAAATAAATAATTATAAAATAATCACTTTATTTTTATTAAATTTTTTAATTTTCATAATTTTTTTAGGACGTAGTAACAAATATTTTTTTCTAGTATATATTTGCTTTACAAATTTTCAAACACATAAAAACAACATAAAACAACATAGCAGTTTTATAACTTTTTATAAAAACACAAAATAAAAAGAAAAATTAAATAAGCCCTTACTTTTTACCAAAAAACTATCCAAACTATCCATATCCTTGAAAGACTTTTTATTATTATTTTAGTCTTTAAAACATTCAAGAAGAGCAAACTTGATAATTTACAATTTTTTTTCAAGATAAAAATGATATAGAAGAGAACGTAACAGAACACATATAGAAGAATTACCATTATTTTCGTTGAACTATTTTTTATTAACAAAATAATATATACTTAAATTCCTTAAACTTTATATTATTTTTTCTCGACTAATTTTTTTAAATATATTTAATAATTGTATTTATTGTAAGAAGTTTGTATTTAATAATTTAATTTTTTTCATAAAATATTAATAAAAAATTGATACTTTTTAAAATTATTATTTAATTGTACTCATAATTTTAAAAAATAAAATATAATATTTTATTTTCATTTAATTTTATATTTTCTATCAAGTAAAGTAAAATTTTATATGTATTACAAAAAAATATTTTCTATATTTTAATCCGTATTGAATAAAAAATAAGGCATATGGTCTTGTTTTATTTTATGGTCACCAAACACAGTACACGATTCTGTTCTGTTCTATTTTATTCCATTCTAATCCATTCTATTCTGTTATGTATAGCTACTAAACGCTACCTATAAATAAAAAATTTTCTTTTTATACTTTCCAAAGGAAAGAATCTCTGATCATAAATATATCATTTAACACTTTCGAAAAATTACTTTGACCATGTTTAATGCTACTTTATGATTTTAGTAGAATTTAATATTTTTTTTCAATAATTAAGAAAGAATTAAAAAGTATGACTTGAAAAGAAAGAAGTTCAAACCATAAATATTCATGAATTAAAATTAGAAGAAATATTCTCAATAAAAAAATAGAAGAAATATAACTTAACTAAAAAATCCATGATATTATCATAAATTACTTTGACTATACTATATATAGGACACTAATATTACTAATAAAAACCTATAAGAATCATAAGATATTTATTTGTAAAATTTTCATGAATAAATATTATTTATTTGTTGACTTTGACTGTACTTAAATATATTTTATAGTATTAATTGCAATTTTTTTTTCAGAGTCTCAATGTACTAGTTAGCTATATATATTGGCTTGGCCTAAAACTGTGGAAGACCAAATTCTGAGCAAGATATCTCTGGAGTGATAATATAATTAAGGGTATTGTATTGAGAAGCATGTCATCAATACAAGAAATGGTGTATTGTGTGTTGGGTTTGGCATTTGGTATGATATTCTTTGTGTTACTAAAATGGAATGAGTTAAGGTACTCTAAGAAAGGAATGCCACCAGGAACAACAGGTTGGCCTATTTTTGGTGAGACTTCAAGGTTTCTCAAACAAGGACCAGATTTCATGAAAAAGGGCAGAGCAAGGTATTTTTTGGTGGCCTTTTATAATTGTCATCATAATTTTGTTATCCCCCCCCCCCCCCCCCCTCTGTTTTATTTATAGCATTTAGATAGTTTGTTATAAGAAAAGTTATTACTTGTTTAAGAAATAAGTTAATAGTAGTTGGACTATAACCATATAACCATATATAAGAAATTTGATCGACCATAAGGATTAGAATACATGTTTGAATCTTGGTAAACCCACATGTTAAGAAAGAGTAACTGTAAATGTTTTATCTCTTAAAATTGTAAACTAATTTGTATTTAATCCCCAAAAAAAATAGTCGAAGATTTTAGAGATTTTTTTTTCGTATACAACATCTCCAATAGAACATTTTTCATTTACACGGCAAGGATTTGACACTGGTTAACATGCTTTTGTGTATTAATATTCATATTTTATAACTTAAAATATAATCACATATATATTTAAAATTGATGACAAGTAAAATATCAAATTATAAAGTGATAGCTCATTTTGTCCTTCAATCACACGTGCAGTTCAATCCCTTATAAATAAAAATTGAATGATATTTTGTTGTTACCTAACAATTGCTTCCTATCATGTACAAAACAAACACAAGTTAACTTAATAGTTTTTAATGTTAACCTTTTTCCTCATTTTTATGTAATATTTTCCTGGTTGACTAGACCATCTCTTCTCAAGCCTTATTAGATATGACAACAAGGATATGACAATGAGTATTTTCATTTTTTCAATTTACCATGATACCATCCATGATTAGATATGTTGTATGATATTTATACTAATAAATAATATTCACTCTCTTACAAGTGAATCTATGAATGTGCATAATTCAATGCTCTGTTATGGTATATGTCATTTTGATTTTATGTCTGTATTTTTAAATTTAGACTAGGACCTATCTTAATTTTAAAAGATAGTTCATAGAATAAAAATTGTCACATCTTTATATACTTATAATCAATTAATAACAAATTAACAATATTGTTTATCAATGTGGTACTTAATTATACATCTTTATACACTTATTTGTATAGGTTTGGAAGTCTGTTCAAGTCTCATGTATTAGGGTCTCCAGTTATCATGAGCATGGATCCAGAAGTGAATAGATACATTCTCAACAATGAAGCAAAGGGTCTTGTGCCAGGGTACCCTGTTTCCATGAGGAATATTCTAGGGAATGGCAACATTGCTGAAGTTCATGGTTCTCATCATAAACAAATGAGAGGCACACTTTTATCACTCATTGGCCCACTTGCAATTAGAGCTCATCTTTTTCCAAAAATTGATAATTTCATGCACTCTTTCCTTAACAATTGGAATGGTAAAACCATTGATATTCAACACAAAACAGAACAGGTGACAATACAAATTTGTACAAATACTTTCACATCCACAAATATTATGATTTTTTAAGAGATGAATTGTCATTTGAGTCTTTAATTTAAAGATGCTTGTGTGGCTAACTTCATTCTTAAAAGATTTTTACCATTAGAACATTGAAAACGTCACTATATTGTTCTTCCGGCTTATAGTCGGGGGAAATTGAAAATCAATTTGATGATATTTCAATCTTTTTAGTGTTAAAATGATCACAACAACATCTATCTATGAGAAATCAATAAGATTTTTATTATTATTTTAATTCTCAAAAAAATTGAAATATCACGGAATTTGTCTTCGATTAATACGTAGGATAGAATACATTAGGTATCACCAACATTATGAAGAAACATTAAACAGCCATTGACATTAATGTTATATATATTTTCTCCTTTCAGATGGCTTTTTTTGTATCAATGAAGTTGATTGTAGAAAATGAGCCAAATTCTTTCCTTGAGGCTTTTAAAACTGCATTTGACAGTATAGTGTCAGGAACACTTTCTTTACCTATAAAATTCCTGGCACCAATTATTTTCGTGGACTTCAGGTATGCTACTGAATATTCACTTTCAATTATTTATGCTCTCTAAAATCTTCATATGCTGGGCATTAATTAATTAATATTATATTCGAATCATTTTTTAATTGTAGACAAGGAAAAAAGTGATTGCAACACTAAATGAGATTTTGGCCAAGAGAAGATCTACCTTGGTTGCTCATGATGACATTCTTGATAAACTTATGAGAAATGAAGATTTCAAATACAAACTCAATGATGAAGAAATAATTGATCACATGATCACAATTTTATACTCTGGTTATGAAAATGTATCAACTACTACCATGATGGCTATCAAATATCTCCATGATAATCCTAAAGTTCTTCGAGAAGTGAGGGTAAGTTGTAACTCTTTAATTTAAATCTTTAAAATTGCAATTGTTGCCGCGTTATAGTTACAGTCACGTCATATTTTAATATAATCATTATAAATTGCATTCATAGTGTCATGCAGTTGTAGTCTCCGCTACCACTAAAATATCTTTAATGTTATGGTCGCGTATACGTCAAACTAAATACCTATCAATTGATGTAACTCTTTGGGTTTAGTGCCAGAAAAAAATAAAATTTATTAAGTCCGTTTGTTTATATTTTTATTACAATTTTTATTTTAAAAAAGTAAGAATTTTTTATTTCCGTTAGATCTTAATTAGAATCCTAAATTTTATTTCCATTAGATCTTAATTAGAATCCTAAATTACTACAAATAAAAATACTACTGAGTAAATAGTGTCAATTCCCAAACAAACCCATACTTGTGGAGCAATTATTTTTATTTTATGTTGAATTATGTGTTGTTTTACCTAATTAATTAAAATGGTTTATAGGAAGAGCATTTTGCAATCCAAAAGAGAAAAGGACCAGATGACTCAGTAAGCTGGGAGGACTATAACTGTATGGTTTACACTCGTGCGGTAGGTATTTCTATATATTGGTTCCCTAGTTTTAGTTTTAGTATGAGCAAATGAGTACTAGAGTTTTTTTTTTATTATTTAATTTTTGGTATAAAAATTAATTAAAGAGCTGTATTATTGTGTGAATCATATTACCAAGGATAAATATTTTTAATGCACTTTTACGGTTTGCAGGTGATTTTTGAAACATTGAGGTTGGCAAATGTTGTTAATGGGGTACTGAGGAAGGCCACCACAGATGTTCAACTAAATGGTACATGTTCTCACCAAAAATTATACTCCTATTGTGTGTATTTTTTTCAGGCGACATTATATTTGGTATTCTTTGGTTATTTTTGGGTGCTCTTCTTGGAGAAATAAGAAGACCTTTCTTTTATATTAATGATTATTAGAGTAGTTACTTATTTAAATGAATTCTAAAAATCTGAGCACTCCCATCACATCTGTGGTGGAGATCTTTTGTTCGTTTAAATTTTAAAAATTTGTAGTTCAATATTTTTATTTTTGAAAATTTGAGTGATAGTGTTCGTAAATGTATGGTCAAATTTTTAAAATTCATATTTCACCGATTTTCAAAAGAAAATCCGAACGAGGACAATTTAGAGAAAATGAAAACGTGTAATGCCTTGAAAAACATGTGTTGTGATAAAAGTAGCCGCCTCGATTCTAGCTACAACACATAAGGGCATATTGGGCCAAGAGGCATGGTGGGAAAAGTATTGGGCCTATGAATTAGAGTTAAGCCCACACAATACACATTTATAATCACACATGGGAATAAGTCATAATATGATACATTTTATTTTTTTTAAAGAGTCTTGATTTTTATACTCAAAATTTTCTGTACTCAATGTATTTATTGGTTATGTACGTGGAAAAAAGTGGTTATATTAGTTATTTTTTTTTGTTACAGTGTACATTGGTTGTGTAACCAGATATTTTAACGTAGGTAACCATGAGTATAAAATGAGTACAAAAATGTGAGTACTAAAATTTTTTTCTTTTTTAAAAAAATTTTAATTTAGTATTGATTTATTTTGTGTGTACTTGTCAGGATATACCATTCCTGAAGGATGGAGAATTTATGTTTACACAAGAGAGACCAATTGTGATCCTTTCCTTTATCCAGAGCCTTCCAATTTTAACCCCTCAAGATGGCTGGTCAGTATCTTAATAACTTGATAACAACATGAACTACTCTTATCAATATATGTTTAATTAAATACACTAATTAAATTATTGTGTTGAAATGAATATTATAATTAAGTGAGATGAAATTAAATGTAGGAGAAGAGCATGGAATATCACAACCATAACATGTTATTTGGAGCTGGAGTTAGGATGTGTCCTGGAAAGGAAATGGGCATAGTTATAATCTCTCTTTTCCTTCACTATTTTGTCACTACATACAGGTATAGAATCTTTATTTTTACTATTTTTATTTTAATGAGATCTCAAAATCCCCCAAAATGTGATTTTTTTTTTATAAAGCATAATGTCATCATGTTATTTATGTAACTGACCTCACATAGCGAGATAAGAGCTTGATGTTGAGATCCAAAATACGTATAATAAAGTCATATATATTACTCAACACCTTAAATCATAAATCAAATAATTCTTAGTCTTTGATATGATAAAGGTCAAATATTTTAATCCTTGGAATTTTGAAAAATTGAAATTAGTCTAGAGTACAAGTGGTAGACCATTTGACTGTACAGTATTATTTAACGGAATTATTTATTTATTTTTGCATTGAGCATAATAAGTACATTGTATTTTTCATTATTATTTATTGCAGGTGGGAAGTAGAAGACGATGAACTAGTAAAGTTTCCAAGAGTTGAAGCACCAAATGGACTACACATAAGTGTCACAAAATACTAAACAGACAGAAATCTGTATGAGTATTGTTACATGTTTTTCTATTAGTCGTCATCATACAATCTACACCCACATCCTAATTTAGGTGATTTTTTCGGTCTTACTTTAAAATAAGAAATAAATTTGTTCTTCTACGTGACTCTATTTAATAAACGACACTTGTTATAATTCATCCACGTCATCTAATTTAATATAGTTTTTTAATATTATAAAATAATCCTTTCTTTTAATAACATCTGCTCTTAGTTTAAGCACAATATTTCTTAAAATTCCTTTATCTTTTAACAAATTAAAATGCAACGTTTACGACTAAAATTGAAATTAAACGCAAGTGGTCATGAAAACATAATCGAAGAAGTGTGAAGAACAAGTATCAAAACATAATAGTCTATTGTTATCTTCGATGTATTCATGTGTAGCACAATAATACTTTCCATCATAAAAGACAAGTATTTATTAGGAATATATTATACACAATTCTAGCACAAGTTTTGATCGTTTTTTGGGTTTAATATGTGATTTGTAATTTTTATTTTATGTTGTTTTGATGTTATATTTAAATTCTTCAAGTCAAATTGATGTAAAATATGTGTTAGTTGTCCAAGTTCTGTTATAATGTCCATACTATTCTTAACCATTCTTGCTATTTCTTGATAGGTATTTCTATGGTGTCTATGGTTTCATCTCTATGAAGATGATATCACGGTCTCTTATCCAATCAAATAAAAAATTTGATACGAGACAATCAAAATTCAATAAAGTTATATTCTCTATTAAAATATTTAGATTTGGTAGATATTAACTTGATTTTGTTTTTTAATCTAATATTTAGTTTTTATTCAAGTCTCTATTTTTTAATGAAAATATCAAATACTTAGATTGTGGTTACATTATTAAAGGTGTATTTGAACTTTAATGAATAAAAAAAAAAGAGTTTTTATTAGTTGAAGAATAAATAAATTAATGATAAATATTATAATAAATAAAATAAAGCAAAAGTAGCATTTTGGTCCCTAAACTTTAGACTAAATTTCAGTTTTGATCTTTTTTGTTTTTGTTCATATTGATTCTTTACTTATTTTTGTTTTATTTTAATTCATTAAATAATTAATAAAAATGTCTAAAATAGTTATTGGACATGAGAAAGAAAAAGACAATGATAAAATGTTTTATTATTGGCATTATTGTTAGTTATTATTTACCAACAAAAATTAATAGAAAACGATTATATTATATTGAAAATATAAATTTAGCCATAAAAAATATGATGCTATTATTCTATAAATTTTCTCTAGTGAAAATTCATAAAACAACGCAAAAAGAAAAAATCATTCCCATGTAAATTTTAATTTATAAATCTGACACGAATAAAACACATTTAAATAATATAATGTATTTAAATAATATTATTTTCTTATAAATAACCAGTACACGTCTAATTACGTTGTCATCCCTATGCTCAAGTATCATTTACTTGTATTAGGTTCTTCTAAGTCTCATAATTTGTTTCAGGCCCAATTATGAATTATTTAAGTTAAATTATTTTTGAAATACAATTTGCTTCAAGTTAAAGTTTTCATTAATTATGTATTTTTCTTCTAGGTGACTTCAGACTGGAATATAAGTTATCTAGATCATGTTCTATTCGGCCTAATGTTTGCTTAAGACTCAATTATTAGTTACTTATATCTATAGTAGTTATAAAATTTATACCAGTCATCGACTAGGTCAAGGTCTTGGATCACTGATCGAACCACTAACTTACTGGTTGAACCAATTTAACCTGATATATGATAATATTTTATAGTTTATATTAATATTTACAAATGTAATATATATTTTACCATAAAATTTAATATACTAAAAAAATGTTGTGTACTAATCATACATTAGTACTAATGTTAATATTTATACAATATTAAAAATATATAAATATTGATAACTTTAGATTGATATATAAAATTATAACTTAGATAACGTCTTTTTAAAAAATAAATAAATGCGAATACATTAAAAAAACTAAACTCATAAATATATTGTAATAAAAATTTTATAAATATATTTATATTATTATATTAAAATATTTTAGAATATAAATATATTTAACATATAGTAATATATGTGTTAGTTGTCAAATATAAAAAATTTCATAAGTATGTTTATATTATTATAATAGAAAATTTTATTACAATATATTTATGAATTTAGTTTTTAATATATTTGCATTTATTTTTTTTAAAAAAATGTTATCTAACTTATAATTTTATATATAAATCAAAATTTATCAATATTTATATATTTTAATTTTGCATAAACTTTAATTAACATTAGTACTAATATGTGATTACTACACAAAAATTCTTTAATATATTAAATTTTACGGTAAAATATATATGATATTTGTCAATATTAGTATAAATTATAAAATATTATCTTATATCAAGTTAAATCGGTTCAATCAATGACCTACTGGTTCGACCAGTGATCCAGTTTCTTGACCGAGTCGATGACTAGTATGAGTTTTATAACTATAAATATAATAAGCAAACATTTGGCTGAATAGAACGTGACCTATGTAACTTATACTCTAATTTGAAGCGACCTAGAAGAAAAATACATAATTAATGAATACTTTAAAAGCAAATTATATTTAAAAAATAACATAACATAAATAATTCATAATTGGCCCTGAAATAAATTATAAGACTTAGAAGAACTTGATACAAATAATTGATACTTTGAGCATAGAGATGACAACGTAATGATGTGTGTACTAGTTATTTGTATGAAAATAATATTATTTAAATACATTATATTATTTAAGTGTGCTTTATTCATGTCAAATTTATAGATTAAAATTTATATGTGAATATGTTTTTCTTATTTTATGAATTTTCACTAAAAAAAATTTGTAAAATAATATTATCATATTTTAGGCCCATAATTTTATCTCAAATTTTAATTTGGTCATTTTATTTTTTCTTCATAATCTTAATTTATATTTTTAATATAATATAATTATTTTCTATTAACTTTTTTT
The DNA here is from genome assembly GCA_037177725.1 of Cyamopsis tetragonoloba. Lineage (NCBI taxonomy): Eukaryota > Viridiplantae > Streptophyta > Magnoliopsida > Fabales > Fabaceae > Cyamopsis > Cyamopsis tetragonoloba. The sequence goes on along the minus strand of CM074120.1, from coordinate 7,921,666 downwards.
GATAAATAATTAACAAAAATGCCCATAATAATATATTTTTTTATCATTGTCTTCTTCTTTCTCACGTCCTACGACTATTGTAAAATTTTTATTAATTATTTAATGAAATAACACGAAGAAAAAATAAGTAAAGAAACCAATATGAACTAAAAAAAAGAGATCCAAAGTAAAATTTAATGTAAAGTTTAGGGACCAAAATACTACTTTTACCTTATTTTATTTATTATAATATTCTCTATTAATTCATTTATCCTTCAGCTAATAAAAACTTATTTTTTTTTAATTAATTAAAGCTCAAATACACCTTTAATAATGTAACCAAAATCTAAATACTTGATATTTTGCTTAAAAAAAACGAGACATAAATAAAAACTAAATATTAGATTAAAAAACAAAATCAAGTTAGTATCTACCAAATCTAAATGATTTAATAGAAAATATAACTTTATTGCGTTTCTTATTATCTCATATCAAATTTTTTATTTGATTTGATAAGAGATCATGTTGTCATCTTCATAGAGATGACACCATAGAAATATCTATCAAGAAATAGCAAGAACAATTAAGAATAGCTATGAACATTATAGAAAAACTTGGACATCTAACACATATTTTGCATCAAATTGATATGAAGAATTGAAATATAATAACATCGAAGCAACATAAAAATAAAAAATCACATACTAAACCTAAAAACTATCAAAACTTGCATTAAAATTGTGTATAATGTATTGTTAATGAATACTTGTCTTTTATGATGGATAGTATTATTGTGTTGTGGATGAATACATCAAAAGGAGTTTTAATACTTGTTATTCACCCTTCTTCAATTATTTTTTCATGATTACTTACGTTTAATTTTAATTTAGTCGTGAATGTTGCATTTAAATTTGTTAAAAGAAAAAAGATAAAGAAATTTTAAGAAATTTTGTGCTTAAATTAGGATAAATGTTATTAAAAGAGAGGATGTGTTTGCAATATTATAAAGTTATATTAAATTAGATGACATGGATAAGTTATAACAAGTGTCACTACTTAAATGAAACTACGTAAAAGAACAAATTTGTTCCTTATTTTGAAGGAACACCGGAAAAACCACCCCTAATTTATCCGATATATAAACTGTTTGGAATATTTTCTTAAAATTCAGGATTAATAAAACCCCGGTACGGTTAACATAATTTTTTGGTCCAGTCAATGGCGATATGATCTAAGATTTTATGCTTCACAAATTAAACTTGATACAGTACTTAAAATAAAGATGGATACATTAATTATATTATTTGTTTCTCACTTTAAATATATTCTCTCAGGTTTTTTTTTTTATATAAAAAGTATATTAAATAGGACTTGAACCTCGATACTCACAGACTAACACACATACTCCATTTGTTCTTATTTATCCGATCACTCAATAATAAAATATAGTACCTATTAAAAAATATAATATTACTCTTGTTTTTGGCAAAATAATTTTTAAGTTTTCTATGTTATCTTTTATTGTATTATCTATCCCCACTATTTCATTGGTTTAATATTAAAAAATTAATCAGTGCTCGAATCTAACGTAAAAGTGTCACGGTCTTGTAGTTTAATTGGTGATCATATAAGAATTTGTGTATGTGAGTATTCGGATTCAATTCCCGATTAATGTATTTTCTTAAAAAAAATCAAACATAAAAGTAAAATTAAATATCTGTAATTAAATCTTCTTTAAAAATATAAATTGATAAATAAATAAAAATATTTTTTTCTCTATCAAAACTATCTAAGAAAATTCCTTAAAAGGTTCTCGATAAGGGGGAACGAAAATTCCTATAAGATCAACACAGTTTACAAAGATATGTATGTATAAATGTGTAGTACAATTTCAGTTTTTAGTTTCGTTAATTTTCTTACAAACCAAAAAAATAATTTTTTTCTCAGCCGAAAAAGAAACTATTAGTACATATCAGTTTGTATTTTTTTAGGTCTGGATGGATTATATTCTTCCAAGTATAAACAATTAACGCCTTCAAAAAAAAATTATGTATAAAGAATTAACTTAAAAAGAAATGTGGCTTTGAAAGAAAAGAATTTCCAACCACGAAAATAACTTATTATAGGTTAAAATTATAAGGAATATAACAACTTGACTATCAAGGCCCAAGGTGCCATTCACACACGGCCTCCAAAAATATGAGGCCCTAAATATAAAATGATATAATAAAATAGAATAAATGGTAAAGGGTTTTAACTTTTAATATCATCTCTTGAGTTCGAGTCCTAGAATTAATACTTTCTCATTTATTCGATTCCTCAATCTTCATTTAATATTGAATTTTTTTTTTACAAATTTTAGTTTTTTGATTAGTGATTATTTGATGTAATCTACCGTTTTAATATTTTGCAGCATTCAATTTTCGGAATTGATGATTTTTCTGTCAAATTTTAAGTGATTTGTTAGAATACCTTTTAATGTTTTAATTGATTTTAAAATATAATTTAACAATAAATTTTGTATTGACAAAAGTTTATGAACAGAGGGTCTCGTTTTAAAAAAAAAAAACATTGTAATAATAAACAGACTCTCAAATCCTTTACACTACCCCTGCTACTAACATTATAGTATAGTAATAATGGTACACTTCAATTCAAAGAGAGAATAATGTTATTTTTTTAGTATAACACTATCGAATTAAAGTTGTCAAATCACAAGAAATATTTGTGTTTCTTACTCTTTCTTTTTTTTTATATAACCGTTCACTTCTTCTTTCTCTTCACTTCTATTAACTTCATACATTAAAGATTTACTTTGGGTCGAACCTACAACCCATTTACATTAAGGTAATGTTTGGTAACAGTATATAACAGAATAGAAAGGAATAGAACATAACCGTGTATTGTATTTGCTTACCATAGAACAGAATAAGACCATATGTATTATTTTGTATTTAGTATGGATTTAAATATAGAAAATATTTTTTGCAATACATATAAAATTTTACTTTACTTGATAAAAAGTATAAAATTAAATAAAAAATAAAATAGTATATCTTTTAATTTGTTTTTTAAAAAATTATGAGTATAACTAAATAATAATTTTAAAAAATATATTTTTATATTAATATTTTATAAAAAATAAATTTTTAAATATAAACTTCTCTTGATAAATAAAATTATTAAATACATTTTTAAAAAATAATTATTAAATATAAATTATATTGAGTGTATTTTTATTACGTAAATTTTTTGAAAAACTATTTTTTAAAAATACTTTTTGGTTGGAAAAAATAATATAAGGTTTAAAATTTTTAAATATATTATTTTATTAATAAAAAATGACTATATGAAAATAATGATAATTCGTCTGTATGTGTTTTGTTCTTTCTCTTCATTCTATCATTTTCAATAGAATCAATCTGTCCCGTTCATTTGCCTTAGTGTATTTTTATTGACTAATGTCCCAAACGAATAACACGGTATTATGTTATATTCTGTTCAAACAGTATGACGACAATACCTTACGTATTATTTGGTTGGGGGCAAATGAAAGATAGGGGAGAAATTTTTAGTAAGTTGTTATGTTTGGTTTAAAATAATAGGATAAATAAAATATCAAGTTTTGTTTCCATACCAAAAGTGGGGAGATGTGTAAGAGGAAAGGAAAAGTTAAAAATTAAGTAAAATATTTTCTCTCCTTTAATTAAACACAAAAATAAACACACTTAGGAGATTTTTATTTTTCTTAATTCCCCGCCTCTTTCCTTCCTTTCCCTCCATGGCTCCATTAAAAGTTCTCCCCTCTCCTTGTCTCCTTTGAACCAAACACTTTTTTTATTATTTGGGTTTAAATTTGATTCACTTTCAAAAATTAGTTTGTAGGATGAGTATTATCACACTCTTATAAACTCAATAATAATGATATTACTCGTCGATGTGAGACTTCCAACAACTCTAATATGTTAAACACTAAAATTATGAAATAAATCTTTTAGTTCTTGAAATAATCCTCAGTCACTCAAATTCGTCTTTAAAATTACTATCCATTCCTCAAATTAGTCTGATGTTAAGATATGTTAAATTACCCTTATATTGCAACCACCCCATTAATTTAATCTCTGTAATTATCATCTATCTATCAATGAAATCGGTCCATATTATGCTTATAATTTTAGAAGAGAATTATTATTAAACTAGGTAAATGGCACAAAAGAATTCATTGGTATGACTGATTAAGGCACAGAATAATATCAAATTTCTTAATTTAATGATTAGCTATAGGACGGGGAGTTATGTTACATTTTAACTTTGATTTTCTTAACTCATGTAGATGTTACAATTACTTGGATATCATATTCAATCTAAAATGTGAGCTAGGGACTAATTTAAGTAATAGATGATAATTTCATAGACTGATTTTAGTTGCTTATGATAATTTCAGGAAACCAAATTGAGATTTTACTCTTAAATTATGTATGTAGCAAATTTTATTTGATAAGCATCGGCGACAAGAATATTATCAGATTTTTCAATTAATGGCTTACAATTTTCTTCGACCATACTTATATTAAAGCCATTTAATAATTTTAAATAATCTTAAATATGTACTATTAAATCTCTTATAGAAATTTAAAATATTAAGTATGTATTAATTTATTGATTATATAAATTAAAATCATTGTATTCAACTTATTAAGAAAATGAATGTGACTTTGAAAAAAAGAATTTCCTGCTTTTAAATATACGATGTATGTAGGGTAAAATAAGAAGGAACATAATAACTTAGCTAAAATTTTCAGGTGATAGATTAGTACATAAAATGTATATAGTGAATTTTTCTTGATAAGCATATTGACGATATTAATTATTATAACCCATGGTTATAACCAAAAATAAATCATTTTAATCATATTTAAATCCATTTTATAATTTTAAATATTAAAGATGTACAATATTAAGTCTCTTATATTAATACTTTGATCATGTACTAAATCATAAGGTTTGGGAGTAAGAGATCTCAGGTTTGAATCTTAGCAGTAGAGATTTAAAGGAGAATAGTTTAATTTAGGATGCTATGGAAGTGTGAGTATTTGCCCATAAAAAAAATACTTTGACTAAATTTAAAATTTTGAAGTTATTTATGGGCAATATAAATTATAAAAAATTGCACAATTAAGTAATAAAATAAGAGATATTTGATATTGTGATTCTTATTCACAAGTTTTTATTTTAATATAAGAGCCAAAATAATAAGAGAGTTTATGAATCAGAATAACAATATCAAATTTAAAGTGACAATATTTATCCTTATAAAATAAATGTGACTTTAAACCCTAATTGGTTAGAAAATTAAAATAAAATGTAAGTCATATTTTAAAATAAGGTCTCGATTTATTAATTTTGCCTAAGACCCGGAATTTTCTAGATCTGGCCCGGCTTGTAAATGTGATAACTTATTTGATTTGTATTTGTATTTCTTGTTTTTATAACTGCACTCTTTTTTGCATATTTGAATTACTTGAATTTTAAAACAATAAATGTTTTCATTTTTAATAGAATATTTTTATATATGCATCTTTGGAGAACTTATTTTGATAGTATTTTCTTTTCTTATTTTCATAAATAATAAAGTTATCACATATTTTTATTTTGTTTCCTTTATCTTATATATAAAAACACTAAAAATAAGAAAAACAATTTCTTTTTCATACTTTTCAAAGGAAAGAATCTCCAATCATAAATATACCATTTAACACTTTCGAAAAATTACTTTGATCACATTTAAGTATCGGTTCTTTTCTGTTACTTTTTTTTCTTATATTTCTTGTTTTTTTTTGGATACTTCTTATATTTCTTCTTAATCTTCTTGATAAGCATATTGACCATATTAATTACTATCATTTTTAAATCAATATAATGCTTTAAAATCATTTTGACCATATTTATATCCATTTTATAATTTTAAATATTAAAGATGTACAATATTAAGTCTCTTATATATATAAAAAAACTAAAATATTAATACTTTGACTAAATATAAAATTTCAAAATTATTTATGAGTAATATAAATTATAAAACATTACACAATTAATTAACAAAATAAGAGATGATGGATATTGACACTTTAAATTTAATATTGCCACCTTCGTTATAACTTTTAATTTTAACACAAGAGTCAAAATAATAATAAAGAATTTGTGAATAAAAATGATAATATCAAGTTTACAATGATCGTATTCATTCTTATTAAATAAATGTGACTTTGTCCTAGTTATGTAGCTCAGTTGGTGAGCGTATGGGAACATGCGTGTGTGGGTACGGGGTTCGAATCCCAGTTGTACTACTTTCTTATAAACCAAAAAAAAAATGTGACTTTGAAAGAAAAATTTCCTACCATAAATATAAAATTAGAAGGTACTATATAGAAACTTTAATTTGGGCCTTAATTCCCCGTAATGAAAACTTAGTTTAAATTCTATGTGATTGTAATTTGTGAACTCATTAATTTTATACGCACCAATTCACTAATTAAGTTCAGACCTCAAGTTTAGAATTAAAGGTATGGAAAGAATTGCTAAAAAATGAAATTAATTTCCAATGAAAAATTTGGAATTATATAAAAGGTTATACATTATTATTTTTTATATCAAATGCACCTTTTGATCTTATATCTCTTATGTGCATTTTATTTCGATTATATATCTTTGTTAAGTTACATTTTGGTCATGTATCTCTTATAAACGTTTCATTTTGGTCCAGTCTGTCAATTCCGTTAATAGAATTGACCTAATAAGAACAGAGTCAAATTACGTCATTTATCTTCAAACTCAGAAAAATCATAACATACACATTAAACCTAATAAGAACAGAGTCAAATTACCTTGTAACGAGGTGACGGAGTTGACGGACTAGACCAAAATAAAACTTTTTTAAGAGATACAAGACCAAAAGGTAAGCCAAAAAAAAATATAAGACTGAAATGAAATGCGCATAACAGATACATAACCAAAATGTACATTTGACTTATTTTTTTTATATGCATACATTACTTTGAGAATATTATTAAAACTATATATAAGTTTAATTAAGTTTGTTTAAAAAATTAAATTCATTATATTATATTTGAAATTAACTATCTTATAAGATAAATTAAATAAATTAGTCATCATATTATCAATTGAGAATAATTAATGTTAGAATTAATTGATTATAAAATTTTTATAAATATTTTAAAGCATTGTTTAGAAAAATAAAATTAAATATAAGTCATATTTTAAAAATAAGGCCTCAACTTATAAACATGATAATTGATTTGTTTTTTATTTTTATTTCTTGTTTTTATAATTGCACTCTATTTATGTATTTGAATTACTATAAAAATATACATTAAATTAATTTTTAACTTTTTAAATAATAAATAATTTTTTTTAATAAAATATTTTTACATATGCATCTTTGGAGAACTTATTTTGTTAGTATTTTCCTTTCTTATTTTCATAAATAACTATAAAGTTATCACATATTTTCATTTTTTTCCTTTATCTTATAAAAACACTAAAAATAAGAAAAACAATTTTTTTTCATACTTTTCAAAGAAAAGAATCTCCAATCATAAATATATTTTTTAACACTTTTGAAAAATTACTTTGACCACATTTAAGTATCGGTTATTTTCTCTTTCTTTTTTTTTCTTTTTTTTATTATTTATAGTACATAATATTTATTTGTCAACTTTTATTTTTTTAAAAGTACTAAATTATCCCACTACTTAGGATTTTATACCATTATCGATATATACAATTTGAAGAACAACCGTGAAGATTTACTTTTTTTTCACTTTAGGTATCATTACTTTAAATAATTTGTCTTCAAAAGAATGTATTATTCTATTTAATTTGGAGAGTTACTGATAAAAAAAAATATAGCTAGAAAGAATAAACTTAACAATTCTGTAACCAAATTTTTCCTAAAACTAGAAAAAAAACAGAATGTATTATTCCATTTTTAGGTTAATGAAAAGAAAACAACTTATAAAGAAATATGTCTTGAAAGGAAATAATATCCAACCTTTAATATACCATGGACTAAAATTAGGAAAGATGTAACAATTGACTTGACTTTCTTTGGGAGTCTGGATTTGTAAAAACAACTTTTTTTTTGGTAATAAATGTAATAACAACTTTATTAAAAAGCAGAAATGATATAAATTGGTAATCTAGTATGTATATATAATAACATGATTTGCTCTAAAACTCTGCAGAAAAAAGTTCTAATAATCAAGCAATATTGTTGAAGTGATCTGAGGCTATTGAGCATTATTATCATGTCAATACCAGAAATAATGTATTGTGTGCTGGGTTTGGCATTTGGTATGATATTCTTTGTGTTACTAAAATGGAATGAGTTAAAGTACTCTAAGAAAGGAATGCCACCAGGAACAATGGGTTGGCCCATTGTTGGTCAGACAACTGAGTTTCTCAAACAAGGACCAGATTTCATGAAAAAGGGCAGAGCAAGGTATTAGGTGTCCTTTCATATTTTCAATGTTTGTTATTTTTCTCCACACATTTTTTTATGGTCATTTACATACTTGTTTCTTGTTTTTTCATCTCGTGCTTTTAAGTTTAAATCGTGGGTTCTTTTTTTAATTGTAATGTATCTTTAACACTATGCTAACATTCTTGTTAATAGAAATCTTTAGAACATATATAATCATATAGAAGGATAACTAAAACGCCTCTAACTAAGGTCGGTTTGGTTTGCATTTTTTTTATTTTCATTCTTTTTATGTTTTCAGATATTTGTAAAGAAAAAATTGAAAATACCGAAAACAAGACAAAAATCCAGTTTTTAATTATTTATAGTTTTTTTTATATAAAATTTCAGAAAAACAAAAAACACTAAAAACAGAAAATAAAAATAAAAAATAAAAATATAAACCAAACATGCCCTAATATATGTCATCACTCATATGTAGTTCTTGATGCCAACATGAATACAATAAGGATTATTTTTCAATTTTTTTTTCAAAAAAGATTTTCATTCAAGATCATTTGTTATCCATGATATATAACTAGAGTTGGGTAAGCTAACTAGCCCATAATTGTTTGGGTTTGTCCATGGGTCTAACAGACCCACCCGAGTAAGCCAGCAATTAAAGCGGTGGCCATTATTTTATAGGCTTGCGAAAGAAGAGCGCAGTCCAGTAATAAATCTAGAACCCAGAATCATTAGAAGCAATTTTGATTTAAAAAAATGAAAAATAAATAAAAATCTAAAATATAAAAATGAGCATTTTAAGAGGAGGGTAGGATGAAGTTTAATATATATTTAGTGATTTAGTGATATAGTGTAGGCCAATCTATATTTAGACAGATCAAAATCATCATGATCCAAGCCCACATAGGCCGTGGATTTTGCGGGTCTGGCCCGAGAGACAAAACCTGTATACCAAATTCTTTGACAGTGTATTGATGAATGTGTATGTACTATTCAGTTCTCTATGATAGGGTGTGTGTATGTTTGGGTGTGCAATTTTGTTTAAATGTGTTTTGTTTAATTTGTAGGTATGGGAATCTCTTTAAGTCTCACATATTCGGTTCACCAGTAGTGATTTGTATGGATCCAGAAATCAACAGATACATTCTCAACAATGAAGCAAAGGGTCTTGTGCCAGGGTACCCTAAATCCATGAAAGACATTTTAGGGAATGATAACATTGCTGAAGTTCATGGTGCTCTTCATAAACGAATTAGAGGATCACTTATATCACTTGTTGGTCCAACCGCTATTAAAACCCATCTTGTCCCTAAAGTTGACAAATTCATGCAGTCTTTTCTTCTTAATTGGGATGGTAAAATCATTGATATTCAACAAAAAGCAGAACAGGTATGATAATCAAAATCATTTACAAATTTTTTGTGCTAGTCAAATTGATCTCTTCTCAAATTAACAAGATAGTACACCCATGTTTAATTTACACTCTTAATTTCTACTTTCAGATGCCATTTTTTTCATCAATGAAGCTATTGGTAGAGGATCAAACAAGTTCTTTTGTTGAGGCCTTTAAAGCTACATTTGACAACATAGTGTTAGGAACACTTTCTTTGCCTATAAATTTTCCTGGTACCAATTACTTTCGTGGACTCCAGGTATTGTTGAATATTATTTATTATCAAAATTTTATTTCACATATACACTCAAATTCATTCACATGAATAGCACTAATGTTCAAATTGTTGTTGGTTTTAGACAAGGGAAAAAGTTATTGCAACCCTAAAAGAGGTTTTGGCCAAGAGAAGATCTTCTTCAGCTACTCACAATGACATGCTTAATCAGCTATTGAATGAGGATCAGAAATATAAACTCAATGATAAGGAAATAATTAATCATATAATCACAATTTTATATGATGGTTATGAAACTGTATCAACTGCTACAATGATGATTGTCAAATATCTTTATGATAATCTTACTGTTCTTGAAAAAGTCCGGGTGAGTCACATATTTTTTAATCTAATATTTAAAACTGTGATTACTGATTAGGTTCTACCATTTTTGCGTGGTAAATTAATATGACTATCGCAAATAGCAATCACGGTGAAATGCCATTGCAACTAGTGTCATTAAAACTGTAATACATGTAGTCACATCACATGATGTACATTTAAAATGACAACCAATTGACCTAGCTCTTACTTGTTTAAAGCCCATAAAAAATCCCAAATCATGGGATGAATTGTTTAGATTTCAATATATTTTTTTTATTATGGTTTTTTTGCCTAATTAAATTGGGTGGCAGGAAGAGCAATTTGCAATCCAACAAAGGAAAAAAACAGGGGAATCAGTAACCTGGGATGACTGCTATAACCATATGGTTTATACTCGTGCGGTAGGTGTTTAATTTAATTTCTTTACGTCTACATGATTTTAATAGTAGAATGAAATGAAACAATGAGTAATAAAATTTTATTTATTTTGGGAGTAAAAATAAAAGCTAAAATTTCAAGGATAAAAAATGAACACTTTTTATGGTTTGCAGGTGATTTGGGAAACATTGAGGATGGCAAACGTTGTTAATGGGGTGTTGAGGAGGGCCACCAAAGATGTTGAATTAAATGGTATATTTGATATCACATAGAATTCTCTCGTTACTTAATTATCGAGGTTTCAAATTGCAGTCATGGTTGCAGTTTTAATCATTTGCAATACATCTAATGCGTGTTATTAAATATGATCGTTGCAGTCTATAATGATAATTAGATAATTGCTAAAACCTCGGCACAATGTCGCATATCTGACTCAGATTTTAAGCCTTGGTCCTGATGGTACATTTTATTTTTCAAAATTTTTGGTAGCATTGATTATGGTTATGACATGGCAGGATTTACCATTCCTGAAGGATGGAGAATTTATGTTTACACAAGAGAGACCAATTGTGATCCTTTTCTGTATGAAGAGCCTTCCAAATTTAACCCCTCTAGATGGCTGGTCAGTCAGTTGCTTCATACTATTTTTAGTGTGCATATATAATATATAATGATATAGTGTTTGATAATTAATTAATGAATATGAAATGAAATGAAATGCAGGAGAAAGGAATGGAGTATCAAAACCATAACTTGTTATTTGGAAGTGGAGTTAGGATGTGTCCTGGAAAGGATCTTGGCATTGTTATGATCTCTCTTTTCCTTCACTACTTTGTGACTTCATACAGGTACAACACTTGTTGCCCTATAAAATCTTCATTTTTCTCAACTTGTGTTTTTTTCCAAACACCAATGTTTGAAGTATATCTCAAACATTGTACAACTTGTACAACATTTTTATTTTTGTAATTTTTCTAAGAAAAAAAAATAGAGAAAAAGTTACTAGAAATAGACTAAAAAGTTTGAATTGTACAAAGTTGTACAAATTCAAATTGTACATGAAGTTTTATTATTTTCTAAATTTAAATGATTATGCATTTTTTTAGTAATGCTGTTATGAAAAATGATGTGTATCAGGATGATGCGTAAAAATTTGAGAAAAATAATGTTAAAAAATCAAAATTGAATTTTGAATAAGTTAATTTTTTTTGAGAATTTTGAAAATACTTTTTATTTAGCTGAGATCGTAAATTTTTACACTCTAATTTTATAGAATTCTTTATTCGAATTGTACATTTTGCTTCCTTCCAAGTATTTTAAATCCTATCAAAAATGGATTTTACTCTTAAATTCTTCGTTCAAACATAGGGTAAGAAATTGAAAGTGCGGGAAAAACAAAAGTTAAGAGATTGAAATTACATATTGACTATATATGAAAGATCAAAATTACAATTAAACAGTTTAATTAGTATACATGAGATAATTTTTAAGAATATTCCATCTTTTATGAAGCATTACCTCACAGTTTTATGGTATTTGGCTTCTTAGTTAAGCTAATTGCAATGCATTTTTCATCTATTGCAGGTGGGAAGTAAATGAAGATGAACTGGTGAAATTCCCAAGAGTTGAAGCACCAAATGGACTCCACATTAGGGTTACAAAATACTAGAAAACAATACTATAATGGAAATTGTTGGTTCAGGCTCCTGAATTGACGTTTTCTTTATAGTTATTGGCAAGGGTTTATAAGGTCATTTTCTTTTGGTAAAGTATTATAAGTTCTTTGTAAAAATTGAACCTTGATGGACATCTTTTTTTTGTCAAACCTTGATGGACCTCTTAATGATGCACATTTTAGTATAATAATATAAAAACGGCAATGGACCTTTGTTGTTTCATAGTCAATGGGCCTATTTTTAAGGTATTTCATTGTATTTCACTATGACATCTCTTTCTAGACCCAAAAAAAATGGTATTTCTTTATTAGGTTTGCACCTCCTAATGCAATAGCTAAAGATATAATACATTTGAAGTATAAAGATCATTGAAATGAACTTTGTTTTTCTTAATAATTTTTTAAAGTGCATAATCATGATTCTAACTTAAGTTCATTCTTAAACGAACAAATTATCTATCAATTTTGTCAAATTTTATTGGCCATTATGAAATTTCTTTTGTTAACATTGTGATAATTTAGACCATACAATGAAAATAATGATATTTAAGACTACCTGGTTTGTCTAAAATAAAAGAGCATAAGTTTAGTAAGACTTCTATCTTCTATTACGATTATAAAATTGGGTTTGGATCCTCTATTTTTATGTTGCAGATGTTCAATACAAAAAAGAAAATAGGTTTATGGGTCTCATTTGATCATATGATTTCGATAAATTCATTCTCTTATATTATACCTCTTTCTAATAACTGGAGAGAAATTTTTTCCTACAAATTTTTGAAGTTATTCTTTAACAAAAATTAATCACAAAAAAAGTGGTTGGTGATGCGTACTTGACGATCATAAGAAGTTGGAACACTGTAGGTCGATGATTCTTCCTTTCAAGTATGATTGATCCACAAAGGTGGGGGTGTGTCTATAAAGACTCCAACAACCAAGTCAATTGAAGGCTATGGTTTGTATGGGATTAATAAGTAATGTGTATCTGTGAATGATGCATTAAAATTGTATTTATAATGTCGTTTATAAGGTTTCGTGTATGTAATTGGGTCTCATGGAGCTATTAGACCTAATAAACAGCACAATGAGCTATACCGATTACAAAGACCCTAGTTTGGAATGCACACGGTACCCCCAATTTCGACATACTCTATATTGTTAGACATGAGTATGAGACCGAGATACTAGCCCATAACAATTGATAATTCCTCAAATGAAATACGCATTATTCAAATCATATAGAGAAGAATACAAGATGCATTATTAACCCTATTATGATAATTTGATCTCCAGTTTCAAAAATTAAGAAAGGCAGAGTGTTAGGTAGTGTACTAGTGTATAGTGGGGTTTTTGGTTGAGTGAGGTGAGTAAGGTAATAGAACCAAAAATGTGCACAGATTCCGTTGGTTAGCTTCCCAATGTCACGACCCTTAAAATAGGGGCCGCAGATGCGCATAGTGCAGCGCCGTTTACCCCCTTTTCTTTTTTATGCTTTTAAATTTAAATAATTATAAAAAAACAAATGACCAAAAAAAAATTTTTTTTAAAAATATTTTCTTTGGTATGGCCTACTTGGACTAGATAGTGCATATCTATACGTATTGCGTCCCTTTGTTTGATTAAGTGAAGGTTTAATTACATTTTTAGTTTTTAAAGTAGGATTGTACATGTAATTTTCAATTTCCCTTTTTTTTTGCTAGTGCTTCCAGTCTCCGATTTTTTTTTAACAGCATTTAATTTTTAGTTATTCATTTCATATTTTTTTCTCAAACCTAGCTAATTATATTTTTAGTTATTAAGAAAGTACATCAACCGATAATCAAATTCCGTACTCACATATATGTCTTCGTGTGCTCACCAACTGAGCTACATGACTCAAACACCTAGCTAATTATTTTGATATATATAATATCTTATTTTCTTTTATTGTAATCATGTTAATTAGATGTTATGCATCACCATAATGGAAGTGTCAAAACGAGCCAACCCAACTCATTTGGATTGACTCACCGCGAGTTTATAAAAATTGAGTTAGCTCCACCTAACTCACTTTTCTGGTGAGTCATAAAAAATGTAACTCGGCGCAACTCACTTGAGTTGACGGATTAAACGGGTTGACTCACTTAAAAAAAATTATTTATTTTTAGAAAAAACATTTAAAAAAATAATGATATCAATTAAGTAGTTAAAAACAAAATAAATATCATTCATTAGTATAAAGTCTTAGCAGTGAGCGCGTCGCACCAACAAGTGCGAAGCAGCAACGAGTTGAAGAAGACTGATTTGCGACTCATGAAGCCGCACTTCACAACAACACCGAGTTGAAGAATAAGAGAAGAAAATAATCATCTTAGTAGCACTTTCAATATTTAGTGTTTCAATTTCAAATGAGTAAATCAGTGATGACTTTTTTTATTATTATTATTTGTTAGCTTTTTTTTTTGGAATTTAGTGAGTTAAACTTAGCATAAATTAATCAATATTCATATAACTTTCTTTCTTTTTTTTAAATGATGGATTAACTGCGTTGAACCTGACCTAATCAGGCTCAAACCACATTTAACAATGAACTATTTATTTCAACTCAACTTATTGATGAGGGCTAGACTCCATTTGGCACCTCTTAGTATACCTCACTACAAAAATTCTAATTAAGCCTTAATTTACATATATGCCTACCAACTCTTTTTTTTTTTTGGGTAATAATATGACTACCAACTCTACATTAAAATTTGTTACATTAACAATTATATCATATATAACAAAGAGATTAGTTGGGTTACAAATTGAATAAAAAAATTTGGATTCCCATCCTCACGTGATGTTACCTCAAAATCTGGGATGTTGTTTTCTCTTTAGTTAAAAAGCTCATTGCTGCCACCCCACTAAATCTTCAATAATTGGTTCCCTAAAATGTTAATTATTTTTGCCACCACCTAGTCATGGTTTCATATTGCTTTGCTCTGTTTCTCCATTTATATTTTTTTTTTCTCTTTTGTCAAGCTTTTTTCTTCCCTTCTTTTGATGATTATGGAATGTGGAATTATTAACATAGATGCAAATTAATTATGTTTTGGTACGTTGTTTCCAAGTCCTTTAAGCCACATGATTGCTATGTTTTATTTTTGCAAATCATGCATGGATATATAGTAACTAATATAATTAGCTAAAGCTATGAACAAAATCTTTGAAACTGCTGGTTTTATTATGTACGTACGTGCATGTGCAAAGGCAAAAATGATTATTGTTGATTGACTGTAAATTTTGTACAACATTTTTTTTTACTAAACTGAATCAGGATCCTTAATTATATTACTACAAATCAATATATGTTAGTATAATAATAAAAAAACCATAATATGCTGTATTTAACGTATTAAATCTGAGTTGTCTAATCTAAATTGAACAACTCAAATTTGACTAACATTAGAAATTGCATAATTTTTTAACTGCATGCAGTAAAACATGATCCTTAGTTATATTATTACAAATTATGTACATTATACAGTGCCCATGTTAACACCACAACCTATATGGATCATATATTTTAATTATTAATTATTAATTATACACTTAATTAAAAAGATATACATGTAAATCCCTAGGGACTAGTTACCAATACTGAACTATAAGTTGGGGAAAAACATACCCAAAACATAGGTGTAATTTTATGTTGTGATCAGTATCGGAATTATCAAAAGAGAGCATAAAAAAAGAATTACTTCTTCTCAACAAGAAAATTTAATTTATGTAAATTTAAGTTTTCACTGTGTTGAATGGTGTGATCAATTTTATCACCCATGTCTAACATCACTTGATCAAAAAATTAATCAAGGTTAAATCTGGTGAATTTTATGCACATTCGAGCTCATATATTCATACATAAGAAATTGAAAAATTCCATTGGATCCAACAACCCTACTCTGCACCTGATATCTCATTTCGATGTATGCAGAAATTTATTATACTGTATATGTTTCAGAGGGAAAAAAATAAAAATTAAGTAAAGAATTAAAATTTAAAAATAAAATGAGAGAAATGATCACATACCTTACCTGGGGTTTCACGGCACGTGTAGTAGCATATGACAAAATCATTTGATTAGTTTAGAGTTTAGTACACACATATTTTTTTTTAATTATTATTATGAATTAGTATATGTTATTAGTTTTTGATACATTATTATTAGTATGTAATTATAATTAATTAGTTTAGTACATACAGAAGTAATCCCGTGCTTAGTGCGCATGGTCTGTGCAAAATGGAAGCTTGTGGTCTGGGCAACCCATTAATTTTGTTTAAATCAAGTTAATTCTGCAAACCCAAAATTTAAACCCTAATTTTTGCAGACCCTCATTCATCAATGATCACTTTGGTATTAAACTAACTGTAATTTTCTTTTTTCTTTTTTTTGGTAAAAAACTAACTGTAATTTTCATATTAGGAGTAATTGATCGCAATAAAAATAAAGTATAGTTATACTAACAAATTGTTGGACCAATAATAGTGGTCTTCCGTAAAGATCATCAAAATGCAAGTTCTAATATTTCATCTCTTAGAATTACGAAAATAATTAATAAAAAAATTAAAGTATGGTTATTTGAGAAAAAACATGAAATATTATGAGATTCAAATTTTGAAATCGCCATTTTTTAAAAAGATTTTATTTAAAATTTGAATATGTTTTTCTGTTTCTCTAAAATATGTGACTTTCAAATTTGTTTTTTCAAAAATAAAGAAAAAAGTTTAGTTGGTCCTTGTAACTGTATTTTTAAAATTGCATTTTTCAGTATTTTATTCTTTTATGAAAGTCATATAGATAAAAAGAAAAAAAAAAGAAAGAAGAAATCAATAGACAAGAAAATGAGAAAAAGAACTTGAAAAAACAGGGATAAAAACAGAGGTAGTCTAAGATAATACAGAAGTCTATATGGTGTTGTACCCAAAAAAGTCTTCATATATGTGTGCTCAAGATAAAATTTTTTTAAAAAAAAAGCATTTTTTTTTACAAAGATTTCAAACGGTGAGGTGACGGTGTCTCGGTTCATGAAAAAAAAAAGAGTCTTTATCCTTAATAGAATAACCCAGAATAATATTTGTTATATAAAGTTAAGGAAGGCATGGAGAGTTTTTGGTTTGGTTTGGTATGATTTTGAACGGTATGATCATCAATTTATTATTATTCGTTTGGTTTGGTTCGGTTAGTTTTAGAAAAAATATTTGAACCAAACCGATTTATTAATTTTTTATTTAGATTTGATCGGTTTTCGATTTTAATGATTTTAGTTTGGTTTAGTTTTTGATATAATTACGGGTTTTTTGAACTTTAGAATGAGACTAATTCCGTTCGCGTTACGTGACTGACAGTAACCTCCAAAAATTTTACATAAATGAGTTTGGTTTGATTTTAAACACAAAAAAAAAGGTAGCATTAAATAAATAATAATCAATTCTCACCAAGATAATGACAAAATTTATTACTTTATAACAATAAATAGTTAGTCTCAATTTTATTTTGTTTGCTAAATAATAATTGGCACTCATTTTAAGTTCAAATTAAAGAATTATTATTTAAAGTTTTATTTCTCGAGTCACAATACTAATTTGTGAAGTACAAACTACAAAGTGATAAACACTTCTCAAATTTCAATCTTGTTTATACCAAAAATCTTATTGGAAGACAAATTTTTACTTAATGTAAATATTCTCAACACAAATAAAATTGTCTTTTGTACCTGTGAATTTTTTTTAATATAAATGCATGCTTTAAATTTGATTAGTTTTAAAAAATTGTAATGCAAATACAACATAAGAATAGCAACTCAATCCAAACATAATTTATCGACAAAGTATGATATAATTAATAAATAATTGTGTCTTTTTTAATTACGTTGATAAAAATTCAAATTCTATATCACATAAGAATTATTCTTCAACTCTCGGTTATGAGATATAGTTGGTGAAAAAAAACATAATTTAGAAAAGATTTTGTAAAAGGCCGGCCCTAGGACATGGACGAGTGGGCACCCGCTTGCGATCCAATGTTCAAGGGGACCCATAATATATATAGCTGTTATTTGAAAAAAAAATTCTCATTTCTTAAGTGTGGATGTTGTTGGTGCTATTATTTTTAAGTTATGCCCAAAGAAATTGTGATGTATTGATAGAGTTGTAATATCAAAACTTTATTATAGTTTAATAAAAAAATATTTTAAAAAAAACCCTTTTTGTTCACTTCACCCCAGGATCTATAAAAGGTCAGGATCGGCCCTGTGTAATGTACATTTACTATAAAGAAAATACTAACAAGTGTGTTAAGAATACTTTTTAATGAGCTAAATGTAGTAAGATATGGTTAAAAAATGTAACTTTTGTATTTTTTAGAGACATAAAAATATGTATTTTTTTAACAATAATATTTTAAGAAAACTATTTAGGCAAACCCTTACATAGTACTATAATTTCCTAAAGAGAAAAAATAAAATAAAATAAAATCAAGAACCACATGATGGGTTGACTTTGTTAGTCTATTCTGTTTGACAAGGGTTTTGCTGAATTTTATGTCCACCATTTTCTTCAAATATTATTATTATTTGAATTTGTTTTGACCCACCTTCTTCAAATAGTAGTACTACATATAGTTAGATTAGATTAGATGTCCCAATGTTAATGAAAGATTCCATTGCTTTCCTTCTTGAAATGTAAACATCTGTTAGACTAGACTGAATCAATCAGAAATTTGTGCACAGAATTTGTAAATTGTAAAGCATTAATTTAATTAACCCTTAGGACTTAGGAGCGTTACACTGTTTTGATTTTTTTATATATATAACTGTTTTCTTTATTATATTGTTTTGATATTTTTCTTTTTTCATATAAAGTACTACTGTATAAACAAAATTTAAGTCATATCAGATTAATTTATATTGATTCGAATTATCGGACTCTAATAAATTTTTGGATAAATTGAAACTATAAGACCAGAATTTTTTTTTTAAAAAAAAAACAATAAAAGTTTGTAACACTGAAATTTTGTTATCTCTTGATAGTAGCCGAACCGAAGTATTAAATAAAGGTGTATTGTTCAAATCTTGCTTGGTTGAAAACTTTCCCTCCCTCTCCCCTGAAAAAAAGAAAAAAATAAATTGGCTGATAAGAGACAATTAAAAAAACACTGAATTTTTGTTGTTAATTAATTAATATATTAAATTGGTGAATAAATTAAATAAATTTAACTTTTTGTAAATGCTTTGTTATTACAACTTATAAGGATAATTTCCATTTGATTCAGAGTGCAGTTCCAAAATGAACTGCAGTGATCCTATTCCTACTGGGATTTAGGAATACGAGCTAAAGATATGACTTTTTTTTTTTTTTGGGTTTATTGCACAGCAACTTGATTATTTTTTAATATATATGTAATCATATGAACACGTATAAACATTTATCTTGGTGCACTTTCTTGGCACAGGGAATCCAAAGTTAGTGATTCTACACAGATTATGATCAAATATATCTTGAAGCTGCAGTTCGTAGAAGATTTCTAAAACAAGCTCTTACCTTTCACTCAATACTGATTGGTGATGTTCAAGAAATTTTAATTTTCATTATTTACATTAATTATTTTGTGTATAAATTCTAATTATGATTCATTTAGTTCTTATACAAAAACTCATTATATGTATGGATATTGCTTAAGACACAATATTCTGATGCAGAAAAGTGATTTGAATTTATCAAATACAAATAAACGTTTTTGGAATTCTGAACATGTTATATTCCACAGAATTAAAAGGAGAAACAGAGAAAATTATACTCCACTTAGTCACTTGTCAAGTCTTTAAAATTTGATAGATTAGAGATCCAAAATTCCCATTTTGACATTAAAATAGTCTATTTAATTTACATTTTCATTTTTTTTTTCGCATACATATGATAAAAGTTAACTCAGCCAATAAAAAATCAAACTAATTCTTCTTAAAGAGATAGATTTTTAATGGTGAGACACATACATATGTCATTTGTAACTACCTCTAAATGTTATGACATAACACAGAGTCACATCAGCTCATTGAAAACAGGATAACTTTTCATCCTTAAAATTAAAAATTAAATTATAACTCTTCACTAAAAAAGAGAGTGAGTGAGAGGTAGGAAAGTGAACCAGAGTGAAGAATAAACAAATACCAAAAATCAGATACATATAGCCAAGGACCAGAGGCAGAATAAGATGCCTCACTTCACTTCAGTGCAAGAAAAAAAACACCTTCTGCAGAGAAACCCCATTATTCTAGTCCTTTTGCTTAGACACAAAGAAGCATCTTTTTTTTTTTTTTTTTGCTTAGGTGTGGTGTGGTGGGGTGGTGCCAGTATGCCACTCTGCTTCTGCAGCAGATTTTCTGATCTCTAGGCATTCAATTTTATTATAGTTTATTTCCCTTTGTCATGTGTAATCTTTTTACCTTTGTTTAGGAAAAAAAAAAGAGCTAGAATAGGTATTATTAGTCTATAGAAAACTAGAAGTTCTGTACTCTGAGTGAAGAGTTTGAGTTCATTCAAAGCAAGAAAGCACACACAAATAGAGAGAAGAGTTTGAGAGAAAGAGTGAGTGCAAAACCCAATGACTAAAACCCAAGAAGATCAAGAAAGTTTTGGAATTTGAGGCAAATGTTTCATTGTTTCACAAATGCTCACCTCGAGGCAAATTTTCTCTTCTTCTTCTTCTCCTTCTTCATTGTTTTGTGTCATTATTCTGTTTCAAGCTACTTTTCTCTATGGCCTTACCTTCTCTTCTAACAATGAAGCTTCAATTCTTTTTTCTTGGCTTCATAGTTCTTCTGGAACTATCCCTCCATTGTTCTCCAACTGGAACCTCCTTGACACAAATCCATGCAACTGGACTTCCATAACTTGTTCCTCACAAGGATTTGTCACTGAAATCAACATCCAATCCACACCTCTTCAGCTTCCTGTCCCTTCCAATCTCTCTTCCTTTCTCTTTCTTCAAAAGCTTGTCATTTCTGATTCCAACCTCACTGGAACCATCCCTGATGACATTGGTGATTGTTCTAATCTCACTGTTATTGACTTGAGCTCAAACAACCTTGTTGGTTCTATTCCTCCAAGCATTGGAAACCTCAAGAACTTGGAAAATTTGTCTTTGAACTCCAACCAGTTAACTGGGAAAATCCCATTTGAGATAGAAAACTGCATTGGACTAAAAAGTCTTGTCCTTTTTGATAATCAGTTAGGTGGGGTTATTCCACCTGTTCTAGGGAAGTTGTCAAAGCTTGAGGTTTTGAGAGCTGGAGGGAATAAAGATATAGTTGGGAAGATTCCAGAAGAGCTTGGACAATGTGAAAATTTGACTGTGTTGGGTTTGGCTGATACTAGAATATCTGGTTCTTTGCCTGTTTCTTTGGGTAAGCTTAGCAAGCTTCAAACTTTGTCAATTTATACTACTATGATATCTGGTGAGATTCCAAAAGAATTAGGTAACTGTTCTGAACTTGTTGATTTGTTTCTATATGAAAATAGCCTATCTGGGTCTATCCCATCTGAACTTGGTAGGCTCAAAAAAATGCAACAAATGTTTTTATGGCAGAATAGTCTTGTTGGGGCTATTCCAGAAGAGATTGGAAATTGTACTAGTTTGAGAAAAATTGATCTTTCTTTGAATTCTTTATCTGGGACTATACCTTTGTCCTTGGGGGGTCTTGCTGAACTTGAAGAGTTCATGATTAGTGATAATAATGTGTCTGGTTCAATACCCTCAAGTCTTTCAAATGCTAAAAATCTTCAGCAATTGCAAGTTGACACAAACCAGCTCTCAGGGTTGATTCCACCAGAGCTTGGAATGTTGTCAAATCTTATAGTGTTCTTTGCTTGGCAGAACCAGCTTGAAGGAAGCATTCCTCCCAGTTTGGAAAACTGTAGTAACCTTCAAGCACTAGACTTGTCACGAAACGCGCTCACCAGTAGCATTCCGGCCGGAATATTTCTGCTCCAGAACCTCACAAAGCTGCTCCTGATTTCCAATGACATATCAGGGTTTATACCATCAGAAATTGGAAGTTGCAAGTCTCTTGTGAGGTTGAGACTTGGAAACAATAGAATCACTGGTGGAATTCCTAAGACAATAGGGAATCTCAAGAATTTGAACTTTTTGGATCTATCTGGGAACCGGCTCTCTGGGCCGGTTCCTGATGAGATTGGGAGCTGCTCAGAACTCCAAATGATAGACTTCAGTAATAACAACTTGGAAGGCTCATTGCCTAATTCTTTGTCATCACTATCTGCATTACAGGTATTGGATGTATCTTCCAACAAGTTTTCAGGTCCAATACCGGCAAGTTTCGGCCGTCTCGTGTCACTAAGTAAACTGATACTAGGCAATAACTTGCTTTCTGGACCAATTCCTGCATCACTGAGCCTATGTTCAAATCTACAACTGCTTGATCTTAGTAGCAATCGTCTCACCGGAAGCATACCGGCCGAGCTAGGCCACATTGAGAGTCTAGAAATTGCTCTCAATCTTAGTTGCAATTCACTAAGTGGGAGAATCCCAGCTGAAATATCTGCTCTTAACAAGCTTTCTATTCTTGACCTTTCACATAACCAGATGGAAGGAGATTTGCAGGCTCTTGCAGGGTTAGATAACCTTGTTTCCCTCAATGTTTCTTACAACAAATTTTCTGGATATCTTCCAGATAACAAGCTTTTCAGACAGTTATCATCAAAAGACCTCACTGGAAATCAAGGGCTTTGTACTTCAGGTCAGGACTCATGCTTTGGCAAGACTGGAATGGAGTTGAATGGAAACCAAGTAAGAAAATCGCGAAGGATTAAGGTAGCCATTGGTTTGCTGATAGCCTTAACAGTTATAATGATTGTTATGGGGATAACTGCTGTGATCAAAGCAAGAAGGACCATTAGAGATGATGATTCAGAATTGGGAGACTCATGGAGTTGGCAATTCATACCATTCCAGAAGCTGAACTTTTCGGTCGAACAAGTACTGAGATGTTTGGTTGATAGGAATATAATTGGAAAGGGATGTTCTGGTGTTGTTTATAGAGCTGAAATGGATAATGGTGAAGTCATTGCTGTCAAGAAACTTTGGCCAACAGCAACCGATGCACGGGAGACATTTAAGGATGATAACAACAAAAGTGGAGTTCGCGACTCTTTCTCAACTGAGGTGAAGACACTCGGCTCTATCCGGCACAAGAACATTGTCAGATTCTTAGGATGCTGTTGGAACAAGAAAACAAGGTTGCTTATTTTTGACTATATGCCTAATGGAAGTTTGAGCAGTCTGCTTCATGAGAGGACTGGAAATTCTCTTGAATGGGAACTTAGGTACCGAATCTTGTTAGGCGCCGCAGAAGGTCTCGCATATCTACATCATGATTGTGTTCCTCCAATAGTTCATAGAGATATCAAAGCCAATAACATCCTCATTGGCCTGGAATTTGAACCTTACATTGCTGACTTTGGCTTGGCTAAGCTTGTTGATGATGGTGATTTCGGCCGTTCTTCGAATACAGTTGCTGGTTCTTATGGTTATATTGCTCCAGGTTAGTTCACCTTTCACATCAACTTGATCACATTCTTCTTTTGAACTTTGAAACATTAGAAACAGTAAATCTGGTTTCTAGCGTATCCTGCACAAATTTTTCAGGAAACATGAGATAAAATGGAAACAAAGTATCAGGTTTGTAATTATTTATGAAAACAGGAAATAGAAACCAAATGTGTTGCTTATACATGATTGAAATTGATGACTTTGTTCTCAATCATATTTTACATATTTCAAATTTTCAACACATTGTAGATAGTTTGTTTAGCATATTGAAGTTGACTTTGAATTTGTTTCAGAATATGGCTACATGATGAAGATCACAGAGAAGAGTGATGTTTACAGCTACGGCATAGTGATGTTAGAAGTCTTGACCGGCAAGCAACCGATCGATCCAACCATACCAGATGGTCAACATGTAGTTGATTGGGTGAGACAGAAAAGGGGACTTGAAGTGCTTGATCCAAGCTTACTGTCTAGACCAGAATCAGAAATAGAGGAAATGATGCAGGCATTGGGAATAGCCTTATTGTGCGCGAATTCGTCCCCGGACGAAAGGCCAACAATGAGAGACATAGCTGCAATGTTGAAAGAGATAAAGCATGAAAGGGAAGAATATGCAAAATTTGATGTGCTTCTAAAAGGCTCTCCTCATTCTCCTGCAACTTCTTCATCACTACCACCAGCCATGCAAAGTTTGAATAACTCAAAAAGCAATAACACAAGCTTCTCTGTGTCTTCTCTGCTTCATTCATCTTCAAGTGGCAAGATAGGTTTCAAATCATGAATTTAGATAACGAGAGCAGAAGAAGCATATCGTTCTTTTTTATCAACTTTTTTTTTTTGTTTTCTTCTCAGTGACCCTTCTGTTATTGTTGTTCTTTATATGTTTGTAAATTGTGTTATAGTTGAATTGAAATGAGCAAATAGATCCTTTGGAGTATCATTAATTGATGTGTATTTACTTACTGATGTTCAAGTTTCAATTGAGATCATGTAAGCACGGGAATAAAATGCAGCCCATGTTACTATGTTAGAGCTGATAAATTGGTTTTCTCTGAATCTTGTTAACTTATTCTTATTTCAATGTACAACTTTTCACATTTCATATACTATAACACATATGCATTCCAACACATTTGAGATTCGGAAAGAGAGTTTTTTTTTTTTTGTCTTTGGAAATGGTGAATATTTTTTGGTTGATAAGGATGCGAGTAAAGGACAAAAGGCCCAAACAAGTGACTACTGATATATAGCACCATACTCAATAGTGGTACTGTTGAGACAAGAACGCATGGACCGACACCACACAATTCAAAAAGTGTGTCATCCATTTTTTCGAAGTGTTTTTTTTTTTTTTTTCTGTTTAAGTTCTTGATTAGTAATTCAGAAAAATAAAAAAGAATAGTGCAGTCCACGAATTATGTGATGTGAATTCCAGCAAAAAAGAAATGCATACATGACACAGTAACATCTAAAATTGACTAGACACGAAAAAAAGAAAAAAAACCCTGTTCATGAAAAGCCTCCTTAAAATTGTGCAGCAAGTCAGGGACATTAATGCTTCTTGTATAGTCAACTAGATGATGCAGTACTCTGCACTTCCAAACAATACACTTGAATGATCCTCGTCATCTTTGATCACCATCTTCGGATGGTTTAGCAGATAGATGGATGGTTTTGGAACTTGATTTATTTTTTGTTTTTTACTCTATTAACATGTATAAATAAATTAATGATTTTGATATTATTAAAATTAGTGTTAGATTGTTTAATACAGGAGAGGATTCATATCCATGTAAGAGTATATAAATTTTAGGTAAAATATTATTTTTGATCTGTATTTGCTTAGTTTTAGTAATTTTTTTTTTGTTCAATTTGGTCCCACAACTTAAGTATATTTTTAGAGTTTGGATATGGGATTTTGTCATGTTATATGTTGCAATTGATTTTGATTTGTTTCCAAAAATTGAAGAAGATGAACTGTTCTGGAAGGAGCTTAGTTTAATTTATATTTTTTAAAAAAGTATCCCTAGAATTATTTTTAGTCATTGATTAAAAATAATTTGAGTTGTTGATTTGCAAGGTAATGGAAGTTAGGACAAATATGTTAAATTCACTAAAAAAAGAAATTAAATTGAGCTAAAAGTATAAGTTGAGTATAAACTGAGTAAAAAAAATAATAGATTAAATTGAAACGAAAGACTTAAAAGATCAAAAGAGATATTTTTCTTAAATTTTAAGAGCATGTAGAACATGTAAGGTCTAAAGGATATATATTTAGGTAAAATGTCACTTTTCATATTTAGGGTCCCTTAAATATGATGATGAACTTCCGATTGTGTATATGAAAAATCGTTTGTTAAAATAAATAAATCTTATTTGATGATCTTCATGCTTTAAACTAAATTACTCTTTAGTTTTGTGAAGGAGATCGAATATTCTTAATTTGAAAAAAAATAGAAAAAAGAAAAATCAAGAGTGATTCACACAAAAACTATCGTAGTTTAAAAAGGGGAAGAAAGGGAAGGTATATTATTATTCTAAATTTGATATGTCACTTTCATTCACTAGTTTTCTCTCGTTATTTTAACTTTTGTATTAAAATAAAAAATAATAAATGAGAATAACAA
Source organism: Cyamopsis tetragonoloba (assembly GCA_037177725.1). NCBI lineage: Eukaryota > Viridiplantae > Streptophyta > Magnoliopsida > Fabales > Fabaceae > Cyamopsis > Cyamopsis tetragonoloba. The sequence goes on along the minus strand of CM074120.1, from coordinate 7,894,926 downwards.
TATCAAATTTAGAGTGACAATATTTATTCTCGAAAGAAATAACCCTCAAATTAATAAAAATAACAATATTATGTTTGAATTTTTCATACCTTTATGCAAATGAAATCATTTATTCATCTTTTACTTTAGTTAAATCACTAAATAACCTGAAAAAAGAAAAATAATTATTAAGAGGGAAAAAGTTGTTAGTTTTTTTTTAAAAAAGAAAAAAAAAATTGTTGTTGTAACTAAAAATAATAGATAAGCACACATGTGCACAACATTATTACCATTCAGGCCTTGTGTTTATTTGTCTTTATTTGTGCTATGTTCCTTGTTTTTTTCTTTTTATTTGGGCTATGTTCCTCCATGGTCTGTGTGATTTGATTTCTTTTTCTTCTTCCATGCTGGACAGAGCTTTTTGTTTTGGTCGAGATCTTTATTGTTTTTGGTCAAAAATTCTGGAGAGATCAAATGGTGGATGGGATTAGCACCATCCCTATTGGGAGTGGTACAATCCTTTTTAGTATATAAATTTATGATTCTTACATATAAAAAGGATGGTGTCACTCCCAATAGAGATGATGTTAATCCCATTCTCTAGATCAAACATATAAAACATCGGACATTGTGCTTATTGCTGTTTGCACCAGCCATTTTTTTCATACACAACTTTATTTATTTTTACCTTCAGAAATTAATTTTTGAAAGTGATAAAAAATTGTTTTGTTCTGAAAATTGAGTGATTTTACTGGTGTATATAGATAAAGGGTGGTGCAAACCACCGACATTTGATAGTTGTCATCATCCACGGAAGCCCAACTAAACTATATATAAACAGTTGGCCAAAAAAACGAAAACTATAGATAAAATATGTCACAGAAAGAGTTAAGTATTCCATCATCCCCAAAATATTGTTTTTTACATTTTACATAATTTTTTTGGTTGTTTTTAGTATTGTGATCTCCATTACAACCATGTAATTCAATTGATGAGCACATAAAAACATAAGTATGTGGATATCCAGATCCAATTTTCACTTATTGTACTTTTCTTGAAATAAAAAAATACTGTGATCGTCAAAGTTGATGTTATTACATTTGGAAGAAAAAACTCTACTTAAACAAGAATATTCTCATATTCCAAGATAGTTTTTTCTTAAAGAAGGGATTAAGATTGAGAGACAAAATTCTAGAGATGTTTCTAAGTTTATATTCTTGTTAAGAGTCCCGCATTGAATGAGACTCTCTCACCTAATAAATTAAGTTTTTAGATTGAACTCTTTTCATGTGCTTAAATCTCAAAAAATAATAAGAATCATTCTCTTGCTCTTTAACAAGTTACCAATGCATGACGATATTATTCCAATATTTGGGAGAATATGAGGTTGGGCATGGGGAATTAGTAATACATGCAGCAGAGGTAAGGATCTAAAAATTTTGGTTGATTTTTGGACGTTGGAAATTTAAGCATAAAGGGGTATGTATCATCAGGTTTTAACTTAGAAGTGGATAATCACTATGATCAGTTTTTTTTTTAAAAAAAAAAAAACCCAAAAAAAAAAACAAAAACTCCTATTTTGCTGGGACTAAATATAACACTTCATTAGCCATCCCATACTTTCATTTCTCTGTCTGCAAAAATTACAATACTTCCATTCCATTATTAAAACGGTTTATTCTCTCCATTTTTTAATATAAACAAATTCTTTTATAATATTATATTTTTAAAAAATAAACAAAGTCAATCATTTTTATTATATTTAATTCTTAGAAAATGACATAGGCCTAACTCTCCTCAAAAGCTAGCTCACAAGGAGAGGGTTGCCTAGGGTAGTATAAAGGCTATCATAGCTCTTATCTTAGGCAATGTGAGACTTTTTCCCTCAACACTCCCCCTCAAGTCCAACTAGTATTTTTTTTTTAACCTAGTTGTGACTTGTTTTTTTTTTCAATGGGCCATTTTTTTTTCAAGTTATGAACATCTGTCTCAGGTCTTTTTTTTTTTTGCCTGGACTTTGTGCTCCTTTTTTTTCTTGATTTTTTTTTATTTTGCCCTGTTTTTTTTTGGCTAAGCTCTGATATCATCTTAGAAATGACATAGGCCGAACTCTCCTCAAAAGCTAGCTCACAAGGAGAGGATTGCCTAGGGTAGTATAAAGGCTATCATAGCTCTTATCCTAGACAATGTGAGACTTTTTCCCTCAACATTAATAAAAATATTCTAAAAATATCCTTATTCATTTCAACAACTTATTTATTATAATTATTTTTAATAAGAAAGATTTTTTTTATAGGCCGAAGTTAGTTCACAAGGGTTCGAACCAGAGAGCTCTTACTCAAAATTTCACTCTCTAACTATTAGATCAACTTGTTGGATGCTAAAATATGAGATTAAATTCACACTGATCAATGAAACATATTGAATGATATTTTTTCAATTAATTAAGTGATGAATTTGAATTTTATTCCTATTATGCCCATATAATTAATGTATCAACATGTATGAGGATTAATTAGTGATTTAGTGTCATATTCTCTCACACTCCCTTCGGAATGATTTATAAGAAAATAAAAAACATCAAGTTTGTTGTTTTAAAATATAAGCAAATTCCAACTACTTTTATCTCATTTAATGTCTTTATTCCTTAGGTACTACTCCCTCTGGTCCTATTTATAAGACCATTTTCAGACAATGTTAGTGGTCCTTTTTATAAGACCCTCTATTAAAATTTACAAACATTTATTATCATTTTCCATGTTTGCCTTTCATAATGAGTCAACTTTTTATAATTCCAAAATTTGATTACAAGAAGAATTAATATCTTTTACTACTTCCCAATACATTAAATATGGGTAAACATGGAAGAGTATATAATTTTCCAAAATTCCAAGACATTAACTAACTTAATTATATGTTTTCTTAATAACCGCAATTGTCATGTTGGGTCCTTATAAAAAGGACCGGAGGGAGTATTATTTGATAAACTATTTGACTTTTTAAGTAGAGAGAGAATAAATATGATAGGTTAATTTGTTAAATAAAGTTAAGCATTTGCTTGAAAACAAGAAAATTAAATGTTTTTAACTAATTTTCTTGATATCTGTAAGTTAATTTTTTTTTCTTATAAATCATTCCGGAGGGAGTAATTAATTTAGGGTACATACAAAAAATATTTTTGTTAGCAATTAATACACTTAAAAGTGGTACTATATTTCTTATATTTAGGACAAAAAATTTTATTCTCTATGTCCCTTTTATATAGTAGTAGGACCAAAGGTAGTATTTAAAGGTATTTTAAGAAGACAAATTACTTTCTTGATAAAATAAAAAAATTTGAATGAGTCTAACTCATTTTCTTAAAAGATGTAAAGTAATTATTTTTTTTCTTATATTCGAAAACAGAACGAGTAATTTGAAGTGTGACAGTAACACGTAGTAATATGATAAAGTACCATGCAACTTATTCTCTCTATTCTTTATTATACTAAGGTCCCACTAAAACAATCACACAAAAAAAAATATCTAAGAAGGGTAATTAATATATTAATTTTTTAATATATATATATAACTTTTCAAAATTATCCTTATTCTTTTATTATTGCATTAATTATATTCCAATACTACCTTTGATATCAAATATAAATAAAAATTAACTAAATTTCATTTTTTAAGCAAGTTGTTAACTTTTTAATTTTCTTAATTTTATACATAAAAAAGCTTCATTTCATAAATTACCCTTTACTACTAGTATACCAAAAAATAATTATCATTTATTATCACTTATTTTAAAATGAGACTCTCTCCTCTATTCACCCAAATAGATGACTCATTGAAAATAGTTTAAGTAAGGACAATTTAAGAATATTTTTACTAATTAGGGTGAAAGTAGTTAGCTTTACTTATAATATATGTTTAGTAACAAAATAATTTGTTTAAATTTACTTATATTTAGTATCAAAATGATTTGTTTAAATTTACTTATATTTTAATCCAGAAATAGTATTACTTTAAGAAAATTTATTAATCATAAAAGATAATTTTTTTTTTTTGGTACATCGAAAAAATCATAAAAGGTAAACTTTAAAAGAATATAAAAAATACTATAAAAATTATAAAGAGTCTTATATTAATAATACTACTATTGTGTTAAAATGGTTTAATAAATCCTTTACAAAAAAGGGTCTAATAAATAGTGAAGAGAGTATTTAATTTAGTGAACAACAGTGACAGCACCGAGCTGGCAATGATTTTATTTATTTATTGTGATGGAGAAAGTAGAAGTGATTAAAAAGCAGTACTTGCCTAGCTGGTTCCAGTAGTAGTGACAGTTAAAGTGAATCAAAACCGATGAATAACAATAAAGAAAAAAAAACGTAGAATAACGTTGGGGGACAAGGTGGGTGGGTATAATACTATAATGTAAGTATATGGAACCATATGGGCACAAGATATATGTACTTGTGAACGTGGAAACTACTTGCAAGAATGACTCGCTTCACTAGTATCTCATTTAATGTTTTTTTATTAATTAAAAAAATAACATAAATTTGTGTTGGGCTGTGTATAACATGTAAAAGTATTAATAAATCATTATTAGGTAAGTGTGATATTTTTCCTTGTTAGGCTGAATGTGAAAATAATTAAAATATGTTTGTTATTTAGTTTATTTATAGATTTCTTAGTCTATTTAAAAAATGTTTATTGACTTATGTAGTGGTATATATGTAGGCTGATTTAAATTTTATATATATTGGCCATTTTAGAGGTTTTAATATAAAGTTGACGAATAAATAAATTTATTGGTTTTACATAAATAAATTATGTTTAGCCTACAAAATAAATCTATAATCAAGTAATAGGTTAGACTAAACTTTAATAATTTTAAAATAAACTTAATTTAATTAGTCAAGTTTTACCATGGTCTAACTTATTTCTATCCCTACTTGCTAGTTGTTTGGCCAATTGGTGTTTGAAATTTTTAAGGATATTTATTTGATACACAATTTAATTAAGGACGGAGTTATAAATTTCATTAAGTTCTTATTTAGAAACAACAACAAACGGTATTGAATCATGGGATTAAGAAGTTAATATACTTAAAATTATAAAATTAATAACTTAATTAAAAAAATAACTCTAAGGGTTCAAATAAAAACATAAGGGCTCATATGAGTTGCAAAATAATAAAAAAAAAGTTATGGTATTAGTAAGTTTCTTAAATTAATGAGGTGTATTTGTCCAGTTAAAATTATAATAGTAAGTCTGTGATAGTTTAAAAATGACTTATTTTGATAAATTTCTAAAAAAATTAATGAAAATAAATTAAAATAGTTTATAAAGACATATAAGCTATGTTTGGGAGCAATTTTTTTTTTATTTATTTTGGAAATAATAGCTTTTCAAAAGTTTGTATAGTTATTTGATAATTAAAAATTTTGATTATGTGATATATCTTTTATAACTAATTTTTAAAAAAGGTGTTTGAGATAGCTTTTGATTTAAAAAAATTAACCTCCAATAAATTAAAGGATTGTTTTGATATGGCATGCTACAGTGTGGTCGCTTTGACTTTGCAGAAATGCTTACATTTTTTCTGTTGAGCCAATAATTTTCTTTGCTACGTTTGATTTATAATCAAAGTCAGATCTTGGTCATGGTTTGTTGCGCAACAAAGTGGGTTTTTTTTTTTTTTTTTCCTTTGCTGCTTGGTGTGTAAATCCTTTGGGTTATGAGTTTGAGTAGTTATTAGTGTGTGTTTGGTAACACTAGTTTATAGTTTATTTAGGAGTTTATAGCTTATAGTTTATTGGCAAGTGGATGTGTTTGGTAACAACTAGCTTATAGCTATAAGCTAGTTTATGAAAAGCTACTTCAAGTAACTTATAACTTATGAAAAGTAACTTTTAATAATTCTTTTCTATTTTACTCTCTACTCATTTATTATGTTTATTTTATCAAATAATTTATTACATGTCATTTTAAGTCATTTAACAAATATAAGTTACCTAATAAGTTAATTTTACCGAACGTAATTTGGTTTATGATTGAGATTTTGATTTCTCTGTTTTTCTTGAATTGTTTTGTATTCGCTGGGATGAGTACTTCTTGTACTTGATCCATTAGTAATATACTTTTCTTGGTTTACCAAAAAAAAAATTATTTTTAAAATTATTCTAATTTTTTTTTAAAAATCACAAAATGTACCCACTATTTTTATTTATTAATATGATATTATTTATTATTTTTAGTCATTTACCGTCGTTCAACTAATCTTTAATTTGATAAACTATCTACATAATTAAAATTTCGCAGTCATAATCTCACAGCTTTCAATCAACTTCATAAACTAAAAATTAAAAACTAAAAGTTTTAAACTTATTTCTCAAACATACTCATAAGGTATTTTTATATCAAAATTATTTTTAAACAATTACTATTCACACATATAATTTACAAATCTATTTGACCAATAATTTTTGTTGAATAAAATTGTAAGTTATATAATAAACAATAATTATATGTAAATTACTACTCTTTTTCATAATATATTGTATATAAGCTCTTTTAAATACCACTTAAATCATGTATAATTTGGAGTGAGTAAATTGAATTTTGTTTGAAAATAACCAGTTTCATAATATAAGAAATGTTGAATTACTTGTCAATTTATTATTTTGTATCTCATCAGAAGTTTTATTTTTATTTTTATTTTTTAAAAAATACATTCTCATGGGAATAGTAATAATATGCAAAATTGCAAACTATGGATCCATTCGTTTGAATATATATTGATATTTCATATTATAAATATCTATATAAAATATACATTTATTAATTATTTTCAATTTTATCTTTATATTCATTAAAGTAACTTACTCTAAATTATTGGTTTCAAGAGTAATAGATTATATTTATTTAAGAGTAAAATTATAATAAAATAATTATTTTTTTTAAATTAAGATAATAAGTTAATAACTACTTTTTTTTTAAAGCATAAAAAGTAACTATAGGTGTTTATAAAGTGAGGGAGTACTAATTAATCAAACACCATAGAATTTCTTCTGTCATGGCACGTTTCAACTTTTAAGAGTAAGAAGCATAATCTTTATTGCGAAGGGTTATTCCAAGATGCAAAACACAAAAAGAAGAACTCAAAAACTCAATTGTTTGTTAATTGATTCCATAATCTACCCAGCTGGCACTTTTCCATGTGCATCAATTATAATTCAACTTTTAAATTTTAATTATACAAATACTTTAACTTATATAGCTGCTTCCCCACTTTCAATTTCATGGAGCCCATTATATTACAGAATTAAGTGGGACATTTATTCCACCTCCAATCATTAAATTCAAATCATATAATATCACCTCCTTCTTCAACTCTATAATTAATCAATCACTTTCTTCATGTGTTTCGCTTCTTTAATTTAATTTTATCAAAATATCAGTTCAAACAGTTTTATATTTTTATTTCTGTATATCTTTTATTTATTTATTTATTTTTTTGTAAAATCTCAAATTATATACTAATAGTAGTTCGAATGTGTACATAAAAAATACTGTGTTAAAAATAACTATACTTACTTTAATGATCTCTTTACTTAAAACAATAATCTTAATTAGACGGTTAACTGGAAATATATATCATTAATGCAAACTAAATTTCTTTTATATAAAATAGAATGATTAATTTCATAAATTAAAATATATAGCACTGACCGACACATGGTAAACCACTACAATGTGATAATCTTTAACATTTAATTTAGTTAATAAAATTAGATGTACTATTAAAGTAAATAAAAAATTAAAATAATTAAACACCAATTAAAATGAAGACTAAAAAGGTAAAATAAACTTGAGTCATTTCCTAATTGGTGCATTTTCTGTAGTGTGTAAACGATTCTTTCTCTTATTTTGGGTTCCCATTTCCGTTAGAAAAACAAATTGAAGTCGTATTGTGATGATGTCGGTAAATAATTAAATGGAGAATCGTACAAGACAATATTATTTTCCCTTTTCGAAGAAAGTCATAACAAACTGAGATTTTGTAATAGTATATTTTCTAGAATTTGTACCTATATTTGAGCTCCTGTTTTTTTTTTCTTTCAGGTTAAAACATATTACATTAAAGGATAAGAAACAAAATAACAGGTTGAAGAATAACGGGCTTCTCACATCTATGTGACATTACCATTTTTCATACAAAAATACATGTATACGTGCAAACAGCATCATGTGACATTACTATCTTTCATACGAAAATACAAGTATAGCTGCAACAAAAATTATTTTTTTACAAATATATTTTGCACAAAAAACACAGCTAAATTATTTCACGCAAGACATTTTTACTCCTATGATTTATAATTTACACTTCTAAATCAATCTAGTTTATGTGCTAAATTTAGTTCTTAAATTATTTAAAACATGATCAATTTAGTTTCTTAATTTATTTAAGAATAGATCAACTTAGTTTATAAATACATTTTAGAAACTAAAATAATCAATAATTATCATCTCAGAACTAAATTGATTTATTGTTGAATATGGACTAGTTATATTTCAATGATTATTAAAATATTTTTACTTCTATGATTTTTACCCACTTACACACATATTTTAATACGCTCACCGATTGAACTATATAACTAAACAAATAACAATTGATTTTAAAAAAATATTATTTTAATTAATTAGATTACTGTAGCACATCTCGCTATTAAAAAAAAGTATTTACTCTTGATTTTACTATATTTCATTTTAATTTTATGATAAATAAATTGTTTTAAGTTCATAAGAGAAGCAATCTATATAGGAAAATTCGTGTTCGAATTTCACCTATGTCAAATTTGAGATTAGTGTCTGTCATGCAGCACAAACGAAATTAGTTTCATCTTAACAATGTGAAAACTCGTGATTATAAAAAAAAAAGTATTTTAGTATAAACGATAAATAATTTGTTATGATTTCAGTTTTTTGTAACAGTTATGATATCAGCTTAAATACCGCAAAAGTTTTATCTCCTTTTTTTTTTTTTTTTAATACTGTACAAGTATTTGCGTTATATAATCCCACATCACTAACAACACTTTAAGCGTTGAATACACACAGGAACACAACACAAGAGTCTTTCCTCTTTCACGTTCATCTTCTGCTCTCACTTTGCTTCTTCGCTCTCTCTCCAATGGCGGAAGCATCACCCAAACCCGTTCCTCTGCTGAAGGATGAACTCGACATCGTGATCCCGACGATTCGAAACCTCGATTTCTTAGAGATGTGGAGACCCTTCTTCCAACCTTACCATCTCATCATCGTTCAAGACGGTGACCCTTCCAAGACGATCAAGGTTCCTGAAGGATTTGACTACGAGCTCTTCAACCGCAACGACATTAACAGGATCTTAGGTCCCAAGGCCTCTTGCATCTCCTTCAAGGATTCTGCTTGTCGCTGCTTCGGATTCTTGGTCTCTAAGAAGAAGTACATCTTCACCATCGACGATGATTGCTTTGTAAGTATTCTTCTATTTTGTACCTTTGAACTAAACTTGTTTGCCATGTTCTGTTTTGTTGATGAGTTGTGAATTACTGAATTTCAGCTTGCTGGGTTCTGGAACTTTTTGTTTTTGAAAAAAAATTGGGGTTAATTGATTAATTTGTTTTTTTTTTGGGTCAACAGTGGATTAATTCCTTTGAAGTTTTGATTTGGCTTGATTGTGCTTCTGGGGGCACTTGCATTGAGTTAGCTCTGCAGGGTTTTTTTGAAATGGAGCTAGATCTAGCTTGGTACTAGGGTGCTCTTGTTTGATTTGTTGACTTAATGTGTGTTTCGATTGATTTCTCTTGTTTCGAGTATGTTTACAACGAGTGATTCTGTGAATTGATTTGATTTGTGAATGAATTTCTCGGTTGGAAATTTTTGAAATGATATGAGAATGAGAATTGATTTCACTTGAATCCTTTAGTGTATTGAAATAATCCACGCGAATTTGAGTGGATTTGGGTTGTAATTGTCTGAAATTTTGAATTAACAACCTTGTTTGTTTGTTTATTTGTTGCTATTCTATTTGTAGTGCTCTCTAAATTGAATTATGCATAATCGGTTCCCTATTTAATGATTGTAAATTCAACTGGATCTGTCTAGAATGAGCATACGTTTGGGTTTTGAAATCAGTTGTCAGATCTATTTTCTTTTACTTTTTTTTTTCTTTTTTTTTTTTGTTTTTTAGCTTTTTGGAACAAAATGATTTGCCAGTCAAATTAAAAGTAGATTTTCTTGTCCCCTTTTATTTTATTTAAATATTCATTTTAGCTAAGTATTGGAATTGAAATAATGTCTCTGGTATGATAATTGCAGTCAGTATAGACTTTGAATCTGCAATACTGATAACAACCTGACACAAATCTCAGGAAATGTACTGTGTTTCATAATTCATAACAAAATGTAGGCATGATTTTCTCACTTTTATTTCCTATTGTAATGTAATGTGCAGGTTGCTAAAGACCCAACTGGGAAGGATATCAATGCACTTGAGCAGCACATAAAGAACCTGCTAAGTCCATCCACTCCACAATTCTTCAATACCCTTTATGATCCTTACAGAGAAGGTGCTGATTTCGTTCGCGGATACCCTTTCAGTCTCCGCGAGGGTGCCGCCACTGCTGTTTCTCATGGCCTTTGGCTCAACATTCCTGATTATGATGCTCCCACGCAACTTGTCAAACCACGTGAAAGGAACACCAGGTATGCAGCTCCTTCACTATGGCCAAAAGGAGTATGTCAGCAGGTTACACTATTTAGAGTATCATAATTTGTTAAAATACACTTATATGTTGCTAAACTCTAGCGTGTGTATTTCTCAGGTATGTTGATGCTGTTTTGACCATTCCGAAAGGAACATTGTTCCCCATGTGTGGAATGAATCTGGCATTCAACCGAGAGCTGATAGGACCTGCAATGTACTTTGGACTCATGGGTGATGGTCAACCCATTGGACGATATGATGATATGTGGGCTGGGTGGTGCACTAAGGTATATATATGAATCATGTGCCCTTTTTTTCTTTTCTGTTAACTACCCTTCAAATCAATGAGTCAAGGACCACTCCTGATTGTGATTCTCATACATTAGGGATAATTACTTTAACTACCCCTGAACTTTTTCATACTTATACACGATACCCTTTCAGCAGTTATTAGTCTATGTTAAATTCATAACACTAACTATTCATAAAGCGGTATCGTGTGTAACACTACCATTGTTGGGGTATCGGGTATAATACTAGATAAGTTCAGAGGTAGTTACTGTTCAGCGGAATTATCCTAATAGGTTGCTTTTTGCTAGATAACTTAATTGATGCTAAATTCAATGAATTTACAGGTAATTTGTGACCATTTGGGGTTGGGAGTGAAAACTGGTCTTCCATACATATGGCACAGCAAAGCAAGCAACCCATTTGTGAATCTGAAAAAGGAGTACAAAGGCATTTTCTGGCAGGAAGAGATCATTCCCTTCTTCCAATCTGCCACCCTTCCTAAAGAATCCACCTCTGTTCAACAATGCTACATTGAACTCTCCAAGCAAGTCAAAGAGAAGCTCGGCAAGGTTGACCCCTATTTCGTCAAGCTCGCAGACGCCATGGTCACTTGGATTGAAGCCTGGGATGAGCTTAGCAACTCCTCTGGGGAGGCAAATGCTTCAAAGCAAGCTAATGGAACTGCCAAGTGAAACTTCTTGTAGCTGAGGATTGCAGTTTTCATACCGAGTAGTTTAAATTAAGTTTATCATATTTGTTTTCATTATATTTATTGATGTTGCTAGACTATATAGAACAGTTTATTTATATTGATGTCGTTGTTAGTATTTATATTTACAGTATTATTCTTATTATAGAGATTATCCTTATTGAGTTCTTGTATTTCGGTATATTTTTTTGGCCTCATTGTGGGTGAAGCCTAGAGATTTCATTCAGCTTTTTTCTAATTTAGTTTTGGAGGGTAGCCAAACATGGTTCTCTAATAGTCGTGATTTGAATCATTTCATTGTTAGAAGATGAATTCTAGCTCTGGCGTTGCAGTTGTTTCATTCTGTTTTGGTTCTTCCAATTTATTTCATTCAGATTAAGATATAACAGATTACTTATTTTGAATTTTTTGTTCACTGCTTATCAATTTTTGATAATTTTCATTGCATATATTTCCCTTCTTGTTATTCGATGATTTTGATGTTATTGGAGCCTGTGTTGGATCATTTAGCACAAAGAGGATCCAGATTTTTTTGCGAGTGTCTGGCTTTCCGGATATATAGCGCACAAATTACAAATTAATCCTAACTAATTAGTAGTTTTTTTATCAATAGCTGGAGAGAATATTATTAATACAGGAGTTTAAGAAAAACCTCCAACTCAATTACATTAAATGGAAAATATACAATACAACAGAGAAATATACCGATTTGCAAAACAATAAATAGAGAATTGCAATACAAACCTATTATTTTGTTCTTATTTTATTTTCTATTTTTTGAGATTCTTATAAAAAGCTTTTGAAAAATAACGAAAACAAGGATGATATATTTTTAATATTTTGTAAAATCTCTTTTATTTTTTCTTACAAACTAAATACAAGTACACTACTTTTTAGTTTTATCTCATTTTTAAAATTAAATATATATAAAATAGAAAATAAAAACACAATAAAAATATAAAGTAAATAGAACCTAAACATAACAGATACTCACTTTCAAGAATTGGCTTTTATTTGATCCAATAACACACCATTCTAAAGACTAATTTTGAATACTAAAACATTTCTAACAACCTAAAAGACTGAAGAGTGGCACACCAAATAGCAATGCCACACGAGACAATTTCGTTTTTTTTGCTTGATCTAGCAAAAAATTTGAACCATAATAAAGATTCCATCAAAGTAGAATGAAGCCGGGGTTTAATATTAAGCAAACTGGCTAACTGCATACAATAGTCCAAACATTATTGAATGTTTTCATCACAAAATGATATTCGCACAAAAGGATCGATATATGGTGAAAAAAAAGATAAAAGACTAAATGTGCGTTTGATTAAGATTTTAATAGAATTAGAAGAGAAAAATACATAAATCGAGATAAAAATTAATGGTTGAGACTATTGATGCATAAAAATCGAAGCATTTCAATGAAAGTAAATATTTTTAGCTTTGGTTTGACTAAACAAAAATATTAAACAAACAGGCACTAAATTGACAAGAAAAACATAAAGAATTAAAGTTGTATTTTAACCTTAAAAGTATAAAAATTACAAGATATTTTTGTGTTATTTTTTTTAAACCAATAATATTCTATAATAGGCACCATTAAAACATAGAGATTGAATGATATTTGTCTCCTAACAAAGGAACCTTTTAAGATGTTAAATTAATATGCCTTGTTGTAATCATTGAGTATATAGATTAATTAGTATGAGATTGTTTTAACTTAACTAATGATTTTGAGTTTAAGTTTTAGGTATGTAATTTGTTAAATTTTGAAAGAGAGAGCTTTACCATCTATAATAATCCTACCTGACTCGAATATGATGATTTCTTGTGGAGGAAATCTATGTTCTATATAAAAAAAATGCCTTGCAGTATAACTATCTTATCTAATTTCTGGTAATGGATTTTCAGGTAATTTTGGATAATGGTTTTGATCAATGAAGATCTTTATTGTTTGAAGAAAACTAATATTGGAAAAAGCAGCGTATTTAAGCTTGCTAACTAACCTTATATTAGGACTAGTAAAACAGAAATTTACATTTTATCGAAACAAAAACCAGCAAATTACAGTGTTCATAAATCGAATAAATCCATACTGAACCGCTGAACTGATAACCGAACTAAACGTATATTGAAAATTGAAAAAACCACTTTAGTTTTGCGGTTTGGTTCGGATTTTAATTTTCTTAATCTTTTGATATTTATTTAAATTATACATGTCATGAATGTTTAGCAGAATGTCTCAAATTATCTTGTTTTAAAAAAAATTATATTATACCAGTTTTAATTATATATTTTTCTAAAGATTTATCAAATATGATTTTTTTGGTAAAGAAAGGGTGTGAAGAGAACAGACACCTCCAAGTCATCGGGTAAGACGCCAGAGTCTAGATTAGGGATCTAGCCAGTAGATACAGTTAGCCTAAATGATTTATAAAGAGTTGCACCCAAAATTGGGTCAGCTCAAAGTTACCTAAAAATTACTGCCGAGATAGCGACTCAACTAGTCTTTAAGCACCAATGAATCTTCTTGGAGAAGATTGCCCACTAAAAGAAACTTAAATGACTCCATAGAACCTCAAAGCCATGACCAAATTGAGAGGATTTCGCTTTCTTAGGGGCTGTTTGGTTTGCATTTTTATTTCCTGTTTTCATTTTTTGTTTTTTGAAATTTTACAAAGGAAAAACTGAAAATGTTGAAAACAGAAATTTTTTGTTTTCAGCATTTTCAGGTTTTCCTTTGTAAAATTTCAGAAAACAGGAAACAAACTGAAAACAAAAAATGAAAACAGAAAATGAAAATGCAAACCAAACAGCCCCTTGTCATTCGTGTCAACCTTCGTTGACTCTCAAATATGAACTTGTGTTACGGTCGAGTATTTCAGATCATTTCATAGTTATCATTTCATAATAAATAAAAAAAAAATACTACCTCTAGTTTTTATTATAGAACTTTTTGGAGAAATTTTCTTGATCCTTTTTATAAGACTTTTTCTTAATTTTTTGTATCACTAATTATTTTTTTTTCTAAAATGCCCTTATCCTCCAACTACTCTTAGTAGAAAGTAAATGTGGTATTAATGATTCCAATAACTTAACTAGAGGGTAATATTGAGAAAACTAATATAAACTATACACATAATTAATGATTTAACCAACTTAACTAGCTTTTCTTAATTCTTGTGAATTAGTTAGAGGGCCTTATAAAAAGCACTAGATCAGAGGTAGTAATTGTCATGACTATTTATAAAATAAATTTAAAATAAGATTATCTGTATTATAATAATTGACACGATAAAGTTTGTTTAATTGCTAGTAAGAAACATTCATTTTTTTTTACCATAATTAGATTTTGAAAAAAATATTCAGAAAAAACCAAAAATATAATTCAATCAAAATCGTAAAAAATTGGTTTATATTTATTTTTAAATTAAACAAGTCGAATGATAACGTATCAAATTACATGTTGAATTAGATATTTTTTTCATTTAAAATCGAACTAATTCGCACCATTACAACATATTTGTTCCTAAAAACCAATATCAACATATTTAATATTTTAAACCTGATTTGCTTACTCTACATATAAACTACGACAGATTGACTTATTCATCGTATTTATTTTTAATTTTGTCAATATTTGTCGAACTTATTTGAGTTGAATGGATCTTATTGTATGATTGGGATTCACACTTTTTTTTTTCCAATAAAAATAAGGGATAATTATATTATTTCTTTCTGATGTTTACATTTATACACATTTATGTCTATTTAAATTTTGAAATTACACAAATTCTCTTCAAATTTAAAATTTCATACACTACATTACATTTAGTCTTTAAATTGAAATTCATCACACTTGCTCTTCTGTAAAAAGTAAGTATAATTTAAAAATAAATAAATAAGTATAATAAGCACAACTCTTAAAAATGGTAATATAATTATCCCTAAAAATCATTGATCATACTATTTTTGTCTAATATTTCCCCGTCAACTTTTTCGTTTGTACATTAATAAAAAAAACAACTTTATGGTTTGTACTTATTGGGTTGTCCTTATCTATTTTTGGCTTTTTTTCAAGTAATGTAGGGTGTGAACAATTTAAATTCAAATTGAGTACACTAAATTTAGAAAAATCAAATTTAATTTTCTTTTCAAGAACATTACACTTTAATATATGCCGGTGCGGTGTGGCTTTTTCTCCATTTTC
Source organism: Cyamopsis tetragonoloba (assembly GCA_037177725.1). NCBI lineage: Eukaryota > Viridiplantae > Streptophyta > Magnoliopsida > Fabales > Fabaceae > Cyamopsis > Cyamopsis tetragonoloba. Next base: position 7,878,981 of record CM074120.1, on the reverse strand, counting down.
GGTTTTCTATTTATATTTGTTGTTTTTTTGTTCTTGTGGATGTTTTAAATTCAAAAATAATGAAAGGGAACTAATAAAGACAAGAAGCTTCGCTAGATCACTTGAAATAACACCACACCACTTGATTGTATAAAATCTTTTAGTTTTGTTTTTAAATTAAATTTTGAAAAGATATTTTTTTTTTATATTCAACTGAACACAAAAACCCTAAAAAAATTTATTTTAATCTATGATTTCAGCTCGTTATATAATTTAGTCTCTGAACTAATAATTACATTGGCCCCTAATATTTTCAATAGCAATTCCAAATAAGTCCTGAGTTTCACATAAAAATTTCAATTTCAGCCACAAATTGAAAGATATTGTCACTTGTCACTTAACCTATCACATAAAATTCTCATTAATAATATTTTGGGCCTTTTTTTTATGGAACAAAGTAATGCTGAAAATGAATTGGAATACAATCTTTAAAATCAAACTTGATGCGTATTTAGGATTCAAATACAACGTTATTTGGACGGATGATCCAGCGCTTCAATGCGTTCCGACGTGGAACAAATGATATCTGCAAAGACTCTGACTATTGGTTAGGGTTTAAAGAGTTAGGGTAGAATAATAATGTCATACCTGTATCCATGTTGATGTTATGTATTTATACTTTTAGGAAGCACTTGCACGCTGTGGTGAGCCCGAATAATGGGCCAACCCGACGTTGAGCCCATTTAACCATCGGAATCCGAATCTGCATCATATCTGAGTTGTAGATCCACAGCAAAACTCTTTAAAAGTTAAGAATTAAACTGAAAAACGAAAATTTTCATAATAAACTGTAGATCTTCAATATCACGTAAAGGTTGTCCTTCAGTATTTCCAATAGCTTGGACGCGTAGTAATATATCTACAAATTCAAAGAATATTCAATAAAATTTTAAAAGTTGTTACACAGTTTATTGTAGATTTGTAGGGTACATACTCGTGTTTGACTCTTTCGAATAGAAATAATTATATAAAATTAATTTTGAGTAATCAGAAAAGCTATGTTATTTTTTAATTAAAACTGTTTTTGAACTAAACAAGTACAAATATATATATATATATGTATATATATATATGTATGTGTGTGTCCAGCAAATAATATATATAAAAATAATCATATTTTTGTTTATATATTTTGATAACAACTTCTAACAATAATTAATTGTGATAGAAAAAATAGAAAATTAAAAAAATTATTATTCTTATAATAACTTTCTATTTTTATCATAATCAATTAAAAGTCAATTACTTATCTATTTGTCTTTAAAATTGGTTATTTTTAAGATTAAACAAATCAATACCCTGAATCACTTAATTGTTTTTATAATTTTTTTTTTTTTTTATCAAAATAGGAGGTGCGGAGAACTGACATAGGAGTATTTTAAATACTTCATAGACTATATTGATCATGAATAAATATTTTTTAAGAATTAAATTAACATTTAATTAAATATAAAAAATTAGAACTCGAATTTTTACTAAGGCTTTGAATACTTGATAAACTGCAGGAGCAATTAGTACGTAGGGGTAGCAAAGTGGGTCAATCCAATGTGTTTGGTTTGTCAAGTTTTCGCAGGTTTATTTTATTGGTGGATAGGATTAGCACCATCCCTATTGGGAGTGGCACCATCCTTTTTATATGTAAGAATCATAAATTTATATACTAAAAAGGATGATGTCACTCCCAATAGAGATGATGCTAATCTCATCCTCCTATTTTGTTAATCTGACGCGCGGCTTTAAAATTTAAACGGGCTTAAAAATAAAAAAAATTCTGAACATTTTTTTTGAGTTTTTCTTTTTGCACCATTCAAATGACATCAGTTTTTTTTTCAAGAAAATACAAAAAATATAAGTTTTTTTAAAAGAAAATCTAGTGTTTTTTGTTTTTTTATATTTAATAAACTTTATTTATTTATTTTTTTAAACATGGACCTAAGGTTTTTTTATGTACATTTTGTTTTTTTTTTTGGTTTGGACCCTTTTTTTTGTTAGGCCTTATCAGATTTTTTTTTTAAAGAACACCAACTCCAATCATTAAATTAAAAAAAAAACTAGTCTAGCGGGTCAGCCCGACCTATCACCTTTGTAGTTCGTTGGGCTGACGGGTTAGGCCGGACGAGCTTGGCTGGCCAAATTTTCTAACCCACCCGGCCTCATTTTAGCGGGCCGATTGGCCGGCTTAGCAGACCTAGGCCGTTTTGCCATCCCTATTAGTATGTATGACTTTTAGGTTGGGAGGGGCAATGATATATATAGCATATGGGTGATCATGTGTTCCGATAACCCAATTAATCTAATTAAAATGATTCAATTCAATCATAAAAAAATAGATTGATTTGAATTAACGGGTCTAAATGGATTAAAAATATATAAATCTAATGTATATAGATCAGATGCTGGACTTAAAAAAGTTAGATCCAATTATCCCGATTACCTGAACATATAAAAAAAATCCCTTCTTTTATTTTTTCTAAATAATTGTATGTATTGTGTTGTGTTTTTTTTTTTTCTCAATCCAGTATCATAGTTCAAAACTTTAAGTTTAGTGTTAATGCTCTACAATTCTTATTTATATATATATATAAACATATTATCACTCAGTTTTTATTTAAACATGTTCTACCGTTTAGATACGATTTTCATTACGTTCAAAATGCAGTAATTTATTTTTTCTTTAATTTTTCTTTATACATATTTAGGTTTTTATACAATTTTGCAGTTTTACTTACATTTTCTATTATCACACATTTTCTATTTATACATATTCTATTTTTTGCATTTTCTATTATATTGGATAATTTCCAACATTTGATCCAACCCAATCCGTTTTTTTCACGGGTTAGATTAGTTTAGATTATATGATAAAAAATTATAATACAATCCAATTTAAATACCCATTTTTTTTATTGGATTGAACATCAGATTTAACCAAATCCAATTCAATCCAATCCATGTGGAGCACTAATACACCATATGGAAATAATTGAGTTCTGGGTGCAACAACCTCAATTTTTATATACTTGATTTTATCCCTCACTTCTAATTTAACTATATATAATTTTGACTTAATAGTTGATTATTAGAAATATCATAAAATTAATTTTGATCTGCATTAAATTATAATTTAACTACTATCAATAAGTGGTTCAAAACACACAATATAACAATCCACTAAAAAGAGTAATTTTTAAAAAAAATATGTTTTATTGGACAAACTTCAACCTGTGCAACAAAAATCAAACATATACTTGCATCACCAATTGATTATTTATAAAAAAAAAAAAAACTTGCATCACCAATTTTAGGTGTTCCTGAATAGATTGATTTGTTGAAACTTTCATCATAAATATTTTTTGTGATATATTAAATAAAAAAATTTAAAACATAAGATTAATTAGTACTCCATTTCTAAGCTACATATATACCCCACTAGTCACTAGAGGTAAAAAGTATGCATACATGAAGGAAATGCCATTACATTACATTAGATTAGATTGATTAGAGGGATAGATAGTGAGTGGCTGCAATTCAAACACATCTCATTATTGCAAACCAAAATAACCTTATAGTAAATATTTGTACATTATATCATAATTTTCTAAGAACCACAACAAAAGAGATGGGATTAATGTCCTCCTTAGCAATTTCTTCATCTACCAATCTTGCATAGATTTCAAACAACTTGTCTAAGATCCTTTCTCCAAAGTGATGAGAGATCATTGATTCTTGTATGGCTCTAACTGCAACTGCAACTTGTCTTCCATAACTCATCTCACTGGATTTCTCACTCTTGTCCATCTCAAACATTTCTAGTCTCTCTAACTTTAATGACCCTTCTTTTCTTACCTCATCTTCTATTTCTTCCCTTGATGGTGCATAGAAATGCACATCATATGAATCAAGCTTCTCTTGCTCTATTTCTCCCTTCAAGAAAAATTAAAGCAAAAAAGAAAAGTTTATAAAAGAAGATATAAAAGAATAGCAGAGTTATTGTTTTTGCAGATCACCTATCTAAGAGGTATTTAAAAGAGTTTTGATGAGATGTTCAGTTAAGTTTTATATCAACTAAAAATAATGTCATTAAAGATTATATAATTGTTAGACAATCATTTATCAATTAATTTTTTAAATTTAGTTAGACTGATAATGGTTAAAAAAAATATTTTAGTAAGTTTAAAGTAGAACCATATTCAAATATTGTTTTTTTAAAAAAAATTATTATCATGTTTCATATTTTAGTTTATAAATAAATTTTGATGTGATTAACGTTTATGACCTATATATATATTTAGTTATTTGTCCAAAGGTGTTCAACCCCTATATACTTTATTTTAATTGATACTAGTTGGTTAGACTTTGATTTTACTTTTTCTATGAAAATTTTAGAGATGTAAGATAGTTTCTTATAATGAAAAATGAGAGCTTATGATAGTACCAACTTTAATAATGAAGAATGAAAGTCCACCAATAAAAATCCAACAAAAATCCTGTTGTTAACACTGTTTCATGTCAGCCAACTCTGGTTGTCTAGATTTGAGCATTTTTCATCAAAAATAGCAATCAATTCATGATTGAAGGATTATGTCAAATGGCACAGAAAAATCTAGCTGGTGTAACATGAAACTAACCACCACATAACCAACACAAGTGTTATGATAGAAAAAATTTCACCAGCAGAGACTGTAGTTTTGTTTCTGTTTGAAGGTACTTTGTTCTGAACATTGATTTGTCCTTGTATGCTGAATTTCCACTTGGTGGTTTAGGTGAAATTTTCATGAGAGATGTACAACTTACCCCACAATGGTGAGTAAGGGACATTTTAACGGACAAGATTAAATTACTAGTCATTAATTGTCATTCTTTATCAACTTATAGAAAAGTTTTACACAATCTCGTGCTATATCCAACTTTAGTTTTAACCATATGATAAATAGAAGGTATAATATCCTCCAACAATTTACCTGTGAGACTAGAATAGCAAATGATCTGGAAAGAATCTCCCAGAAGAAAGAGTTGCCTCTGTCAACATGTTCTGTGCCTCTTCTTCCTAGAAAAAGCAGAACCATTCTTCCATCAACAACTAATTCTTCTGACCTTGACCTTAGGAACAAGGAAAAATCTTCCAGAAATTGCTGAGAATATGCTTGTGGAACCACTTCAGGGCTTGATTCACAAATGTAAACACACCCTTTGTTAATTGGCTTTTTCTGCTCGTCATAGAGACCAGAAGGAACCTGTTTGACAAAAACCAACAATATGATTGTAAAAGTACAAGGATGCTAGAAAGGGCAAAGTAAGAAAAAGTAAGTATCAAGGTTTAAAATTGCAATTTGACACGCGACATTACGCCACAATGTCATGGTTTTGACAATTACTGAAACTATATCAGCTTGCGGTCTACAATAAGCACATCCAACCAAATTTTAGTTGCATTCAACGTACGACCACAATTTAAAATCTTGGATACCGATGAAAAGCAGTAGTTGAGCATGTTAGAAAGCAAGGTTTTAGAATCTAGTTCACTCTGTATAACATCACGCTACTTAAATGGTTCCAATAGTCGCTGAAACCAAATTGCATCATGTCGTGATTGCAGTCTATAATGACATCATTCAACCACATGTAGCCGCATTAAGTGTAATGCGACCGTGACTTGAGGCCTCACCTTTGCGAGCCAGTGTAAACTGTAGGAGGAGTGGACAAAGTGCAAGTAACTATTTGGGAACAGTCTTCCATAAAATGAACCAGGGTAACCTCCCATGAAAATGGAAGGGAATCCATTTTTCCTGTCTTGCCTAAGCATCCTTTGGAACTCTGGCAAGGCCTTAAAGATGGAATTGAAGTCATTTGTTGGAAGATCATTGAAGTAAACCCTGAACTCTGTAGAGTGGTGCTTGATCTTTTGGCTTATGCCTTGAATAGCTTGAAGAATATCTTTGATGATTGATAAGGTGTTTGGTCCTGAGGAACAGCCCAAATCAGCAATGCCTATGCTCTTTGGAGTGGTTGCAAGGTAAAGTTCCTCAACAGTCTCTATTATTATGTGCTTTACCTTATCTGATGCCTTTTTCTGTACAAATTCAAAGCATATAAACATAAATAGAAAGAATTCAAGTTTAGACAAAATAAATAAATAAGAATATGATGGGGGGAAGAGATTGGATTCAGATTTGCTGAAGTCACGTGTTACTGTAGTTAGTATACTTGAACCGTCTAATCTTGATCGGATGGTTGAAATTTGATGAGTCAATAAATTAACTTTTTAAATATTTAATAAAATTAAATCTCAACCAACCCATTAGATATATCGTCCAATTTAGATCAGACGGTCCAAGTTGGATGACTACAGTGACTCCAAACGTGTGTGTGACTGCAGGAAATCTCGATCCGAAGAGGTTGGAGTTTGTGAGAGTAAGAAAGAGAACCTGAAGTGAGGAGTTCTTGGCATAGCTAGTTTTGCTAACTCCTCCAGCCATGTGGAAGACTTTCTCTACATCCATTTTTTTTTCAGTTGGAATGAGCTTTTCTAGCTTGTTTGTGAAGTTGTGGTCTTCCTTTTAAAGGGAGATTTCAATGATGTGGCCATTTAATTTTTGTTCTTTTTTTTTGTTCACACTGTTCCTCCTGTTCTTAATAAAATGACACATAACTAATCATGGGGTTAAGAATTAACCTACTTAAAAGAGCCACAACCAACATCTCACAACAAGTGACAATGATTGCTTAATTTGCTGTTGATGCTCCTTAAGAAACAAATCTAGCCAATCTTTAAAGTTCAAATAATGTAGCTAATTAAGCTAAGGTAGATTTAATTAAGTCCTTGTAAAATATATTTGATTGATTAATAAAGTCCAATGAAAACTAACACTACTGTTGTCTATGGAAGAGTACTCAGAGAGCAGTATTTGATGTAGGGTGATCCTAATTCCCAATTTCCCAGGCCTATAAGTTAAAAAGGGCTAGTTAACGTAAAGCATTTGCTTTTGGTATATTGACACTAATGATTCAAGTTCAAGCTGTCAAAAATAAAATAAAATTAAATGTTAGGCATCATCATCATATAGTAGTGAGAGTCCTATAGTGGGTATTCACTATTGTGTCTCCTCAAAAGTTTAATTTGGTTATAATTTTTTTTAATTTTTTTTTTAAATTTATTTTGTGAATTGTGATTGAGTAGGAATTGGACCAAGTTGTGATGGTGCTGGTCACTGCCACTTTGTCTGGATCAGCAACTTTGAGTCCATCAAATCAGTGTAGCTTTAATTGGGTAATTAGATATTATATTTTAACTGGAAAATCATTTAGTCAAATTCTACAAAGGAGCAATGGGCTTTTAACACGTGTATATGTAATGGGCTATAAGATGGCACAATAAGTATGTATTTATCATAGTTGACTCTATATAAAAATATTTTTATTGAAAGAAAAAAATTATTAATTCATTTAAATATAGTTATAATAATTTATATGTTACCGGTCAAATAGCAATCACCTTAGTTTAACTAGAAATCAAATATATACTTACTTTGAATGCGATGATCATTTAATGGGTACTTTGTTGCACGAAAAACTGTTTTATTGTTAACTCTACAAAAATATTTTCACTAAAAACAAAAAATTATTACTTCAAACGAGTTGAGATTTGTATAAAAAAAATCATAACTATTTATGCAATATTAGTTATAATTAAGTCGAATTGGTTAAAAAAAAGCAAGCAAGAGATACTAAGATGCCTAGTTGTGGCAAAGTGTGGTTCTTTAGTGGAATGCTATGCTGCAAAGGTAAGAATTTTCAAACAAGAGCATAATTTTGTGTTGTCCCTCATCTAGTTGTGGATGATGGGGTGTTTCTAAGGTAGTCCTTAAACTACCGCGATCCCCAAATCTAAGTTGTCAGATTTAAAGAAAAAAGATAAGAGAGAGAGAGAATATAGAAAAATCTAAGAATGATAGGCTAAGAAAATTATATTAACTTCGAATTCAAGAGAATTATCGTAAAATACTCGTGGAAGATGATGAGGTTTAACTTGGGATTGGGGAGTGACCAATTAATGAGAATAGGAATGGAGTGTGTTGTTGTTAGATTAGACTGAAGGCACGCAAATTGATGAAAGTGAAAACAACTGTACTGTTGATAGCAAGTACAAATTAAAGTGTCAAAATTATTATGTGTTGTGCTCAACCTTAACAAGCAATTTTTTCCATAAAAAGGAGTTCAGGCGTGATTGGGTTCCAAACTTTAATTTGGGAATATGGAATGGAAAAGAAAGGGGGCCAATAATGCACTTGCCATATGTCATGACAACAAATGATATATCAAAATTAAATAATAACAAAATTATTTACATTTATTTCTATTTTCTTTCTATTATCCAAAATATGCATTAGATTAGGTTAATCAGGGTTTGATAACGAAAAAGAAAAAGCTTAATTAATCAGGGTTGAGATATTAATAAGATAGATTCTTTTGTTGACAGAGTATATATAAAGTAGTTTTGCTAACAATTCATTTCTGAGTTTTCTACTTTTTATCAAGTTCAAGCTGTGCCTTATCCAGAATTACTTTTGTTTGAGGATTTTTCAGAAAGTTTCACAAAAGTGATGATGAAGCGGGAGGATAATCAAGATGACAAGATCTAGAAATTTTAAACAGTAATTAAGAACAACACGTATATATATAAATTTATAATATTAAAAATTAACATATTATTGTTGAATTTTATTTGGGATTAAACATGAGGACAAATTAAACACTAAATCAAAATTGCGAAGATAATTTTATACATTATTCTATATAATATTGGTACAAATAATGAAACTGGTTAATTAATGGTACAACTGCCTTCAACACCCACAATGTAGAGATTCGGCATGTGCATGATATGGTTTTTCTTTTTTACTTTTTCGTTCTATCCATGAATATATACCACACCACAAAAGAAACATTTACAATGTAGTAGAATTAGTTTTTTTATCACTTAAAAATGGTAAAAATGAGAGGTATCTCCAACACTAGAGGGCACTTAAATGGCATGTTATTCCAACAAAACAAAACATAACCTATATAGTAGATGATTACTATACAATGGTCTAGATCGTAAATAATTATACTCAATTGAGTACTCTTAAACGCTAGGGAGTCTCCTTGAGGAGAGATATCCTCTAAGAGAGATTTTGGTGACTCCAAATGATTCAAACTCATAATTAGTCTAACAATTCCCTTTCTTTTTTGTTTGTGTCAATCCTTATAGTCAAATATTTTTCGTGCACAAAACTCAAATGTAATATAGCTTGCTTTAGATAAATGATTTTTATCATGGACTAATTAGCATTACAGTTCTCTAACTTATTTTAATTTTTTATTTTGTCGTTTAATTAAAAAAGTTTTAAATTGGTCTTGTAACCTTTTATTTTTATTTTAATTTCGTCATTTTTTGTTAACAATGTGAGATGACCAATGGAAAGTTATGAAAATAACGTTAAAATAACATTGTTTTTGCGTAAAGCTTAGCTCAAAATGAAGTTGTTTTGAATATTTTTTTGGTTATCATATAATTAATCTAATGAATAAGGACGAAATTAAAACAAAATAAAAAATTATAAATTTAATTATTAATTAAAGGACAAAATTGAAATAAAAATAAGTTAGAGCCCAAAAGTATTAATTTGGCCAATATATCAAATTTGGATAATCTTTACGTATCAAAGAGATTAAATTTTTTACTATTGACTCAGAAGATCTATTACACAAATAAAAAATATAGGTAAATGATGTGGGTTAAATATGTTTTTGGCCTCTGAACTTTTGCGAAAATATACTTTTAATCCCTGAACTTTAAAACGTCGGATTTTAGTCCCTGAACTTTGAAAATGTTCGTTTTTAGTCCCTTCGTACATTGTTGGGCCACGTGGCAAAAATTGTACGGAGGGACTAAAAGTAAACTTTTTTTAAAGTTCATGGATTAAAAATCAACATTTTAAAGTTAAAGAACTAAAAACATATTCTCGTTAAAGTTTATGGACCAAAAACATATTTAACCCTAAATGATATATATAGTACTCTAAAGATATTATTTAAAGAATTAAATGTAGTAAAAATGTGTTAGAAAATTTAGGACTTGTTTATTTTGTATTCTCATTTTTCTTTTTCATTTGCTATTTTTATGAGTAATTGCAATACAAAATTATCACATTGTTCTTATTTTATTTTTTGTTTTGAAAGATTTGAGAAAACTTTGAAAACAACTAAAATAACACTGCACCATAATTAATTATTATTGACAACATTTGAAAAAAAATCACTAAAAATGTTACAAAATGATTAAATATGTTGCTTTCGCACATTTGTAACATTTTTACCAAATATTGTATAAAGGCTATGTTGCTAAAAAGTTTTAATAATATTTAAAAAATATTGTTAAATCATTAAAAAAAATATTGCAATATTGCTAAATATCAATAATATAACAGTGCAAGTATAATATATTTTTAATATTTTGTAAAATCTGTATATTTTTTCTTGCAAGCTAAACACAAATACGTACCGTACTGCTTTTTAGTCATTTTTTTATTCTTTAAATTAAAATTAAACGTACACATAAAATATAAAATAAAAACAAAAAATAAAAAATATAAAGTAAATAACTAGGTTCTGGTTTTTTGTATTTCTAAAAAATAGATAAAATAACATTTGTATAGAAAATTGTGAGAGTTCATAATAAATTGAGGGTAACAAAGTATTTTTACCCTTCTTTAGCAATTAATACGTCTAGAAAAATCACAAAGTCTCTTATAAAAAGGACTAAAAAAATTTCTCTTTTTGTTTTTTATAAAAAGGACTAGAGGTAGTATACACTTATAATTATATTTTTTTATTTTAATAATATTAATAAGGAATAATGTACCATTTCAGTCCCTCACTTTGTAGCCACCATGCAGTTTAGTCCCCCACTTTTAAAAATGACTGATTTAGTCCCTCACTTTGTAGTCCGTCATGCAATTTAGTCCCTACAGTTAACCCTCACTAACGGCGTAATGACGTGGCCAGTTAAGTGCTTACTGGCCGTTAAGTGACAGTTAAGCATCCCACGTAAGATTAAAACGACGTCGTTTTGGTAGACGCAAATCATTTACTTTAGTCTCTCGTTTTAAAATTTAAATTTGACTCCCAAATCATTCAGTTTAGTCCCTAGGTAAATAGGAATGGTCAAGTAAAATTCCTAATTTTACAAAGGAATTTACCTTCTCGTTTCTCACCTCCTCACATCGTTTCCTCAAGCAGAGTCCTTTATCATCGTTCGTCGTGCAAAGCACAGTCTACTCCCGGTGCCACCGTGCCTTGCATCACTATGAAAAGCAGTCTGGTTGTGCCGCCATCTGGCGCAAAGTCACCTTGCGCCTCCGTCTTCATTTGTCGTTAGGGTGCATCGTTTTTCTTTCTTCAATTGATGACTCAGAGAAAGAAGCTCAGGGTGCGCCGTGCAACTATAGGAGGAATGAGAATCCAAGAAAGCATCGATAAGACTAGAGTTCATGAAGAAAGAAGAAGGAGAAAGAGAGTTGCTAAGAATGTTAGGGATTCAAGGTTAAGGATAAGAGAAATATTAGGGTTTCAGTCAAATATGGACTAAACTGAATGATTTGAGAGTCAAATTTAAATTTTAAAACGATGGACTAAAGTAAATGATTTGCGTCTACCAAAACGATATCGTTTTAATCTTACGTGGGATGCTTAGCTGTCACTTAACAGCCACATAAGCACTTAATCGGCCACGTCATCACGCCGTTAGTAAGAGTTAACTGTATGGACTAAACTGCATGACGGACTACAAAGTGAGGAACTAAATTAGTCATTTTTAAAAATAGAGGACTAAACTGCATGATGATTACAAAGTGAGGGACTATAGAAGTATATAACTCTATTAATAAGTGTCTTAACGACGAGCTTTAGCGTGACTCAAAAATATACTCCACCAATGCAATTAATGAGACATAAGCGTGATTTGTGAACAGAAATATTGATAAAAGATATGTGAGAAGGAATTTCAGATACGTACGTAATGTACTGCCATTGCATTAATTTCCAAGGTTTGCTTTTTCATATGTACGTGTACAGCTTTTAGTTTCTCTAGTTTTTTATTTGAGCAATGTTATATTTTCTTAAAATATTTTTTAAATATTTTTTTAATTATTAAGTAAAAAATATTTTTTATAGTTTTAAGATAAAGACATTTAATTTTCTTTTTTAATACATACTTTAAAAAGAATTAAGAAAATATTTAAAAAAATATTTAGAAAAATAAATCATTATTCTTTTCATTTTCCTTCTAATTCCATTTTCATTGCATCTGGATTATAATATTGTGTCTTGATAGATAATATTTTAAAGACATTTATTAAAGTTATTTGAATTAAAAAATAATGATAAATATATATTATTTTGTCTTTTTGAAAATATTAAAATTATATTTTTTAATATCTTTTTATTTCATTTAACTCTATAAATAATAGGAATAATTACACTAACCTCTCCTGAGGTTTGTCTATATTACACTTACTCCCTTCAATTTTTAAAATTACACTTACACAAACCCTGTTAATGTTAATTTTTTAAATGGTGTTTCTATGTATATTTTACTGGAAGGTGTAATTATCTCTAAATAATATCCTTGGAGTATTATATATGATTTGCGTATAAATAATACGCGTCACTATATGAGGTTGTTTTTTTATATTATTTCCTTTCTTTCTTTCTCTTGATTTCCTTTCCAACCTTTTAATTCCTATGCATTAGTGTTATAGTGTGGGATATTTTTCTTGAGTTGCTTTGTATTTTTGAACCTCCTAAGCTACCAATTTTTGGCCTGTTTATTTCTTCTGATTTCGTATATATAATATGCACTTCTTTCAATAAAAAATACTTTAAAAATATTTTAACCTATTTGTTTGAGTTTTTAACAAATGGGGCATCATGGTTGACATTTTCTTTTTGAAAGGCAAAATTTAATAACAAAAGAGTACATGAAATATTAAAAAAGATACAAAATATTCAAATGAAAAATAAAAACTCATCAAAAGAGTGCAGCATAAACAACCAATGAACTAATTACTAGCAAAACATAGCATTATAACTAAAGAATGCAACATAGAAGCAATGACCAACAACTACTCCTAATACCCCTAAACACAGATCCCCAACATCACTGAACTCAAAATACCAAAGTTTAATATGGAATTCTACATCCTGATTCCCGAACGCGAATCCAGAGCTAACTATGAACTAGGATGAGATCAAATAATTCTTCTTCAACAAAAGGATTGTTATTGAAAACCATTTAATTCTTTGCTAACCAAAATGACCAAATTGTAGCGAACCAAACAATAAATCACTTCCAAAGATTCACCTTGCTGACAAAGACAAGATTCATGAACTGCTTATAGAGAATGCAGCAGTTATGATGAAATGCTGTGCTAATTCCAAGTTTACAAATGCCAAAACGATGTTAACTTGTCGCACCAAAAAACAAATGGGTGACATATTAATCTACTTTAAAAATTTAAATGAGTCATACTTAACCATGGATCAAAACATTGATCATATTATGAGTGAATAGACCAGACAAGAAGCAAAATCATTTTTCATTTTTTTGGGTCAATGAAGCAAAATAATTAAAGAGGGAGGCAAAAGCAGAAGTATGAAATGATGGCCACTGAGACCCGTCGCCGTGCATGCTTTTCCACCTTTCTCTTTTCAGTTTTCTTCCCATACAAAACTTTGCCCTTTTTCTCATGCTTCTCATCCTTAATTCCTTATTTAACTTATATGTATATCTCTAATTACTAATGCTAATATATAGACTGTTTGGTACTTTTTTATGACACGGTAACCTTTTATTCAATCAAATAAATAATTTGACATGAGATGATTAAAAATTCAATTAAATTATATTTTTATATTAAATCTTTTAGATTTAAAAAATATAAATTAATTTTGTTTTTAATCTAGTATTTAATTTTTTAATCTAATAATATATCTCCATTATTTTAAATCAAACCCTTATAATTTATTTATATTATTATTAAAGGTGTGTTTGAGTTTTAAGTAATTTTTTAGAAAAGATTTTATTAATTGAAAGATAATAAATTAATGACAAATATTATAATAAATAAAGTAGTATTACACACATCATTACCCTACATTGTTATTCATTCTTAGACTTAAGTATCAGTTACTTGTGTCACATTCTTCTAAGTCTTATAATTTGTTTCAGACTAAATTATCAATTATTTATGTACTATTATTTTAGAAATATAGTTTGCTTCAACTTCAAGTATTAATTAATGGTAAATTATATTTAGTGCCCTAAGGGCACTATTTAAGAGTCTAAATGTAGTAAAAAAATATTGAAATGTGTAGTTTTTTATATTCCCGAGAGACGGAACGTAACAATGTGCTCTTGTGATTATTTTTCTACTTCTAGTGCCCTTAGGGCACTGTATATCAAAACCCTTAATTAATTATGTATTTTTCTTCTAGGTCTATCGTTTGTTTTAGGCTAGAGTATAAGTTACTTATGTCACGTTCTTTTGGGCCAAATATTTATTTAAGACTCAAGTATTAGTTACTTATATCCTCTCATTTTCGCTCTTATAGTAATTAATACTTGAGCTTGACGTAAATATATGGTAGGCCTAAAACAAGAATGCATGAAATAGTATTTTTTATTCTTTCTCATAACTAGCAATAATTATTTTAGATATTTTTATTAATTATTTAATAAAATAAAATGAAGCAAAAATAAGTAAAAGAACCAAAAAAATAAAAAAAAAATCAAACTAAAATTTGGTGTAAAGTTTAGGAACCAACATAGGAGCATTCTTCTTCAGCGGAGTGTAGATTAAATAAGTCATATTTAAATTTGATTGAAAAGATATAAAAATGAAAATATGACTTAATTGAATTTTTAATTACCTCATATAAAATTATTGATTTGATTAAATAAGAAGATATAGTGTAATCTTAATAGAGATGACACTATAGAAAATACTAATTGCTAGTTTCACTACATATTACTTCACTGTTCAGATTTTTTTCAGGCTAAAGGATAAGAGATTTTTCTTTTTTTCTTTTTATTTGTTAGAAGCAAGTGAGAATTGAGTCTATCGAAATAGGTGGAGTGGGAAGGAGACACTAGCACTTTTATTATGACAACTAGAGAAAGTTAGCTAGTTAATTGAGTGGTTAGGTGGTGGTTAAATTTCTAACTATAGTAGTTAATTTGATACTAGTTTCGGATTCATTTATAAGTAAAAATTACCAAATTTAGACTTTCAAGATATTTATTACAAAGTAAAAGTTATAGCAATAAATGATGGATAAATTAAAAATAATAACATTAAATAAGAAAAAAGTAGTTAAAATTTTCTTATATTTTAGACAAAAAACATGATTTTTTTTTGTTTGTATTCAAGTCCAAATATAGAACTATTTTCCCTTCACTGATCATGCATTATTGTGCAATATAATGCTATGTTATATTTGAATCCATTTTACCTTTGATCTGGCCTTTTTTTAGTTTAAAAATCACTTTTAAGTTAAAATCATAAATAAAAACTTTACAAATAATTATATACTCTTCTTTTTTCGCTACTCTTCTTCCATTATTATCAGATGGCGACGGTGGATAGCGGATGGTGGCAATGGTGGTTGGCGACGGCGGTGACTGATAGCGGTGGCGGTGGTTAATGGCACACAGTACCCGGCAATGACAAACTGGTGTTTGATGGTGAGGGAAAGCTCAAAACTAGAAATAAAAGGAGTTAAAATTCTTATTTATGGTTTTTTCAAAAACTCTTTTATTCCATTTTATTCCAAAAAAACAATATATTTATAATTATAGGATTTTTTTCAAAATTTTTATTATTTGACCGAACTTCTACATATAAATAAAAAAATTTTAAAATGAATTGGACGAAACACTAAGTATTATCTCTAGCTTTGAACTTTGGGGTTGTTTCTTCCCCCTCCCCCTAGAAATATAACTTATATACTATATGTTTGTAAATATGGATTCAAATCAGGTATTTTTAAATTATGTTCTTAATTATGTCTCACTAATAGAATTGTCACGTCATTAAAAATATTATCTTTAATTTTAATCTTTAATTTCTTAATAATTTTTTTTAATGAGGTGACAATATTCTATTGGTGGGACATGATTAAGGACATGATTTGGGGACACTTAATTTAAATCATGTAAATATATATTCGCAAATGCTGCTTAGCGCAGCGGCAACGTGAGACTCCCTCAACGCCCAGGTTCCGCTGATTGTTTTTCACCTGCATTCTTTTATTTTCTTCTTATGCCTTTCTTCTCCTTTTTAAATTCTATTTTTAGTACTTCTTATGTTCTTTATTCTGTTAAATATATATTTTCTTTTGATATTTAATTCACCTGCATTCTTTTATTTTCTTCTTATGCCTTTCTTCTCCTTTTTAAATTCTATTTTTAGTACTTCTTATGTTCTTTATTCTGTTAAATATATATTTTCTTTTGATATTTAATTCACCTGCATTCTTTTATTTTCTTCCTATGCCTTTTTTTCTCCTTTTTAAATTCTATTTTTAATACTTATTATGTTCTTCATTTTATTAAATATATTTTTTCTTTTGATATTTAAAAAGTTATAAAATTATAAAGAATATATATTTATATTATTTGATATGTTAGTAAATAATAATATTCAAATATTTTATTTTAAAAAAATAATATTTAATTTCTACAATAAGTTATTTTTGTTGTGTTTTAGTAATTTTTATTATTGTTTTAATATTTTTAAAAGTTTATTATTTGCTGGTAATTAAGAAAAAAAATATTAAATTTGCATGTTTATAAGAATTCTATTTTTTTTCTAACAAGAAGAATTCTAAATTTGATGTTTCATATTTTTTTCTCTCAAAATTTATATATTTTTTTCTCTTTATTTATAAATTCTTTATATACTTAATATTTTTTATTGTTCTCATTTTAAATTTCAGTCCCCATCCAATATTTCTGAATCCATCCCTCCTCTCCGTCAAGTTAATGGATAGGAACACATTTTATTATGTTCTTTTGAATAGTATTACTAGTCTAGGCTGAGGACGATAGTTATAGCATTATTTTGAAATTAATCTTTCTTTAATTTACTTAAAAGGTTTAGTTAAAATAATGATAACTCATGTAAACTAATTTGCTTAAACCTCATACACAATCTATCAAATTATAAATGTTTATAAAAAAATTGTTAGAAATATTTTATTTATAATAATTATTTAGTTTAAGCTGAATAATAATTAGATAAAGATTATATTAATTATGCACATAAATTGTTTAAAGATTTACTTGTGATCGACACAATTTGTTAGAATATTCCGTTGAGGTCCTATTAATTTAGGATAAGATATTGATGTGGTTCTTATGAGTGAAAACCTCAGTTTAACCTATTTTTGGATGATGGAACCCTAATAGGAGGGTATATATTAGGGACGGTTTGGTTTGTATTTTTTTTTTCTGTTTTTTGAAATTTTACAAAAAAAAATTGAAAATGCTAAAAACAAAAAAGTTTTTGTTTGCAATATTTTCAATTTTTTCTTTATAAAATTTTACAAAATAAAAATAGAAAATAAAAATGCAAACCAAACAACCCTTTAAATTTGCCTCTATAGTAGTGATGGTCCGTAGCATACCAAACCAACACACATAATCATACCAGTTTAGGAAATCTAGAGGTTTGGTTGAGGAAGATTCATATCACACCACCTCTAACCTCTATTTTTGAGTTTGCCTTTTGTGTCTATGATGTTAGTTCATGGCAATGGTAGACAAATCATATTGAGTTATCATGGTCGTCATACTTGTGACTACACGCTCATGACTTTGTTGGAAAAGTCATACACACACAACACACATAGAATATTGTTAAGTATCTTAGAGAACTAAAATACTAATGTGGAAAAACAGATTATCGTCCTCATGGAGAACAGAACAATTTAGTGCCAAGACTTTGGGCTCGAAAGGTTTTGAATTGAATTATAAAACGAATGCTCGTAATGTAAAGGAGTTTAAAACAATTTTAATAAATACTTGGATTTGAACTTGCTACGCACTGGAAATCTAAGCTACCATAGATGAAAGTTACACAAGATCTCTCTTTGCACTGTTTCTATCTCTAGAATTCTCAACTTCTCTACTCAGACTGCTGTAGCTCCTAGTGAATGAGGCCTTTTATAGAGATCCCAAGTGGTTATCTTTGCTCAAAATAAGATAAAATAATATCAGATAAGGTTGCTTTAGATCTTTTTTCCTTTTTCTTCACCCTTATCTTCTGTGTTTTTATCTTTTTACCTGCAATACAATAATTTTAGGGATCAAATCTTATCTAAATTAGTCAAGATAAGGATAAAACTCAAATAATCAACCAACTCTCTCTCAAATTAAGATAAGTATTGAATTTACTTTTGGGGAATTTAATTAAAAGATAAACATAATATCATTTAAAATATATTCAAATTAACCACAAAATAGTTTAATAATTATCCGTCATCAAATATAGTGGAACCACACAATTTTTTTTTACCTAATTTGACATCTCTACACCTACAAAACCATCTCAACAAACTTTTCACTATCACAACAATTAATTTTTTTGGACAAATGACTAACCCTATCATATAATGTTTCACTCCACAAATTGAGTCTTCAACTCAAAATTTACAAAGAATAGTAACACACTCGCTCATATGACTTCCGGCTATAATTAGGTGGCACTACAATATAATTAATCTTTAACAACATAGTTTTTTTACAACATTTGAAAAAAAAAAAAGTTGTAAATACCAAAATGCAACAGTTTTAAACAATTTTACAATACTTTTTAAATGTTATTAAAGATCTTTTACATAACATTTGTAAAAAATATTTCAAATTCACAAAAGTAACATTTTTCACGATTTAACATTTTTTTAATAATTTAACAATATTTTTTGTTGTGGACCAGAATTACAAGATATCCCGGTCTTAATATCATGTCGGGTACAATATCATAGATATTATTGGAGTTGGGCTAGACCCAAAGACAAGGTCCACAAGGCCCAAAATATAGCATGCAAACCCTAAATAATCCTTTATAAATATAATATATCATAATTACTCTGATATGTTACTAATATACTAATAATTACTCTGACCCGTACAGTCACCTAGAGACCGGAGTTCTTCTTCCGTATTTTTTAGAACACAACAATTTTTAAAATATTGCTAATGAACAAATATATATATATACACATTGTACCTCATGTGATACATTTCCCTTCTTATGACCCACTCCTCTCCACTAGTGGTAATTTTTTCTCTTCACTTCTTTATATAGTTGGTGTGGTGATGGCTTCTTTCATAAAAGGAATCATTAATTCCTCAACATTTCTAAAACCCTTTACAAAGTTACACCTTTTTCACTAAAGATTTATGGATTAACTCTATATATTCTCTCATAAGTTGAACTACTCATTTAATAAATCAAGAAATTTCCTCCCATCAATGTATCCATTAAGAAATTAAAATTGTAATTCCCAACTAACTGATTAAAGTTTCCGCTTGATCTTGTGTGTCATCTATTGAAGTAATTCTTATGAATTTTAACTTTATAATTTTAACACAATTGTCTACTTTAATTTTTATGAGTAATTTATTTTTTCTTTTTTTTTGGTTACATGAGTAATTTCTATTTGGTGAAAGAAATAATTCCAACAAAAATGTCTTATAGATTTTAAAAAGTTGAAGCAACTAATGTCATGGAATTGAAATTATTCATTCAAATTTTGGTAAAAGCAGTTTGACAAATAATGTTGTCAATTTTAAACAACCTGTCATGATACTTTGAAGATTAGACTTTATAATTAAAGGCCATCCACGATCCAATTAAAAAAAGAAAAAAACTCGGTCGTTCGTATAGAGTTTTGGTGGCAGAAAATGTGATTAATTTGTTATTGTTGAGATATTAATTTGAGCATTACAAGAAAACACTTCTAGCTAGATATGACTGGATAAGATTGTTTAATAAATTTGGAGTAATTTGTAACGCGCGGGAGTGGACACTTTGACTTCAATGTAATGTTCATAAAATACTCATTTAAATTCATGCATTTAAATAAGGTAGTGTTTGACTGAGCTTTTTTTTGACTTCTCTTTTTTATATAAGTAAAAGTTGGGCCAAACAATATTTATGGTAAACCTCTTAAATTTAAGTTAGCTTTTTTTCTTTGAGTACAAAACGCAAAAAGCTGGCTTTTAATAGCTTTTTAATAAAAAGTTAGCTTATTTTGTGGGTCCATCATAATTAATACTTGAATATTCTAATTAATACCTAAAATCTTGAATATATTTTCTTTTTCCGTTCGTAAAAATAGTCATTCATTAAAACCTTTAAAAAGTCTTCTCGCTTATAAATTATTCATTTCACTTTAATATTTATGAGTTTTATTGTTATCTAAGTATTCAAGAATTTTTTATATTAAATTATTATTTTGTTAAATTTATATTGTGTTTAGTTTTTTTAAAAAGAAAAATAAAAATATTGATTTTTATCAAAAAAAAATTATTTTTTATTGCAACTTTCAATTTAAAATATTTATATTGTTAATTTATCTTTTTATATAAAAGAATTATGACAATTAATGATAAGTAACTTAAAAAAGTTAACACAAAATATTTTTATTAAACAAACAACTTTTTGCTTATAAGTAGTTTTTAAAGTACAAAATAATAAAACTGTCAAACAGCTTCCAGTTTATTTTTTAAAGCTCTTATTTTTAGCTTTTACTTAAAAGTCGCTTATAAACCAAAAATAAGTCGGGCCAAACGAAACCTAAGTATAGGATATTGCTAAACAATGCCATAAAGACACTTATTAAGGTTATTAGATTAAGAAAATTAATTATAAGTGTATAACACTTCATATTTCGAAAATAAAAAAAATATCATAACTTCTAACGTTTTTTTACTATATTTAGTATATTATTTAACATTTTTCATATATACATATATGGAAGAAAGAATTGGTGTCCGTAGCATCCCACTAGCTACTTTGACTTGGAGGGTTGTTAAGGTCCCACTTCTATTTTTCAAGTGCTCTTTTGACCTTCCATAAATAATTTAATACTACTCCTCATAATTCCGAGTATATATATATGGATTGATTTATAATAGAGAAGAACAATATTATATTGCAAGGTCAGCTATAATCTTCATTGGCCGTCTCCCATTTTTTATCCTACTTAAAGTCAAAAGGATGCACATTTTAAACCTTCTCTTATGCTATTCCGTCTTGGAGCATATATATATATGCTTCTTGGTTTTTATTATGTTATATAAAAATAATTAATTTATCATTACTATTTACCTGTATCACATACAATTAATTCGACAAAAAAATGGTTTTGTTAAACGTATGCAAGCGAATAGTAATAAAAAGCTAATAATTGTTGTCGGTTAGTTTTTAAAGTAACTTATTAGGTGTTGTTTCAAGGATTTAAATTATGTGTGTCAAAATCGTGTTTCTAATCATGTTCCACTAATAAAATATCGTCACGTCATTGAAAATATTTTCTTTAATTTTAATTTTCAATTTCCTAATAAATTTTTTTAATGACGTGACAATATTTTATTGGTGGAACAAAATTGGGAACATAATTTAGGGACACATAATTTAAATCTGTATTTGAATTGATATTGAGTGAGTGTGTGTGGATATATTAAATCTAAATTTTAAAAAGTAACATTTACATTTGACCCCTTTTGAATATAAAATATTCTCTTTAAACATAATTTTAATTTTTAACAAAATATATTTTAACATAATTTTTTTTTAACATGATTTTCTGAAACGGCAAAATAAATCCTTCATAGCTTTTGTTTAGCAATATTGGCCTAAAATTTTCAAGTACTTTTAGGGTGTTTGTTTTGACATTTTTAACATAATTTAGCCTCAAAATTATGTTTAAATAGAAAAAGTTATATTAAAATATGTTTGGCTAGAAATCAAAATCACATTTGATGACAATTTTTTACATTAAGAGTGAATTTTAACTATTTTTTCAGGTAAATATTTTCTGTGTTTTGTAATATCCATCTTTTAAGGTTAAAATGAAAAAAAATCTTGAAATATCACTTAAACTTTCTATCAAACATTGTGTTATTTATCATACACAACATAAATTTAAAGAAGTTAAGGTGACATAAATCTATTCATTGATTCAAAGTGTGATGTTGATTTTTTATTTTTTTTAATAATAAATCAATGACTATAAAGTCACTTATGCACTATAAATAAAATCATCAAACATAGGTAAGTTAGGATAAAATTCTCGATACCAAACACCTTTTATTTAGAGGTGGGTTATTTTCTTGTCTATTGCCATTCCTTTTCTATTATTTTAATTTTAATTATATTTATATATTAACATTGTGATTTTATTAGTTAAAAAACATTAAATTAAAAAATATTAATAGAAGAATAACAATAGACAAAAAAATAAAATAAAAAAATATAAGAGTGACAATAGTATCACCCTTTATTTAATTTTTGTTTAGGAATATTGGCATGAAATTTTCAAGTACTCTTAATCTGTGATGCGACATGGTTGCGCTAGCATTGCCCACTACCGCTCCCTGCGTCGCCTGAAATTGAACTGTGTTTTTTTTAAAGTGTCTTACTGGGCCCTGGGCCTCGCTCAAATTTCAATTCTGACCACGTTGGGCTTATTTGTTTAAGCCTATCATCTTTTTTTTGTTGAAAGGCCTACCATCCGAATTTCACCCTTTCACCATTTTGTTTCTCTAGGGTTAGACCGTGGGCCGGGGCCCAGTTCCTTTTTATCCAAATAATAATATTAGTAATAATAATAATAATAATAATATACTCTTGTAAAAATGATAACTTGTTATGCTATTCGAAAATAAAATTAAAATTAAAGTCAAAGTAGGACTAATTAAATATCAAATATAGGAAGCAGAAGTAATGAATAAAAAAAAACAAGTTCGATAAGGCAAGTTGAAGACAACGAAAATTTTTACAGGGGCTTCAGAATTTAATGAATTAAGTTAGAAGCAGAAAGATTAACATGGGGGCTTCAGAATTTAATAAATTTAATTAGAAGTAGAAAAAAAATTAATTTAAATTAATTGAAGCCGATAGCAGGGAAAAAATAAAAATTGTTCATAAAATCAAGAATTCACCTAATACTAATTAGCAATCACAGTACAGACTGTCGTTTTTGAAGTTTAGATATTAAAAACAGATTCACAATACAATTTATACACTAAAAACATATTTAACTCTATTTAATAACACATTATATCAACATTAGTATGTTGTATGATTACTTCTTAAAAGTTTCATTCAAATTAATTATGTGTAGTAATTTACCTAGGGTTTGTACTATCTGCGTCATACCAATTCCCACACAAACAGTGAAACAGGTCTTTCGAATTTGAGCGTACTAAAATAACATAAGAAAAACAGATTTTGCTAACTACCATATTTAAAAATCCAAAATGAGATCCAGTGCGCTCAAGGAGAGCCAACCTAGTATTTTTTTTTTTTTTATTTCTATTTATCTGTCCACTTATATTTTCAATGTAACATTAATTCTACTCTTACCAATTCTAACCTTATGTTTAATTGGAGGTTAATCAATGTTCCACTATCCAACCAATCAAACAATGAGAAATAAAGGATATTATGGAGAGTTCAAAATTGATTTTGAAAAAAACTATAACAATTATTACATTTCTTAATATGTGTGATTTTCTCTCTCCGGACAGTTAAATAGGAACGGAGAGAGTAGAAAAGTAGTGCACAACCGAAAATCAAACCTCATACATTCATTAATTGAGCTACAACTAGGAAAGAGCCATTCCACTTTTCAGGAATTTCCTGTTTCCATTGCAAAGCCATCTCTTAAACGCAATTATCACACTTATACCTTACACTATACTATTCTCCATCGATGATCGAATACTTCTCTTTCAGCTCAAAGTTTTTTTTGTTATAATCACAAATTTTGTCACCCTTAGAAGGAGACTAATCTCGTTCACTTTGCGTGATTGACACTGACTCTCAAAAATTTTACATAGGTGAGATTCGAACACGGGACGTTCCACTCATTTACCAAGTTTTTCACTTAACAAAATATTCTTAACAGATTTTTTTCATTTTTATAAAAACAAACAACTCATTTTTTTATTTTTTTCTATTATCCTATCAACAATAAATAAATTGCACCGTTAAAATTCAAATTTCAGAGAGGAAAAAAAAAGTTAACATAGATTTGGAGCAATGAGGATTCTTCACGAGAGAGAAAAAGAAAGAGTTTTTCTTCTTCCATCCAAACCTTTCGGCATGGTTGTTTTCTCCGTTTTCTTCTTCATCTTTTGTTCTTTAACCCTTCTCGTTCATTCTTCTTCTCATTCCCTCACAAACTTTGATTCCGATATCGACCTCTTCGGCGACGCACACATTGTCGCCGATGGATCTCACGTGCTTCTCACGCGCCCTTCGTCTTCTTCCTCTGGCTTCCTCCTCCGCCGCACTCCTCTCTTCTTCGCCGATCCCATTTCCCTCTCTGCTGAGTTTTCCTTCTCTATCTCTCCTGTCGCCGGTGACGGGCTCCTCCTCCTCTTCGTCCCCGCCGACTTCGCCGCCGCATTCCCCGGCAACGATTCCTTCGGTGTGTCCCTTCAGGAAAACTATCTCGGCGTTGAATTCGACACCTCCAAGGACGTCGATGTCGGTGACCTAAACGATAACCACGTCGGAATCGACGTCGGAAGTCTCGTCTCCATCGCCGTCGCCAACGCTACCGGTGTCAATTTGGTACTCAATAATGGTGAAAAGTTGAATGCTTGGGTTGATTATGAAGCTGGGTCAAAGACATTGGAAGTTAGGTTAAGCAAATTGGGGGAAACAAAACCTTCACACGCCATCGTTTCTCATTCAATTGATTTGTTTAAGCTTTGCGGTGATTTACCTGTGTTTGTCGGTATAAGTTCTTCCAATGATGAAAATTCTTCTCAGGTTGTGATTGTTTATTCATGGAAGGTTAGTTGGAGGAAAATTTCTAAGTCATTGCATTCTGAACCTGCGGATCCTAAAGATGTTGATGAGGGTAAAAAGTTTGGCCCTTTGACGGTTCTTGCTGGTGTAATTTTTGGAACTGGGCGTGTTGCTTTGGTAACATTTGTGGTTTTGTTTATGTGGGTGATATTTTTTCAAAAGCGTGAAGAAGGGTGTCTTGCTAAAGTTCCTAGCCAGAATTTAGATGTGAGGTATGAAAGAATTGATGTGGCTGTTGACAAGAATAAGACTACTGAAGATGATGAAAGTTAGAGATTAGGTGATGTCAATTTCAATTCATTGCTTCCTTAGGTTATTGTTTTGTAGGATATTGTAAATTTGTTGTATTCAAACTCTGTAAAATATTTGGGTACCACTTTAATGTAAATTTTTCATCCATGTTTGCACTTCAAATTTTGTATTATTGATTGAATTTAGATCCTCTTATGTTTTCTTTGGTGTTATGTTTGTCATGTTACCAGGGTGATTGACAATACACAATAATAGTAAAGACTCATCATCTTATTGTGTTGTATTGATTTCTTTCATGGCTGAGTCTACAGCGCGCCCTAAATGTTTAGGCGCACTGGTGCGCACTTGGATAGGAACTTAGGAAGTCATTAGATGTCTACAGAGATGAGTTAACGGCTAGGATTGAAGACTGAAAATGGTTTACCCATGATACCACCTATTGTAACTAAAAGTGTCAAATTTTGCTATGATACCACTTATTTGACCTTGAATCAGTTTTGCAATTTTTAGGGATTAAGGGAATCGAATTACAAAGCAGAACAGAACATGTACATAGAAATAAAGAAAAGGGAGGGTTTTTTGAGAACGAGAACACAATTGCAATAATGAGAATCAATAGAAGAGGCCCCTTGTATGTGTTTTGGGTCTCCGATACCGGTGGTGACTACTTCTTTATTTTTGCTGCATCAATTGGAAAGTTTTGTATAAGTGGCACTTTAATGGGGTTTAGCGTTTTCCTTCTCCGATACTGGCAGAGACAGGTCCTCCGTTAACTCCGCCGCATTATTTGGAATCTTCTGTATAGATGGCGGTATCGGAGGTTATCCATGAGAGAGATATTGAAGTACGGGGAAACATTTTTTGTTTTGAGAGAGATAGTGGAACTGGGTCAATATTAATACCTTGTTGTAAAACAGAACCTTGTAACAGATATGTGATAATGGAAATAGAACCTTGTAGCAGATATTTAAATAGAACCTTGTAGCAGATATGTGATAGTGCAACTGGGGCACCATAAGAAGTGGGACTGAAATGAAAATATGTGATAACAACCTGTTGTGACCGAAACAGCCTATAGCCGGCAACTCAGCAGGTGTGCATCTATGCGCCTTGTAGCCAGGGGCGCGCCTTAAAAGAGACCTTCTTTGATAACATAATAAACAAAATGAAAAAGGAACACGAGTGAATCCAAATCCTATATTATTCTTGCAAGCATATGAAGATGATCATGATGCAAATGTATTTGTGTTACCATATAATGCTACTTATTGTATTATTTGAAAGATATGCATGAGATGTGTAAAAGATTTGTGCCAAGAGATTTTGATTTTAAGAGACTGAGAAGAGTATGGAACTATAAGGGTTATAAGAATGAGAGTGTATGAAAATTGATTTGTAAGGAAGCCTATTGGCTATATTTGTACTATTTGACAACAAATTTGACTCTTTTGATCCTTGTACTTGTAGGCAAATTAAATGTCAAATTGTCCATAATATTTTGTGATGCTTTTTCAAGTTACTGGTATTTATTGTGATAGCCACCACTGCCTCCGGCAACCCCTTCCGACGAATATCACTAACAGACTCCACAAACCTTCAAACCACAATAGAATCAACACAATCACCCCACTATCCCTTCCAATCACTGAAATGAGCAAAAAAATGAACCAGAAACCCACTGCAAATCCGGAATTGCGTCATCACCCATCTTGCGGAGCACTGTTGTTATTTGTGGTCTCCAACACAAGCCAAAACCGCCACTACCCGCAAAACGCATACACCACCATCCAAACTCATTACACCACAAGCGGCTGTCAATGGCAATTTCCTCAATTCAAATCTAGAAACGAAACACAGTATACAAAAGGGTTGGTGTTGTTCTTTAAAACATCAATTAAAGTTGGTGACTTGGAGCTACCCCAGTACCCCGCGTGCCTAAAAATCAAATACGAATTTAGTTCTTCTTCCTAGTTCTAGTGCTACAAAAAAAAAACAAGGAATTGATTTGAATAGTAGTTCTATACGGTGGGGTTGGGGGTGCTAGGTTGCGTTGGGATTGGAGGCAATGGACCAAGGGGCTGCTGGAGGCGGTGGTGGGAATGGCTTGGGGTTGGGGATGGAGGGTTTTGGGAAGAAGATGATATTGTTTTTATTCTTTAAATATAGAAAACTATTTTTATTTACAATAAATATTATTATGGATGGACAATAAATATTTTAATTCTCTTTCCTCTATTTTTATTTTATTTTATTTTATTTTTCACAAAAATATAATTTTGATCTCTTAATTTTTACTTAAGGTTCACTTTGATCTATAACTTTTTTTAAGGTTCACTTTGGTTTCTTAATTTTAGTTTTTTTTGTCTAATGTCGCTACTCTCGTTAGCAATTTAACGAATATTTGACCGTTCAAATTGTTCTAAATCAACAATTCAAATTGTTTCTAAAAGAAGTGACGACAAAGACTATTTTGGATTGAAAAGAGAAACTATGAGACCAAAATGATCCTTTAAAAAGATAAGGTCGAATATGCAAATGATCCTTAATACAACAACAAGGGAGAGTATGATGGCTATTGATGCTGAACGCGCTAAATGGATTATAATTTCCTTCGCTGCTATTGATAGGAATTCTCAACATTAAAGGAGCATGGTTAAAAAAGCAAGAGTGCTAGATCTTCCTACTTTTGATTCTTTACTAGCTCAGAATAAATTGCTTACTCAACAGATCGAAGCACTTACCAAGAAGATGAATAATTTACCTCAGCAATTGCATGCCGTGAACACCAACTCAGTACAATAATTGGTGTGTGATTTTTGTAGAGGAAACCATCCGAACGATCATTGTTCCTATCCGGAGGCCACCTAAGAGGAGATGAATTGTGTGAATACTCAGTCGCAGCAAGGTATTCCCTAACTAACAATAGTTCTTTTGCTAATAATTTTTCGCAGGATTGGAGAAATAACCAGAATGGTTGGATTCAAGATGTGGGACCCTCCAATAAGCCACAATACCCTACATTGCATGAGAGATGGTTGAAGTTGGAGGACATCCTAAAGAAGTTTATGCAAATGAATGACAAAACCAAATTGAGAATTCCATTGAGGAGAAAAGAGAAACACTCAACCGGTGAGATTATAACACGAGAGTTTTCCCTTGGTTAAAATTGATTAGTTGTTCCTCTTATTCTTTGTGGTCATGAAATGCAATTATATGTTGTTTTCACTTAGGTTAATATATTTTGATCTTTAATCTAGCGTTCTTAATTCTTTTTGATTTATGTATACTTTAGATGATTAATAATGTGTAATAGTTTTTTTTTCACAAAATCATCTTATAAAATTTTAGTCGAGTAGTTTCTCTCATACTTTGCTTAGGGACAAGCAAAATTTTAGGTTGGGGGAGTTTGAAAAGTAATAGATTTCAGTTGAGTTTGATAAAGATCTAATTTATTTTAGATAAAATTTGGTTTATCTTTTATTTGAATTTTCCTAAATCTAGCAAGATTGAAACTACTACTTATCTTTAGTACAAAGTTAATTGATTTAGATAAGATTTAATTCTTAAAATCTTGGATTGCAGATAATTAGATAAAGATACAAAAGATAAGGATAAAGAAAAATGAAAAAATCTCAAAAAATCTTATCTTATACTATTTTATCTGAGTGAAGATAAACCACTTAGACGCCTTTAAAAAGACCTCATGCACTCAAAATTAATGATTGAGGTTTGGAGCAAAACTTAGAGAGAGAAAGTAGTGGAGAACGAGGAGATTAGCCAGAAACGGGAAGCTTCGAGTTCCAACCATAAATTTTTCTACTCTAATTGGTATTAATAACTATTATGAATAGCTATGGGGCTGTTTGGTTTGTATTTTCATTTTCTGTTTCTTGTTTTTTGAAATTTTACAAAGGAAAAGCTGAAAATAGAATGAAAACAGGAAATGAAATCAGAAAATGAAAATGTAAACCAAACAGCCCCTAAATTCTCCATTTTGGGATTGGATGTAAATCTTTCAAAATTCTTTTAAGTCTATATATTTTCTATTCATCTTGGTTTTTATTTCTTCTCTTAATGCTTGAATTTATTTGGCCAATTTATTCAAGATATTAGATTCTTTGTTTTTATCGAGAGAAACTACTTAGGATCCGATTTGAGTGAAAACCTCAACGTCTTGGTAAGCTAGAGACAGTTATCATTGCTTTATAATATTTGTTCGTAAGATTTGAACAATTCGTTATATAGGTGAGAGATTGATATATAACACATTGTTCTTAGAATAATTTATGGGAGAGATCGATATTTGTGAAATTAGTATATTGCATAACATAATAGTTTAACAATATTAAATATCCTTGAACTTAAAAGAAGATACAAGAGGGCGATTGACGAAATCTAATCCCTAGCTTTCTCACTTGAAATTTACTCTTTTTAACTGTTGTTTTATTTATCTGTTCAATATTTTTCAATCAAACATTTTTCCACAACTCAATAGTTAATCTTTGAAAATTTCTAAAGCACAAGTGTTCCTTGTGGTTGGACAACCTTAAATCTATACTAAAACGAGTTGCAACGTTAGATTTACGCTAAAGAGATAGCATTGTATGAACTGTAATTGCTATCGAATGAAATTTAATTGGTTGAGTTTCTCAATTGATTTGGACCTAATTTTAAATGGAGAATAATCAAATGTTGCAGATGAGACTCAGGTTGAGGCTATTGAGAGCCTGTTTAACCCAAAGAATCTACCGCAATCAGAGTGAGCTGAGTTTTGTAAGACCTTGGAGGATCTTGAACTAGTAGATTCGCAGGTTTATGGTAGGAAATACACGTGGAGGCGTTCTGATGGTTCCGCAATGAGCCGTCTAGATCGGATTTTAATTTCAGAAGGTTGGTTACATGTGTGGGGACCTGTTTCTCAATGGGTTCTTGATAGAGACGTCTCGGATCATTGCCTTGAAGTATTGAGAAAAGGGGTGAAGAATTGGGGACCTTGTAACGCCCCAATTTATACTAAAGCGAAATGAGCTATTCAGTTAAAGTTATTAAGGCTAATTCATCATACTCGTATCGAGAGGTTAAATTTCGAGTGAAATTTTTCGAAACTTAATAGTTGTATATTCGAAACGGTAATGAGACCTAGTCGAATGAAAGTTTAGATTTGGTAACTAACACACATACGATAAGCTAATATAACATAGATATATTAATTAGTCAGATAACAAAACATAAATTACTTGAAATCCTAGACGACATGACAAAAAAATACTCTACCACTCGAAGAGTAGAAGATGTCGCACATAGGAAATGCACTGATCAAATATTACAACCACCCAAAATGTATTAACAAAAATATAACTAAATAAAGGACGCTGCACTCTTCATCCCAGTATCTTCACTCGGATCACTCTCAGGAGAGCTCTCCCTAGGCGAGTTGAAGAACCAACCCTGGCCACCAGAGCAAGAGACGGAGTGAAATAAGAAAGATGAGAAGCGGGTCGGAACACTGCGGGTACAGGCATGAGACCAGGGGGTGTCCGAATAACCAACGTCAAGGTTGCTCCAATGTAAGTGGGCCGGAGCATCGGTAGTGACGGATGAGATATCCAGAAGGATACTTTTCCTACAAAAGTGGACGTCCCACGAGACACATCATGCTCCCAGTAGCCAAATTCAATCGGACAGTTGATTTTCAACAGGGTCTCTCGAGCCGCCATCTATTGTATCGCGTAATAGATATATACATAGACAGATAAATACAACACAAAACAGAGGAGTGAGATACAATAAAGTTTGGTAGAAGTAGAGTCAGGATATTTAGATTTTTAAACAGAAAATCCATAATAGCTTACAATTGATATTCTCACTCGTAACATCACACAACATGCACATTCAAGGATACCATAACGCATGAGACTCGAAAAAAAAAAAGAAAAAAAAACGACATCATCGCTAGCGACTCTTTCTATTAAGGAGGTGACCGGGAGTCATACTTCGTTCGTACAAGTCCATGTACCTCAGTACTCTCCACCGATCCAAAATATACTTAGAGACGTGTCGAGGTAACCGAGCTTTTTCAGTGAGTAGCCCGACATCGGGGAGCTACCACCGAGTCCCCTAGGCATCTCACACTCTGGTTAAAGCCCCCAAAGGCCGAACCCACTCCCTAGAGTATAACATTATTGTGCCAACGCACCACTTTTACCTTTTATTCCTCCTTAATAGAAGTTTTCGAAAATACTATTTTCAAAACATACAATCTCAAGGTGTTTTAGTACTTTTAAGCATAGTTTATCACAAGGATTCAACCAGGTTCACATCCCATCCATACAACTAGGCTCAAACAACATTTTGCAAAAAAAATTACTAATCACACCACCTTGTCAAATCCTTTACCGCAGATTTCAGTTTAATTCCCAAAAACAAAGCAATTATCATGGTATTCATATAATACTCCTAATAGGGAGAATACACCTTTAAAAGTCATATATTCAATTTTCACATTTTTTATATTCATCTTTTGACACTTAGGCCTTTATTAACTTCTACTATTAACACCATTGTTTGAAATTTACTTTAGTCCTTCTAGACATATTATCATTTAAACCATATCTAAAAATTATAGGAATTTATAAATAAGTCCAAAACAACCATTTAGCCTTGAAAACATCATTAACATCTTAAAAATGATTTATTTGGTATTAAAAAGCTCATAAATTTCGAATATTCAAAAGTTGAAGGAAAAGTGGTTTTTCCTTTGTTTTAGTGACTCTTCAGCATGCTGTCCTTTCTTTAAAAGGGGTAAAATAAATATTAAACGATTTTTATTTGGTCCCCAATTAATTTATACAGTTACTTCACAGGGTTAGGGTCAAAATAGAATTTTTCCAGAATTTTTTTTAAAATACTTAAGATTGCCAGAAAAATCCTTCTTTCAAACTGTACAGGATCTGACAGTAGCTAGTCTAAAAAGTATAATAAATTCATACGTGCCCAGAAAAATATGAATTTTTGATATGATATAGTAGATATATTAACACACCACATATAAATTTTTCAAGAATTTTTGAGTAGTAATACAGTGCGAAATATTTTCTCAAAGTTACAACTTTTTCCCAGCAAAACAGAAAACTACAATAACAAGATCTTCATCTTCAACGATTTTTATAAAATCACTCAGTTACTAAAACTTTATGAAACCAACCCAGAAATGATCCACTTTGAGTCTAGTTTTTCATAAAAATTTTCCTAAGTTAAATCTGTTTCCCAAATGGTGCAGAAAAACCAAAACGTTCTGACTGTTCCAGAAATGACCTTGTGTCACTCAAAAATCCATACAAAATCAAACACAAGATCAAAAATTACAAATGATACTAATCTGGAAAGCTAACACACAGATCTATCATCATACAAATTTTCGTACGCATCTAAACAGAATAAGAGCTTTAATGATACGCACAAAGTAACTCCAGTAGCATGAACTCACCAGACAGAATAGAGCAATAATGTTTCAAGAATCAAAATAAGGTCTTAACATCATCCAAAAATTATGAAACTTTACCAGTAGTTAAAACACATCTTAAAATGATTTTTAAGCATGGAGCTGAATTATCCAATGATCAATTCCCAAAATATGGGCTCTAAATCAACAGGCATAAGACAGAACCAGCTTTGAAAGTTAATGAATGAAGAGGGTCTAGGGCCAACCCTCACCCAAATACCCAACTAAATTCTACACTAAGCTATTCTCACTTCCCCTTACCAAGGTTATCTTCAAGGGTTAAAGGGGTTGATGAAGGGTAGAGCTTCGAAAGTTATCACTACAAGCAACACCAATTTTGGACTCAAGAAAATTTTAGAGAGAAAGGAGAAGAGAAGCTTGTGTTTTGGTGTGTTTGGAAGTGAAGTAGAGTCCCCTATTTATAGAGGAAGTGGGCCGAGTTTTTTGAGGGCTCTTGGAGTGTTTGGAGAGCTTTGTTGAATAGTTGAGGGGTACATGAAGGCATGGTGTGAATAGTTGGAGTGGTTGAAGCAAATCAAGTTCCCTATGTCTAGGGTATGGTTTGACCACATGGAGAGTATGGAGTGTTAGAGGGATTTGTCTTTTATTGATTAATACTCTAGAATGTAGATATGTTTGGAATAGCTGGTATATTTCGATTGTTATGCGTGCACTATAAAATTAAAAACGCAACCAAAAATTCTAGAATTAAAATATATCGTTCTCCAATATTTTCTAATCATATAATCGGAATCGAAATATTTTTCTAGCGGAATAATTTCTTATTTAGTAATTAATTAGCAAAATTGAGAGTGTTACAGACCTACCCCATTCAGATTTAACAATTGTTGGCTAGGAGAAAGTAGCTTTCAGAAATTAGTAGAGCAATTTTGGAAAGAAACAAATGTGGAAGGATGGAGAGCTTTTGCTATTAAAGAAAAGCTCAAGTTGTTGAAGCGTGAGATCAAAACTTGGAATTCGTCGGTGTTTGGAAATATTGATGCTTCAATTTGTAAAATTAGAGAAGAAGTGAATGATATTGAAAAAGAAGAAGAAGAGAAGGTTCTATCTACAGAAATAAGGGAGAAAAGGAGAAGTTTAGTGGCAGATTTGTGGGTAAAACTAAGACAAAAAGAGAGTCTTTTGAGACAGAAGTCGAGGATTCAATGGGCAAAAGCAAGCGATGCAAATACTAGCTTTTTTCATGCTTGTATTGCAACCAGAAGAAGAAAAAATCACATAGAGGCAGTAAAAAATGGAGATGGATGGATTACGGGGGAGAAGGAGCTTAAGGAGTTTTTCTCTAACTTTTATTTGTCTATGTTTGCAGATCCTTTCCCTTCCAGACCAACTTTAGATGGGACCCCTTTCCCTTCTTTGGCGGTGGAATTAAAACAAAAGTTGGTGGCACCATTTGAAGAAGACGAAGTTAGAGAGGTTGTATTCAGTTGTGGCTCCAACAAAAGTCCCGGGCCGGATGGAATCAATTTTGACTTCTTCAAACGTTTCTGGAATATAATGAAGGAGGATATTTGTGGTTTGGCGAATGAATTTCACAAGAATGCAAAGTTACCAAGGGGTTTTGTCTCATATTTTTTGGCTCTGATTCCAAAAGTTCCTTGCTCGCAAAAAGTGAAAGATTTTCGGCCTATTTCTCTTTTATTTCTCTTTTAGGAAGCCTTTACAAAATAATTTCCAAGCTCATAATGCATAGATTGAAAGAGGCCCTTCCAATGCTTATTTCGAAAGTACAATCTGCATTTTTAAAAGGGAGGCTTATTCTTGATGGAGTTTCGGTTTTGACAGAGACCGTCAATCATGCAAAAGTATCAGGTAATGAATGTTTTATTCTCAAATTAGATTTTGAACGAGCCTATGACTCTGTCTCTTGGGGTTTTTTGGAATATATGCTGTGTAGATTCAATTTTACGGAGATTTTTATTTCTTGGATTAAATCCTGTGTGTGCTCGAGCGATCTATCCATTTTAATAAATGGGAGTCCTTAGGAGGAAATTAAAATTGGTAAAGGATTAAAACAAGGTGATCCTTTGGCCCCGTTTCTTTTTCTTCTAATATCGGAGGGACTATCAGGATTGATGAGGCAGGCAGTATCTTTAAATAAATTTAAGGGGTTCAAAATTGGAAATCCAAGGGTGGAGGTTTCAATACTCCAGTATGCAGACGACACAGTTATGGTTGGAGAAGCTAGTTGGGAGAATCTTCGGTGTATTAAATCAGTTCTTCGATGCTTTGAGTTTGCTTCAGCTTTTAAAGTTAATTTTTGTAAAAGCAGCATCTTTGGTATAAATGTAAATTCCCAATTTCTTAATGCTGCTTCACTATACTTGCATTGTAAAGTGGGAGCGTTTCCTTTCATATATCTGGGGTTACCTATTGGAGCGAATCCTAGGAGGAAAAATACTTGGGTCCCTGTGCTAAATAAAATAAAGAAAAGGCTTGGAGATTGGAAAGAAAGACATGTCACTTTGGGGGGTAGAGTAATTCTGATTAATTCGGTTTTGAATAGCTTGCCAACTTATTATTTTTCAATGTTCAAGGCACCTTTATCCGTTCTTAACGAAATTAGGAAGATGCAAAGGAGCTTTTTATGGGGAGGTACATCTTTAGCAAAGAAAACTACATGGGTAAAATGGAGTGATGTTTGCAAGCCAAAGAAAGAAGGAGGCCTAGGCATAAAGGATGTTCAATGGTTTAATTTTGCTCTTCTTTCAAAATGGGCGTGGAGACTGCTATCTGACACAGGGAGCATTTGGTCTGTTTTGTTAAAAGCAAGATTGGGGGTGGAAAGTGAAGTGTTAATAGCATTTTATGATTCAAAAGTTCTTACTCGCTCTGCATGGCGGAGACAGGTACTTGAGGTTTGTAATGCTTTCAATTCAGGGTGGTATTTTAAAGGGGTAAAAAGAAAGGTGGGTAATGGGAGATTGACTCAGTTTTGGGAAGATCCATGGTTTGGAGATAAACCTTTAAGGTCCTCTTTTCCGAGACTTTACCAAATTGCTGTAAATAAAAATTGCAAAATTACAGATATGGGAAATTTCAATGGATCTAGGTGGGAATGGAATTTTACTTGGCGGAGACCCTTATTTGTGTGAGAGGCTGATTTGGTAAAGAATCTATGCTCTTATATACAGAATTTTGCCCCTGATTTGCGATCTGAAGACGTGTGGAATTGGAGCCCCGGCGGAGCTCAAGGTTTTACGGTTAAAACTGCATATTCCTGTGGGGTTTCTATGTGCATCCCGCGACTCTCAATTGGAGTGGAATTGAGTAAGGTGTCTAAACTTATGTGGTCCTCTTTTGCACCTTTAAAAATTCAAGTTTTCTCTTGGCTGGTTTTTAAAGACAGAATTCCTCGTAAAGTCAATCTTCAAAGAAGAAATCTGCTAGTTAATGGTGTGTCGTTATCTTGTGTTCTATGTAATCATAATCCAGAAAATTCTTTACACTTGTTCCTCCTGTGTCCGATTTCAAGTTTAATTTGGAGAAAGGTTCTCTTGTGGATTGGTGTTACTTCGGTTCTCCCCTCTTCTTTGGAAGCTTGGTTTATACAGTTCAGGAGTTTTTTTATTGGCAAATTAGGCAAGAAGAGAGGACTCAGTATATGGTTGTATGTAATCTGGTCTCGTTGGTTATGTAGAAATGCAATTATTTTTAAGTCTGAACTTTTGGATGTCCTTCACATTATGGATCAGATTAAAACTAGATCTTGGAGCTGGTTCTATCCTAATGGGGGGAATGCTTATAATTTTTCTGATTGGTATAATTATCCTTTAGGGTGTTTAAAAGGGTAATAATTTTGTTTTCCTGATATTTACCGTGTAATTTTTCTTGTTTGAGAACATCTTGTACTCAAACAAAATTCAATATATTTTCTTGGCTTATCAAAAAAAAAAAAAGCTGGTTGAAGACCAAATGGTGAATTTCAACATTCTTTTAAGCATTCTATTTAATTTTTGGTTTGTCTTTATTGGGAAAAATCTTTCTAACTAACTAATTTTGTATGAAGATGGAAAATAAAAACCTGGGAAGAAGAATTGTAGAGCTAGAGAAAGAACAAGGTAGGTAAATGAATCTTCAGCTATGATTCTGTTTCATGTCTTGCAAATATCGAAGATGATCTTATCTAGATAGCTCTTTTGTTTGATTTAGCTATTAAGAGACGTGTTAGATCAATTGTAATCCTTGTATTATATATCTTCTATCTAATGTATTCTAACATTAACAGGCAGTACAGCATCAAACTAAGTTGAGAAAGCGAAATTCATATTATTGATTGTTTTTTTTTCATATCTTAAATAACTAATATGTATACAAATAGTTTTTTCAAACTCTAACTAATTAAGAGATTATTAAAACCATAATCATAAACCCAATGAGCAAAGGCTATAGGATTACACAATTAAACGATTAATTATTTATTATTCTGATAGGAAGAAGGCTTTCCTTATAAATCACTACTTGAGAAATATCACTCCTCCTCTCTTTTCCTAAATCTATCTCTTCAACCATTTGTGTACTCAAATCAAAGCTAGCAAGTTCATTGTCCTTTTTTATGTAAAGTATATCACCCTTATTCCCAACAGCAAATAGAAGCTTGAAATTAAAAGGAAGGGGTTCAAAAGAGAATAACTTAATCCATGATTCCTTCACACCGATTTCACCCAAAAGTGATATGCAAATAGAATTATTCTGGTTTGAGATCAAAGCAATGGAGTCATTTAACACGTCCAATATAACATCCATTTGATCATGCTTATTAGCAGGATAGGGTGTCATAAGAGCTACCTCAGTACTTAAGTTGAATGACACCAAATGCATTTCTCTGTAAGCCTTCCAATGGCACACACCATTCAAGTACACATGATCATGTGATGTAAATTTACGATAAGGCTTAGCACATGCCATGTTGACATCAGGTTTACTCCAAGTCTTACTTCTTATGCTATATATCTCCCATATGTTATTGAACTCCTTTTTCCAAGAATATATGCATTGAATAAGCTTATAGTCATCTCATCATAACCAAATCCACATTCAACAACTTCATAATTAAAAGGTGGAGGATTAGATTTAGAAGGGCTAGGAGGAACATCTAGGGATTCTCCAGTAGTTGGGTTCCATAATACTACATTTGACCCATTTAAAGTACGAGGTTCATAAATGCAAATTATACCATGAATACCACTACCAAAACCAAACAAATGTAAAAATAATCCATTAAGTCGAGGTCTAACCATAGATAACTGACCTAAATTGACCTTCTCTCCAAACCTGTCACCAGAAATCCAAATCAACTCACACGGATCTAAATAGGGTGGTCCGTTCGGACGTCCAAAGTAATCTACAATTCTCTTTAGAAGGAGACTTGAATCATTGCCGTAATGACAATTAGATATGAAATTACGGCAAAACATGCTCATAAAATGAGGGTTGTTAAAGAGAAGAAGCCATGATTTCTTTACATAAGTGAAGCGCTTGAGAGATTTCAAAGGAAATTTGGACAAAATAACGAGAGCAAGGTCATCTGGTATACTACCATTACTACCCTTCTCATCTGATACACTACTATTGGTACCCTTCTCATCTGGTACACTACTATTGCAACCCTTCTCATTCATTGATGCCATATTTCTCTTTTCTTTGATTTCCCTTTCTAGATCAATCATGCAACCCTAATTCAATTCATAAATCGGAAGTAAGATTAGTAAAGAGACATAATCCTTGATTACTTATCTATATTATTGATTTTTATTTTTAATTCAAATAAAGTACAGATGTGCACCTACCTCGTCGCTTTCACTTGGGATGGACTACCCCTCGCCTCATAAGAGAATGCGAGAGCCTGCAGTGATTCCTTAGCCGGTGGCGGCGAGAGGTGGAATCTGACTCTAGATGCAGAGAAGCTTCTGCGAAATGAGCCGCAACGGCGTCGATTTTTCTTACGCCGGAAGTGGGGTGAACAGTAACAAAAATTTAGGGAGAAAAGGAAAAGAGAGCCAGAGGAACTTGGGTATAGAGGGACCTAACACCATACATTTTTTATTTATAATATTACATAATAATATAATATAATATTAAATGATAATTTGTTGAACTTAATGAGGAAGCAACCTTTTCTTTAAGGAAATTACTTACTAATCATGAATCAACATATGTAAATATCATGGGATTTGAATAATAATTTACAAGTCTAAGGTTCCAATCATATCTAGTTTCATTGTAAAATAAATAAATTTATGATTATCTTCCTAATTTGTCTAAACCTTTTATATTATGTTATATGTATTTTATTAAATATCAAATAACATTTTGTTCGAATAATTAGCAACGGCTTCTAGGCCGTCGTTAATCTCCTTTTTGCGATAGCTTCTGGACAATTAGCAACGGAAAAAGCCCATCAATAACGACCCAATTTCATAGTAAGATTAATGAGTAATATACCGTTTTAGTCCCTCACTTTGTAGCCACTATGCAGTTTAGTCCCTCACTTTTAAAAATGATTGATTTAGTTCCTCATTTTGTAGGCCGTCATGCAGTTTAGTCTCTATAGTTAACTCTTACTAACGGCGTGATAACGTGGCCCGTTAAATGCTTATGGGGCTGTTAAGTGACAATTAGGCATCCACGTAGGATTAAAATGACGTCGTTTTGGTTGAGACAAATCATGCACTTTAGTCTCTCGTTTTGAAATTTAAATTTCATTCCCAAATCATTCAGTTTAGTCCCTAGGTAAAAATGAATGATTAAGTAAAAACCCTAAATTTATAAAGGAATACCTTATCATGCCTCATCTCCTCACCAAGCAGAGTCAGGTCCTTTGATGCCGTGCAAAGCAGAGTCAAGTCCCTGTGCCGCCATGCCTTGTGTTGCCGTGCATAGCGGAGTTTGGTTGCGCGCCGTACAAAGCAAAGCCACCTTGTGTCGCCGTCTTCGTTTGTCGTTAAGGTGCGACGTTGTACTTTCTTCAATCGATGGCTCAGAGAGAGAAGATGAGGGTGCGCCGTGCAACTATAGGAGGAATGAGAATCTAAGAAAGCATCGATGATTCTCATATTAGAGTTCACAAAGAAAGAAGAAGGAGAGGGAGAGTTGCTGAGAATGTTAGGGATTTCAAGGTTAGGGATAAGAGAAATATTAGGATTTCAATCAAATAGGCATCAAACTGAATGATTTGGGAGTGAAATTTAAATTTCAAAACGAGAGACTAAAGTGCATGATTTGCCTCTACCAAAACGATGTCGTTTTAATCCTACGTGAATATCTAACTGTCATTTAACAACCACATAAGTACTTAACGGGCCACGTCATCACGCCGTTAGTGAGAGTTAATGGTAGGGACAAAACTGTATAACGGCCTACAAAGTGAGGGACTAAATCAGTTATTTTTAAAAGTAAATGACTAAACTGCATGATAATTATAAAGTGAGAGACTAAAACAATATATTACTCTAATATTAATGGAAGAGACAACGGCTAACGTATTAAACTTTCTACGAGAGATGCTGGAGAACCTCATAAACTTGGACTTTCAACATTTATTTCCACACTATGTTATTTGGTTAATTAATTCTTAAATATTGATTAATAATCTCTATATCTAAAAAATATATATGTATATTTACGGGCTTGATTCATCAACCTCAAATTACTTAGCCAAATTTGTATAACAACAACCTGCATTTTTAGTATATTGAATATAAAAGTAGTCGGTGAACACATGTTTTCTAATATTCTTTTATGAGAAAATAATTATTTATTTTTAACAATAATTTTTAAAGATAACTAATTAATAGATATTTTACCTTTTCTCTTCATATATATATATATATGAACACTAATTATATTTCTTTTTTAATTACTTTATGCATTACATCAATAAAAGTTGTTGATAATAAAAGATACAAATGAGATATATGCTTCGCACGTCAACTATGCTGCAACTGTTCAATGCAATGGGATAGTCGAAATAGTAAATAATCATGTGATATCGTCATTGTATGAACAACAGCTTGTAAGTGTTTAACTTATAACAATTTTAAAATTTGCATTATTTTTTTTGAATTTTGCTAAAGAGTATCTAGTTGCACTACTACTAGTGTACAAGTAGGAGCTGAAATGGAAATTACTAACTATAAACAGGAGGTATTAATTATTTTAAAAATAGTATTTCACAACAAAAACCTTAAAGTTAGTAATAGTTTTTTTCTTAAGTCCAAGCTATTAAAACTTTTCTCAACAAAATGTACTAATATTTTATAAATCGTACAAATATACAATCTCTTAGAAAAAACCAATTTTTTTTTTTGTCTAAATCATTCATTTTGATGTCTAATAAATTTACTTTTTTCTATCGATTTAAATTTTAATGCATATTTAATGAATGTTAAAAATCCTTACTTCCTCTTAACTAATTTTTGCTATAAGAAAAAACCTTCTCTTAAAATCATTCATTTTCTTAAATTTATTTAAGACAACGTTCTAATCATATTTTCATAATTTTTAAAGAGAGAAAGAAAAATAATAAAGATTAAGAAGGGAAGTGAAAACAGATCGTAGCAGAACATTTCTAGTACCTCAAAATAAAACTGCTCAAAAAAGAGATTGACAATTATAGGCATTGTGTCGAAGACATTATTATACTTAGTGCAGTTAATCCTTTTTTGTTCTAAGATGAACATAATGATAGAATTAGTTTAATTTTCTTGGACTGAAAAATCAAAATCAAGCAAAAGCAAGAAAAGAAAAGATGGATCATCAACATTCTTCACCAAAAGAAATTAAGTATTCTTTGGCTGATTTAATTTGAGTTTATTTTATATTTATAAGTAAAAATTACGCTAAATCAAAATTTCTATAAGCTCTTCAAAAATAAATAACTTCTTTTTTTATGAAGAAATAAGATACCGTTTGATTCAGTTTATTTTTTTCCTTAAAATTATTTTTAAGCTAAAATTACAAATAAAAAACTTAAAAAAAAATACAAACTCTTTGATAATTTTAGTTTTTTAACTTATAATCTACCGATTATAATTTGTTTTATTTATAAAAATAAAATGTCGTATTTATTTTTTACTTTATATTTTTATGAATTATTTTCTTAAAATAAAATTTTTTGACCCGCAGTGGTGCGGCGTTGACCTGGCAAGCAAGTGAGTGTCTGGATTTTGATACCTCTTTTGATTTTTTTTTTCTTGATTTTCATTTTGTTACCAAACCCTAGTACCGCAGCCCAATCGCAACCATAGCACCGCCGCCCTTCATCGGAGAGTCACAACGGAGCGCCCTATCACCATTGCAAATTTCCGCCGAGTCACCATCCCTGTTTCTCGCTGCACTCTCTGTCTTTGCAATTTCACAGAGAGATAACGATGAACTCTTCCACGTCACCGGACATATACATTCCAGAACAATGGTCTGAGGCGGCATCGTCAATTGTGTACGGTTCACATTTAAACCCTCCAATCGTTCTTATTTGCGGCGCTAAGAATTGCGGGAAGACGACATTCTCTCGTTATCTCCTAAACCTCCTTTTGCACAAATACTCAAAAGTTGCTTATCTAGATACTGATGTTGGTCAACCTGAGTTCACTCCTCCTGCTTTTCTATCACTAACCATTCTTCATGAAGTAACTCCAGGTACCTTCATTTTAATCAACCCCCATCTGCATTTTATCAAGCGCTTTATTTCTTTTCTTAATTACTTTATTTTATTTTATTTAGATTTAACGATTCCGTGTCTGAAGACACCAGA
Source organism: Cyamopsis tetragonoloba (assembly GCA_037177725.1). Lineage (NCBI taxonomy): Eukaryota > Viridiplantae > Streptophyta > Magnoliopsida > Fabales > Fabaceae > Cyamopsis > Cyamopsis tetragonoloba. Next base: position 7,836,263 of record CM074120.1, on the reverse strand, counting down.
GAGGTACGAAGTGCTATCTCGTCTCAATAATTTGGGAACTGAAGCTTTCTTGTTTGGCTTTTGCTGCTCTGCTTGTAATGGCATGTAACACATATTCAGTAATATGTATGTGACATGAAAGTTTATGTGAACGAAAATGTGATGGATTTGCTTGACTCGGTATCTCTCGTTTACTCTGTAACAGGTGCTTTTACTTTGGTGATGTTTCTTCTAAGAGGGATCCATCAACATATTTAAATTACGTTTATGCAATATATGATTATTATCAAAAGGAGTATGGTACCTTTGATGAGGGAGAGAATCCCAATCGGATTGAGTTGCCACTAATTGTGAATACACCTGGCTGGGTTAAAGGTAAGCTCACTTATTTTTTAATTATTAACTTATTAATTAATATGATTGTTTTTAGTCCTGCATTTGTGTTTTTCTGAACATAAACTGTTTCTTTCCTATAATAACTATATCATCTGTTATAGTTCTTGTAAGAAGGTTTCTTTTCCATTGCATTTCAGGGGTTGGTTATGATGTATTAGTGGACATGTTGAAATATATCTGTCCAACACATGTGGTTAAGATAAGCATATCTACCGAAAATAAAAATTTACCTGCTGGAGAATTCTGGTTGGATGGGGAACATGATGGAACAGTTAACTTAATAGAGATAAATTCAGCTCGTCAGGATTCATTAAATAGATCGTAAGCACAAATCTGACCAGAGAGTTATCAATTTGAACTGCTAATTTTGTTATTTTATTTTTCATTTTTTATGCATCAAGCATCACAGTATCACACAATATTCATGTTTGTTTCCCTAGGGTGCTTGTTCAGAAGGATGCACGTCTCCTGTGTGATTTAAGAATAATGGCTTATTTCAGACAGTGCTTTCCTAGTGATTCAGATATTTCTACTATCAAGGAACTTGCACATTCCTTGGCCTCTCACTGTCCTTATGAAGTTCCCATTGCAAGCATAAAGATTCGACATCTTCATTGTGAGGTAGGTACAGATTTTGCTTATTATCTGCACTGTGATTCTTTGGGTCATGCTTTGGTGCAACCTTAAGGTTACTGGTTTGTAAAATGATGGTCATGGGTAGTAGTTGTAGAAACAGCCTCTTCACTAAGAAGATAATGTTGAATTCATGTAGTCCCTCCCAACCACGAAAATGGTTGAGTCTCATGAGTCATGACTGAGTTGTTCTTTCTGTGTTTAGTTTTTGTGCATTTGTCCATTCCGTCTCCAATCCCACTTTGAAAATCTTTTTAATACAGATATAAATAAATATTAAATATGTTTTCCTGCTGGAAATGTCAGCAATGTGTCTAAAATCTGTTTTATTCAGATAAAGTTGCGCAGAATGCTCTTTTATGGTTTCTCCATATTTTTGTAGGTCCCAAGCTCTGAAATATTCTACAGTTTGAATGCTAGCATTGTTGGTTTAGCAGTTGATTCTGAAGGAGATGAAATTTTGCCTTGGTGCCTTGGTCTTGGTAGGTAATTTGATTGACTTCCAGGTTCTGAAGTGTCTCATTGTGTCTTGCTCTGAAATAAAGGCTCATTTTATTGAAATGCTACCATGAAGTTGAAATTTCAGATTTAAAAAGCATTGTAGATTGTAGATGGCGATAGTATTGCAAACTAGCCGAAAGCTCCCCATTCTATATTTTTCATGTCCTGATGACTTAAAATGCCTCACAAACAAAAAGGACATTATAAATTCTGATTAAAAAATAAATTGAATTATTTTTCTTGATATCAGTTTCATACTTTTGGTGGCAGCGTGACACCTCAAAATACTGTGAAGGATTGTGCTTTTGTCGTCAGCTTCATACTATCTATATGTGTCTTACCTCTTGGTTGTAATAACAAGTTTATCATTGTCTCTGAACTTTGCGATATCATCTCAATTGTAATATATCATTATTTCTTACGGGATCTATACCTATTTAGGCTATTGTACTTGCACAGATGCATAAGATAAAAGAATAAAAAAAGTGACATTCCTCTGGAGTTATTTGTTTAAACTTTTAACTATGGGCCTAGATCGCAGTGCTGTTCTAGTTGTATGCATTTGGATAATTCTAAGCATCTTCACCGTTAAACACATTTTGATTCTTATTGTTCAGGGATTGTGAGGGGCGTTGACACAGGCAAAGGCGTGCTCTATGTGATTACACCTGTGCCACATAGCTCTCTGGAAAAAGTCAACCTCTTGTTACAGGGTTATATCCAAATTCCCACCTGTTTATTGCAGGTAAGATACTCTTGTATATTCTTTTTCTTTCTTCTGAACATGATCTTCCAGATAGTAAAAATAATATACCAAAGCGTAATCAAGCTTTTATCTTTTATTGTGATAATATTTCATGTAGTAGAATTCAAGAAAACAGGAAAAGAGATGATAGAATAGAGAGAGGGAGACAGAGAGAGAGAGAGAGAGAGAGTGAGTGAATGAATTCAAGGGAGTTTCCCTTCACAAATTACAACCACATGGTTCTGTTATTCAAAGATGTCAAAAACTGATTTACAAACTACAAGTTTCCTCGTTTATAAACTCCCTAGCTGGCCAATAGTAGTTCTAACTAACTAACTAAATCTTTACCTTATTACTTATTCCTATGTGTGTATACTTTCCGAACCCCAACTTCTCTAGGTTGTATCCTAACAATGCCTCCCGCTGAGAGTTGCCTATTCATGATTGAGAATTCTTTTATCTGTTAGAGAATATTTAAGATATATTTAGATGATCTTGGAACTTGTTAGAAAAGGCTTCCATTTCGGGTGGCTACGATTCAAGCCACACCACTTTCTGGTTAAATCACACCTTTATTTTTTCCTCCTATAATAACCCCTCTTGGATTTTATAATCGGGTAGTATAAATATAACTTAGAAAGCTTGTAAATTTATTATCCATAACTACCAGATTCTAGAAATTTATTATCTATCCTACCAGATTGTAGAATAGAATCTGGTAAAGAACTGATTCTAGAATTTGTTTTCAACTAAATTCCAGAATCCGGTGGCATAACTTCAGAAAAATTAGAAACTTATCATGTATAACTACCAGATTCTAGAATCTGGGCGAGAACATATTTTAGAATTGGTTTTAAACCGGATATAGAATCTGTTAGTATACGTATAACTTGGTAAATTTAGAAGTTTATTAAGTATAGCTACCTAATTCTAGAATCCGAGTGACAATAGATTTTACAATCTGAATCATTCAATACGAAATCATGTGTAGTGCTTGGGACATAATTCGCTTGGATTTTAGAATAGAGCAAGGGGTAAGTTTGAGGGGGGGGGGGACGATGTATGGTAGGAAGAGCGTGTGGCCTGAGTAGTAGCCACCCTCATTTTGCTACTTTGACTTATTTTTGTAGAATGTTTTTACTTGTAACAAGGAGGGGGAGTGTTGTAGAATATTTGAGATATATTTAAGTTATCTTAAAACATCTTTCTTGATCTGATTAGTTATTTTCAATAGGTTTATTGTTAAAGGGCTTACTACTACTTTACTTCATTATTAGTAGTATAAATATGAGTATTGGGACAATGTATTATAACTGTAACAGATTACATTTGTCATAATATTTTCAGACTTCTTACCTTGCGCCCTCTTTCTTTCTTTTACTTCTTCCCAAACCCTATTAAACCTGTAATGCTAAACATTATCGCCGTATATATATATATGTTTATTTATTATTGTTAGTATTATTTCTTTTTCACGATCTCATGATTAACGAACGAATATCCTCATGTAAAAGCAAAATACTGATTTCCAGGTTCAGGGATGCATATCGCCTTACATGTCTGCGAATACTTTGACTACAAGCTGGTTAATTTTCTGACTTGGCGAAGAAGACCACGAGAGATACTCGTTAGTACACAACTCTCGGAAATTTCTTTCCCCTTGGAAGAAGCACATGGACTATAGCTTGTATATGCCCAAGAGTTTTCTTTTTTCCTATTTATGTTAATCCAGCAAACTTATAGGCATAAAACAGACTATATATTGAAGTTCTTGAGTAGAAAAGAGTGTGTGATGAGATCCAAGGGATTTATTTATATAGACTTAGCCTATTCTATACTGTTATAGATATCTAATAGAATCAGTTGTAAACAATTGCTGATGACAGCTGGTAACAGCTTTAAACAAACCAATTTTGATCAATTATATTTGGGAATGGGAATGACAAAATCAGATTTGCTTCTAGCACTACTTTCTTTACTGGAGAATATCACATACAACTTACATGTTATTAATTGAATTTTTTACTTAATCTGGGAAGTGCTGGGTTTAGGATTTTGTTAGGGGATCATCATGGTAAATCGTTGAAGGCCTGGAAGCTACTCTCGATACATTGGCACTGCAACAAATATCCAAGCTTAGCATTATCCTCTGTTTTGAGGTTTGGAAGTTGTTTGGTGAGATGATTATAAGAGCATCGTCTGTCATAGTGATCTCCAGATGGCCATATCTTTGCGCAGAAATTGGTCTTTCGAGTTGGAACATACTTTGTTGAAGCTAATTCATGCGCAATGGTTGACCAAGTATCCTCTAGCATTGAAGGACTTTTGATGTTTAATGTTTTCTTTGGAACAAGATTTTTTAATGAGCTAATCCTCTGTAGATCGGATTTGGATCCTACTGCTGCTGGATGGTCCAGCTGTATAGAGAGATCTAAACTATTCATTGCTTTTTCTTTCTTATTTAATGTACGTATACAAAAAAAATTCAATGGTTAGGATGGTTTTTAGGGGTGCTGGAAGATGGCTTGAGATGGAGAGAATCATAACTCCTATTGATCGGTTTTTTGTTGGCTAATTTAATTGCTTTTCAATCTCAGTCAACAAGAAGTCTTATTTTATTATGTGAGGTTGGTAACCTGGATGACTCTTGTGTTTAGTTTAAGACTATGTTTTTAGAAATATTATTGAATTATTGAACAAGAGATCTTATTTAATTAGTTCTCTATAGTATTTTTAGATTATTTGTCCTTTTTTATAGGATAAAAACAATCTCATTAATTCTTCTCTCAAGTGCTTTCAATACTAACATTCTTTGCACATTTTCAAAGCATCTTAATCGATTTTGTCAACTTTGCCTCAAGAAGGGCCACTATAATATCCTTTGAAAATCATCTCATGCCTTTTCTATCTCCGTAATCCATATATTAAAGTCACTGATCTGGAAATCCTTAGTAGGAGGTTGATTGTAAGCTCAATAATGTCCAAAAGAGAAATATCCATAGAGAAGTCAAACTTTTCTTCTCTACTCATTTGATTTGATGCCAGTTGCCCAAGTTTCTTGGGAGGTCAATGGTTTTTCATCTAAGGGTGTAACGCCCTAACTATTACGCATTATGATAATGATTGAATATAATAATAATAATATACCCATAGAAACTTCAAACATTCATTCACATAACATATAAATATATGAAGCATTTGTTACATGCTAACTTTACAATTATGACCAGCTAAACCTATGAATCTGGTTTACATACATCCGCTATCTCCAAAACAAACTTAACAAGATGTACATAAAAAAAAGAACTGCTATCTCCTTAGAAGATGTTCCACCCAAAACCTTGAGTAACTGAAAATATTGCAACCGTAAACATATTCCATTAACCACTTGGTTCAAATAAATTATGACGGTATTTTCAGCCAAACTATATTTGAAAAACGGTTAATAAATTATTTATGGTTTCTACCTTAAGATTCCATCATAAAAGAATTTACATTATTAAGCATCATCCACCATGTTATTATATTACTACTACATCTTTTTGGGTTTAGATAGTGAAATCATCACACCTGCCTGAGAGTGGGTGTTTCTAAAAGAGTTAGTAAATGGTTGTTTTTTTTTTTTTTTTTATAGTGAATATAAATTCTCTTTTCAACTAAAGAGGTGCAACTCCAAATCTAATAATGGTTCTCAATGCAAGTTGAACACTTTTATTTCGTTGTTTTAGGGTTTTGCTATCTATTATCCTTAGGACAATGATTATGCAATCTATGAATGAAAACTTAGTATTGAAAAGTATAGAGTATTTAATGTTACGAAATTATTTTCAATTTATTTTAAATGCAAAGTTTTCATGCTTAACCATTGCCCTAAGAACAATAGATAGCAAAACCCGTTGTTTTATATTAAAATTATAAGGGCTGTTTGGTTTGCATTTTCATTTTCTCTTTTCATTCTATTCTTTATTTTTTGCAATTTTACAAAAGAAATTAGTTTTTCTTTTATAAAATTTCATAAAACAAAAAATAAAAATATAAAATAAAAATGCAAACTAAACAGCCGCTATATAGGGTGGTTGAGATTATGTCCGGAAATGGAAAGGTTTTTCTTCTCAGCACTTGTGCAAAGATTAATTAGATCAGTGATTGGTAGAACAAATCCATCCGCAAGAGGGAGCGAAAAATAATAAGCATTAATCTTTGCATAAGTGCTAAGCATTAATTTTTGCATAAGTGTTGAGAAGAGGAACCTTTCCATTTCCGGAGATAATCTCAACCACCCTACTTAGCGGCGGTTTAGTTTGCATTTTTATTTTATATTTTTATTTTTTGTTTTATGAAATTTTATAAAAGAAAAACTAATTGCTTGGTTCTAACTAGTTAAAAAGGTTAAGTTTGGTTAAATTTTACTTAAAATAAAAATACTTTTGAAGAAAAGTAAGAATGGAGAAAAAGAGTCAGCAAGGATGAAAATGACCATTATTTAAAAATTTCATTGAGACTAAAATTTTTAATTTTCGTTCACTTATTGATATGACGTCGTTTTTTATTTTTATTGTAACACTTAATATGTCACACATAATGACTTTATTAGTGCGTAATCATTTCGAATGACAAAGAAAAATTAAGAATTATTTTGCTTTTTTTTTGTTTTGAAATCATTTTGTTTATTTTTACAGGTCAAAGAATATTTGAATATTTTAAATAATTGTGAGAAAATCCAAAACCATTTTTGTCATTTATTCTTAATTTAATTATTAGCAATGACCCTGTTTTGTCATTATGTGTTATACTACTTTTAGTCCTTTTTACATGATCTTCAAACTTTTTTTTTATGACAATATGATCCTCTAACTGATCCATATGTATTAAGGAAAGTCATTAAATATATTTTTAAATTACCCTCTAAATTACTATGGCTCATTAATATTATGTTTTTTTTTATCTACTTAATTAATTATTTCTCCATTTAAATTAAAAGAATTTTGCTAACCAATATTTTTTGGAGATTTGTTAAGGTTACTAAAATTAAAAAAGTAACAATAAGTGCATATTATTCTGTCTCTCAAAAATAAATTTTTTTTTTTTTACATTTTTAATACATATTTATTACATTTAACTCTTTAAATAATATCCTTAGGGCACTATATATATCATTTTTCTAACTTGAATAAAAATAATTGAAAAGTACAATATTTTGGTAAAAAATAAGTAATCAGGTTAAAATCTAAGAAAGAATCTTATTTAAGTATGTGTTTGTTTTAGATTTAAGAATAGTGACCCAGTATACTTAGAAATTTAAAGCAAATTCTTAATACAGGCCTTCTAAAACTATTAACAGCAATTAAGTGAAATTATTTCAATTTTATTTAAAGTCTATTTTTAAATTTGTTAACATGTAAAATTACTTATTAAACTATTATAATCAATTTTGTGTAACATTTTATTTAATTAGTTAAGTGATAGTAAAATTATTTTATTTAATATTTGTTGAGATATTGTTGACATTGAAAAATATTTTAATGATATAAGAAAAAAATTATTTTGATGATTTAAATCGTGAGAAAATTATTTTTACTGAAATAATGAAATTATTAATATTATACAAAGAATATCCGTTTAAAAAGCAAAACTATTTACACGTGAAGAATAATCATTCTTCTAATAAAATTTTATACTTAAGCAACAAAATAAAATAATATACACGTTAATAAGACTAATTATTCAAAAAAGTATATTTGGTATATTAAAATTATTTTTTAATAGTATAATTTTTTTAAATAATATTTATTTATATTTAATACAATATATTTAGGGCCTTTTTTTTGTCTAAATATTAAAGGACTTAAAATCCTTGTTTTAGTTGCTTGAGTCTTGAGCCACCTCTAGATCTAAGTGGAATGAAAAGTGAAAAAAATACAAATCAAAACATTTTTAAAAGAAGAAACAAATTATAATTTTTCATTCCACTTTATTTTATTTTATGTGTAACCATGTTACTAAATCTTAAACAAACAAACCTTAAAAGAACCAACAAAATTTCTCTTGTGATTCGGAGGAAGTAATTATAATGAAGTAATGATGTAACGAAATGAATAAGCTAAGGAAACAAAAATGTTGAAATTGTGGATGTAAAAGATGAGTTAAGGAAAGAATGATGTTTAGGGGACAAAGAAGAGGAGAGGAAGGTGTGTTGTCTGAATTTCCGTTTATAGATAACAAGTTCGGGTAACAATGGATCAAATGATTGTGTCCAAATAAGTCAATGAACAGAACTAAACTAAACGTAGGAAACAATAACATGATGTGAAAGTGAAGCAGGGGAGTTACGTTGTGTTGTGTTTTGTTTTGTTTTGTGGGGAAGAGAGAGAGAGAGAGAATTCTTTCATTTCATTTCATTCATTCCAACAAGACAAAGGAATCTCTCCCAATTTGTTGGTTTTTGAAGAATTGAATACTCCTATAGCATTTGAATTATGCTATACTCCAACTAGTATCAAGTAGAGAACAGAGTACTAGTACCACTAGTGCAGTGCAGCATCAGATTTCAGAATTCAGAAAAAAAAAAGAAAGAAATAAATTATGAGAAGTGACTGGCAAATTCATCGGACTTGAGAAAATGGAGAGAGAAGCTCAATGACAAAAGGTGTGCCCTTGGGAAAGTTATGTGTTACACAAGCACAGAAACGTAGGGGCCTCAAGTCACCAAATAGATTTCTTTCTCTCTTTGGTAATTTGTGGAATCGTCCCATCACAAAAGGACACTATATTGGACAACACCCCATCTCCTGTGCACCTGCATGCCCCCCTCTCTTCTCTTCAATTTCATTTTCACAACAAAACCATACATACATAGTTAGTTCGTTCCTTTAAGCATGTTAACAGAGAGATTTGAATCTTAACTAACTACGTGAATAAAAAGGATTTTATTAAAAGAGACAAAAACTCGCTTCAACAGTTCCTACACTTCTAAGAGATTAGTCTTCGAGAAAATAGCGGAGATAGAGAGAAACTGAAATTGAATTGAGTAGGCTGTATCTGTATGTAACTGCATCCATCCATCCCATGACCCTTCACATGTGACTCTTTCACATGTCTCAATCAAATTTCCAATTATAGCCCTGCACCCACAAAAAGTGGGATTCACCCACAGGGCCCCTTTTCTTGACTATATATGTATGTTATGTATGTTTTAATTTCTCCATCCAAGAAATTAGATTGTGAAATTCAACTTCTCCTGATGATCCATTCAACCCTTTCTTTCCAATCCTATGGCTTCAATTTGTGTCCTTCCCTTTTACACTTTTACTATAAGTTCGGTTTTGGTGTATATGTCAATTACTAGAATAAATGAATGAAATCAAAAACCCATTTGCTTGCACGCATTCCATGTGGTTCAAGTGCCCCCTTCCTTCCAATATTAATGCCTGTTTCATTACCTTGTACCAGACATTGAAAAACAGGGGACTGCCCTAAAAGCCTCATATATACTTATATGCTTTTAATGTATTAGCTCCTTAATTATGTGAATGAAACTAAAAATACAATGATTTTGTTATATGGAGGATTAAAAATAATAAAATTTGTATAAGGACCAAAATAATCAATAAAGACTGAAACACATGGTACATAGTTTAGTTAAGTTATTTAAGCACGTCAGGAGGATTCGAATCTTTGTTGTGTGTTTCAAAAAACTTATGTTGAAAAAGAGAAAAACACTTTGATAATTTATATGTCTTAGAAAAAATTATTCTTCAAATATTAGTGGAAAAATATCTCTGATACTCATTAAAAAAAGCACTAAAATAATAAAAATTCTTATTTTTCTACCACTAAAAATATGAGTTCACTTCTGTTATTTAACTAGAAGAAAAATATTAAAAAAATTAATTTCCTTTAATTATAATTAATTAAGTATCTGTTCGTTTTATATTTTTGAAACCTCAAAATCAATTTTATTTATATTATTACTTCCCGTCCAAAATATAAGTCCCTAGTCATGTTTTATACCGTTTAAAAAAAGTAATTAAATTATGACAAAAATACAATTTTGGTCCTTTATTTTTTACTTGAGGTTCACTTTGGTCCCATAACTTTTTTAAGATTCATTTTAGTCATTTAACTTCTGTTTTAGTTTCAAAATGGTCTTGTCGTTACTCCCAATAGCAACTTAGTGGCTTTTTTACGGTCTAAATTATTCTAAATAAATGGTCCAAATTGTAGTAAATCAACTAATCAAAATAAATAGATAACAGAATGTAATAGCCTCATTAAAAAATACCTTAAATTGATAAGGAAAATGACGATAGGGACCCTTTTGGACCAAAAATAGAAATTGGGAGACCTAAATGAATCTTAAAAAAGTTATGGGACTGAAGTGAACATTGAGTAAAAGTTAAGGGACTAAAACTATATTTTTGCCTTAAATTATTGATGTTAGAAGCATTAATTATTTTTGTCTAGTTTTAACTTTATAAATTTTAAATTCTATCATCTCTTATTGGTGGTCTAACTTTGAAAATATCAAATAGTTGAAAAGCCATAATAAATACCTCTAAATTTATGTGTAGGGACTTATAATATGAATTAAAGTAAAAAAACTCTAAATACTTATATTTTAGACTAGAGGTAATAATTTCAAACAGATTTGATGGAAGCTAAAAACTCTTACATCCTCTATAATCAAATTTAGTTTAGTAAAGTTAAAACAAACGAATGCAAAATCAGTTAATAGATGTTGATTTTAGTGGACATACTCTTACATCAACTTTAGGGAAGAATATTAATATTCCTGATTCAAACCTCTTCTTAAAAAATACTACTAATTGAGAGAATAAGTTTATCTAGTTGGGAAGACCAGCTTCTTTACCTTATAGAAAGATCCTAATTATTGATGTAGTACCCCCAAAACCAAAAAGAAAAAAAAAAGTTGACTTCTTTAGGGTTCATTCATAATTGGCATTCAAGTGGTGTTTTGAAAGTCTTCTTTAAGATTAATTTTTCCTCTTCATCTAGCATGGATTTCATTGATGGTGAGCCACCCCTTATTTACAGGGTGGGCTTCTAATTCCGATGTGGTGTTCATCACCATCCACTTTATTTATTAACTGCATCTCAGACACATGCATGGGTTGCAAGCTGAGTTTCCGGAAACAACCTAAGCTTCAATATCCATTATTAATTATTGCATTTATATTCATAGCTTTTTTAACTTATATAATATTGCAGAAGATAAAAAATTAAAGGTGTAAGGTTTTTTATTGACAAAACCAAAACTTTAATAATACTACGTGTAACATACCATAAATGTTATAGATATTTTTTTTCTTTCTTAGATTTTTTAACCTGTGCAATATTACACATATTAGAAAAATTCTTATATTAATCTATGGGACACTCCATCCCTATTTATTTATTTTTTTCTTAATTTGAAATGTAAAAAAGCAATATAGGGTTTGCAACTTGTGGGAAAAATAATGAAGAAGGTCCGGAGAAAGTTGTTTTGGAAGCTATGAAATTGAATACTAGGGTTGATGGTGTATGTTACTCGTGAAGTTGAAAAACATGTAATGGTGGAAAGAAAAGAGGGGCCAACATGTTTATTTTTTCTTCATGGTCATAATATATGCTCAACAAGAGTTTATGACGATAAGTTTTTAGGTCTCACCAAAACAAGTAACATTTTTTAATATCTATACACTAAATAAATGTGTACTACAATTCAGTTACACGAGTTATATCCTATACTTTAATAATTAATCATCCTTAGCTTTTAATGTAATATTTATATTTATGGTATGTGTTACATTAACATACAATGGTGAAAATAAAAAACAAAAGAAATATATATATACCTTAATTTGGGAACTTTTAGAATTTTCACTTATAATTAAAACTTATACATGTATATATGATGTATCAAATGGCAACAAGATCAAAATTATTATTAAATCTTTTAAGCATCAAATTAAACCAGTTAACACGTTTATGTGTAAAAAGGAAAACCAGTTAACACGTTTATAGAATTTTGAAAGAGTATGTTATTATTATATATAGTACAACTACAAACACGATGCTTGCAAAATTTTAAAAGTACTTTGTGTAGAATGAGTAGTTGAGGGTAAAATTTTAGTGGTTTTTTAGTTAAATTTTTTTACTGCCAAAATTAATTTTGCTTGCAGTAATTTTGAATTTTAATATAAATTTAAATAAAGTTAAATTTCTTATAAAATTAATTTTATTTAAAGTGAAAATTAAAACAAATAGGCCTTTGGTGATGTGATCATTCTCACTTTACAATTGATAAGACTTGATTGAGACATCTTATTCAAGCATATTTTCAACGACTCAGTCAATACCTAATATAATCTCTCAATTTATATATTGTCTTTAGTTAATTTTGGTATTAAGAATTTTTTCATTTTTAAAAATAACTTAAAATCAAAACTTACTCACAAGTTTTTTGAAAATGTTTAGAAGTGTGGACTTACCTAATAAGAAATAGCACTTATAATACTCTCTCCGTTTTCTATGTTATTTAAGGATTTTATACACAGATTAAGAAAATAATAATTATGTGATTTTTTTTTACATTTTAAACTAAAATACCTATTAATTTCTTTGAAAATACAATAGATTAATAAATGATAATACAATTTAACACATACTTTTATAATCATTAAGTGAGGGTATGACTCGAAAAAAAAATAATTAATTATGCTTTAAAAATGTAAAACAATATTTTTGAAACAAATAAAATCTAAAACAATATAACTTGTAAAACGGAGGGAATAGTCCTGAGACAACTAAATTTGATTAATTTAGAGAGGTATTAATTAATCGATAAATTAATAATTTATTAATTTAAATAGTGTCTGTTTTTATTCAGAAATTCTATTATAGATTCATTTTATTTACTATTTAATGCATCTTATTGTAAAAGTTAAAATTTATTATACACTTTATTGATAAATATAAATAAATGAATTCATTATATTGAACAAAAATTAAATTCATTCAACATATATAATAAAAAGAAACGCTATATAAACAACATAAAAATTTCTAAAAATCATAATACCTAACCATGGCTACTCATATGAAAGTTGTCCAAAAAGCAGCCATGACATATCTTATATGTAAAGCTTTATGTGAATAAAAAAGAGATCACCCCTTGTGCACTCAAAATATTTGCGGCAACACTATAACATTTGGATGCAATAAGAAAAGCTTGAAACAAAATTCAACTAGATATAAATTTCAAGAAAAAAAAAAGCAAAATTCATATATTACTTCTAAATTATCTTAGTTATAATTATAATTTTATAGAATTATTAATTTTATAATATTAACGGGGGATCGAAAAAATTATCTTGTTATTTTATTGGCATTATCATTTATCATTCCCCCGAGTTGTTTTTTCTTGTCTTTTATGGTTAATACCCACATATTAAAAAATGATTAATTACAATAAAATTTTATTATAAATAGACTAATTAACTTTATTTAATATTCTTGATCTCAAAATTAAAAAAGATAAGTTTATTTCTTAAATTACTTTCTTATTATATAAGGGTCGCTAATTGGTAGCGGAAAATTTCCGTAATCAATTTGCACCACAATACAACCCAATACCTTTATACAACTCAATTCTTTAACATAATAAGTATATGAGTTTATGCACTTATAAACCCTCTAACTTATTCCTAACTATCCAATGTGGGACTTTGATTCATTTTCGACTTTGTATCTAATTAGTAGCTAATTTAGTAGTTAACCAGTAGCTAAGAAAATTAGCTAGAAAGTTTTTTTGGTATAGTAGCTATTTAGATACAAATTAGCTATGAAAAAAATTTGATAGCTATATTTCATAGCTAATTAGTAGCTAATTTAGTAGTTAATCAGTGACCAACAAAATTAGCTAGAAAATATTATTTGGTAGCTAATTAGTGACTATTTATATAAAATTTAGCTATGATATTCTTTGGTAAATATATTTCTTAGCTAATTACAAGCTAATTTGGTAGTTAATTAATATTAGTTAGAAAAATTTTTTAATAACTAATCTGTAACTATTTAAATACAAATTAACTATGAATATAAATTTGTAGCTATATTTGGTGGAAGGAATTAGCACCATCCCTATTGGAAGTGGCACCATCCTTTTTAATATATAGATTTATGATTCTTATATATAAAAGGATTGTGAGATTTCTAAAATTGAGTGGTCTTAAACACTCCACCTATATTTCGTACCTAATATTGATTTTTTTTGTAGTGACAGATTCAAGGCCATATCGGGCCCAAGGCCTAAACCCACAAATTAAACGCATAACTTGCAAGTGTGTAATGCTAAATGTAAAGACTTCGCTATATATAGCCTAAGTCAAGCTTAGGTACGCAATCATTATTAATCATACAAAAACTCTGGATTAACTACTAATTTAATTACTGGAGTCTCTGTCAATACACTATTACTTTGGGGTGTTGCCGTATCTTTAGGACATCATAATAAGAGCATTCTATTTACATGTTCAACCTAATAACCTTTTTTTTTTTTATCATGATGAACTCGTCTTAAGACCTAAACACATCAAACTGAAAGATTAAACTGCATTTTGACCAAATAAAAAACATAGTTTTGATACAAAATAAGATGTGGTTTGGAAGTAATTTTATGTTAAGATAAGATAAGCATGAGTAGAATACTTGCAAGATGTAATATATAGACCCTTACAGTGACAGGTTAATTAGAAAGAGTATTTTATATATAAATTAAAAATTTGACATTTTGAATTCAATTAAAAGAATTAATTTTCATAATTCCAGTTTATATGCTGTGATTTCATTACATGATGAAAACCAAACAATAGTACACTACTAACAGTGAGTTGTGTGTATTTGAAATGGATTAATTATATCTGTGGTTGGTAATTAAGGATTGATGTGATGTGATGTAAGTAGATAATATAATTAATTAAAGTATAAGTAAAGTAGTAAGGGAGGATGTGTCAGTAGTGTATGTTGGGATGCAGCTCATGTCTGCAAACAAAGCATGCAATTCAAACACAACCGCTGCAGAGCCTTAGCCTTAGCCTTAGCCTTGTAAGTAACAATAACTAGTAATTATTATATTATATTGTACGTATTAAAACACCAATGCTAAGTCCACACTCTTTTTTGGAGTGTAGGATATATGCATATGCATGGTATAAAAACAAAGAGATAAAACATTAAAAATGATGTGACACATAGGTAAAAAAAGAGTTATAAAATAGAATTAAATAAACAACAGTCATACACGAATCATGCATTAAAACAAAACAATTAATGAAATGATAAGTAAAAAGATACATAAATTAAGATTATTAATACATAAAAATTAAAATTATTGAATAAAAATAACTTTATTGAAAATTAAAAAGAAACTGGCCCTAAATTTAGGTGTTTTTATTTTGTTGAGGTTTACCCTACATATATACATGTCTATTCCTATAGTATACAATACTAGTCCTGTTTGTTGGCCCTATATATTATTCATATTCCTATATATGCACGCTGCACGCACCCTTTGATTCATTCTCAGTTACTCATCACTTAACAGCTAGCGCTGCGCTAGGTTTGATTGATTGATAGTTGGAAAAATGAATGAGGAAGGTGGTGAGAAAGTGACGATGGAGCTTGTTTCTCCTTCTGAACATCTCTGCTACGTTCGTTGCAACTTCTGTAACACTGTTCTCGCGGTTGGGATACCATGCAAGAGACTGTTGGACACGGTGACAGTGAAGTGTGGACATTGCAGCAATCTCTCATTTCTAAGCACTCGTCCTCCGCCTCCTCCTTCTCCTTCTCCTCCTCTTCCTCTTCCGCTTCCTACCAATACCATTGATCATCACACAACACTCTCACTCCAGGGTTTTTATGGTGATCATATCAAAAATAAGGGAGGAAAACCATCATCTTCATCTTCCTCACCAACTACTTCTAACGAATCTCTCTCTCCTAAAGCTCCTCCTTTTGTTGTCAAGCGTATGTATATTATTATTAATTACACCCAAATTCAAATTCAAATTCAAATTCAAATTATTCTTTCTTTATTATTAATTAATTATTGATTTTATGTTGTAGCACCTGAGAAGAAGCACCGCCTTCCATCTGCTTACAACCGTTTTATGAAGTAATTAAATAAGATCATTATCTCTCTTTTTTAATTATAATATAAATTAAAATGTTAAATTGATTTGATGTGTATTATTAGAGAGGAGATACAGCGCATCAAAGCAGCCAACCCTGAGATCCCACATCGCGAAGCTTTCAGCGCTGCTGCCAAAAACGTACCTACTACTATTCTTTTCTTTAATTTAAAACACTTTTTACCCATTAGGGTTAAAGTAGAATTTCTATAAATTGAAGGACTAAATTGTTCGGCACAACCTTACTAGGGGGAAAAACAAATTAATAATCATGATCCTAATTAAGTTTTGTGGTACCACAACTAAATTGCAGTGGGCTAGGTTCATTCCGAATTCCCCAACCAGCTCAGTTTCCGCAACCAAAAATAATGTCAGAGTAAGTTATCTATCAATATACGTACATACATACATACATACATACATACATTATATTATTCATTCAATTTAATTTTCTAATATGTGTGTATACAGGAATGAACCAACGAGCTGCATGTGCCATCAAGATCATCGATTTGGAGCAACTCTATTAATTAGGTCTCATGTTTAGTTACGTTTTTAATAATTATTATTATATTATTATATTATATTATGTGCTCTTTGCATTTCTATCTTTTAATTTCCTTCAGTGTGGATCCGAGTTGGAGACTTCTTATTATATATTCCAGCATGTAGGAGATCTTAAAACCTTATAAATCAATTAAGCCGAGACTTTATCTATTATATTATTGTGCTATAATTAATATTTTCTAAGATATATATGAGAAATTGAAACAGAGCCGTGGTGCACATTTATTTATGCTTGGTTATTAATCTAAATAATATTATTTTTTTATTCGTAATATTTTCAGATGTAATATAATATTAGGGTAGATGATTTGCTAGGGTTTCCAACTATTCTCATTCAAATTCTCACATCTGTATGTTTCAATCTAGAATTGGAGCCTGTCTACGGGAAGCACAAGCTAATTAAGTAGCATTATCTATAGATATAATCAAAATGTATCCCATCTCAAAATAACCATTGTGTTTGTGTTATAATCAAAGCCAAAAGCAAATAACTCTTAATCATCAAATAAACATATAATTCCATCCAATAAACTGTTACTCTTTGTTTGGATGAAGAATTCTAAGGGAAAAATTCATTTTGTTACATGATTTATATAAAGTACTTTGAAGTGGAATATTGTTTAGGTAGAAAATTATATTCTATTGAAAGTTAAAGATTCACAATGAATAGAAAATATTTTTAAAATTAACAACAATTTCAAATTCATAAAGAATTTGTCAATTTGTCTATTTAAAGATAGTATTAACTTGCATCCAACTTATCGTATGTTAGAATATAATATGATCAAAGAAGTAGATGCAAACAGAAGAAACATGATTTCAATGTGTTTCTCCAATGCTAGAAAATTTTGCCTTTCACTCAATTGAGAGGTGCTAACTCATCTCTCTTACCGCATGTTAAAATATGATATGATCATAGAAGTAAACACAAATATAATAAACATGATTCCAATGTGTGTTTCTCAAAATCGCCTTTCACTCAATTGAGACTTTGAACGGAAAACCATAGCCTAGACTATGCAATTACATTAACTATATATTCAGAGGAAAAAATTTGTCTCCTACAATAATTTCACCTAATTCAAACAAAATTATCTCCTATAAAAAAATAGGGTTTTGCTATCCATTGCCCTAAAGGCAATGATTAAGCAACCCATTAATGAAAATTTTGCATTTAAAATAAATTGAAAATAATTTCATAACATTAAATACTCTACACTTTCCAACACAAAATTTCCATTCGTAGGTTGTTTAACCATTGCTCTCCATTGCGCTTAAGGCAATGGATAGCAAAACCTAAAAAAATATACGTGATCTTATACCCAAAAAAGGTACTTGAACATCACTTACATGCTTATCTCTTAACTAATATAAGTGTTGTGTGTGGGAATGTTAAACTAATTCCATAATGTTAAACTAATTCCATAATGTTAAAGTACCCTTGGACAGAGCAAACTAATCAAAACTTGATAAGGAAATGAACAGCAAGGATGGTCCTTTAGAGGCGGACAGTCTTAATGTATTTACTACCTACATTTCATACACTTTTTTATGCCAAAAAAATTGATTTTTTTTATTATAACTGAATATAAGATATGCAAATGATATTTAGTGCTATTAGGAGGAGCTAAATATAGTAAAAAATTATTGAAAAATGTAACTTATTGTATTTTTGAAAGGCAAATGATATTTAGTGCTCTGAGGGCACTATTTAAGAATTAGTAAAAAGATATTTGAATGTGTAATATTTTGTATTCCCGAGAGACGGAACAATATGCTATTATGATTATTTTTCTATTTCTAGTAACTTTAACTAGTGCCCTTAGGGCATTGTATATCAAGACCCTTTTCGAAAGACGGAATAATGTAAACTTATAATTATTTTTCTAATTTTAATAATCTTAACGAATGTCCTAAAGATATTGTTTAACAGATATTGTTCAACAGGACCGCCTTATAAGATATATACAATGATACAATAGTGGTACACTAAACATTTTTGTTAGGACTAAGGAAGCTGCAATTTCAATCAAAAGGGCTAAATGCATCTTGCCTAACAAGCTCCAGCATTGCAACGCCCATGGACCCCATTTACTTGCTTTTCTTTCCACAATATATCATATGACTATTGATTATTCTGAATTCTGATAAAATACCAATTTCCTAGTTTTCATGGCAAGATCACTTTGCACATTTTACTTCCCTCTTCATGCAAGGCAATGGCCTAACCTTCTATTTCACGTGATGTGATAGGTACACTCTCCTTTAGGATCTCTCTCATTTTTCCTCTGCAATGCACAACTTATAAGTTCGGTGCTATATAAGATTTTAAATTACAACTATGATGTTACAATATAATATAATGAGACCATGTGTATGCATGTGATATATAATATATCTAACAATTTAGGTCTGTCTACACTATTACTACAAGTAGATCAAAGTAAAGCAAAACTTGCTTAATCCCGTCACATTTACCTTGAAATACGAAAAAATAAAAAATAAACTTTCAGTTTTCTCAACTGCTATCCAAACGGGCTCTAATTATGCAATATTACTTCTGAAGAAATTATCAATGAATTGAGTGTAAATAATTTATAAGAAACAATTAAAGCAAATTATACATTTGCCTAATAACAATAATCAGCTTGAGGAAACTAAAATTTTCTTTTCCTTCAAATTCTTGAAAACTTTTATTTGTAGCAGAAACTAATTCAATGACATCCTATTATTTATCCCCTTTTTAATTTAATCATTCTTTTATTATTCATTATGTTAATATAACATAATTTTACTATCAATTATATATTAAATTTGATTGCTCTTCATCCTTTCATTATGTACATTGCTTGCCTAATTTGGACTGGCTTCCTCGAATCTTGATGAAAGTTATAGCGGATTCCAATCCAAAATCAAATACAAATACCAGTAGCCCATGCCCCATGCATACTCCAATCAGTAGTACACTTGGGACTCCAATATCAGAATCTATGACCTTTGTGTTGCCTTTGTATTTCATATATTGAGATATTGATCACCTCACAATGAACTTTTCTCTGCAACAGCCTTTAATTTCTTTACTTCTTTCAAAAGAGATGAATTTCCCTCACATGCCTCAACCAATACATTCAGCCTGGACTCTAACCAGCTATTTTCATGCAGCTGCTCAACTGTGTCAGATGTTGGTGGTTTTTTATGGAGGATGAGGTTCAGCAACATCCCCTGTAACAAAACAGTCCATCAGTAACAGTTGTAGATAGCAAGTTGGGATACAGCACCATCATGAATGTAAATATATATGCAGTAATGCTCATTAAATTAATGAGGAAACACATAAAACAATCTCAAGGTGTTTGCTTTGAGAAAATGATTTCATTTTTTCATTTCCTGTTTTAGAAATAATTACATAACCATCAAATTGTTTTCGTTTTGTTTGCTGTTTTCAAGAGTTTAAAATGCTGAAAACAAGATTTCTTTTGTTGTTTTTTGTAAAAAATTTAGAAAACAGACACATATTATGATGAACAGATAACATTTTCATAATCAGATGAGCTAAAACTTTTTGGATTTTTCATAGTGAATGAAAAGACAAATTCTGAATGGGACTTTGTCTCAACTATTTGTCTCAGGGTGAAGGCTTTCAAATTTTCCTTACCTCATGTTTCTGTTTCCCAGCATAATCTCGCAAGAGAGACCTAGCGAGTCTGTTCCGCAGCATTAACTTGTCAGTAGGACAGGCATGAAATAAAAAGGAGGAAAGATGATGGACAACCAGAGTATATGCAACTGATCCTCGAATTGCAGCTCGGTCAAGGGCATCAGAAACCCATGACTTGGCAAAAGCCTCTAAAATCGCTTCATTATCCTGCAGTTACACACTACAGCATTAATGTTGATTGAATCACAATTACTTAGAAAGAAAAGTATCAAAGGCATATATTCTCAGCAGACAATGCTCCATACTAAAACAGCTGATAACTAATGGCCATGTTTTACCTCAATAGGTTCAAGATATCCTTCGGCCCCAGAAAAGCATTTCTCTATAGGTGGCAAAAGCTCAAGAACACGAGCATTAGACAGTGTATTCCAAGCAGCAAGTCGAACAGAAGTTTCAACACAGCGGTGTAGATAAAGTGAAACTTGCCGACCAAAAACATGATCACCATAAGATATAGCAGAAAACTGCTCCACAAGGTTTTCAAAAAATACCGAGTAGCTTTCATGAATCTCAGATTGGAATCTCAGAAACTCAAGATGCTTTTTATCATCTGCAATAACTTCTTTACTTCGGTTAAGCGTTGCTCTATCAAGAAGCTCACCATAAAGATCCTGCAAAGCTTCAAAAGTTTCCCTGCCCTGATCTTGTTCAAGTATTTCCATTCCAACGAGGAAATTGACAGATAAGGAATGTAACTTCCATGTCAATGATACAGTCTGAATAGGAGAAGGAATGGCAGTGCCTTGAAAGTTGGACACTGCTTCAACACCTAAAACAAAGAAAAGTCCACACTTGGCAACTTCAAGCAAATTAGTGGAATCACTTATGTTATGTACACTATCAACTTTTTGAGGATTGGCACGCTTGCCATGGAAAATCGTTGAGATTGGACTAAGGTAAAAGTGATCAGGAAGTGGTAATCTCTGGTGAGCCCATTCTATAATTAAAGAAGTATAGCGTGGACTTGTCGTGGAAGACATGTCTATGTCCTCATAAATGGTGTCCAAACGAGCGTCAACCTTCGGAGATGTCCTAACACCTTGGGAACTACTGACATCCACAGCTTTAGACTTCACCTTCACAGACAACCATCTGCTCCTGAAATGAGATGTTAACATTCTACCGATGTGCATGTAATCCTCTTCTTCATATTGCCACCTAAAGGTTTTACCCCTCCTATTTTGGAGAAATTTCTGTATACAGTGATCAAGGTACTTCAAAACAGAGACATCGAACAAGAGATCAAATGTCTTTTTGACAACGACCTTATCCCTAGGTCCTGCAGTTAAACACAAAGCCAAGCCAACATTAACCCTTTGCACGATGAAGGTTGTTTCATCAGTTATGGAAACATCTTTCAATCCATTTTCAAAAGTTTCCAGCAAATAAACAAGACATCTTGCATCTGTTTGCGCCAATAAAACTGTTTTTGACCAAAATCCTCCACCAGGGGCACCCCAGCCAATTCCCGCTCCTGGAGCAGGTCCTCCTCTGCCAAACATCTCAATTGACTGTATGCAGTGCCACACAGAAGAAACTGAAATAATGAAATCATTAAGGAGAGACCTTAATTCAACCAAGCACCCATTAACTATGCCATTCTCAAGCACTTTTCCTTCTTGAGAAAGGCTTTGTTCTTGGCATGGGAGACTACAGGTGCCAGTCTTGGCTGACTGTACAAGATTATCAATTGTAGTAATAATCTTTATCATCCCACCTAGACAACAGGTGGAAGCTAAAGACATTTCAATATCACTCTTCTCCCTCAAATACTTTAGTTCCTTTATAAAAGATTCGCTTCCTTCAGAATCTCTTCCACGTTTTGTCCCAGAGGAATATGGGAAGTCCAAAAGCCAATATTTGATCAGCTCAAGTCCAATCTTAGGAACAAATTCCGGAAGCCATGGTACACGCCCTTCAGTTTCTTGTAGGCTGATTGCATCCCCCGATGTCACCCTTTCAAGCACTCTGAAAAGCATGTGACTCACAGCTGCATACACCCACAACAAAGGAATTGGAGAAGGATCTTGGAAATTGAAGTCATATTTCCTTTCTTCCTGTCTCTCAAACAATTTAGATACTTCTGGATCACTTCTGGTTGCAATCCATTTAATGGCTAAGTCAACCATTGGACCTACATAATTCCAAGACCAGACCTCTGTGTCACCAATGGGCTCTGGAAATTGATTGTTTAAGTACTTCTGTGAAAACAAATCAGGAAGTTTTCCAGCCAAAGACTCCAGAACAAGGTATGCCTCCCTAGAGATGGAAATAGATTCATACAGAACATCTTTTTCAACAAGTTTTCCAAATGAAGGCGGGTTCAACCAGAAACACAAGGCAGGAAACATTTCCGAGAAGGAAGAAATGCAATATCCATATTGAATGCAGACCCTCCAGAAACGCAATTGTTCCACAGTCAGAGCTGACCCGAGTTTGCATGTTTCCTTCCCTGGCTTCAGCCAGTGCTCAATGGAAGAAGGATACTGATATAAATTCCAAGTCATAGCCTGAAAATACCCGTTCTTTATAAACTCTAAACAAGTTTTCCTGTCTGTTCGAGCTAAAACCTTTCCAAATCAAACAAAATATCAGTAATTTAACTACAAATGAGTGAAAACATATGCATAATAAGTAAGAAATAATAACATCTGGAGCAAACTATAAAGTAAAATTGAAACCACTCACCTTCAAGAGTTTTACAGACTTTATCATAGAATATCGAATTTCTATATTGTCAATAGTAAATCTGTGAACAATTGTCTGAATAAGTCTTTCGCACTTCAGTATTGCATCAGCACATGAAGGTGAATGCCTCGCTATAGCAATCAATATAGAAATAATACATTCCTCCAAAGCTGCAGTGGGATCTGTCTGCAACCAGTAGAAAATAATGAATTAGACATGGAATTTCATCAATAATAACAACAATATGTCTTATCCCACTAGTAGACATGGAAGTTCATCAATTGTAAAATGAATATATATATATATATATATATATATATATCAAATGTTACATCATGATCAATTAACTTTTACCTCCAAAAGATAACGAAGTCTAGGAAGGAGTCCCATGCGAACTAGACCTACAGTGAAATCTTGTCCAGCAACCACTATATCATCTTGAATTGTATGTTTACCTTCAGTCTCATTATCCATAGAATCCTCGCTGAAAGGAAGAATATTAGAAGGCTTAGCACTGTACTTCCAGAACCCCCCTTGAAGGAATCCAAAATCAATATCTGGTCTACTCCTAAATACTGGAGCTGTGCAAATATCCTCGTCACAAGTTGCTATTATCTGGAAGTAAAAAAGTTACAAATGAATCAAATTTGAAACACGGAATAATAGTATCAGATTAAACATAATAAATAATAAATATAGATGAAAATTCATGTTACCTCTGAGATATCAAAGTAGTTCTCATTCACATCACAACTCAATACACATTGAACAACCTTTGCACAGGCTAGAACTACAGAATTGTGATTATCATCGAGACATATCCTAAGAAAAATCAAAGTATACTTCCGTCACAATATGCCCATAAAAATGGGGAAAAATAATTATTTGCCAATACAATTTGAAAGAGTTGAAGGGTTCAGCAATAGCTATTTATCACAAGCTACTCAAAATAGCACATGGATCAAGATATAACAATAACAAATATAGGCCAAATTTAAACATAGTGAAGGATAAATAGTTATCCATATGAGATAACATCTTTTTTGTGTTTATAAGTTCATAATAAAAGACTTTTCTAGCTTCACCAAAACCTCTCCTTGTTATTAACTGCAAGAGAATAAGAAAAAACAAAACCACGCATATTTGCTCAATCATTGCAGTCAGTTGATAAAACCAACTTGGATCTAAAATAAAATTTACCTGAGTGACAACACAAGCTCAGGTTCTGGACCAAGTGCAAAAGCCCAAACAGCCTCCCAGTCAACTGATTTGTCAACTTTATTCTCACTTTCCATCATATGCCCAGCTCTGTCTTCACAAATATAGTTTAATGCTTTATCAAGCACAGATGAAAGGAGATTCAAAGCAAGGGTCCTTTGTCCTGGGATCTAAAAAATAAAGTTTGGCAGATATTGTGTTACTAAAGGGAAAAATATTATAGGTTTTCTTTATTTTACATTTATAAATGCAAATTCATTTAAACTGTTCCAAGAATCCAGAGTAAAGCTTCATCCAACTAAAAGATGCATCTGTTACAACACATCACAATAACATACCACACTTCTAGTGAGTGCCACTGCTTCTTTAATTGTATAACCAGCAGCACCAGGATCTCCCTCAGTCCGCAAAAAGTCGCGTTCAGCTACATTATTATTATCTGTATAATCAATCACAAGGAATTGTTACATGAAAGATTCAAAATCTACAATTACTACTTCATCTTATTTCCAGAATAATCAGGACATGAAATTAAAATAAAACAAATGTTAACATCTGATCCATATTAATCCTCAGAGAATACAGATTAATCAGGATATCAATGGATATCAATGAATATAAAAAAAAGAATCACACATCCATCTTGTTTCCAGCAATTGATAAACCTGATATGCTGGATATGGAATAATATCGAACTCAATGAGTCTGTGAACACAGGAATATTATAAAGCAAAGGAAACCAAAAGGAAATCACAGTCTTGACCAGCAAAAGAACAATATTCTAATTTCTGTCCCAATGCACCAAAGGTTGGGTGCGGGATCAAAATTTGCTCAATGCTCTCAGACAGGCAATGACCTAATGAAGACATTGATCTTCACCTTTTAGCAGGCAATATATAGCCAACACGTGTCATATGGAATCTTAAGGCTCTATTTGGTTCATAATTTGTAATGCTTTGACCCAACAGAAAAGCATCTTTTTGGGCTTCTACTCAAACCATGGTTTCAGACCCAAAATCATGTTGAAACATAACATAACATGATTTTGCCAAACATGTTCTCTTCACATCAAACCAATGTTTGAGGGATTCCAACTAGAACCGAAACACGCAAGTATTTATGGTTCATGTGAATTTCGAAGTGTAGTCAACCAAAATGGACTGTGGATTGTTCGGAGAAGAATATTTTTAAATACAAAACTGTTAATTGAAATATGAAATTTGAAAAACTATAGTTAATGTTTCATGAATAAAGTATTCAAACATTAACAATACATACTGTTGCAGAAAATAGTTCTCAGCTTCCAGGCCATACCATCACTAGCTGCGCATTGATTTAGAATGTACCCAAAAGACCAAACACAATAGAGTCTATATCTATATATGAATACATACCATCACAAAACGAGCATTGATTTACAACATATCAAAAAGACTAAATACAGAAGATTATAGTTATATGACTATTACTATATACATCTAGGTCTCTAGAATCATACAAAGCAACAATTGATATTAGACTTTAGAACTCAAGATAAATAAAGAAATCATAAAAATAAGGCATACCATATGCAGATGCCCGTTCAGTATCAACAACATCCCCAGCCAAGGAAAAGCGCAACTCCCTAACTGCTTCAACTCTATTGCTCCAAGCATTCCATGAGCTACTACTTGTGGCTGTTGAAATCTTGGTTCTGTTTTTCTCATCATCTAGTTTTTCTTTGGATGGCAGTGTCATCACTGTGTGGGAAATGTTATCCTCTGTATGCAGAAGTTTTACATCTTGAGTAC
The DNA here is from genome assembly GCA_037177725.1 of Cyamopsis tetragonoloba. Classification (NCBI taxonomy): domain Eukaryota; kingdom Viridiplantae; phylum Streptophyta; class Magnoliopsida; order Fabales; family Fabaceae; genus Cyamopsis; species Cyamopsis tetragonoloba. The sequence continues at coordinate 7,809,836 of CM074120.1, read as the reverse complement.
TCTGAACATGTCGATTCACAGATTCAGAGCCAGTACCCATTTCTGATTTCAAATTATTATGTTTCTTCAATTTCTCCTGCCCCCTCTTTTGTAGTACTTTCAGTAACGCAGGGCTTATCTTCTCCATTATCTCAGCCTGGGCATCTGCTATTTCGTTGGGTGACATTTGCTTTATCTGAGCTCGATTCTCAGCATCAATTTCACTTTCAAGAGACACAGACTCTTTTTTACTGCTAATGTTATTGGAACTAGAACAAGAAATCATGCTTGACTTCAAGTTATTCTGTTCTGGCCTAGGCACATCTTGGGATCCAAAATTGTAATCAGGCATTCTATCAGAGCCAACTTGGTCCCATCCAGATACAATTTCATTTTCTTCCTTGCCATCATAAAGTCTGGCATATTTAACTTTTTCCTGATGATCCACCTTATTTGATGTATCCAGTGCTGCGGTAGTGCCAGAATTGATAAACCCCTCATCTGAGTTGGCTAACTGTGGTTCAGCATCCACTTTTGTAGAAGCAATGACACTACCGTCAGAAGAATATGAGGTTTTCTTGTCCACATTCTTACTGCCTTTTTCATTCTTCTTTTTCCCTGCCGTTAGGCTCAAGCTTGACACATTCCTTTCTGATTTCTTCCCTAAGGAAGAACTCTCATCCTCAATAATTTCTTTCCACTTTCTAAAATCCAAACCCTTCTTCCTACTCCTTTGTACTGGATTAGCATAGGATGCAACTTTTTCAAACTCCATGTTGGTTTTATCTTCTTCATCCTCAACATTATCATCACTATCATCACCACCATCGTCATCACCCCCTTTACTACTCAGCGGACGCCAATGCTGTAAAATAACAAATTCTAAGTATCAGTCAATGAGATTGACTACTCATCACATGAACTACATTCACAACAAACTAAAATGAGCCGACATAAGCAGACAAACTCTCAATTCATTCCCAACTAAGAACTTTTAGGTGCTCAACAAACCGGGTGTACAATTCATTGGTAGTTATACATGGAATTTTTCATGCAAAAGCAATCCATTATGAATTGTTTAGTTTAAAGGGAACAACGAACAAAGGAAAAAAGTAAAACCCTACATCTAGTTGTTGAGTGCTCTCAAAAACGCACAGAACACAATGGAAAAGGAAGAATTCAGTGAAGCCACCAAATGTCAACCAAAGTAGCAGTTGGTGTATATATCTCTCACTTAATACTCATCACATTTTAATTCAGTGTTTTTCAACATACCCTCCTAAACTAAAGTCATTATAAGCTAGAACACACTAAAAGACTTTCTTTCTTTCTTTTTTTAATACTCACTATAAGAAGTCTCCACCAAATTCAAGCATGATACTATATGATATCAGAACGTTGAAGCTTTGAAAGGAAAAGGGTAACTGAAGGAGTATCGGGGGAACTTACAGGACCATGTGAACGGTGGCGTGCGACGGGGAAAGGAATAACGGTGGGTTTGGGAAAAGAGTGGAAGGGCACAGTGGGGTTATTATTCTGTGAGTCAGAGATACCCTTTTCGACGATGGAACCAACCAAGCGAGAAGCATCGTTTTCATTAATTTGAAGTGAGCTCGTGTTCAATACCTTCACCTTCTTCGGCTCCATTTATTTGCCCTTATGTTTCTCTATAGCGCACACACTTCAACAAAATAAAGGGAAAGGAGAACCAGAGAGGGAAGAAAAGACGGAAACTTTGAAGGTGTTGACTCTGGGCTGGGCTTTCTTATGGGCTTCGATTATTGGTTAAAAGTAGTTACTACTTTCGCCACTCTTTTCTAATCATACCACTCTTTTTACCACTTTTCTCAACTAAGCTTTCTAAGCTGAAAAAAAAACTAAACTTTCTAAAGGGTGTTAGTGATTGCCACCACCCAAGTTGAGAAAAGTATCATCTTGTTGGCCTGCAAAAAACGCTATTACCCTCATTTATCCGGACACATGCCTCCGAAATTATTTAAAATAGGTAGTACCAATTTATTTTATTTTTTTAAGTTTTCCAATTTTCCAGGCAAGGGAGTCCGAATTGCTTTTGTGATGGTGTTGGTCAAATAACATAATTTCAAAAAATAAAAAGTTAGAATTCCAGATGTTAGTATAAGCATACTTTTGTCCAAAAAATATTTACGGATAATGTCTTTCTCGACTTGAATAGTGGCAATCTCAACGACCTTTCAAAAGTTAAAAAGAATAAGTTTTCAAAGTGATATTTAATTTGGGCTTCAGCTCATATTAAGTCCACATAAAGAATGTAATTGTCGATAAAAAATTACAAGTGTTTAATTTGACTGGTTTTTTTAAAAAAAAAAGTGTTTTATTTTACTGTTTACCAAAGAAAAAGTGTTTTATTCGACTAAATAAGACCTCTAGACCCAGAAAAAAGGACTTTAAAAGAGAAAAAAAAATCATAAAATTAAAAAAATTGTTTAATAGGCTAATTTCTAAAAACATTTTTTGGGATAGTATGTATTTTTATTTTTTCAGTTATCAAAACTAAAATTTGAAATTATCTAAAATTTATTTTTATTTTTGTTTTAAATTTTTTAAGTTTTTATACTAATTTGCATTAAAAACTGGCATAAATAATAACTTAAATTATGTCTCTGACCCTTTTTTCCTTTAATCTTTCTCCATGGTTCTTTCTTCATTGCTCTTTCTTTCTTCAATTTCTTGCATGACACCCATCTCACCAAAGCAAAGCTTTTTATTCAAGAGCTTTCACGTGTAAGTCATCTAAACCTTCTTAAGACACGCGCCATGCAGCTATGTGAACTATATATCTTCTTTTTCTTTTTAATTATATATTATATATTATAATTGTTGATTGTTGATTTTGTTGTTGTTGTTATTATTATTAATTTATTATCCCTTATTTTGTATATATATGAATGATTACAAGAGAAAAAGTCAAGAATTGGTAATTGTATGGTCACTGTGGTATATCTTAATTTTTTGTGTTTTGGAAGATGTTTAGTTTCAAACGCTACTAGACTACTAGTCATTATCACATTATAAATAAATTGTAATTTTTAATATTTTTTTGTTACATTAATTTTTTTTTTATAAATTTTACCTGATGAATTCATCCGTTGATACGATATTTAAAGACCTTTATTGATAATATTGAAAAAAAAAGAATTTTATTGATAGTTTTTTTGTATAACCAGATTTCCTTAGAGGTTTTTATTGATAGTTTGTAAATAAATAATATATATTAATTATTTATATTAATATATTTATCTGTTATTACTTAGTAATTATATTTTTTTATTAATATAAATATTATATATCTAATTAATAAATTAATTATTTTTTAAAAATTCTATACCAACAGTAGTTAGTCAAAAATAATAATAATAAATAACAATATATTTATAGTGTCAATTATCATAATATATAGATGATAAAAAAACAAAGAACAATAAAACAAAAGCAACATACATATAAAATTGAAATTGTTTATTAGGTATATGAATGAAGACCGACCACACGTGAACTAAGATGCTCAGAATATTTTTGCAATGATGATTCTATATTGCAACCAAAATATATACTATATGCTTTGTGATGATGGAATCCATTACAAACAACTGCAACTTGCCTTCATGCACATTTAAAATTCCATGTTGCTTCAGCGAATTTCCCTTACTTTATTTCATGCTCTCTCTTTTTATTTTTATTTTTTTGAATGGCTGCTCCAAGCTAATTTTCTTATCTAAAGTGCTGAGGCTGTAAAGGGTTATTCCCCTAGTATAAAAGAATGCAAACCACTAGGAACAATGCCTAATTTGGAACAATTCTTTCTAATTATAGCCTTCTTTACATATAAAAAATTAGTTTTGCTTGGTCAAGATTCAAGAACTCCCCATAAACTTTTGAGACCATATAGGAAAAAACTTTGGTAAAATTTGAAAAAGCTGATACCTTCTTCAAAGGATCATATGAACACTCGTGTAGGAGTATATTCTTTACAAGTAGTAGTAGTATTTAAAAAATAAAACAAATTGTAAACTTCAGATATTAAACATTCTTATCTTTTTTCTCTTGGTTCAACGAAGAGCCAACTACCCAAATAAAGAACCTTAAATCATAAAGTAGAGTTAACCTCAATTATATCTACTTTTTGGTGTCCTGATTCCATTTTGCATCTTGCTTTGTCTCTTTGAATGTATCCATGATGTTTGAGGTTTGAACCTTACCAAGAGCTTTATTAAACTATAGAATTAATAATTGTTTGGAATTTCCTCCACTGCATAACCTAGCTTAGTCGCATAATCATGAAATGAAAATTCTAGTATGGGTCTATTTGTTTTGTGTATCCATCTCATACTTTTTATTTTTTGCTTTTACTCTGTATCCTATTTTTTAAATTTATAAAGAACATAACTGATAATAAGTTCTTTTTTTCCATGACTTTCTATAAAAGTTTCCAAATAAATGTGATAAAATAAAAACAAAGTCATAATTTCGTAGTTATTTATAAAAACAGAAAATAAAACGCAAACCAAACAAAAGCTCCTAGTTTTCATTTTTACTGTCATTTCACCTTTTTTTCCCCTTTTCATCCATAGACAACTACATAAAAGTCATGTTCAAATGCATGAACTTGAGATTCACTGTCAATAACTATCAGAGGCCAATAAGTTACAATTGTTGATACAACTCAACCCAAATGGTTCTTTTTGTTGTTTTTAAAAATGTTCTAGTGGTACCTGTGCTATACAGTTGGAATTTCATAGCTTTCCTTTCAATCAATAAAAACTCCACTATCATAGTTAGTTAAGATATCACTCACTCACTCCCCAACCCATCATTGATCATACCATACACTAATGCCACAAATGAATCAATTCACTGAGGAAAAAACAGTCCCACTATGATTATAACATGACAACATAGTGATCAACAAAATGGATAAGGTTGGTGCCACTTTAGGCTTAAACAGTTGGGAAACAGCAATCATCATTTTCCCACTTCACCAAAACAGAATTCCTCTGCTGCTCCACCCTCTGAAGATGTGAAGACAATTGAAACAGATCAACCGTGGCTCCGCGTTCAGATATATTGAATAAGTTTGATGGTTCGCAAATATCGTCTCTATGGACTTGAAGAGCATCATGACCAGCATCAGAAAGTAATGTGGAACCATTCTTGATAACTTCCTTAGAGTGTATCTCACACGAAAAGGATCCGTTCCTCAAAGGCGTTTCGGAAACTTGGTCATCTCTGCCTTGAAAAACATGGGGACTGGCTAGTGGATGGCATGATGGATTCTGTGACTGATCTGACAGAAGAGAGAGAGCACGGGTAGATAACTCTTGACCAAGTGTGATGGGTGCTGCTGCTAGTTGAGGACTGTAAATTGATTCATCTTCCAATTTTATATGTCCACACTGAGAGATTTGATCATGCTTTCCAGGGAAAAGAATTTCCCTTTGAAATATGTCTTGAAAGGCAAAATTGGGTGTTTTCTGTGATGAAGACCCCAGATGCATAGTACCTGCTAAAACATTCAGTAAAGAGAATTTTTTAGACACTTTGGATGGATATAAGTATATATGTAGTGTAACAACAGACAACCTTCCATTGGGAAGGTTTGTGGAAAATAAGATTATAAAAGTCAGGATCAACAAATATCCAACAGAAAAAACAAATACAAGGCACTTTAAAGACCTGTCTGCTTTGTGTTTCTATTCCATGTTTTCATTTCATACATAATTAAAAATCTGCCACCTTATTTTCATTTTGTTTCATGTTTTCAGGAATTCGTATAGGAAGAAATGTTTCCTACACGAATTCCAAAAAAACTTCTTAATATCAATTCCACAAAGCAGAAAACAAAATAAATGTTAGTATTTCCTATACAAATTCCAGAAAATATGAAACAAATAAAGGTAGCATTTTGTAATTATGCGTGGAACCAGGAAATAGAAACGAAGGAATGAAAACGCAAGCCAAACAGACCCTAATTTCTGGCAAGAAAAAGATCCAAGGGCAGTTTTTTTCTTGAGCACCAGTTGACAACAGTAAAAATTATAGATGGATATTGTGTAAGTTTATTACAACTGTAATAATCCATAGTGGCTAGAGCACTATTGGAGTGCAACTCACAATTCTCATCCAATTTCTTTTTAAGGTACTACTTGATAACATTGGATATTGATACCGTACACTTCATCCTAGTAAGAACATTCCAACAGTGATTACTATTGAAATTATGAATTGAATAAATCCCTTAAATAAATGTTGAGATGCAAATTACTATAAAAGTCCTACCATGATACAGAAAACCATGCTTCAACACTGGTATGTATGTGTTGTTTGAATTTCGTGCATAAAAAATCTAACAAATACATACAAACATTTGTTAAATGGTCAACATCATTCCCGGGGACCACATAATTAAGAGATAGAGTGATAACATAATTTAAGGGACCTATAAGTGCCTCTTTTGTCTAAGATGTTTAAATAAGTAGAAGGAAAAAAAAGAAATCTATAATAAAAAATTTATACCCATCAGTGTCATATAGTGCTGCATCAGTTAACAAAATAAAAAACTTAAATTAAAAAATAAATTTTTTGTATCAGGATTCTTCCAATGTGTAGTTATATAGGTAGACCTGCCCTACCTTCACAAAAAAATTAGAGATATATATCTCATAAACCTACCTTCAATATGCAGTTATGAGTACCTGCTGACATAGAAATCCTGAAATTTTTAAACTACATATGAAAGTTAAAAATTAGAGATATATCTCATAATACAAAACCCCACTTATTTTAAATTTTATGCACCTAATTTATCAACTATTGACTATATTTCAAAGTGATCATACTGAGCATATTGCTTCAGATTTCAGAATTCAAATACCTAACAAATTTAAATCGAAGTATGATACTGAAATTTACAAAAAGGAGTTCCGTAATACGATGAATTTAAATTTATTTTTTTCTGCCACTATGTTTAAGTCATGTTTGCTCACTTAGTGGGTTCTAACTTTTATAATCTTCTTACCAATATCTCAGTCCAAGTGGGAAAAGATAACATTAGACCCAAATCATCATAAAAAGTTGAACACTGATGTTAATTTTGAAATATAATTCCAGTTGTTACTTTTTAGGTTACTGTATTAAATATCATTAGTTCATGGTCACATTAACCTTTAAGAATATGTAAGACCAATTATCTGTTACCAGAATCCTCAAATAACCGACCAGGATATTCTATATGCATTTTCTTTTCCTTGTTTATTCTTATCTAGTGCCCTATCTTACCCTCTACAAATTGTTTATTTTAGTGTCTAAACATTATGAATGCCTCAACCTTCTCGAATAATTTTTCTTTTCCTTTCTTCAATCAAAATTATCACTATCTTATACTTATAACTAACATCATTTTTCCTTTTAATTAAGGTTCGCTCTTGGCAGTGGCTTCGTGCTATAGGAGATGTTAATTTCCCTTTTAGTTCTTGGTGTGTTTCACCAATGTGTTGTCTTACGAACGGATTTTTCTCTATTCTGTTGTAAATTTTACACAGCACCTCTGGTGCTTGTGATTTATACAATTCCTTTGGTCATAAGTACTGCTAAATGACAAGACACATTAAGATATTACCCAGAACAAAAATTGCAGTAGTATAGGAACGAAGAAACCTTCTGTCTTATGAGTTATGACTTATGATCTTATCTATGTTAATGGACATACTAAAATAATGGATTTTGAATACCTTGATATGATTGGAGAATCTTGTGCTGTTTACTAGTCATGTAATCGAATTGAGGTTTCCTTCGCCGTTCATTGTGTCCTGCTAGACGCCTGCGACAACTGCGCTTACCATCATCAAACTCAGCTAGCAAATGGAACCTGATTTAAGAACAAAAAATAAAGTGCAATTTGATTAGTAAGTAAACAATCAAGTTCAATCTGCAAATCCTAGCATCAAAGCTATGAAGATATGTCACCAGAAATGCAATAGATAGTTAACCTTTGCTAGATAGTAGATACTACACATTGATTGATCAGAATTTAAATATTTATGCATAAGCATTTGTCATATTATCTTGAACCACATTTTTTGTAGGGAACAAAAACTCCTAAAACATCATATCAATAGGAACCACAAGGAGAACCATATAAAAGTAAAACAATAATAAGAAAAGCATCAATGGCCTGTTTGGTTTAAGAAAAAAAATTCTATATCTATTTACTGTTTCACTAATAATTACAAAAATATCACCTTATGTTATGTTTTCCTAAACAACATCTCCAGTACAAATCATTGAAAACAAAAAACAAAATAAAAACAAAGTGGTATTTTTGTAATATCAATGTAATAGAAAATTTTATTTAAACCAAAAAGACCTAAACATTTTCAGTTGGACTTTCTGTTAGAGAATACCTTGCTTAATTTTTCTTTGTTTATGACCAACAGGATTGGGATACCTCACAACTAAACTAATACAAGGATCTTATGTAAATGTCATGAGTTGACCACCTAATTGTAAGAAATGTATAACAAATGCAATGATACTACCAAAGGAACCCAATAATACCTGCTGCATTGCTGACAAAACCTTTGTTCAATGCCATTAACAATAACTTTCGCTGTCTTGGAGTGAACATCACAAACTTTATGCCTTTTGTGATAATCTTTTGAGGAGCTAAGATCCATGTTACAACCATAAACTTGACATACAGGAGCCTGAGTAGGCAAGCTGGAAGTGCGAGCTCTCTTCGCAAGCGTGGTTGGATGTATCGGCGTTAAAGTGAACTCTTCTTTCGAAACTCTATCACCATTTGCACCTTTACAATCTGCTAATCTCCCTAGCTTCAGATCAATCAGTGAAGAATCATGAGTTCTGGATTCAACTAGAGAACTCAAATGTTTAGACTCAGATTCTTCTTCCCCCAACGAAGAATCCAAAGCAATAATATGTGTGGAAGAATTCCCTCTTTTGCTAGAATTATTACTGTCTAGCTCACAGCTGGATGTTTCAAGAGGCTGGCTATAATGAAAACAAGACTTTTGCAACAAATCAGGAAATCCCAAGTCCACAAATTCCATGGTTTTAGTTACCTCTCTATCTGAATTAAACCCATCTCTCTCAAAGTTTTCAACCAATGTTTTTCTACTTCTAACAAAAGCATCAAGTGAAAAATCCAGTTCATCAGAAAACAAGTAGCCTTTCTCTTCAGGGACATAACTCCAAGATTCCATCAGTGCAACTGCAACCAAATTGAAGTCTCAGATGCTATGAAATACTGAAGAAGCCTACCATAAACCGAAAGAAATACATTACTCCTTTGCTAAATCAAAAGTTATATATTGTTAGATATTCATATTCATTTTATTACACCAATTTCAAGCATATACATACTATACAAGGCATAACTATAGTTAAAGGGTAAAAGACAAGTAAAGTACATGTACTAAATGAACACAATAAAAGAAACAGGCATGACAAACAACCATGTCAAAATATAACAAATTCCCCCAAAGCAGAAATTCATGTGAGAACAAAAGATTAACCCAAAAAAGAAAAGAAAATCAGATCCCACTTTATTTCCCACACAGAAAAATCATGATCCCTGACCAAATGCCAGCCAAAAACAGCATCCAAAAATCTCAACTTTTTTCAAAAGGGACATTGGGATTTTGACAGCAAGGTAAACAAAAGAACCAGAAAGACAAATTTTCAAAAGGGTAAACCGAATCAAACCCTTATCACATTGGAAACCCAATGGACAAAATGAGCATGGTGGGAGCTCAAACTGAGCTGAAGCAGAAGAAAAGTGGGAAAGAGGAATCAAATCAAAATGCCCATGAAAGAAGAAGCTGAAAGGGCTCATTTTTTTTTTCCTTCGGAGAAAAGAAAAAAACAAAACAAACCAGTAGGAAAATGAGAAACGAGGGTAATGAGAGATTGAAGAAAAGAAAAGAATTGACCATCTCACTGTTCAATGATTCTATGTTCGTATCAATACAGTTTCTAGGGAACCAAAGAGAAAATCAAAATGGTATGTTGAAATAACCTGATAGATGGGTGGCACCTTGTGAGTGGTTTGGGCGCACAGGAGAATGAACAGTGAAGGAGAGAGAGAGAGAGAGAGAAATGGTTTTCTCTCAGAAAAGTTGTAACGTTGTTGGAGGAGCAGAAAGAGCAGCGTGAGTCAACATGATTTCCTCCTACTATACTACCAAACCAAAAGCAAATTGAGGTCTTTTGTAGCTTTTGAGACTCTTCTGTATTTCCATTTTTGTACACCTCATTTGCTTCTATTTACAGAAACACTTTCACACAAGAAAGTGGTGCTGCCTCCATTTTCAATTCAATGCATATACTATCAAATCGAATATGAGAAAAAAAAATATATGTCAGCAAATGTAATTAATACTATTTAATTCATTTATTTCATTTTAAAAAAGAATTTTTAATAAATCATATTTCATCATATTCGTTATAAAAATAGAAAACAAATTGTTAATAGAAAAAAAATTATTGAGAATATTTTAAGTGTTTTTCATTAATTATGATGAAAAAAATAATTATTTTAATTTAGTTATTGAAAGATATCGTTATTATTTAATCCTCAAAAATTTAATATGTCACCAAATTAATGTTTAAAAGATTAAATTTGTAAATTTTAATTTTTCTTTTCTTTTTTGGCATATAGAATACGTTGTTCATCAGCTCTAAGTTCTAACTTAAATTATTGGTAGTGTGCAATGGTTGCTGTTAACTTGTTAAGTGAGTAGTATTAATTATAATATTACCATATTTTTTTAAGAAAAGAAAAACACCATTAGTTGCTAATGATGTTACATATATTCTATAAATAATAGGTATAATTACACTTTTGGTCTTCATGTTTTTAAATTTCGCAAAATTAGTCTTTCAAGTTTCAATTTTGCAAATTGGATTCTCAATATTATCAAAAGTTACAAATGTTACCCTTTCATCAATCTCTATTAATTTTTTAACAGTCAAAGCGGTCAACTCATTTAAAAAAATCATTTAAGTTATTTTTGAAAAAAAAAACAAAAGAAAAAAATAATTTACATGTCAGGTCGAAGTAAAAACTTAAAAATGAATACTACATTATTTTATTAAAAAACTTCAAATAATTTAAGTAATTTAAAAAATGCATTTTTATTTTTTTTAAAATAACTTAAATAGTTTTTTAAATGAATTGACTGCTTTGACGGTCAAATAATTAACCGAAATGAATAGAAAGGTAACATTTGTAACTTTTGGTAATATTGAGGATCTAATTGACGAAATTAAAATTTAGAGACTAAATTTACCAAAAATATGGGGATCAAAAAGTACTATCAAACCTAAATAATAAGTAAATAGTACTGTGTTTGATAGATGAATTTTTTTAGAACTTAAATCTCATTTGTTTTGAATTTTGTTTTTGTTGTGGACCAGAATAATAGCATCCCGTATATACGTTTACATGCCGGGTCAAGAAGTCGCCAAATATCATCAGGATCCCGGTAAGTTGGGCGCGGCCTATTAACAAGGCCCAAATGATGAGGATTGGGCCCAGGCAAAGATCCTGGCCCAATACGTACCGCATTAGGTCATTTACCTCACTCTATAAATATTATCATAATGCACCATGCAAGAGAGGTAAGCTATATTATCACATATACAAAACCCTAATTCACTCACTGACTTGAGCGTCGGAGTGCTTGCAGGTGCACACCACCGCCGCCGAAGCTCAGGACCCAGAAGCTATCCTACTGCCCTCTGTTGACAAAGAAAACCATCTAGCTCGTCCTACATCCCCGTAAGGTTAGATCACAACATTGGCGCCGTCTGTGGGGAACGCAACAAAAAGTTTCGCTCCCATCCATCATCAACAATGGTTGGCTCAACCAGAAATAGGGATTACAACGATCCCAGTGTGCAAAACCAAGGAGCTGGACAGCAGGCTGGTGCGTCGAATCAAGCAAGGGCATCCCAGCACTTTGATATCGAAGCAGAATTCCGTAAACTGCAACAGTTGGTGCAGTCACAAGCTGAAGAGATTGCAGATCTCAAAGAGCAACAGCGGAGGGGCAAGCATGTTGTTATCGAAGATGATTCAGAAGAGGAAAGAGCTGAGAGGCATACCCAGCCAAACCCCGAAAATCTGGAAAGAGATAATAACAATGCGGAAAAACAGCAACGAAAATCCGCAATTGAGGGAGAAAAAGAAGGAAATCTGAAAACTCAAAAAAGGCAACAGGAAGGACAGGTAAGTCGCCGACATGAAGGGGCCCCGCATCAATCTCGGGTCGAGGGGGCCATCCCGCCACCTGTCCCCCCTGCGGGCCAGCAACCCGGACAACCTGCCGGTAACCAAGAGCATATGGCTGAAAATGTCCCAAATTTCGGGTACATTGACAATCCCTTCACGCCATGGATAATGTCCCATGCCCTTCCTCACAGATTCCAGTTTGCAAAGAAGTTGAAGGAATATGATGGAACCAAGGACCCCACTCTACATGGCAGCACCTTTGAGAGGGCTATGTACTTCCAAGGGTGAATGAGGTCATCGTATGCCGTGCTTTCCCCCTCACATTGTCAGAGGCTGCGAGTCGTTGGTTCTCGGACCTCCCACCACAATCCATCAGCAATTGGAAAACCCTCAAAGATAAGTTTATTCTTCATTTCACTAGCAGTAAAAGACAGTTCAAATCTGAATTCCACTTAGAAACCGTTAAACAGGGAAAAGATGAATCTCTACGAGACTATATAACACGTTTTAACAATAAAGTGTTAGAAGTTAGGAATGTCGAACCTAACTTGGTGTTATATTTCTTTATAAGAGGATTGAAGCCAGGAGCCTTCGCCAAGCAACTGGCTGGAGATAAGCCCACTTTCGTGGATGACTTGAAGGTCAGGGTCGAAAAGTGGATCAGAATAGAAGAATGGGAGAAGGCCCAAGCCGCCAAGAAGGATGACAAAGCAAAAATTATCCCTCCAAACCAATCCCGGGGCAAAGACGACAAATCCCGGGATAGGTCTCCCAAGAAGTGCAAGGTCTTTTCAACAATTACACTCCGCTGGTAGTCCCGCAAGCTTCAGTGTTAAAAGAAGTGATGCATTCTGAATTGAGAGAGCGGCTGCCACCTTTGAAAACGGTTGGAAAACATAAAAATAAATACTGTGAATACCATCGAGATCGTGGACACTCCACCAATGAATGCATTCAACTCCGAGATGCAATTGAAAAGCTGATCCGACAAGGGAGGTTGAGAAATTATGCTCGGTTATCTCCAGAAAGGCGGGATCATCGCCGAAGTCCATCTCCTCGGACACAGACACTCAGATCTCCTCCTAGAAACCGAGATCAACGGGCTGAAACCCGTCAGAGATCCCGGAGCCCAAGACGAGCACAGGAATCCCCTCCTAGGGGAATAATTCAAGTCATAGCTGGAGGAACCAGCTTAAAGGGTCTCGAAGATAAGAAGAGGACCCGAGATGTCAGGGATTCTTGTTCCCAAGTAACTGTTGTAGCCAACCCAGTGCTATCTTTCTCAGATGCAGATTTCCCGGAAGAACGGATCCGGGATAACGAACCATTGGTTGTAGCAGCTAATTTGAATGACTTCGAAGTCCATTGAATCTTCATTGATCAAGGAAGTTCAGCCGATATTATGTTCTGGAGCTTGTTTGATAAAATGGAATTAGGATCTAAGGATTTAATCCCCCATAAAGGCAACTTAATTGGCTTCACTGGAGATACAATCATTCCCAAAGGATATGTCGACCTTAAGTTGAATTTTGGCAAAAAGCCAAATACCAAAACAATTCCCGCTAAGTTCATAGTGGTGGATTGCCCCTCAGCTTACAATGCAATCATTGGACGACCAACCCTAAACAGCCTTGGCGCCATAGTCTCTACCATCCATTTAGCCATGAAGTTCCTAGGAGAAAATGGCTCAGTAATAACTGTCCGAGGAAAGAGCAGTGATGCACGAAAATGTTATCAGGAAAGCCTTAAAATCACAAAATCACCATCCATTTCGCCAGTAACGGCAGAAGAGAAAGGGAAGCAAAAGATGGAGAGACGTGATTTGATGCGGGATGCAGGGGTCATGATGACTAACCTAGATCCCAGAGCAGACTTTGAATATCAACGACCTCAACCAGAAGGGGATCAGATCTTAGTCCAGATAGGACTTAAAGAAGATCAGACCGTCAAGATAGGGGCGAACTTACCCCCCGTAATCAAAGAGCGACTCATTGAGTTGTTGAAGACAAATAAAGACATGTTCACTTGGGTTTCTTCCGACATGCCCGGAGTGGACCCGGAATTCGTGTGCCACCGCTTGTCTTTGAGACCGGAATGTATCCCGGTGGCTCAAAAGAAGAGAAAAATGGGTCCAGAAAGACAGGCAGCAATAGAAAAACAGGTGAAGGAATTGCTAGACGCAGGGTTCATCCGAGAAATACGATATGCAGAGTGGCTCTCAAATGTGGTGATGGTGAAAAAGGCTAACGGGAAGTGGACAATGTGCACAGATTACACCGATCTGAATAAAGCATGCCCCAAAGATCCATTTCCCTTACCTTGTATCGATAAACTGGTGGACAATTCTGCAGGTTATAAGTATCTATCTTTCATGGACGCTTACTCCGGTTATAACCAGATCCCTATGTACCCGGAAGATGAAGAGAAAACGGCTTTTGTCACCGACATGGGTGTCTACTATTATACCATGATGTCGTTCGGTTTGAAGAATGCCGGAGCAACTTATCAGCGGATGATGAGCCAAGTCTTCAAAGAACAGATTGGCAGAATCCTTGAAGTCTACATTGACGATATGATAGTAAAAACCCCAGAAGATAAAGATCCAGTGGCTGACTTGCGTGAGACTTTTCAACAGCTGCGCAGGTATAATTTAAGGTTAAATCCTAACAAATGTACCTTTGGGGTCGAAGCCGGAAAGTTCTTAGGCTTTATGCTAACCAGTCGAGGGATTGAAGTCAACCCCGACAAGTGTAGTGCTGTGTTGAGTATGCAGAGTCCCAGAACTATCAAGGAGGTCCAACAGCTAACGGGAAGGGTCGCTGCATTGACGAGATTCCTTCCAGATTCAGCCAGGAAATGCTTACCCTTTTTCAGGACCTTACGACGCAAGGAAGATTTCCAATGGAACGCAGATTGCGAAGAAGCTTTCCGGGAGTTGAAGAAAATCCTCTCAAGCCCACCAGTCCTGTCTCGCCCAGATCCCGGACAGGTCCTATATCTTTATCTAGCTGTCACCAATGAAGCAATTAGTGCGGCTTTAGTAAAGGAAGAATCTCGGAATCAGAATCCGGTATATTTTGTCTCTAAGACGCTACAGGGATCGGAATTGAACTATCAGCGGCTCAAGAAAGTCGCCTATGCCTTGTTATTTGCATCCCGGCGGCTGAGGCCATACTTCCAATGTCACCCCATCATGGTAAGAACTAACCAGCCCATCAGACAAATCTTGCACAAACCTGACTTGGCAGGTAGGATGATGACCTGGGCAGTAGAATTATCACAATACGATATTTCCTACAAACCACGGCAAGCAATCAAAGCACAGGCATTGGCAGATTTTGTGGTCGAGATGACACATCCCAGGGAGGAGCCAAAAGGATCATGGACTATTTATGTTGATGGGTCCTCAAACCCCAAAGGAGCAGGCGCAGGCATACTAATCGAAAATGACGAAGGGGTAACGGTAGAATATTCTTTAAAATTTGAATTCCCAACCTCCAATAATCAAGCAGAATACGAAGCCTATTTAGCCGGGATACGCGCGGCAAAAGAACTAGGGGCAACCGCGATTACTTTATGTTCAGATTCCCAATTGGTGGTGTCCCAGATAAAAGGGGAATATCAGGCAAGAGAGCCATTGTTGCAGAGATACCTAACAAAGGTTAAAGAAAGTCTACTTGGTCTCTCTAAATTTGAGATCAAGCACATTCCAAGAGAAGAGAACAGTCGCGTTGATTTACTCTCCAAATTGGCCAGTACCAAGTCATCCTCCACTTTGAAGTCAGTAATAGAAGAAGTTCTCCCTTCTCCTTGTGCTATTTTGCAGGTCGAAAATGACGATTGGAGAACCCCAATAGTAGAGTACGTCACTAAAGGCACCATCCCGGCAGATACCCGGGAAGCAAAACGGCTGGTACAAAATGCCTCCCGGTATTCCATGATAGAAGGACAATTATTCAGGAGAGGACTATCAACTCATTTGCTTAAATGCATTGGACCATCTGAAACGTGGTATGTTCTTGCTGAAGTGCATGAAGGAAGTTGCGGTCACCATATTGGGGGAAAATCTTTGGCAAGAAAGTCCTTGCGGGCAGGATACTTTTGGCCAACCATGAATAAAGATGCAGTTGATCACGTGAAGAAGTGTCAAAAGTGCCAAGAGCACAGTTCATTGTCCCACATCCCGGCTGAAGATCTGCACAGCATCTCCACCCCCTAGCCCTTCCACACTTGGGGATTGGACCTTCTGGGACCTTTCACTCCAACCACGGGTCAGTTCAAACATCTCATTGTTGCTGTTGACTATTATACTAAATGGATTGAACTGGAACCCTTAGCCAGCATAGCATCAGTTAAAGCCCAGAATTTTATCTTCCGGCAAATAATATGCCGGTTTGGTATCCCGGCAGAAGTTATCTGTATAATGGGACTCAATTCACCGACAAAGAATTCCGAGAAATGCTAATAGGTCTCCGCATCAAGCAATACTTCGCCAGTGTAGAGCACCCACAATCGAACGGAGAGGTAGAGTCCGCCAACAAAGTCATACTTAATGGCTTGAAAAAGAGGTGCCAGAAAGCTGGAACTAGTTGGGTAGAAGATCTTTATCAAGTACTTTGGAGTTACAGAACTACTCCCCATAGCTCCACCGGAGAAACTCCATTTCGAATGGTATACGGATCAGATGCCGTAATCCCGGTGGAAATCGGGCACCCATCCTGGAGGGTTATGTACCCCGCTCAAGAAAACGAGCAGCTCCTCAGAGAAGATTCCGACATGGTCGAGGAAATCCGAGAAGCCGCCAGAATCAAAGAGTTATCCCGAAAACAACAAGTAGCACAGAGATACAACCTGAGGGTTGTACCGAGAAGATTCCAAACAGGGGACTTAGTCCTAAGAAGAGCCAGCATTGGAAACTGCAATGCTAAAGACGGGAAGCTTAGAGCGAATTGGGAAGGCCCATTCTGGGTCAAGACCATCGCAGCTAACGGAGCATATCACTTAGAAACCCTCAAAGGCAAAGAGATTCCTAGAACGCTTAATGTCGCAGATTTAAGGCGCTATTATAGCTAAGCTATGTAATTTACAAGTCTTTGTAATAAAGGGGTACTCTTTTTCCTGTAGCAGGTTTTATCCCTAAGGAGGGTTTTACTGCTAGAGGTTTTAATGAGGCCCTCATCTGTTATTTGCTTCTTATCATTAATAAAGTTGCATTCCATTCATTCTGACATAAACAAGTTAGTTCAATTCTTAATATCAAGCAGATCGGAAGAAAGTATGAGAAATTCAAATAATCCGAGATCGAGATGTCGGCAACAAACAGAAACCGATATACATGCAAGGCCAACAATGAGTCGAGATACCATCGTGGGTAATTCTCTGCTACAGACTCAATAGGGATCCTAAACGGATTAACCCTAGCCAAAAAGAAGCATGAAGCACCCCCAAGGTCACACTTCAACTTAAACTTAGAGAAAGTACGAAATACTTTCCCTCCTATTGAGGAGCTAAAAGGGCGACATCACAAATGTTTCCCTAACAATGCAAACGACATAAAAAAAAAAACTCCATGTCAAGCATGACTTAGAGGCACCTTGAAACGGCCACGCCTTAACCACATACAGAAATGCAACAAAAGAAAGAACTCCAAAATATAAAGGAGCCATAGACCGAGGCTGCACTTTAACAAAGATCAGAGAAAGTACAAAATACTTTCCCTCCTATTGAGGAGCCAAAAGGACGACATCACTAATGTGTCCTAAAAATTACGGAGACATGAGAAATTTCCATGTCTGGAGAGAAGCAAAGAGGTACCTTAAGTGGTCAAGCCTCTACGACATGCCGAAACGCAATAAATAAAGCAAAAGAAGCACCAAAGCGAAATAGGCATAAACCACAATGCATTAAAATTAACCCGAAAGACCGGGATGACAAAGTTTACAATTAGCTGGATTTTTCTGCCAATGTCTTACAAAACAAGAGAAATACAAAAACTAAAGCAACAAGTCAAGCAACCCCTCCAGCATTTGCAACTTCGGGTTCCGTCACGAGATCAGAAGAAGGAGGAGGAGTGTTGCAGTCGAATGGCTCCAATCTGGGATCAGAGGGGTCGAGCGGCATGGGATGGTGAGGGTCATGAAAATCCATGAACATCTCATCCTTTATGCCGTGATACTTGCAAAGTCCACGAGTGTTCAGCTCAACACCAGGATTCAAGAAGAGGAGGGTCTTCACACAGTCACGGTAGGAATCATCTACCGTAGTATCCATATCTTGATAAGCCTCCTCCAATTTCTCTTGAGTCTCCCGTAGCTCCACTTGAACCTCATGAAACTTGGAAGCCGACCCCAAGAGCTCGGACTGAAGAAGCTTAAGAGCAGAATCATCTTCATCTGCTTTAGCCTTCAGCCCGGAAACTTCTTCCTTCAACTTGGATCTTTCCAATTCCAAACTGGATGCCCGTTCCCTCTCCCTGGCGAGATCCTCCTCCATCCGGGCGAACTTCTCCTTCAAGGAAGCAAGTTCCTTCCCAGTTCGGGACTCCGATTCTTTGACACTAGCGATAAGGGCGTCTTTCAGCTCCATATCATCTTGGAGGTCCCGAAGCTGGGCCTTCAAAGAAGAAGATTGACCCATGTCTTCTGCATGGTCGTGAACATGTTGGAGCATGGCCATGCTCATAGCGGTCCAGCCCATGAGGGATTTGGCTTGCTCCTACAAAAGACAAAAACAACAAGAAGACATTAAGTATATATCTACCGAGATTAATCATCATAAAGTCAACGAGATCAAATGACAGGACACAAACCTTCACGGTATAGGTTCCACCCTTTGTGAAAAAGTCCTCATGCTGGAACTTAACCAAGGGTGACTGGAATCCTTCCCAGACTGAAGAGGGAGTAGAGAAGGGCGCCATCAATACCGGATTCATCCCGGTAGAAGCCCCTTGGGCATCCCCTGGCTGGTCACCTACAAATCGAACTAAATAATATAATAAGAAAGTAACACACGACCCCTACACAACTACAAATCCCAAAGGATAAAAGCATACCAGACTTGGTAAGCCGTCGACGCTTTGGCGGCACATTGGCCACCTCGGCTCCGGAGGAAGGAGGAACGGATTTCTTGACAGGAGAAGCTCCCCTGGCAGGAACCGCGTCCGAGATTCTAATCCCGGTAGGAACTACCGGGATAGAAGCAGGAACTGGAGCAGGAGAAGGAGGTGGACCTGAAGCACCAACTTTCCCTTTTCCTTTAGCATCTCGTTTCTGAGAACGGATGACATAGTTGGCCATGATCTCAGCTGCAGGAAAAGATACACTGGTCAGTTAAGGCAAAATAACTAAAACAAGGAAAAGACACAACAACAATGCATAATAACGAAAAATCCCTACATAAGCAGGTCGCCTGGTCGCGACGGGATACTCCAATCACATCTTTGCAATGAATGGGAATTCCACCTCGCTCGACAAAGACGCAAAGATTCCTGAAGGTTAGTTGGTCTTCCTCTTCTAGGAAGCCAATTTCTAATTCCTTCAAGGACATCACCCTCCAAAAGTGATCTTCCGTCCAATAGAGAGGAAACAGGGGCTGCTTATCCTTCCCCATCCAGAAAAGGGTGCAATCTTTGGTCCGTGGGATGACCTTGACATAAATGTCCCTATGAGCTTTGAAGGACTCTTCATAGGGGACAAATAGTTGAGGAATCCCGGAACGATGACGGATAGACACCCAATTCTTCTTCGTGGGGCCACGATAAACTCCAAAGATGTATAAGAATAGGGTTGAAGAGCAATGCCAGCCTTGAGCCCAACAGAAGACCTCGAAGGTTTGGAGGAATCCCCAACCGTTGGGATGGAGTTGGGTAGGAGCGAGATGGAGGTGATGCAGAACTTCAATCTGGAGGTCAGAAAAAGGGAACCTAATTTTTAGCTGGTGCCATAAAGACTCCAGCATCATGATATAGGAAACTTCACCCTCAGATGCTGGAGTGCAGATCCTCTCCCTCCTATTCGGAGTAACCAACTTATGGTTCGAAGAGGGATCGGCTTTGACGTCAGTCCCGGGAGTATTGGGCCCATAGTGAAAGCACTTCCTCCAGTGTTTCTCCACTCTCCCAAGCCGGCGACCATCTTTTACCGAGCACTCCTCCCGAATGATATCCTAGGGAACCCACAACATTCCCCAGATATTCTTCAGTTCCAGAAAATCCAGAGGACACTCGACCCGAGGTTTGGAAGTACTAGGCTCTCCTGCCCCTCGCACAACAACTTCAAAATCGCCGATATCAGGAGAAGCCAGTACATCACCAGAGGATCCCGGAGCGCCAGAAGCTACCGGGATGGAAATGTCATCTTGAGCAGACTCCATATCTGCATGATCAGAGAAAGCAAGATCAGATCCCGGGGATGGATGGCTACAAGAAGAAGGAGCATATGCAGGGTCGGATTCAGAATCTAAGGAATGAGTCATAGACGACGGTATAGACTCTTTATCTTCTAAAGAATCCTCGGGATGGGCAGACTCAACCTCATCCCCTACCGGGATGAAATTAATTGGAGCACGACGATATGAACCTTGTTCGACAGACACAGAACTTTCAGAACTACATTCATCAGGAAGATAGGCTGATGCAAGGAGAAGAGCAGAAGGTTCTGGGTTCAAAGTATTGAATGACCCACTCACGCTTTGAGTAACCGATTCACCACTCTCTACTCGTCGCAATACAGGGGATAAAACCAAAAATGGCAAGACTCACAATAATCAAGATTGGCTATGGAGGGCGTACCAGGAAAAGGGTTAGGCTCATTAGAGGACCTATGTTTTCGAAGTCCCCTCGCGAAACTCTCAAGAAGTTCAGTGTCATTCGACCCCGAGGAGGAATTACTCGTCAACACGATAACGTTATCGGCATTTTTGAGAGAAATAAACCCAGGAACTACAACTAAACCCTAAAGGGGGGAAGAATGCAACAGAACAGTCCAAGAATCAGGAAAGAATCGAATAAAGGCACAAATTAGTAAAAAGTAGAAACAATACCTGAAAAATGAAGCGAATATGTTGGTAGAAAACGAGTTTGAGAAACGAGCACGAAGAATGGAAGAAGCAAGGTTTTCAAGAGTTCTCTGTCGAAGGGAATGAAGAGACAAGAAACGCGAAGATGAAGAGTGAAAACTTGAATAAATGAGAAGGTGAAAATGTAACGGATGGAAAGGAAATAAAGTAAAAAACCGTCACATCACCTTAATGGACGTGGGGCCCAAGAACCACGCTAATCATCGCGCACAATACCCAAAATGAGACGCGTGAAACACACGCGCCCAAAAAGAAAACCAACCGTCATCTCGAGAAATTTCTAGAATCACCACTTAACATCCACCTGACATGACAAATGAACTCACCAACCTCTCCCAAGAAGAACTTGACGACTTGGGGGGCAACTGTTGTGGACCAGAATAATAGCATCCCGTATATACGCTTACATGCCGGGTCAAGAAGTCGCCAAATACCATCAGCATCCCGGTAAGTTGGGCGCGGCCTACTAACAAGGCCCAGATGATGAGGATTGGGCCCAGGCAAAGATCCTGGCCCAATACGGACCGCATTAGGTCATTACCTCACTCTATAAATATTATCATAATGCACCATACAAGAGAGGTAAGCTATATTATCACATATACAAAACCCTAATTCACTCACTGACTTGAGCGTCGGAGTGCTTGCAGGTGCACACCACCGCCGCCGGAGCTCAGGACCCGGAAGCTATCCTACTGCCCTCTGCTGACAAAGAAAATCATCTAACTCGTCTTACATCCCCGTAAGGTTAGATCACAACAGTTTTAATATTTACTTTTATTATTGGTAAAACTAAAGTAACCTTACTAATTGATCTATGTGCTCATCAATAGTTAGAAGACAATTAAATTGAGAAAGAGATTCATGCCATCTAGAGAATAGAATATCAATTATCAAAAAATAAAATAAAATAGAATATCAATAAGAACATCATGCTTTCCCAACCAGTTTGTTTCGAAATTACCTTCACGAAGAGTATAGCATAAACTGATATTATCCCACTGTTTGGTTTTAAACTGAGTAATAACATCAACCAATGGATAATTATAAATGAAAAGTATTTTTTTTAACATTTGCAAACAAAGAATTGATCAACTATGTACCGGACACAGTTGTGCCGGTCATAAAGGATAAACAAAAAGTGATTATTTTTTCTTAGTTAGTTTTATTAACTTATCTTGAGCTTAATTGTATTTTTAATCTTTTAATTTTTTTAATTATATAATTTTAATTTCTCAACTTTCAATTATAGGATTTTATCTTCCAACTTTTCTAACGTGTGATTTTAATTTTTCTGTCAATATCCATTAAAAAGGTAACTATCTACACAATAAACCTATGTAATTAACTTTAAATTATATGATCTTAAATTGTACAATTTAATCCTCTATTTTTTTTAATTGCGTAATTTTATTTCCTTCATTTAGTTAGTTATATAGATTTAACTATGCAAATTGGTACTTTTCAACAATAGATAAATAAAAAAGGCTAAAATTATATACTCCTTTTCGTTCATTTTATAAGACACCATCTAAGAGGTTTTCTTGGTCTCTTTTATAAGATATTTTATAGTTTCTATAATATATTTATTGTTTTTTTTCTTTTTTACCTTCATTAAATGTATTGACTATTTCTACTTCTTAATTGTAATTGGCTAACACAATATTCAATGAAGGATAAAAATGATATCTCATACACATTTTGAGGAAACCAATAAAGTTAATTATACTCAACTATTTTTCTTGATCTATGTAATTCAGTTAAAAACATATTACAAATAGGATCGGATAGAGTAATTAAAAGAGTTCAAAGACAAAAATCAAACAATTAAAAATTAAAAAATTAAAATTGCATTGACAAAATTAAAACACAAATTATAATTAAACCTTTATGAATAGAAAATATCATCTTTTTTATTATTTTGGCTTTTTTATAGCTCATATCCATTACCAACAAATGAATAAATGAACATGTCGAGTAATGCTAAAAAGTTGGATGTTGGCATCTCGGTAATGACTGTATGGCTCCTCCTAGTTTTGTAAAAGAGTGAATAATGATTGGTATAATTACGTGAGTATATTCACATCTTATTTACAATTTCTTTAAATCTTGTAAGTGTAAATAAATTGTATGTGTACAGTAAGAATTCACAATACATTTTTCCTTTGTAGGCCATTGGCTGAGTTGATTTCATTTTACTGTTGGAAACCACGCTTTGCCTCCTTTTCCTATTTCATTTCACTCCATCAAATATTAAATATATTTAAATAACAATTAAGAGACGACTTTCTAAAGTATGGTTGCTTTATGTCTTTCAAAAAGGTTATATTCCTCGTTAAGAGTGGTTAAATATTCATTTAAGTTATGAATAACAAAATTACGTTCTATTCATTGTTTTTAACTTTCCTCCTGTCTCTGTATTATTGACAATTTATCATTCTTTTTATATAGGGAAGAACAATTTTATTACGAATAGTATAAATTATTACAAGCAAAGAACAATAAAAACAGAAAAAATAAAAATTATTTCTACTCACAAACTAAACTGTGTGTGCTTAGTAACACTAGCTTATAGCTTATTTAGGAGCTTATAGCTTGTAACTTATTGTCAAGTGGAGGTGTTTGGTAACAACTAAGCTATAAGCTAGCTTTTGAAAGCTAGCTTATGAAAAGCTACTTCAAGTAGCTTATAACTTATGAAAAGTAGCTTTCAATAATTCTTTGTTATTTTACCTAATTTTACCAAACAGAGCCTATCATAAACATATTACTCCCTCCATTGTGAAATATTAGTTACCTTAAAGAATTTCACATGGATTAAGAAGGACAATTAATTTTTATAGAATCTAACAAAAAATACATAGGTAAACTAAATTAATCATTGACTTTGAGGTTTACTCAATAACTATTGGCTATAAAAATAGTAAAAGTGAGAATAGTTAATAAATATAGCATTAATAATGTAAATGTGACAAATATTTTAAAACAATTTTTTTTGCTAAAGTGACTAATATTTCAAGAGTATAAGATTAGAACACCAATCTACATAATTAAAAGAATATTTTTACAGAATTACAAATTCATCACCAAGACCGCAATTTATCGAATGTAAAAATAAGTAAAATGATACTTACACCACAATCTTGGAGAGTAATAAGGAGTATAGTTCTGATGTTTACTGGACAGGCCTAGCAACAAACTTTTCTTCTTCTTTTTTTTCCATTAATGACTATTAGAGATATATAGTTAGTAGATATTTTACCCCTTCTCTTCATGTATATAAGCACTAGTTGTGTTCTTTTTGTAATCACTTTACATTATATCAATAATATCATTTTATATTTTCCCCTTCAATTAGTTTCTCTCACCTTTAGATCATAAATTCTGTTATAGTATCAGAGCAATATCACCCTCTTTGAGGAGAATCTCTTCTGTTGTGCATTAGAGAGAAAGTCTCATTCTCTCTCACGTCTCTTTCTTCCCTGTTCCTCTCTCTCCCTTCACTTTCCCAATTTTTTTCCTTTTTTTCCCTGAGCACTCCAAGAACCTTCACTATCCTTCTCTATTCCTTTCACCCAAAAGAAACCCTTTCTTTTTGAAATCCTAAATTACAAGTTTCATTTTGCGGTTCTGATCATCATCGTCGTCAAGGTGTTTGGTTTCGGCTTTGCAGACAAGGGATTTGCGATATGCTATGCCGGCGTTCTCGACATCGCTTCAGATTTTCATCTTCTACCTTGAGAGAAAGGTGATTTCTTGCGATTCTTGGGTTCTTCAAAGCTGGAGGACATGGATCAAAATCCAGTTCAAAAACCACATTTTTTGCTTCACTCACTAATCTGCAATTTCATTCATTTTTGGTTCCTTCTTGCCGGAGAGTTAAGAAAGATTCAAGAAGGTGCGGTGGTGGGGTTCTAGAGACAGAAAATGACAATCACTAATCTCACCGTCGCATTCAACATTCTTCAAAGCACATCTGCTCCTCTTCGCCGATCTTTCTTTTGAAGAGATTCAGGTTCAATCTGTTAATTTAGTTATAATTGTGTCAACCAAATTAGCAAGCTTGGATCTTCCTCGGTTTGTTTGTTCTCATGCTCAACAGACGTTTGAGAAAACATATAACAGAACTCTCACCCATCTTAGTGATTTTCTACCGGTGGTTGTCACAATCAAGATGTACTCTAGCTTGCTATTTTCATGCTTGTGGTGCCATCGCACTTGGATCTTTGTTGTTCTATGTTTCTTCTTGTTCACTTATTAGGATACTATTGTTGGCTCAGAAGAGTTTTTCCACAACAAATTGATTAGTGTTGCTATTCTAATATTGATTCTTAAGCACGTTTGATAGTTTTCCTTTGCCATTCTTTTTCAGGTCTTCATACTCATTTCTATAAGGATCATACCCACTCCTATCGGGATCCATACCCGTTCATATAGGGATCATACCCATCTCTTTCATGATTTATACTCATCTCTTTGAGGATCTATACCCATTCATTTCGTGATCTATACCCTTAGCTTCTTCTCGGGTCTCCATACCCATCTCTTTCATGATTTATACTCATCTCTTTGAGGATCTATACCCATTCATTTCGTGATCTATACCCCTTAGCTTCTTCTCGGGTCTCCATACCCATTGCTTACATCTCTTGAAGATTCTCTCTACTACTATTGGATGGCTTATAGTTCAAGGTCGAAGATAATTTTTTATGCTTTCAGTCCACATGAAGTTTTTTGTGTTTTTCTTTAGCCATTGTATTTGGTAATTTTTCATTGTATTTTCTTTGCTTTATATTGCTTATCCCAAGCTGTAAGTGTTAGTAACACTTTCAGCTTGCGGGGATATTAGAGATATATAGTTAGTAAATATTTTACCCCTTCTCTTCATGTATATAAGTAATAGTTGTGCTCCTTTTGTAATCACTTTACATTATATCAATAATAGCATTTTACATTTTTCCCTTCAATTAGTTTCTCTCACCTTTAGATCATAAACTCTGTTATGGTATCAAAGCGATATCACCCTCTTTGAGCAGAATCTCTTCTACTGTGCAATAGAGAGAAAGTCTCATTCTCTCTCGCGTCTCTTTTTTTCTTGTTCTTCTCTCTCCCTTCACTTTCCCAATTTTTTTCCTTTATTTCCCTTAGCACTCTCAGAACTTTCACTATCCTTCTCTAATCCAGCCAAAATATAGATACTAAGTAAAAATATTAATGAAAATATTTTCCTTCAATAATATTGTCCTAATCCTAATCCATTGTTTATTGTTTAATAGTAAAAACCAAATTTATACGTTGCAATATCATGGAATGATGATTAATTTTGTTTTTTCTTTCCAGAGTATTATTCAATTATCGGTTGAAGATTAATTTCTATAAAATATGGAGATTTTTTGTAGCTCCCAACAAATATTTTTTATATATAATCAAATTCAATCTCTTATTATCATATTTAAAAAATTTAACTATTCAATAGATATGTTAACATTATTATTTTGTACATACAAATCAACCCACTTAACGTGATTCATTATACTATATAAAGTAATTTATCCAAAAAAAAAAATACTATATAAAGTAAACCTTCATTTTGGTCCGTAAAAAATATAAGTATTAGTGTATTATTAAATATGTCCTTGAAATATTTCTGTCATCATATAAGTCATTGAAAGATTAAATGCGTTACCAAATAGAATTTCGGAAGATCTTTTTTTGCCAAACAAATTCTTCAAAGATATATGTTATCAAATAAGTCATTGAAATATTACATTTGTCACCAATTTAGTTTCGTTGTTACTCTTCGTCCGACAATAATTGAATTTGTATATTCTTAGCTTTAAAAGTGTTGTTAGGAATAAATAGGTACTATGTCAAATACCATCGAGAAGACCTATTTGACGATTCATTCAATTTTTAAAGACTTATTTAATAATGAGGATCATTAAATAATATATTGATAATAAATATAATCTTTTGTAAACTTATTTATTTGATGAGAGTATCATCCAAAAATCTATTTAATAATATTCATATCTCTTAAGAACCAAAGTATGGTTTACTTTACATCAGTATAAGCTAAAAATAATACTATAATAATAATAGAGAGAAGTTCAATAATTATTAGTTTTTTTTGTTGTTAGAGAAAAGTCCAATAATCAACATTTTCATTTTTTTTATCAACATTGTTATTTTTATTGGTGTAAGTTATTTTTATTGCAAACCAATGAAGGTGGAAGAGATTAGCACCATCTCTATTGGGAGTGACACCATCCTTTTTAATATACAAATTTATAGTTCTTAATATAAAGGAATGATGAGATTTCCAAAATAGGGTGGTGTCAATCCCTCTCACCAATGAATCCAGACACACAACATCATCTTTCTAGGCCCAAAAGAAGAACAAAGAAGTCCATTTTGATCAGACCCATATTATTTTACTTATTTTTGTAACCTTTTATTTCTTTTCTTAGGTCACAGTTTTTTTTTTCTTGTAAAAAAAAATGTCCACCACAGATTCTCATGGCACCACACATTTTTTTCCAAAATTTCTCTTTGTTCAAATTATTAGAATCCATAGTTTACTTGGTCACTAAGATTTTCAGAACCCACAGTTCACGAATTATCAAAATTCGTCAATTCAACAACATTGAATTTGAACTATGGATTCTCAAAATCCGTTTCTTTTAAGTGTAATATTATTTCACTCGAATTCTCAGAATTCGAGTGATGGGTATTTTTTTAAAAAAAAAACGTGTGATGCCTATCAAAATATGTGTGGTGAAAAAAGTGTACGTCAGCCCTTTTATGGTGAGAGAGATTGAGACCACCCAAATTTAGATCCCACCATCCCTTTATATATAAGAATCATAAATCTATACATTAAAAAAGATGATGCCATTCTCAATAAGGATGATACTAATCCCTTCCACCCCTTTTATTACAAGCCAATGGATCCAAATCCACAACATCAGCTTTCTAGGCCCAAGAGAAGAACAAAGAAGCCCATTTTGACCAGACCCAAATTATTATTATTGTTGTGATTAAATCTGATATTATGTTTTAAGATTATTTATTCTTTTTTTTTAAAGCTGCACTCCATCAACCTATTACTTAAAATTATGTTTAGAACCATTAAGTTACTTTGAAGTAGAATTTTTTTAACTTAAAGGAATTTTTTTATTATAAAATAAGCTTTCAACAAACTTCCAGGCCTAAACAAGCTTTAAAAAAGATTACGTTAAATCTTGATATTATTGTTGTGATTAAATCTGATATTATGTTTTAAGATTATTTATTCTTTTTTTTAAAGCTGCACTCCATCAACCTATTACTTAAAATTATGTTTAGAACCATTAAGTTACTTTGAAGTAGAATTTTTTTAACTTAAAGGAATTTTTTTATTATAAAATAAGCTTTCAACAAACTTCCAGGCCTAAACAAGCTTTAAAAAAGATTACGTTAAATCTTGAAAAATGGATTATATTAGGCTCAGGTCTCTGACTTAAAAAATAAGTCAATATCATATCTTATAAAACTTAACTCAGTCTATTTTATTTTCATCCCTAGCGAAAGTAGAAGAGGAGTAATGTGGTTAGATGTAAGAAAAAAAATAGATCAGAGTTATTTTTTTGGTCAGAAGAGATAAGAGTTTTTATAAGGGTGTTTGAAAATTCAAAAATAAAACTAAAAAACTCCAGGTGGTGTCGAAGAGAAAATGGGTGGTTCAATTGAATGGATCTTGCTTTCTGTTTTTGTTCAATCAATGGGCCTTTTTGAAATCTGATAAATGGGCCTGTCTTGAACTAATGGATTTTCAATGACACAATCCCAGTTAAAAATGTAATTACCCTATTCCGGATATCCGGAAAGGTGAAAATAGAAAAATAAACCACTTTTATTTTATTTTATTGATAACACCGTTTAAAAAAGAATAACCTTGCTTTCAACTAAGTGATGTCAACTCTAATGTCCTCGGATGAACCGTCTTTTGCTCATTTGCCCGTAAAAAGGTTCAATAGAGTGAATGTATGTGACAGTCACTAAAAACAAAAAGAATCGACGAATAAAAAAAGTTTTTTGGGTCGATATTAGGATAACTTATTTTTGGAATATGATAAAGCATTGTTTTTGGTCGATATTAGGAATTTAGGATAACCTATTTTTTTTGTGTCGATATATATTCTTTTTGGTATTTGAAATGAAGAGATTTTTTCCCGGTATTTAATAAGCTTTGGAATATGCCAAATTGAGCAGTAGGTCTAAAGTAAAAGATCCTGATCCCTAAAGCCTATGTTGGAAGTCCATCTTCACATTTATTGAATCCATTTCAATTTCCACTTTGTTCCCAAAAGCAAAGTTTGTGGTTTAGTATCAACGTGCACCACGCACGGCCATATTAATTAATAAAAATGTATAATTATTAGGTAAATGATATTTAGTGCTTTAAAGACAATATCTAAGAGTCTAAGGCAATATAGTAAAAATATATTGAAATACGTAATTTTTTATATTTTCGAGAGACGAAACAATATGCTCTTATGATTATTTTTCTACTTTTAGTAACCTTAACTAGTGCTCTTAAGACACTGTATATCAAGACCCTAATTATTATTCTAAAATTTGAACTTTAGCGATAATTCAGAATCAAAAGTCCTCTTACGCCTATAAAGACATATCGTGCATCAAGTTTGCAGACCAGACATTTGCAAGTGACCTACATCAAGATTGATCAAGCTCTTATATCGTATTAGATTTGAATTTTAAACTTAATTTATTTTCAAAAGATAACTCATAAGAAAAAAAATTTGTTACACTATTATATCTTCTTAATATTCCTAATAGTTGATGTGAAACTTTTCACATTTTAACATCTTAACAATTATTATTATGCCGAGAAGCTTTATTATATATATATTTATTTACTAATAGTCAAACAAATTGCAACATTTATGCTAATTATATTATATTTATTTAGTATTAGCCATACAGATTAATTGGGGAACACAGAGAGACATATATGTTTGTGTGGATATCTGGGTTCAATTCCTGGCTAATGTATTTTTCTATGAAAAAAAATTATATTTATTTACTAATTTTCTATATAGTGCATGGATGAAGGTAATTTTTATTGAAAAATTCCATGCATCCTTCTTCTTCTTAATTTAAGAGATTTTAGCCTGCACTATGTGAACATTTTATAACATTATTTAATATTTTTTGACAACTTCTCAGGTATTAAATAAAATTTAAAAGAATATACAAAAAATAATGAAAATATTTTTAGTAAATAAATTACTACTCAGTTGATTGGTATTTAAATAAATTTTTAAGTGATAATTTATTTCTGAATATATATTTTTTTTTTCTTTTTAGTTGATGAGCAGAAAACCTTCTTTGCCAGTTCAAAGGCAATTAGCTAGATTCAAAAACTACTTATTGATTGAATGAACATTCTGTTGTTTCTAATCATTAACACTTTTTCCCCCTCTGGTTTAGGATAGGTTTGCTACTTGGAACCTTTCTCCTTTTGATCTGTTTTATTCAATAATCACTCCTATATATATGAAGCTTTTTAGCTGTTTTCATGTTCGTAAAATAAATAATTTAGTTTAATTGGTAATACTAAACTTTTCTCTAAGTCACTGATACAAATAAAAAATAAGAAATGTGAACAAATAAACCTCTATCTAGTAACGCTGGTTGAGTTTCATGAAAAGGCAAATTATGACCTTCTCAGGTACAAACATGTAATGAAAAATAAACACAACCATTCTTGATTTTTTAAGTTAAATTTATTTATGACATATAAGGAGATACCAATATATTAATTTAATGATCATAAAAAAAATATTAGTTTAATGTAGTGATGATTGACATTGTAAAAAAAAAAAAAAAAAACCCTACATATTGTACCAAAAAAATGAAGTGATGTGTAGCCTTGTTGTTTTTTTAAGTGACAGCCGGTGAATAATCATTTCAAGACATAAAAATAATTATTAATGTAAGTTTTGTGATCTTTCAATAAAATCATTTGTATATAGGTCAGACTTTGAACTGCTGTTAACATATTTAAATAAAACAATAATTATTTAGCAACTTTTTGAGTGTTAACTTTGTTTTTAGTTTAATTTACTATTTCAATTTTTAAGAAAAAAAATGAAAAAAAGGAGAGGATTTGATTGCCCATAAGAAAAGATGGGTATGTATCTCTATCACAATGTGTGTCCCTATGTTTTTTCCTTGAGGCACTCTACTCTATCTAGTGCACATGAGCATTAGCATGAGCATGAGCATACATAATAAAATTAACTTTGACATATATACATATTGCAAATGAATTTTGAATTATAACAAAGTAAGGGCCCTCTCATCCACCACCCTACATTTGATAGTAATATTGACCCTTTTGGTTCCCCATGCATCATTTTGTTTCCATCATTTCTTTCAAAAAGCCTATACCCAAATTACTCTACCATTTCTTTTTTGTTTATTTACGATGTGTTTAGTCAATAGTCGAGAACTTTTATTTTAAAACAAAGAAATCATCCAAATAAGAATAAATTTTTATAACAAAATTTTCTATACACATAACTAAAATTTAATTCTTAATTAACATGTTTAAAAGACCTAATTATTTTTTAATTATGTCAAAAATCCTTCTGTCGCTCCAACGCTCCAACTACTGTAACCCATAATAAAAAGATTGCTAGATCATGCATTACCCCCCACTCAACCATGCCAGAAATTGCAATATGAGTTTGAAAGCAGGTTAGTTATTTTATTTTATCCAAATAATCCAATGTGATTTTCAATATATTAAAGTAAAGGAAAAATAAATTATAAAAAAAAATCATATTTTTACTCTAGCATTGCAGCTTAGATATGTTAATTTATATTATATATAGTTGGTATTACTTTGTAACAATTTGTTTAACTTTTTATCCAAATCCAATGAGTTTTGTATCTCAATATATAGTATGTTTGGTAAGAATTAGAGGTATGTTTAAATAAGATCTTGATTGAATTTCTTGGATTTTATAATTTTAGATTTTAATACTTCAAAAGTAAAAGTAAGATTTTTTTATATTTTTCATTTATCATTTGTAAATAGATATTCAAACATGCACTACAACATCAAGTTATTAACTTTTTAATTTGATTTAAGTGAAAAATAATAAAATGAAACAAAATGATTTTTTATAATTGAGTGTCCATCATATCATATAATCCAACTGAGAAGTATATTGAACTGAAGAAGCATAAAGTATGGAGTATTTCAATAAATTCTGTTCTGTTATCTCGTTCTGCTTTATTTTATCTAGATCTATCAATCAATCTAAAGATAACTTTTCCCCCCGCATTTCATAAGATATATCTCTCTCTTGCATTTTACATTATATAATGTTATTATAATATTATATCAGCTTCAAAAGATGTGCCTGATATATTGCATGGTAAATTTTTATGTTCAGTTCGTCTAGATTCTGCCTCCAACACCAAGAAATGAAATTAAATATATTAGATTAATAAGATTTCCATGACTTTCTATGTTTGATCATTTGATTGGATAGATAATATATATTTCATTACTCAAATCAAGCTTCAAATTATTTAGAGGTAATTAATTAAGATCAAATCTGTAAAAACCAGGGATTGATCCATGTATGTGCTTCTTTTTTCGTCAGAGTTCTCAATTCATCCACCATTAACGGACTCTGATTAACATTTAATATTTGTTTGTCACATCATCTATATATATTAAGTTAAAGAGGAAGAAATTATTAGGTCTATCTATCTGCATTTAATTTGCTTACTTTTAAAGTTCTCAAACCCCTAATTAATCAAACCACCTTCCACTATAACACGAGCTTGTCTTGCATGAGTATCAGGAATCATTAAAAATTAATTGGTACTCTACCTAATTTAATCACATTTCCTCGTACAACTTTAATTTCAACTTACAAAACCAAACCCCAAACTCTGAAAATTCAAATAACTAGGAAAAAATAAAAAGAAAAAATCTGACACATCCCCAACATGGATAATGTATACTGTATAGATATATATTTGATTAGATATAAATGAATCATAGAAGACAATTGACTTGTATGTTATATCCATTTATTTGTGTTTGGCTTGGCTTTCTCTCCTTGTCATCTCTACCATCTAACTACTAATTTTGGAATGAACAGTTTAGATCAAAATGTTTGATGAGAAGTGAAATGTATTTATAAAAGTTTGAATTGAGGAGTTTTTATTTAAAATTTTACTCCTGAACCACCATACTAATCTGTTTGACATGAGAATAAATAATTGAGATTAAAGTCTAGTTGAATAATTTAATAAAAATATGATTAATAACAATAAGTGATCAATTCAGTAGACAATTTTAATCTATTAAAATGAAGGTTTAAATCATATCAAATTAAGGCATGAGACCACAAAGTTACTTGGAAGGTTTATTAATTTTCAGTATGAATGTTCCATCTCTAAGGTCAATAAGGCTGATAATTGCATCTCAAATGAAACCATTGATGACATGTTAAGCCTAAAATCACGGCATAATTTTGATTAAGCCACTAATGGTGGACACATTATTTTCTTTCTTTTCTGCACTCTAAAACAAAGTTCCAAAAGATAAAACAGTAGATAAAATTAAATAAGACAAGCCAACATTCCAAACTGTACAAACAGAGAATTTGAAAAAAAAAAAAAGTATTGAAATGAAAGCCAAGAGTTCCAACAAGCAAAATCTAGTAGATTTTCCTTTTCAATACCTTCGAATCCAACATGAACCAATTAATAACAAACAAGAGAAAATAAAATAATATACACACACAACACAACACACACTATGATCAGATCAGATCACAGAGAAGCATTTGAAATTGGTGTTCCTCTTTTGATGTTATCCATGTTGGTAGTTTCATACACAGGCAAACCACTTGAATAATATCCCAAATCATAGTTTTGCAACTCAAACAGATCAGAACTTGAATCACTTTCTGCACCTTCATCAGCCTCATTGAACTTCCTAATTCCCTTTTCTTCTTCTTCTGAGTTTTTCTCCATCCATATCATATTCCTATGATCTTTCTCAACTAACTCATTATTCCTTTTATAACCACCATCCAACAAACTTGTCTCTCTCTTTTTCTTGTCATCCCAAATCTCACTTTCCAAAGTGGTTGTGGATCTCACTTGTCCAATGTTATTACACTTTGATGAAAAGGAAGAAAGTGCTTGTTTGTGATCTGACAAGGTTCTGAATTCCTTCTTGGTTGGTGTTTGAACTACATAAGGAGGTGTTCTGAATCCAGAACTTAAGGAAGAAGAATAGTATAAGGACTTTGAAGAAACAGAAGAAGAAGAATCTGTAGTGCTTGAACTTCTGAAGTGGCTAATGCTGCTTCTTCTCCTCCTTCTTCCTCCTCCAGGACTCTCATCTTCATGATCCTTCATGGATTGTGTGGTTGACTTTGACTTTTTCTTCTTGGAAGCTGATTGGCTGAAAAGAGAGTTCAAGAAACTTGCAAGTCTTCCACCTGGTGAACTTGGTTGTTTCTGTAATTTCTTCTCTTTCATGATTTGTTTCTCAACTGAATGGAATTGTTGTGGAAGCAAGCTTCTCATTGGCATGTCTAAACTGATTCTGCCTCTGTGTTGTCCTCCTCCTCCAATATTACTATTACTATTACTATTATTATTAAAATGTCTTTCTTCTCTCATGATCATCTTCTGTGTGAAATTGGTTGAGCCAATAACTTCATGGTAGCCTGAGAAGTACCTTGCTGCTTCGAACACGTCGAGCTCGCCGGAGTCGTTTCGCCGGTGGAAGGACTTCTTGTGACTAGTACTCATTTCTGGGTCTATTAGTCCTGCTATGGACATATTTGAAAGTTTTGGAGAAAAGGGTGTTGAAGGAGTTTTTTAATTTATTTTGGGAATTTGGAGCGTTAAGTAGTGTGGATAATGTAACAAGAGGGAGGGCTATTTTAAGGATGTAATAAGGAGAGATCAAAGGGGTTTGAGAAATGATTGAGAGTAGTGACATGGGAGGGAGGGTCAGTTTAGAATATAATCAATAACCATAATTTTATATGATGAAGGAGTTTTTAAGGTTTTTGTGTGGGTCTGATGTTCTTATCTCATTTACTCTCGTTATCAAATAAGAAATTGATAATTAAAAAAAAAAAAGGTTAATTTGACTTATTGTAATTTATCTTATTTGTGTTTTAGTATAAAAGCTTTTTAAAGTTACATGTGTGTTTTATTTTCATGTACTTATAAAATGTAAGTTTAATACAAAGTCACAATTAGCAACAGTTTTTGATTGATGTAGCGATGATTTTTTAAATTAATGACGATTTCAACCATAGATATGTAGTAAACCACGCATTTGAAAAGTACAAAGGAAAAATTGTCCACTTTAAAGTTTTTGATACTAAAACACACATAAACTAAAATACATAAAACTAAATTATAATTAATCCAAAAAGAAAAAATTAACTAACAAGAAAAATAAAGTAAATTTAAAATTATGTGTTGATTGGAAAGACAGAAGAAAGAAATCAGAAAATTGGTACAGGTGATTAGGACTTTTGTGTGAGACCTCAGACCCCACATGATGTAAATATGTGGGAAGGGGATGGGGGTATAAGTGGAAAACAATTAATTTTGATCCTTCTCTCATCTCTCAGTGTTAAAATTAAAACCAGAGGATTTAATTTGTTAGGGATTGTGGGGAGCAAAGAGCTGTGTTTCCTTGGATTCTATATGCTTCTATTGGTTTGAGTGGGAATTTGGTGTCAAGTGCTTGTTTGCTATGATACCATATATCCTATGGTCATGACCATAACCATGTATATGTCCATATAATACACTCTAACATTGTTTACATACATGTTTACACTTTACATCATTATTCAAATAGAGGGGCAATAATTATTATTGAGATCCCACCATTATTTTGAGGGCTTCAAAGTCACTCTATAACAAATTAAAAGTAATTGCTTGGCAAGTAATTTCTTTTGACTAGGATAGATTTACTATGGCCCATTAATATCTCTCTGCCTCCTCTTTTAAGTAGTTTTCATAACAAACCCTTTTTCATCATAGTAAATCTATTAGTAGGTGTTAATATTTCAAATTCCAACCACTGGCAGGTTCAAATACAGATAATAATCCATGATATTTGTCATTCAAGTTAAATTAGCAGATAAAAAGTCCCATGTCATGTAAAACTAAGGACTAGTTTAAATTTTTTTATGTTTTTATTTTTATGATTTACTTTTAGGAATAATTACAAAACTGTTACTTTTTTGTGTTTTAAAATTTATATTAAAAAACACTTAAAAACAAAATTTTCTTACATTCTAGTATTTCCTATATAAATTTCAGTAAATGTGAAAAGAAAACACAAATTACCAGACACAAAACTACTAAAAAATTCATCATATAGAATTGGAAGGTAATATGTCATGAAGTCCCACCAAAGGAGCAAAGAATAATGGTGGAGTAGCCTTTTCCATTGCAAAGAACTTTAAGAACTACACATGCATGCTTACTTACTAGAATAATCAACTTTAATTTTATTCTTTCTTTCTAGATACCAATGTAATTAGAGACAATAGATCATTAGGCCCATAAACCAAATGACCATTTTTAGGTGTTAATGATGTTGGAATTGTCACTATCTCACTTAAAAATGTATTATCTTTTTTTAATTTCCAAACAATTTCATCCGAAAAATAACAATATTTCAAAAAGTGATGTCATTTTTCAAACATATTATTTTTCATATCAAATCGTTTAAAAATAAAAAAAATAGTGTCATTCTCAAATGAAAGATAATAACGATTCCAATATTCAAAAGTACAGAGTGGTCACAAGAATGGGTGTGTGTGGGCACTAAGAGAAGAGTACGTGTAGCATAACCATAAGAACCAAAAGAGACACACCAACGGATGTGCATTAAAGCCATATATATATATATATATGGGCTACCAAATATTGTTGTGTTCAGTTAGTCAAGCCCATTCATGGGTTCTGATCATGACAGTTCCATTAACATCATCTAGTCTAGTCAATTCTTTCTGCTTAATTATATATATTGCAAGTTAACAGTCCCATAACAGGTTTAGTGGTTCAGAATATTTTAAGTTGTAATTTCTTAGTTCAAATTTATATTATGAGTATGTAATTTTCTTTGACCCATAAAGAAATATATTGAAAGTTAACGGTCCCTCTTTATTTTGTAGTCACCTCATTGTTAGTTAGTAACAGAAATATTCTCTTTTTATTTCAACATCTCAAATGCTATAAGTTAGGGTTTTACATTTATCAAGTTGTATATTTGAACTCTGACTTATTTTTTTTTGAGTGAAGTAAAAATAAATTCTTCAATCAAATTTCTGAGTATGAGTTTTTTTTCTTTTAGAATTTGATACAATCTTCTCACCTTAAAATTCGAATACGAAAAAGAAAAAAAAAAGAAGTCATTTTTCCAATGGAAAATGTGATGGTACCACTTGGTATGGTAGAGTCCTTGGGCACCACTAGTTTTGAAGTAGAAAAAACATATTTTTGTTAAATGGAAACTTTAGTGTTAAATGAAATCAAGCAAAGGTAAGGGCTATAATAAGAATAAGTGGTTGTGATTCTTGTAGGTACTACTAGACCATAAAAAAATCAGGATAAGTAACCATCAAAATCCTTGGCAAGTTCCATTTAGATTAGATCACTAGTTAGCTAGCTAGGTCCATTCTATAGAATAAGACTCATGGAAAGGACATAAAACTTAAAAGCATGGCATAGTGCATATGAAGAAGCTACAAAATTTAACAATCTACCCAAAATTGTGTGCATTGGATGCTCTTTGTTGCCGGCATTTTGGAATGTGTTAGGTTATTATTTTCTTTAATTTGCTATAAGTCTCAAGAACATATGAGGCCAAGGTTATTATGGTATGCAGATTTTATTGCTCAATTATTGGTGAAGCTCAATGCAAGACCACATAATACTTTAGGAGAAATTAAAAATTGTTCACTTAATTAGCTAATAGGGTTTATATCCTTT
This sequence comes from Cyamopsis tetragonoloba, assembly GCA_037177725.1. Classification (NCBI taxonomy): domain Eukaryota; kingdom Viridiplantae; phylum Streptophyta; class Magnoliopsida; order Fabales; family Fabaceae; genus Cyamopsis; species Cyamopsis tetragonoloba. Next base: position 7,771,417 of record CM074120.1, on the reverse strand, counting down.
GCCTCATATCTTAGCTCCATGAATGACCTAAGCCAAATAAAAAAGACAATGGTCACATCGACATTAATTTCTTGTATCACGTTAATGTGTCATTAGTTAAATTTGTACATATTAATTAAAAATAACATATTTCAAGTTATACATAATTTTTAATTAATGTGTATAAATTTAACGGAAAACATAGAAATATGATAAAGGAAATTAACACGAAAGATTTCAATTGATTGGTTTAGATGAATGAAATCCAAAGCTAGTTGTAGCACTAGATATTGTGTGGTGATGTTGCAATGCAACACTATAGTGTATCATCTTCTTCATCCTCATCTAAAACAGAAAAATATTTCTAAATCTTGGAAGATACACATGTTTGGTTGCTTTCTTTAAATGTACACCATGAATTCCTAAAGTGGTGTTCAATGGACATGGTTGCCCCTAGAGTCTCATCTTTAATTTTAACTCTATGTTTTGTTTGGTTTCCTTGACCCTTTTCACAAAAACGACATTGGATCATAATTTAATCACTGAAGAGTGGAGTTTTGGTGGGTTTCAGATTTATTGTAGACCCAAAGAAAGTCCCAGTTCAGATGTTATCAAGGCTTTTATTAAAGACTAAAATTAAAAACACTTATTCAACATTGATTATATGAATTCTACTTGTTTTAGGCCCATCAAGAGCTTCAAGTGCCTCACAAAGGACCATTTTGTGTCCCTACAAGAGAAAAGCTTTGCTATTGGCTGCAGGGACAGTGTGGGACTTCACAACCCTAAACTCCTTAGCCCAAAGTCTAATTCCATATTTATTGGGGTGGTCGATATTCGCGTCACACCTTATTTTTAACTAAAAATAATTTGTTTACTGTTTCGAATAAGTTTTTTTTGAAAAGGGGTATTGCATCAGATATCAATGACTCCTGATGATTTATTATGAGAAGGATGATTTCAATCTAGAATAAGGCTTCAATAATACTAGAATAAAAAGATAGGATGAGGAAGTGAAAGAGGTTTGCATATATGGGTACAAGAGAATGTGGAAGGAACATGAAACTTAACAATCCGAAATAAATCTAAGGCAGAGTAGTGCTTTGTGCAGTTGGATTTTTGCATAAACAATGTTCTTGGACAGTTTTTCTTTTTCAACTTTTTAAGATGTTTTCAACAAACGTGGCCATATTAGCTTCATACATAGTGCTTTTCTTTTTTACTCTTGGTAATTAAAGATGTCCCTTTACCTTTAGAAATTAGAACCGTTGATGCATAAATATCTAATTCCAATTAATCTCCAAAAGGTAATGTATGAATGTTTATTGGCCCTGTTCTAAACTTAGCATGCCCCAATGCCACGTGTATGCTCTTATCAACTATAGGTCATAAATAAATGGCTTCATGTCTTTCTTAGCTCCTTTTGCACAAACATCTCAATTCACATAACATTTTTCTTCATTCATTGAGAGCTAGTATATCAAGTTTTGTGTGATCCAAAGCACATGAGCAACATGACCATACAGGCCAAAAAAAAGCTCATGAGCACCAATGGTTTTTTTTTTTTTATAGGCAAATACTCACATACCTATTATACATCCTAAACTAAATTATTCTCCTATTCTCCTTTGTCAAGATTCGAACCAACGGTTCTGTGTACTCAAAGCAGTTGCTTTTTCTCATATAAAGGAAAAAAATCTAAAAGGATATTATAAATCATAATATCTTAATTTTAATAGATATAAAATAAATTTGCTGTTCAACCAATTAAGAATTTGTATAATATTCTGTTTTTACCAAAATCACTTTTTAATGGGTTTTGATTAAAGTTAAAAATCGGATAATTGCGATTTATGTGTATTTATATATCTCAACAATTGATCTAATCTTTAACTCTCCCGGTTTTTGTATTTTTTTAGCTTCTCATTCTACAAAATTCTAAATCAAACCTCTGAAGTTTACACGTACTACATTTATCTCCTTCTTATTTTTAAAATGTCTTATACGAATGAGTAAGTGTAATGTGTCAAACAGAAAGTGTAATGGAGTTTCAAGCGGGGTAAGTGTCATGGAATATGTAATGAAATTTCAAATATTAGAAGAGTAAGTGTAATGTCTTAAATGAGGTAAGTGCAATGAAATTTCAAACCAGAAAGGTTTGTGTATTTTTTTAAAACAGAGAGTAAGAAGTGTAAACTTTAGGGGAGATTGATATAATAAAGGCTTAATTGCAATTTTAGTCCTCTTGTTTGCATTTTGGGAGATTTTGGTCTCCCAAGTTTCAAATAGGTGATTTTTTTGTCTCTCTTGATTCTAAAACGGGCGAATGTTGTCTCTTCGTTAGTTTTTCTTTCAAATTACCTGTAATTAGAGCTGGGTAGACGAACTGAGGCCCGCTGACCGGTCCGCGGGTAAATGGGTTGGGCAAACTTGGGCTACTATAAATGAAGACCATATAATTTGTGGGCTTAGGCGGACATGTCTATTAATCCGCGGGTTAAACGGACAAATCCGCAGACCTCACAAACTATCCGTTTATTTATTATTGATTTTTTTTTCTTGAAATCTATAGCCCAACCCAAACCTCCCTTTTGTAAAAAAAGAAAAAAGAAACCCTAAAGTACTGTAAACTTAGTTTAGAATTTGCTTGGTGTTGCTTATTTTTTATATTTGAATATGTTAAGACTTTTATTTGGATGTTTAGACTTTAATTTCTACTTGGTATGTTAAAACTTTTTTAATTTTTTTGAATATTTGGATTGTACTACTAATTATTGAGATTTAACAGAGACTTTGAATGTTTGTACTATATCACTTTGAAATTTATATTTTAAATGTCTAAGATGTTAAACATTTTATGTACTTTCTTTAAAATATTTTTATGTAAGTTTTAGTAATTTAGTCTATAGAAAAAAAAAATCTGGAAAAAAATTGCAGAAAGGAAAAAGTTATGTGGATATCTGCGGGCTTTGCGGGCGGACATGAGCTTCGATTTTTGCAGTCCGTTTATAACACGGGTTTATACGGATTACCCGCTAAGCTTGCAAATCGATGCGGAGCGAGCGGACGGCCTGTGTACCCAGTTCTACCTGTAATTTTTAGCAAATTTAGTAACAATTTTCCTTTAAATTAATGGCGGAGGGACCGAAATCATTTACAGATATAAAATTTTCTGAAAAATATGAATTTAGTTACAATTTTTTTTCTAAATTAGCATCAAGCTTTAAATTGTTTACTAAAAATAATTAGGAGAAAAATTGTGGCTAATTAATAGTTTTTGAGAATACATTCTATCATTAAACGATTTTAGTCCATCATGGCACTAAATTGATTAAAAATCAAAGATAATTTAATAGAAAAATTAATGGAGGGATCAAAATAACCCGTTTTTTAAATAAAGAAGACCATAATACCTGTTTAAAACTCGGAAACCAAAATCACTCAAAATAAAAACAATCAAGACTAAACTTCAATTAATCCTATAATAAACGTAATAAGAGAATTGTTTTTTTCTGTAGAGCGGATTGTTATCTATGAATCATGATCTGTGAGACTATGACTATTGGGCCTTTAATGGCTATAATCCTTTTTTGTCAAAATTATGGCTACAATTTGAGCTAACCTGCTCAACTTGGGTTTGCCGTCTGGTGATTGCTTTTTACACCACTATCACTGATTTCTTAGGCAAATGATCCAATTTTCGGCAACTAATTTTTTGAAATGATATTTTGTAATTTTTTTTAAAAAAAAATTGGTTTATATGTTGTTCAAGTTGTTGATTTCTGTCTTGTAAAGCCAGCACAACTGAAAAAAACATATATGTGTGTGTTTGTGGTACAGGGTTCAATCCCTTATTTAGTAATTTTCTTGTAAACAAAAAAAAGAAGTTGTTGATTTCTACCTAATCTAAAAATTAGTTTATGCTGGGTTTTCTTTGAACAAGCATGTCATGTTATGTATTATTTATTTGAATGTTCTTGTATTGCTCTTTGTATTAACCTTTATGTAAGTACCGATAGGCTACAATTTTGGACTTATATGAAATTTACTTTATTTTGACCAAAATAAATTATTTTCAGAATTTATTTTAAAAGTCGCACTAAAAAAATAGTTTTCAAAGTGATTTCGAAAAATTAGTTTCCAAAAGTGAAATAAAAATGATAATAGCTACCTTGCGCTTTCTATATATTGAGATCTTGTGGATATTTCTTAGCAGTTTTTTTTTTTTTTTAAAGTTCATAAATTCCAGTTGAAATTAAGGAGCAATCATGATGTATATATGTTTATTTGCTACATTTGGATTTTGGGTTATTTCTATTCTAAAGCACCTGCTCCAGAAAAAAAAGTAGAGAATATCCAAAATCAGTGGAATCTGCAAAGCTGTTCAAGCTGTCTTTCTCTTTAATTCTTTTTCTCAATTTATTAGAGGTTTTGTTGGCTGGAGTAGTAGACTGTTGTTGCACATTCATCTTAGGCACATTTAATTACGTTTTTTATTACAAGTAAAAATGTTTTTAAAAAAATAAAATAATTTCATTTGTGTCAAATTTGCTTTAAAATTGAAAACTATTATCAATAAAATTAATTTTACATTATTCTAACATAAAAACAAACAGACTCTTGTTAGATTGAATCCCATCCCCTTACCACATATCAGAAGTACTTTTAGCAAAGACAAGCATGCATGGTACAATATTATCAGTATTCTTATGGCACTACATACTTGACAATATTATTCAATATATAGTTCTATTTTATTTTATTTTCAGAAAAGGAAAGCTAACTTAACAATTATTGTTTTTTTTTTTCCAAACCCTAATTCTTTTTGTATTTTATTAAATTATTTATCATATTTTTGTAATTCTTTATTTTCACATTTCAATTTAGAGTGTGAAATGGTTAATTATTTCTGCAATATTAATTATTGTTTATTTTTGGAGGGAGGGGGATGTGAGAATGAAACAGTATGAATACTGGTTTGAGAGTGAAGGGTATGAAAATGGGAGCGTAGGATAAGGATATATAGAAGTGATTGACAATATATATAATGATAATGTAATGTTGAAAGGAACGTAACAGAAGTGAAATGGCAACCAATGAAATGTCGACAACTGCCTCTGCGACCTTTCAATCCATCTCACTCGTTTCTTACCATATTCATCATTACTCATTATTCATTCACCCCTAATTTAATTACTCACTAAAATAAATCTTAGTTACATGAATTATTAATATCTGTACTTACCCTTCTAGGCCGTGGCTTACCATGGTCAACACCACAAAGTCAAAGTTCAAGATCAACACGTAGGATAAGGTTGAGGTTCGACCACAACACCACAGTCGAGGATTGGACTTGGTCTTTTAGTATGAAAAACTAATGAGAAAAAAAATTGTTGAAAAATTTGTTAATTTGTGAAATCTTTCATGTCAATCAAATGTAATTTTCCTTTGAAAAGAAAAAAAAAAAACTTTGATAAAGACATGGGCAATGCACATCATGCATTGGTAAAGACTTAACATTCATCAGGTAGAAAATTCTTTGCATTTGTTCCTTTTATGTCTGCTTGCTGGTTTAATTTGGAGAAAAGTTATGCTCTGGATAGGAGTGATTTCAGTTCTTTCCTTTTTTTTTGAAGTCTTAATTTTTAATGTTGAGGAGTTTCTTTATTGGAAAATTAGGTAAGAAAAGAGGATTCATTATCTGGTTTGAGTAATTCTTACTCTCCTACTCAATCTTCTTAAAAATTTTTTTATTTACTTATTAAATAATATTTTCAATATTTTTTATATTTTCAAGATTGAAAGTGTATTTAATTTTATATTTTATATATAATAATAGAAAGATAAATAGGAGGATTTGTAGGAAGCTATAACATTACTCATCTGATTTTATGTCATTTGGTCTCTTTGGTTATATAAGAATGCGATTATTTTTAAGTCTGAATAATGAGATATCCTTCTTATATTGGATCAAATTAAAACTCATTTCTTGAGTTATTTCTATGGTAACGGGAGAATTCTTGTAATTTTTTCGATTGGTGTAATTACCCTTTAAATTGTATAAAAGGATAATTGTTCTGTTTAGATATGTTTACTATGTATTGTTTCTAGTTTGAGAAAATCTTGTATCCAAACAAAGTTCAATAAAATTCCTTGGCTTATCAAAAAGAAAAAAAAAAGATAAAAAGAGAGTGTGTGTAACAAGATTAACCAACCACTCATCAATATGATGCACTTGTATTATTCCCTACCTCCCATGTTTCAAAAGATATTCGAAAGCAAATTATGCCATCCAATGCATCAACGACACTTTAAGGTTTAAGCTAATGAAAGTGAAACGGGGTTATGAATCAAATGTTTTCAAGTCACAATCTTATGATGCAAAGGGTATCATGCTATCTTAAACACACTTTACCACAATACCAATTCTTGTTTAGCTTAAAAATGGTAAGGTTTGACTACTTTCTTTTGTCTAATTCTGAATGATTACAATTTGCTGCTTTTTTGGTATATACTTACTACCATTGCTAAGTGCTAGCTAACACATCAAATTTAAACAGTCACCTCACAAGGCCTCAATTTACAAAAATTGAAAAGTTGAAAAAATGAGTACTAGTGATGAATGAAAAAGCCATTAGAGGAGGAAAAAGCAAATAAACTAAAGTGAAAGTGAATGCACCACCAACAGAGGCCCTCCCCTATGTCCACGGTTTCTACATAGCCCCATCAATCTATTCACATTAAACAAGGAACAATATTAGTGTATAACTAACAGTATTAACAAAAAAATTATTTTTGGTATAGTAGAAAAAAAAAATGAAACTAAAAGTTGCATAATTGTATTGTTGTGTAGTGATCACTACTCTTAAACTAATTAATGATGTTGACAAAAAAAAAAAAAACTCAACTAACGATATGATCTCTTTCTCAATTTCTTTTAATATAGGAGCAAACTTGAACAAAAAAGCATCAAGGACATTGCAAAGTTTAACTTGTCTGATTTTTATTGGAAAATTGTGTTTGACTTTGACCTTGTATATATGTTATGATTCACTTTATAAACCCAACATTGCAAAGGTGTACAAAAATAAGATGAAACAAAAACAAATTCAAGTTATTGAAAATTAGAAATTGGAAGATCTAATTAGAATTATGAAATTTTTAAATATCTTGTCCTTTGTTTTTTTTTTTTTTTTGTCTGATATGCAGATATTGTCCTCTAAGCAGAGTTTTAGAACAATACTATCTCAGGTCCTACTTATAAGGAAATTTTTTTTAGAACTTATTGGTTTATAATATAAGCAAATCTTAACCTTCCTTTCTTTATTTAATGTTAATTTCAAGCACTTTTTTCATATTCAATGTCATTTGACCTATCCAAATGGGAGACAGAGTACTTTTTGTAATTGAAACTTATTTTTTAAATGAAATCAAGAGAATTAAAGTAACCAACTTTATTAATATGCGCAAATTATGTTTTTTTTCTTGCCTATTCAATTCCTTATCTGATAGAGGAGGTTGGAATTGATTCGCACAGGCAACATCAAAAGGACAATTAGTGTTGTACGGACAAAATGATTAGTACTATTTTGTAGGCGTATGTTGCATACTCAACCTAATGCTTTGTTTGGAATTGAAGGAAAAAGGAAGGAAAGAAGTGAAAAGGAAAGAAAATAGGAGGAGGAAAAATGGAGAGAAAGAAAAATTTTAAATTGTTATTTTTATAAGTCAACTTTTCTTTTCATTTTCCTTTGATTTTTACTTTAATCAAACAAATAAAAATGTCTCATTTTCCATGTTGTCTTTCTTTCTATTTTCTTTTCTCTCATTTTCCTTTCAATCAAACATTACATAAATGAGTTTCTTAAGGGGAATATAATAGAATTTTATAAATTTTATTTGACAAATTGTAGGCTTAAATTTTAATTTATTTTTTGAAATGAAACAAAAGAACGTATGTTATCACTCTCATTCGGATATTTTCATTTCAATATTCTCAAATTACCCTTAACCACTTCAGCCTTATAATTAGAACCACATGTATTTAATACCAAAAAACATGCCATTGTTCCCTTGTAAAAAATAATTTGTTCCCTCCCTCCAAAAATAATAAAACAGTTTGGATAAGTAACACATTGCAACACAACATATAAATAATCGGTGCAAAACAACTTATTTAAACTAAGTACAAGCCGTACATGGAGAAAAATACAATAGAAAACTAATCAAATGAGGCCAAACGTCCATATGAAAATTCACCTAGAAGCTTACAAAAACCTAGAACACAAAACAACTTATAAAAGGATTTAAAAAACCAGTACATTGGCCCCTAATTATGCAACAAACTAAACCTCACTGACAAAACACAAAGACACAAGTTAGGCAACCACTCAAATGATGTTGAACCCAAATACTCTACACACACGCAGCAACAAAAATATAACGACATCCCTTTATATTAATCTTAACTGCAACAACAAGGAGAATAAAAATAGTACAACACATCAAAATAAAATCAATCATCTAATTAACAATGAAATCAAATTTGTTGAGTCATTCAATTAACAATAAAATCACATTAATTACTTGAAATGTAAATATAATAGCTTCACTTTTACACCTTGACTTGACTTGGTTACAGTAAACTTAGTTCTCTTTGAAAAAGTACGGCAATTGTGGCCACTATCTTTACATATGTTGCATTTATTTACTCTTTCTTTTCTTTCAAATGCTAAAAGACTATGCTTAGTAGAAGTTGTGCCTTTTTACTTCCTTGAACATAATATTCTACCTTTATGTGATTGCACATTAGGCTCTAAAACCAATGGATTAGAGGTAAGTACGAATTGAGTAAGTTGCTTTTGTACAACTTCTTTTTGATTGAGAGACAACATTTTATACTTTGATTCTAATCCTTCAACAAGTTTACCCCACAGATCTTCTTCATCTTACTCCTCACTTGGCCTTTTTTGTTTAAACGTAAAGAGTATATATATATATATTATATATTAACATAACAGTATACAATCACATAGGTACATAGTTTTTAGGCAACAACCCCTCCTACACTTACGGAACCTCCAACGATAACAGAAAAAAACACTCAAATGGCTAGATTACTCTCTAACTACTATGTGATAAGCACATAATTGGATTTAAGCATCAAGAGGAAAAAGTTAATTCTATCGCTCTATTTCCAACATAACATACTCCTCACTTGGCCTTAAAAATGATTTATCATCAATTCTCTATTTTTTGATGAATAACCTCAAGTTTTAATAGTTATTTGTTCCTCTCCTTCATCATGTGTGCACAAGGAACACCCATAGTCTTGGAAAAAATGACCCTTACATTCGGTTGAGAGAGACTCAAAAAATGTCAATTCATATTGCTTGAAGAGCTTTTACAAGGCACACATAGATAAACAAGTAACAAGATTTTAAAAATAAGAGATACATAATTTATGAGGCATGCGAATCCTTTCACTATAACACTGTTTTTATCTCTTGAAACTGATTTTAAGTTACATGGCATAGTTTGTCTTTTATAGTACGAAGTTCACCAATTGAAATAAGATATCTTTTCAAAGTTACATGAGCACATTTAGCTCTTGAAGTAACACGATTTCCAAAATGAGTATGGTTCTATGTACAAGCGCTTACGAATTTTTCTTTATGTTGAAGCCAAGTGCTACTAATATAGTTAAGAAGTAGGGATGCCCAACATATTAATCTACAAACTTGATTTAACCTTCAAAAAATGATTTCTCATTTGGAGATTATCAAATTTGTCTGAGAGGAAAGAAATGTATTGATGGTTTGTTCCTCTATTTTGTAGGTGCTGTGTTTATGGATTTGAGGTTGAATCCTCTTCAAGGGGGAGTGGATGATGTGAACATGGAATGGAGGCTTAAAGACTCCAAGTTTTGAAGATTTGAAATGTTGAAGATTCTTTTTAATTTGTAATAAGTTAATCTAAACAATTGATATGATCATTAGATTGCTTTGTTTCTAGTTTAGGATCATTAGGGAACATTTTTGTTGTAGTTTAGGCTAGATTTTGCATTGTGATCTAAAATCCTTGCGTCCTAACACGCCCAAAACAAGAAGTAGGTGCAGTTTTTGCGTCCTGACGCGCTTAGGCAGTAGCCCTTGGGCTGTTTGCGTCCTAATGCACCCAGGATGCGTCCTAACGTGTGGCCTATAGTTGTTCCTAAGCATTTTCTTACTTTATTTTTCATATAAATACTCTTTTGTAAGGTTTAGTGAAGATTTTGATGAAATAGAATTGAATTTTGGAGTGTTTCTCTCTTGTGCTAAGTCCCTTAGCTAGGAGCTTTGAGAATTCAATTGAGATTCTCATCAATGGTTCCATACTCTATTGTGGCGGATCCGCAAGGACTTATCAACAATTGATTCTAATTGTTGTGGCGTTTTAAGTTTATTATGGTTGATCTTAGGATCAATGTGGTGAAACCTCACATTCTTATCTCTAATTCATGGATTAGAGTGGCAAATTCTTCAATCTTATCATCTATTCCGCTTTTAACTCTTTTATTCTTGATCTTTGAAACCTCAATGAAGCTAGATCCATCATCCATGAGCTATCATTCTCATCACTTGCCCTCTCAAAATGGTGTTTACAATAGGCAAGGATATTTTTCTCAATATGCCAAACACATAACAAATTAGTTGCACATGAAAAGACAACCTTCATTGCTTTCATTAGGGACAACTCAATCTGAAACAATAATCAAGAGATGATTATCAATTCCCAACATTTTGTCAAACATTTTCAATGCCTAAACATAATCTTTTTCCTCTTCCCTTTGTAAAAAAGAGAAACAAAGAATAGAATGATGTGTTAAAACTTAAAAACTCATATTATATCAATAGTGGAATTTTATTCTGTTGGTCTTGTAAGTGCAGTACATCACAAATGCACTTGGATAGGTCTTTGATAATGTAACAGAAATTGAATGAACAAAAAATAAATGAGTCAAATGGCCATCTTTGTCATATTCAACATTATAGAAGAAATCACATTTTCTAAGGTCTTTTAGCAATGCTTCAATCATTGTACAACCACCCAAACACTCTCATTATTTTGACTCTTGTATTATAAAGAGTTCTTGAAACTGATTGACTGATTCCTTCAGGAGATGTGAAGTTAGTGTTTGCCACGAAGGTACACTTGACATGGTCATTTCTTTGAATTGTTCAATTTTTACTTCTGAAAAGCGATGAGCAAAAGAATGACCTAAGATATCATTGCATATTTCATGATTGTGCGAGATACTTTTTAACTCAACTCTTTATATGCATTTTTTTTTCCAACCACTAATCTCAAATGGGCAATTCGCGAGACGAGCCATTGATCTTTTCTTCCTTAGGTCTAAGGGAGCACCAACTCCGTTCCTATAAGTGCCTCCTCTATCACATCCAATAATGACATGACATTTTTTTAAGATCTTCTAACCGTTGTTACGCATCCTACTAAAAAAGCAATACCACAAACATTTTCAATAAACTCTTCTCGAATATTATAAGTTTTCACAACAAGTGGAAGATATTTATTTTCTATAGGACTCTCTAAGTTGTACTTAAACACAACACAAAATAAATTCATCAAATTGAGTACTACTTGTACTCATAATGAACCAAAAGACACAACACTACACAACATTTGTAAAAAATACTACAAATATAAAAAGGTAACACTTATAACAATTTAGCAACATGATCTTTGTATAACATTTATCAAAATGTTACAAATGCACAAAGACAACATTTTTAATGATTTAGTAATACTTTTTAATAATTCTTTAATATTTTTTTAAATGTTGCTAAATGTCAATTATATAGTAGTGCAAGGACAAAATAAACAAACAGAAGAGCATTAAAACAAGACACAAGGGCAAAATCAACAAACAACACCATAAAAATAACATTCTAAAACATAACCAAACAGAAGTATTTCAAAATAACATCCTTGCATATGAGAGAAGATCAAACAAGAACAAACTCATATAACCACACCCACTAAAATCAACACCCATGCAAGAGCCAAAGCAAGCAAAAAAAAAAAAAATTAAATACAAACAGAAGCATCATAAAGCAAGGTAATTTTATGGATTGGGAGAAATCACAAATACACATACTTGAGGCAATAATTAAAAAATAAAAATTCATCTTAGCTTCAAAGGCTTTTACAGAATCATCCATCCCAAATGTAATGTCTCTAAGATGAGGAGGAAGAGGTGAAGAGGTGAACCGGAGGAGGAGGATGAGGTGAGGAGAACGACGGTTGATGGTTGTATTTGGAAGTTCTTCGAAGAAGAGGGGAAGAGGTATGTGTTTGAAGAAGACGGGGAGATAAATTGAGATTTAGGGTTAAGTAATTAAAGGGTAGTTTGGAGATACTAAAATGAAAGGCAGGAATAAGAGTAACAATATCCTAATGAGAGTAGCATAATCAATTCTCATAAAATAAATGTAAATATTTTTGTAAATACTCCAAGCACTTAAACTTTAATATTCTTGCCTTGAACTACAACACCGTGTTTACATTCTAAATTAATTATGACAAACAAAATATGTAATAAAATTAATTAATGCATTGATTATCTTTGATATCTCTTTATAAAATTTTATTAATTATAATGGACAAACAAAAAATATAGTAAATACTCCTCAAAAATTATATGAGATCTTATATATACTTTGTTTGGAAAGAACGAAAAGGTGAAAGAAAAATAAGAAAAAAGAAAATCATGAAAAAATTTCATTTGTTTGATTTGACAAAAAAAAAATTGAAAAGAAAAATTAAGTTTTAAAGACAAAAACTTCAAACTTTTTCTTCTTATTTTTCCTTCTCCCTTGTTTTCTTTAATTCCATCTAATTTCCACAACTTATGTTGAATGTGCGATAACTTTGCATTCTATTTTTTTTTATTGGCCAAATATACATATCCCACGTTACACTACTCATAATTCTATCTCATTGGAAATCGAACTCCTCTCATTGAGCTCAAAATACTCCTCCTTATATTACTTGAGCTACAAACTCTCGACTAACTTTAAATTCTTAAAACATGTAAAAAAGAGTATAATTGTATGGTATTGATTTCAAAGTTTTTTTTTTTTTTTGAAAAATTAGAATATAATTATATATTATTATTATTATTTACTTTAAAATAAGTTACACATAATTATGGGCGTATTGTATGATTGAGTTTTGTTTGAGAATTGAGACATGACATGATATGATAGGAAGTGATTTTGTAAACATAGCCTGATTTTATGATACTACTCCATCATCCATCATGTCTTTATTGGCATTAGCATTTAGTCTGACTCACTTTTATTTTCACTGCGTGCGAGACTATCACTATGCTCCGTGGCCTTGACACCTAGTAACTGTAAAATGCTTTTCATTTTCCTTTGCCGTTTCTTTTTCCCCCTCTCTCCTTATTACACATTGTAGTATTTTTTTTTATAAGGTGTAATATAATGTAATTTTTTAAAAAAATTTATTATAAATTTTTATATTTACCCATTTTTTACTATCTCCTTAAACAATGTCCATGACCTCCAATCTGGCCTCCGGCACGGTAGTTCAAGTCCTCCGACTACTCACCTGGCAGTGAGAGGATATCTGCAAGCACTCCAATGGTCAAGTCAGTAAGGTCTTTCAGTGTGAGAATCTCATATATCAGATAGTAATGAATACGTACCAAATGAAGTTGGATCACAGGTATTTATAGAGCTTATAAGGCTACTAAAGTCAAACCTGTCACTGTCATACTTCCATGAATTACGACGGTAAGTACGGATCTGTAATTGATTCCACATGAGGGTGGTACTCTTCAAGTTCCAAGTCGAGTGCCCATATCGTGGTGAACACATGGTACCAACAGCTTGAGCCACCCACGTGGGACCTGCACGTGCCTCTCCTACGATTAGGTCCATAACACATATGTTAAGATTTTTAAAATTAAAAAATAAATATAAATGTACATTATTTTGTTTCTTAAAAATAAAATAAAACAACTATATTTTTTTAATATTTTTTATTATATTTGACTTCTTCAATAATATCCTTAAAATAACAGATATTATTTATTTACATTCTACCCACTCCTTTTGAGTTCCACCTTTCATTTTTTTTATGTCATGCATTTACTTTTTAAAAAATAGATAACACTTGTCAAAATTAAGTAGGTAGGATAATTTGTAGAAAGTTTTAAAAGAAGAATTTAACATTACTCTTTTTTTTATATTCATATTCTATCCATCTTTAGTTATAAATAAGTTTTTAGAGAATCTTATATATTTTCAAAATAAATTCAACTATATTCATTATATTTAATAACAAAATGTCTGAGGTACAGTAAATAATTAATTCACTATATTTAATAACAAAATGTCTGAGGCACACTAAATAATTAATTCACTTATTATTTTTAGTGAACATGTTTATTTTTTTATAATAAATATGATAAAAGGAACTTTAGAGAAAAACTACTTTTTACTTTAAAGTTTAAAATCAAAGAAAACTAATGATGTAAATTAACTTTCTTGATACATGTATAAAAACAGAGAGAGAGAGAGAGTGATCTTAAGGATATATTTGATGCATATCATAAATTGGACAAGATAGCAGGGACGAATCCAGAAATGACTTGAGAGGAGGGGGCGAAAAATTAAAAAACAACGTATAAATGACGTAATATAAAACCAAAAAAAAAGGCGAAAAAAAATATATTTTTGATAGTTCAAACAAATAATTACATACAAAATCCAAAGGTTATATTTACTAAAATTAAATTCTTACTAACCAATAAGTACCTGCATAAATATAAAAGTCATGATTAAAAATTAAGAAATAATAAAAAATAATAAAAAAAACAAGTAACAAAATATTAAACATAGAAAAAATTTATTATTGTTAGCATAGAGAGCTTTTTAGTAATAATTTTTAATATTATTTAATAATAAATTATAATGGAATCTAAATATCATCTTCTCAAAATAAAACTTTCAAATTTTATTTAATAAATATATAATATCATACTATATATGTATTTTGTTCATTAAAAAAAATTCTATATATGTTTTTTTCAAAATATTATGTATCAAAATAATGCAAATATATTCTTTTGATGTAACAGTAAATAACAATATAAACATAAGAAAAAGGGAAAATAACATAAAAAAAGAAAAAAAAATATTGTAAAGGAAATGCAATAGAAAGTGAAACAATGGGAAATTTTTTTTTAAAAAGAAGTTTTGAACTCGAAACCTAGCAATGGTAAGATGCATTAGCGCCACTAAGCTACACACACTCTTTTAAAAATATTTATACTTTTTACATACTAGTAGTATAATATTGCGGAGGAGGGCCGCATCCATCCCTACAAGATATGATAAGTTATTATATTATGTTATTATCTAATTTGGTGTGTCAATCAAATAAAATAAGGTTATCCTATCAGCTTATTTTATTCTGTTCCATAGTTCAAATGTTATTCTGAATGGGAAGTCAGGATAGGATTGGAGCAGACATGATAGGATAAGAATTTTTTTCTGTCAGCTTATCTTATTCTGCTCCCTAGTTCAAATGTTATTCTGAAGGGAAAGTCACGATAGGATCAAAGCATACATGATAAGGTAAAAAAAATTTTTTGTTTCACTATCACTCGCAATATTTATTTTGACTTAACTTTCAACTTTTAAAATTTAAATAGATATAAAAATTTGAGAGAAATAAATTTTAAAATGTAAACTATTAATAAAAAATTAAAGTTTAAATTAAGAAAATCACTATTTTTTTAAAAAATTATAAAGAGAAAAAATTTAGAGATAGATTGTCAAGAGAGATAAATTGAAAAAAATATATATAAAGAAATAGGTTGAGAAATTTTAAAAGAAAATTTTACAAGAGAGCAAAATTCTAAAGAGAATTAAAATATATTGTTTTTGACATAATATAATTTATGAGTACTATATTAATTATTATATAATTTATTTTTAAAAATAATATTATCCACAAAATCTAAGAGAGTTTGGCTTGTTTCTTTTATGGGTATATTATATATGATTTTTTTTTTAATTTTGAATAAAAAAATTAAAATAAAAAAATTAAGTATCATTAATTTATCTAAATGTATGATTTATTTATAATTAATATAATAATATAATATTTACTATAATCAGAAAAAAAAAATATTTACTATAACTATGACAACACAATTCTATCATGTCTGTAATTTGGCAGACACCAAACATTATATTTGGTTCTTATCTTATTATACTTTTATTCAACTTTCTTATCCTATTTATTATTATCATATATTGTCCACTAAACGAACCCTAAATTTATGTTTAATTAAGAGAAAAGAAATGAGGGTGAAAGAAAAACTCAAATGACAGTATAAATTTTTTGTTTGATTTAAGAAAAGTCAAAAGAAAATTAGCTTATGAAAAAATTTACTCTATCATAATTTACTCTTAAGTGATAAATGAAGATAGAAGATTGAAGGGTCAGAAAACTTAATCATGATGACTCCCTCACTAAAAAAATTCCTTCATTCTACTATCGTTAATAAGCAAAAAAAAGTAAAATTCTCTTGTTTATTGATCTAAAATATAATAAAATTTTAACTATTTTTCTTATATTTAATGTTATTATTCATAATTACCACTCATTTAATATTATTACTCCTATCTTGCAATAAATATAATAGAGGTTATGCTAGTAATTGAAGTTTATCTTTTAAATCAAATAAAAAATTTAATTGCATCTAAATAATTTTCTTAATATATGTAAATTGATTAATTTTTGCTTATATATAAGTCCAAATTAATTGTACTAAATTCACACACTCCTATTCTCCCAATCATTTTTATCAATCACTAATCACTACAAGTGCCAATTTAGCGACAAATTATTTGCGACGGCCCGACACCGTTGCAAAATTGCAACGGAAAAAACCGTCGCTAATTTTGAGAAGGAATTTCCGTTGCTAAGTGGCGGCATTTGATTTATTTTTTTAAATATCAGGGGTAGCGACGGACTGGGCCGTCGCTAATTAGCAACGGACACAGCCGTCGCAAAAAAAGGCCCGATTTAATTTTTTTGTTTTTTTTTATTTGCAACGAGAAGTAGCGACAGACTAGGCCGTCGCTAATTAGCAACGGACCCAGCCGTCGCAAAAAGATTTTTGAAACTATTTTTTTTAAAAAAACAATTTTTTTTGGATTTAGGGGTAGCGACGGCCCCAGCCGCCGCAAAAAAGTATTTTTAGCAAAAAAAAAAATTTGAAACTATTTTTAAAATTTTTTTTTTCTAATTTAGAGGGTAACGACGAACTGGGCAGTCGCAAAAAAGTTTTTTTTGGCAAAAAAAAAATTTAAATTTTTTTTATGAAAAGAGGGGTAGCGACGGACTAGGCCGTCGCTAATTAGCTACGGGCCCAGCCATTGCAAAAAAGGTTTTTTGGCAAATTTTTAAATTTTTTTATTTTGGAAAAGAGAGGTAGCGACAGACCCAGCCGTCGCAAAAGAGGTCCGTCTTGATTTTTTTTTTAAAAAAAATTTGACGGGTAGCGACGGATATTTTCGTCGCTAATTTTTTGCGCCATGTGTCAAAATTTGATTCGAAGATGGCATGTGACGCGGATTAACCTTAGTGAGATCCCAACCATTGATTCTCTTTAATCTCGTCCGTTCTTTCATACAATTATTCCTATTTATTCATTTCTTCTTCCTCTTATTCCATTCTCTTCTTCCATTCACTTCTTCTTATTCTTCCATTCACTTCTTCTTCTTCCATTATTTTCTTCTTCTTCCATTATTTTCTTCTTCTATTCACTTCTTCTTCCATTCAATTATTCCAATCACTCTTCTAACACCACCCTACACCTCACGATACATCCTTCTCCGACGACTTCCGCGAAGCTCCAACTCCGACGACTTTCATCTCCGGCGAAGTTCAACTCCGATAACTTCCATCTCCGGCGAAGCTCTAATACCACCCTTCATCTTCTTCTTCTCTTCTTTCTTTCTTTCTTCCTTTTTTTTCTTCTTCTTCTCAACCGTTCTTTCTTCCTCTCAAGGTTCGGTTTGTATTTTCGACCGCGGAGCTCCTGCTCCGGCATATTTTTTTAAAAGAATAAAAAAACTTAGCCACGGAAATATCCATCGCAAACCTAAATTAGAGACGGATTATAAGTGGCGCCAAAAATAAATATTTGCGCAAAAAAAAAATTAGCCACGGAAATAACTGTGGCAAATTAGCGACGGAAATATCCATCGCAAATTAGTCACGGAAATAACCGTGACAATTTGCGACGGATATTTCCGTCGCAAAAGTTAGCGACGCCACTTTTAGCGACGACTCGATGGCCGTCGCTAGTCCGTCGAAACATCTATATTAGCAACGGAAATTGTTTTTTTGCCACGGATATTTCCGTGGCTAATGGGAAACATTCTTGTAGTGAATATTAATTTACACGCTTAAAATAAAAAAACCTCGTAGAAGGGGTGGAAATGAGACGGGCCACCTGCCACGGGCTCATGGCATAGCCTATTTAAAACTTAATTTAGTTTTGCTTGTTTATTAAAAAGGTTAGGTTTATGCTTTTTTAAAAGGTCTATTTAAATAAATACGTCAGACTTAAACTTTTTAAAATTCCTTTTCAATCTGTCGGGTCAGCACAATTAAATAATTTTATTATTTATATTTATTTATTTGTAGCATTATAATATAAATATAATAGTCCATAAAAATATAATATTTTTATTTTATTAATAGTAGGTCTTTCGGCCTGTTAGCCTATTCTCTACTAGCCCATTTGTCTATTGGCTCGTTAAATTTGAATTGTTAGTATTGTTTGAAAGTCTTAATGTTAAATAGGCTATTGGGCCACGCTAGACATTTAAAAAGGCCGGACCAAGCCTAAAAAATTGCCTATGTTAGTTTACAAGCCTAGACATAGGCTTTAGTTTTGTATAGTAGGCCAGACCTATTTAACCTTTGGCCCGGCCTGGCGTAGCTCATTCCCACCCTAACTATATATAAGATCATCTCCAAAAAAAGCACAAGTATTAAAAAATTAGTATATCTAGGAAAAGTCTTTAAATTTACTACCTCTCGATTCAAATATAAGACAAAATATTCTCTTGTTTCTTGGTCCAAAATATAAGCAAATTTTAACTACTTCTCTCATATTTAATGCTATTATTCCTAATTTACCTTTCATTTAATATTATTACTCCTACCATGCAATAAATATAATAGAGGTTATTTTAGTAATTAAAGTTTATCTTTTATATGAAATCAAAAAAATTAATTGCATCTAACTAATTTTCTTAATATATGTAAGTTGGTTAATTTTTGTTTATATGAGTCCAGAGGTAGTATCTAATAATTTATCTTCATTTCCCTACTTACCCTTTAATTATTAAAACCAATAGTATTACTTTCTTTTCACCCACTTAGTTTTATCATAAGAGAGAGAGTTTCTCTCTTATCAATTTATTATATTTATTTGCTTTGAATCACACAAAGTGGTTGAGTAAATAAGGGCAATTTAGTAAAAAAAAATTGAATGTGCACAAAATTTTAAAGATGTTCTTATAAAAAGGGACAAATTATTTTTATGTTTTTTTGGTAAATGGTCTTATAAATAGGGACATAAGGAGTATTTATTAAGTGTGTTGTTGTATTGCTTTGAGTAATAGTTGCTTGATTCGAACGTCGGTAGACACATAAAACGAAGATCAAGACCGAATTTTAATAAGGTCTAAAATATGTAACATGTCTAGTTTCTCCTCTTGTAAAATGATCAAATTGAATTCCTACAAACCAAAATGGACCAAATTGTTATCAAATCTGAACCAAAAATTGAAGGCTTTGTGACCTAGTTTGCCACAAACCTGACATTGTATCTTGACTCCACGGCCAGAGGAGCCATTTCCTTTACAACTGCAACCTGAACTTCCATGACCACGATTCTGCGATCGACCTTGGGCTTTGCCTCGCGAATTAGATAAAGAACCTGGCTTGGATTGATTTGATTAAGATTGTGCTAGATTTGCTTGCATGGGTGTCTGATCACGATTGTTGTGTTTCCCAAGCCTCTCATCTTATGCATTAGGATGGCTTTAATTTCAGACCCAGAGTAGGGTTCAGATCTTTTTTTTTTTAATCGGTCAAACACACACCCCAATACTATACTACTCCTAAATCTACCCCACCAGGGATTGAACCCCTCTCCATGAGCTTCAAGAGCTCCTCCTCATGCCACTCGAGCTACAAGCTCTCGGTAGTAGGGTTCAAATCTTGTTATGCAAGATGTAATCATCGGATCATACTCCTCAGGGAGTCCATCGAAAATAGCATCGATGTGTTCCTCGACAGATAACGGAGATCCAATCGCCGCAAGCGTCTCCACGATCCGCTTGATCTGAATGAGATAGTTAGCAATCGACGCACCCTTTCTAATGCTACGAAGTTGCAATTTCAATTGCTTAACCCTAGCTTATGTTTGGGAAGCAAAATAGGTCTTCAGAGTGCCCCAAATTTGATGCAACCACTCGCATCCAATAACACGAATCTTGAATGGAGCATCCATCGATTCTAACATTGTAATTAGCACTTTTGGTGCTGGTAAACATTTGGTTTTTTAATTAATATATCCTGTTTGTTTTGCTGAGCAAAAGAAAAAAAATCCAAGACTTTAACTGCGCATCTCGTTGCTCAAATTTCTCGAAGTCTAGATTGAGTTCGCCCTTGGATTCATCTTCCTTCGTCGATAATTTCGACAAAATCTGACTCGCATCTTCGATGTGTTTGAGAAGACGATAACCCTTGATCGTGGACTCAATGTGCTGCATCCACGTGAGAAAGTTATATTAGAAAGCTTGGCAGAGATTGGGGTGGAGAAAGATTGCGGGACGAAGACAGAGTTTGCAGAAGCCATGTATTCAGAATGGTGTAACTGATATCATGTGGAGGTTTACACGAAGGAGAGAGATTGAAAAATAAAACTGATTTTATTATTATTGAAAAATGAATCTGTAGAGTGTATACTTATATATATTGTTAGTGAACATGGTATCTCAAGAAAAAATAAGAGAAAAAGGAACAACATAGGAATTAAATTTTTGTTGATTCACAACTTATGAATATTACAGAGGATAAGCCATTGTTTATAGCTTCAGAATGTAACTGCTAAAATAAAACTAACTATAACGGCCTAAAATAACAAAATAAATTCTAATCTATTTCTAATTATCTCTAATATATATCCTTATTAAGCTAACAAACCCCACTTGCACTAGGTAATCTAAAGGTATAAAACATAACAAACTATTTGACAGTTGTATCACTAACAGTAACAAACCACATTAGATGGATGAGTGTAAGAAAAACTTATATGCAACTTATAGAATGATTTATATCTTCTTATAAATTATTTAAATTAAAGTTTATTTTTATAAACTTCATGGATACACTTCTCAAAATGTGTTATTTTAGTTTCTTTATATAAGTTTCATAATTCAACTTAACAATATGCTTTCAGTTTATAAGAACTCATGAGATAAATACTTAATTATTTTGATTACCCAAACACACCCTAGATCTAGTTATCTAACTGCCTTATCTATGACGTGGTCACTTTCTAGTTCTAGTGCTTTTATAAAAGGGGCCTCAAATTCTCATTCATCTTCCACTAACCATCTTATCAAGCCCATTCACAGGCATACCCATATACCTACCACTAAACTCACACAGAACAAAACATATTATCATATCACACTATTATTCACATCATATTTAAATTTAATCTTATACAAACAAGAGGGTACAAGAAAATTTCCTTGCAGAACACAGCTGTGTACGATTAAAAGACTACTTGCAAATTACATGTACCTTTTCCATCTGCAATTCTGAAAAAGCAATTTTGATTTTTTTTTTCAATTGGCAGAAGAAAAGAAACAAAAGAAATAATATAGTAATTAATAAAAATGGGAAGGGGAAAGGTGGAGCTGAAGAGGATTGAGAACAAGATAAATCGTCAAGTGACATTTGCAAAGAGAAGAAATGGTTTGTTGAAGAAGGCTTATGAGCTCTCTGTTCTTTGTGATGCTGAGGTTGCTCTCATTATCTTCTCCAACCGCGGAAAGCTCTATGAGTTCTGCAGCGGTTCTAGGTACACACCTTTTTCACTCAAAAAATACCCATCAAGCTAATTGTGTTTATTTTGAGATTTTGTTTTCTGGGTTTCTGTTCATTTTCTTTCCCTTTTTCATTGGATGAATAAAGTTTGCATCTTGATGGTGTTTTATGTGTAGATTTGGTTTTCGCTTTTCTTTGTTTTGTCTCTGGTTTTTCTTGGTTCTGATTCATAGGGCTTGTTTGTTTGGTGTGTTTTTTTTTCCCGTTTTTTTCTGGATCTCATTGGATTTGAAATTCTTTTGTTGATTTTATCTTCCTGCTAATTATAGATGGCAGCTGCAGTTCTTGTAGATTGTTTTCTGCTTCAAAATGGTTCACGAATCGTCCATATATAATCAATCTATCATCTGCAGTTATTTCTTATGGTTGAATTTCAGTGAATGATTTTATTTGACAGTTAATGAAATTAAACAATACTTATACCAGTTCGTATATCATCATATATTATACAAATACAAAGCAATTCCCTTTATTTTTGTTCTAAATCTAAACTTCGAAAGTTTTGCTATATGATAAAATTTAGTATTTTATGATATTGTGAATTTTCAATTTTCATTAATTATTAATAATACTATTAAAGTTGTGTAAATGTCTGACTTGCAGTGGAACTCTCTTCTTCTTCTTTTTTTCTTTTTTTTTTGGGTCTTAGAATCTTTCTTTTCTGAAACTTAAGAATATTGATCAAAATCTAAAGAAGGGGAGAATATATAGCTGGGAGGATTATTTGGGCTATTGTTTCCGTTTTCTGAGTTGCAAAATATTAATTCTTATAGTTGTTATTAGTAGTATATTAGACATATAGGCACTATTTAGGTAAAACTTTGATAAAGTAACTATTCAACAAAAGCTTATTACATAAGAACTTATTCTGTTAATATGACTACAAATTTTATTCAAATTTATAAAAGAATTATAAGAAAATAATCAAGTATTTTTTAACTCTAATAAATAATATGTAAACTAAAATTCCAAAATGTTGGCATAATATACAATCATTCATACTAGAATTATGGTTTGGAATTTTAGTCTTGTTTCCTCTCACACACAAAACACATATCTAACATAAGTAATTAAATTTGTGCACTACCCATATTTCCTTCACCCTATAAGAATTCTTGCATCAAGGTTGCTTCATGATTTAATGGCTATTGATTTGAGGGTCATATTTTTGTTTTTTGTTTTTTAGTTTCTCAGTTTCAATGTTTATTATGCGTTGGTTCCCAAGTTGATTTGCCCTTATGCCATGGCAATAGTGACGTTAATTAAATGTCTTTTTAGGACTTAGGAGCCTTAAAATCATTAGGGTCAAATACTGTACTTTGAAAAGAAATACTAGCAGTCTTTTGATAATCACATTTCCTTCTCACCCTAGCTAGATTCTGTTCGTAGATAAATACTTGGTTTTGATTAGATACTCATATGCGTCTGTCAGAACACATCAAAAGGAAATTTATTTATTTTTAAGTAATTGTTAACAAATTAAATCTTATGTCAACTAGAAATATAACTATAACTAATATTAATTAATATTAACTAATTAACTAATATAAAATATAAAAAGATGTGGCAACCTTTATTTTCTGAGCTTTAGCATTTCGAGTTTAGTTAGACTTAAGTCTAAATTTAAGATAATGTACATGTCTAGTTTTATGTGTGGGTGTTAAGTCTCACACCCAAAGCATGACAAATATTCATTGCATAGTATCACATTTCAATACAATAATGGCGTAAAAAAACTTTTACACTTTGTTTGAGTAAAAAAAAAATAGAGTAGAAAAAAATTATGAAAAAAAAGAAATAGAGGTAATAAATTTTTGAAAATTTTCTTTTCATAAGTAAACATCTTTCTTCCTATTTTTATCAAACAAAACAAGAGAAGTTATATCGCTATCCGTGTTTTTCTTTCTTTATTTCTTTCCTCTAAACTAAACAAAAGCTAATTAACAGTAGGGTTTTTCTAACTTGTGCCCCATGGGCAAAGTTAACAATAATTAATAGCCAATGAAATTTTAAGAAAAAGGAAGTTACTAAGTAGTGGGTGGTTAGGGGTTTAGTGGTTGCACTCAGGGTATAGTAAAAAATATAAATTCAACTATTAAAAAATTTAAATTAATCATTGTTAACTTGTGCCCATGGATACAAGTTAGAAAAACCCTTAACAGTATTATTTTACACTACAAATCTCCCAAAGTATTTTAGAAGTTTATTGCTTAGTGATCTTTGGAGATGTTTGGTGATTATGAGGTGATATGCTTAGTATATCTGATAAAATGCTAGGTTGTATTTGTGGGTTGTAATATTGTAACATTATATATTTTGTATATAGTAGAGTACATCCTATACTATGTAGTTTTATTATTCAAGAATATATTTTACTTTTCAAAAAAAATAATTGAGGTGATATGTTATAAAAGTTAATTTTTATAAAAAAGTTATTTAAAGTAGTTTATAATTTATAAAAATTAACTTTTAATAATTTTTTCATTTATTATTACGTTCAATGTATTAATCATTTACATGTTTTTTTAAAAAATTCAAGTTTGCAAAATATCTCTTTAGAATAATAAGTTGTAAGCTAGTTTTACTATACATAACCCATAACCTATGTTATGTTTTTTTGATAAGATAAATAATTTATTAGAATGATTTGAGGACAACAAGTTCTCAAACAATACAAGTCACACAAATAATAAGAAGAGAAGACTACCTACCCTTTTAAACAACCTAAAGGGTAGTTGCACCAATCAGAAAACATACAATTGTATCCCCATTTGCATAAAACCAACTCCAAGAGCTAGTTTTTATCAAATCTAGAATGTGAGGAATCACCACTTTTCCAGAATTAAAAATTACATCATTCCTGCACAACCATAAAGACCAAATCACAAAAAACCAGATAGCAGTACCACTTTTCTTCCTTGCTTTTCCGGAGAAAAAACTCCTAAACTGCAGGAACCACACCTCTAGAGATGCAGGGAGGACAGAGCTCACACCAAGCCACAACAAAATATTTAATAAAATTAACTTATGACATATATCTTTAGATTATATATAGATCTATTTGTTAACTACTGTTGTATGTTGTAACACCACAACCTTTTTCAACAATCATGGTGGCTAAGAATTCACTTGAGCGTGCTACCCCTATTTACCTTAAAAGGGAGCTTGCATGGTTTGAATCCATGATCTTTGGGGTTTAGTCATAAATTCATTAAAATCACTATCAATTGAGCTAATAGATAAGTAACACACTAGATGAATTCTTGGTCCAATAGGGAGTTGTAGGTCAAGGCTAGTGTGTTACATATATGCATCCTGGTTCTTATGTTAATCTTTTATGTTGATAATATAATAAAGTAGTTTGGTAAAATGTGTTAAATGACCTAAAAAGACCTACGATAATCACATGTATGTAATGAAAGGCTTGAGGTCGAGTAGGAAGTGACACTGCTACATATTGACCTTTAGTTACATTTGAAAAATGTTGTTAAATTGCTATAAAAAAATATTTTCAAATCACTAAAAATATTCTCTTTGTGCATTTGCAATATTTTTGGCGAATGTTGTATATAGATTTAGCAACATTTTAATAATATTGTCAAATTGTTAAAAAATATAGTTTCTTTTTGTTTTTTTTTATCGGCAAAAAAGCAAATATATTAAAATGGGAGCACCAAAAGTGCACCAAAAGATAGTACAGATACCATTGAAAAAGAAAGAAATGCTAGAAGCAAAGACAAATAAACAAAACACCATGTGAGGCAAAATAATACAAACCTCACAACCAACCCCCATGTTAAAAAATATTGTATTTTTTTATTTGTAACATTTTTTTCGAATGTTGTATAAAGATCATGTTGCTAAGACCAATTATGTTGTAGTGTGAATTATTAGAAGTTAGCTCTCAGGGTTGAGATTATTGATACACAAAAACTGAGGCGGTCTAATGGAAGTAAATATTTTTAGCTTTGATTAAAAGTGGTTGTTGGAAATAAGTCCCACATCGCCTGCCTCACTTTTCGTGTGCGGTTTAAATACCTGTTGGCTACTCCTCATATTGCCAATTGGTTTTCTTATGGAACCTTAACATGGTATCAGAGCCAGAGCCCAACGCTTAGCCTGTCCCGCCAAGCTCCCGGTTTATATGGGTCTCCGATACCCTGCGCCTGGCCCGACAGGCTCGGTTGGAAATAAGTCCCACATTGCCTGCCTCACTCTTAGTGGTGCGGTTTAATTACCTGTTGAGCTACTCCTCATATTGCCAATTGGTTTTATGATGGAACCTTAATAGTGATTTTGACCAAAGCTAAATTTAAAAGTTAGTTTGTAAACACCAAACACCTCTAAACATTATAAACTATAAAATGAGCTCTAAAATAGTAAGTTATAAATTACTTTCCTATGCAAACATACACCAATATTTGATATCTTTTTAATTTTTTTTTCTGGACAACATTCATTTTTAATATTTAAACTTTATTAAGAAGGGTGACATGGGAAGAAAATCCTTTTGAAAGTTGATTGTCCAGCGTAATGTTCGACAATTAAAAAAAGCTGTTTATGAAAATAACCAAAATCTGTAATTTTGCCTGACATTGATGGAATATGTAATTTTTTTTCAAAGAAAAAACACATTCCTAAATACATGAATATTGAGGATTAATTTCAGTGTTTGTACTCAATGATTTGATTTGTGACAAATGAGTCATGTGATTTTTGTAGTCGATCACACTTAGTGGGTGAAACTTCCATTGTTAAGGCCGTTCTACTTTATGATTTGATTTGTATAATCTTAATTGCTTTATCCTTGCATTATCTCAGTTTGAAATTTTCTATTTCTTGAATTAAAATATGTAAATTTATAGATATACTCATGTACTGGCTATTGGTTTTAGCATGGCCAAGACACTTGAACGGTATCATAGATGCAGTTATGGAGCCTTGGAAGTAAACCAACAACCTGAAATTGAGACCCAGGTGGTTTTTTCTTTCTTTAATTTCTTTTCTCAGTTAAATAACCCAAAAATCATAAAATGAGTACATGAGATTCTCTATCTCAACTCATATAATTATAATTGTTGTGAACTAACTTGAGGATTGTATCACGAATATATTGTGATTGCATCAAGGAAGAAGTAGGTCTCTTGCATCATTGACCAAGACAGTGGGGTGGTTGTAATTGTAAAGACTTTGATGTCAAAGTCAATAGATGATTAGGGTTTTGTATATCAATAATTAATGTTATGTACCGTACATGCTACTCACGTTTCTGTATATATAGTGGAGTCATTAGGGTTTTAGGTTGTATTTTGGGCCTCGTCTTTAGATCCAGCCCAATTCTAATGAAAGCTATGATATCGCTATCCATGCTGTCTTTATGATACCAGTCCACACGACAATAACCTTCCATTTCACTTATTTTACATCATCTCTCTACACCTATTTTTTTTTTCTTTATATCTCTCCCCTTTTTATCACATGAAGTGTATGAGGTGTATAAGAATATATAGAGAAATAAAAAAAAAAAAGGAAATAGTTAAAGAAGATGCGAGATTTGATAAGTAACGTGATTGGGAAAAAAAGAAAGAGAATAGGAAGAAAAAAAGAGGAAATTTGTTATGCAAGAAAGATAAGGTGTAAAAGTACAATTATTATTTATCTAATCCTCATTTTCTCTTTTGTTTTTTCTATCTCTCTCGTGTTAATGACATCTTTCACGCATCACGTAGAAATATCATTCCTCTTCAACTTATTGAATTGAATTTACAACTTTGGACAAAATAAGTGTAACGTGTATCTTCACCATGCCCTTATGCAGAGGCGCTATCAAGAGTATCTCAAGCTTAAATCAAAAGTTGAGGCACTTCAACACACTCAGAGGTAGAACACTCGTGCAATTTTTTTGAATACCTTATAGATAAGATATTTCATCCAAGATTTGATTAAGTGTATATCACTGGCACATACTTGTTTTATGTAAATAAAAATAAATTATTACATAACTGCATATATATAATATATCATGCAGGAACCTGCTTGGGGAAGAATTGGAGCACTTAGAGGTGAAAGATCTTGAGCAACTTGAACGTCAGCTAGACTCTACCTTAAAGCAAATCAGGTCTAACAAGGTATATATCAACTAATTAACTGCTCATATGTCATGTTCTTGGTAGTTAAAGTATAGACTTTAGTTGTAAAACCTTATCACTCCAATGCGACTTAGACTCTTTTTAAAGTCGCATATAGGGTAAAGTTGGTAAGGTCCCAAACTAAAGTTGTATAATTGTGGGATTATACGACCCTAGCAACTTTGTTTTAGTTCTTCCTTAAAAAAACTAACCAATTTAGGCTGGGTTCAACCGTTTGGTTGTAAAAACCCTAATTTTCCCATCCTCAGAACCCTAAATTCATCGAATTTCTTCTTCTTCTTCTCCCTGCATGTTCGCTCTTCTCCCTCCCTTCCCTTCTCTGTCGTTCTTCTCTGGTTCTCCTTCCCTGCTCCGTCGTTCTTCTTCTCTAGTTAGGCCGCCACTACTCCGTCATTCTTCTCCTTCTCTGCTATGTCATTCTTCTCCTTTTCTGCTATGTCATTCTTCTCCCTCATTGCTTCTTCTCCCTCCTTGGTATTGTTTTTTTTTTTTTGATCAGCAAAAAAGGAATTTATTATAAATCTTAAAAGCACCAGGGGTGCATTACAAAAGTAACCAACACAAAACCAAAAAAGAACTTATCACCTACTAACTAACTACAAGATACATGGATTGTTAAGAGATAAAAATAAAATATACTTCAATCACGGGATAAAATAAACATAGGCAACAAAACAGAACAGAACCAAGGCGCGAGTTAATCCAACAATCGCAACACAGATCTGCTATCCTGGACGAAAAAATTGAGACATCGCATGACCTTCCAATCTCCAGATCAAATACACAACAAAGGATTCAGATACCAGTCATTTAAGGAAGCTGAAAATTTGGGTGACAATGCATTTAACCAATGCCAAGACCTAAGTTGTACAACATCCACAATGTTATTTCACTGGTAATTTTTATTCACAAAAACAGACTTATTTCTGCTCCTCCATATATTCCAAACTACAGAGAACCAGATAACACACCACTGTTTCATCTTCTTTCTTGAATTCCACAAAAAACTATGTTGAATAAATTGATCTCTACAGGAACCAGGCAATACAACTTCTAATCCCAACCATTTATAAACCGACATCTCGATGTTATGAGAAATCTTACAAGTTAGGAACAAATGATCTGAAAATTCTTCCATCTCATTGCACAGAGGGCATAATAGATCCAACTGAGACATTTGTACTCCTCTTCGGGCTAAGTTCAATTTTGTTGGACAACCATTGAGAATTATCTTCCAAGCAAAGGAAGACACTTTATGAGGAACAAAAGCTGACCAAACCTTCGAAAATAAAAACCTTTTAGAAGATGGATTTAAACCAACCAGAGAAAAGTATGTTTCCTTAACATTATACACTCTTGCATTTCCCCAAGAACAGAATCATTTATCCTCCTTTCAAAAATTAAAAGTAACATTTTGAATCAGATTCAGTAATTCCAGCTCAGACTGCTTTTCCATACAAATAATTTTCTTCTCCATTCAAGATTCCATACCCACTTTCCATTTTCAAAGAACCCCATATCACTTATCAAAGTCTCTTTAGAAATTGACACTGAATACAATCTACTAAAATCATTTCCGAGGATTCTGTCTCCTACCCAAGGTTCATTCCAGAAGCTAGTCTTTTGATCATTACCTATGATCTTTCTCACACCTTTGTCAAACCAATTTTTATTTATGCCTTTAACACAATTACTAACCTTCCAAAGATCCTTCCACAAGGTTGAACAATTTTTCCATCCTCCTTGATTCGCTTGAGACCTGAAAAAAGGCAAGTCTCCATATCTGGAGTGTAAAATCCTGCACCATAGACGGTTAGGATTTGATAATAACCTCCATCTCCATTTTGCTAACAAAGCTGCATAGAACAATTCCAAATCCCTGAGTCCCAACCCACCCTCATTTTTTGGTGAACAAACTTTGTCCCATCCCACCCAAGCTATACTCCTACTATCCTTGTGTCCCCCCACAGAAATTTTCTCAGAATCATATTAATATTATTAAGGACTGACACAGGTAATTTAAAGAAAGAAAGGAAAAAGATAGGAATAGAAGAGAGTACCGACTTAATAAGAGTAATACGTCCTCCAAAGGAAAGAAATCTCTGCTTCCAAGATGATAATTTCCCAAGAATTTTGTCTATAACAGGCTTTCACATCCTTCCAAACTTTGGGTTATTAGCTCCCACAAGTATTCTAAGAAACATAAACGGGATAGAGCCAGACAAGCAACTTAGAAATAAAGTCATTTCTTGTAACAAAACCATAGAACAATTAATCCCCATCAATATACTCTTATGGAAGTTAACCTTAAGACTAGATACAAACTCAAAACTGATTTAATTATCTTAACATTTAAGTTTGGATCCTTGGTATTGTTTAAGACTTTAAGTTTGGAATTGTTAAGTTTAAGAACTTGTTTGATATTATTTAAGACTTTAAGTTGTTAATTAGTGACTTATTATGAGTTTATGACATAATTGTAATGATTGAAATTTATGCCATTTTTTTGCTATTTATGCTATCTTATACTCATGTATATAGGTATTTATATGCATACATATATGAATAGAAAAATCTGGTAAAATCATACGACTCGACTTTACAACTCTACGTTATCTTAAGTACCCTTTCCGAACTTGGGTAAAGTATCGACTTTAATTATGTTGGTCATGTTAATTATTAGAATCTTTTCGTATATTTTGTATGTCTTCTCTTGCTTGTTGTGGATTTGAACATTATTATTCTTGATGAGATGAGATAGTGACAAGGGTTTACTCAGAATTTTTTTAGTGATTACTTGGTTTACAATTGGAGTTGTATGCAATTTGTTGTTCTTGCTGAAATTAGGGGAACACCAGGAATAGATTTTCTGATGAAAAATTAACACTTTAAGGTATTTTAGTCTTGGATGCCATGTGCATGAGAAAGGTTCCTTTGCATAGTTGTATGTTTTTCATGTTTTCAGGTTCAAGAGCTGACCATTGGTGGGTTTTGTTGATATTATATTTGATTGGAACTTTGGTACTGCTGGATATGGACATAACAAAATAGCTTGAGTCGTGTGATTACACATTATCCGCAAGGAATTATTTGGGTGTAATCCGAATTAATTTTCCCAGGATTCAACAAGCACTTCTGGTTTTGGAACCTGGATCATAACTAGCAAGAATAAACAATATTATAACCCAGGTAGGAAGAGAGAGTTTTGTTTATCCAAAAGGAAGGAAGAGAGAATTTTAGTGAGGAAAGGAAATGGAAGAATTTGATATGTATCTCATGATGAGTGAAGGGGACTCTTCCTTTTATAGAGAGAAGACTGTTAATTTTAAGGTGGGTCGTTAATATCTATGCCTGTATGGTGCCATTTATATTGGAAGGTTCAGTAAAAATCATGTTTGGCCGGTGACCTTAAAACTAAGGTTGAATTAAACTTTTAAAATACTAAAACTATATGGCAAGTACTTGATTAGGATCATATTGTGTGTTGTGCACTTGTATTAAAGTGGGATATTCATCTAAGTCTCACGTTGAATAGTACAAATAAGAAAAAGGTATAACTCTTTTAAATATAAGGAGTTAATTTCAGTATTCTAACATTTGTACTTTCGAGTATAAAAGTTATATAAGGTGTTTTGTAATTTTATCTCGGGAAAAATTGCTACTGATAGTTTACTGCTATATCCTTGTAACAATTCCAAGTTGAGAGTTTTGCACCAAGAACTAATAATGAATATTTGATACGTGTATCATATAAATTTTTTGATTTCCTCTGGTACATTAGCAAATTAAAATCATTACTTAATTAGAAGAAATATTTCAATCTCAACATATGCTGCTACAAGTATTTGACATCATGATCTTAAAACTTATACACTGCATTATTATATTGTTATATGATAATTTCAGCAATATTTTCCTTATTTATCTGTTCCTTTTCTCCAGACACAACAGATGCTTGATCAACTCTCTGATTTGCAAAGAAAGGTAAAACTTTGTCTATACTTTTCTATAGTATCCTTTACTTAATTTAAATAATTTACTTAGGGATTCTTGTTTTTGATAACACAGGAAGAGATGCTACTGGAAACTAACAATATCCTGAGGAACAAGGTACCAAAACAATATATTTTCTAGTGTTATTAAATATAATGCAGGTACCTGAATCTGATCTTGTCAATCATGGTGAATTTTCTCTATGAATTTTAAGTTTCTTTTGAAAATTATTTTAAAAATAAATTACCGATTAATCGAGTTAATTATTTACTATTGAAAAGGATTCGAATTATATTATTCAGATCAAGTGACTAGATGTGATTATATTGTTGCAGACAATGGCACTTAGCATTTTTCGTTTGTAATTATTCAATTATTGCAATAACCAAATTGATAATTAAATAACTCCTTTAGTCCTTTTCAATAGCTAATAATTTGGTGAAATGAAATCTTTGCATATTCTTCATTCAAATTGTGAGTTTTAGTACTGAATTACAAGAAGCTTATTCAAAACTGGATAATGTGTCTCCTTAATTTCTGTCATTCACCTAACAAATATTACTCCAGCTCTTCATAATAAGTTTTTATTGAGTGAAAAATTGGTCAAAATATGCTGGTACATATTTAACTTTCGGTGAAAAATTAACAGCATTTTTCTTTGAGAAGTGGATAGGAATTTAGAGTCTATTTTGTTTGAGATTTTTTATTTTCTTTTTGTATAATTAATTATAAAAATGTGACATTTACTTTTATTTTCAAAAATTTATTCAGAAAAAAATATTTTTTTTCTTTAATAAAAAAAAAGATAATAATGGATGAAAACAAAATGATTACCATGTCTTATATATATTTACAATTAAAAAATGTTTCTGTTCATTTTTTGCCAACCCATTTGATTAAAAATCCAAACTTTTTTAATGTTTATTAACAGTTGGAGGAAATAAACATAGCCCTTCAACCAACATGGGAAGCTAGGGAGCAAAATCCTCCTTACAGCAGCCACCCTCCTCAATCAGAGGGATACTATGAGACAGCACAATGCAATAGTACATTGAGAATTGGGTAATTAATCTTGTTTTTCCTAAATTCAAAAAATGTGAATTAATTAAGTTGAGATTGATCTATTGGGTTTGCTAGAAGCTGATCTTCTTGTTTAATTTACAGCTATGGTTCATCAGTGTTGAATGAAACAGGATCAGGAGCAGCAGGAACCTCCTCAGCCCAGCATGTGAATCAATTCATGCATGGATGGATGAACTAAATAAATTTCTAACATAGCTTAATTCTTGATTCTCATTAAATATGTGATGCTTTTTAATTTGTATGTAAAGATCTTGGGGCCTAGAAGAAAATTAGGCTGTAATAATAGGTGTCAAGCTAATATATATATATATATATGCTTTGTATTCCAATAAGACAGATACGTTTCTTTAATTTTATGAATTTGATAACATTATCCCAAATCCCATCCATCGATCATATTGATAGGTAATTTATGATCCAAATGGGGGTACTTTCATACTTAATTACATGTGTAAGTTATTAAATATGAAAGTGTCATTTGTTACTCTTTGATTTGCTACTGTGTGCTTGTAAGTCTTTGTCTCTTGCAAATTGCTGCTGAAATACAATTTCCAGCCTCTCAATGCTATATATGATGTAACATGATTTGAGTACATCAAACACTCCCTCCCTATTCAAATAAGTTATCTTTGTCTTTTGCAAATGGTGCTTAAATCCAATTTCTAGCCTCTAGGTATGTGCAAAATAACATCAAAAAATAGAACTGATAAACTGAGAATTTGTTGTTTTTTTATATGCCAAAGAATTTTATTTAAAAAACAGCACTAGGAATGCTAAAGTTATACTACCTCAAGTCAAATATAAGACTCTTTAAAGGAAATTTGTTAGTCTTATATATAAGACCCCTGCAAAGTTTTAGAGGTAATTATTGGTTTTTTTCTTGTCTACCTTTATAATAAATAAAGGGATAGTGGGTATAATTAATGCATTTGCTGAAAATTTTGACTTTAAATAAAGGGACATTTGGTAGATTGTACTATTTTTTAAAAAAATGAGACATTAAATAAGATTGTTAATAATTTTTTCAATTTGTGTGAATTGGTTAGTGGAATAGGATCAGAGACAGTACAGTCCACAGGAGAGAGAGAAAAAGATAATTATATAAGCAACAAATGGGAAAGGTAAACCAAAAACCAAAAGGAATAAAGACATTTTCAAAAGCACATATTCATTGCCAAGGTTGGTACACCTATCAAAACTACTTCCTTCCGAAAGAGCCAAATAGTCTAAACGCAAGCAATCCAAACCACCAGATTTCTTTACCTACCCATTTTCTCCGGGACTAAATCCTTAAAAACCAAAAATTATCTGAGACCAAATTTGGTTAATGCAAGGACAAAAAAGAAAGAGATGAGTGGAATCCTATTCATCCAATCCACATAGAGCACGGTTTAAATTAATAGAAACATTTAACACACCTCTTCTAGCTAGATGTGTATAATAGGAATAGGAATAGGAATACGATCGAGTATTAGTTGCCAACTAAAAATTATGGCTTTAGGGGAGCACCAAGCTTTCCAAAATTCTTCAGCATATAGAAGAAAATTACCTTCTCCGGCCAATTTTCTTCCCAGACCATTAAGTTTTGCACACTAAAGTTAGATTAAGAAATTGGTCCTTGAGAAGCACATTACCAAGCCAAATCGCAAAGCTATTTTGGAACCAAACTTGAAGCAAGGGATCAATTTTTAAACCATATTTTGTTTTCCTCCCTCCCTATCAATTTTAGAACTTTCTCCCAACATGAAACTCCCAAGTATTGTATCATCAGCGTATTACAGGATCCAGTTGTAGATAAGCAATTCTTTTCTAGTTCGGTTTAGTTCTCTCACTAAATTGAACCTTGACCTCCCCTAAAGTAGTCAAGATGGAAGATGCTATGATGTAACATGGCCTTGAGTATCCCAAGCATTCCTATTGATCAAACAAAATCTGTGATTGTAGATTAAAAAAAAATTCTCGTCAACAAAATTCCTCTCTCAAGGTCTCCTGACATTTTATTCTTTAATTTTACTTGAATATTTCTCCATCTTTTTCCTATCACCACTAAAAAATCTTTTCAGTGATGAGGAAATTGGTTACTAAATCTGTTTTATTTGGTCGTTAAATAGTTAAAGATGAAATTAGCTTCCAAATTGACGATCAAAACAGTTAGTGACGATATATATATTAGTTACATCTTGATTATTTGGTCGTTGAATCAAATTTTTTAAGTAGTGCATCCTTTTTCTTCCATCGTTGTTTCCTTATTCATGAACAAGCCACTTTGAGTCTTTTTTGCCCAAAAAAATTGGTTTAAAGAGAAAAGACTCGGGGCATTTTTAGAGTTTTCTTCAAAGTTTAAGACGGTAGTCTTAAGTCTTAACGGCTAATTTTTAGTATTTTAGAAGTATCTAGTGATGATTGGTCAAATTGAGTCAAACACACCTATTCGGTTTTTTTTTTTTTCGGTTTATTTTTCCTATCGTACTAAGTACTGTGGTATTGTTTTGTAGGGTTATCTTAGGCCAATCCTATTCTATCCATGACTTTTCTTCCTTTTGGAATGAATATCCACAACTTGAACAAGAAAAGTGATTTAATATTGATTTGAAATTTTGGGTAGTAAATTTACTTAATATCTAATATAAAATTAAGGGAAGTCGATGAACTTTTTTTTTTTTTCAAACGTATCTTTTGGTCATGTATCTCTTATGCGCATTTCATTTCAGTTTTATATTTTTTCGAGTTACATTTTGGTCATATATCTCTTATAAAAGTTTTGTTTTAGTCCAGTCCATCAACTCCGCCACCCCCGTTACAAGGCAATTTGACTCTGTTCTTATTAGGGTTTATTAGAATTCTTATGGTTTTCTGGGTTTGAAGATAAATGGCGTAATTTGATTCTGTTGTTATTAGGTCAGTTCTATTAACCGGGGTGACGGAGTTGACGACTGGACCAAAATGAAATATTTATAAACGATACAGGACCAAAATGTAACCAAGAAAAGATATATGACTGAAATAAAATGCATATAAGAGATACATGACCAAAATGTGCATTTGGCCTTTTTTTTTTGTATAACCACGGGTTTCCCCACCCTTTGGATGAGATTAATCTCGTTCGCGCTAGAAATTTGACATAAGTGAGATTCGAACACGAATCCTCCCGCTGTGAATTGTCCCTCGTGTAAACTGAAGTCGATGAACTTAATAAAATTTATAATTTTACATCATATCATTTAAAATTTATTTTCTTAAAGTAAAAAATACGAAGTAAAATAAATTACTGTTATATTTGTAAACTTCATTTTATAGTTATCTAAATTCTGTTGTTTTTTTTTTTATTCAATAGAAAGTAGTAAAACCGGGATTCAAACCCCGTACCCCACACACGCATGTTCCCATACGCTCACCAACTGAGCTACATGACTAGGACATCTAAATTTTGTTTAATTTAGTTTTGTATAATTTTTATATTTTTAATAAGATATATAAAAATTTTAAAATGCTTTTTAATTATGGCCTATTTGGTGACGTACAGTTTAGTTATAAATGGGCTAATAAATAGTAAAAGTCACTACTTTACTCCAATAAAAAATATCACATGGATCTTTTAGATTTGGAGAAGCTCATCCATCCATTAACGTCATATTCCTAAGAAAGCAAAAGAAAATCCAAAAACCTGCAAAAGAAAAGGGAAGCAGGCACCAGACACCCGGATATATAGATCATGTGTTGATGGAATACAGCACTTATTCCTTACTATGCTTTCATATACTTTATTCATATATCTCAACTATGAAATCAGGGATACAGCGACACCGTTTTAATTTAGATCAGTTGATGCCACGTAGGGCCTGTTTGTTTAGGCACGGGTATTTGCTTAAGCATACGTGATTTTGTGTTCATGACTTATAATAAATGTATAATAGTAATTACTAAAAAAATTGTCATAAAGAGATTTATAATCAAATAAAAAGGAATGGGTAACGAAATCTCTCATGGTCGAATAAAAGAATAAAAAAATATCAATAATCATATTTTTTTGTATCCAACTATAGAAAGAAAAGTAGTGAGCAGCAGAATCCTCAAAATTGAACCATTAAAATTTTTATAGTCGTATTTTGAATACCTAATTAAAAAAGAAAAAGAAAAAATGGATAATAGACTTTTCAGGGCTAAACATAAAATTTTCCGTGTCCCTTGGAAAAGAAAAGTGGGCACCAAAATATTTCACATCAAAGTCATGACTAATTATAGAAAAAGAATGAATTGATAGCAAATCTCCATGTCCTATGGATAAGAAAAAGTTGGCAAAAATCTTTCACAATGGAGCCATGAAAATTCTCTTGACCATATTTTAAGTGTCTGATTATAAAAAAGTATTGAGTAACAAATCTTTATGTCCGATGGATAAAAAAAGAGTGAGCAACAAAATCTTTTACAATTGGGTCATGAAATATTTTCATGGTTATATTTTGAGAAATAAAAAACAGTGCGTGAAGAGAAAGAGAAAAAATGGGAAATGAGAAAAATGTTGCAGTAAAGAAAATTAAGCAATAAAATCTTTAATTGTTGAGCTATAAAAATTTCATGGTCATGTTTAAAGTTTCTAATTTTTGAAAAAATGAGGAGGGTAGCAGGATATTTCATGGTTGGGTCATAAAAATTTTCATAGCCATATTTCGAGAAATGAAAAATAAAATGGGAAATCGTACACGAAGAAATGGAAATTTCATGGTCAAATTTAAAATATAAATTTCAACTTTTAAAGGCAACAAAAAGAAAAAAAAGAAAATGAGAGGGACTGATAGAAATTTTTAAATTTTAAAAGCAACCAAAAAAAATAAAAATGGGAGGAAATAAGAGAAAATAAGAAAGAAACAAATTAAAAGAATGAAAAATGGGAGGGAAAGAGGATTCATGAGGACATGACACATGTCCATCTTGCCCAAGTAGGGCCTTCTATCTACATCTTAGAAGTACATGACCCGTCCCTATATACGGATTTTCGTTTACGCGTTTGCGATTCTGTGTTCGTTTCTTGCAATAAGTTTGCAATATTAAACACTAAGAAGTTTGTCGGAAAGAGATTGCAATCAAATACAAAAGGAGTGGGTAACAGAAAAAAAAGTATGCAGCAAAATATTTTACAACACGATCATGCATAGTAATAGAAAGAGAAGGAATTAACCGCAAATCTCCATATCCCGTTGATAAAAAAAAGATAGAAATTAGGCAACAAAATCTTTCACAACATAGCCATAAAAATTCTCATGAGCATATTTTAGGTGTTTGATCATGAACAAGTGAATTGAGCAACAAATCTCCATGTCGATTAATAAATAAAAAAAATAAGTGGAAGAAAATCTGTCATAGAGTCGTTCTCATGACTATATTTTAAGTGACTCATTATGAATAAGGAGTGGGCAACAAATCTTCATGTCCTATGAAAACAATGGATAATATTATTTTTATAATAAGATTATTATTATTATTATTATCATCATCTTCTGAAATAAATAATCAAGGAAATGAAAGAAATATAGAAAGGAAGAAAATGAGAGAGAAAGAGAGAGAATGTGAGACACAGAAAGAGAAAATTAAATGAATGTGGGCATGACATGTGTATGTCCCACATGGTGACTTGTAGGTCAAATAAGACCTTCTTTTCTCATCTTAGATGATCAAATAAACCTTCATGTCCCATGAAAAAATGAATATTATTATTTTTATGACTATTCTAATTCATATGAATATTTATATTATTATTTTTATAATAAGATTATTATTATTATTATTATTATTATTATTTTTATTATCATTCGAAATAAATAATAGAGAAAATGAAAGAAAAATAGAAAGCTTTTGATTTAGGGTGTGTTTATATAAGATTATTGTTCGATAGTTATATTTTGTACTTACAAAAGCTTTTGATTTTTCTTTAAACAAAGGAAAAAGCTTTTTGTCATTCGGTTAAAAATTGGACATTGTTTCAAAAAAGTTTCAAAATCGCTTTTCTCAGCTTAAAATTATCTTAAAAATAACTTCTGACAGCAAATATATCCAAACAAAAATCGATTATATCTCATATAATTAATTATTTTTCATAACTTATTTTTACAATTAATCACAACTAATTTAAACACATACTTATGTTAGACTTAATTAGAACGGAGATCTCATTGTCTAATTAATTTCTCAAAAAGCTTGGTGTGAATAAAAATCATTTTCAGAACTAATTATATTTAATAGCTGTATAATTCATTATTAAAAAAAGGATAATACTATTTTCATATAATCAAATCAATTTTTCTGTAACTAAGCATTAAGTAAAAATAATATACATCAGTGAATTTAATTTCAGGAAGGTGGTGGGATATATCAGTGTTAACTTAAACTATATCTTGTTGGAGTATATGCTTTGAGTCGTACCCTATGGCTAACTAGGGATCGGGCACCCAGCCAAAAGCCCTAAGGCAGAATGGGTCCCACCATTTATTAAAATTAAAATGGAGTAAAAAGATATCATCACTGTGTGGTTAGAAAGAGTTATGACAGAACATCAACATGGTACACTGCCCCAACCAATCCCACATAGACAACGCAACATTTACCAAACTGCTTCAACTTTCCAAAACCGGAAACCAAAAACCACTTGTCCCCAAACCCCATTCCCAGTCTCTTCTAACCTCTTCCATTTTCACCCTTAATTTAATTTAATACATATAATATTTGTTATTTTTTATTTACTTGTAACTATTATTTTATAAAATGAAATTTAAAAAAAAACCGTATACATCTTGTGTTAAAGTTATTTAAAAAAATTTAGCATATTCATTTATATTATATGTAAAAAATAATTTTAAAAACTTTATATAATATATGGATGATTTTAAGGTAGGATAAAAAAAATTGAAATCACGTGGTCACTTTATCAAAAATACAAAATATGAGGTATTTTTAGAAATAGTAGATTTTTTAGAAGTATTTCATACTTTATAAAATTGTACCATATTTTTTATTTTTGGTAAAGTGACTACATGATCCCAAATTTTTTTCCCACCTTAAAATCACCAATAATATATAGAAGAAAGAAATGTATATTTACTCATTTATTAATTTTTTTACACTAAGGATGTCATTTAAGGAGTGTTTGGATTAGCTAGAAAAATTAACTGTAAAAAAGAATAAATTGTCTAAAATGTAATCAATTTTTGTTTCTGTATATGTACTGTCAGAAGCGATTTTTAATATAATTTTTAGCTGTGTGAAATGATTTTTAAGCTTTTTGAAATGATGCTCAATTTTTAGTTGAAGGATCAAAACTTTTTTCCTTTGTTAAAAGAAAAATAAAAAGCTTCTGGAAGTACAAAATTATGATAGTAGTCAAATATATGATACACTAGGCCTTTGTTTGGCTGAAGAGAAGTATGATGAGAATAGAGTGAAAGTGCAGATTACGAGGTAAAAATTGTTGACTTTATAGAAAGAAAATTTTGAAGCACTTCCTTCCACTCAACTTTTTTCCTTCCCACTTCTCTTATATCAAACAAAGGGTAAAAATCGAAACTTAAATAGTACATTTAAGAGACTCAATTATCTATTAGTTATCATTTGGTTGGGGGAGGGATAGGGTTACCCATTTATTGTATAACCAAAAATGATAGTAGTAAATGGAATAATAGATAATAGTCAAATAGTACACACTCCCACACAGCTGTATATATTAGTATATTATACTTGTCCAGAAGAAGAAAGATCTATGAAGTAAGATTGGGAAGGTGGCTTCACTATATATGCAAGTATTTTAAGCTCATTTCTGGGGTTTGTTTCCTTTTCCTTGTTTGGGAAACAGTGACTTTCATTTAATTTCATTGGGTAAGAGAGAAAGAAAGAGAGAATTATTAGTATTATTGGCAAAGGAGCTGCCTAGCTAGGTTTATACAATTTTGGTAAATAAGAAAAAATAATAAATTTTATAAAGAAAAAAAAGAAGAATAAATAATTAAGAGAAGAGATGGGAAGAGGTAGGGTAGAGTTGAAGAGGATAGAGAACAAGATCAATCGTCAGGTAACATTCTCTAAAAGAAGAAATGGTTTGTTGAAGAAAGCTCATGAGATCTCTGTTCTCTGTGATGCTGAGGTTGCTCTTATTGTTTTCTCCCACAAAGGAAAACTCTTTGAATATGCCACTGATTCTTGGTAACTATATATTTTTTCTCTTCATCTCTTTATCTATAACCATATATAATTTTTATATATATACATCTTGCATATATATAATTCATAGACCTAGCTAGATCTCTATAATTCTTTTTTCTAACTTTTTTTTTTTGCCCTTGAGAAGGGTTTTGATTTTTGGTTGAAAAACGAAAAATCAAATTCCATTCCTGATGTTCTTCTCTTTTTTTTTTTTTTCTCTCTAAGCTCTTATTTTTATTCAGATAATCAGATCTTCATCTATAGGGAAAAAAAACCCTAAAACTCAACAAAGAAAATACTCATACGCGCACAAACACACCCTTCTAATAAGTTTGTTGTGTTTTTTTTTTGTGCAAATTTTTCTCAGTCATAAAGATAGAAGAAAAAATATCCATGAACCGGTTAAAATTCCAATTTTTTTTTTCTTTTTGGTAACGAAGATTCTCCGATTTTATGCCCATGAAGCTGTTTAAATTTTGTTTATTTTTGAAATTTTTTTCTTAATTTTGAAATTGGTAGCTAGATATGAAGTGGTGAATGAATGTTTTGCATATACGTGATGGAGAATGACAGTAGTGTTTCAGTTAGTTCATGCTTGTTGTTCTTTGTTCGTTTCCTATCTCAAGTCATTTCAGTCATCTCTGTGAGCAAGATTTGTTCTTAAATTTTGTACCTTTTTTTCATAATTTTTATTTATTTTTTGGATGTAAAATGTTGTTTGTGGAGTTGTTCTTCCCCATTTTACTGTATTAGTCTGGCGTGGGTAATCAACACGTAGCTGCACTTGCACAGATGTCATGTTTAATTTCAACCTCAGTCCTTTCACCCACAGACATGGAACCACGAATAGCGTTCCTCCTTTTCTTTCTTTTCCTTTTTGTTTTTCTGTTCATTCTTTTGGTTTTTTGGTTGGATTATAATTGTGAAATTAAAACTCAAAACTAACTAACCTTGCTTTTTACTTCTCAAAACCCTTGTTTGCGGATACTTTGTTGCAGGTTAATTTTAGCTTATGCTTTTGACTTCTCATATCCAGTAGAATTGAAAATTTAAGAGAAAATTACGTTGATCTTCCGGGAATTTTAGAGTCCGATTATACTAAGTCCTTTATATTTCATAAATTAAATAAATTTCCCCTAAATTTTATCATTTTATTATAAAGACTTTTCATGTTGTTAAAAGTTTGTTAGTAAAATTAGTTAAGGATGTTCTATACCTGACTTACAACTAAATATATTAGTGCATTGCCAATTTTTTCCTTTTATAAATTTTTAATACAAATTTAAAAGTTAAGTTCATTGTGTGAAAATAACAGAATAAAGTTTAGAGAATGTTAGTGTGCAAATTTGCATGTAAAATTGACAATTCAATAATGTATTCAGGTTGAAAGTCACGTACGGATCATTCTTAATCAACTTTACTACTGAACTTCTAACTTAAAGGGAGATCTGTGTAATAGGGTATAAAAATTATTTGTGTAATTTATTAAATATACAAGAAATTGGTGTAATTTGACCAAAATTCAAGAAAAATCTATGTAATGAATGCAAGTATGCAACCTTGAAGTTCAACATGATACAAATATAAGGTTTTAACATAACGAAGATTAAAGTTTACTAAATTAGTAATAAGAGAAGATCAAAATCACATGATGTTTAATTAATTTGATGGTTTTGGACTTGTGGCTACTCTAATTACTTGACGTGGGACTTTTTGGTGGTTACAACAATATACATACATTAGCATATAATATATAACAATATCAATATCTTCACAAACAAAAAAAACATAACATCATTTGATTTATTATTTTTCTTGTGGTGGTCCTTTTAATAATTAATTAATTAATGATGAATACATGATTGAACACGTACACAGCATGGAGAAGATTCTGGAACGCCATGAAAGGTATTCCTATGCAGAGAAACAGCTAGTTGCGAATAATGACTCCGAGCAGTCAAACCAGGTACGTGGTATTAGCTAATCTAATCTCTCTCATATATATGAAATTTACTTAATTATATGTTAATTACTTACACACATGCATTAATCTTGTACTAAGAATCACAGAATTGATTAATCACTACCGAATGTAATTAAGCAGTAGCATATTTATTATGCAGGTAAACTGGACAATTGAATATACTCGACTCAAGGCAAAGATTGACCTTTTGCAGAGAAATCACAGGTATACATGTATATTTTCTTTTTC
Source organism: Cyamopsis tetragonoloba (assembly GCA_037177725.1). NCBI lineage: Eukaryota > Viridiplantae > Streptophyta > Magnoliopsida > Fabales > Fabaceae > Cyamopsis > Cyamopsis tetragonoloba. Next base: position 7,727,569 of record CM074120.1, on the reverse strand, counting down.
ATCTTTTTATGGTAACCATAATTAGTGATAACAAAATTTATTGATGATAAGAAGAGTATAAGGATACTCAATCCTTTACAACCACTTTATATTTACATACATAGTTAAAACTAAAGAATAGAATTTTAAGTCCTTGATATACATAAGAACACTACATTAGAAATAAAATTAGTACAGAGGTAGATGATTTATGACATGACTACTAATGCGCATGTTTAAGTACTGTGCGCTTGTCTCCGTTCATTTTGGTAGTGTTTAACTGTGAATTGATGTCTCACATTGATTGAATATATGTTTAAGATGACTTTTATGAAATCTTAAACATCCCTTATTGTTTGAGTTTGTTTTTGAGGCTGAGTTTTCTATTAATCACTTTGTCCATGAAATTTACCTAAATTTTTGGCAGAAGAAAAAGTAGCTCTAAAGTTAAATGATTAGGTTTGGAACAATGCACTTTGTCCTCCTAAAATTTGGAATGTGTGCAATTCAACCATATAATACACGTTCTGGTGCATTGGAATTGGAAAGCACAATTCAACCATATAATATGCAACAAGCCCTACATCATGTATGAGTCGACACTACAGTTGGCTTATAGAAATCCTAGAAGATGCCTTTTTAAAATAAAACTGCGAGATTCATTATGCAAAAGCAAAGTAGCATACTCTTGTTACAACGGAATGCTAAAAAATCTGTTTTGTAAATTTTTGCTAAGAGTTTTGTTTTTGTTTTTATGAAGAAATAGTATTTCCTTTTAAAAAAAATAGTGCAGTATGTTTTGATTTGATGAATCACTCAGATTATGACTATAGTATGTATGAATGAGATGACATAATTTGGAATTGAATTTGTTAATCAGGCATTATATGGGAGAAGATTTGTCTTCAATGAGCCTCAAAGAGCTTCAGAGTCTGGAGCAGCAGTTAGATTCTGGCCTCAAGAACATTCGTACACGCAGAGTACATATATATACATATAAACTCATTATGTTTCACTTCACTTACCTGCTTTATATATGCAGTTTTTCTTGTTGCTTATTATTACTGAAACTGATATATCATACAAATTTATATTATATTTGTACAGAACCAAATCCTGTACGAGTCCATTTCCGAGCTTCAGAAAAAGGTACCTCTATAATTTAATAATTATCTCCACCTGGATATTGTTGCTAAGAGTTTCACGTTTTAATTTAATTGAAATCATGAAGCTTGACCTCATAATTAAATTTGTATGACAGGAGAGAGTGATACACGAGCAGAATAGCTTGCTTGCAAAGAAGGTGACCCAGAATAATAATTCAATGAGTTTAATTAATTTTCACAATATGAAGTATGAACATGTGTGTGTGTGTTTTAATTATTAAGTTGTGATAATTTGAAATTAATAAAGATTAAGGAGAAAGAGAAGGCTGCAACAGAGCAGGAGGCAGGAGCACAATGGGAGGAGCAGCCTGCAGACTACAGAGTTGATACATCTTTCTTGCTACACCACCCTCTTCCCACTATCAATATTGGGTACGTTCACCTTTCTTAAATATAATAATAATATTAATATCACTTGTCTACAAAGTGGTTCAGTGACGTGCGAGTGAAGTTTTAAATAATAACTCTTTAATTTGAATGGATGCATTATGACATATAAAAAAAAAATTAATGTCACATTGTCTAACTATATTTCCACACCTTCATGATATTATAATTTCATGTCCATTAGGAATTTGATCAAAGTTTAATGAGTGGGGTTATTGCTACTTTTTTATTTCTACTATCACTCTTATTTAATATTTTAATAATATTTAAATTTTGATGTTATAATTTTATTAGCTGAAAAATATATTTTTAAATTAAAAAATACTTAAAATTATAAAAGAGTAACAATAAACATTTTAAAATGACAACTGTCTTTTTCATGTTGAATATAGTGTATAAAGCTTGAGCGGTACTTTTCTCTCAAACATAAATTTGGGCTTGAGTCTTTTTTTTTTTTTTTTTGATAAACCAAAAAATATATTATTAATGATTAAAGAGTACAAGAGACACTCATCCAAAAATAGGGTGTGTTGGAACTTGGAATGAAGCATATTAGTGGAGTCTGTCTAGTGATAATTCCCGTAATTTTCACTATAATATATAAAAAATATTTTATTTTGCGACCAATTATCTTGGTTATTCTATCACTAAGTTGATTTCTTTTTTTCTTTTTAGTGTTTCTTCCCTCCCAATTCAAGTGGTTTGAGATGGAACAATGTATCTTTATTCAAACAATAGAGTAAAGTACTTATTTCATTACTTTTCATTCCATTCCTTTTGAAATTATAATTTGTTTCACTCATCATTATTAGTTATCCAAGCATAATGTTAATTAAACATACTCCTATAATAAGACTGAGACAAACCTTTCTTATTAACTACCTTTGGAGTTAATTTAAGCACAGCCACAAGTAATTCCTAATATTAAACTAGAAAAATCAAGGAAAAGGATAAGAAAAATTTAGGTGGATTTTTGTGAATAAAGACAATTAACTTTAGGTGATTGTTAGGATATTTTTATATAGTTCCTAATTATTGTAATTTTTAATTATTTTTTTGTTTTTGAATTTTCTAGATAAATATTAATAGGTTTACATTATAAGTTTATATTCAGAGTTGTAGTTATGAATTGAAGGTCATTTGAGGTTTACATTATTCTTTGTTTTTAAAAGCCTTAGCTTCCCTGAGCCAAATAATACATAATTATATCCTTTAGTTAATTAACAAATTCCATTCTCCTAATTAATACTAGCAGTTAATTCTTACCATTGTTTAGGTTTTTCGCAAGTTGGATTGGTTTGGTTTGATTCGAGTCATTGAATTGCCCGATAAAAAATCCAAGATTATTATTAGATTCCAATTAGATTAAACAACTAATATAATAATAATTAACATTATCCTTTTTAAATATTCAAAATGCACATTCAATAATGTCAACCTCTAATTAAAATAATAAAATGAAAGATAAATTTAAAATAATAAACTTTACTATGAATTCAATTCTAATGGTATTAAAAATAAATAAACTCAACCGGCATCAGGTATGATATTGGGTCATCGGATTTGAGATGTCAACATTCGATATTTGAATCGATAGCGGTCAAATTTGGTCAGATTGGTTTGAAACTGGACCTGATGATATAACTCAAATCGTATCAAATTTATTCAGTTGAGTTAGTTTGTTAAATTGATTGGATGAACTCTCGATAGACGCCCCTACAGTATTCTTTACTGTTAAAATTCTGTAGTAGCTATTACTATCTTATTAAGGTAATTAACTTTCTTAAATGATGTGTAATTTTGTTTGTGCAGTGATAATTTTCGTCAAGAGGCACCAGAAATAGGGAGGAACGAACTTGATCTGACCCTGGAACCAGGGTATTCTTGCCAACAACACCTTGCTGGATGCTTTTGAAAAATTATAATTTTCTTCCAGGTTTAATATCATATAATTAATTAATTATATACAGCAGCCATATATATTTATAATATATATATGAACAAGTGTATGTATGTATTTGATGAATGCTTTATGTATGCGTGGTTCTATATTTTATATATTTTCTTACTTTGAAGACATTAATTAATTAATAACATGTAAGTGCTAATATTGTTGTATGTGAGGATATTGAATCTGAACTGAAATTGTATTTATGCATATATGTAAATTAAAGTATCTCGTAAAAAAGTTAGTTCAAAAAGAAGAAGATTGTCTAGAGTCTTTATAAGGTTATTATAATTTTTATTTTAAGTTACGTGAGACTTTTTTTTTTAACACTTTTCCTCAAGTCCAACTGGTTTTTTTCTTTTTTTAGCCTAGTTGTGACTTGCTTGTTTTTTTTTTTAATGGACCTATTTTGTTTTTCAAGTTATGGGCATCTATCGCAGGTCTCTTTTTTTCCTAGACTTTGCGCTCTTTTTTTTTTTGAATTTTTATTTTGTCTTATGTTTTTTTATATAGGCTTTGATACCATCTTAGAAATAACATAGGTCTAACTCTACTCAAAAGCTAGCATAAAATGGGAGAATTGCCTAAAGCCTTATAAATGTTATCATAACTCTTATCTTAAGCGATACGATACTTTTTCTCTCAATGTAAATTAATTATACCATTTTTGGTTAGAAATATAATAAAATAAATGGGTGTATATAATATATAATATAGATAGTAAGATCAGAATTCATAGCTTCATAGGTTTATCTTTTAGAAGCTTTTTTTGTACGCTTCCAATCTCTTGTTAACTCAAATTTTGTCTGTTTTTATTTGGATTACACTATTTTAATTTATGCACACATCAAAATTCAAGGAATGAAGAATCTTATGGGAATAAGTCATTCAATTCAAGGAAGAATCTTAATCCATAGACTCCAGAGTACTCCAGAGTCTCAGATTATGTGACAACTAGATATAAAGCTTCAAAAAGAATTATAACCTAACCAATAAAAAAGAATTATTTAAGTTCAATGTAATTGTAGGTTGTACGTGTGAATAATAATAATAGAAAATAATATAAAAAATAATTATAGAAAAATAATTTTGGTTTTGAATAATAGAGCCAGGGATATTTTCTCTCCAAGCAAGCTTATCTCCAATTCAAAAACAAATATTACCATACCAATGCAAATTCAAATTTGTAGTTAAGCGGTAATTAAACGGAAATAAATACTTATTGGATCATAAGTTTGTATTTTTTTGATGAAATCATATATATTCTATCTATATAGTATTCTACATATTGCACATACGGATAGTATTAAAATTATATGAAAAAATATCAAATAATATAAAGTTTTCATATCTCTGGCAAAATAAATTTATTTTTTATATTTTTTCTAAATTTTAATATCAAATAAAAATTAAAATATTATACAAAAATTAAAAACATCTTATTATATATATTGATATCAAATAGAGTATAATAGAACTTCATAGAAATGTGGAAGGGGTTCGAATCGAATCTTTCTCGTGGGATTGCTAAGAATCCTGGAGGACAAATTGGTTTAGCGCGCGACTTGAAGATAGTCTCTCGATTAACTTTTTTTATTATAACTGGGCTGAACATTGTGGCCCCCTTCATAGTCACTTATTGGTGCCTATTGGTGACTCTCTGACCTTTGAGAGATTTCATTGATAGCCATGACCAATGGGATAGTGGAAAGTTATTAGTTTGCCTTCTTCTTGGCTCATCCTAACCAAACTAAGTTATGCGGTATTCATTATGATATGTTCATTGCTCATACTAGAGGCTTTAGCCGTATTTGGGTTGAAGCTGACTCTGCTGCTACTATCTACTTCCTAAGTTGTCGATGTCATCCCCTTCATCTTTGTGCAGGTTTGGTAAGATCTATTAAGCAACTATCTTTCTCTATGGAGTGTGTTAAATGGTCTAATATTCATCACCAAAAAAAATCTACAACGGATGCAGTTGCGAAGTTGAGTAATGATTTAGCTATTGGTGTTAGAGTTTTTAATGTTTTGCCATCTTCTGCTGTAATTTGTTTTATGTATGATAGCACATCCTCCATCTTTTTGAGAAAGTGTATTTAATTTTGTCGTTGTTTTGTCTTTTGAGCTTTAACTCCTTTTTTTATTAAGAAAAAGAAATGCAGAAACAAATTATTTTTTAACAAAATCCAGCATAGTTCATAGAATACTAGGTTATTTTCTTACACTACCAAAACAATAAGGCACTTGACCTTTTTAAAGTATGTTGAGAGAGTTTTAACTTATAGAAAAAATGCATTTTTTTATTATTTATTTACTCCAAAAAAAATGCATTGTTGGAGAATACAAAAATCAATTCATTGATTTTTATGTCTGGAAAGATTGGCCGGGTTAGAGAATATCTTTAGTGTTAAGAGAAAGGTTGAAAGGATTAACACCATCTCTATTGGAAGTGACACCATCATTTTTAATGTATAGATTTATGATTTTTATATATAAAGAGATGGTGAGATTTCTAAATTTGGGTGGTTTCAATCCTTCTCACTTAAAAAAAAATAGACTCGAGGTTTTGTTTTTTTAACAACAATTTTGATACCACACACATCTTTCATGTCACTATATACATATGTATATCTCATAATTCAGTAGTAAAATGTGCGGTGCTTTAAGAATCATGTGTGACACCAAAAGTATCAGCCTTTTTTTTGGGTTCAATGAACCCTTTTTACGGTTAAGCAGAGAAAATGCAGCGGAAGACTCATCCGTGGGCTCTCGTTGTCTCGGTTGTCCATGAACATTGATAAAAGAATGAATCATGGACGTTAATTGTGGGCTATAATTATTATTTGGGCTTTGATTTTTTATCATAGTTTTTTATTTTTACCAAAAAAGGTAACAAAAAGAAAAAAAAAATATGTTCGACTTATTACACAAAGTATGTTGAAAAAAGAAAAGATGTTGGGATTCTAATCATCTCACTTGCAAATGGTGTATGACTTTGTCCAAAGAGATATCACGTCTGGAAAATGACATCACCCTTCTAAGATTCGGATAGTTTTGCCATAAAATATTGCTTGATTTCAACCCGCAGTAATTCACCTTAGAGTCTAATTCATTCTAAAAGTTAGGTCATAAAAATTTTTTTATCACACCTCTTAGTATATTCTATTCTTAGCCATGTACTTAGTCAATGTGACACTTTCATCATCTTAATACACTTCATTAATTTTGGGTGTGGCTTGTGAGTTTGGAAGTAATCACATATGTGATGTGTCCCACTTCATAAACCGTCAAATTTATATACTAGATTAAAATTGAAATTTTAGCCTAAATCACTCTAAAAAGTCAGCTTATAGAAATAGGTTTATCACACATTTTATGTTTGATTTTTTAGTGATACATCCAATTAATGTGAGATTTTCCTTATTCATCGTCTTAACGCTTATCTTGTTGTTTTTTTATAAAAAAGTACAATAATGGAAAAAAGAAAAAAATATGTTCGACTTATTACACAAAGTATGTTGAAAAAAGAAAAGATGTTGGGATTCTAATCATCTCACTTGCAAATGGTGTATGACTTTGTCCAAAGAGATATCACGTCTGGAAAATGACATCACCCTTCTAAGATTCGGATAGTTTTGCCATAAAATATTGCTTGATTTCAACCCGCAGTAATTCACCTTAGAGTCTAATTCATTCTAAAAGTTAGGTCATAAAAATTTTTTTATCACACCTCTTAGTATATTCTATTCTTAGCCATGTACTTAGTCAATGTGACACTTTCATCATCTTAATACACTTCATTAATTTTGGGTGTGGCTTGTGAGTTTGGAAGTAATCACATATGTGATGTGTCCCACTTCATAAACCGTCAAATTTATATACTAGATTAAAATTGAAATTTTAGCCTAAATCACTCTAAAAAGTCAGCTTATAGAAATAGGTTTATCACACATTTTATGTTTGATTTTTTAGTGATACATCCAATTAATGTGAGATTTTCCTTATTCATCGTCTTAACGCTTATCTTGTTGTTTTTTTATAAAAAAGTACAATAATGGAAAATTGAACCCGAATACTCAGACACATATTTCCGTATCTTTATTAACTGAGTTAAAACATTTCCCTATTGTTTAGCATAAAAGAAAACATTAAAATAGCTAATTAAAATAATAAATAAAAAAAGATATCCAGGGGATGTGACGCCATAACTACAATGATAATTAGCAAATAGATAAAAAGTATAATTAACTCAATTGTCTAATCACTTTAATTTACATGGTAATGAATATGAGAGAATCTTCTTTTGCCTTCAAATGAATTGAAGCTAAGTTTCGGCTGTTTTGGTGGAGAGATCAGAGTCAAACTTGAAGTTAGGTTGTAGCTATCAAGTTCTTCTTTTCCTTTCTTTAATGTTGGTGTTTAAGGGAGCAGGACCAATTTAATTTTTCCAATTAAGTAGCATCAACAAAATTACGCTTAATCGCCTAATTAATTACTTCACTCTACATGTGCATCACGTGTCATCAATTAAATCATCCATCGTAATAATTACCACCAAAGTAAATCATTTTAACCTTTGGATACCAATCTCAAAACTGTGTGCAAGTTTAGATTGGCAAGCTTCTCACCGTTATTTAATTTGAAGTGTGTAAATTAAGTTTGCCTTAACGAAAATCACGTTAGATATTTTGGGTAAAAAATATAGTTTGGGCTTAAGTAAAAATAATTTTTTTTTCTTATCAATCAAACACACATACATCCACATTACACTCCTCATTTTACTTTCATTGAACTAAAATTTGGTTTCCAAACATATTATCATGTGAAAAATTGAGCCACTTTTATTCCTTTATCTACGCACACGAAATTTTAACATGGAGGTAATTTTGTTCAAGTCAACATATTAACCATAATGAGATTAACTTTCTCAATTGGAATATACATAACATAACTCCAACCTGAAATTTTACTTAAAAAAGATTAAATAGATATATTTTAACCAACCACCTAGAAGTTACCTTCGGTAAAACTTGAGTTGTGTGGAGGTAATTACATCAGCAAATATTATTAGATAGCGTTTGGTGTGTAGACAGAACAGAATATGTAACATTGTATCATGTTATACTCTTCCTGGTTTCACATTTTTGGTGAAATCAAAATGCATTATTTTTTAATATGATGATCCGTTATGTTTTTTGTTTTGGTAAAGAAACGAAAAAAATATTATAAATCCCTCCCAATTAGAGACTTACAAGAATTTAAATTAAGATTAACAGAAGTAGAATCGGATACACTCTTCTAGCCTTCCACCACATGACAACATTCCATAGCAATAGTCTTTGAATACTCGAGATCTTCTTCACCAAAGATGCACAATGTGTCTCAATGTGTCTTACAATTTAGGTTTTGGGCCTAACTCTCATATTACTAGCCGATGTAGGACTTCTAACACGCCCAGAACTACACAGACGGATTTATGATTGACTCTAATACCATCTTACAATTTGGGTTTTGGGCCTAACTCACTTCTAAAAGCTAGTTTGTAGGATGAGAATTGTCACATCGTTATAAACTCAACAATGACCATATATATCATTAGTCGATGTGAGACTTCTAAAAGTGTAATGCCACTCAAGTTTGAACAAATGTAACAACCACATGAAAATCTGATTTAACAATAACCTTATGATATATATGTCTCATTCATAGCATGTCTATGAAATTAAACGTTACCTTAGGAGGGAAGTGCAACCACTAAAAAAATGTACAGTTTGTCATTTTGGTCAGTTTATAAAAAATTAAATGTCATTCTCAGAACATTCCACCCTTATACATGATTTAGAAAATGAGACTATCAATATTAGATAAGGCCAGAAAGAGTTTGAGTGAGGATTTTATTCATTAGATGCTACAGAACCTTTAAAGTTTTCTTTTTTAAAAGAAAAAAGTCTTTGGCATTATTTTAACTTTGGAAATTCACATTATGAAGCCAAACCTTTTACCATATTAACATTTTTTTCATCCTTTTTTCCTTAGGGGTAACATCATTGAATTATTAAGTTGAAATTCAATTAGTATCACTAAAATGATGACCCTGTAGCGTAGGAAGAAAGTCATTTGATACTGGTAACTGGTTACTCATCATAGCTCATCACAACAATAATTTACAATATATGTTTTCAGTAGAAGAAGTTCTACAAGAATAATTGACCATCATAATTATCTCTTTGCATTTATTGACATTGTTTTTGTTACTATATGATATATGATATGATTTGGATCATTAGGATACATGACCTAGAGAGAATGACACAACAAGACTTGCACAACTATGATGTGTTAAAGCAAAAAAAGCATATGTAATAAAATAAAAAAAAGAAAAACATACCAATATTTTCAGTTAGATGCTAGTGAAACTGCAAACAACTTTATTTATTTATATCTCACTTGCTTTTGTTGAATTGTTGTTGCTAACCTAACATTTCTTCACCCTCAACAAATAAAAGGGAGAAAAGCAAAAGGGGAAAAAGAAACAGGCTGTAATGATATGATATGGGCCTTTGCTAACTGATATTAGGTTTAACTTTATTTTTAGTTCTTTAATTTTGTATATTTTGTATTTTGCGATTTTAGTCTTTTAACTTTTAATTTTATAATTTTAGTCTTTCAAATTTTTAAAAATTACAAATATTAATTTTTCGTCCATATATTTTTTTAGAGCACATGCTAATTTTGGGAACTAAAATTCAAACTTAGGGTCGAAATCATAAATATGCAAATTTGAGAGATTAAAATTACAGTTAATTTTTTTTTATCAGCACTAAAATTACAGTTAATGGTATTATCTGTCAGAGAACAAGCCTCTGATGAGGTGTTAGAAGGAGAAAGTAAGAAACAAAGTGCTCTAATTATGAGGTTGATTATTTGACCATGTTTAGGGGTCAAGGCTGAGATAAACAAGTAAACAACAGGCCCAATAGAGAGAAAGGGCCTACATCTTGATGACAAGCACGTTCATTTGGAACAAAACAAGGTCCCTCCACAAAAGAAAAAACAAACAAATAACTACCAAAAATATGAATTCCACAAAGTTATTCTGCAAGATTAAAGACCACATTTTTAGAAATATTATAGGGTTTGTTTGATTTGTATTTTTTTTATTTCTTTTTTTTAAAATCTGTATAAGAAAAACTAATTAAAAACAAAAAATTATGTTTGTAGTCATTTTCAATTTTTCCCATATTCAAATTTTAGAAAATAGAAAAGAGAATGGAAATAGAAAATGAAAATCAAAAGAAAAAACCAATAACTAGAAAAATGATTAGTAAAGCAAAAGAGAAAAGGCATAGGAGAAATGAACTACTATGTCCCATGGCAACATTTTGCAAATTTTTTTCTCAGCCCCAGCAGGTATTATTTTTTCTTCTCTTTCTCTGTTATTTCCCTTATAATAATTAGTGCATTCTCCAACTGTGTTTCAAGACATGGGAAAGAGAGGCACAAGGTTACCAGGCTTTTGCCTGAACAGAATTAGGCCTCATGCTAGAGTTCGTTCCCCTCCAAATTCACAAGTAACCAAACATGACACAAACACAAGTGCCTCTAAAATTGATCACAAAAGTGAGAATTCTTGTGAGGAGAAACAGGATGACGTGGCGAAACCCGGGCTTGTTATTGGTAGGAAGATCATGATTGTGGTTGATTCTAGCCTTGAAGCTAAGGGTGCTGTGCAATGGGCACTCACTCACACAGTTCAGAACCAAGACACTATTGTTCTTCTTCATGTTATGAAGCCTTCTAAACAAGGTACGCAACTTTTCACTCCATTGTTTTTTTTTTTTCAAGTTTGATTCTTTTGGATATGACTGAAAATGATCAAGTGTGGTTCTTGCAATTTGGTAGTTACTGATGAAGAATCAAGCCAGGAGATAGCTCCAAGAGCTTATGAACTTGTTTCCTCCTTCAAGAACATGTGTCATGTGAAAAGACCTGAGGTGAGTTTAACATCCAACGTTCTTTTAGCAGTTCTATCGTATACTGTTTGAAAAAAAACTCTCTTTTGAACTCCAAGTTATATTTCATGCCATGTGTCATTTTCACATATATCCAATTTCCCTCAAATTTTTTGTTTATTATTATTTTATTATTGTCCCCTCTATTTTTTTCTTTCTTTTTGGCCCCAAGTTATCTTATTTGGCACATGTCATTATAAGAATGATTCAATTTCCTTCTCAATTTCTCAATTTTTCGCTTACTTTGAGATGAAAAAAAATTAAAATTAAAAATAAAAATTTTAATAATAAAATTAAATTATATTATTAAACTAATTTAAAATTTTAATAATAAAATTAAATTATATTATTAAACTCTTTTTCTCTAACTTCTTTTTTTTCCTCTCCACTTCCCTTTATTTCACGTTTCATTCATTATCCTTTTTTATTTCTTTTTCTCTATTTTTTATTCGTTCCTTTCTCTATTTTTACTATGCATCTTTCTTTTCTATTTTTTTACTTTGATTTTTGTTATTTGTTAAATTATATTTTTTTTTGTATAACCACGTGTTTCTTTACCCTTAGAATGAGATTAATCATGCTCGCGCTGCGTGGCTGGCGCTGACCCTCGAGAATTTGGCATAGTTGAGATTCGAACACGGGACCTCTCGCTGTGAATCGTCCCTCCTATGAACTTAGCAGGACCTTACACCGCTAAGTCAACCCTTGGGATTAATTTGTTAAATTATTTATGAATAAGATAACATATACTTTTTATTACATTAACAGGTTTTGTTAAGAATGAACTTATCATTTGTCTATTTTATAATTTTTAAAGCATGTTGTATGTGATTCACAAATATAGGATCAAACTTCAATTAAATCTGTATACTTAATATTACAAATTTTTTTCTTATACGTTAATTATGTTAGTTTTCATAAAGTTAGTATATAAGTGAGTATATGAATTTGTTACTTGCATTTATTTTACTTTTTGCAAGTGTGTTATCATGTTTTAATAATATTGAAAGTCTAATTTATTGTGCAACAGGAGTCTCATAATAAACTATGGAGGTCTTTTTCATATTTAATTGTTTTGTGCAATAATTGAGGTGCAAAGAATATTTTACTGAAGAGATTGTATAGATAAAAAGTAATTCTTCACGGGAAAGATTGTGTCAATAAAAAGTTATAGATTAAGGTATAATTAAGGTGAATGTTTTTAATGTAATATTTTTTAAGCTCAATTATATCTTTTATTTTAATCATTATATTGTAAAATAATTTATTAAATATTTTAATAATTTTAATTGTGCTATTATATATTTATTACAAGACATTAACACACACTTACAAACGCATAATCGAAGACCTGTGGGAATGCACGTTCACGTGCTAGTTAATTTTTATATGACTCAAAATGTTAACATTAGTGAAAGAATGTGAATTTGATCAACTTCTTTGGATCATCAATCAACAAGATTGAAATTTTCTATACCAATTTTTTAGCTTTCTGTTGTACTCCTCTTGTTAAAAAATAACACATAATTAAAAAGTGATATTCTTTTTTTTTATAGTAATTTTTTTTTATTATTGTGTTAAATGATTTCTTATAACGAGATAGAATTTAAAGACAAAGAATTTGAGTCTCAAATCAACATCTCACATCCCTTGTATGATGATGATGTTGGAAAATTATTAATGCTTATAGACGAGGCATGCCAATATATTGAGCCCCATATTAATGGAATTGAAATCACCTTATCTCCACTTCTTGTCTCTATTTTTTTTATCTCTTCAATCAAAAAATTTCAAGACTTTTTTATCATGTACAGTTTTGTATAGTGTAAGAATCTTAAAGTAGAAGTCTTTCATAAGAAAATAAAACACTAAATGCATTGTTAAACACAAAAATCATTGGAGTTCTATTTTTTCCTATTAAAATTCTTTTATTTTAAGATTCTTAATGTACACAAAATAGAAAACTCAGAATAACATATAACCAGATGAAACTGAGAAATAAGAGAGAATATATAATTCTTCTCAATAATATGTAATCTTTTAATTGGTAAAACATGGAAGAGGACTAAAAATAGGCACTAGTGATTTCATCCCATATTAATATTAATAATAAAGATTGTTTTATGCTTTATATAAAAGTGATAGATTAAAGGTTGAGAATTGAGATGATATGGGGTTCTGATAGGTACAAATTGAGATTGCAGTAACAGAAGGGAAGGAAAAGGGTCCAAAAATAGTGGAAGAAGCAAAGAAACAACAAGTGTCACTTTTGATTTTGGGGCAAAAGAAGAGATCCACAACATGGCGTCTTCTCATGATGTGGGCAGGTCACAGAGTCACTGGAGGAATGGTAGAATACTGCATCCAGAATGCACATTGTATGGCTATTGCTGTGAGAAGAAAGAGCAACAAGACTGGTGGATACATGATTACCACTAAGCGTCACAAAGATTTCTGGCTCTTAGCTTAATTATCCTCCTAATTAAGAGTGTTTTCATTATGATTAATTAATTTAATTGTGTTATTCTGTCAGTAATCAACAATGTTTATTTGTACATAATAAAGTGTCATGTGAATGAAAAAACAAAAGCATTGGAATTATGGATGGAAAGTAGCAAAGTGTCATTTTGTGGGGTATTGTTCATGATGGCTAAGGGATGGGAGGGACATTGTGGCATTTTGGAACCCCCTTTGGCTCCTAATAGATGCTACAGGGAATGAATCAGACCAGGTTGTAGATAAGCCACTTTAGATGAAAAAGGGCTTCACGACAAATATACACAAATTTTAGTAACAAAACATAACTTACAATCGATCTGGTACTTTACACACCACATTGCTTTTTTTTTTAGTACACCTCATTTTTTTTTTTAATTTGAACCTCAGTTAGAATATTTTTTAATTTTTGTTTTACACCTGAATAAAATAGATATTACAATCCGAATGAAGATGAAAATTAGAATCCATTTTTAAAATAATTACATGAAAGTTTAAGTTTTGAAACAAACATTAATGTTCAATATGAGATGATCATGAATGTTCGAATAATCATACTGCTTATGATTAAGTTCCAATACAGACATTAATGTTTGAACGATAACTCTTTGAAAGTTTAAATTCCAAAATAGACAATAATATCAAGTAATTGTGCGAAATAGACATTAATATTTGATAGAAGAACAAAATTAAAAAATAATAATTGAAACATGAGGTGCATCAAGCAGAGAGTGTACGTACAAAGCAGAGGCCTAACAATCATGAATAAATTTTGGATATTCACACTATAGTTTATCACTTATTTAGATTCAATTTTTTAGTTAAGTGTAAAACATTATACAATTAAATTAATATATTAATTAATTAAATATTAATTTAATTACATATTTCGTCACGTTTAATCATAAAAATCAGGTGTAAATGATTGGTAAATATAGAATCACTACCTAATATTTTAAGGGATTGAATGGACGGTTGTGAATTTTATGGACTTAAATTTGGTTTTCATAATTGGGATGGTTAAATTGATTTACAATTAGTATAATTTTAGGAAGAACTTATTCGCTCTTACTGAGCATTTCATAGCATTCGAAGCTCAACCATCAACTCAAATCCACTGACTTTGAATCTTAGATACTCATTCTAAGTTCAGTAGAGGATTAGCAAGGAAAATTCAGTATGGAAGCCAAGTTGAAGTTTTAACCACCTGTTTTCTGGTACTGCTTCAAAGTCTTAGCTATTTCATCCTCAGTTTTCTGGTACTCATATTCTTTCCAATTTCCCATACGCATTGGATACTTCATTCTTTTTATATCATTTGTTTCTTTAAAACTTGGCAACCATGTTTCTGAAGAATCTGAAGTATGAAGGATTTTAGTTTATTGATTTCTACCTTAATAGGTAGATAAAGTGATTTCCTTTTTTTTCTTTTTTCTTTTTTTTTAATTTCTATACAACTGAATGTTGGATTGTTTACAGTATAGTTTGGTTTAGCTAGTTTAACATTTACTAGAACCATTTGTATCATTGCTAATTTACCATCACAAATTCATAATTGAGTTCGAAATTTTACCCTAAACCCCAAAATCTCTTCGAATCTGTGCCTATCCTTGTCATGGCACGGAAGCTCGTTCATGGGGAGACGATATACGAGACTACAGCATTAACTCTTTCATTTTCCAGGGAGGCTCCTCCAATAAGAGGTTTATTTTACCTCTCTCTCTGTGAATTGTAGTGAATATTTAGATTTTTGTTTAAGTTCTGTGTATGGCATTGTATTACTGTGTTAGATTTATTTCATATTTACCTAGAAAGCAAAAAAAAGAAGACGAAACAGTACACACACCTTGGTGCTCAGTAGTTGTCACTATCCCTATATGAATTTGAAGAAAATGCAGCTCCATACTGATGTTTCAACACAGATTTTAGGATAGCACTAGAATATCTTGCACCTTGCAGATATAATGGAACTCCTTTTTAACTTCCCTGGATGATTTTGTAGTGGAACTTGGATTAGATCTAATTTTAATTTTTTGGATTGTACGTATACTGCATGGAGCATCTTTTTTCATTTTTTTTTTCTTTTTTTTCCTGTGTTGTCTATATTCTCTACAACCTTCTTTGAAACAATAATTCTACATCATTGTTTATTTCAGGCTGCCTTAAGTATAGTTTATGTTTACTTACCTCTATTTCTCTTTTTTTTGTTGTTCAAAATTTTGTAGGGTATTAACCTTGTTTCATACAGGTTAACTCATGCCTCTGCTTCCTCTATGGAGACAATATACACATTGTCAGAGGCTCTGACGTTCACCTATTCTGAAAATCTCGGACAGTTTTTGCGATTTGGCATTTGGTAATTGGTATCAACTTTCTTCTGGAGAGGCAGGTAGTGGAATTTACTTCTTTGTAGGTTCCCTGATTTAAATTAACTGAAAGCACACAGAAAATTATGGACTATTTTGTTTCTCTTGCCTTCTCAACATCACTGCTGTGAGCTTCTTTAATTTAATGTTAATGTTATGCATTCTCCTGCTCAAATGGTCAAATTAGATTGTTCTTTCCATTTTGTTATTTTCATAATATATATGCTGCTCATATGCATCTCTGCAACTATAGGCTACATGATTCAAGTACACTTAGTCACCTACATGTGATCTCCAATATCTATTCATCATAAAATAGATATTCTAGGATACATCATGATCTTATTCAACCGAAATTTATTAAATCAATAAGACCAACATAGAAAATAAATGTTTCTAACAAATTACACCGTTTAACATTGGACAATGTTCAAATTGCAGAAAAAGCTTCACATATATTCATTTATTTTTGATGCATTATAAGTACAAATTGTTGTAGTACACTAGTACAGTACTAAATATTTCCTGTCATTGTGTAACATTTTCACAAAATAGGAACTAAGCATTGCATTTGACTCCTACTAATGTTAAGCTAAAGTTCTCTTTGAGCAAACCAACACTCGGTCCCAGCTAAGTCTTAATATCTAACAGCAAGAACACAATATGTTTTCAGAAGATCACACTCACCGACCAACAGGCATCATGATATCAGAGAACTCAACCCCAGGTGTCAAATCTGAGTTACCCTGCAAACCACTATTACCATTCCTATGTACATTTCCACAATTTCTCTGAAGATGCATTGCCAGAACAAGGTTCTGTAGCACTTCACCAACCGATGGCCTCTCCACACCTCTTTCAGCCAAACATTTCATTGCAACTCCTAAATATAACTCTAAGCACTCTTTCTCTATGTTTCCTTCTAAGTTGGGGTCCACTATTTGCTCTACATTGCCATTCTCAAAGCACAACATAGCCCATTCAGCCAAGTTTACATGCTCATCATCATCACCTGGACTTACAGCAGGCCTTGCACTTAGCACCTCCAATAACACCACTCCAAGTGAGTACAAATCAGATTTCTCAGTCAACTTGTAGCATTGATAGTATTCAGGATCTAGGTAACCAATGCTTCCCTTAACACCGGTGGTGGTTAAGATAGTGTAACTAGCTTTTGACAACCCAAAATCTGAAATTTTGGCTACCCAATTATGATCTAGGAGTATGTTGTTTGTCTTGATGTCGCGGTGAATGATCCTGTGCTGTGTGCCGGTGTGTAGGTAATGCAAACCTCTTGCAACACCAATGCATATATCAAGACGTTGAGTCCAAGGAAATGCGGGTTGATCTTGTTCTCTCTTCCTCAAATGAAGATGGTCATAGAGAGTTCCCTTGACCATGAAATCATAGACTAGTATCATCTCTCCATCTTCATTGCAATAGCCTAAAAGTGAGACTAGGTTGTTATGCCGAAGCTGCGAGAGAAAATGGATCTCTGTCTCAAATTCTGTAACACCTTGTTCTGACATTGGATTGGCACGTTTAATGGCTACATAAGTTTCTCCACCATCAAAGCTACCCTTGTAAACACTGCCAAATCCACCTGTGCCTATAAGTAGAGCCTCATCGAAGTCATTTGTTGCCATTTTTATCTCTTTCACTGAAAAGTTACAGCAAAATGATGATTTATTTGCCTTTTCAATTTGAATAGGATTGGAGACAAAGAGACCACACCATGACATGATTTTTTTATAACTAATCACCTTCAACCTACATAGAACTAAGAATAGGAGAAACAATAGTGCCACTGCACCAAGTCCAAATCCAATAAGGATGAATTTGAGTCTCCTTGAGCCTTTATGTTGTGCCATATGGGGACCCTTTACTGTTGTTGATCCAAACTTCTTTTCAGGAGGATTAAGCCCTGCAAGATTATCTTCACTGCTCAGTTTAAAAATCTCCACACCATTCAAGTAACTATTGTAGTACCTAGGTTTAGAATCCTGGTTTGGATGTAGATCTAGCCACAAATCCTGCTTTCCTTCACTACTATCTCCAGGGACCATCACAACATAGTCTTGGTATACAGCAACCCCTGACCCCCCACTAACAGCAATTGGATCAAAACCTTTATCAGTTGTTTGGTTATTTAAAAACACAGAAAAAACTACCTCATTGACCCGCATTATATCCTGATCAATTTCACAAAAGTGAAGCCTAACTAGATAATTGAAGCCAGAATCAACAGAGAAAAACCATGTTTGGTTGAAATTTAAATTGACATGGCCATCAGCAAATGGAGCCATTGAACGTGATGTGCGGTAGAGATCTGCTGGGGCAGTATAAGCAGGAACATTATCTGCATACAAAACTTTCATGCTCATGTTAGAGGGTTGAATTCCTATATCAGACCCTAAAATGTAACCTTCATCAGTGTCCCAGGTGCGAAACATGCCGGTGTCATATTTGGGTAGAATATGCTCACCTCCAACGTTCAGTCTATACAAATTTTCCATGGCTGAATCACTATAAATGTACACTAGTTTGGGATAGTGTCCAACAAAAGGAAGAGGGGCATCGTTACCACGAGTGTACAAACCAAGGGGCATTGAAACAACTTCAATCCCATTCACAAAAGCAAAAGCATCAGAAGCAGCATTATATGAAGGGGTGAAAGTAAGTTCTAGAGTGCTCCCACTTACATGGACAATAAACTCTTTCATCAAATATGCTAAGTTGAAGTAATCAGCATTGAGGGAAACACTGAAGTTATGGAGAAGAGTGAAGTTACCAGCAGTGACAGACAAGAAGGCTTTGGAGACATTAAGATCCAAGTATGAAGCTGGATAGAAATGAAGGCGAATGAATTTGGGACCTGGGGTGACATTGAATGTGTAGGTGAATTGAGAGTGGAAGACCCTAGCTGTCATATATGGAACTTGAGGAATAGATTGAAGAGTGGTAGGTGCTATTGCTATGAGGGACTTGGTGTCTGCATTAGAGGGCACATATGGTGAAGCAATGTCACCAATCCAGTTCCTGCCGTCATATTGTGCAAGTTCAGATGAATTAGACCCACAGTTGAGGACTATGTTCTCTGTGGGAACAAAAGTAGCATTATCAGCAACAGCAGTATCCAGTTGTAGGTATAAGAGGTAATAGTTTAAGATAAAAATATGCACAAAACATATGAAGGCATGCATCATTATGTGAAAAAACCTGTGTGTTTTGGTTCTAGGAAAAAGTAAAAAAAGAAAATAAGGGATGTGATAAAGCAAGAGGGATAAAAGAAAATTAGAGTGTGGTAAGATAGAAGAAGTGTAATAATCTAATATGATGGTTGTCGGTTCTATGTGAGTTGTCATAAGACTGTACTTTGAATTTTCAACTAATACTGATTTCTCTGCCGTCAGCTTTCAACAATGTCTTCTTAGACTTTTCATGATAATGACAGTAATGTATACTTCACATCAAAGTCGGCTATAAGTTCATAAATGAATTACATTTTAATATGAGGCAAGAGCATGACTAAGGTTTATGTGGTTCACAAATCTTGATCCAGTCAAATATAAATACTCTCATGATTATTCTTTCATTTCTATGTCCAAAGTCTCCGACTATAGTCAATACACTACCTTTTTCTAAGAGTTGGTAATTAGTTTCTTTTTTTTTTCACGCTTGAACGATGGCAAGCAATTATTAGTGGGGCAGGTCACTGTATTAATAAGAGTAATTTCTACTTCTATTTGGTTCTCACAAGAAAATACATATTTACAAATATCAGCTATTTCCAAAGATTCTTATTGTCAAAAAAATTAGTGTATATCTGTATTAATTTTTTAAAATATTTTGACACTAAATTATAGTATTATTACTAGTGCGATACTGGTGTGCCACGTGGGTTGCAGTTAGATATTTCTCCATTTTTTTGTCTGAGTCTACATAATGTTGCATGAATTGATAAGATTCAAATCAGGTGTTCCCAAATCATGTCTTCAATCATGTTTTATCAATAGAATATCGTCACGTCATTGAAAATATTTTCTTTAATTTTAATCTTTAATTTTCTAATAAAATTTTTTAATGACGTGGCAATACTTTATTGATGAGACATAATTTGAGGACACATTATTTGAATCCGAATTGATATTGATTGATAATTGATAACTTATATAAAATCTAACAATTGCTAAGTTACATAAATAAATAAATAAAAAAATATAAAATATATTTAGAATTAGGGAATAAAAATATTACAAATTTTAATTTCAAAGATCTATAATTAATGATGCAAAGTCTAACACTTTACGCATTAACACACTCATTTTTCTCCATATGGGAACATTAATAGACTATCCTTCAATAACAATGTAAGTGGAAAATCAGAAACATACTATTTACAAGTCAAAGCATTTCTCCATATGAATTGAACTCAATTTAAATAAGCTCTGTCATTTCATTATGTAAGTGTCAATTTTCACCAGATAATCTATTGGACAAGGTGATTTCATTCACTTTCAGTTCATTCTCATGTACAAATTCACTTGTCATGATTTCTGGTTCCTCTAAACTCTCTTGCCAAGAAAGGATCTTCTCCAAATTACTAAGCACCTCCCCCATTGTTGGCCTTTTTGCACTCTTATCAGCCAAGCATTGAATGCCAACATCCACAAAAGCCTTCAAGCATTCAGAACTAATGCTTCCTTCTAATTCTAAATGAGGGTCAATTAATCTATCAATAGTTCCAGAGTTGTAACAATGCATAGCCCACTTAGCCAATCCAACTTTATCATTTTCCTCTTCCAATGCCACAGGATTCACAGCTGGTCTTCCACACAACACTTCAAACAAAACCACTCCAAATGAATACACATCAGATTTTTCTGTCAGTTTTCTTCTCTTATAGTACTCAGGGTCTAAATATCCTAAGGTTCCTTTAACTTCAGTGCTAACATGTGTGTGGTAAATTGAGGGAACTGTTCTAGATAACCCAAAATCTGCAATCTTGGGTATCCAATTCTGATCCAATAATATGTTTGCTGACTTGATATCGCGGTGAATCACCGGGTGCTTTGTGCCTGTATGAAGGTAATGTAGTCCTCTAGCTGCACCAACACAAATCCTTAGTCTTTGATTCCAAGGCAGTGCCTGTTTTTGCTTCTTGTATAAATGATCACAAAGAGGGCCTTGAGCCATGTATTCATAGACAAGTATTAGTTCATTGTCCTCTTGGCAGTATCCTAGCAATGACACTAGATTCATGTGACAAAATGAGAAAAAGCTGATCTCACTTTGAAACTCCTTCAATCCTTGGCAAGAACTTGGATTCAAGCGCTTGATCGCCACAGGAGTAACCCCATCATGTATCATGCCTTTGTACACCTTTCCAAAGCCTCCCTCTCCAATCACAAGAGCTTCACTGAAGTTGCTGGTGGCTATGTTGATCGCTTCTAATGTGAATTGATGACAATCATCTGAAGTCACTGATACTTGAATGCTTTTGTGATTTCTACTAGTGGAATTCAATGGAAGTACCTGAAAAGTTCCCCACTTTACTTTTCTCCCTGCTCTTCCAAAAAGAATGAAAAATGTAATGAAGAGTCCTAATATGCCTAAAGTAGCAGCCACAACAATAGCAAGTGGAACTTTTTTCTTCTTCTGTTCATTTTTTAGAAAGAAACTTGCTGCAAGACTATGATTGCTATCACTTAACTTCATAATTTCAATACCATTCACTATGGCATCAGCATATTTTGGTTTTGACTCCAAATTCGGGTGAAGTGCAATCCACATATCTTTCCTTCTCTCATTTAACTCCTTAGGAAGCATAACAACATAGTCCCTATATAAAGGAGTAAATGGTGCACCAGCCAAAGCAAATATGTCCATCCTCTCCTCTGCTGTTTGGTTGTTTATGTACACCTTGAACACCCTTTGATTAACCTGCGTTATTTCTCTAGAGATTTCACAGAAATGAAGCCTAACAAGATATTTGAATCCAGAATCAACAGGGAATGACCATGTTAAATTGTATCTTGTGTTGGCATCTCCATTGCTACCCATTGTCCTTGCACTCAAATATAGTTCTTCTGGTGCTGAATAATAGTAATCATTTGAAGTCAAAGTGGTGTAATTCAACTGAATATAACCTTCCTTTATGTAAAGGACACTTCCATATTGTAAACCAGATACGTATCTGGAATCATCCATCCATGTCCCAAAAGCATTTTCAACATCAACAACATATCTATTACCTACGTTAACCCGGTAAAGCATCTCAAGAGCATATTCATCATTAATGAATAATGGATCTTGCTGACCAAGGTAAGGAACAGGAACTTTGGAACCTCCATAGTATATACTGTTGGGCACTGAGAAAATCTCAATGCCATTTACAAAAGCAAATGCATTGGAGATTAGAGGAGATGGAGTGAGAGTAATGTTTAGTTGTTTTCCCCTCACATTGACTAAGAAACCCTTTGTGAAAAATGTTATGTTTTGCTCTTCTGCAACAACAGATGGATTAAAGTTATTAACAAGAGTGTAAGGACCAACTTTGACTGAAAAATAAGCCTTGGAGGGATTCGTTTTCAAATATGAAGATGAGAGAAAGTAGAGACGAATGAATTTAAGGCCAGGGGAGAAGGGGAATGAGTAAGTCAGTGGAGAATGATTTATTCTTGCTGTTGAGTATGGAACTTTTGGTGCTAGAGAATCTATGTTTGAGACAAAAGTTGTGGATGAACTTGTGTCATAACCTTGTGGCAAAAAACTAGATCCAATATCTCCTATCCAATTTACACCATTGAATGGTGATGCTCCTGAGGAACCACAATCAAGGAGGATTTTATCTGAAGGGACATTTATTGAATCACATGTTGTTAAATGGAAGAAGAACAAGAAGAAGAGCTGAGGAACAAAGCTAATGAGAAACCTACATGACTCTATTTTGTGGGATTCCTTCATGGTGAACGTGAGGGAAAGGTTCAATCCACCTCTAAATGGAAATAATCATATTTTATCTTGATAGCAAAAGCACTCACATTATGTTGTATGGTCTAACTTTTTGTATTGAATATTCTATTGTCCCACAGAATATGTTGTAGCTGGAGACAACCAGTCTTGTAAAGTGAAGGTAGATGCTTACTTGCTGTTTATGTGTAGAAAAGTTTTTTGACATAACTTTCATTATTTAAGATATTACAGGTTTACAAATTAGTATTCTCTTGTTTTTCTCAAATGGAATATTAAAAAAATTATGATATACTGGCATGTGTTTGACTTTGTGTGTGTTTTCATGGAGATATACGTAGCTGGCTCCTTCTCAAAGTTGACTATCAGTTTTGCAATTTTCTTGTTTGGGATGGTCCACACGGACAGATTAAACGTTGCAATAATTCATTCAGAACTGCACTTGCGGTCAAAGTCAGAAACAATAACAACCAAATATTTATGATAAGGGAAAAGTTTCGTATATACTCACTGTTTACCTACAACTTATTTATTCTCATTAAATTATTTTTTTAATATAAAAAAATTGAAAAATAAATACAAAATTTAATTTGACATGAGTTGTAAATAAATTATATATATTAATAGTTGTATACCAATCATTATTGTTTTTATCATAAAAATAACTATTTGACATTTGATGAAGCTAGTAAACTCATTGTCAATAAAGTTACAATCACCACCGTTTACCACTGTAAACACCCCCACCCACCAAATATTAAAAAAAAAAAAAAAAAAAAAAAAAAAGGGTGGGTCACTTGCAATTCAGTCCCTAATGATGGAAGTTAGTGTAATTCAATGGAACAGTTTCTTGTGCGTAGCTAACACAGTTAAGTTATTTTTTCAAATGATAGTTAAGTGAAATATTAACCTAGTGTTTCAAACTTTCAAGGGAGGAATCTAAAACTTCTAGGGATTTAAAATATCAAATATTCTAGTGGAATTGTGATTTCCTACTTTTAATTAAATTCTTTCATCTTTAAACAGTACATTTCATTCCAAAATATTTATAATCTTTTCACAAAATAAATTCTCCCTCTTAAAACTCATCATCCACACATAGGCTAAGGTCTTGAATACATTTTAAAATTTGGGTAACAATATTACATGACCCAAACATTAAGTGATAAACATGCATTCTTCCATAAAGTTTAACTGTTTAACTTAACCTTAAATCATTCACAGTTCCTATGAGATAGATATGCATTCTTCCCTCCAATTTAAGTGTTCCAACGTAACCTTGGTTCGTTCCCACCAAAACCCCCCACCCCCTTCCTCTCTCTTTTATGTGTACCACCAAATCTGTAAGCTCTACCTCTTTTTCTTCAAGACGAAAACTACAAGCTAATTTACATTTAATTTCAAGGGAAACAAAAAACGTATCTGAATCATTCTTGTAAATATCAGTAAATAAAATAAAACGTATTAACGCCATTATGACAACAAGGATCAAAATAAACGACAAAGAATCCAAGAACTAATATAAAACTCCTGAGTAAAAGGTAAAACTGAAAACCCCCATACAATTTAAATAAATAAAGTGATACTCTCTCCGTCCCAAAATCTAAGATCTTCTGGAGAATTTTTGTTTGTCCCATTTTATAAAATCTTTTGAGAATTTTTGTGCACATTTAATTTTTTTTCACCATTATACCATTGCTACTCAACTAATTTTAATGAATCCAAAACACAATAAATAAAGTCATTAATTAACTAAATCTATTTCTCTCTCTCATATAAGTAAACCTCATTGCCACCGAATTTAATTACTTTGTCTTTTCATTGTAACATACTATTTCCAAAACATAAAGTAATTAATAGAACTTTTTTAAAAATAAAAAATAAATAAAATAAATAAATGAACTACATTAATTAAAAGAAAGAAAGAGGTAATAAAAAGTGATTGAAATGGTAAATTTAAAAACTAATATTTTTTATTAAACAAATTTAATGTATTTAACTAAATTAACTATTTTCTTAATTCCCACAATATTAATCTAGAGGGTCGGTATTACATTTTGAGACAGACGGAGGAAATAATAAACTAAATATTCTTTACATGATCACGAGAGATGCTTTGAGCGGAAGCACGTATTCGGTTCGTTGCCTTCAATATACCCTACATTGGCTCAACTGTAAAAACACGTTGACCATGTTTCACTCTCGCAAAGCCCATAAGCTTTTGAAAAAGTCATTTAACTTGTGCCAAACAAAGTGGAAAGTAAAATCACTTTTACTGTCCATCCTCAAAAAAAAATGGCATTTTACAAGAAAAGATCTTCACATATTTTTGTCCATTAACCTATTATCCTGCTATGGAATTTGGAGAAAGGGAGGCTAAATTAATAAATACAATTATAAAAGAATGCAACCTAAGAAGCTAAGAAGCAAAGGCGCATCAATTAAAACACCAAACACCACAACCATATCCATTCAGTTGTAAGCATTTAGTGACATTAAGTCAACAAAAACTTCTCCTTCATCCGAGAGATGAGCTTGAACTTTTCCTCAGCTTCAACCTGCTCACGAATGTCAGTTTTTGATGCGCGATCTGGATGAAACTTAAACAAGGCCCGTTTATACGCCGCATGCACCTGAAATGACAATCAACGGAGAAAAATATTAGCGCTAAACATGAAAGGCTCAAAGGCTCTGGATAAATCCAAACTGCGACTAGCTGACAAATCCATTATAGATAAGAATTCTTTGGGGGGGGGGGGGGGGGGGAACTCAAACTTAAGACGGAATATAATGTACAAACATAAATATAATGTGAGACAGAATACAATAATATGGAAAAACAACAGTTAAATAACTTGCCTCTCCTCCCACATGTATTCCTAAGCCCCGAAGCAGTGAGGTCATGTCACTGCATTGCTTCTCCAATTCATTAAGCCCCTTCTGTATTTCAACCCGCAGTTGCTCTTTCTTGTTCATGAATTCTTCATCCTGAATTTTGCATTATTTGCCAGATTCACAGAGAAATAATCAGTCACTTGAAATTTTCCACGACTAAAACATGTCCAAACTGAGCATCAAAGCGGACATTCAATTCAAACAGCTAAACATAGTAAAAAGAAAAGAAAATTCTAAAAGGCAAACCAATAACAATGGATATACATGAAGGATGATTAGCATAAGGATATTTTTTGGCACAAGTTAAAGACAAAACTGCAACCTTCTTTTGTGTCTCTCTCACTTCTTCAAGGCGTTCTCTTTGTCTTCTTTGCATGTCCAGTAAGCGCTGACTTTCAGCCCTTTTTCTTTTGCGCAACCTTTGTGCTTCCTCTTTCTGTAAAAGCACAAGTTGAAATAACGTAACCACATCAAAATCATAATAGAATTGGCCAAAAATAGTTAACAGCGTCTATAAACAAAGTATGATGCAATTAGGTGGGCAACATCCGAAATATAGAAAGCACTTGCTCAAAAAAATTGAACTTCTATAGGAATTGGTAAATGTGACAGATATTTATGGGTGAAAATGATAACATACAAGAATCCATAATATATAAAATAGTTATATTAAAAAAACAGAAAACAGATTCATGCTGTTAGTGGTGGTTTAACGAAGACTTTTTGCAGCCTACTATTTTTGGTAAAGAATGTAACTTGGCTGCACAGGATATGTACATTCAAAAAAAGTAGGACTGGTGAGCCCACAATGAGGGGGCAATTTCAATATGCATCGAGACAGTTATTTTGAATGCCAAATTTTACTATACTATAGCATAAATATGGGCAAGCCTTGAGCTTATATAGGAACACTGAATCACACATTCACAAAAGATACAAATACAAATTATGAACACATCCAACAATATAAACATACAAAAAAGCACCTTATTATACATACATGAAAAGCTACTACAATTATGTGCACAGTGAAAAGCATCAGGAAAAGTACATATCTATTCCCAACTCTTAAGAACAGGCATATTAAAAAGTCTCACAACTACCAAGAAGACAGAGAAAGAAGCCTATAACATCCAGCATTGCAATTGGCAGGAGTGCAACAAGAAAACTCAAATAACTGCAAATTTGGAAAATGACTTTCGTGTAAAACAAGAAGGTATTGTTCAAAATTCAAATATGTGAACTTAGCATCAACTTTTGCTTAATTTCGACCACGACAAACAATTGTTTATCCTGCTGATTGGAAATTATTAGACATCTGTGAAACCAAGAGAGCTAGCCCAGTATAGTTGGATTAGGTTAGGATCTTGGAATATTGGTACGTACTTTGGCAGGTAAGGCTTTGGAGGTGGTGGATACCATGATACGGAGAAGGATTGACATAATTTGCCTTCAAGAAACTAAATGGGTCGGAGAAAAGGCAAAGGAATTAGACACCACAGGTTTCAAGCTTTGGTATATAGGGAAGGTTTTAAGGGAGAAACGGTGTGGGCATTATCGTAGACAAGTATTTGAAGAAGAATGTGGGAGGTATCACAAGGATTGGTGATAGGATCTTATCTTTGAAATTGTTGATTGGACGGGAGATTATCAACATCATTAGCGCCTATGCCCCGCAAATAGGATCAGAACCACAGTTGAAGGAAAATTTTTGGGAAGACTTAGAGGGTTTAGTTGAAGGGATCCCACAAGAGGAGAAGTTATTCATAGGAGCGGACCTAAACGGACATGTCGGGAGTGAGGCAAGGCAATTAACAAAGGTACATGGTGGTTTTGGTTTTGGGGAGCTAAACGCTGAAGGACAATCTATCCTTGATTTCTCGATGGCGTATAATTTTAGGATTATGAATAGTTGTTTCAAGAAGAGGGGAGAACATCTAATAACCTATAAGAATGGGACTTCAAGGTCGCAAATTGATTTCTTTTTGGTAAGAAGTATTGAGAAGAGAGCTTGTCCGAACTGCAAGGTGATCCCGGGAGAGAATCTTACATCTCAACAGAGTCTTAGTACTTGGTGTTCGTTTTAAAAGCCATATTCAGAGAACTCGCCAAATTCCCTGCTCTAGAATTAAATGATGGCAACTTAAGGGGGAGAAAAAAGTGGCGTTCCGGGAGAAAATATTAGGGGAAGCCAATTGGGAATCACTAGGTACCGCTAATGCTATTTGGAATGAGATGGCTATAAAGGTAAAAAAGATTGCAAAAGAAACTTTGGGTGTATCTAAAGGCTTTGGTTCGAGACATAAGGAATCTTGTGGTGGAATGAAGAGGTGCAAGAGAAAGTAAGGCACAAAAAGGAGTGTTTTAAGGCCTTACATGTGTAATAATGCGGAGCATGGTAGTTAAAGTCTAGACTTTAGTCGTAAAGTCTTAAGACTTTACAACTTTAGCACCCCTCTGCGACTTAGACTCTACGTAAAGCCTTAAATTGTCTCAAATCGTTGGAGTCTTCGATTTTAGTCGTAAAGTCGTGTGGTCTTACGACTTCAGCGACCGCAGTTTTTTTCCAAAAGAAATAGTTTGGGCCGGATTCGGACGGGTTTGACCAATTTGAACCGGTTTGACCCGCGATGGAAACTAAAACCCTAATCTTGCTGTTTTCTTTTCTGTTCCCTTCTCCTTCAGTCTTCGTTCCTCTCCTCTGCTGCTTCTCTCTTCTACGAGCCATGACCGAGAGTCCGTGACCTTCCGCCATCAGCCGCGACTTCCGCCATAGCGTCTTCTCTCTGCTGCTTCTCACTTCTTCTCCCTACTACTTCTCTCTTCCTCCGTGAGACCTCTCTTCCTCCGGCGAGACTTTCTTCATCTCCTTCCTGCCATAGCTTTTTCTCCCTTCCTCAGCCCTCGCGAAGAATTCGCCATTGCTGCTGGTACGTTTTTCTTTTTTTTCTTTTTTTTATTCTGTTGGTATGTCAATGTCACTGTGAATCTGTGAGGCAATTGAGAAATTTCATAGAACCTATTATTTTGTTAACTTGTAGCTTATTATGAGTTTATGTCATATTTGTACTGATTAAAATTTATGCTATTTTTTGCTATTTATGTTAATTTTATACTCATATTTACGAATTTGTATGCATATATATAATAAGAAAAATCTGGTAAAGTCTTATGACTCGACTTTACGACTCTACAATTTACAACTTTAGGTACCCTCTCCAACCGAAGGTAAAGTCTAGACTTTAACTACCATGATGCGGAGAACTTGGCAAAATATCGGAAGGTCAAAAATGAGACAAAGAATGCAGTAAGTTACCTAGAATTGGAAAAAAAAAAGGAGAGCAAAGAATTTACAAGCTAGCTAAATATCCAGAAAGAAAGACTAGAGATTTAGACCAGGTTAAATGCATCCAGGATGAAGAAGGAAATATTTTAACCAAAGACCAGGACACCACAAAGAGATGGGAGAAGTATTTCTATAAGCTTTTTAATGATGAACAATGATCAACTTATAATTTGGAAGGATTGGAAACTCAAGCAAATGAATCCAATTCGAGCTACTACCATAGGATCCGATTTGAAGAGGTAAAAGATGCTTTAAAAAGGATGGATGACGGCGAAGCAGTTGGTCCTGATGGTATCCCTATTGAAGTAAAGTGTATTGGCGACCAAGGGGTTAGGTGGCTTACCAAATTATTCAATGAGATTATGAGATCAAAGAAGATGCCGAATGAGTGGAGGAGAAGCGTCTTGGTACCCATACTTAAAAATAAGGGAGATATTCAAAATTGTGCAAACTACATGGGAATCAAACTTATGAGTCATACGATGAAACTATGGGAAAAGGTAAATTGAGCATAGATTAAGAAAAGAGACTAGGATGGCTGAAAACCAATTTGGATTCATGCCACGGAGGTCTACAACGGAGGCTATCTATCTTCTAAGGAGGTTGATGGAAATGTATAGATGCAAGGAGAGAGATTAACATATGGTTTTTATTGATTTGGAAAAGGCGTATGACCGGGTGCCGAGGGAGGTATTATGGAAGGCTTTAGAAAAGGAAGGTGTTCACATGGCTTATATACGAGCTATACAAGACATGTATGATGGGGTAACTACATGTGTGCGGACTCCTGGTGGCGAATCTAAGGACTTCCCTATTAGAATAGGGCTACACCAAGGTTCAGCTTTAAGTCCCTATCTATTCAACTTAGTCTTGGATGTGCTTACCAGGGATATACAAAAGGTTATCTCTAGGTGCATGCTTTTTGCGGACAATATAGTGTTGATTGAGGAATCGAAGGAAGAGGTGAATGCTAGGCTTGAGCTTTGGAGGGAGGCATTGGAATCAAAAGGTTTTCACTTGAGCAGAAACAAGACAGAGTACATGCATTGCAAGTTTAGCAAGAGGCAAAGGGAAAATAGTTTAGAGGTAAAGGTAGGAGAGGATGTCATATCACAAGTGTCTAAGTTCAAGTACTTAGGGTCTATAGTGCAACACGATGGGGAGATTGATGAAAATATTCCGCACAGGATACAAGCAGGGTGGTTAAAATGGAGAAAGACTTCGGGTTATTTGCGATAGCAAGATACCTAAAAAGCTTAAAGGAAAATTTTACCGCACTGCTATACTGTCAGCAATGCTCTATGGTAGTGAATGTTGAGCATTAAAGGGACAACAAGAAAAGAGTGGGAGTTGCAGAGATGAGGATGTTGAGATGGATGTGTGGTCACACAAGGTTAGATAAGATTAGGAATGAGTATATATGAGATGATGCCGGTGTGGCGCCTATTGAGGCAAAGATGACAAAAAATAAATTAAGATGGTTTGGGCTTGTGCAAAGAAGGCCGTTAGAAGCATTTGTGAGGAGAGTCGATAGCATGATAGTTAGTCCAATAAAATGGGGCCGAGGTAGACCTAAAAGGACTCTAGGTGAACTTATTAAACAAGATCTTCATATTAACAACATCAAAATAGATATGGTTTTTGATAGAGTAAAGTGGCGTCGTGTAATCCATGTAGCCAACCCCACATAGTGGGATAAAGGCTTGTTGTTGTTGTGAAACCAAGAGAGCCTAAACTACACTCACTTATGCAACCCTCAACTCACGACGCTCGAGTTTTTCCTTCAATTTGTTGTAAATCATATTTCCTTGACAGTGAGGCGATCAATTGGACAACATTGCCACACTGATTTTCTCTTTTTCTTGGTTTCTTTCTGTTTTGTTTTCTTGTGTAGTAGATAACTCTATCCTCCCCATAGTAACAAATAACAAAAGTAAAACTCAATAGGAGATAAAAGATTGCTATCTATATTTGAAGCTCCAACAGTGGCCAATAATTATCCAAAGCATAAACAACAAAAGACTTAAAATGTAAAGATAAATCTAAACAACAAAACAGATTACTGAAGGGAACAATCATTTACACACTAGTGGATGCATTAATTACATAGGTATTTTAGGAATCAAATTCAAATTCATTACTTCATTAATTGAAAAACATCTTTAAATGTTTTATTTGTCTATTTGAAATTAGTCATATGTTTCTAATACATAGAGCTGGAGGTAGTAATACTAGTACTAAAATAATGGCACGTTGTATCACCTGAATTTGCAATTGTTGCTGCCTGGATGCCCATTCTGCTTCTATGGCTTGTTTATATTCATCAGTCTCCTTGAGCTTTTCCCTTTCATTAATTATATCTCTCCCAATTGAAGCTGAAGCTGAAGCAGACGCAGCAGCAGCAACACCATCCTCTCGAGCATTTGATGTAAGCCCATCGCAATTAACATGTCTTTCCACAATAGAGGAACAATTATGATTCAATTCAGATGAATTCTGATGTTTACAACTCAAAGCAGGTCCATAGTCGTTAACTTTCCTTTCACATTCTTGTTGACTCACGTTATTAAATTTGGACTCTTTACCACCCAATTCATTCCTGAACTTTGAAACACCGGTAACACCACTACAGAAATAGTAGTTTTCATACCTGGTACAGGTAGAAAATTTTTCACTTCTTGTCCGTTCTCTGTGTTCAGTATCAGAACTTTGATGCAAAGATTGCATTTCTTCAAAGTATTTAGACCTGGGAGATTTAAAACTCGCCTCCTCAACATTCTGGCTAGAAACACTGAGAGGATTTTCAATCCCAAAAAGATCAAAGAACAGATCTTCCATTTGACTATCACCTTTAACAGAGAAGCAAGATTGATTCTCCATAGCATATTTACCATTGTTGGGACCAGAATACATGGCACCTCCTGCATGCTGTTTGGTCCTATCTTCCACATCAATATCAGCGCTAGTATTACTATGTAAACCAGATGGACCGGCACCATCATTATGACAAGACTGATCGTTGAAGACATTGCGCTTTCTCTTAAAAGAAAACTTTTCCCACTGTTCACGTTCCATGAGTTCACAGTCGGAACAATCACTCTCAGACGACCCACTTTCAGACCCATCTAAACCATAGCGATTTCTGGCCGTAGCCTTTGCAGAGCATGGTTTCCTAGTCTTTGGCAGGTTAGACGCGGAAACCTTTTCACCAACACGACCATCGTCCACATCAATGTGAACAGAATTTCGCATGCAGCTGGACTCAGGAGAAGTCCTTTTTCTTGAGGAGGCGTCGCTATCCAATTCCCCAGCATCCTCAGCAACGACTCTATCATCACTTTCATCCTCGTCATCGTCATCATCAATGCTGATAACACTCTGAGGCGTGTATACTCGGTCCTTACTGGGCACACGGGATACATGAAACTTTTCTTGGACGAACTCAGGGGAATCAATTATCACTACATCATCAACCTGATCACTATCAATGTCAATGAAAATAATATTTTTCGAATTCCAAGCTTTGTGCGAGTTCTTCCCAGAGCATGTCCGAGGTTGAAAGTGTTCTCTTGAGGCACCTTTTCCCTTCATCTATACCTACACATGAAGAATGACACATAAAAACATAGTTCATCACAAGTTTTCCACCAGAAAAATCATAATCCACCACCTAAACATTCTGTCCAATAAAAAAATCCACTCGGAAGACACTAAAAGCGTAATTCACATGTTCCATACAAGCTCATCACACTAATCATTGTCCTGCAAGCGTACTATATCAAAACCCTAATTAAAGGTCAAAAAGAAGAAAAGAACCTGAACAGAAAATCTAATCATGTATCGAATTGAACAAAAACGACGCGAACATCGAATTGGGAAAACGAAAAAGTGAAATGGAACCCTACCTCCATAAAATAAGGGGAATTGATCGGCGGGTTGAAATCCGAAACCAAAGCAGCAGAAGCTCTGAGCGAAGCACAAAACAGAGATAGAGATTCAGAAATTGGAATAGCGAAAAGGAAACAAACAAACAAGAGAAAACCTAGAAATTTTGCTCAAATAGAAAGAGAAGGTCAAACTTCAACGCCAATCGTTTTGGTTATTTCAAATTTTTGTTTCGGATTGTCATGCACTCCTAAACTGTTTTCTTTGTTTATTTCTTTTAGGTACCATTTGATGTAAAGAGTAATTTTTAATCTTCTTTTTTTTTTCTTCTTATAAATTTTTTTATTTATTTAATTAAAAATAGTTTTTATCGTTTTAATTTCATATTTTATATTTTATAGGGTAATAGGAGAATAAGTATAAAGATTTGTAGGAATCTATATTATTACTTTCGTGAAAATGGATCTTCTCCTTCTCCTACTTTCTCTTGTATAATTTGAACTGTTTATTTTATTTACATCATACTCTCTCTCTTTTTCAATTTCTATATAAAGATGAATGGGTGATTAAGATACTATTTGTTGGTGGCCGAAAAAACAGGAAGTATTTAGTGTGGATTAAAATATAAAAAATATTTTTTATAATACATATAAAATTTTAGTTTACTTGATAGAAAATATAAAATTAAATAAAAAATAAAATAGAATATTTTTTTTGGATACTGATAGAATATTTTTTAAATCTTTTTTAAAAAAATTATGAGTATAATTAAATAACGATTTTAAAATTTGTTAATTTTAGTATTAATATT
Organism: Cyamopsis tetragonoloba; assembly: GCA_037177725.1. NCBI lineage: Eukaryota > Viridiplantae > Streptophyta > Magnoliopsida > Fabales > Fabaceae > Cyamopsis > Cyamopsis tetragonoloba. The sequence goes on along the minus strand of CM074120.1, from coordinate 7,693,306 downwards.
TTATAAAAAATAAAATATTAAATATAAACTTCTCATAATAGATATAATTATTAATTTTTAAAAAAAAATTATTAAATATCTATATTATGTTGAATATTTTTTTTTAGTTACTATGTTGAATATATTTTTATTATATAACTTTTTTTAAAAGTATTTTTAAAATTATTTTTTATCGAAAAATAATATAAGGTTTAAAATATATTAATATTTTGTTAATAAAAAATGACCCAATAAAAATAATGATAATTTTTTCGTGCGTTTTATGTTCTCTTCTCTTTTGATACAACCTTTTTAATAGAACTAAATTGTCACTTTCATTTGCATCAAAGTCCTGTTTCGTTCTCTTGATTGATGTACTAAATATAAAATATTACATAATATCACATTTTGTTTAAACACGTCTATCAAACGCTACCTTAACTTTCTATATTGGTTTTTTTTTTTTAAGTCTACTCTATAACTCTATTGTTTCCATTCTTCCAAAATGCAAAAGCTGCATTTTATTTGAAAATGTATTTATTTACTTTATTCATCAATCTATCTATCTATATACTATATGTAAAATTGACTTCAACACTTATTAAATACTCAAATATATTAATTAATATTTTATTAATCTCTTCAAGTAATTCACTATTTTAACTTTTTATAATGTTTTAATTTTTTAAACAAATTAATTTAATAGTATATTAAACCTTTAAGAGACTAATCTAATATGAAAAAAAAATTTGAAAAACTAAATTTAAAGTTCAAATTTTAATAATTTCTCCCATTATTTAATTATATTTTAGCATTAATTTTACAAATGTTAGTCAAGTTTCAAAATTTTGCAACTAATTTTTATTAGTGTGTACTTCACCTAGAAATTGAACAATATAATAAGGATCTGGTTTTGCTACGTTATAACAAAAAATTAGTGTGGTTACCGAATTAAAAAAAAAATAGTAGTATATTACAAGAGAATTTTAAATAATTTTGTTGTATTTTAAATATTTTCAAAAAATTTAGTAGTATATCAAATGTTTCAAGGACTAATTTAATTTATATGACAAAAAATTTTGAAATATTAAATTATGTGATTAATCAAAACTCATTTATCTTAATTGACATAAGAGATTAATTTAATATTATTCTAAATCTTTAAGAGATACATTTGATAGTAATTTAATTTTTTGAAGAGTACTTTAATAGTGTTTTAATTTTCTAAAACTAATTTAACAGTATATTAAACCTTCGAGGGACAAATTTAATATAAAAAATCATTTTAAAATATTATATATAAAACGAATTTTTAAAGAACAAATTCAACTTAATAGCGTGAAATCATGAATGAATAGTATGAATGAATCAATTCGAAGAAAAGAATCAAATTAAAGAAATGTGTATTAAATAAATGAATGAATAGTATCAATTAGTATTATAACACAAGTTGTCAACATCAAATATAGATTATCCGTAGAATCCAAGAGAGTTTGGATTAATTCTTTTATGGGTATATTATATGTGATATTATTTTTTAATTTTGAATATGAAAATTTAAAATAAAAAATCAAGCATAATTAAGTTATCTAGATTTACTATTTATTTATAGTTTAACTTAATCTTTTTAATTAAATGAATTGATTGCACTCAAATAAATAATACAATATAATCTACCGTGAAATCCTCGCAAAGCAAGGATTAAAATAACAACATACTAACACCATGACATATGTCCTATAATATGCGTTAATAAACAAATAAAATTAAAAACTCAAACATGTCACCAGATTTTGAATCTATTCTCACAGAGAAAGAACATATTTCGAATTTATAAATTAATCTTAATCTTATCTTATTCTTAATATATTGGTAGATTTTGTGGAGGTTGATGTTGTTCTAATCCCTAATCAGATTAAAATCTTTTTATTGGATGGTTCTTGAGTACATATTATAGGAAATCTTTTTACGAAAAACAAACTTAGGACAAGCAAATGGAACATGGGTATGAATTGTTATGTTTATAGCAAGAATTTCCATTTGAAGGGTGGCAATAAAATTATATTTTAGTGCCTTGAAAATTCAATGGAGCTCCATCACGTTATTGATTAAAGAAGCCTATAATCTTTATTAAATAAAAATGTTATTTATTTTTCTCTTTTTTAAAAAATTGTAATAAGAGGTTCCTTGGGAAAGGAAAGTCATATTTACGATTTTTACTTAATATAATGAGATATTTTTTAATCATGACAATGATCATATTAATTAATGTTCAGATTGATTGTACTAGCACTTTTTTTTATAGAAAACAGAGCCTAAACCCAAAAAAATAGATTAAACAACAATGGTTTTAGGAGAAGAATCTCCAAATATATCATCGAAAAGCAATGGTCTCAACTCCGAAGAGAATTAAAAAAAACAAACAAAATCACCAATCACCAAACCTTTGAAAGCTAATCTATTTGCAACCTTATTAGCCTTTATATAAACAAACACCACATGGACCTAAGAAAAACTAGTGAATAAATTCCTTATAGTTTGAACAAGACTTCTACTTGTAGAAACTCCCACCCTTTGATTCTTCAAAGCTTGAAAAACAGCAGTAGAATCTGTTTGAAGCTCTATGCGCAGAAAGCCATGTTGGAGACATATTTTCAAGCCTTCCAAAACTCCCCAAAGCTTAGCAATGTAGGCCGAAGCAATTCCAAGGTTCTTAGCAAAGCCAACAATCCATTCTCCATCAGGCATCTTTAGAACACCACCACAAGCTGCATTTAGGAGATAACTTAGCTGCACCATCTGTATTTAAAGTCACTTCAGCAACCATAGATGCCTTCCATGAAACCTGAATTATTTATTCGAGGGAAACTATTTATCTGCTGGACAGTATGCTGCCAGAAGAAAGGAGGCCTTACAACACCCGGATTATTATTACCAAAATCTTTTAGATCAAGTGAATAAAAAGGCATCAAATGCTTATTGTCAATCAGCTGATTCCAGCATGAAGCAGCAACATGACAATCCCGCATAACATGCATCATAGATTCATGATGTCCCTCACAAGTCTCACAAAAATGAGGAACCTAATCCCCACCACCTTCTGCATATTAGTTAGTAATTTACCATGATGCAATTGCCAAATGAAGAGCCTAACTCTTTCAATAACATCAAGGCGCCAAATTAATCTCCAACCATCATAAGATACTAAGTCCTCAAAAACACACATGTTATAAGCACTCTTTATAGTAAAACATCCTTCCTTATCTAAAATCCATCAGTGCTGATCCTCACCATGACAGACAGAAGGAGGAAGAATCGAAAGACATTTACTCACCAAAAAATTAGGGAGAAAAGTTTTTAAGAAATTCCAATCACCATGAGAATTCACCAAATCACTAACTCTCATGTCCTAATGCTGATCAGGTATACTGCTAACAACTTCAGAGATAGGAACATTTGAAATCCAAATGTCATTATACACATTAATGCTTTTACCATTACCTACCGTCCAACCTTCTTGAGAAACAACATCAGACCAAATAGCTACAATATGCCTCCAAACTGCAAAATCTATAAATTTAACTACCAAATTGTCAGTATGCTCTTTGCCCCTTCCATACTTACCTATCATAAGCTTAACCCACAAATTATCATGTTTGTGTCTAATATTCCATGCTAATTTAAAAAGGCGGGCCTTATTCATTTGATGAAGATTCCTAATGTCAAGCCCCCCAACTTGTTTAGGTTGCTGCAATACTTTCCAACTCACAAGGTGACATTTCCTTCTCTCCTCATAATGCCCCCATATGAAGTCTCTCTGAACTTGCTAGATCTCCCTTAAACAATATTGAGGGATAGGAGTAGACATCATAGAGAAGACAGGTAAGGCATTAATGACAGGTAAGTCATAGACAAATTTTTTGCTTTCCAAGCAAACAACTTAGATTTCACTGCTTCTAGAAGATTAGAATAGTCACTATGTTTAGGAGCTTTCCCATTAATGTGAATCCCTAAATACCTTCCTAGATTGTCAGCCTCTTTGAAACCAGAAATCTGAGCCAATTCTCTCCTTTCATGACAAACATTCTTTGAAAATACAATACTAGTTTTTTCAAAATTAATTTTTTAACTGGACATAGAGAAAAAATATTTTATTAAATGCTATTACGCGCCATGCACAAAAAAAAATCACAAATATATACTATTTTTTCAATCAACCAAACAATATTAGATTAGGTACTACCCCTAAAACAACATTTAATCTTCAATGTGATATGTTCAAGTGACTTATATCAACTTTCAAAATAATAAAAAATTATTATTAAAATAGTGAATTGCTTCTTTTATGCAGTTAGCTTAATCTTTTTTGCAAGCACATTTATTTATTTTGTATATTTATCCGTTAAATAAATTAATGTATCTGACTAATATTAATATATATCATATTAAGTTCATTTTCTTTAAAAATATTTAAATACACATATGGAATATATTATCTACCAAATGGTTTTCGTCAAAATTATTGTATTTATATTTATAAAATTTATTTATATATATATATATATAATTAAACAAGCCGGCTTATTAGGCTTAATAGTTTCTTTTAAAGGTCTGTACCTAAACTTTTACTTAAATACACTTTTTAAAAGTTTAAACCCGACCTTTTTATTATACAGATCAGACTAAGCTTTAAATAACCCAGCCATAAACCCCTGTCAAACCGACTAGCCATTTTTCTACCCCATGTATCACTCATAACAAATACACATAATATTTTTCATAACTTCAACCAAATGATCCATATTTCAAACAAACTCTTTAATACACGCACAAAAAGTAAATGAAGAGACTAAGATAAACAACTTTAACACTCTCACAAACTCAAATAGTATATAACTCAAAAAAAAAAAAAAACACAATGTTTTCCATAACTTCCACCAAATTAATGATCCATATTTCAAACAAACTTTTTAATACACGCACAAAAAGTAAATTGGTTGCTCTTTAAATAAGTTCACAACCGATAGAATGGAATATTTACAATTTAACAATAGCGCCTGGTTTGTTTATCCAAAATAAAAAGAATAAAAATAGTAGCACTTGATTTCCATTGAATTTTAATAGACTTGATATTTAAGTGTGCTAGTTGTAATTCACCTCTTTTTATTTAAAACTAATTGAGTTACCTTTTATTGTTTACAAAGTTGCAATATACAAGTGCATTGAAGTTATATCCAATAGGTTAGTCGGATGGTTGAGAGTACTACTTTAAATAGTAGGTCCTCAGTTCAAACTCCTATAAATGCACTTTAGCCAACCAAAAAAAATGAGTGCATTGAAATTTGATAGTGAAATTGAAAGTTTTGAATCAGGTGCTAGTATTGTTTCAGTTTAGTGTCGCAATTCCATTGAAAAGGATGATTCTTTGGGAGAATCCACATTTATGATTGGGCGTTGGTTGACCTTAATGTAAGAAGTGTGGTGATAGCACATGAGCATTGGTTGGCACAGATACAAGGTGTATGATGGAAAGAAATTCTTGAAGTGATCTAATTCTCTAAGTGAGTATACTCTTTATATATATATATATATTCAAGTGAGTATATTTTTTATGGCAGAGTATGATTGTTCCTTCGAACAAAGATGGTTGGTATAGACCATGGTTGCTGGTGTAGACAATAAAAAAAGAAGATGCGTTATTTTAGACAAGGTGGATAATGTTGGAGTTGTTTGAAAATAACTCATCTTGAGTAGAGTCTCATGTTGCTTAGAATTTGAAGGAAGTCTCACATTGCTCAAGTTGACAAGGGGAGTGGGATGAAGACTATATAATGAACCTAAGTCTATGATTTTATACTTGCACTAGTTGGAAGCAGTTTAAGCTTGTATTTGACTTTTCATATGCCCTTGTATTAGAATACTGTGAGGTTTAGTTCGGTTATTGGAGAGTGCAAGTGTAATGGCAATCAGGGGCTCGAAGGGCTCATTGCCCAACAACGGTATGAGAGCCTATCTTAAAGGGGTTGTCACCGAAAGATATGTCTGCCTAATAGTATATAAGTGGTCTGACAATTCTATTCAAGGTGGGTTAGACCGAAAATCTGAATTTAAAAAAGTATCTAACTGATTTACTCTTTTGATGTGGAAACTTATGTCCATTTTAATATCCATTGTTGTTCCCTATTTTAATTTTTTGTTTTCAAATTAATTATAAAGTTGTCAACTTATTTTCATTTTGTACTAGATGATATTTTTTGTTTCTTATATAAATTTGAAGTATAAAAAACAAATCTGTAATTTTGTAACTATTTATAAAAATAATAAATCCAAAACGAAAATAAAAATTAATACCAAACAGACTACTCACAGAACCTAGTAAATGATATGACATATACCATCCAAGAGGTTAGTCGAATAATTAAGGAGTACTACCTTGAGTAGCAGGTCTTTGGTTCAAATCCTTGTGGACACACTTTAGCCAAAAGGAAAAAAATGATATGACATATATGTCGATCAGTTGTTCTTTCATTAATTCATTGTGAATACCTGATTCGTACATGCATGGACAATTGCAACTTATCTCATTTCCACTTTCTTGTTTTTTTCCCTTTTATTTGATTTCATATAAAATAACCTATGTTTAATTGAAGAAAAGAATAGTATTGGATATTTAATTTTTATTCTATTAGTGACACAAATTGCTGTTAAGGACCTGTTGAATAGAAGAAAAAAAGCAGTACAGTTCTGCTTTAACAATGAATTCATCACACAAAATCATGAACAGATTCTGAAACACTGAATTTTCGGGCTAATTAATTTGCAAAAAAGAATGATAGATCAAAACATTAGAATAAATAAACAAACAAACATTAATACACTGCATAATTTCATTAGAAGATCCACAAACAAAATAGTTAATATACATTAGGATTTATGGTACAGAAGTTTGGAAGAAGAAAAAAAAAAAAGAGCCCAAACAAAATAAAAACTATATAACATACAAATATAACATCATCAGTGTGATTTAGCAGTGTTTTCTTCTCTAATGGAGGTTGATTCAAGAACCACAAGAGGAGAAAGCAGAGGAATCGGATCTTTATTACTCTTGAAGAAGGAACTTAATGTAGAAGTTGAAGAGGAACTTGAAGTTGAGATCTGTGTTCCTCCATTGCAAGCAGAGGAAGAAATCAGAGTATTTGGCTTTATCTGAAGAGGAATTGGTGCTCTTTTTTGAAGTCTCTTACTCATGGATCTTCTGAATACAACCTCATCTTCCCTATGGCTGTAAATTTGGAAACCAGGAAACTCAACCCTTGAATCCTTCATTTTTGCACCTAGGTTTTTTTTCCCTTTTTTGGCACCTTTTTATGTAACTATTAGAAAGAAACCAATTATAGAGTATGTAAATTGAAAATGGAACAAGAGAGTCAAAGATTAACTAGAAAAATTGAATATGGCTAGTGAATTTATTTTACATTGAATAATAATAATAATTATAACACCATTCATTAAGGTCTAAGGGTCTATAGTATGTGCTGTCTTCTAATTGGCTTATTAATTAGCATTTAAAAAATTGACAAATCCATGTGGACTTCTTGGTTCCCCAATGGTTGATGTGCACCTCATATGCATTTCTAAAATCAGAGGTAATTAAATAAATTACGTGAAATTAAGATTCTGATCTCTATATTTAATATTATTTTTCTTTTAGTCCCTATAAAAGAAAGAAAAAAATCATTTTAATCCTTATACATATAAACCTTTATGTTTTAGTCTCTTAACGTTTAATTTTAGTTCGTATACTTGACACTTTTTTTTCATTTTAATTTTTAAAAGATGTTCAAATATAAAAAAAACATGAGATCTATGTTTGTCATCTTGTTTTGAGACTAAAATAAAAAATGTTAATCTAGTACTACCTCCGATCTTAGTTATAAGCAAAAAAAAAAAATTGAAACTTCTTCATCAACAATATAAGTAAATATTAACCTCTCTCTCCTTATTTAATGCTAATTTCAAGCATTTTTTTCATATTCAATGTCATTTAACCTATCCAAATGGGAGAGAGAGTACTTTTTTGTAATCAAAACTTATTTTTTTAAATGAAATCAAAAGAATTAAACACAAGTAACCAACTTTCTTAATATGCACAAATTATGTTTTTTTCTTCTTATAACCAGAACCGGAAGTAATATATATACAGACAGAAATCAAATAAAATAAACTAAAAGGTAAATTTTAATATATAGGAAACAAAATAAAGCATTTTTTTAGGGACTAAAATAAAAAATGATATTAAGTATAAAACTAAAATATTAATTTAATCAATAAATTTAAATTACATTATAGTATTATAATATACTATTTATCGTTCTTAGAGGGTGTATGTCCTTGCTCCCTACATGTGAAGGCCCTACATGTGAAAGTTATGGGGTTTGCTGTCTGTGTAAGTAACTACCATTTGCCCATTTGTGATTCATGTGAGGGAAGAATCAATGCTCAATTTTTTTAAAAATGGCTTAAGTTTCAGTGACAGTGACACTCAGAGTAAAGCACATGATGCTGCTGTTACTAGTTTATTATTGCATTGTTTTCCTCCCACTTTTCTTTTAGAAAGTTAGTAACGTGATTCCATGTAGTAGTAGTATTATTAATTAATTTAATTTTGCAGCTAAAGTTATGGCTATTGTCAAGTAATTTAACCAGCAACCACCTACTATTATTTTAGCAAAGATAATTTTCTTTTTTTTTTTGTAGTGTCAGAGCATACTGTATTTTCTCTCTTAAAATTTGTGATCATGATTTGGTTATGATTGTCAGCCCAACCATGCTGATTCAATTTAACTTTAGTGTAATGTTTTAATATCTTGTGTTTGTTTATTATTCATGTTCCTGTGATCAGAAATGTTACACGAACATTGACTGCTGAACAATAAAAAAATGAAAATGAAGATGAAGATCTATAACATGGTGATGCTTAAGGTCTTTCTATTCAATCCCTCTCCCTTTCAAGTTTCAAGGTGCATGTACTTAAAATAAAGAAGTTTTTTTTTTTGGTCAACTAGTTTATCATGTTTGATGAAACTGTTGATGAATTCAGAAATGGGCTCTTTAAACCATATGCTTAAATTTAAAGCCTCCATACTTTGGCCCAAAAGTAGACAAATTAATATATAGGCAGTGTTTGGTTCAATTTTTTTGGGCTTATCTTTTTATTAAAAAGAGAAGCTAGGCCAAATATTATTTTCCTCTCAAATTCAAAGAGTAACTGTCTTTTTGGGTATGAGTATTATTTTTTTAGAAATACTTTTTTATTTTTTAAGATTTCGGATTTAACGAAATAAACAATTCTTACTTTTTTAAAAGTCCTCTTTCTAATAATAAAAGTATAAACAAATGGATTCTACTAAGTTAAGAAAATGTATTGTTGCCATTCTGTAAATAAAATTTATTAAGGTCAAATCCAAGAAGAAAAATTCCATGGTAAAGTTAGGAAATATAAATAAAATGCAATTGCAATCCCGAATCATTTTATTGGAGACATTTTGCTTTGTATAATAATATATTTATGATTGGAATGAAATCATACTCTAAGGCAGCTGAGAATAGAGCTGCATATTTGGGTAGGCCTGGTCTAGCCGCATTGATTTATGAGTTAACTTGTGAAACTCGCTTTTTAAATAATATAGTGTTTTAGTAGTTTGTATAAATTAATGGTTAAACAGGTTAGTTTGTGAGTCTACCCATATAAAATATTTGATGAAAAATTATTTTTTTTTTAAAAAATCATAATTAAAGTATGTTTTTAATTTAAAAAAATTAATTTTGCTTAAATTGTAATTAAACTATTATTATTAAATTTAAATTAAACTAAAGATTTTTAAACATAAGTGTATCATGTGCAGTCCACGAATCCAAGTATTAGTAAGGATGTTTCTTTTTTTTCTCTTTTTTTTAAATATAATAATTATTTTATAATACTCCCTCAATTCTGCAATATTAGTCACTTTAAAAAAAAAATTGTTCTAAAATATTGGTCACTTTATCTTACCAATGCTATATTTATTAACTATTCCTGCTTTTATTATTTTTATAGCCCATAGCTATTGAGTAAACTTTAAAGACAATGATTAATTTAGTTTACTTATGTACTTTTTGTTGGATTCTATAAATTGTTCTTCTTAATCTACCTGAAATTCCTTAAAGTGACTAATATTTCAAGAAAGAGGGGTATAAAATATTGTAAATTTTGTGGTCAGAATTTTCCGCAACTTTTTGAAATTTGTATAAAACCCAATCCTTATTTAAGATAGGCACTCGAAAATTGAAAGTGAGTCACTGAATGATTAATTAACGAGTCATTAACGATACTTTACTAAATTAAATGGATTTCTTTTTTCTTTTTCTTCTTGTTTTTTTTCAATGGAGTAATTCATTTGATATATAGAAATTATTAAAATGGATTGTGTCCCTAATAAAAGAAAGTACTACTACTATTTTCTATATACATGCATAATTAGGATTTAAACTTCTGTCCATATACATGAAGCACTGTATCAAATGCATTACTTATTATACCCATCAATTTAGTTAAATTAACTTGCTCAACACTAATTAAACTAATTCAACTTAATTGAATCACATAAAATTTAGAATGAATTACACAGTAAAACGTGTTTCATTGTTTTCTCTATTAAAAAAACATGCATTGAGACTAGCTATCGCTTCACACTGCAGCGAGTTTAAACTCAATTCTCAAGTAAACACATGATAAATGTGTATGTAGCGTTAATTTTAATTTGAACTTTTTTAGTCTAAAATCTAAATTAATTAATTCATAGAGTATCTTTTCATCAAACACGGGAAAGACATATCACTGTTGGACGATTCAAAAATAAATAAATAAGAACTAAAATATGAACAGATTCATCATCTTTAAATTGACTATATTAATTTGAAGATTATGGGCTTGTTTGAAATAATTTTGATTTTTAATTTTTAAAAATTGTATTATAAAATTGTTTTTAAAAAAAGTGAGAGGAGTTTTCTATACAAATTTGTGTATAAATTCAGAAAACTGAAAACTAAAACATGAGATGTTTTTATATTTTGGTTTTTAAATATTGAAAAACAAAAACCGTTCCCGAAAATTGTTTTTGAAAACTCGACTGCCAAACGAGTTTTCTATTTTTAAAAACAAAAAACTATTTTAAAAAAGAGAAATCAAACCAGCCCTATCTTATTATTTTTATTTTTATTTTGAAAACATCTGAAGCTTAACTATATAGGGCTACCTTACATTCAACTTCAATCTTTTTTTCTTTTTTTTTTCATTCAACTTCAATCTAAATAATGGGATTTGGGAGAATAATCCACGTGGCAAAACCCCATATACCTTGTCGATAACGACGTGCCAATCACGGTGGGAAGGAAATTAAAGGATATAATTTATTAATTTTTTTGGAAATATAAGCTTCAAAAAATGGAAGAAAAGAACACGCATTTTCCTTGCTTTTTCTCCCTTTTTATTCTATAAATAATAATAATAATACACAAATTGTTCATTTATTGGGTGCTTTATCCCTTGTATATCTCGAAAGGTCGAAGCACTCTTCACACTGTATGGTCAAAAGGAATGAATGTTCAAAATTGGGCATGGATTGGTCAATAAGTGTTTCCTCCTGGACCATTTCAAATTTGAGCAAACAAAATAAATAAATAACTATATATATAAATGTATAGTGGGAAAATGTTCTTAGATGGAAAAAAAAAAATACGTTACAAAAAGTAGCTGAAAACTTTATTGATTCATTTTGGATATATAGATTCCTAGCTAATCCATATGTGCTTAGAACTTTCCTCAATTCCCTCCCTAATTGGATTATTATTGACCATTAATTAATTATAAGTTTGATTTGGAAATTGGAAGTTTTTGGATTATAATAGATAATTGAAGGAGACGAGCACCATCTTCAACGTCACAAAAGAAAAGATACGCCATTTTTTGTTAGCCAAATCCAACCATAGTGCAAGTCTCAATCAGATAGATAGTAGTGATTGTAACAAAATGGAAGTTAAATTTTTTTAAGGGAAATAGACTCTCCTTTAAATTTTTGTTCATCTAGGGATACTCTGAAATTAATAAAGACTAATTTCAATGATATCAAAAGTTTGAGATTTAAACTAATAAGGGTATTAGCAAATTGATTGAGACACGTTACGATTTAAATTAAAGGAGAAATACTGTTTGAACATTAAAGAAAATATCGATTTGGGAAGATAAATTTGTTATGTTTAAGAAATTAGTCTTTTTATATCATAATAATAGGTGAGGGAATACCTTAAAAAGTTAAAAAGAAATAAAAAATAATTAAATATAATATGTTAGTTGATAAATGAGTGAAAGTTTAAAATTTTATTAACAAGACACGAATAATTGAGTTAGTTGATTATAAACGACCAAAATTTAAGGACTAATTAGGATGGAAAATTAGTTAGTTGTACCCATCTACTAATGACTAGAAGTTTTAGATAGTTGTATACTCTGTTCTTCTTTTTGTTTTTTGTTTTTTTTTAAACCACAAATAAATATTTTTACCCAAAATAACTTTTTTCTTTAACATCACATGCATTTTTTTTTGTTAGAGACAATCTTGTATTGTTAGAGTCAAATTTGAGTACTTAATATAATTACATATATAATACTTAAATTTGAGATTACTGATTTGTCATGGATCAGGGGTTAAGGCTCGTCTCGAGTATTTAACACCGCTATAGTGAGTAATATAATCTCCGCTCGATAGCTGATTAGCACGGATCCCACACATACACATTGAAAACTTCGTATCAATTATGATTGTAACTCAATTATAATTAAATTAAATTAATTTCGTGTCAATTAATTAACAATATCCATGGTAAAAAATAAACTTGTTTGATTAAGTGAGAACACCTAGAACCTGATATAACAAATTCTTCCAGCAAGAATTTTCTTTTCATGTGTATAAACAAATAATTGAGTATTAAATTGGCATTTAATATAAGTTTGGTATAGACTTCAAGGTATTGTAACAAACACAATGCAGAAAGTAAGCCGCCATGGAAATGCCCTGTGCAATAAGACATGGAACGAAGATATAGGTTGGTCCTTCCTTGGTGTTAAGGCGTGGAAATTTTTCATGTTAAATAATGGAGGAAACAACACAACTAAAAATATAAAATAAATACTTTCAAATATTATTTAATTTATTATTCAACATCTATCTAACTTTCTCTATTCTGACGCAACGTAAGGCGTGTTTCCCTGTAATTTCCCCATGTCATGTCCATTTTCATAAACTTTTGTTTTCTCAATTCATATTTTGTGGGATATGATATGATATATTATATCCTTCCAAACATTGGTGTCAAACCCAATCTTGCACAGCAAATTGGTTCCAAAAGGCATAAAGGAAAAGATGTTGATATTTAAGCATTTTCTTTAAAAAAAATCAAAACTTTCTCTAGGTTTTAGACTTTAAATTATGGCTAAGGCTATGACTATGAAGATTAGTCCTACCACGCCCAACGATGTAGGGGTATGTACCTCGTGTAGTTGTCGCCTTGTAGGAAAAAAGTTTCCAAAATTATTATTTACATAAATATTTTTGATAAAATCATTAACCAATTTATGCCATTATATTTGAGTTTAAAAATCCGAGATTGAACCAACAAGATTGTTATCTTAACCAATAGTAGGTCATAGTTACTGATGTAATTATAAAAGTATTCACTTGTCTTTGACAAATATAAGTTAGTAGTAGTATTTGACAAGTACTATTTTAACCTAGACGTTTTTCCTATTAAGAAAAGGTCATAGTTACTGATGTAATTATAAAAGTACACCACGATTTAAGGAAAAAATCATGGTTGAAGACATGTATTAGGAGATAGCTATGTCAAGTTTGAAGACAATCATACTATTTCAGGAGAAAATCACCTAAATAAACACATGAAGATTATAATTATATATTTACTGTTTTAAAAGAGTGATTTTAGACTTAATGCAACGAAGATAACATTAAGAATTAATTTTGTATTATTACAAAAATAAAAGATTGAAACAATGAAACTATTCATTTTAAAAATTAAGGACTAAATCAAGTTTTCTATTTTATTTTTTAGAGGCCAAAAGAATATTCAACCTACATGTAAAGACCTTAACAAATCATGTAAAAACCATGTATTATAAGGAGTTTGTAGGAGTGATCTTAGGAGCCTGTGAGAGTCATCCGTGTATATAATATATTTCTTTTTCTTTTGACGACTATCAAAGATACACAGAAATCATTTCTACACCAAAGAAACGTTGAAAGTGTATTAATCAAGCTTTAAATCAAGATATCATCCATTAGAGCTAATCATGGAGCATTACAATTCAAAGTGCAAGAATTACTAATCAGAATTACTACTCAAGAAAAGTAAAAGACAAGGAAGATGAGACAACTATAACTGCTTCTAGAAAATTAAATGGGGGTACATATACAAATGATGACACTTTGCTTTCATCACTAAAACTAGTGATTGGATGCACAGTAACAAACTAAGCTGATAGGTTGAGAATTTACAAGACACTTTCCCTACAATTCAAGCTTTTGAAATATGCTGATTTTCCTACTTCAATTCCTAAACTAAAGTCACACTTCCTTTGCATTTCAATCTCTTTCACTGTACAAGAAAAGAAAGCATAAACTGTATAATGGCTTTCTCAAGAATAAGACTTCACCAAACCAAAGTTCACAAATGATCTGGATTTGAAAAGACCACTAAAGAGGGATCTAGTAGGCGAATCCTGAGGAGCAGATTTTGATTCTTCAGGGCTACCCTTCACTTTAAGTATAGTGTTGCCAATTGTTTGCCGAATCGATTCTATTGTTTTGGAATCAACAATGCAACCGGAAGCTCCACGAACGTAGAAAGTGTTAATGGCTTTGCCGCCTTTAGTGGTCACTTCTGCCCGAGTAACCGTGAGGCTGTTCTCCCGGAAGATTCGTGTGACATCGGATAGTAGTCCAACTCTGTCAGTGGTGCATAGTTCTAGCTTCAAACCCTAAACCAAAAAGGAAGAAAAAAAAAAAAAAAACAGATTAGTTAGTAGTCTTGTAAAATAACAGGAGCCTAACAAAAGGGACGGTTGACGATGAAACAAACCAACAATACCTAACTGGCAACTGTATAGAATAAATAAGAAAAGACTGTTCAAGGCACTGAAGATTTGTCAACTAAGGAATAAAAATTTGGCAGAATTGAAAAGTAAAGGACAATAATCACTGATGTAAAATACAGCAAGAAAGGGTTACCATTTGCAAAATAATTGTTAAGGGTTATGCTAAGCCAACAAAAATGTGGTTTGTCTCTGAATTAGACTAATAGTTAACCAAAGAAAAAGAAATGAAGTTGAATATAGTCTAATTCAGCCCTCCCTAAGAAAAATCAAATTGGCAATGGAACATGACAATTGTGGTCAAAGTCCACCAACTGCAATTCAACTAACCTTGGACCACAATCACAAGTAGCAAGATTATTTACTTGATATAGGTCATGGTCAACCTAAAGATTCTGTGAAGATTGAGAATAAAACAATGACGAAAAAAATTACTGCATTTATCTTGCAACTTTTGGTTCTGTATTGGGATACCAAACATCTAACAAAGTAGTACATAAATTCATGAACTCCTTTTTAATTTTCTTTCTCTCTGTTTTAGTCTATGCGTAATCATATGCTTTTACCGATTTGCCATCAACTGGTGAAATTTCCAAATAGAGATTCACAGCATTTCTTTTCCATCAATGAGTATCAAAAGGAGGTTAGAAGGGAGGGATTTGTCCTGTTGGTACCAAATTTCTTTATGTACATACACAGTTAGTAAATAATGTGAAGCTATTTTTCTAGTGAATGAGGCACAAATCAGGTACTTAAAGTGATAAGATGTTCTGGTCATCCAAGTATGGTAAATAATGCTTACTATATTAAAACCATAACAACAAAAAGCAAGACTACAAGATCATGAGTAGCAAGCATAAGCAAATTTTACCTCAGAAACTCTTCTCTCAATTGCAGCTTCAAGGCATTGTATCACCCGTTGTCTTTCTGCGTCCGATTTTACAGGGGACCCATCTATATGCTTTATGTAATATTCCTACACATGCAACCATAAAATGTTTAGCTTAAAAGAACAACAAAGCATAAAGCTCAAACCAAGCAACAAAAGGAATCCCATGTATGAGTCTATCCATGTGCATTTGTACAGAACAAAGTGTCAAATGTTATATACCTGATATGCTTGTGGCCCCTCAGCATCAATATTCGCGTGAAAAACCACATACTGCATGTCTGTCAAAGTACAAACCGTGTCAAAGAGAAGCTTCGGCCGATCCTTGGATTGAATGGTAACAACAGAATAATCCTTGTCTGACCAATTCACAACATTCACATTTGGTCTTTGCTTCTCATCAAACTCATCATCGTCGACTCGTTCATAATCCCTATCTGCAAACATCATTTGGTGAAGCCTTCTCTCGGTGTGAGTGACTTCATCAGTAACAACAGTCTTAGCCCCTCTCTTCTTGTTGCCACCACCAAGCACATTGCATAGAAGCTCCTTAATTAGAGATAGCCTCTGAGGGTCAGTGATGGCTAACCCAGTTTCTTCATCATTTACATGCATTACGGCCGCGGCGCGTGTGTTGTGAGTCCAGACCTCTGCATTTAATATATTGCATTTGAGATTGGTAAGAACAGCACACACTTCAGAAAGTAATCCAGGCCTATCACTTCCCAAAAGCTCAATTGCAGTGTGATTCATTGTTTGCTTCACTCCAACAGATCTCATAGGGGGTGAAACACAAGATTCAGGACCAAGAGACTGAAAAACACAAATGGATTAGTAACAGCAATAAAGCAGAAAAGAGGTTAAAGAAAACCAAATGAGACACACACACAAACCTTTCTAATGTAATCCAAAACTTCTTCATCTGTAACCTTGTTTCCATCTTGGCCGGTAACATTAAAAACTGGTAGACCAAAATAAATAAATAAATCAGATTTTCCTCCAACCAATTATGATTTCAATGAGTTTTGTAGAAGAAAACATAATGGAAATTCAGTCATAATAAAGAAATTAGTACCATCCATGAACCATCCACCATCAGAAGATATGTAAGCCTTGGTTATGATGAGGTTAAGATCAGTTAGTATTTGTACAACTTCAAGAAGTATTCCATGCTTGTTTGCACTATCAACCTGCAACAATAAATGGATTTTTTCAATACCTCAAAATCAAGTGTCACTAAGAAAGGGAAGAACAGGCTTTTGAATAATAGAAGCATGAATTGCACTCCACAAATAGAAAGAGAAGAAGAATAAAAGGAAACGAGCATACCCGGATAACAGTGGCGTTCTTGCAGGCTTCATTATCAATTACAACCCTGACATTACAAGACAAACAAGGAGACAAAGATGTGAGGACAAAATCATTCAAATTTCCTTCTTATATATTAAAAACACGTTTTTTTTTAATCTTTCATCAAATGGGAAGGAAAAATTGGTACCTGGGAGGGTTCAATCTCCGGAATAATTTCTCATACTCATCATCCATGTAGTGAGAGAAGCTCATGTTGACCTCAGAAATAAAAGCTATGAGAGAGAAAAACAAAGAAACCAATCAGAGGACAGGACATGAAAACAGAACCTCCATAGCAAATGAGAAGCAAAAGCTAGTAAAACTCAATAAATATAGATATAAATGTGTGGGGGATAATATAATGATGGTGAAAAACCTCTTTAGGAAGTTCTTATTGCAAAATAAAACACAGAAAAGAGAAAGAGAGAGGGAGAATCTAAGGGTTGTGACAGGGTGAGGTGGGTAAAAGGGAGTGGCTAATTGTAAAGGGATGAATAAACACAAGAATAACCGAGTAATGAAGAAAGCCACATGTTGTGTATGCTTAGCTGTTAATATTCTAATAAGAAGGAATCATAGAACAGAACCCATTAGCCCAATCAAACTAAATAGCTAATTCACCAAAAAGGAGAAGAAAAACTGAGAAGAAGAAGAAGAAGAAATTCAGAAAGAAAAACTAAAAATTTCAAAAACAAAGCCTTGCATCCCAATTGAGGACACAACACAAACCTTGCATCCCAATTTTCCTCACCCCAGAAAACCCCCAAAAGCAAAGACCGAACAGAGATACAAAAAAAACCCCAAAATTTTGGAATGCCCAAAACCAAGAAACAGGAATCTAAGAGCAGAGCACGAGAAACAAAAAATCAAAAAGTAAAAAAAAAAAAAGAACACCTACCCATTGCAGTTCCAAAGAATTCGTGATCTGCTACACCAAAAATTCCTAGGTTCTCTCTCTGAAAGTAAGAGAGTCTTGGTGTGTATGCGTTGTTGAAAGAAAGCAACAACAGTGCGTGTATATATATACACAGAAATATGTGCGCGTTTTTATTTATGAACACACACCAGCACAGGGATCTCCTTTGATCTTCTCTCTATGTCTATATAACTTTGGAAAGTAATAGTAATAATTTATATTAATAATGAATGAATGGGAATTTATAAAATAAAATTGGTTGAAAAAATAATAATGATAAAATAAAATGGGGGAAAAAATCCCTCCAAAATCAGAACCACCCCGACACGATGCTCCAAAACCTGCAACTTCAAAAAGCACCCAAAAAAACGCAGACCCTCTTTCTCTCTTTCGCTCTGTCTGTCACTATCCCCTCTTTCTCTCTCTTCCCCGTTTCTCTGTTACTATTCTGAAACAGTGCTATATGCCATTATTTAATTCGTAAATATTTCCAAGAGGGAAAACCAAAAATGGAGCCAACGGCGCACGTTAGCCACACGCGATTCGCGGTCCAGGGAAGGAATACACGTTCAGTATGAGTGACGTGCTATTCTGCGCCACCGGTTCAATCAACCCCTCTCTTAACTGTAATTAACAGTGCCTTTTCCTATGTTTTCAAATCCTTTTTAAATTCTTCCTAGTTTTAGACTTTTAGTACTTTTTTATAAAAATTAAAGATATAATGTAAATGAAAAACAAATTAAAGTCATATTCACAATAAAAATAAAATATAATACACACTTAATAAATAATTCGGTCTGAAAATAGCGTAGTAACAATAAAGAGACAAGATATACATGACAGACAATTCTACTTCTATTTCTATTCTATTAGAAAGAAGGATTCTAATTATGGAGTTTTTGAATAATGATTGTGTGTATTAAAAAAAATTATCAAGAAGGATAAATCGTATGTTTACACTTAACAAAGGAAAAAAAAAACTTTTTTTTTATTTTCTCTAGAACTTCTTATTTCTTAACCTTTAACTACCAATATATGATTTTTTTTTCTTTTGATTGGTCCATCACTCGTGTGTAATTTCCTAATAACTGCTGAAAGAAAAATGATGTATTGTTTTTCTAATTTCCTACATATGATGATTATTTTTCTTTTGATTAAGCCAATTGGACGAATGTTAGAACATGTGTCTGGTGTGATATTGCAAATGAAGGGTAATTGGGATTGAGACAGGGTGATCCACTTTCACTTTTTCTATTATTGATAGTAGTAGAGGGTTTCAGTAGACTAATGTACAAAGCTCGGGAATTGGGGGAATTTTTAGGTGTCAATCTGGGAAATGAGGAATAACGTTCAAACAATCAAATCAATGTTGACTTTGTTTGAATTAGTCTCTGGCCTCAAGGTCAATTTTCGTAAGAGTCAGCTTCTAGCGTTTAATGTACCTCCTACTTGGCTTGAGGAATAAGCATCTTCGTTATGCTGTAAATCAGTGTCTTTGCCTTTTCAGTACCTTAGTTTGCCTATAGGGGGGATCATAGAAGGAAGGGGTTATGGGAGCCTGTGATTGCAAAAGTAACAAATCGGTTGAATTCGTGGAATTCGAAAGCCTTGTCTTTCAGCGGTCATGTAGTGTTACTCAAATCTGTTCTGACTTCCCTGTCGGTCTTCTTCCTATCCTTTTTCAAAACTCTCACAGGTACTATATCTAAACTTGAGTTTCTTTTTAGGTCATTCTTGTGGGGGGGGGGGGGGGGGGCGTATCTGAGGGTGTGAGAAAAATTCATTGGGTTAATTGGAAAATTGTGTGTCGTTCAAAGGAGGATGGAGGTTTAGGGGTTAAAGACTTATTGTCTTTTAATCGGGCTTTATTGGGAAAAAGGGTTTGAAGAATTAATTTAGAGAGGGACTCTTTGTGGGTTAAAGTGTTGTTGGCTAAATATGGTGGGGCGGTGTGGAATCTTACTGCTCGTAGAGGTTGTTGCTCTTCGTGGTGGTATGACTTATGTCATCTTTTTTGTCCTGAAAACAATCAGTGTCCGTGGATCTGTTTGAATTTCTGTAAAAAGCTTGGGGACGGTGGTTTTCCATCTTTTTGAAATGATTATTGGTTAGATGGGCAAAAATTAAAATCAAGTTTTCAAAACTTGTTTAACATTTCTCTGGATAAAGATGCCTCTATTAAGGACATGGGAGAGTGGGTTGGTGATATGTGGTGTTGGAATTGGAGGTGGTGTTGTTTTTTAGATCTTGATGAATTAAATTCTCTTAACAATTTGGCTCAAGTTTTGGTTCTAGTTCCTTCACAGGCTAGTCAAACAGATTCTTGGATTTGGAATGCTTCGGATTCAAATCAATACGTTGTCAAATCGGCTTATGAAGTAGCAAGACCAACAATTGTAGATGATTTCTTCAAAGATTTTTGAATTCCCAACATACAGTCCAAAGTCTCAATGCTAGCTTGGAAAGTGGTGCTAGAGAGGATAGCTTGCAAGGAAGGACTTGCTTCAAGAGGTGTTCTTTTAAGTGGCGATGTGAATTGCTCTTTATGCAATCATTTTTCGGAATCAGTATCTGATTTATTCTTCACCTGTCATCTTTCTTCTAAGGTGCGGTATTCTATTGCTTCTTAGTTGGGGTGTTAACAGTTTTTCAATCATCAAGTAGGAATCATTTTCATCAATTTATGGGTTTATCATCCAGCAATAAAAGGAATAGAGAATTGTTTCAATATGTTTGGTTCATGCCTATTTGGTACATTTGGCAGTCGCGAAATGCTATCATTTTCAAGAATGAATCATGGAACTTGAATCAAGTAATGGACTCAATCAAAGTGCGTTCATGACTCTGGTTAAAAGCCACAACCTCTTCTTGGATTTTTCTTTTTCAAAGTATGGAAGATAATCCTGCTGAATGACTTCTTCTTTTTTCATCACTCAAATAGTGACTTTCAGGTAACTTTTGACGGGGTTATTATGGGTTTTGGCATCTTCATTTTGTGATTATTTTCTAGTTGTATTGTTTTTGGGTTACTGATATCCCCATTGTTTTTGTTTTCGTTTTTTCTCTTAACTTTGTAATTCTTTGAGTACTTCTTATACTCTTTAATAAAATTCTTTGCTTATAAAAAAAACTGTAAATCAAGGATTATTTCAAATTAATTGATCTGTAATTGTGAGTTTAGGGTTTGAGATCAATTGTTTTAAAAAGCAATATTAAGGTTATTAGTTTGCAATTGTAACTCTCCCTTTTTTTTTATTAAACTCTCCTTCTTTTTTAGGTTACATGCAATTATGACTCTAATCAAAGGTAGCTTGGCAACTATATCTCTTATTTGAGGTTATTTAATTTGGCTATTAATTTTGTATCTATTTTTAATTTGGCTATTATATCTCTTATATAAGGTTAATTGGCATTTGGCAGTTACGCTTTGAATTGCAAATTGAATCTAATTGCCTACCTATTAGTCATTACCCCTATTATTTTGAAGGGTTTTAGACGGATGTCTTTTAATTTTTATTTAAGGAGGAGGCGTTTGTTTTAAGGTTTAAAAATATATTTTTGAGTATTTTATTCTTGGAATACATTTTTAGTAATGTTTATTCTTATGTATTTTAAATAAGTTGTTTGATTTTTAATTTTTATTCCTAGGAATCTTTTAAAGAAAATTAGGTAACATTTAAAATTTATTTGATTTACCGTACATGTTACATGTAATAATTATAAAAATATTTTTATTGGATATAATATTTATTTAATTATTTAATCAATAAAAAATAAAAGATAACAGGTAGTCGGACAACAACGTAATACAATTATAGAAGTTAAGTAAAAAAAAATATGCAATGAATTAGATACATAACATTGACAACTTAATTAGTTTCGAGAAATAAAAAATATCTTCATGCATCTTATTTTTGGTAATATATATTTCTAAAAATATGTATTTTTAGCATTTATAAGAGAGTGTTCGGCATAAATTAACATCATTAGAAATATTTTTTGAATTTTAAATAAATAATTCAAAAAAAAGAAATAAAAAAAAAGCAGTGGTTACAAGTTATTAAATATAAAATAGCTACTTGTATTCCTTTGGAAAAGTAACTTATCCATCTTTCATCATGAGAATGAAGATTATAGAAAATACAAAGAAAAAATATTCCCAAGAATAAATAATACCCAAAAATCATTTTTCAAATTTTGAAACAAACATGAGAATCTTATATTTTCGAATATACATTCTCAAAAATATTTTTTTAAACCTTAAAAATAAACATTCCTAAATGAAAACTTGGTTCCGACAATCCTCATCTAGTTTTGTTTGCGTTCACCTGGGCGGTGATTTGATGGCGGCTTTTGGGGAATTGCTCATCTTCTTTAGTTTGATCTTCTGTTTTTTTACATGAGTGGGTGCTAAACTGTTCTTAGGGTATGCCATGTAATTTTTTGAATATTGCATTACTATTTTTTAATGTATTTTAGCTTGTTAAAAAAACTAATAAATAAAAATATCTTTCCCCAACTACCAGGGTAACACATATTTGTCTCATATTATTACTCGATCAAAATACATATTGACTTGGTGTATGTTTGTAAAAATGTTTGAAAGTCGCTAAAAGAATTTGAGGCATATTTCATATAGTTTGTTTTTACGTTGGTCACCTTTTTTAATGTGACTTTTGAGGTTTAATTTGATTTTGGTAGAAATAGAAAATGTGTTACCTTTCCGTTTGGTTAAATGGATTGTATGTTTTTAATAAACATTTATTTAAGTGAAAATTATGTTATTTTAAAATTAATTATATTTAAAATCAATTTTATTATCAAAAAATCAAACATACCTTCCTATCAGAAAAAGATCAAACATACCTTGTGTGTTCAACTATTTCCCAATAAAAAAAATATCGAGAGCTTATAGCTCAAATAGCATAAGGAGGAGTTATTAGAACTCAAGGAGCAGGTTTAATTTTCGGTGGAGTAGATTCAGGAGTAGTGTAACGTGGAGTGTATATATTTGACCGATAAAAAATAAATAAATAAAAAATGTTTCACCTTTACAGGGGTGAGAATTTGAAATTACACATCTACATTTTGTTGGGGAAGCCTCTTGAGGCACAGGCTAGAAGGCACTTTTCCTGTGATTCTTTTCTTAATTAATTAATTATAATTATTAAGATTTATGATTGCTACTATGTGGTCATATGATATCAATAGCTAGTGAAATATAGTATTTTTCTGCAACTGTATTTTCATAACATTGTAAAGTATGCCTTCAATAATGCCTCTGTATTTTGACAACAATATGTTATATGTCCTTTCAACTAGCAGTATTTTTGTGAATTATATATATAAAAATAATGTAGTATTTCACACTAATTACATTATTTAATTTTATGAAATTCTTTCTTTAAAATTATAATTTAAAAAATATATTTAAAAAAAAAGGAATAAAGAGAGGGAAAAAAAGCGAAGCAAGAAGACAACGGGGCAGAAAGCATCGAAATGTAATTGTGAAGGTTGAGTGGAAATGCAAACAGATTTGCCGTAGTGATGCGTCTTAATTTTAATTTTATATTTTTCTATTTTAAAGAAAAATTGATAAAATAAAAAGTATGTTATTGTTACAACTGTTAAATCCAAAACAACATATTGCTTTAACAGCAACAAATCCAAATGCGAGAAACACACAAAGCAGCAGATTCACGTTGTTATCTTGCACAGAATAATGAAAACAGATGGGACTCACTCGCATCATGGATGTGATTTCAAATTAATTAGTACTTAGTAAGAAATAGTAGAATTGTTCATTACTCGCGTTACATGCATGTTTTTTTTATTATATAATTATATAATAATAGCAAAAAAATTACGAGCAGCCGTGTGAGTTAAATGAATTAAGCAGAAATGAGCAAAATCAGATTTCATTGTCATGAGTCATGAGAAATGGCACAGCCTAAATATTTAATTTAATAGTAATTTAAATTAAGGAAATAATAATAATAGTAGCTAGCTAGCGTGAAGGGTGATTAGGGAGTAAGTGATATTATGATGCGGAAGCAAGCACACATGCGTGTCTCACGGTCGCATGCCAGTTTAGTGTCCCCACCTCACGTGGCCCCATATGTGATCTCTTCTTCCTCTTCCACCACCACTTACTTTTTCTCCCTTTTATTGCATCACACCTCATAAATATACTAATTTGTTTGCCTTTCTACTTTTAAACTATGTTTGCCAAAATTTAATTTCATACAATTCATTGCTTTTTCTTTTCAAAACTACTAGTATCTCTCAATGAATTTATAAAAATAACTTTTTCTTTCTTTAAAATAAACTAATCAATATACGTGTATAATTACTCTAATTCGTTTTGATCTCTTTCTTTCTGCAATATAAAAACTAAAAAAATTATCTAGCTACAAACAAAATTAATCGCTAAACATACTTATTTAATCACTAAATATGTTAGCGATTAAATTATTGAACGAAATAACTAGTGACGCAATGGTTAACCATCAACATAACAATCTTATACGGTTGTTAAATGGTTTTTTTTGTAGTGTTGAAATGTTCAATCCTATTCCATTTTTTGCATTTTTCTTTAATTTTAATATATTGTATTCACACGTAAATTTTGTAGACAAGATTGTAAAAATACATTAAAATTATTATATAGAAAATGTGTGAAAAAATTATTAAAATTTAATGTTACAAGAACATAAAGGCTAAAAATACTTAAGAAATATAGACGCATTTGACCATTCATATATTTATAATAATGTAAGTGCAATTGAGTATTAGTAAAGTCTGACATAAATAGTAGATATAACCCAATCTTTTAAATAGACTGATATGAATTCGAATCTTAACTACATGTATAAAAAAGATTTTATTGAAAAAAAAAATTTAAGTTTAATTTGGTGATTCCTAACATCAAAATATATATTAATATGATTGTATTAAAATTAACAAAAGATTTTCTTTTTGTGTTATCATACATATATCAATCTCTTGTATTAATATTAATATGATTGGATTAATATTAAGGGATAATGATTAAAATTATCAATACATATATAAAACTCAAAACCGTCTAATAAAAATAAATAATTTTAACTTTAATAAAAAATAATTTTAACGAAAAAACAAAATCCAAAATAAATGAGAACCCCTTAAAGGTTAAGATTGTTTCACAAATAAAATTTCAATATCAAACTTTAAAAAGTTAAGTTTAGGCATGGTAAAAGCCACCTTGCTGTAATAGTAGTTTTTTTATATTTTGTTTTGTAAGTTTTGCATCTCTAATGAATTGTCATAAATACATCGTCTTTTCTTCAGTGAGAGAGAAAAAAAAAGGTTAATTAATTGTATGAATAAAGGTATGTTTGGCTGTGCATAAAAAATTATGGTTTGCTTTAGATTAAAATTGATTTTGAAAAAAAAAAAATTATGTTTGATAAATTTGGGTTAGAATTGATATTGCCAGGAATGTATTTCTGGGAATAAGATATCGGAAATATATTTTTAAACCTCGAAACAAACGTCCTCTAAGTTTTGAAAAGAGTATTTAAACATAATTTTCTCGAATGAATTTTTTGATCATAATTTTCTAAATATAAATCAATTTTACTCATAATCAATTATACTTATAATCAATTAATACAATCAATTTTTACTCAAAATTAATTCTACCACAAACTAATTTAAACATGCACTAAATTGAAAGAGTTGTATACTATTATTGCTATATAAACAACATTTAATTTCTATCTTAATTAAGCACCGTCAAACTAACCATAACCTTACGATACACCATTTAATTTCCATTTGCAGATACATAGAACGTGCGTATATTGTCAAGATCGTGACTCTGTTTATCTAATTAGAGATTTTCTTATGATTTAGAACAAGTTGATTTGTTTATACTATTACTATATTAGTAATAATAATAATAATGCATGTGGTCTAGAAAATTGATTAAATAAATGTTAGAGTTTACTAATGACTTTGAAAAACTACAAATCTTTGACCCTTGTTAATTAATTTATAGGGTTGGTTAGGCGTCTAAGGCTAGTTTAAATTGTTTCTTTGGACTCTTCTTGGAGACAAGAGATTTAATTTGAACTTTCTGTGGGAGAATGAATGAATTTTAGGTTTCTACACTTCCACCGGTGGACTTGGTACCATTCAAGTCTTGCCTCCCTATATATGACTATTTTTAGTAAGGATAATTAATAATTTGGATAAATTGCATAAAGTATCCCTGAAATTTTAGAAAATAGCATAAACTACCAAACTTTTAAAAAATTAGCAGTCTACACCATTTTCTCAAATAGACACTACCCATAGTTAAATCTATCTCTATTTTTTTCTATAAATAAAATAAAACAATTTTCCTGTATGTTATTTTTTACAAAATTTATCTACTGAATTTTCTCAAAAATTATATTTCATAAAATAAAAAAAATTATTTGTGAATAAAAAAATATTTTTGTAAATTAAAAAATAAATTAAAAATACTATCATCATTTATAAATTATTTATTTTTTAATTTGCAAAAATTAATTTTTTATTCACAAATAATTTTTATTTTATGGAAAAATAATTTTTTTATTTTACGAAAAAATAATTTTTATTTTATGAAAATATTTTTTTTATTTTATGATTTTTTTGAGAAAATTCAGTAGATAATTTTGTATAAAAAAAAACATACAAGAAAATTGATTTTTTTATTTATTTTAAAAAAATAAAGAGAGATTTAACTATGGTTAGTGTGTATTTGAGAAAATGGTGTGGACTACTAATTTTTTTAAAATTTGGTGATTTGTGCTATTTTCTAAAACCTCAAGGGTATTTTATGCAATTTACCCTAATAATTTCCTCACTTAGTTTTGAGGTTGTAAATAGACAGAGTTGAAAATCAATAAAAAAGATATATGATCTGAAAAAAGGGAGAAAATAGATATAAAATTATTGTGTAAAAGAAAAAAAAATAGGTTAAATTAATATTTTGGTCCATATGCTCGCAACTCATTTTCATTTTAGTCCCTATAAAAAAAAATATTTTAGTCCCTACAAGTGTTCTCCGTTTTTACTTTAGTTTATGTCGTCATATTTTCGTTTGTCTTTATCGTTCACCACTTTGAATCTCGCAATTCCACCACCATAACTATCATGGCAACCGTCATTATAAGGTCATCAACCTTCCACCTCTTGTCTCTGCCACCCCGAACAAGCCTTCACTTGCCGCTTTCTGCCTTTCAATTCATACCTCTGTAAATATCTGCTAGCCTGACGCCTTCTCCACGTGTAAACCCCTCATCGCCACTGTCATCATTAAAGATATCTTTCTGCCTTTCAATTCATACCTATGTAAATGTTTGCTTGTAGCTCAAGTGGCATAAGAAGGAGCTTTTGAAGCTTGAGGGGAGGGGTTCAATCCCCGGTGAGGTATATTTAAGAGTAGATTTAAGATTAGTGTAGTGTGGGAGGGTATGTGTTTGGCCAATCAAAAAAAATATTTTTCACCCTCTCTTCTTTTCATAACTCCGTGAGTTGCAGAGTTCAGAATGGTTAACAACATAGACCAATAAAAATATGATGAAAGAGACTATAATAAAAATAGAAAACAAGTGTAAGAATTAAAAGATTTTTTTTTTATAGAAACTAAAAAAGTAAGATACAAAATATAAGAATAAAAAGTTTACTTAACAAATATATAAGCAAAATTACTAAGAATGGTGTAGAAGTTCATAATTTGCTTATAAATATAATTGAAAAATATAGAATATTATAATGATTGTGAATAGACGTCATTAAAACAATCGAATAGACTTTTATATCCTTATATAATAATTAATGTGTCATAATATTTAAATTATCAAATAAAATTAAATTACCTAAAAAAGAGACCTAAGCAGGCGAAAAAATTACTCTCATCCATCTAGTGGAGCAAAATTCAGTTGAACCATATATATAATATATAAACAAAAACTCAAGCACACTAACTAATTTCACAACTTATTCAACATTTATATGATCTTCAATTTTAATCATTATACTTATTTTGTTTTTTCTGGAAATCATTAACCTGTAATTTGTTAAAAGAGAAAAAAAAGAACTACGATGCAACTTTTTATGTTTGGTTTGAAAGAAATTGAAAGGAATTAACTTCTAAAAAAAATTTTAAAAAAAATTTCTTAATTCTCTTCTATCATAACTTGCTTTCACTCTATTTCTCTTCTCTCTATTTTTACTCAACCCAACACATGATGAAAATATTATCTAAACACCAATTAAAAATAAATTTTATGAGATTACTTAAGCTAGTTTGATTTTTCTTAACAAAATATTTTCTATACACAAGTGAAACAAAATTGAAAACTGTATGAAATAAAGAAGCAAGTGGCAGAAGAGAGTAGAATTATGTTATGTGTATGATATTGGTGTTTGGGCAGAGGAGGTTGTGGGTGATAATTAATGCAAGCATATGGGTAGTGTTTGTGGAAGTGAGTTCCACTTGACCAATTGGTAATGAAATTGCAATTGGTGTGTGTATTGGGGATATCATCATCCATGTGGGATTTCACTCACTCTAGGGTATACTTTTAGGCAGCAGCCCCTATTACGGGTAATCTTATGACCTCTCCCTTATCAAACTCATTGCAACTTTGTCCCCTCTCATTTTGACCGATACACTAATATACTATGACTCGCCTACTATTTGTCCCTTTTTTTTTCTTAATTTCTAAATTCAATTTGTTTCAAGTTTACTTGATAATTAAGTGCAGCACACAACAATTTTATGAGTTCTACTTGTTAAGTGAGATGTTTTTATATGAGTTTTGATATACAGTGCCTTAAGGGCACTAGTTCCCTAAGGGCATTAATTAAGATTATTAGAAATAGAAATATAATCATAAGAGCACATTATTCCGTCTCTCGAGAATAAAAAACTACACATTCCAATATCTTTTTATTATATTTGAGTTCTTAAATAGTGTCATTAAGGAACTAAATATCATTTCCCTTTTTATATTTCTCATATTTAGTGTGTGTTTGTGTAAACGTTGCCTTTTAATGCAAAGCAAATAGAATTATAATTTACTTTAGTGTGTGTTTGGAATAACTAATTTATAATTTCCACACATTTGAATAAGTTGGGGATGCATAAACATAGTCTTAATCATTAAGTAGTTTTTTGGTTTACAAGAAAATTAACGACACTAGGGATTGGTCTGTACCTCACACTCACACACATGTCCTTATTTGTTGTGATAGCCTGGCAGGACAATCATCAAGTAATTTGAGAGAATATCAACTCTAATTTTTTATAAATGAAATAGATAAGTGAAAAAATTAAAAATACTAATCAAAACAAATGATGGAAAGGGTGGAGTTATTGCAATTAATTTTTTAACTTTTTGAATAATAATTATGATTTTATCAAATTAATTAATTAATAAAATAATTGTCAAATATAAATTTATTTAACTTGATTCAATTTCAGCCGTAATTAAAGATTATTGGTGGTGTCCAAATCAGCTCCTTTTGTTTGGGGAGAATTACTTTATTTGACTCCTAGGTCTCATGAAACCTCATTGCTGTCCACATTATATATATTGCTATCCATTTTCACATTTTCTGCCTCATTCTAGCTACCTCTCTATTTTTCTCTCGTTTGATTCATTTCCTCGTCTACTTTTATGCATTTTTGTGGCTCCTATATTTATTCGACAAAATTATACTAAAAATATTATACATTAATATTTTTTGCTATTCATTAAATTTGCTAGTATAACCCGGATGCGTTTAACATGCACAAGAAAAAAAAAATTAATATATGAGGGCGCCATCATTTTTCCACCCTTAATTTATTAATAAAAATATAGGATAAAATATGTTTTTGATCTCTATAAAATATGATTTTTTTTGTGGTTCCTATAATTTTTTATTCTTTCTTTTTTGCATTTTGATTCCTATAAAATGAAAATTTGTTACTTTTATACGTACCTCTACCGTTAAAAAATTTCTATTAAGTACGGACTATAATCACATAATGCCACATGTCAATACCACATCAGTCCTAAATAATTTTGTATTTAATATTGATATTAATTTTTAATTATTTTATTAATAATAAAAAGAATAATAACAAAAAATAATTAATATTATTTTGTTTTCTTTTTTTTCTTATTATTATTCTTTTTTGTTGTTTATGAAAAAAAGTATTTAGATTTGGCGTGGCGTTGACAAGTGACACTTCGTCATTCTAATAAGCACTTAACGGAAATTTCTTAACCGTGTGGACTAATAGCAACAAATTTTTATTTTATAGGAACTAAAATAGAAAAATAATTTTATAGGGACTAAGAGTGTGTTTGAAATCGCTTGGATAGCTGTATTTTGCACTTACAAAAACTTTTGATTCTTCTTTTAACAAAAGAAAAAGCTTTTGGCCCGTCAACTAAAAATCATCTTAAAAATTGTTTTTGACAGCAAATATATTCAATTATGTTTCAGACAATCGATTATTTTTTCACAGTTTATTTTCACAGTTAATCTAATCCAAATACACTATAAAAACAAAAATACCCTATTTTATAGAGACTAAAAACATATTTTATCCAAAAATATATAAAATTAAAAGGTATATCATATCATTGCTTCTCCACCCTTAAATTTATTCTCACCAAACTCAAACAGTGTATGATAAAAGTCATTGCGAGTGTAACACCAATAGATTGGTAAGTATACTATGACATGATGTCGTATTTAATAAGTTATAAGTTTAAATTCTACTTTTCCTTTGCGGTTGGTAAATATTTCTTTTTTGGTAAGTTAATTGGATAAACATAGGTACTTATATAAATCTCCATATATAAGTATTTAGTTTAGAGACCTTTTTTAGCTTTGGACTGGAACACCACGATCTCCCACCTAAAATTTTATAAAATAAAAATTACTTTCTTGGTTTAAATGTTGTTGCGTACCTGAGATATAGTTGGGATGAAGCTTCGTGGACGACAAGGTGTTTCGGCATACTCTGCGGTGGGACATCAGGTGGTACCTACTCCGACGATCAAGTAAGTATGGACTATAGTTCAAATAGTTTAGGGTTTTGTTTTTCATACATGTGCCCGAGTTTATGTCATGTATATATACCTTTCGCTGTTGGGCCTTTGAACCGTAATTGGACCTGCGTCAAGTCCCAGGCCAAGAACGTGCAGACCGCCGACATGGCTCCGGACCTTAATTACCGAGATTGATAGACCGAGGCCTAATCCCGGTATGGCGGTCCACAACAAACGTTTTAACTTATTCTTTGTGAGTATCAATTAAAATTGTGATGTATTTTATTTTTAATCTATCAACTTTTGCTCTCTACTTAATGAAACGCATCTGTTTTAACCAATTATAAAAAATATACATTGCTAATATTATTAGTGAAGGGCACTTGAACTCTTAAATTTTTTAAGGGGTGCATTAGTTAGTGAGATATTCGGCAATTTACATAGATTTTTAAAATGTAATTTGTTATATATTCCACTCTCTTCCGTTAGTTCATAATTAACAATGTTAAGACATTGGATTAAATTATTTTTTTTTAAAAAAAAAAACAGTAAATTGAACTTATGCGTAATAGCAAACTTATATGTTTTTATAAAAACAATTTATATGCTTTTATAAGTTATTTTCAATTTATTTTCATAAACTTTCTAAAAGAACTTATAAAAATAAGAAATCTTTAATTTATTTAGGTAAGTTTTTTATAATTTTATTTATAAATAAATTATCATTTAAAAAAAGTTTATTACATAAGTATTTGATTAAGTCGTGTACATCTTGATATACACTTATAAACTAAAAAATAAAATTAGTATTTTTGTGATTATTCTTTATTAAAATTTAAAAACACTTGTTGATGAATCTCTACCGGCCCCCTCCCCATCTCCAATGCCATTTCCCTATGAGATTAGGAGGAATCACATGATCTGTCTTTGGGTATTTTCTATATACAGAGATAGATTCTTATGAAAATTTACTGTCATGTCCAATTTATTTTCACTTTTTTATGTAAAGGATAATTAATTTATTATTTAGTACTAGTAAAAATTAAGATACACATGAGCTTTCCTGATGTTGTTGGCAATAAAATTTAATAGACATGACACTTTGACAATTGACTTAGATGGAAAGAGTGGACAATTTACTGAGCTACGTACTTCTCTCTGAAACCAGTCATGTGAAAAACACATGGAAGGCCAGTACAACCATTTGACGAGGTAACCAAGGCATGTCTCATCTCATCACATTTCGCCTTTAATTTTGCATTGGTTTATATTTTTTTGTTTTTATTCTTAATTTGGTGAATTCAAGCTCAATGGAATGCCGACACAAGTAAAATAATTAATAATTAGTATCCAAATTATGTTTTCTGGTTGAAAATGAATGACAATCTACTACATATATATGGACTATATCAATTGTCAATTGTCAATTGTTTCATCTCATTGCACTAATTTTGACTTAATATACGAGATCGTCAACAATACAATGGTACATCCAATCATTCCAAAAGATTTTATTTGAATAAAGATTTCATGTATAGGTAAATTAAAGCAAATATCTAGTGTTAATTATTGTGATTTATAAACTATTTTTATAAATTACATATAAATTATTTGAGACACAATTTACATATAAAAATGTCAACAAATATAAAGTTAGCAGAGTCATTTAAACTCTTGAATTCATCCCTAACATAATTTAGTAAAACCAAAAGGTAAATTATATAATCAATTTTTATAAAACTTTTTCGGGTAAAAATCTTGTAATTATTTAAAATTGAAGATATTCAATCATTATTTCTCTTTAACATAATTTTAACGTGACATTTAATTTAAATAAAATAATTCCGGATTCATTTAAGATATTTACTGAAAGAGTTTTAAAATATAATTTATACTCCACCCACAATGATTTATAAGCAAAAAAAACTAAGTTACACGAATCATGAAAATTAGTTAAACACATTTAATTTTGTTATTTTCAAGCAAATACTTAACTCTATTTAATAAATTAGCATATCATATTTATTCTCTCTATACTTAAAAAGTCAAATAGTCAATCAAATAATGATATTTAAGGAATAAAGACATTAAATGAAATAAAAGTAATTGAAATTTGCTTATATTTTGAGATAACAAACTTGATGATTTTTTTTTCTTATAAATCATTCCGAAAGAAGTATAACATCATAAATTTGTAACCATTAGATTATTATTCACCCAATTGAATTACTATTTTAACCCTTCTAAATTTAGTATCCCCTATAAATTGTCACCGCTATTCACACTATTTATATTTTTGCCATTACTCACGTCAACCATTTTTTTTCAAATATATTAATTTCTTTTTCACTCAATTATCTTTCTTTTTTTATTATTATAACACTTGCAATACATTTAGTTCATCTTCTTAATTTTGTCACTAAATTAGTTTTTCATGATTTTTTATTTATGTATATAAATATAGAATTTAGTAAACTGAAATTCTATTTTAATTAGTTTATATTTTTTATAAAATGCAAGGATCAAATATTACAAATAAATATAAGTAAAATCTTGATATATTTTTAGTCTCGTAAATTATTATAACTTTTTTATTTTAGTTCTTATAATTTTTTCTTCTTATTTTTGTCAAACTTAATTAAAATTAAAATTTTAGTTCCTAATAATTTTTTTGTTTTTTACTTTTATTTTTTAAGGTAGACATCAAGTAGTTCAAAAGTTTAAAATTTTTCTAAAATTCAATACTATATTCTATAATATTGATATCTAAAAAAAAGTGAGTTCATCCAAAAAAAGAATCCATATTTAAAGAAATATTACAAGAGCTAACATACTGAACAAATAATCAAAAAATATTTTTATTAATAAAAAATTAATCAAATAAATTTATTACATTATACTTTTGAACAATTAAAAAAATTACACCTATAAACCCATGTATTGACGCGAGTACATAACACTAGTGACTACACAATCGGATTTCGGTACTTCCCTATGAGTCTATATATGACCTATCATTACATAGACTAGGGATCTCCCCATTCATACATTATTCTAATTTTAAAGTATGCAACGATTCTTCCAAAAATAATAATAATAATAATAAATAAGTAAAGGGGGAAAACAAAACGAAATGCGGATCAGCTATATTAGCATGTGTAAAATCAAAATACGCAGCTTAATAATAACGACTGTATTTCAAAAAAAAACCAGCAAAACCTTTTAACCTATTGTTTGAAAAAGAATATATATATAAATATTTTTAACGAATATATATTAATTTTAAAGAAAACAAATTTCTCTCTTTTTATAATTTTTCCCATACTTTTTCTCTACATCCAATTTATATCTTAGAAACATAATGTAAAATCCGACAATCAACAAAAAAAAATTACAAACAATTTAACACATTAAAAAATTACGGACGTGAACGAGGACGAATCATTGCCGTGATTATTGGTTGTTCTATTCTATACTCTTTTCTTTCTATTTTAACTTTTCATTTAGATTTATAGAGAAATAACTTGTTTTTATTTTTATTTTTTTTTAAGAAATACTCAAACAATCTAAACTAAACTATTATCCTTTGGCAACATTTGAACCAATAAAATAATAAGAGATAAATGTATGATATTATAAAAAATTCAAAAATTATTATAACAAAAATAAGAATAATAATTATATTCTTTAATATGTATATTTTACCTTTAACATGACCAGCTTAATGCTCAAACAACTAAAGTAAGCGCTTTGAGCTCCAAATATTTAGACAAAAAATAGACTCTAAAAAACTTTTTATTTTTAATTAATATTAATAAAAAATAACAATATATTTAATTTTAACAATATGTTAAATGTAGAGAAATATCATTTAAAAGAAATTATACTAGTAAAAAGTATATACTAGTTGATATACTTAATTTCATAATTAGCCTTAATTTTTTAATTAACATATATATGTTTTTTCTCAATTATTTCATATCTAATTATTAAGATGAAAGGTAAATTTTTGAAGTGTAAACGTGTTTTTTCTCTCAACTGTTTTTCTCTTTATAATATTAATAAATTCATTGTTTCTAAAAAAAATCACAACTAAAATCAATAAATTCTTATTTAACATTAATAATATTTTAGCAAAAATTAAATAGAATAAATTTATTATTCGTTAATGAAACAAAATATTACATTAATTAATTATAATAGTTAAATAATTAAGTGACTTTATTGCTTTTTTTGGTGATAGAGATGAAAAATGGGAGGAAGGAAAACTAAAGATAAAGGAATTTTAAAGGAAAGAAAAGTTAAAAATATTTTGTTTTTATAATTCAACTTTTCTTTTTATTTTGCTTTTATTTTTTCTTACATCAAACAATAAAAAATACATCATTTTTTGTGTTTTCTTTTCTCTCTTTTTTCCTTACTTCAAACAAACCATAAAACTTGGAAAATTAAATAATTTCAGTTGATTATTATCAATAATTTTAAAAGATCTTAGTCTAATATTTACTTTGGACCTTTAAATTTATTAATTGTTTTTAACACTTAAGTGGACAGATAAATAAAAACAGAGTGAATACAACAAAAATAAACATATCTCTTAAAATTCAAAAACTACTTTTTTATGTGAAATTAATTTATTAATTTGTGTTAGCTACTGTATTTATTTATGTAGTATATAGAAAAAAATTCAAAATTTTAGTTATAATTTACTCCAATAAGCAAAGATATAAAAAAAATTCCGAGTTCCTTCTTCAACGTGCGAATCAATGAGGCGCACACGTGGTCTCGCGCAGTAGGTTAGAAGAACCCATGGGCTAACTACTAACGACCTTTTTCTAACTGTCATCCACTAACCCCTTTCGATTATGATTAGTTAGTTGAGAGTAGCTGTAATTTAACAGTGCCGTTCATTGAACTTGGTGCACCGTACGCTTCATAGTCAACGGTCCACACGATTAGACCCCTATACCACTTTCTAGGGACAACGTTGTCATTTGACAGCTTCTCTTTTTACGACTATTACTATTTATTTTGTTTTTACTCATTGGTAAAAGGGAAAAAGGTTTTAGTTTTTGTATTTTTAACTTCTTTGTTTAACTTTCCGAGAACGTGTACGGTAGCACGTGACATGTGGGAAGATCTGTCAACTGCTAGCTGGCATGGGTGTCACGGTCCCAGCACGTGTGGAAGGATCATAATGTTCTTTTCTTTTTGTTTGATTTTTTTTTCTTGGATTCGAAAATTAAAAAGAAAACAAAAATATAAAGATTCAACATACCTTTGGGACACATGAAGGGTCATAAAACACTGTATTATCAACATTGAAAACTGAAAAATCAGATATTATTAATTTGTGATCAGAAAAGAGGGTCTTCTTATGAGTAAGGTTAAATTTTTTTTAAAAATTTCTTATTTATCATTTTATTATTATACTTTTTAAGTTTAAAAAAAAGTTGTTAATTTAATTAAATGAAAAAACATTGATTTTCAAACTTATCCTTTCAATCTCTTTCTATCACCTCACTTTCTCTCTTAATTAATGTTTTGGATTCATCAAAATTAGTTGAGTAGCAAGTGTATAATGGTAAAAAATAATTAAATGTGCACAAAAATTTTCAAAGGGTCCTATAAAATGGGACAAACAAAAACTCTCTAGAAGGTCTTACATTTTGAGACGGAGGGAGTATAAAGCATAAAGTTAAATGTTCAATATTGAAATGATAAAAAGTATTAAAAATATTTTTTATGAGTAAGTGCATGTGCATCCAACAGGTTAGTCAGATGGCTGATAAGACCTGCTTTGAGTAACATATTCTCAATTCAAATGCCTGTAGACGCACTTTAGCCTATAAAAAAGGGGAGGAGTTCGATCCTCGGTGGGGTAGATTTAGGAATAGATTTAGGTATAGTGTACTGCGGGTGTGTGTGTTTGGCCGATAAATTAAAAGAGTGATAAGAATTACTCTTAATTAATAAGTATATTACAAAAATATTTAAAGATTAAATAAAAAAATGAATTTTAACATGAAATGTTTATATCCGATTATGGGTTTTATCTTTTCTCATTGTTAAATTTTTTTATTTCTTGTATACTTTTTCTATTTTAAAAGTCATGTTGTTTAAGTCTTTTTTTTCTTCCAAAAGTGTTATTATTTTACATTTTTAAAGTATAATTAATTTTTACAATTAGAAAATAATATTTAAAATTATTATTATGGAATACTTATTTTTTTAAAAAAAATAAAAAATAAATAAGTGTAAGATAACTAATAGAGGTCAACTAACAATAAAAATGCATTAAATGATTAGAAATCAATGGAAAAAATGCATGGTAAGTATTCTAAAAGTTTGTCATGCAATAAAATTTATCAATTCCTATATAAATGTATACTAACAATATAACATTTAGATTGATAATATATATCAAATATTTATACTAAGAGATTTATTCCTTACTTATTAAAAAATAGAATTTTTTATTAGTAATTATATATTTATTTATACTAATAGATTAGTCCGGTTAAAAGAGTCTATACTAACAAGAATTTATAAAAAAAAAGAAAAAAACGTTACAAATAATATTTTTTGTATAGTATATAAGTCATTTATAACCAAATCATAAGATGAATAAGTGACAATTAAGTTATTAAAATTGTTTAAAAATATATATTTTTAAATTAGTCTCTCAAAAATTTATCTTGTGTATTTTAAGATATTAATTTAATAAGATTTTAAATATTTGATGGATTAATTTAGTAACAAAATCTTGAAGAGATTAAATAGGAGACCTAAATTTTTCAAAAGAAATTGTTTTCACTTACATTTCTTTATAAGTCATTAACAAATTTAACTTATCTATAAATTATTTTTGTCCGAAACAATTCTACATAATACAAAATAATAAATTATAAACAACAATTTTTTTTTGGTTTTATAGGAAAGTAGTACAATTGGAGATTGAACTCCGTACCCACACACATGTCTCCATGCGCTCACCAACTACACTACATAATTAAGACAATTTTTTTATATATACAAGCATAATATTATTAAAGGAAAATAAGTACAAGACATACTCAAAAGTTACCTGATAATCAGAAGACTAGAACTTAATTTTAAATGTTTTGAATAGGATTAACTAATATGCATAAAAATTGATGATCTTGCTTCTTATACAAAAATAA
The DNA here is from genome assembly GCA_037177725.1 of Cyamopsis tetragonoloba. Lineage (NCBI taxonomy): Eukaryota > Viridiplantae > Streptophyta > Magnoliopsida > Fabales > Fabaceae > Cyamopsis > Cyamopsis tetragonoloba. The sequence goes on along the minus strand of CM074120.1, from coordinate 7,654,719 downwards.
ATAAATAAATAATCCTAATCAATTAATAAATTAATCAAAACGAAAAGAAAGTTTTAGAACAAACACATGCCAACTAATTTTTGATGGAATAGGTTGGTTTTGCTTTTGTGTTCATCAGAAAACATGCGAGCAATGTATCTCGACCCCTTTTTTCAGGAATGTGTCCTTGTTGCCGGTTACACAAAATGCTTCAACAAAATAATTTTGAGGAAATAATAATGCTAATTTTGAGTTACTCTTAAAGAGTATGTTGGGTTAGACATTTCAGTTTGATAAAAAAAATTTAGTTTAAATAAATTTTTTGTTATATAAAATTGATATTTTTTGTTTTAGTCCTTACAATTTATTTTTTTATTTTGATCAAATTTAATTTAAAACTTTTATTTTTTAATCTCTACAAAATATTTTTTAGCATTTTGGTCCAACTTAATTAAAAATTTGTATTTTTAGTAATTAATGTTAAGTATTTTTTTTATCACATGTTTTTAAGGTGTCAAAATAAAAAAAAAATTGTAATTTCAAAAAACAAAATACAAAAAAATTAAGTTAAAGAAACTAAAAACAAAATTTGGTAATTATAGGAACCAAAAACTTGTATGTGAAATAAAGTTATAGGGACTAAGAGCATGATTGGATACAATTATTTCCAAACATACGTTGGACAATTGTATTTTGCATTTAAAAAAATTTAAAAAAGCTTTTGATTATTCTTTTATCAAAGGAAAAAACTTTTTGTTCTTTAGCTAAAATTTGGACATTATTTCAAAAACCTTCAAAATCATTTTTTTTCCTTAAAATAATCTTAAAAATCACTTTTAACAGCAAATTTATCCAAACAAAAAATCGATTATGTCTCAAACAATCGTTATTTTTCACAGCTTATTTTCATAAATAATCACAGCTAATCCAAATACACCCCAAACTTTTTTTATTTGTTAGAACATTTGTAATTATATTCGGTAAGGGTCTATGGAGAAAACTAATTTTAGTGATTACTAGCGTTTTTTTTTAACACTACTTCAACAAGCGTTCAAAAATTTTGTCTCTTTATTATTTTTTTCATTTTTAAATTTTTTTTCATAGGAAAATAGTATAATCGAGGATCAAACCACGTACCTACACACGTATGTCCTCATGCGCTCACCAACTGAGTTACACGACTGAAACATTTTTATCCTTTGTTAACTACTCTGTTCTTATTTTCATCACCATGAAAATATTCTTTGTAAATTTCCGCCAACAGAGGTTGGGAAAATCTACATCTAATTTTGATGCTGTTAAAAAATGGGTGATGATATTATTAAGTATATAGTATTTATACTAATTAGTTTATATTTTACTCTTTATATAAAGAGAGTTTTGTACACATTTCTATTTGATTCAATGAATTCTATTAATTTTTAATAACGTTTGATAAAGAAAAAAAAGGGTGATTATCCTTATCACCACGGTTCATTATATTGTATTTATTACTTATTTCATAATCATACAAAAATTATATTTTGGCAACATTAGGTGTAATATAATGATAATACAAACTAATTCAGCTGAATAGTAAAAATAATTCTATAGTACATTAAAAAGATATAATTATCTATCAATTATGTCAGATTTTGTCATGTATTCCAACACCTCACTTTTTCATGAGTTCCTCTAGATGATTGATACTAACATTTCGTAAACTTCAATTTTTCCAGAAAAAAATATCCAAGATTTTTGTGAAATAACTATTAAAAATATAAAGAACAATTTTTGTAATTTCACGTAAAAATAAATTAAAAAAAGTACAGAGGAATTTGTTTTTTTGGCAAGTACAGAAGAGAGGGGTTAACAGCGGCGATTTCAAGAGTCACGTTTTAGGCGGGTGCGCCCACGTACAAGCACACTACGGCCCATATGGGCCCACATTGTGAGGCCCACAAATCTGTGTATGATTTGTTTCCGTAGAAGGCATTCCATTAATATATATCACTGTACAAATTTGTATAGCCCAGAAAAGAAAGAGTGATGAAAGACGTTTTATTGTACAATTCCGATTCATTGTTGATTGATTGAGAACGTTTTTATGATTCTTATTTCTGCATCATATATATTATAACTACTATTAAGGGATTCGATTGCCCAACAACTATATCCCTACGTTTAAGTGCATGTTTAAAAAAATGTTAGGTTGGATTAGAATTAATTTTGCTTTGTGTGAGTATATCTTAATCATTAATCAAATATTCATTTATCTTAACTTTTATGTGTTTTTTTCACTTCTAATTAATAAACGTGAAATCTAAATCCATGTATTTGTTTAGGTCTAAAAGCTTTGTTGAATAATGGTGAAGCTATCTAGCCAGAGGTATAGAGTGGTAGAGTATGTACGTAGTAGACTATGAGAGATCCTAAAGGTTTATTTTTGAGAGAGTGGTGGCTAATTAATAAAATATTAAGCACGTGAGTTTTCTTCATTTGGCGTGATGTTGCATTATATATATCTGGCAATGGCATCTTAAATAGCGACGGAAGAGAAGAAAGTAATATACCTACCTATACGGCTATACTATACTATACTCTGCGCATGCATGTTCCATGCCAACTATATATAATTTACATTTTTGCAACCCTACTTCAATTCAAATCTATGCTTTCCTTTCATAAGGAAATTGTTATTAGTGACTTATTTCGAACTAACAGTTGTAGTTCAAATAGTATAAGGAGAAATTTTTGGAGTTAAAAGAGAGGGGTTCAATCCCTGGTAGAATAGATTTAGGAGGAATGTAAAGTGTAAGAAAAATAACTATATATCTTTATATTCCATGCAAAAATAACTATATATCTTGCACCAATAAAAAATTATAGGTGTAAGAAAAATTTCGAAAGAAAAAGATAAATTGAGTAAGAGTGAAGGTTAATTAATAAGTGATATAATGGGAAGAGAAAGAGAGAAACAAAGAAAAAAAAAAATATAATAAAGAGTTACATTTTACAAAAAGGAAAGTTAATTAAAATTCAAAATAAGTATACATTTTTTGGTAAGTTAAATAAGTAGTGTTGAATAGTTGGGTTAGTGTCATTTAATTTAATTATTTCAAATTATATTTATTTTTCTCATATATACATTAGAAATTTTTCATATCACGCGAACCAAATCATAAGTAAGGAGAACTTTGCACCTACGATGATTGATGAATCTTATCATGAACTAAATAAAATTATAGTCAGATATAACCAATTTAGGAAGTTTCTTTTGTTTTTAATGCTGTGTTTGGAAAAATTTATATGTAGCTTATAAAAATAGTTTATAAGAATGTGTTTGACACAATTAGCTTATAACTTATTTAGGAGTTTATAGCTTATGGCTTATACATAAGTAGAGGTATTTGGTGACAACTAGCTTATAGCTTATAAAAACTAGCTAGCTTATGAAAAGCTACTTAAAGTAACTTATAACTTATCAAAAGTAGCTTTTAATAATTCTTTTCAATTTTATCCTTATTCTTTTTGAATGATGACAATTAATACTAATATTATATTAATATATTATAAGTATGTCCCTTAAGTCATTAGACATAATTTTAGCTTATCATAAGTTAGTTTTACCAAACACCTCCATTTACTCATAAGCTATAAGTCATAAGGTATAAGTTATAAGCTAATTTTACCGAACAGAGCCTAAGTCTTCATAAGTTGTTTTCAAACTTATTTTCATTATTATATAAGCTTATTAGAATAAGCTATTTTTAGCTTATTTAGATAGATTTCATAATTTTATTTTTATATAAACCTACTTTTAATAAGAACTTGGGCAAAAATAAATCCTACCTAATGGAGAGATAGTTGGGGAGGTAATAAAACCCTATACTTTTCGTTACAAAACAAATAAGCCTGAAAAAAATGGATTATTTTGTGAAAAAATTTTTGGGCCTAGGATTTGTGTGTGTGAAAAATTTTGAATAATCGAAGATAAAAAAGACGAACCAAAAATTTGTGAACAGTACGGAGTCAAATTTGTTCATTATCAGATACATATGTATTATTGTATTTTAAAATGTACTCTAAATAAGGAAGCCGAACAAAATTTATGATCCCAACTGGTATTTTTTGCCCTCTTAGGGTGTGGTCTTAATTGAACAAACAAGACTTAAATTTCTACCTTACAATTCAAAGAGGGTTTAAGTACAAAAACTTGTACGTATATATATCTAATTAAACCAAAATCACTAATATCTATATATAGTTATAGGTGTGGAAGAAAACGCGTCATGCTTATAGTTACAACTAGAAGAACAATGTGACAACCGAAAGTAATTAAAGTTTGTAATAATCACATGTACCCATACATTTAATTTTGGTAACACCTAATGAAGAAGCTAAGAAATGATCCAAATTAAATTAAATTATGATAAATATTATTTAGTATCCTTAAGTCACCTTTTAAATAATCAAATATAATAAAAAATTATTAAAAAATGTAATTTTTTTATAGTTTTAAGAAATAAAATAATATATACTTATAATTATTTTTTTAATTTGAGTAACCTTAAACCAAGACTCTTAAACTATTACTATTAGTTATGACTAGCAAAATTTAATTTTCCTATCGAACTACTTTTCTATACAATAATGTTTGCTTCGAATCAAAGCAATAATAATACAGATCTATGGCCTTAATTAAACAAGGTTAATTAATATATTTAATAGTTGGAGTAGGAAAAAGAGGGGTTTTTGTTAATTATTAGTTGAGGGGTCATTGCGAGAAAAGATTTTCTCTTAAATTTTGTTCTCTCCAATTTCAACACGTGACATAAACTAAAAATGAGTGTTTGATTGTTGCTTTTTATCGATTGTGATTCTGATCATGAATATATCCAGACTTTTAACAAAAGGGTTATTTTAATATATGCAATATTGCACATATTAAGAAAGTAAAAATAAAAAGAAAGAATATTATTAATTATATATTAAATATAATTTGATTAAATTTTTAAATTTTTCAAAAAAAAATAATAATTTATCTTTGTTTCTTAACATGTGCAATATTATTATACAAGTTAACAAAATCCTTTAACAAAATAGCTAATTAAATATGTCAAGGGACTGGTAATTTCTCAAAACTTGCATCCATATTTAAAACGTTGAAGTGTTGGATTACACACCAATAAAACAATTTGATATTTTATTTGATAATTAAAATTATCTAGAGAGCATTATTGCCATTTTTTTAGTTTATTGTCACTTTAAATTCATTATTTTAATAATATTTATGTATTAACACTTAAATTTTATTGGTTATAAAAATAAATTTAAAATTTAAAAATATTAATAAAAGAATGACAATAATCTCATTTTGAATTATCTAAATTAATTTATTATCGTATCTTTATTATTTGTTATTTTCATACAATGTTAATTTTTCTCCTGTTTTTTATGTTTTCAGAAATAGGAAACCTAACTAGAAACACCTGGAATTAAACTCTGATCACTAACCTCAAAATTCTTCTTCTTCATTTTTTTTTTCTTTATAATCTATTAGAAATGTTTCATACTTGCTTAGATATTATGCTGCGAAGCCCACTAAAATTAACTTAATGGTAAAAAATGCAGATAATTTATTACATGAGATCATAAATTCAAACAATATTATTTTGTCCTATTCATGTAGTTTAGTTGACGAGTACACGAGGACATGCGTGTGTGGATACGTGGTTCCATCAGTTATACTATTTTCCTACAAAAAAAAAATTCAAACAATATTTTTTTTATTATACACTGTACCAAAAAAAGATGATATCATGCTATGAAAGTGATGATGTAAGAAAAAAACAACCTAACGGTTGGCAACATTTTGATAGAGAGGTTGGCCATAGATTGGAGGTTGGTAAGTCATTAGAATTTGGAGATAAAGATATATATCACCAAAAAAAAAGATAATGATTTTTTTAAAAATGATAAAGATAGAGACAGAGAGGAAGAAAGTAACAAAATGGAGAAGTTAATATGAAATTGAAAGGGGATGGCATGACATTGTTTGTAATGTCCCTACAAATTAGAGTATCATTTTCAGATCTTATTGTTTTGGATTTTATTGGGCCATGAGATCCAAGCCCAGGGTTTATGCTGGTAACCTTTTGCTCTGTGACTTCCCACGTGTCTATTAATTATTCATTCTTATATTTTAACTAATTATCTTCTGTGGAAATCCTATCAATTATTTGTAGTTAGGGAGACATACATGTTCACCAACATTTCAACTTTGTATCCTTAGATTTGATACATTCCTTTTCCAACACCTTCCCTCTTTCAATTTATAATTTAATTTAATATGTATATATTTTTTTATAATTTTAAATATTCTTTTCTCATTTTATTTGATATTATATCTATATGTAATTAAATTTAGAAATAGTCACATATAACACGTAATATTTACTGGCAAAACAGTCCTAGTTAACCTTAATTATTTTTTTGAAAAAAAGAATTAGAAATTCCCAACAGAGAACCAACGTGATAATATCATTATTCGCAACATTTCATTTAATACTAGCGCCACATATTAATTTTTTTTTTTTAAAAAAAACTCATTCAATGAAATCTCTATTTTAATTATTATTTTCCTAAGTTTTCTTAAAAAGAGATTGTCGTCCCTACTAAAAGGTATGGCATGCTTATTAATGCTCACAGTCACAAGCAAGAGACACATTCTTTCTCGTGCAAAGCCTCCAATTTTTTTTTGGTCCAATTGCAAAGCTTCCACTAGTACCATAAGCTTCACTTTTTTTTTTTTGTTTAGTCATGGTATCCATTCGTTTTTGTTTTTGGGCTGCATCTTGCCATCTTGATATCCATTATTCACTGTTTTTTGGTGTAACATTATTAACTTATTAGCCCATAGAATATCTCATTTTCATCAATGAAAATTCTATAAAACCAATTAAGCATTGGGGGTGGTAGATGGGATTAGCACCATTCTTATTGGGAGTGACACCATCCTTTTTAGTATATAAATTTATGATTCTTACATATAAAATGGATGGTGCCACTTCCAATAAAGATGGTGCTAATCCCATCCTTCATTGATGATAGCATTTGTGCTTCAAACAAGGCCCGTTTTGTCAATAATTGCACCATCATTTTTTTTTATGAAAGTGCATTTTCCAAGTTTTAAAAAGTGTTTTCGAAATTTCTTTTCTGAAAATAAGGTTTTTTTATTCAGATTATATTTTTTAAAAAGATGGTGTGGTTATCAAAAAGTTATGGTTCCAATGTTAACTTCCAAATTTGCCTCATTGGGTTGGGCCTTATCGGATTATGTGGTCTTTTATTTCTTTCTTTTTTTTATTTCACAAAGACTGCGTGGTCTGAGTAATCCTGTAACTAACAAGACCAACAACTTTTTTTTTTCGGTTTTGCTAACCATAATGGATAAGCAACTTAAGATAAATTTCTTTTATTAAAAGTCAATATAAAAATGAAAAATTATTTATACACACCACTATTCATGCCAAACTTATCTACAACTGGGATTAAGGGCTTTAAAAATAACTACGGTCACTTTTAAAAAAAATTAAAAATCACAATTGACTGAACTAAACCCAGTTATAAACGAGTTGTGGAGGCATAATATGTGTACCAATTATTTTTATATAAAAATATTCTTATAGCATTAAGTGCTACAACTTTTAATGATATTGGTGATTTCTAGCAGGGCACTAATAAGCACGCTGCCATCCATTTTAATAATATTACTATTTTTTAATTTTTTTTAAGAACTTGTTTGAGAATATAATTTGTTACGTTTTTTTTTTAAAAAAAAAGATTAGCATGCCTATTAGTAAATTAGTGTAACGCACTTACTAGCGATATTTAATATTTCAGTCATTATAATGAGATAAGAAATGCTATATCCTTCTATTAAATTGTCTTGCAAATCTTTTTATACATTTAATTTTGACAATTATTATTTATTATTTTAAAATATAAATACTCAATAGAAGATGCATGGATAAAAAAATTTATAAGAAGATTTAATATTTTTTTAAAGAAATAGGTGACAAAACTGTAAATTTTATATAGGATAAATGATATATCGAAAAACGAAATAATATACACTTAAGATTATTTTTCTAATTCTAGTAATATTAACAAATATCCTAACAACATTGTTTAGCAAGACATTTTATATATAGTACTACCTACATATGCATGAAATATTCTAAAATGATTACATGCAAAGATCATGTTTCAGAATTTAATGACATATGCACACGGTGCATTATGAATGACATTCTCAATCAAGTAAATAAATTTGAAGGAACAGAATTATTGGAGCATAAACGAATTATTGTACACTTTGGAGAATGAAAATGGGAATCACTAGAGTAATAAGCTAAAAGATGCCAAAATTGTCAAAGGGGGTACTCTTTTGACATCACAAAAGTGTCATTAATTAATAGTCATAAGTACTCTTAACAAAGAAATCAACTAAGTATAACAGAATTTCATGCCTTTTGACCTAATTGAGAGACATTTTATTTTATCCACCCAAGAAATAATACCCTTATCTTTATTGAAAGGTCCTTGCTGATTCTTCCTACCAAATCTCAAATTATCCCTTCATGGATTTTACGTCTCAAATGTTGTTGTGATCAAATGGAAGTATTTGACCTTGTAATAAAGTCAAAACAAGGCATTCTACATAAAAATGAGATTTACGCAACAAAATTCCACATAATTGACGTATATTTGAGTTTTTTTAAGCGTAGGGATTCAAATTAGATGTCCCCAAATCATGTTTCACTAATAGAATATCGTCACGTCATTGAAAATATTACCTTTAATTTTAATCTTTAATTTCTTAATATTCTATTGGTGAGACATGATTGGGGATATAATTTGGGGACTCTTAAATCCCGTTAGTAGGTGTATATAGAAAAAAGCTTTATTAGAAAAATAAAAACCACTTCGATAGGTTGGCTGTCAGCTATTAATTTCACTATTTTAATTTCAGTCTCCTAAAATTACTATAGGTGATGAGACCTTTCTAAATGTGTTTTAACATAAGAAATGATATAATACAAGGATATATATGATATAGAGATATGTCTGAAAAATATAGGATATAATAAATTTAAGATACACATATAAATCTTAAAATTTTATTTTAATAAAAAAATTAGAATAAAAAGTATAGTTTTAAGTTCTTAAATATAAATAAATAACTATAAAATATAAATTATAAATTATTCATTGTAGGCGGTAAAGTTTCGATTTCTTTTCCTCCTTGACCATCTAAGTATTTTTTTTCTTCTGCATATTTGTTTCTCGGATTTTATCTATTTATATAATTTAATTTTTTTCTTAATATCATTAAGTAACCTTTTAATTTTGATAAGTTTTCTTTCGATACTTCCTTATTTAATTTGAAGTATACGAATTTAGAAAGAATTCAATTTTTTTTCTCTATATATATTAATATATTAATGTTTATGAATGCCTCTAGGATATGTATCAAAATCGTATTGAAAAGTATCGATATCAGATATATATCCAATACACCACTACATTTTCAATTTAGCACTTTATTAGAAGTTTTAGCATACATGTATTATAAAAATTGGAATTCAATTAGAGTCTAGTAGGTGTGTGTTTGGATTGACGTTTGACAAACGTGAATTCATTGGATCCATAAGGTAAAAAAAAGTTGCGTTTACATTTGGCTCTATTTTAACGTGAAAAATTACCTTCAAACAGGATTTTAATTTTTAGCTAGACATGTTTCAACGTGATTTTTTTCCGTTTTAACGTGATTTTGAGACTAAAATCACGTTAAAAAAGCCAAAATACAGACAATAAAACTCTCTTCTTTATGTTTTATGCTAGAAGATTGAACATAAAATCTCTAGCTATAGTGCCATTCCATCTAATCTAGGTGATCCTTTTTTTTTTGGGACAACAAACAAATTGATCTAAAGTAACCTTTTTAAACAGTTTGTGTAAACAAATCATTATTTTGTAATTTTATATTTGCCCAACTTTCTATTTTGTAGGCTCACAATAAATTTTTTCTAGATATTACAAAATAGATCAGTAACAATTCTCCATTAATTATTAAGCATCTCTGCTTATCTGGTTTTTCATCTGAACAAGTAATAGCTTGTCTAATTTTCAAATATTATATTGCTGCTTGGATCAGCAATGTTGTACTTTCTCATATAATTTTATAAAAATATTTCAAAGTCAACGTATTAGATGGCTGAATCCTGAAACTACAACAACCCAGGGAGTGAAAATTCCAAGTTAAATAACCAATTCTGACCACAAGAAAACAAAAAGCAAATATATAACATCAAAGATACTGCATGTCTGATTATGCTAGCAGCAATTCTGAGCATATCTTGGAGGCTGCTGAAATTAACAATTTGACACTATTATGTTGTTATTTTATTTTCAGGGAAAAACATATCTAATTACCTTTTTTTGGTTATTCATATATATTTTTTTTATTTACACCTTTCACTTTCCCTTTTTCTATATTTATTCATTTCTCATGTTTACAAGCTTAATAAAAGAATTAATTTCATCAGAATGAAAAGTTTAAGACTTAATTAAAAAAAAAAAAGGTTTGATTAACAAGGCATAAAAGTCTATGCTATCGTCACAAATTGGTGAAGGTTTAGTAAAATTACAGTCTCTTTAATTTTGTCTTCAATTTTTATTATTCTCTCAACATCTAAAGTAAAAATCAAAATCTTGAGGAGGCAAAAGTCAAAAATAACTGCGAATAGTTTGTAGCTCAAATGACACAAGGAGAAATTGAGAGGAGGGGTTCAATCCCCGGTAAGAAGATTTATGAGTAGATTTAAGAGTAGTGTAGTGTGAGAATATGTGTATTTGGTTGATAAAAAAAAGTCAAAAATAACTAACCAAATAAAATTAGATCATTGTTGAGTGCTGTTTGGCTGACAGGGACCCTCTTTGTGAAAGTTCAGTGTTCCAATTGTCAAAATAAGAGAAGAGATTCAAAATAAAATAAAAGGGCCCCCCCCAAAAAATTTTGAATGTAATAAACAGGTTACAGGTTTTGTCTTTTTTTTTTTTTGTGGTTAAAACAGGTTTTGTCCTTAGTAGGCAAAGCTCTAACAATAGATGGTAAAGCTTGTCTTGGGGTCGATTTGTGTCTCCTTTGATGCTTTTGTCGTTTGTATGCACTTTCATTTAATTGCTTTTGTATTTTTAGAATGCATTTTGCTTCCAATTTGTTTATTTGCAGTTTCTTATTCTGTTTTTGTTGGGAAAGATCTGAGACAGGAACAGGAACAGGAACAGAGCCAAAGGATATATAGGACCAGGTGTAATTTGCTTTAGTACCTCTGTTTGAATTCTTTGCTGTTTGTTGTAAAATAATTGAAGAATTTGCTTTTCTCACATTAACATTTGAAAATTATGTCAATGTGGCATTTAGAATTGGGAACAAATCAATCGTGTTCCATTTAAGTGGTACATATTAAATTTCTTTTAATTAAGAAATTTAAAACTCAAGAGTTTGAATCTTAAGAATGATTTTTTTTAATAAGAAATAGTCATTCTATGACGCTGATAACAAAAACAAAATTAGAATATATTTATATACACCAAAAAAACTGAGATTAACATTATCAATCAGTAGTTCCTTTCATGGCTTAAATTATATATATATAAATTTTTAATTTAATTTATCACTTTATAAGTTTGATACACGAATACGACATTTATAGTTATCTTTTTCAAAATGTGCATTTATTACGGTTTAAATTTATATTCTTATCTTTAAGATAAATCATGCAACAACTATCACCAATCCAATAATTTTGGGAGTATTTTCTTTTACAATATTATAAACTAGTTTGATCACTTATTATTGATTTTGAGATTAATTGATTTTCAAATTAACCAAACAATTTGTAAACTTGACCAATTTGATATTTTGTTTTCAGTTTAGTTGACATCAATTTAGGGTAAGAGTATAATATTCTATTTTAAGGGGAAAAAGGAAAAAAAACTACTCCAAAAACATTTTCTTCTTTAAAGAGATAAGTAAAAGTTTGAATTTATAAGTGTCTCTCTAGATACAAGATAAAAATGTCTAAAAATATTTTTATTTGTATTTATTTCAAATTTTAATGTAAAGTTGACAGAAATAAAAAATATTTACTTTTTAAAAGTATTTTTATTTATAATAAAAGTATAAACAAACAAATTCGAATATAATACAATATCATGTCATGTCATGCATATTATATTTGAAACCAAGACTATAATATTGTAAAGACAAAAACAAAATATAATAGTTTGTTTCAAAGATTTTACTAATATGATATCACTAAGTGTGTGTTTGAAAAAATGTTGAGTTGGAGTAAAATTGATTTTGACTCTCCAAAAGTCAAAATCAATTTTGGTCGACAAACTAGTTGTTTGGTTATGAGTTAGGAAAAAATCAAAATTGATTTTGAGTTCCCAAAATTAATTTTGGCTAAAGCAAGGTGAGACTTAGTGAGACTTGCTTTTACGTTGAGCTAAAAATTTTACACTATATTTTTACTGCAAACTTGCTTTTGAGAAAAAAATCACTAAACATAAATTACATTACTTTAAAATTAATTTTACATCAAATCAATTCTATAAAATTACATTCATTCCAAATTAATTCTATTATTGTTAAACCAAACACACACTAATTAGTTAGATATAATCGCTTAAAAGCGTAGGAATACTTTTGGTTTGGTCAGAGGAAGCAACTAGTTTGTCATTGTTTTATCTGTATTTTATATTGTGAATCCATTTCGTAGCATGACTTAACACTTCGCATGTGATGTCAATCTGATCAAGCTCCTCCATTATAATATTTTGATATTTTTTTGGTACAATAATATTTTGATATTAATATTCTATAGGTTTTTTTGTACAATAAAAAATAAAAAATAAACTAAGAACTAAGAATGTAAAAGGGATCTCATTGCATTAAAAAATGAGCGAGGGTGTTGTCCGCAATACCAATACTTCCAAACAGCCTTCAAGCCATAACTATGTGAAGTGTTGCATTTTTAGCTTGTCAAATAATGTTAAAAAATGTTGCATTTTATATTTACAATACTTTATAAATGTTGTATAAAGATCATCCCTTTAAAAAGTTTTATTATTTTTTAAAAATATTATTAAACTTTTTATTTTAAAAAATACTTATGAATATTATATTATTAAAGGTGAATTAGATTGTAACATGATGTTTCTAAACGTTTACCGGCACCGCAATTTCCCTTTGACTCTTTTAACTAATCCATTCATGACACTTTGAAGGACAAACGGAAATAGACAAACAAATACTATAATAAACAAACATAATAATCCCTAGTTTATTCACATACTCATAAATAAATAATTACAAAAATATGATGAGTTTATTTTAATTTTATCTAAAAAAGTATAAAAGTAATTGTACGAGAAACAAAACTCTAGATTTGTGTGTGATAGTCTCATATATTTTATAGTTAATGGATAAATAATTTATAAATAAAAATTAATAATAAAAATTATAATTAATGGCGATATATTTATAGTATTAAACGGTATATTTTTTAATAATTAATTTTATATATGTGTTATTTATTTATTGTGTTAAAGGTAATGATTAACAAAATTCTATTTGATTTGTAGTGATTTAAGGCTTGTTTAATTTTTAATTCTAGAGACAGGTCTCTATTTTTTAATATAAAAAAAAAACTAAAAAACATGTTTAGCACACAAGTTTTGGAAAATAGTTTTTGGAAACCATTTTTATTTCTTAGTATTTAAAAACAAAAATTTTGAGACATCTAAAACTTGTTTCAGTTTCTAATTTTCAGTTTTATGAATTTACACACAAATTTGTATTGAAAATTCCTCGCACATTTTTGAAAAATTATTTTTAAAAACTGTTTTATAATATTATTATGCTCCGCGAAGCTAGATAAGGACTGAGCTGGAATAGAACTCTTCTCCAATGGAATTTCTAATGAGTTGGGGGCTTTACCGAGCACGATTGGAGGTGGCACCAGCAAAACCACTCCAATTCTTAAGTTAGTTATGTTAGGGAAGAGAGGAGGTGTAGGAATTATAGAATAAGTGTTATCTCATGTGCAATGTTACTTCTTCTTTATATAGTAGGACTAGGTAGGTGAAAATGAGAGGATCCTTTCTCCCGGGCCCAAGCCAAAATCCCTAGAAAACGACCCTCTGTACGGTTTTGGGGACAGGTCCAAAATCCCTAGAAAACGACCCTTTGTACCGTTTTGGGGACAGGTCCTGCATACATGGCCTCCTTTGTACTTTTCTGTTAATACGGCTCGTTGGCTAGGAAGACGATTGAACTCCTGGTACGGATATTAGCGAGTTGATCGGGTCCCGTTCCTTTTGCTGGATCTTTCTTCAACGGGATTGGTGATTATTTATAGCGAGACGTAGTAGGGTGCCCCCAAGAAATAATACCTGAAATACCCCTGGCACGAGATCCCGTTAATAACACATATAATTTTTAAAAATTAAAAACCAAAAATATTTTAAATAAGCCCTTAGACTATTTGATTCATACAAATTCAATCATATTCAATAATCAACAACATGATGTGCTTTATGTTCTTGATCTTGTTAAATTCTGCTCCTAGTCCTTGGCTAAAGCGCTCGGAGGATCCTAATTGTTAATTTGCTTGTTGGTGTTCTTGCCCTCTTGGATGTACTAAGGGCTGGTGAGAGTTTTGTTCTTGCCCCTTCACCTTTTCTGTTGCCTTTCTCTTTGTATATTACTAAGGCTCATTTGAGCACCTCTTATTAGAGCTAGGTATATGAACTTCATATCCAAACCTCTATTGACAAGAAAAAAAACCAAGAAAAAACTTACTCAAATGTCCAAAACTCAATCTAGATCATTTTTTTAGGTTTTTTTTAAGAGTAAAAGATTATATGTTAAACCAATAAAAATTAGCCAAAAAAAAAAGGAAAAGTACTTATGTGGATGTCCTCGGGTGCTCGTGGACATACGGGGCGAGCGCGAGTCCAATTGTGAGAGGCCCATATAAAACGCAGGCATTGGCGAATTTGAACGCTTACCTACGGGCTTTGCGGGACGAAGCACTACCGGCAAGCCGGCCCGTATACCCACATCTACCTTTTATACGCTTTGATATATCTTCATCAATATATTTCTTTGGTTTACCAAAAAAGAAATAAGAAAGATAAATAATCATAACTATTTTTGGCCTGTTTGTTTTAACTTTAGTTTTGGTCAAAAGAATTTGACCAAAGCTAAAAATATTTATTTTTATTGGATTTTTTCGATTTTTATGCATCAATAATCACAATCATTGATTTTTATTTTGACTTGTGTGTTTTTAACTTCTCATTCTACTAAAATCTAAACCAAACGTGCCCTTTATTATTTGTGAAATGAGTATAAAGTCCTAAAGACTCAAGCACTATGAAAAAGTAATTGACTGTTATAAAAATGTTATGATCCCCAAATCATACGTAATAATTCATCTCCATGACATTCTATCACTATAAAAAAATAATGAGTATTTGTGCATAAAAACTTAGGAGATGAAAGAACCCAAACAATTTCATCTAAATATTGTTCATATTCATATCGGTACCATTTACTCTTATGCAACTATTTTCTTATATTTTTTATTCTGTCTAAATATAGATTATTCCAATATTGCCCTTAGCTTATAAATTAGTGAGAGAGAAAAAGTAAAGTAATATATATATATATATATATATATATATATATATATATATATATATATATATATATATATATATATATATAGAGAGTTGGGTTCAAATGACACCAAGGTGTCAAAGTTTTTAAATGACACTGCGCATAACTTTTTATAAAAAACGAATTTCGCCGATCCAACCAATCAATTGAAAGTTTATATAATATAGATCAATTATGCAAAAATTCATACAATTTGAAAAATATTTGATACGTTATTGGAATGGTTTGCTTGAACATCTAATACATTATTTAAAATCGAAGTAAATTTCATTTGTTAGATTACACACCTACAAATTTTCAAATGGTATGAATTTTTGCATAGTTGATCTACGTCATATAAACTTTCAATTGATTGGTTGGATCGGCGAAATTCATTTTTCATAAAAATTTATGCTCGGTGACATTTAAGAACTTTGACACTTTAGTGTCATTTGAACCCAACTCATATATATATATATAAACCTGGATACACACGTTTCTATATACTAACGAACTGAGCTGCTACTAGTATAACTTATACCATTTTTTATATTGGTTAATAATTATTTGTCGAAGATGTTTTTCGTGAAACCCACCATAGGATTGAAACTATATATTATATAGATCATGTCTAGAAATTTCACATCATCCTGAAATTGTTTAGTACTCCATCAACATACTAAAAAAGTAATGTAAAATATAGCTTTAAAATATATGAAATTAATGAGCATTGCGATGGAGTACATTACTTTATATATATATACTCCCTTTATTCTGAAATATTAGTCACTTTAGCTAAAAAAAATTGTTCTAGAATATTTGTCACTTTTATATTACTAATGCTATATTTATTAACTATTCTCGCTTTTATTATTTTTATAGCCAATAGCTATGAAGTAAACCTCAAAGTTAATGATTAATTTAGTTTGCTTATATACTTTTTATTAGATTCTATAAAAATTAATTGTTGTTCTTAATCCACGTGAAATTCCCTAAGATGACTAATGTTTTAGAATAAAGGGAGTATAAAGTAATTATTAACCGGTGTAAGAGTTGGTGTAAGTTACACCGGTGTCATTTCATCCATCGCATATATATATATATATATATATATATATATATATATATATATATATATATATATATATATATATAGGTTAGGATCCATTGACACCAATTAGGCTTACACCAATTCCTTTATAACATTCCGTCAAAGTTGTTTTTCATAAAATTCACCGTTAAATTGAAATTAATCATCTTATAGATCATGTCTACCAAATTTCACATCAATCCAAAATCTTTTAGTACTCCATCAACATGCTTGTTATTTTCATACATTTGAAAACTATATTTTACGTTAATTTTTTTAATACGTTGATGGAGTACTAAACGATTTCGGATTGATGTGAAATTTGATAGACGTCATCTATAAGACAATTAATTTCAATCTAATGGTGGATTTTGTGAAAAACAACTTCTACATAATATTATAAAGGGGTGTAAGAATTGGTGTAAGCATAGTTGGTGCTAATATATATATATGAGTTGGGTTCAAATGACACCAAGATATCAAAGTTCTTAAATGACACCGCGCATAATTTTTTATAAAAAACAAATTTCGCCGATCTAACCAATCAATTGAAAATTTATATAATGTAGATCAACTATGCAAAAATTCATACAATTTGAAAACTATTTGATACGTTATCGGAATGTTTTGCTTGAATGTCTAATACATTATTTAAAATAGAAGTAAATTTCATTTGTTATATTACATATCTACAAATTTTCAAATGGTATGAATTTTTGCATAGTTGATCTACGTCATACAAACTTTCAATTGATTGGTTGGATCGGCGAAATTCGTTTTTTATAAAAAGTTATGTGTGGTGTCATTTGAACCCAACTATATATATATATGAGTTAGAATCAAATGACACCAATTAGTTTGACACCAATTCTTACACCAATCAATAACGACAGGTTGAAGTTTTTTTTTCACGAAACCTCTCGTTTGATTGAAACACCTTATCGTATAGATCATGTGTACAAAATTTGACATCAATCCGAGATTGTTTAGTACTCCATCAATGTACTAAAAAGTTAATGTAAAATATAATTTTAAAAATTGTGAAAATAACAAATGTGTTGATAGAGTACTAAACGATTTTGGATTGATATAAATTTTTGTACATATGATCTATTTAATAAGTTGTTTCAATCCAACGGTAAGTTTTGTGAAAAAACTTCGATCTATCGTTATTGATTGATGTAAGAATTGATGTCAAACCAATTGGTGTCATTTGATCCTAACTTGTTAAGTATTTTAGAGAACTAAAATACTAACTCGTTTCAGGATAGTGGAAAAACATATTATCGTCCTCAGGGAGCCACCACAGAACATTTTAGTGCCAATATAAGACCTTGGGCGAAGTTTTCGAAAGGTTTTGGATTGAATTGAACTATGAAACGAATGCTCGTAATGTAAAAGGAGTTTAAAACAATTTTAATAAATACTTGGATTTGAACTTGCCGCGCATTGTAACGATCTCTTCCTCTCTGTTAATTTCTATATTATTCGAAAGACCATAAGGTAAAATTTTCACTTACAGAAGATTTCTCATTCTGTAAGATTTTGTGATAATGAAAATACATATTCCAATCTCTTAAAAATATGTGAATTCAATCACGTAATAAGCAAAACCTCTAAATAAACGCTTCATAAATCAATACCTATCTCTAGGTTATTGCTTTATGAAAATCTTTTATCAGAACCTCCTTTTAAATCAAATTCTCATTAAATTGAAAATGTTAGAAGAAAGAGAAGAAAGATTATTAAGCTTTAAACTCAACAATTAAAACAGATAAAGAGAAACAATTCAATTAATATAGAAAGGAACAAAAGAGTTTGAGTGATTACAGTGCTAGCCACGTCCAAATCCAAATCCAAGAATAGGAATCTAAGCTACCATCTTGAATTGAGAAACAATTGAATTCATAGATGAAAATTATAGAAGATCTCTCTTTGCACTATTTCTATCTTTAGAATTCTCAACTTCTCTTCTCAGACTGCTTTAGCTTCTAGTGAATGAGGCCTTTTATAGAGATCCCAAGTGGTTATCTTTGCTTAAAATAAGATAAAATAATATCAGATAAGGTTGCTTCAGATATTTTTTCCTTTTTCTTCACCCTTATCTTGTGTGCTTTTATCTATTTACCTGCAATCCAATAATTTAGGGATCAAATCTTATCTAAATTAGTCCAAGATAAGGATAAAACTCAAATAATCAACCAACTCTCTTTCAAATTAAGATAAGTATTGAATTTACTAAATTTAGGGGAATTTAATTAAAAGATAAGCATACTATCATTTAAAATATATTCAAATTAACCACAAAATAGTTTAATAATTATCCGTCATCAAACTCCCCCGAACTTAGATTCTTGCTTTTCCTCAAGCAAGACAGCCAATCAACACTTAATTAAAAATCCTAGCTACGTACCTGAGTTCAATTCAAGAAAAATCTAATCATTCATCAATCATTAGAGTATCAAAAGAGATCAATCGATGAGTATATATGATGGCCCCAAAACCCCAATTGAAAACAAGATTGCTAAGCACTCAAAGTACAACAAAGTGGGAGGAACAACAATCAATTAGCCAAGGGAATAAACTCTCAATTCTCACCAGATATGTGTTTCGCTCAACTCCTCACTAAGTCTCCCCAACTTAGATTTTGCAATTCATTTCACAATCAAACCATGTACACATGTACAACAAAAATCAAGAGGTCTTTTTATTAAGGTTATAACGTGGCTTGGCTACAAGAAAATTTGGTTTTTCTAGTCAACAAAATAAGATAGAGCATTAATGCAAGCATACTAACACTCCCACTCATATACCATAAGCACAACCAAATTGAAGCTACACCACAACTTTAGAATTTCCTCACTCTTCATGACACTTTTATTCATTTTTTTTCTTGGGCATCCTTGCCCAACTTTCTTTTATTTTCTCTCCAACTCTTTTCATTAACATTTTTTTTATACATGAGAGCATCTTTATTTTTCACAAGGATTGCCTAAATTTTTCTTTCTTTCAAGTAAGGAAACCCATGAGCTTTTTCTTTTAATTCTAACCACAATTAAATCAGTGTACCTCACTTAGTATGCATACACTAATGATCTATCTTAGTAAAGGTAGGAACTAATGATATGATGATGGTTCAAGGTATAAATTTTGAAAGATTCATTAACTTTAAGGCTCAAAGTGGGTACCAAAAATAGGATATTCATTCAAAACAACAAGGGTTGGCTTTTTGGCTCTAGCTCAATATCAACAATCGAAACTATGCCTCTATCATTTTTAAGTTTTAACATGCTTAATGGCAATTTTAGAAATTCATGCAAAATTAGAGGAGATAAACCAAGTGAAGACTCTCAAAATATATAATGCATTTAGGATCACACACATTCACAAGGCTTTTAGGCATACAATTCCCTTAACCAAGTCAATTAATTGCCCCTTAATTCAATCATACAAATCATGCAAGAAATCAAGAATTCAATCAAGCATTTGAAACACAGCATATAACTCATTTCAAAATCTTTTTCAGACTCACACTCAAGACATACAATCAAATTCCTCAAAAACCAACCTCAGTTAATTTTATTTACTAAATCTTAAGTCCTAATTACCAATCCTAATTATAAAGAAAAATAAAATGAGCTAAGAGTAAAGAAAAGAGCAATACAACCTGATGGTAAACAATTCCCTCTAACCTTGCTCCCACTGCACTATTAGTTCCAATTGATCTTGCCTCCCCCTGAAAATTAGGCCTGACCCTAAGCCATCATTGATGACGATAAGATTCGTCGGGGTGTCCTGCAAAAAATAACTCAAAATAATAGGAGGTAAAATCTCAAGTAAGAGCAATAGTTAGTAAATGCATAACACATAAAGGTTACAAGACTCAATTATAAACTCCTAAGACTCAATCCTAATAATAATTAATAATAAAAGCAATAAATATTGGGTTGCCTCCCAACAAGCGCTTGTTTAACGTCGTAAGCTCGACGCCTATAACTTTAAAGTTCAAGGTGGCTTAAGGCATGCAAGAGAAGAATATCTCCTCCCTTCCAATTTGAGTCTACCTCCAAAGTGCTTCTCCAATAAAATTCTTCCATAAGGCCAAAGTGGCTTAGGATGATAAACATACAGAGTAGAATCATCGTCCGTCGTCACATCACGCATCTTCACCTTAGGCTTTCCATCATCAAATGGTGTTGGAAATACATTAACATGCACTTTTTCATTATTCTTCACCTCTTGACTCTTCACATCAGTATGAAGAGTAGGCATTGGTGCGGGAACCAACTTCCCACACACTTCTTCACAATGTTCGTGCTCATTATTCTTTATAAGGACCGGAGGATGAATTGGATCATCGCCTTTAAAAACTTAACTCTCACACTCAAGTCCGCATCCTCTCTCACAATATCTTTCTTCTCAATTTCCCGATTTTCTATATTTACAAAACTCTCTGAATTTTCAACTCCTACCTCTTTTTCTTCCTCACTTTCTTCACTCTCTTTTTTCTCTTCCTCCTTTTTATCTCTCTCAAATTCTTCCTCCTCTATCATCAAATTATCACCAATCTCATCATCAATTGTATCGCCACTTCATGTGAAAATAGCTTTGCATTGCTCCTCGAAGATTATTTAATTATTGCCTGAGAAGGGACTAGCGCTCAATTTTGATATTTGTTTAGTCATTTGCTCAATGTGAGTCTCAATATTACGCAAAGAAGATTCAATATTCTTCTGAGAAGTTTTCATTGATGTCTCATGATCCAAAGATGATTGTAGAAACTTTTCCATGGTAGCCTCAAGTTTTGTAGTTGATTCAGGCCATGTAGTGATTTGAGGCTCTAAAGCATATTGATCTTGGTAACTCGATGATGCTTGCAAGAACTTTGCCAAAGTTTCATCAAGTTTAGAAGTATGCCCATACGAAGGAGAGAATGAAGGACTCCACGCACCTGTATTTTGATAACTACTCCAACCCAAAGAAGAATTATCAGTAAAATTGGATTGAAAAGATGGGTTAGAACAATTACCTTGCCAATGTTGAGTATTCCAATACGGCACTACCTGCTCGTGAGGCACGGTATTGAAATACATGGTGTCTTGCTTAGATCATTAGAATATGGATTAGTGTAGAGAGTAAAAAGAAATAAAAATAACAAAAAATAGGTAAGGGTTAAGAAAACAGAAAAAGGAAAAAGAAAAATAAAAAGAAGATATCAGATAAAAATAAAACTAAAATTATATATACAAAAATAAAAAGAAAAGTTATTTACAACCCAAATATCCAACCGAGACTAAATTGATCACCGTGCTCCCCAGCAACGACGCAAGAAATTTGTTAAGTATTTTAGAGAACTAAAATACTAACTCGTTTCAGTATAGTGGAAAAACAGATTATCGTCCTCAGGGAGCAACCACAGAACAATTTAGTGTCAATATAAGACCTTGGGCGAAGTTTTCGAAAGGTTTTGGATTGAATTGAATTATGAAACGAATGTTCGTAATGTAAAAGAAGTTTAAAACAATTTTAATAAATACTTGGATTTGAACTTGATGCACACTGTAACGATCTCTATAGAAATCTAAGCTACCATATTGAATTGAGAAACAATTGAATTCATAGATGAAAGTTAAAGAAAATCTCTCTTTGCACTATTTCTATCTCTAGAATTCTCAACTTCTCTTCTTAGCTTCTTGTGAATGAGGCCTTTTATAGAGATCCCAAGTGGTTATCTTTGCTCAAAATGAGATAAAATAATATCAGATAATGTTGCTTCAGATATTTGTTCCTTTTTCTTCACCCGTGCTTTTATCTATTTACTTGCAATCCAATAATTTAGGGATCAAATCTTATCTAAATTAGTCCAAGATAAGGATAAAACTCAAATAATCAACCAACTCTCTTTCAAATTAAGATAAGTATTGAATTTACTAAATTTAGGGGAATTTAATTAAAAGATAAGCATACTATCATTTAAAATATATTCAAATTAACCACGAAATAGTTTAATAATTATCCGTCATCATAACTCTATATATATCAACTTACACCGTTGTAAGTTGACATCAACTCTTACACCGAGAATAATTCATTAATTAATAGTTTTCTTACAAAACCAATCGGTAGATTAAAATTTCTTAGTATAGATCATATATACAAAGTTTCACGCCGATCCGAAATTGACATAACATATAGTTTCATAAAACATAAGAAAATATCAATCATTTGATGAAGTACTAAACAATTTTGGATCGACGTGAAACTTTGTAGATATGATCTATATATTAAAAACTTTTAATCTATCGGTCGATTTTGTAAGAAAATTATTAATTTATGAGTTATTTACGGTGTAAGAGTTAACGTCAATTTGCTACCGTTGTATTGAAACTATTTATCGTATAGATCATGTGTACAAAATTTAACATCAACCCGAGATCGTAGTACTCCATCGACGTACTAAAAAATTAACGTAAAATATAATTTTAAAAATCGTGAAAATAATAAATGTTTTGATGAAGTTCTAAACGATCTTGGATTGATGTCAAATTTTGTACATTGATCTATACGATAAGTAGTTTCAATCCAATGATAGGTTTCGTGAAAAAAAATTTCGATCTAATTGGTATAAGAATTAGTGTCATTTGATCCTAACTATATATATAACTATATATATATATATATATATATATGGTGCATATCCAATGATATCGTGAGAGATGAGAAGAGTTAATCATAACCACACAACCATACATGAATGGTTGTGATTGTTTTTCATAAATCAAATCTCAACCATTAATTATAATTAAATGATTAGTATTAACTCCTCTTATACTCTCACTTTCCACATCTCAATTGCATCACTATTAGTCATATATCGCGCATAAATATGAATTTTTGGACGATGAATGTGAGAATAATTGCTCATAATTCTAACCTCCTTAGAATTAAAATAGAACATAACTTTATTCCTTAAGATTCCTTAAGGTTAAGATTCCTACAAGAATTGAAGACCATTTATAAAATTAAATTATCATAAATGAATTTGATATATGACGGTCACCACATTTTGCATTGAAAACTGGTCACCACATCTGCCAAATAGCTAGCATACCAAACACGGCACAAACAAAAAGACTATATCACCCCTTCGTGATCAATGATCATCATCACCATGTCAGCTACATTTTAGTAATAGTAAAGTTAATTTCTCTTATTAATTTTTTTATAAATTTTTTATTCAATTAATTTTTTATAAGTATTTTCAGTCTTCTATTAAATATTTACGTTTTTTTAAAGGTAGATGACATTTATCAAAATTAAGTAGATAAAAAAATTTATAAAAAAATTTAATAAGAAAATTTAACAATTTTTTTATCTAATCCTTATATTAATAAAGTTTTCTTTATATATATAATTTTTTTCTGAATTGATTAATGGAAAATGTTCCATAACTTTAACAACTAACGCTATCTTAGTGATGCAACCTTAGTTTGGCTAAGTGTGTGTTTGGTTTAGCGTTGATACAATTTATTTTAGATAAACATGATTTTATAGAATTGATTTTATGTAAAATTGATTTTAAAATAACATGATTTATGTTTGAGGATTTTTTTCTCAAAAACAAGTTTAGAGTAAAAATACAGTGTAAATTTTTCAACCCAACGTCAAAACAAGTCTCACATTGCTTCGGTCAAAATCAATTTTGACAACCCAAAATAAATTTTAACTTTTTCTTAACGTAAAAACAAACAGTTAATTTAGTCATCAAAATCAATTTTGGCTCTTCAAAATCAATTCTGATCCAACCTAACATTTTTCCAAACATACACTAAGAGTGTGTGTTGATTTTGTGTTAGCAGAATTAATTTTAAATTGATTTTAAAATAACTTTTTTTTTTTATACTTTTATTTAAAATGTAAGTTTTAGTATAAATATTAGTTTTCACCACCATGAAGGCAACTCCAACCATACTTCAACCCGAACTGATTTTGCACCCTTAAAATCTCGTTATGAACACAAAACCAAACAGCTAGTCCCAAAATCCTAGTAGAAAGATTCAACTCACATTTGACAACATCAAACGCACAAACAAACCTACGCTTAACCTTTTCTTATGACTAGAAATTTATCAAGTATGATGTGTGTTACTCCCTAATCAATTAATTAATTAATTAATTAATCTCTTAAATGATTTATTCAGTTATTCTCTTCGAAAGAAATCTTATCATGATTTAAATCAATAATTTAATAGATATAATCACGAACTTGAACTAGAAATTCATTGAGTGTATCATTTCTCTTTGCTCTATCATCATTCCCTGAAGTGGCCTGTATTTTTTGCGGTTTAAACTAGATTATGACTTCTGAAATATAATCTTAGATTCCTTTAAATAACTGTCAATTGAGTGTGAAACTAGTGAGTAAATTAAAACATAAAAGAAAATGAGATTACAATTAAACCAATTTAAATCAACAAATGGTGTATGACAAAAAAAATGGTAACCCAAACTATGAGTCATATCACATCGCGATAGAGTCTAAAAAGGTTCATACAAATAAGTAACAGAGAGTCATTCGTTAATCATGTAAGCACTATTTACTTGTATCCCATTTTATGGCGTATGAAGTGATATATAGACTGCATTAATGTGCTGTCAAGCTTAACATCTTTTTTTGATACAATCTAAGCCTTACTACTAAGGCAATGTTTGGTTTTCAATTATTTGAAAAATTAAAAGTGGGTTTGACTACATATATAATAATATGTTTACTCGTTTGATTTTCAGTTTAACTTCATTTGACTTCAAACCCAAATTTGAAAAAAGAAACTCGTGATGCAATTTTTGATTTGTTGAAAGTGCTTTTAGTAAATTGAGTTCAACATAATTCACAAACAATCCATGTTTCACATGCTCAAAAGTATTTTTCAAAAAAAAATTATTTAAATAATATTCAGATTGTCAAACTTATTTTAGATAAAAGTATCCAAATATAAATTTCGTGAAAATAAACTAACTTTTAATCTAATTTACTTTTACTTTAACTAACTTTAGGCGAACCAAATTTTAACAATGGAAAATTAAACACACACTAAGCCTCATATATTACTTAGAACATCAATCATTGGGTGCGTTTAATAATACTAGCTTATAGTTTATAATTTATGACTTATAGTTTTGTAGATATGTTTAACTAGTAAAATTAGTTTATGAATTAACTTATACTACCTTTAGTATCAAATATAAGCAAATTTGACTAACTTTTCTTGGTTATAAATATAAGCAAAAACTAACTACTTCAACCTTAATTAATAAAGAATTTTCTAAAGTACCCTTACTTTAATTCATTAATGATTCATTTAGTGTTTGTTTGGTTCATAGGAAAGTGCATTAACCAAAAATTGAATCTGAATACTCATATACACATATTTTCACGTGCTCATCAATTAGGCTATATGATTGGGACAATGAATCATTTAGGTTGTAGGTGAAGAAAGTATTTGCATTTATGATAAAAGGTAAATTAGAAAATGATGTTATTTTTTTAAGATTAAGAAAATTAAATGAGATAACTTTCTTAATTATTAGCGTGAATTATGTTGCTTTTGATTATATTTGAAATTATGGGTGGTACTCTCTCTGGTCCTTTTTATAAGAAACATTAGACATATTTTATACATACTAATAAAATATAATAAGTGATGTTCTTTTCAATTTATGATGTGAGAAAATTACTAAAATATTCATGTAGTTAATTCATCTACTTGTATGAAAAATTGTGAGTGCTCATAATAAATTGAGGGTAACAAAGTATTTTTACCCTTTCTTAGCAATTAATATGCTTAGAAAACTCACAAAGTCTCTTATAAAAAGGACAAAAAAAATTCTTTTTTTGTCTCTTATAAAAATGACCGGAGGGAGTATTTTTTAAACGACTTAAAAGAATGTGTAATAATTATATGTAATAAATATTTTTATTAAGTAAATATGTAATAAAAAATCTAAAATTAACATAAAAATAAATTATTGAATACTAACTTTTCATAAACTTTAAACTACTTTAAATAACTTTTGAAAAACTGCTAGGTTATAACTTATGATCGAAACTAAACACATCTACTAAGCACCAAGTTATTAGCTATAAGTCATAAACTATTCTCTCGGTTTCTTATAAGCTGTCCATTTATATATGGTATATACTACGCATATTAAGAAATATAATCATTAATCTTATTTTTATCAAAAAAATTTAAACTCCCTATAATACTTTTTATTTCTCCTAATTTAATTGATTGAATAATAAAACATTAATTAATTCTAATTAGTGCTTCGTTAAAAATATTAGCAGACAAAATATAAATGAAAAGATAAATATAAACAATTTTTTTTCTATAAGTGGATAGGAAAGTACTCCATAAGCTAGTGTTGCTGATAATAATTCATAATTATGCATTTGTTTGTGAAGCTACATTTTTTGTTTTTTAAAAAATAATAATTTAATTAATGTTTCTTTATTGTTGCGCTTTGTCGTTGCCGTTTCATTTGGAAGACTACAAAAACGACGCTCCGGTTGCACTTCCCCGACAAGCAAACCCGTCTTCATTCGTTCACCAAACAGCGCACGTTAGCGCCGCTTGTCCATGAGTCTATGAGCGTGACCCGCATCCGCATGAACGGCATGAAATGAAATAGCCGATGGCAGTTTAATTATAATTACTCCCTCCATACTCCACGATTCAATGCTTTTTAATTCTCAAAAGCTTCTTTTTAGTACTATTTAATGTTTAATGGATTACAATTTATTTATTTTTTAAAAAAAAAATGAGGAAATCTTTCAGTGATGTTTCATTGAGTTTTGAGTATATCATTAGGAAAATGAATTCTCGCTTCATCATTTTATTTTTTTTATCTGTGCGTTTGTCTAGCATGACCACTCGCGATCGGTAAAACTCGATATGAATTTTCATTTCACCATCATTTGGTTCTCTAGTAACATGTCTTGCACAGGGGATTTTGTTATAATAACCAACAATACTTGTTGGCACCTTCAAAACCTATAAAAGCTTGAGATTAGCCGTTAATTTTAGTTTCTTTGATGATTGATTGATTAGTTTAGCTTTTTGGACTTCAATTTTGGTGAGAAAAATATTATACGATACCCAACTTAATAAAACTCATTGAAACAATCATAGTTTGAACTTTTAAAAAAATATCGTTGAGAAGACAAATTTAATTACTATACCTTATGTTATGGACGAAATCTCGTCGTTGCCATCTTGGACATTTTAGTCAAATAAGACAATCCCCAAGCTTAGGTATAGGATCTCAACGAAGGGATTATCCTTCTAACTGCATCCACAAAAAACATGCAAACCATTACTTATTCTAGTTTTCTCTATCTTGTCTCTCTGAGAAACATCCCATGACTTGTCAGTAACCAATATAGGACCAGCAGCTGGACAAACCGTACAAAAAGGAGAAACGTCTGAGACAACTATCTCTCCATTTTCTTCAATAGTACAAAGATTATTTTTTTGAAATTTGGGCTCTAACCCAAACCAACACCAAAATTCCTAATTACCTATATACTACAATATAAGGTCAAGAGATGACTTATAAGGTAAGAATCATTTTAGTGCCTTTGACTTTCTCGTACTTCACAATTGTCTTTGGTATTGGAGTGGCCTTGAAGGTATCCCTCTGGTGGTCGAAAGATGTCACAACTAAGGAACCTACCATTCACCTCGTTGTATTTGCGTGAAAGTGTCTCTTCTCAAGAATAGGATCGCACCATCTAAGAATTGAAATTAGAAAATATTAGAGTGGAGAAATACTTTTTTTAAAAAAATATCACACATTTAATAATCAGCTACATGCGTGTTGTTTCATATTGATCTACGCATGTTATTAAAAGATAATTTTGAGATGTGTTATAATTAAATAATTAATAACACTAGTAAATCATTTTGTATATCATAATTTTATTTATATGCATATATTATGATGAAAGTGACATGAAAATGATGCATTAAATAGAGGATGTGGACTAAAAATGAAAGTGTCATTTTACAATTAGCTCTCAATCATAAAGAGCAATATAACAACTAATTATAACAACTTGAATATATAAGGATGTGAGAATGAGATATAGTTAGTGGAGGGAGAAGGCTCATCAGGACCTGGCATTACTGAACTATGTCATAAAAAGTGGTCGATATTGGTATTCCATCACTGTTTCCTTTTGTATATTGATTGTATTTATTTATTTAACAATGAAAGTTTAGTTCAACCAATTAACAATATTAGAAGCCATTAAAAATCAGTTAGTTGTAAAGCACTCAAGTAGTTTGGTAAGGGAGCCTAAACTTTATTTTTATTCTTATAGTATATATTATATATTATAGATTTTATATTATTATTATTAGTTCCATTGAAAGAAAATAAAAAAGAGAAAATTAAAATTCGTCAGGAGAAGCATAAGACCTTACTGATTAGTAAAATAGGAATGGCATATTCAATCCTCTTGTGCACTTTTTCAAAATATTTCTTTAGAGATAAAATTTACTTTGATGATCTCTAAATTTTGAAGGGATTAATCTTTGACGGTTGACGGAAGGATATCCTTGGTACACAACAAAAAAATTTCATTTCTTCACAAGCTTTCTCTCATTTTACTTATCCTTTCGTTTATAAGTTATTGAAAGAGAAAATGCAAAAAATAAAATATAAAAATCCTATGGAAGCATTAATCAATTTCGCTATAATTATGTTTATATTTTTCTCATAATATGAGCATAAAGAAAAAAAAAATCATTAATCCTGCTAGTGTTTTTTTTTTCCTTCTAGAATCATAGTTTTATACTTTTATATATGTGGTTTTAAACTTTCTTGTAACAAGGAAAAATATTATTTTTTGAAAGGGAACAAGGAAAAATATTACTAACAGTCAACCATTTTATAAATGCATCTTAAAAGAAGCCGTTTTATAACTGATTACTGCATTTCTCAAAAAGAAAATTACACTTTGACCAAAATTTATATTTTGAAATATTTACTAAATCTCATGTTTTGAGAATCGCATCAAATAATAAGGTACTTTTTTATACATAGAAAAACAAATAATAAGAGATTGAAAAATGATTTTTTTATTACCAGTAAAACCTATATAAAATATAAATAATATAAATACTTTCTTAATATAAAAAGTATTTTTAAAATGGCTCAATCACAAATCTAATATATTTTTAGTTTCTACAGTTTTTTTAGTCCTTATAAATTTTTATTTTTATTTTTAGTTCCTAAAACATCTTTTTTTTAACCATTTCTTCAGTCTATTTCGCTCTTCTTTCACTACCATCTACCACCTTCATCCTCCACCATGAACCTTTTTCTACCTTCATCTACCCTCGTAAACTTAACTCTAATATCAAATCTCCTCTCTAATTTCAAAAAAATAGATCTAAATAACTATTTCTCCACCGTCATGTCTTAATCAACACCTTTTTCTAATTCATCTATTCTCATAAATTTAACCCTAATCCTAAATCTCCTCCCTAATCTCAAAAAATAGGATTAAACCAAAACCAAAAACTAAAATCATCCAAATTAACTCTAAACCACAAAAACCTATAAACAATATTAGTAGCCACCAAATCAAACCAAGTTATGGTTGATAGCAACAACAATCAATTCTGTCATCTTCGCATTTTTTCTTCGATTTCATTCATGGGGCAAATCAATAACTCCAATATTTTATCATCTTTGAATTCCTATCATTCTTTTATTTTTTCGTAATCAAATTCTTCTTCGTCATCTTCAAATTCCTTACTCGTCTTCACCAGCTTCGTTATGTCTAATTGGAGAAAAGGAGATAGGTTAAGGTTTGGAATTAGGGTTCATATAGTGAAATTATGTTAAAAACAAGGATTGAAGGTGAAGAGAAGAGTGGTGAAAAGTGTAAAAAAAGAAAGCAATGAAGAAAATGTGGTGGTATAAGAAGGTGGTGGACTCAAGGTTTGAAGGAAGAGAATGTTGCAGAGAAAGGAGGGATAATTGGATAGAGAAGATGATTGTTCTTGAACTAAAAAAAACATAAATTATATAAGGACTAAAATAAATAAAAATAAATTTTGCAGGGACTAAAAATAAAATAAATTTTTTAATAATTTTATGTCCGTGACCATGTAAAGTTAAAAGTCCAACTTAATTAAAATAAAAAGTACAAATTATATTGGACTTAAAAGTTTTTTTTGCAGGACAAAAAAAAAAAAGAATATTTTGCATGAACAAAAAAATTTAGAGTGTGTTTGATAACACTAGC
Organism: Cyamopsis tetragonoloba; assembly: GCA_037177725.1. Classification (NCBI taxonomy): domain Eukaryota; kingdom Viridiplantae; phylum Streptophyta; class Magnoliopsida; order Fabales; family Fabaceae; genus Cyamopsis; species Cyamopsis tetragonoloba. The sequence goes on along the minus strand of CM074120.1, from coordinate 7,623,552 downwards.
TTATAGCTTGTGGCTTATTGTCAAGTGGAGATGTTTAATAACTACAAGCTTATAGCTTATAGTTTATAGCTAGTAGCTTATTATTAGCTTTCAATTTAATTTCTTCCTATTTTGCCATTAGATAATTTACTATATTTTACTTTTTCAAATACTATATATAATTAATGCATGTCTCTTTTAGCCATTCAACACACTTTTAGCTTGTTATAAGCTAATTTTATTAGACACCTTTATTTAACCATAAGTTACAAACTATAAGGCTCCGTTTGGCCCGGCTTATAGGCTTATTTTTGGCTTATAAGCCGGTTTTAAATAAAAGTTGAAAATAAGAGCTTTAAATAAAAAGCCAGAAGCTGTTTGACAGTTTCAATATTTTGTACGTTATAAGCTACTTATGAGTAAAATAATGGTTTGTTGGATAAAAGTATTTTGTGCCAACGTTTTTAAGTTTCTTAGCAATAATTATCACATTTCTTTATTTGTTAAAAAGAAAGTTGCAATAAAAAAAGTTCTTTGATAAAACTCAATATTTTTATTTTTTTTAAAAAATAAACACAATATAAATTTATCAAAATAATAATTTAACATTAAATATATGAAAAATTTTAAATAACAATAAAACTCATAAATATTAAAGTGAAATGAATAATTCATAAATAAGAAGAAGACTTTCTTTTTGAAGGTTTTAGCAAAGAGAGAATGAAAAGATATTCAAGATTTCAGGTATTAATTAGAATATTTAGGTGTTAATTCCAATTGGCCCACAAATAAGCCAGGTTTTTTCTAAAAAGCTCATATTTCTAGCTTCTGGCTTAAAAGCCAGCTTTTTATATTTTGTACACAAGAAAAAGCTAGTTTAAATTTAAGAGCTTTACCATAAATATTGTTTGGCCTAACTTTTACTTATAAAAGGAAGAGAAGAAAAAAAAAAGCTAGGCCAAACACTAAATTATAAGTCATAAGCTATAAATTAATTTTATCAAACAGAGCCTTAATTAAGTTTAATTATTATAAATATATCTTAACAATTTTTTGTATTTCTCTTTTTTTTTTTAAATTAATCATTTATCACATTAATATTCTATCCTCTCTCCCCTTTTTTTTTTTATCCTTTTTCTTCATCACAATCTTTTAAGAAAGTCGATGTTAGATATATAAATTTTTTTTAACCTGTTCAATATTACACATGATAAAAAAATAAAGATAAAAGTTTTATATAGAAAAAATTAAAACTTTAATGAGATTATATGTAACAAACAAAAAATATTATATTTTTTTTTCTTTTTTAATTTTTTAACCTGTGTAATATTACACAAATTATAAAAATACATATAAAAAAAACTTTAATAAGAAAGTTTATCCACACTATGAGAAAGACTCTAAAATTATCTCTCTAAACTCGTTTTAAAAAAAGATGTAAATAAAATGGCAATGTTGGTTGGCCGTTCTTGAGTGGGGAAGATGACATATTGAAACCGAAACACTCCCTTTGGTGGGCCCCACTTTAAAGATTGAAAACGGGTACAAATAAAACAAAGGAGTCAAAACAAATTGAAAATTAAAAAATAAAGAAAAGAAAGTAAGAAAAATCAAAAAAGAGAAAGAGGAAATAAACACAAAGAAAAAGTAGGATATATATATGTGTTTTAGTGTAATGAAATCGAAATAGAAGGAGAAAAAGAGAGTCACGTACAGACAGCTCTGTTGGTATAACAAGAGCACCCAGTTTCAGATTTGCGATACAGCTAATACCTCCTCAACTTTAACTCACTCCGCCAAAATCTCAAGCTGAAGCTGCACGATCCTACCGTGTGTCGCAGCTCCACGCTATCGATTCTCTCTCCGGTGAGCTTCACAATCGGTCAAATTCTCCGGCGTCGTTTTCAAACTCACACCTGGTTTGTTATTTCGTTTCGTTTTGTCTTTCTTTTGTTTTTTCATTTTCTTTCTTTTATTTTTTTCATTTTTTATTTGTTCATTTTTCAAGTCAACGTTTTCGTCGTGTTGTATTCGTTTTTGTTTCGTCTCTCTTTGGTATCAGTCGATGGATCCGAGTCCGGCGCGGTCAAAGCACCAATGCGGTTTTGTTTTTCTCGTAAGCGAGTGAATTTTCTCGGGAAAATTCCGCGTCGTGTTTGGCTATAGTCGGAAAATCGGAGAGAAAAGAAAGGAAAAACACGATGGTTGGGAGCGCTGAAAAAGTTTACGGAATTCGATACAGACGGAGATTCCGGAGAGGAAAAAAACTGTGAGAAATGAAGAACTCGCTCGAACGAGTGAGAGTTACTGTACACACAGAGAAAGAAGAGAGAGTGGGGAAACGCATGGCTGCATGTTATTGGTGTGAAATTTAATTGTGATAGTATTAGCAAAGGGTAGTGTTAGAGGCGGTAATTCAATGCTCTAACATGCCCTATTGATTTTGGGGTATTGGGGTAGGGTAGGGGCCGTTTCCTGCTCTGTGTTAGTGTTTGCAAATTGCATTAATTGCTGAACCAGAAGGTGGAAGGTGTGAAGAGAGAGAGAGAGAAGAAGAAGTGAGAGAGAGAGAAGGGGAGGTGTAACAGTTGACCATTATGAAGGTTATAATTACAACTCATCCATTATCGCTTAGTACTCTGTGGTTTCTTTTATTGTTAGTATTGATATTGATATTAATTAATTAATTAGTTATTATTTAATTAATTTAATTTTCACCTTTAAGCATGGGAAGCACATTTAACCGACATCTAAGGAAACTCATTTCTCTTTTTGCCAGCTTTGGACTTTGGTAATTCTCTCTGATTCTGCTTTGATCTCAGTCATGTATGAATGTTTCTCTTCTCTGCTTCTTTTGTCTCGAACCTTCTCCTTCCTTCTTTCTGCTTTTGCATGCTTCATGGTCATTGATCAACTAATTTTGTTTTTCGTTTTTTTGTAATTTCACTGACGCTTGTTTCCTACATGTTGTCGTTTTGTTTCTTTTTTTATTATTTTTTATTGATAATCTATGAGTGGAGTTAGAATTTTTTTTCTGAAACTGTCAGTTCTGGATGGAAAAAGAAAGGATTAAAAACTGGATTTTACTTTTTGTTGATTAAATTAAAGTTTGTTATTAGATGTAGAGCGAATCAAAATTTCTCTTTCAATGTGACCACAATTCTTTAGCACTTCACTTTTTTATGGGTCTGTGAAGGTTTTGGGATCTGGGATAGATCTCTATCGTTTTGACCATGTTCCTTGATTTCCTTCATGAGTGTGAGTTGCAACCAAGCTGGGATTTTCACTGTTCCTTTTCTGGCTTTCAAAACTTGTTTATTCTAGTGAGTCAGATCTAATCAGAGCTAAAGGACAAATACTTGGTAGGGATCTTGTAGGGGGTCCTCTTGTTTATGTAGGCCTTGTGATTTAAAATTTTCGGTTTGTAATTTTGTTGTTGAAAATTTTCGATAAAGTTTTGTGATTTTTTATCTATTTTCTTGTCCTTTTATACTTTGTGTACCGTCCTTGGATTCTACTTAGGCGAAATCTTCTATTCTTTTTCTTTTTTTGCTTATAAAAAGAAAAGGCAACTGGTACTTGCTTTTTTGTACTTAAATATTATCATAGGCTCATAGAGGAAATTTATATTCTTAAATAAACAAAACTGATTGGTATATGCAGGTGAGCGTGAATTTTAGTAGCTTAAGTTGGAATACAGACCCTAGTTTCACTGATTTGAGTTCCTTAATCTAAACATTGGTTATACATTACCATGATTTAGAGCTTGTGATAAACTCTCTGATTTAATTTATAATTAGGTTCTCAAATTCTGTGGTTGACTTCTTTTACTCTCTTAGATATGGTTGTCTTCTGTAGCATTGGAATAGAATCTTGTAATGCTGATTGGCTTTGATTATTTTGTTAAACATTTCTATTGTTGATCTTATTTTCATTAATTCCTGTTAGGTCAGTTACTTGTGCTAACCTAATTGTTCTTGTTTCTGGATTTTCAAATTACTGCAGAATATTGCATGATCAGGCTGGTTTCTTAATCAAAGATAGTTGGATTACTACTGGTTGTTTTTGTGCAGAAAAACTGCCCATGTATTTAAATCTGAGTGCATCATGAAGCTAGGTAACATAATATTTAGTTTTTGATCTCTGAATTTGTTATTTTACTAACTCCTGCACCCATTTGTATTTACTCTTTGCTTCACTATGTATATGGCAAGTATGGCTTTGGTTGATCTTTTGGGCAATAACTAGATTCTGATCCCTGATATGGAGCTACAATACCTATAATTTAGAATTTGTTTAGCCATGATTATTATCTCTTATTGAGGTTGGATTGCTTCTTTTGACCGGAATGTTGAACATCGAAATCTTGAACATTGCCAATTTGATGATGATTTAGTTTGAGGATTTGTTGCTTTTAATTCTATGAAAGCCATAATATAACTATTTGGTGGTCTGTGTTTATTAATTGTTCTGCTTGTTATTATTGTGGCATAGATGCCTTACTAGTTTCTTTATCAATGATATGAATATGAATATGAATGCGCAGAAGGTGAACTGGCTTTCTTACATTCAAATATTAGCCGTAAGCCTGAATCTCAATCCTTTGATCTCACTGACGATGATCAGAACACCACCGGGTACAAATTGAAAAACCAGAAAGTGAAGGAATTGAGCAAAGTCTCTATTTATTCAAAGAATGAACAAGATTTAGATGCATCATCATTTGACAAGGAGTCCGCTGAATGTATGACCACATCGAAACATGATCTTTCCAACTGCATGATTGATTTGAAAAGTGATTATGAAGCACAGGTTTTTGATTTTGTTGAGCCTGCATCTCATCATTCTTCTGAGGACATAGAGTCATTTATGAAGTTTCCAAATGACATAGTCACAGTCAAAAGGACCTCTACTTCACCAATCTCGAATCCTCAAGAAGAAACAGATTCATTTGAGAAATCTTTGGATGTTTATATGGACAAATCAGTTACAGAATGTGAACCGGAACTGGTAGTTTGTTTCAAAGATAGTAATTACCATGTTGTCAAGGATATATGTGTTGATGAAGTAGTCCATACGAAGGACAAGGTCATCCTCAAGAATAGTGCCGATGTACAGTCTTACAATCCCTTCCTTTCTGAAAGTTATGAAGATGAAGGAAATCTTATAGGCAACGCTGGTAACAATTTATTAAATCTCTCTGAATCGGAGCAGTCTGATCAGGACAACCTCATCGTCAAGAATAGTGCTGATGTAAAGGCTTACAATCCCTTCCTTTCTGAGAGTTTTGAAAATGAAGAGATGCTGAAAGACAATGCAGGCAACAATTTATTAAATGTATCAGCATCTGAGCAGTGTGAGCAGGTTCCTGCTAACCATTGTCAGCTCAAAGATTTGTTGCGCAAAGATGTTGAAGTGACTGAAAAACTTAGTGGCAATGTCAATGAAGGGATGGTTTTGCCTGAAGACAAGGTTTTCTTACGCCGGTCAGACACACAGAATTCTGTTCCTTCTGATGAAAAGGATGAACAGGTACTCAACTTATTTCTAATTACTGAATGTTATACATTTTTTTTGTTTGGAATTTTATATTCAATTCTATTTAAACTTAATTGTTTGATTATTACTTTGTATGCTATTTATAAACATTCATGGTTGTTACTACTACAACCACAAATGTTTAAAACTTGTTACTTGTTAGATGCAGCATTGAAAACGGAATGTGTTCATGATCTATGTTGAAACATATAATCTATGTTTGCAATTAACCTACTATTAAATGAAGTATCTAGCTCATTGATTGTTCTCTTATTTATCTTGAACTGAGCAAATCCATTGGAGCTTTTACTGTAACAATTATAAGCAGCCAAAATTTTATATATTCTTTATAAACTTTTATGTACTTTCTATGTATGCTTTCACACACGTGCGTCTTGAATGCGCTAAGGAAGAGAAATTTCAGAAAATGATGTGCGAACTGTATTTTGCAGGTCTCTGCAGAGCGTGAATTGCGCTTCCAATCTGAAGACTCCAAAACTAAAGTCGAGGAAGCTGTATTGGCAACTCCCAATTTGGCATCAGCGGGTAATGAATCTAACAGTGATAGCATGATTCCGGAGAATGGAAGCTCCACTAATGAGTCTGATACTTCAGCTGCTGCTGATTGTGGCAAAAAGGAATGTCACGTATCTGGTGTCTGTCAATGCAGTGTAACCCGAAATACATTTAACCCTGTAGAAGAGAAGTTCGACGATGATCCAGGTATAATGAGTCAGGTTCGACACAGCTTAGGCGAGTCAAGTTTCTCTGCGGTAGGCCCTGTATCGAGTCGCATAAGTTACTCAGGTCCTGTACCTTATTCTGGTAGCATCTCTCTTAGATCAGATAGCAGCACCACTAGTACTCGGTCCTTTGCTTTTCCTGTGTGAGTTGCCTAAACTTTGAATATATCCTTTTAGTCAGCCTCCTTTTGGGCAAATAGGTAAATTTACTTGTTGTGCTTGCAGACTGCAATCTGAATGGAATAGCAGCCCAGTTAGAATGGCTAAAGCTGACAGGAGCCGTTACAGGAAGCACCGTTGTTGGGGGCAGAATCTTCTTTGCTGTAGATTCTGAGCAACAATTTTTTTAATAGGTTTACAGTTCATATAAATATCACATTTAAATTCTGCTAGAGTATCTTGCATATACCTTGCCCTTGATGTTCTCTAGTGTGAAGTGGGATTTGAAATGCCCAGTCAATGCTCTTGTTATGTTGTATGGCAGGCAAAAGTCTGTTTTTCTCTTTGCTTGCTGCACCCGCTTCCCTCCTTTTTCTCCTTGTTTATACATGGTTTCATTATTTTTCATCGTGTTTCAAATGCAAGTACAGATTAATTTTGCATCATTAAATGTGTAACAAAACGTTCTTAAATTAGAACCTAGCTAGTTCAAGTATTAAAACCTCATGATTTGTGAAGAATGTATTTTCGAATGTTGCTTTCCTAGGGATTAGGGAATGGAGTGTTGTAACCAATCAAGTTTACTTCCAGTTTGGTATACTTATTGGACAAAACTTGGTTAAGTATCAGAAGTAGTTTTGCTATAAATAACCATAGAACACTTAAACGGATCTTCCAGGATATTTTCCTTCCGATAGCGTGTTAAAGCTTATCCTGAAGAAAAACCATTGATTTTATATTTCGTGTTTAATGTTAATGTGCCTCCACACGTGCTTGATTAAATTGTGCGTGATGTACTGGTTCAAATAGTTGTGCGTTTAAATTCAGTCTCTAATTAGAGGAATGGGGTAATGACTATTTGAACCTCCAGGTCACTCTAGAGTTTCTAATATCTTTATTAACTTATTTCAAAGCCTTTAATTATTAGAGGAGAAAATGAATTCTTTTACATTACATCTCTAAATGAACATGTGACTAGTGTTTCTTGCTGTGTACGCATCCATTCCTATTGTTACACCTTTCTCCTTTTTGTGTGGGTCTAGTTTAGTTGACGAAAAGGGAAAATATTTATAGTTGAAGTTAAAAATTGTTTTGTTTGTTGAATGCGGTTGGGATTTGTGTTCAATAAGTTATAACGGTTGATATTAAAGTGAATGTACTTCCTCTTTTAGTCAACTAAAAACTAAACATGTGCTCTACTTTTTCGTAGTAGTTCCGTCTAAACTTTAGATTTTACCGTATATATACAATTCAGTTAATCTCATTTTCTTGATATATGAAATTCAATTTGAATGATGCCTTCTACAAATACCAAATTTAGTTTAAAAATGAAGTTTGTAGTATCTCAAACACAACAGAGGTTTCCTATCGACTTGTAGTTGCCTTATATGTGCTACTTGTTATATAGATTAGAGAATTCAATCTCAAAAAGTGTCTATATTAGGCAAATGACATTATATTGTTTTGACAGTTGCAGAATTAGATGCCGAAGACTGAAAGAGATAATTATGGGTTAGAAAAGTGTGACATTGTTAATTAAGTAGACAAATTAGGCACAACCACTGTTAAGTAGATAATGGACAAATTAGGAATAGTTAATAACACAAAGAACATGTAAGAAAAATCAGAGTAGTGGAAGCCATCTAAACATGGTATGAGTTAATCAAAACACTGATAGTGATACGAAAACATATCAAGAACTAAAAATGTAAAACAAATCCATCTATTCTTTTATTATGAAAGGGAAGCATATTGTTTTCAAGTCTAAAGTAAATAAAGCATTAAATGGTTATTATTGTGTGCTTGACTAGCGTTAGACACCATTGTGTACAAAGGAACTAAATGTTTAAAGTTATGTAGTTCTGTGAAAGTAGTACAGTCTTAATGGAGAATCAATAGAAATAACTGTCTGCAAATTTAGGAAAACAGATACAGCTTAACGACACAATTCTTTTCTACAAGTGTTTTGGTAATACTGTACAATATTCACCTCAAATAAGGCTTATCTAAACAAAATATGCTTCGATAAAATTAATTGAAATGGTGGGTATAGTGTTACCAAGGCATGATGATGTTTTTACATATGAAACCCGCATAACAGAAACAACTTCAGATCAGGATAACCTGAGAATGATTTCCTTGAATGGCTACAAAGCATGTGTGCTCTTAAATGCTTCCAACCAATCCAGAATCTAAATAGTTAACTGAGGACGTGGAACTAGGATAACAATTACAGTAAGAAAGAAACTTTTTTTTTTTTTTTCATAAGCCAAAATGTGCTTTAAAACCTGAAACTGTTCAGGTACTTAAAAAATAATCATTCTTTTTTCCTTTTTTTCCCATCTACAAGGACCACACTTTAAAAGTGTTTTCGACTAGTGCTAAGGTCATACATAGTCTTGCCTTCCTTCCTTTTCCTTTGCAATCCAAGGCGACGTGAAATTTGTCCAAAATATTTTATTTAAATAAACTCTAACAATCTTCACCTTAACTAAAATGTATAGTCATCAACTTTCGTTGTGTACATAGACAATCATTATTCAAACAATAATTATATTCTACGATAGAGATTATATTCACTTTAAAATAGGTAATTTTAATTTGTTTAATTTTCTCAACAAATGTTGAAAATTTTATTGTTCAACTGGTATGCTGGCTTTCTTTCAAAGTTCTATCATCGGCATAATCTCAACACACCTTGCATTAATATCAATCAATGCACGTGTGCAATTGTGGATAAGATAGCAAAAACTTAATGGCAACGCAGGTATGCCACTGGAGGATACATTTCTCATCTTTTAGAGTAGATCACCCTTCTTCATAACCTTACTTTTATTGTTAAATAATCCACATAAACAATTATTGATTACATGTCCGGATTTTCCATATTTTAATGCCATTTTAATCTTGATTTATCTATGAATCCTTCACTTGTATTTGCCACTAGCCAAAATTGAACATTCCACTCCGTTTCAAATTTCACCGTACTTGAAAAACTTTACAATGAACTCACATGCAATTAATTGTGCATTTAATGGATTCCATAAATGTGAGGTGGGACATAATGGATGCGGTCAAGAAATGAGTGTTTCATAACCAGCACCTTTTTTAGAAAATAAATAAATAAATAAAAATAGGCACTTTCATAGCATCATATTTTTTTCCAACAACCAAGAATATCAATATTTTTAAAGGACAAAACAATTCTCTTTTTTCTTACGACAAAGATTAGATTAGTTCTTCACTCAAAACTTCCAAACTCTAACTATGGTGGTTTTCCGTTACCTGAATCCTAATAAAATCTTAATATAGTGGTATTATTATGAGCATGGGTTACACGACGAAAGAAAGGGTTATTCATATATACTTAATGTTAGGTCAAGGCTAACACTGTCTAGATACATCTATGAAAGAGAACAAATCTTGTCATGAATGCTTGATTGTCATTGATTACCGCCTATTGACGATGATTGATATGGAAGATTTGTTTTGTTGTTGAGGCATGTAATAATTATGCTCGTGGTGAGATTTTAGGACGTAAGTCAAGTTATATTCAAATTTAAGTCCTCCATGCTTTAGAGGTTCCGCTTGTGTGTCTTACAAGAGGCGAATCCGAACCTGGGCTAAAGTTGGTAGTAGAGTTGTCAAAATGGGCTATTTAGCCCAGTTCTGTCAAAGCAAGGCTAGGGTTAAAGATTCGTGGGATTGAAATAGGCCTTGAGATCGTTAGCCCTACAGGGCCAAAAGGCCAAAAGGTCAGAGCAAAAGTCAGGGCCAAATTTTTTATATATGCTATCCATCGTGTGGGTTGACGTTAGGGTCAGAGCCAAATCAAATTCTAGAAAATAAAAAATGAATATACAAATTTTGGTTTATATATATATATATATATATTAATAAAATTGTTGTTTAGAAATAAAATGAAACATAATGTCTGTCTAAATATTATTGTTTAGCATCTGAAAGAGACATTCAACGAGTGCAAAGAAACACTATATATGAGAGATACTGCTTTATAATTGTTAAAATAATTTAATAGCACTGATCTATTTTTATGAATTTTTTAAAAATAAAATTTTCTCCAATAATTTTATATTAGGTTAATTACATAGAACAATGAAAAAACTAAATTAAAAAATATATGTATGATGATTTAAAAATTTACTATAATTCCATTAGTATAAATTAACATGTGATTAATTCGTAACATGAACTTGTGATTTTTATGAAAAACAATTTTAATTTAATTTTTTTTAAAAAAAATTGCGTTGGAGCAATCCATTTATTATGCAAAATCACAACCCCTCTACTGTTCATGCTCCCCTCTCCCTTGACCATATATATATATATATGAAAATCAAAATTAAATTCTAAAAAACGGGTCATGTATATATAAAAAAAATGGGTGGCATTTATACAATTTTAAACTTAAGTAAGATTCATCTCCTAATTGATTATTTGTCCCTCAGCTAAAAATAAAATACTTGTCTATATTTTTTTTGAAAATGAATATAGTTCTTAAATTATGTGGAAATTCAATTTTAATTATGAAAAAATAAAAGTGATTTACTTAATTAATTGAGCTACTAAGCTAACACATTTTTTTTTGCCCAACCCTAACTAAGTCAGGGTCAAGATATTAGGGCCAATTTTATTTTGTGAAAGTAAAGGCCGACCCAATTAGAGAAAACATGGGGCCGGGTTGGGCTGGTCCCAAAGCCAATGCTCATTTTGACGATACTAACTGGTGGTGGGAGGGATTAAGATCACCCAATTTTGAAAATCTCACCATCCCTTTATATATAAAAATTATAAATTTATATATTAAAAAGGATGATGTCACTCCCAATAGAGATGGTGCTAATTCTTTCCACCTTAACTGGTAGGATACACTAGGTTCCAACACAAAGCATACTGCTATCGAAAATAAAAGTCAATTTGCCCTCATTGAAACAAGAAAAAGACATTTACTAATTTTTTTGTTGGCTTTCATTAGATTTTTTTTTATCGGCCAAACACACGCGCTCTCATATTATACTATCCTTACACTATACTACTCCTAAATCCACCCCACCGGGGATCGTACCTCTCTCCTTAAGCTCCAAGACTCTTGACGGCTTTCATTAGATTAGATACCGTTGGTATAGAATTTGTCTAATAGAATCAATCCGTTAGTATACATATATAATATTTATAATAACACATAAATATATAAGTACTGACAGATAAATATGTTAGTATAAATAATTTATATATGTTATCGATTTATAAACTGTTAATAAAATTCTTTAACAATTATATTAACGAATAAATCTGTTAAACAAAATCTATACTAACGATAGAAATTTTAATAGAAATAAAAAAACGTGAATAAATATTAATTAGTTTGTAGTTCCTTTGAGATTTATTTTCTACTAACAAATATATCAATAACACGATGAAAACACAATAGTCAAGTGAAAACTCAACCCACCACACCAATACATATATTCTCTCAAGTCAATCTCTTAATTCAACCTCATTTGACCGTATTAATTCAACACAACGCAACCGCGACCACAAGAAACTTGAGAATGTAAAAATTGCATGTGCAGTGTTAATGTGTTACTACCCAAATTCAAAATCAATGAAAAGATGTGAGAGAAAGATAATTTTTTTTGTGTTGGGTGGCCACATTAGGACAAAAAGATAACCCTGGCTTGAAATAGTGTGCCCTCATGTTCCATGATATGCATGTGCTTTAGCTTCGATTACCGCATGCCTTTCTACATCTAACTTATATGTATGTCTTCAATGTAGAACTTACTATCAAGGAAGCAAGACGTGCTAAACTTATCATAAAATAAATTTGATTCATTTCACAGTTTCCCACGATTATTTATAAATTAACCATGATTATATTGAACACTAATCACATTTTCTTGGCTTGCATGAATGTCGGTCCATTTGGGTGGATTTCGAGGGTCTTATTGAATTTTTCATGCAATTAGTACTTTAATTAAATTAATTAACATTAACATTATAATAAAACCGTACAATTGGAAACTGTTGTGGCATGTGAATGTATAAGAAAGAAAGTTCTGTTTTACAGTGTTCTTGACTGCTTTAGCTAGCTAGAAAGTTCCATTCTCATAGGTCTTTTCCTTTTTCAGAAAATCAGTCAGATGATACGGATGATCAATAAAAATATTGTGCATTAATGTTAATTTGCACATAATTTTTTTAATGTAACACAAATGCAAATTGAGGGTTACTATAATTGAAGAAGAAATATTAATGATCCATAAAGCTGGAGTGTATGTTAAAAGGCCTAATTAAAGACAACACTTCTACTGTCAGATAAACAGTAGTTTATACCGCTGCAGGGTGAAAATTTGGCAGAGATAAATAAAGGTTTCAAATTTAGGTTGCGTTGCAATTAATATAACATTGTTTTGTGTTAAATGCTGTTAAATATGATCAGATCAGATATAACTCTATTACAAATTATAATTACAGTCCGATATAATTTTGTTAGGGTTAAAATCACCATATTAGGCATATTATCGCGAAGTAGACAATAAATTAAAATGTAAAATAATTAAAATGATTGTCCCTATCATTGAGCAAGGGACACTATATATAACTGTCTATGTAATAAATAGATCAAAATATCCTTCCTCACATAGAAGATATTGACAAAACTATGATGATGATAAAAATATCAAATCAACATATTCTTTCTTCTTCATACAGTCATGAAAAAAAAATTGAGCTGTTTTTGAATCTAGAATGAGTATAATTAGCATGTAAGGTTGAAGAGGGAGTGGTGGATTAGGACAAGGTATCCTTAAAACTGAAAGTCAGAAACCAAGGGCCCTACAACATTAGGTGAGAAAAAAAAACCAACTCAAATTGTGTGAAGCCTCCTAAAAAGTAAAAGTGAACAATGAATATTTAAAATTTCCCTGTACTTGTTTTGGAAGTCTTCATTTTGTGCTTTGTGTTTTTTTTTTTTTCTGTCTCTTTCCCCTATGCTAGGTTTTCCCTTCTTGGATGGGTATATATATTTAAGCTAACCCAACTGATGAAGAAATTATTAAGTGGCAATAAGTGCATATATCCTCTAAAGAAAAAGAAATGATGAAGCTGATCATAATCACCTATATCAGTACTTTTCTAAGTATTTTCTTCTCTGCTCTACTACTAACTTGTTCTGCTTTTCCATTTCAATTGCAACCTCCATTCATGCATGAAGGTAATCACAAGCACCTTCCCTTGTTTTCTCTTTATCAAGCTATTAATTAATTCTCCATTAAAGAAGTATATGAGTCAAAAAGTTTTTAAATTTTCTAATCATTTGCATGATAACATATATATAGGAGCAGTCAATGCTATCCAGCAGCTTTCTCTTCCAACCCTGTCTAGAAAGCTAAAATTCACTGAGAAGGTACTTTATATATAAATTTTAAAGAACCTTCTTTTGTAATTATTTTATTAATGTTTATGTTATTAATTCAATTTTTTTTAGTTTTCCTTAAAGCAGGTTAAGGAATATGATGAATCCACAAATCTTGCATCAAACAAAAAGGAGACCAACCTTCCAGCAGGTAATTATCATCACAAAAATTGCTAGTTATGATCATTAGTACCAAGTTCGCTCCACAACTTCATGCAACAATGTCACGGTTTTGACGGTCAAACAGCACTAAATCTTGATTGTGTTATGCAATCTCCAAATCCGCCACATCAAACTATATTCAACATAGCGCGTGTGAAAACCTTGGTTACTACTAACTAGTTAATAACTATTTACTTTTAAGTAAAGAAATCATTGAATTGAATTAAATGCAAGGAATATTTTTTCTTAGTGAATCTACCTCATATGTGAAAAGCTTTTCTTCATCAGTACTAGGTAGGTATGCTATAATCCAAGCAGCAAATTCTGTTCATAACCTTTTTTTTTTGGATAATGAATTCTGTTTATCACCTTAGTTTCAACAGATTCATGCACCAAATCAAATGAGGTTTAATCAAACAAAGTGAAAAGTAAAAAGTAGTTAAAAGATAGTAACTTTTATAGACTTTAGTATATTTAACATATTCACCTCCACCGCCCCCTTTCTTTTCTTCTTCTTTTCATGTGTACCATTTCCATCCATGACTAGAAACAAAAAACTTATTCCTCTCTAAGTCTCTTATCACTATTTCTTCTTTGACTTGAATGCATCATGTCATTATATGCATATATAACATTGGATTAGATTTCTGTTTTGCATTTTTTTCTATTATAAAGAAGAGCTCTATAGTCACATATGATGGGAAGATGGGGCATATATATCTTCATTTAAACCTGAGTTTACTCCTCTTCATTTTTCATTTTTGATAAGTTAAATTTTTTGAGAGATGAATCTTGTACGTCCCCTGTTGATGTATATTTTGTACACTAAATTTTTATGATCATATAAAAAAAATATATAATTAAATGAGCACATGATTTAGTTGAATTATTATTTAGTAATTTAATTTAATCACATATTTATTGACAGTTAATCACATAAAAATATATGATTAAAAATTTAAAAATATATAATTAAATAAGTATGTAATAATTAATCAAATCATGTATTGATTTAATTAAATATTTTTTAATATTTAATTGGATGTAAAAAATATACATGTACACTTAACATTACTCCACTTCATTAATTACTTCTTCATGTGTTTTCTACTTTCTTTTTATGTCAAAACTTACGAAAATTAAAATTTTCTTTTATTTTTTTAGAGTTTTGTTTTTTTAAAAAAAGAAAATAAGGTAACAGAATGAAACGAAATGGAATAGAACATGATTCTATGTATTATTTTTTGTATTTAAAGCGAATTAAAATATAAAAATATTTTTTTGTAATACATATAAAATTTTACTTTACTTGATAGAAAGTATAAAATTAAAGGAAAAATAAAATAGTATATTTTTTTCTTTTTAAAAAAATTATGAGTATAATTAAATAATAATTTTAAAATATATTAATTTTTATATTAATATTTTATGAAAAAATAAATTATTGAATACAAACTTCTCTCAATAAATATAATTATTAAATATATTCTTAAAAATAATTATTAAATATAAATTATATTGAATATAATTTTTGTTATGTAAATTTTTTAAAAAATATTTTTTTAAAATTTTTTTTGGTCAGCAAAAAATAATATAAGGTTTAAGAAATTTAAATATATATTATTTTGTTAATAAAAAATAACTCTATGAAAATAATGATGATTCTTTTGTGTGTTGTGTTTTTTTCTCTTACGTTCTATCCTTTTCAATAGAATTAATCTATCCTATTAATTTGTCTTAATGTCATGTTCCGTTTCTCTTGACTAATATATCAAAAAAAAAAAATACACAATATCTTATTTTATTCTATTCATACACTTGTGTCAAACACTACGGAAGTCATTAAGCAAATTGGCCGCCTATATTATGTAATCATGCGACCAATGAAGTGGCCCCTTTTTGACATATCTTCCAAAAAGCAATGATACTTTTTCATTTTATAATAATAATAATATTTGAGATTAATAAAACAATAAAAAAAAAGTGATGATACGTCAATACTATATATATACTATATATATATATTAATTAAATCCTAAAAGCTTTCTTATATTGAATTCAATCCACCAATGTACAATGTATATAATTAAAGTAAACATGTTTGATGAAAATATGGAACATTTACAGGGAAGCAAAAGATGGTGGTAGGGAAGAAGGAGACATTAAGAGAAGATGAATGGATGGAAGTGGAGGATGACCCTTCGCAATATTTTTCTATGGATTATAGTCGTGTTAAAAGAAGACGTCCCATACACAACAAGCATTTCCCTCTTTCTCATCCATAAAACATGCAATTTCTTGGTCTCCAACCTACCAAACACAACCTACTATATTAGGCCTTTTTGGTCACATTTTTGTCAATTGTATGTGTAATGTTTAATGTAATTAGGAATTGAATATCTGTGTCTTGTTTAGCTTGTGTCTTTTCCTTGTTCATTGTGGCCAACATTAGGGAGTAAAACCCTATATCTTGTAACAAAACTAGCTAGGATTTCAACTAACTAACAAGTAACAAGTTCTTTCTTCATTATGATTAATATATATGTTTAATTTGCCTCAGTGAGCTTTTTATAATAATTTTTCTTATAATTTGGGTTTGAGTCTAACTCACTCCCAAAAACTAGTTTATGGGATGAGGATTGCCACATCCTTATATAAACTCAACAATGGTCATATTACTAACCGATGTGAGACTTCTAATACGCCCCGTCACGCCCAAAATTACACGGCTAGAGCATGAACAAACACCGGTGGACGAACAAACGGGTGACCCAATAATACGAGACTAACAAACACCCAACAACACACCCAACAACAAACATGGGGGGCAACAAACGGATCTAAGATAGGATCTGATATCATCTTACAATTTGGGTTTGGGTCTAACTCACTTCCAAAAGCTAGCTTGTAGGATGAGGATTGTCACACCCTTATAAACTCAATAATGATCATATCACTAGCCGATGTAAGACTTAGTGTTAGTAGCCAAATATGTACCATGGTACATTTCCTAAAACATGGCCTCGGAAAGTCAGAATTTGATTTGTATATTAGGTGGAACCAAATATGAAGTAAACTAATATTTTAATTAGTATTGTATCTCTCGTGACCGGCATCAAAATATTAATAATATTTTTTGAGTTGGAGATATCATCATAATAGATATAATTTCTTTTTCATATATAACTAAGATTCAATTCCTCATCAACGTATAACAATAAAATTTAATTATTCATCAACTATGTTGGCTTTTGGGGCTTTGTTGATTCACGACAACCTGCTTTTATTTATATAGTTTGGGGACAATGGCATAGTTATTTAAGTAGGGGTACCAATTCGGGTTGATTCGATCAACCCGCAACTAATCCAATTCAATTTGTTTGATTCAGTTTGAGTTATGTCACTAAGTTCAATCCGATCTGACCCAATATAATCTGATCCTTATTGGTTCGGGTCTCAAATTTTTATATTTCCGACCCAATGACCCAATATCAAATCCAATGACCCGTTGACTTCTATTTATTTATTTCTATAAATCTAAAGCTTAAATTATATCGAAATTATGATATTTTATATTTCATCTTAAATTTTATTATTTAAATTAGATAAACACTTTATTAGACTTGAATTATGTATTTTATGACGTGTATTTTAAAAATTTAATTAGTATAATATTAATCATTATTTGATGTTTTTTTTGGTAAATAACCATTCTTTGATGTTTGATGTAAATGAATATAATAATTTTTTTTTTAATCGGACAATGTGATATCCAAATCAAACTAACATGTTCTTATTCGAGTTGATTTGATTTGGTTCATACTTTTCTATGAACCTGAGCCAAATTAAACCCAACAAATTTGATTGATTTAAATTTTTTTTACTCCCAACTCGAACGAACTAACTACATTCAAGTATTCAACTCATAACGTGGATCGGACTCCACCATGCTTTGCTTACTTTGGGCTATTTGTTTTTTTGAATTACTTTGGGCTGTTTTAGTTTTCCTTAAAATCGAATAAAAAATCATTTTCATTTTGTTTTCAGATATTACTGCTTTTTAATTTTTGAAATAGTTTTAAATCACTTTTTCAAAAATTTTACTTCTTATTTTCTTAAATTAAAGCTTATGTGATTACTTTAATATTTTTAAAATATATTTAAAATTTTAAAATAAAGTTTCTTCTAGATAAATGAGCCTTTATGGAATTTGTTTATAATTCTTAGGAATGCTTTAGACTTTTTGTAATTATATTTATCTATATATTAGTATGTATATTAAAATTATTCGTTAATAAATGTCTACTTACTTGTTCGTATAAAAATAGATATATACTATTGAATAGTATACTATTAATATAGACATTTACACAGTGCACGCCTAAAATATTTAAACTAACAAATTAATTTTATTGAAAAAAGTCTACAGCAAATTAGCAATGACGACACGTATAAATTTTGTTTAATTTTTTTTTTTTGGTAATATGTTTAAATTATTTAGTTAGCATACAGAATTTTTTTAGTGTTTACGTATCAAAGTACAAATATAGGAGTGATAGCTTCGACTTATCTGGACAGTTTTTTCCTTTTTCTTGCAAATCAATCTGAATAGAATAAGGTATAGTTTGTCAGCACTTGATATCAAACTCAGATTCCAGCAAGCTGTGATTTGGTCACATTTTCTGGGACATTCAGGTTTGTTAATTGGTCAAATTGAGAAGTAATTTATTTATTTTTCCAGAAATTGCGAAGTACTAATTAAAATTTCAATCAAACAGCCTTTCTTGAGTTAATTTGGGTTTGGGCCCAACTTCACCGCTTGAGTTCATCACGACGAATAAGCAGCCTTCAAAGTGTTACAAAAAAAAAGAAAGCAGCCTTCAGAGAAAAAAAACAAAAAGAAAAAGAAAACAGGCTTCCCCTTTTTTAAGTCAAAAATCCCTTTCTGTTTAGCAAAAATAATATCTTGACCGAAAAATTATAACGAATTGTTTAGGTTGGGGCGCCAATTTGGATCCGTTGCCATGTTGGTTTAGATTTATTAACTAAACTCACTTCATCCTAATCCCCTTTTTAAAGAGCAAAGCAGTTATAGATTTGGGGTTAAAAATGATGCCAAACGAAAACTCAAACTCAATCCTCGTTCCGGTCGAAGATAAGAATTTTCAAAATATTAAACTACACCCACGTCATTTTTTAAAAACTAATTTATTAATATAATTTTACATAAATTAAATATTTTAATTAAATTAATATATGAAAATTATTACACAATAACAGTCTTAAAAAAGATAAACTTAACATTTATTAAATTATTTTTTAAATGGAACATGCGATTTTAAGTTATTATTTCATCATTATTAGTTTTATTTCATGTATATATAAATGTGTATTTTTTGGATAAGAAGAAAAGAAATAGGCTTAAATATGTTTTTCTTCATTGAAAAATAGAAAAGTAAGGATTTAAGTTTCTAAAAAATATTTTTTAGGATTTAAGTCCTTAAACGGATGATTTGAGTCCTAAAACAATATTTTTCAAGGACTCATATATTTTATTTTTTAGTTTTTCAAAGACTTAAATCATAAAAAATATTTTTTCATGACTTAAATTCTTATTTTTCTATTTTTCAGCAATGAAAAACATATTTAAATCAAATTAAAGAAGTATATATATATATATATTAAGATATATGCAAGTAAATAAATAATTATAATTAGAGGGTGTATGGATGGGGAAACATCAAATCCATTAAAAACTCAGCAAAAAGTTGTCTCATCAAAATCGGAATAGAGTTGATACAGTATTTGCATGGTTAAATTTTATTGCTATTAGGAATGTGAATAAGTTGAGTTAAAGTAAGTTGCATATAGCTAAACCGCTTTTAAAATTGGAGATGTAAGTTTAAGTAATAAGTACATCATAATTTTTTTTTTAAAAAAAAAACTTAAAAAACCTGTTTAAAAAACTTTACTTTAATAAAGTTGTTAAAATTAATATAAAATCTTATTTTAATTAAGTTAATGGAGTTAAAGATATAAGTAAATTAGTGAAACAAAGCTTTTAATACAGTAAATATATAATCTTAAAGTATGAAATTAAAATATTTACATAAAAATAATATTAATAAAATATATAATTTATTATGATTAATATATATATATTATTATCATTATTTAAATGAACTAGTCTATTAAGTCTGAAATTTTGAAAAACATTTAACCCAACTTTTTTAATTAATTAATTTTTTAAAATAGTCTTAATCTAAACTTATATAAACTAGACTTCTCCGGTTGAGACCTATTCAGATTGTCATGCCTATGACTTATGCAAATAAAAAATAAATATTATACCAAAATAAAAAATAAACAAAAATATTTTGGTTAAATTAACTATTTATTAAATTAACTATTTATTTCTTATACTTATCATTTAATTTTGTTTTAGTTTTTATACATGAGATTTTATCATTAATTCATGTTAAAACGAAAAAACAATCATAAATTACATAAATTAAAATGAAAAATAAATATATATATAGTAGAGAGTAAAACAAAAAATAAATACATATATATAGACTAAAATAAAAAATAAGTAAATGTATAGGAATTAAAATGAAAATAAGTGCGTGTATAAGAATTAATTAATTTTATATCAGTAGTCCATATGTCGGTCATTGATTGACTCGCAGAGATTTTGTTTGTCATGTACAACGAAGTTTATATAGTTAGTATTGAAATCGATTATAGGATCAATATAAAAATAACAAGACATATATAAAAGACTAATTGGAATATTTTTCACCTATAGTGACTTGAAAAATAATGAACACCTCTAGGAATTAAATGATTAATTTAACTAAATATTTTTTATTAAAATAAATAAAAATATTAGATACTGTACGTTACACGGACAGAGGGACTACATTCTGCTATACCATACGCTGTCGTATTAGCCTCGAGCAAAACCCGCAATCGTTCCTCATCGTTTCGGTTGTTTCCTCTCTCATTTCAGCTTCAACCTCTCTCTATCTCTCTGTACTTTCTCTCTCTTCTGGTGTACTGGGAGAGCAATGGAGGACCTGTGGAAGAGAGCGAAGATGTTCGCGGAAGAGACGGCGAAGAAATCGCCAGCCCTGAGCAGCTCCTCCTCCCGGATCGCTGATCTCGTTTCTGAAACCGCCAAAAAATCAAAGGAATTCGCCGCCGAGGCCTCCAAGACAGCTGACCTCATCAAAACCGCCGCATTAAAGCAGGCAGATCAGATCAAGTCGTTCTCCGACAGCATCACCATTCCTCCCCAGCTCTCCGCCATTACCGCCGCCGCTGCACCGCCCTCCGCTTCCCAGGAAGATCTCGAAAAGTTCGGCGTCACCGATGACCTCAGATCCTTCGTCAAGGGCCTCACTTCCACTACATTCCAGAACTTCCCTCTCAGTTCCGGTAATTTCTAAAAAGCGAAAAACAGATTTGCAATTTTATTTATTTGTTTGTTTGAGTGATGCATCTGAAAAATGTAGATGAACCTGAGGCTTCTGATGTGCCTACGGTGGTCTCCAATGTTCGGAAGGATCTCAATGAGTTTCAGGAGAAACATGCCACTCTTGTATTAACTACTGTTAAGGTGAATTAAACCTTCTTTTTAATAGTTTTTTTTTTTTTTAATTTTTCTTTTATCTGAATGTGTTTTATATTGAATCCCAGTCTCGGTAATTGCATGTGTATGTGTGGTAATAGCATGCGCATATGTATGTTTATTGTTGTTGTTGTTGCTATCATTATCCTGTCCTTTTTTTCAGTTGGACTTATAGAAAGGAAGAGACCCCTCTTTTAATTAAAGTGTGCTAATTTGATTGCTTTATAATGCATTCCACTTCACATGTTTACTTTAGAATTGTGCCAAAGGCATGTGTAATGTGTGAGTCACGCAAGCTAATTTTTCTTTTCTGGGAAAAATAAATATTGATGCATGAATTGTAGAGTACAGGTACATGTCCCAGTTCTTTTTTCCACGTTCCTTTTCTTTTCTTTAATTCATAATTTTTAAGGTTGGTGGTGCTGTTGTTGTCTCGTTGTCACACGGTGTCGATGCATTTGCTCCCTACATGCAGAGTAACCTGTCTATTGTATCCCCTTCCCCCTGTTATTATCTGGTGATTGAGTGAGTTTTATTTGTTTTCCCATGCCAGTTGTTTTTGGTCAAGCTAATTCATTGAAATTAGTACCTGCCTTTCATTATATTGCAACAATGTATTACCATTTGCCACCAGAAATGATAATATAACACTATGATTGGAATACACATGTATGTATCTGAAAATGCAAGTTATCACACCTTGCAATTATAAAATTGTTTATCCATTTTAATAATTATTCCTTTTCCATTACAGGAAATTTCAAGGTTGAGATATGAACTGTGTCCACGTGCTATGAAAGAAAGACACTTTTGGAAGATATATTTCACACTTGTCAACACTCATGTGGCTCCGTAAGTAAGATGTCATTTTAATTACATTTATTCATGAAGGTTAAAAAAGTATTGCTATGTTGTGAAATAATTTTGTTTGAATTCCACTCTGATTACATAAAATTAAGTGTTGGAAAGAAAAATAGAAGATAAATTAGTGTTCTAAAGAAAATATTTACTGCTAATGCCACTGAAATTGCATTTAAAATTTAATATTTTCTTTCTTATTGCAAGTATGTTACATGCAAATGGGTATTACGATATACATGTAATCATATTTGAGGTCAGGATTGTTGGTAAACTGTATAACTCTGATATGAAAAATATTAATTAGTTTCAATATAATATCCAAATGGATAACTCTGAGTTGTGTCTAGACTCTATTTTCACTGGCTTTGTACGTTGAAAGAGATGACACTAGGAAATTTTCTTAGGAAGGAAAAGGTTGGAGCAAGATGAGTGTATTCAACAAATGAGTAAGCCAATTCTTTGGGTTAAGTCATTTATTAGGAGAAGACTTTAACTGCAGTTATCTATCCTGGATAGTCATGATGAGTTTCTGACTCAAAATAATTTTAGTGAGAAATCTCTAAAAACAGGGGAATTAAACCCTTAATGTTTCTGATCACAAAAATGGAGGGGGGGGGGGGGAATGCGTCGGGAAAACACAATTTTATGAAAAGATCTGAGCAACTCAGTTCTTTAGATTAAGTCATATATTATGAGAAGACTTCAACTGTTGCTATCATCCTGGATAGCCGTGCCGAGTGTCTGACTAAAATTACTGTATTGGGAAATCGTGTAAAAAGAATAATCTAATCTTTTCTGGAATTCTGATATTGCTTATAACTTTTTTTTGTTATGAGGGCAGTGTCTAAAGCTGTAACATTTTTCACTTAGTCCTGTTCAATAACTGTGATGTTGCTATCAGGTATGAGAAGCAATATATGGAGGAGGTTCAGCGTAGAGCAGAGCAGAATGTGGAAACTAAAGAAGAGAAAACTGCTGTGGCTGGAGGAACTGGAAAGTCTGAAGCAACAGGGAAGAATGTGAAGAGTAAATCTTCAAATTCATCCTCTACTGAACAAGACTTGGATACATTTCTTCTTGGAGATCTTGAAGACAGTGATGAAGCTCCAGGTATACCACTCTGTTTAGATTTTGTTAACCATGCAGTGTTGCATGCATTTTTCAATATTATATATTGGATCGATGATTGAAAATTTGCACATCATCTTGGAATTTGTATGTGCAAAAGAATGAGTCATTCTACTGTCAGTTACCATCCTTAAGATTCTTTAGAATCAACTTGTTTTTGAAACATTTGGGCAGACATTTCCTTTTGTTGTTAAACTTAAACTTACCTGTCATGATTTACTCTGTCTATGATGGTTAACTAAAATTTATCATTCAGATGATGGTGAGGGCAGTTTTGATGATGATTTTGACAAGATTGGCAACTCTGTAAGTGCTCTTTATCTGATTGCACATTTCTTTTCTAGTTACCATAATATTTTATTTGTGCACAAGCAAACTGGACAATCCATGTGTTTGTTAAAATTAGATAATCTAATTATATATGATGTAAAACTATTTTTGGTATTAGTGAATAGAAGTGTGATTGAGAAAAATTAGAGCTGAAGGAAAAAAATATAGAAACTAGGGGCAATTGAGAAGAGGTGTGGGAGAAATAGAGGATCAGTAGGACAGCATGTAATGGTGATTGAGGTTATGTTCAGATATTTAAGAAAGTTTGTTTGCATAATTGACCTTTGCATTGATAGAAAATTTTGGCTGCAGGCAGCTTTACTTGATAAGATGATTTTGACTAGTTATGTAATGGGAACTTTCAGGATGTTGAGGATGAGAAGCATGCAAAGAAAACAACTGCTGCAACAGTTTAGGATGGTCGATTACTTTTATTTGAGACTGAAGTAAAAATGAAGTTTGCTGTATACAGCTAACCGGGATATCAGTGGGCCGTTAAGATACAACAGTTGTGGCAGTCTTGAGTAAGCATGATGGTTGATGGATGTGGCAGTTTATAGATTTGGCGAACTGGTCAGAAAAGGTGAAGTCCTTCGTTATTGTTTATTTGTTTACCTTGTTACCCTATATAGTGGCAGATGAACTCTAGATAAAGGGTCAGTGGGGATCCCTGTTGCCTTGTACAGTTGACCTTATTTGCTGATGTTTCTAAAGTTCTTATATAGTGTTTTACTTTCAGTGAATAACAAAAGCATATTGATTAGCATGCTTGTTACCTGGTTGGCATGGTGAATAGGGGTGGGGTATAATGGAGGTGTTTAATTTGTGAACCGTTTTAGGACTTTCTAACATATTTCATATTTTCATGCTTTGTTATGCGTAAAAATGAGTTGTTTTCGGGAATTTTTGTAATGTTAGTAATCCATAACTCCTGTTTACCTCTGGTCACTTTACTTCATCTCCTGTAATCAAAACTCTTGCTATAACCAGGCTACAGCCTCCATTGCTAAGCCACTATGCATTGCTGAGAAGCATTCGAGTTCTCATAGCTTTTACAATTTTTAAGGCCAGAGTAATGAACTAGGCTTGAGTAATTTTCATAGCTGATAGATAGATAGATAGATAAATAAAAAAATGATATTTCAGAAATAGATAACTGATTCTTTCTTTTTTTTTTTTTTTTCTTTTTAATTTTTTTTCTGTTAAACTGGATGGATAGAGTAGTTATTTCAATATTTCTACAGGTTGATCATTCTTCTAGACTGGTAGCCATACCATGCCATGGTAACTTGACATAGTTACTAATGGAAGTTACTAGTGATAGTGAATATTAATGTTGAGAAATCAAAATGACAAAAATAACATTAGCTTTATCTGCATCTCGAAACTCGAGGTGCTAACCCTAGACGATCTCATATGGCTGATGCCTTTAAGGTTTGTTAGCTTTGTTTTTCACCCTTTCATTCAGTATGAATTTCGGTTTCCCATTGAGTGCATGAAGATCAGCATAATACTGGGTGATCCACTCTTTCATAATCTTGATCTCTTTCTTTCGTTGGTCCACCAACCATTTTGGATCGAATTTATTCGCACTCTGAATATCTAAGCAATGAGATCCTGGAAAATCAACGTTAGTCAGTCATGTGCTATGGAATATGGATAATTCCGAACTGAGGTAGAAGAAACATTTAAGGATGCATTGATTTTCAATTTATTTATTTGTTTTTGCTTAGGAATTATTGGTTTGTTCTTCATTTGTGAGTGTCCAACAGTCCAATCACAATCATTCCTACAGTAACATAACTATGATGGCAGTTTCTTTCTTCTTTTTTTTTTTTTTTTTTCCAATGTTATTATTTAGTTATGAGTTAGCGGTACATTGTTCCCACTATGAATGAATGAGCAGCTATCAGCAAGAAAAGATAATGCAATAATCGATAAAAATATATTGACATACCATTAACTGTGTGAACAGCAACAAGGGTGTCCGATATGTTATCCAGAACACTGAAACATATAAAAGATTCATATAAAGCTTCTTTAAAATATAGTGTTCTAAAAACTTTACCAAAAAAAGAAAAGTCGTTCTGAAACATTAAGATCAACTTAGATTTTGCATTTTCTTTGCTTACCCGCCACTACTGTAAGGATCTTTCAGCCCATTTGAGAAAATAATGTTGCTAGAAAATCTTTCAAGAACCAATTTTATATTCTGCATTAGCCACAAAAAGATTATGTTTGTCACCAATTTTATATATACATATAGAGTACATATTTAATAAGAACATGTAATTATTATTATAAGAAACGAGTATTATTTACTTGGCCTCCATAGTAAGTTGTAATCCAATGAGGGCGAGGTGAAACTCCAAATTGTTTCTTGCAATCTTTAGCATAGCTTTGAAGGTTGAATGGTTCAGGTTGGAACATTGAATCTTTTCCAATGCCAAGAGGTATTACCAATTCACTGCATGTCTGAATATTCATCCAAAGCAGTTCATATCATTTTTATATCGATTAACGTAATAACCAAGTAAAAATATAAATAATACACAAAAACAAAAATCAAACAAGTGAAACGAAAATTTGGCCAACTAATGAAAGTGATTTTTTTTTTTTAACTTAAGTTATTAAGTTATAGTTAAATTTTCACCTAGGGAAAAAGTCACCTTATAAAGATTAGTTTAACATGTGTAATATTGCACATTGTACAGGTTAAAAAACCATGATTTGAAAGAAAATATAATATTAATTGCATGTCACAAACTCTATCACATTAAATTTTTATTTTTCCTAACAACTGTTTTTTGTTTCTTAATTAACCTGTACAATATTGTGTAGATTAGAAAAACCCTATATATGATGGTCCCTTTAAGATTGATTTAGTTACTAGTTATGTATAGAAATTTTAACGCGAACCTAATTTATTTATTATTCAACCTAAATTGTTAATATGATAGACCAAACTTAACTTACCCTTAAAATTATACAGTTAATCGATTGAAAATTCGAATTGTATGGCAGCAATTCCTTACATATAATAAGACAGTATGCAAAAATTAAAATCAGCAATAATATTCTGCATGATAAATTATAAAATTGATTGCGAATATCCCATAACCAGTCACCTTAAAGAGAGTAGGATTTACTAAAAAGTAACCATTAAAACCATTAACTAACAAAAGGCAACAAACCTTTTCATTTTTCTTTTTCCATTTTTCCTACGAAATAGTTTCGTTTTTACATTTTATTTAGAAATGAGCAATACTAATATACTCTATAGTACTTTTTTTATATAATTATATGCACATTTTTTTTATATAAATCTTCTTACTTGATGAGAAATACTTTGAATACTTTTTATGTTTTCAAATGTATGAAAAATATTTAATTTTAAATTACTTATTTTGTAAAGTATAGATAGAAAATTGAAAAAGAATCATAGCATATTCTCCCTTTCTCCGTTTCAAAATATAAGTATTTCGTTACTTTTTACTTACTTTAAAAAAAAATAGTTATTGCATTAAATTTGAAAAAGTTAATCATTTTATTATAATTTTATCTCCGAATAAATATAACTCACTATCTTATAAACTAACAATACTAATAATAGATACCTTTAATAAATAAGCTAAGGATAAATTTAAAGAAATTATTAAATACACATTATGTTTTATATGTTTTGTGTAAATCCTTATAATATAAAATATAGACATTGCTCCATGTATTTATATTTTGAAACATAAAAAGTACTGTACTCTTTTTAATTACATATTGAATGAATCACAGTACAATTGAAATCAATAACAAAAAGAGTGTATCATAAAAGGTGAGATATCTCCCAAAACTAATGTCCAATACCAAATCATACCAAATTTAATTCAAAGAATGACAATATTACCAAATTATATTATCAGCAATGTATGAGCAAAAGAAAAATACTAAATGCAATTAATTACCTGCCATTTCCAATCTACATTAGTGCCATCAGAAATATCAGAAGGGCCATTAACTTTGCATGTTTTATTTCCCCTATAAGCCACAACACCAGCATATATCTTACTCAAGATATCATTTCCAAAAGAAGCTCTATCAATTCCACCACATATCTCATTAACTTGATATAGTGTAGGAAAACTGTATTGAGCTGCATAAGCATACATACTCTTCAAGTATTCCATCAACTCATAAGGTTGGTTTAACACACTGCAAAAAAATAAAAATGATTAATAAATTTTTATGCTTAACACCAAACAAACAAAAAGGAGAGGAAAAAAAATTTAAGTGTTTGTACTGGCAAGTGTTGAATCTCTTGCTAAGAAAATTAAGACCGTTTGGCAGAGAAGCTACTCTTTGGATTTCAGACCATGACTTCAGAATAGTTTGGTAGCATGTCTCACTGGCTTCCTGCACATAAATAAAATTCTATTAAAAAAAATGTGAATAGAACAAAAAGTTTTTTATTTTGGTCAAAACAGTCTTTCTTTCCAAACATTCCTCTCATAGAACATTTTTTTCCTCCATACTCTTATTTCTATTCACTTATAATTGGTTAAAAAATGGTTCTCATTTCTCAACATTTTTCACAAAAATTCATTCAAGCTATAGACATCACAATACAATACCATTTACATTTGGCCGTATTTACTATAATGTGATTCTGACGATTCTGACCGTAATGTAGCCGCAAATATAATTTGAAGCCTATTTAAATAGTGTTGTTATTCCTCGTTAAGTCACCTCCATGATAAGATTGTTCATGGTTCTAATTATCCAAGAATCAAGCTAGAATTACACCAAACCAGAAAGCGGTTTGGTTTATTAAATCGAATCGGTTTTGCTATCCCCAAACCGGTCCCATTTTGACACGAGCTGGTTTTCTATTTTTATGATAAAACCCAATTCTGCCATACCTGGAACCAATTTCCGAACCTAACATGAACCCGCTTGAGTTTATCCGAACTGATTTGAGACCAGTTTTCAAAATTGGTTCTGGTTCGACTTTTTTATCAATCAGTTTGGCTTTTAAGTGATACGATTCGGTTAGCAATTTGGAGTGATTCTTTTGATTTTTTTTTATCAACCCTACTTCATAATGCATTTGATGAAAATTGAATAGAGAAATAAAAGATTGAAAAAGCAAAATATGGTGAATTACTCGAAAATCCCTACTGACAACAGAGTAGTAACCATCATGTGGGGTAATATTGTCAAAGTAGAGGATTGGAGCTGATGAGGCCAGAGCACCAATGGCCAGGTGTGGATATTTCAGCCTGAACCATGAAGCAAGCACTGCACATAACAAAATAACATTATATAAGAAAAAACATATATAGGAATAAATGGCAGAAACTGAGGTTAAAAAATGAAACTCCATAAAGATATATAGACAATTTTGAGGAACTGACTTCCACCATATGATCCTCCAATTACAATGACTGGTGAATTTTGGGCATGTAGTGACTTCTTGATATGTATGAGGATTTCTGCATAATCAGCTAGGGCTTGAGCAGAGTTGAAATATCCAATAGTTCTTGCATTCTTCAATGCTTCTTCCCTTGATCCAAATGGTACTGATTTCCCATAGTACCGGTGCTGATAATAAAACTAAGAATCACAATCTGTCTAACTCAAACCTTTGAATTGAATCTTCAAAACATATACTACTAAAAAAAAGAAGTAAACATTTACTTAATTTAGGGTAAAAGTTACTCTTATCACCACTATTTGTACCATAGTGGTACCAATAGTAGTGGTAAGGGAATCGATATTGCTTAATTTAGTTATTTAAACTATCCGTGTCGCTAAATTTTTTTTGTCTTTAATAAAAATTTATTTTAATCTTTGACTTTTAAAAACTAAGAACTAAAATAAAATTTTTATAAGTCAATAATTAAAATTATCAACTTATAATTTTTAGTTTTTCCTGTTTCAGTTTATTCCTTAATTTTATAAAAAAATATTTTAGTCCTTGGTTTTTTATAAATTCTATTCATATTAGTCGTTTTTACTATTGCGATTAATGTAAATTTTGTTTTTAATTACTCTAATTAAGACAACATAAAAATTTCTATAAAATTAATGACTAAAATGACATGACATAGAATGAGATTTATAAAAAAATAGTGATAGGTATACATTCATGTAGTAGTGTATCACTCATTTACACATGGTTTTATAGTTAAATGAAAAGAAATATGGTTAAATGGAAAGAAATATATGATTAAATTAATACATAAATTGGTTAATGGTTACGTAGTAATTTAATCACATTTTTCTTTATTTTTATCCACACATAAAATGTGATGAAATTACTATGTAACAATTAACCAATTTATATATTAATTTAATCACGTATTTTTTCGTATTTAACCACAAAACTGAGTGTAAATGAGTGATAACTAAAGTAGGTGTACATAAACAATTTTCCTAAAATAAATGATTGACCATAGAACCTAAAGGAACAAAATGAGATTTACCCTTTGAAAAGAAGAAGCAATATAATTAAGAAGATTACCTCTATGTATACCAATAGAGCATGAAAGGAAGGAGCATTATCAGCCAAAAATCCAATGTAGAATGGGGAATTGTCAATTGGTTCTTCTGGACCTAAGTATGCAAATATTGGGGCATTAGAATTTGCACCACCCCAATACTTGAAATTCACCAGATACCTCTGTTCAAATGTTTTGTAGCTTTCTCCCCTGTAGTTAAAATGATCCAAAATCTGTTTGTAATAAAAAGTTTTCACTTCCCCTGCATTCTCATTAACAGAATATTCAGGGTATTTTAAGCTTGTCATTCCCCATTCACCAATTGGACTCAACCTTGGAATCATCAAAGAGTGTGTTGAACTCAGATTTTTGGTTGAGAATATCAGAAAAATCAAAGGTAGCCATTTCAACCATGACAAGAACAAATGGTGCTTCATTGCAACAAAGAAGAAAAGTTGTGAGTTTTTGAAGTTTGTTTATTGGTACTTCAGATATATAAATAATAATGTTGTTATATAGATCATGTGTTCCTCATGAGTATGTGTGTTCAATCTCATTTTCAATCACAAGTTACGCGTATGTGGATAGAATTAGAAACGAGATTAGTGAGGAAATACTTCATTGTTGTTGCTGTATAAAGTACTTTAACTCCTTAATTAAGTTGTAAATTTAAAATATTAAAATGTTAACTTTCAGTTAGCAGTTAGCACAGTACTATTTGATTGGTTGTATTTCTTTTTTTTTTTTTTTTATGTTACAAGATTGGTTGTGACTTGTGAATGAATAATTTTGTGTATTTTTTGTTTTGAAGCTTTCATGGTTAACCATTTAATGTGTACTGTTGGTGGAGTATCATTTTTTTCCTATTTATGAACAAAAATTCTTTTACAAGTTAATTTCCATCTACTCTTTATTTCCTAGCAATAATAAAATAATTAAGATAGGATAGATGCCAAAGCTGTATCATGTTAAATTTATTGTTTTTCTAAGTAGTCATGTTTAATTTAAGAAAATGAGATATTATCTATAATACTCCAAATAACTAAGCAATATTATCTCTTATGAAAGATACCTATAATCTTGTACCGGAAAATTGCGCCAAAAGTTAAAGTTCATAAGAAAAAAATTAAAATTTGTTGCAAAATCAAATTATGTATTACAATGAACATATATGTTAACATGGTATAAATTTGATTTCATTTAAGCAATAAAATCTCTAGACCAAAAAAAAGTGATAAGGTCTCAATTTAAGCTTTATGCAAATAGAAATAAAGTGTAAGCATATAAGCATTAATTTGATCAGTGATGATTAATGAAATTTGATATATTTATTCTTGCTTATGCATATAAGCATTACCCCATGAAAGAAAATCCTACTACCATAATCGTGTAGCAAAACATACTAGCATTAGAAACATTTAATTTCTCTTATTCTGCTTAGAATCATGTATGATCCTTTAAATAATTTCATCATGGAAAAGCCTATTAATTATTTTACCTGTATCATTATCATTATACCATTATAAAAGGTAACAACAGAAAGATATTTTGTGAATGAATGTTTGTTATATTATCTGAATTCAATGATGTAATTTATATACAAGAAAATCCTATGAAAAGAATAAGGAAAATAGAAAATAGTACAATAGAAATGAGTCACTATGTACAGTTTATTGTATTCTAGAACAATCCTATTTGTACAGCTATCAGGATATTTCTGAAATGGTACATTCTTGGATGGGCCTGTTGTCTCCATTTGGGCTTTGTTATCTTTTTCTCTGTTAGCCTCCTACAAGTTGAAGGTAGAAAAATATTTGCTAGCTCCAACTTGGATAGATTTATTTGAAATAGCCTTGGTGGCAAAGCTTTGGTGAACATATCTGCCAATTGCCCAGAGGAAGAAACAGGCAATAAGCGCATCAACCCTCTTTGCATTTTTTCGCAAACAATGTGACAATCTATTTCAGGGTGTTTTGTGCGTTCATGAAAAACCGGGTTTGCTACTATGTATAACGCACTTTGACTGTCACAGTATAGAGTAGCACGTTTAGGACAGAATATGTGAAGATCTTGTAGCAAGTAACTTAACCATTGTAATTCGCAAGTAGCAAATGCCAATGCTCTGTATTCTGCCTCAGCAGAGGATCTGGAAACTGTAGTCTGCTTCTTTGATTTCCAGGATATTAATGAGTCGCCTAAGAAGAAACAGTAACCAGTGATTGATCTCCTGGTATCAATGCAAATGGCCCAATTAGCATCACTAAAACCTGAAATGTGAAGGGGAGATTTTCTCTTGAACAAAAGGCCTTTTCCTGGACTACTCTTCAAATATCTAAGAACTCTCATAGCTGCATTGTAGTGTGTCTGGGTTGGTTTACTCATATATTGGCTTAGCTGTTGAGTAGCAAATGTTATATCTAGACGGGTGCTAGTTAAGTATATTAAGCGACCGACTAGACGCCTATATACTAGAGGATCAGCAAGGAGGGTAGCAGAATCCTGGTGTAATCGCAGGGAACTGTCCATTGGTGTTGATATTGGTTTAAAGCCAAGCATTCCAGAGTCTGTAAGAAGATCTAAACAGTACTTTCGTGGGCACAGAAATATCCCCTTTGTTGAGTGGGCGACTTCTATGCCTAGAAAGTATTTTAAGAGACCCAAATCTTTAATGTGAAAATGCAATTTCAGAGTTCTTTTAATGCTAGTTATTTTATCAAGAGAATTTCCAGTAAGCACTATATCATCAACATATACAATAAGTGCAGTAAATCCGTATTGTGAGCATTTGATGAACAGACTGTGATCAGAGTGTGCTTGCTTATAGCCACAGGATATGAGTAAAAGAGAGAGTTTTTCATACCACTTCCTGCTGGCTTGCTTTAGACCATAGAGAGATTTGCGCAACTTACAACACTGGTTGGATTTGAAAGCAGCAACCCCCAGGGGTATTGTCATGAAGACATCTTCAGAGAGATCTCCATGTAGGAATGCATTGCTGACATCTAGCTGAAACAAATGCCAGTGATGGACAGAGGCAAGAGCAAGAACAAGGCATATAGTGGCCATTTTGACAACGGGAGAGAAGGTCTCGAAGTAGTCGATTCCTTCTATCTGAGTGAATCTTTTAGCAACTAAACGAGCTTTGTAGCGTTCTACTGTCCCATCTGGGTATCGTTTGATTTTATATACCCATTTGCATCCAATGGGTCATACATGAGGAGGAGTGTCAACAATGTCCCAAGTTCCGTTCTGAACCAAGCATCAATTTCAGATTTCATAGCCTCCCTCCAACAAGGATGTTGAAGAGCTTCATGGTAACTTTTGGGTTTAGAGACAGAGGATAGAGCCAGAATGTATTGTTTATAATGGTAAGAAACATAATCATAGCCTAGAGTAGACTGAATCGGATGAACGCTCCTGCTGGATGATTGGACT
Organism: Cyamopsis tetragonoloba; assembly: GCA_037177725.1. Taxonomy (NCBI): domain Eukaryota; kingdom Viridiplantae; phylum Streptophyta; class Magnoliopsida; order Fabales; family Fabaceae; genus Cyamopsis; species Cyamopsis tetragonoloba. The sequence continues at coordinate 7,589,652 of CM074120.1, read as the reverse complement.
GAGGGGAGATGATAGTCATAATCTGCGAGGTGTTTTGGGGGAGGATGGGGACGGGTTGAACGACGAGGAGGAGGATGCGAAGGGGAGGGTGGAACAAAGGATGGTGGCGGAAAGGTGATGGGAGAGTGGCTGGAACTTGGGTTTGGTGAAGGTGGGGTTGGAGGCGTGAGGGTTAGGGTTGGGGAAGAGAAGGTTTCGGGTAAAGAGGTGGGTAGGAGGTTTGGGTGGGTTGTAAAAAACAGGGGGTGTGGAAGGTAAAAAGGTTGGCCGAGGGAGAGGGAAAGTGGATGATGAATTGGGCTGGGAAGAGCTGGTAGGAGATGGGCTAAGGGATTGAGGTGGGGATGTTTTTGGAGCAAAAGGAAAAATGTGTTCATAAAAAATAACATTTCTTGATAAAAAAATAGAATTGGTACAACAGAAATGAGTCACTATGTACAACTCATTGTATTTCTAGAGCAATCCTATTTGTACAGCTATCAGGATATTTCTGAAATGGTACATTTCTTGGATGGGCTTGTTGTCTCCATTTGGGCTTTGTTATCTTGCTTCTCTATTACATTATGTAGACACTATCCTATAACTGATGATAGTTAAAACTTATTCTTTTGAATATCACATTTTTCACTTTCTTTCCTTCTCATATGCAGATTGCAGACAGTCCTATACACGTTTTTTCTACTAATGGAATGGGCCAACGTTTTTTGTTTCTTTCTCTGGAAATTAAATTTTAGAATGCAATGTATAATCACTCTTTTAAGGAAAAATTCCACTATTGATGTGAAAAAATAATTCCAAATTTAAATTTGTGTAGGTGAAATAAAAGTGTGATATGGTCATCAAAAGAAAAACGGGTGGTGCAATTAGGAACTACTTACCCAAATTAAATTAAAATAAGGTGAAAGAAAACCTTTTCATCGGCACAACTGCAATTCAAATTACAATGTATGAGGCTAGGATTGACACCATTTTAAGTTGGGTTTGGTGTCATCTTAATATTTATTTTTTGACAAAATTGTCTTTTCTAAACACAATTGTTCGAATTTTAATTTAATGACAATATCATTTTCACCATCTCAATTCCGGATGTTCTTATCTAGAATTTTCAAAATCTTGTCTTTAAGAAACTAAATGTCACACACTATCCAAATTTTGGATCCTAGTCTTCGAAATTTTTTTCGATGCTACCATCTGAAATTAAGAGGATAACTATGTTCTTTTCATGCCATTAAAATGGTAATAAACCTATATTAGGTGATGTCAATCCCAACATCTTCTGATGTATTGGGCTGCACCCCATTCTCTCTAGGAAGATGGGATTAGCACCATCTCTATTAGGAGTGATATCATTCTTTTTATATGTAAGAATCATAAATTTATATACTAAAAAGGATGGTGTCACTCTCAATAGGGATAGTGTTAATCCCATCCACCTTCTCTCTAATGAGCTTATTAACCTAATGAGGCTTAATGGTAAAAATATTAAACTGTTTGGGAGGATATTTTTGGTAAGATGTTTGAAAGGATTTAATTTTATATTTTTGTTTGGGTATCCTCTCGCTCTATTACCAAAATGATGAAAGACTAATCTCTTGAGTGTAAACAGTTTTGTCCTTCAACAGGTGTTTCTTCCGTCTCCAAAATTTTGCACTGTAATTATCTTTATGTTGTGATGTATCTCTATCACTATGCGAACACCTTTATTAGTATTTATCTATTATTTCTTTCATGTTTTATTGGTTGATCATTATTTTTTAACTTGATAAAATAAAAATGAGATGAAAAAAAAAATCAATATATCTTTATTTTATGAAATGAGCACTTATTTTATAAAGAAACACTTTTTTGAAAAATTTAAAGATATTTATTTCAGCTTATAAAAATAATTAAAAATGAAAAATAATCTTACTTTAATTTACTTCTTAAAATAATGAATTACAATAAAAGGTTAGAATGTATTTTTGGCCCTCTATCCTTAAGAGTTGATTCAATTTAGTCTTCAAATTTTTTTTAATCATTTTAATTCTCTATCTGTTACAGTTGATTTACGTTAGTTCTTAGTGTTAATAGTCTATTAAAAACTAATGAATTTTAAAATTATACTTACCCATTATAGAGCAGGTAACTGTAATGAATTTTAAATCTCAGGAAGCTAAATATAATGTCTTGATAGAGTAAGTGTAATAGAATTTCAAACCTTAGGAGAGGTTTGTATAATTTCAAAAATTAAGAGGGGTAAATGTAATAAGTTCATACTCCAAGAAAGATTGATGTAATTATCTCTTTAAATTTAAAACTAAGTGATTCTTGAATGTGAAAAAGGAAATTACCTTTTTAGCAGAAAGATAAAAAAAATTATTAAAAAAACAATAAAATTTTTTTATAAATACAAAATATAATTATATAACATACGTTAAACACGGTCGAAATAAAATAATTACGAAAGATTATATACTTCAATAGTTATAGGTCAAATGAAAATGATCAAACAGGGTGTTGAACTTGGACAGTTCCTCCCTAAAATAAATAATTAATCTCTTAAAATTGAGAGAAAATAACCATAAATAATCAATATTTTAAAATTATTAAAAAAATGTTTTTCACAATTTTATATAACTAAAAAAAATTAGAATTAAAAGATAAAAAAAAACCTATAAATAAATGGATTGAGTAAAAACATTAATTTAGTTCATAGATTTTTTAAAAAAACAATTAATTTAGTCTCTAACTATAATTTTAAAGAATAAAATCATATAAAATACTATTTAGAAAAAATCAATTTAATCCTTAGTTATAATTATAATTTTAGGAACTAAAATAAATAATTTTTTCAATAAATTTCATGTACTAAATTAACTGAGAGTTGATAATATAATTTAAGGCACTAAAAATTTAATTTAGGTAAATTATAAAAAGATATTATTTACTTAATTTCAAGCACAAAATTGACTGAGAACTACAAAAGACGAGTTTGAACTCAAGTTTCTTATGGCATTCCGCACACTCCTTCATCTCCCTCGCTCCTACACCACTCGCATACTTACCAGGTCATGCAGCTCCGCAGAGTGCCGGCGACTGGGCCACCTTACGGCGCCGCCGCAAGCTCCACCGCTACCGAAGAAGATACCATTTACGGTGTTGGTTCATGGAAAGAAGTGGCAGGACCCGTATCACTGGATGTCGAACACTGACGACCCGCAACTGTTGGAACATCTAAACCGCGAAAACAGTTACGCCGATGCTTTCATGGCTGACACCCTCCAACTCCAATACGCCTTGGCCTCTGAGATGAAATCCCGCATACCCGCCTCCATTTCCACTCCCCCTGAGCGTTGGGGACCCTGGTTTTTCCTCTTCCCTTTCCCTTTTCCACTTTTCTGAGATGAAATCCACTCACACACATATATATCTTGACTAATACTAACTGTCATAGACTCTATTATACTGAATGGTCAAATCATATTTAAATAAGATATTCCCTGAATATAATACTATCTTCCCGATTGTAAGATGCAGATTAACTTCTTTCACGATTTCATTGAGTGTATTCCCATATTCCCGTATATGTGGCTTGAGGTGCAATTGAGCTAAGTTGGCTTTCCATAAATTACTTGTTTGACTTACCATGGGCTGAAAATGGATAATGTAGATGGTAGAACTTTCTAAGATTGGAGCTATAGAAGTTTTGGGGAAGTGAGAAATCAACTGTTGCAATGTAGCGCTTGTTTACAGTATGGCTCTTTCTGAGTTTAATAGATTGCATTTTTTTCGTCCTCTCTTGGTCAGGCTGTATTATCAGTACATTCCAGAGGGGAAGGAGTATCCTGTACTGTGTAGGAGGCTGGAAACAAAGAGAACTGGTTGGCTGAAGGATTTTTTTCATTGCTATGGAATTGCAAGATCACGAACGGAGGATGTTTTGCTTGACTGGAATGAACTTGCAGAGAAATATGGCAAGTTCCTTCTAGGTTCTCCAATTATCATTTTATTTTTAATTATTTTATGTATTTCTGTTCCTTTTCTGATTTTGGTAAGTAGACTCTGAACTTGAGATTCTTCACTCGTTAATGAGAGCTGATATTAGAAGATGTAAGTAACAGAAATATAACACCTTTTCTCTGTTGTTTTTTAATGGAATTAGTCACTACCTGTTTACTGCATCTACTACTGTTGTTGAAAAGAAACATAGTTATTAAAAACAGAATGAGAGTGTGACATATGTAATTACTAATCTTGTTTATCTTAAAATTTAAAGGTCCACAGTTTGAACCTTTGGCCAGCCTTCCTGGGATTGCTTATACTCAAACAGTTTAAATGTTAAATTCGGCCTGAACTTTTCTTGTTGTTCAAAAAATAAAATCTCCTATTGGTAATTGCTGACAATGTTGTCAATATTGCTGCAGGGTATGTCCACGTTGGAATATGTAAAGTTTCACCTGATCATAACTATCTTGCATATACACTTGATGTCTCTGGTGATGAACGTTTCATGCTCCAGGTAAAAGACCTCAGAAATGGATTCGTAGATCCAAAGTTGAAAGTCGATGATGTTGTTAGCTTGGCATGGGCTCAAGATGCAAGTTCTTTGTTTTATACTGTGTCAGATGAAAACCAGCGACCTTACAGGCAAAATCTTATAATGGAACTTTTCTTTATGTTGGACTTTGGGGTTGGGGAAGGGAATGGATTTTAGGTTAAGATAGTATCCTAACTTTCACATGATATTATTGCAGGGTTTTCTGCAAAAAAGTTGGATATTATCATGTGGATGATCTCCCAGTGTTTACTGAAAGTGACTCCAGTTTTTGTGTCGACATAACAAGCACAAAGGATGGCAAGTTCATAACAGTGAATTCAAACTCAAGGACTTCATCTGAGGAAGGAACTTACATGTCCTCTTTTATGAATTTATAACAGGATCATTATTTTCTAGCGTTATGCTGATCTTGATGCGTATTACAGGTTTATGTTATAGATTCAGCCAACCCTATGGATGGTTTACAAAGGATATGTAAACGTACTTCTGGTGTGCAGTACTTTGTAGAGCATCACTATGGTTTATTTTATATCCTTACCAACGCTCCTATTTCTGATGGCCAATGGTCTGGCGAAGATTATTACCTGGTTAGATGCCATGTTGAAGATATAGAGTCAGCTAAATTGAAGGTTATGTTTGATCAGCTTTGTATATATTGCTTTTGAGTTGTCTATTATCTTCGTTTGTGTGTGTGAACGTTATTGCATCTCTAACTCCTTATTGGTTGGTTTATGTTTTCCTTCAGAATATCATCCTTCCTGATAAAGATACAAGCATATCTGATATGGACATTTTTAATGGACATCTGGTTCTTTTCCTCAACAAGAAAGGTCTTCCTCTGTTATGCTCCTTGAACTTTCCTATTCAAATTGATTTCAAGGTATATGTATTCTTAAGTTTGTCTACGCAGCATGTAAACTATTTGATTATGGTAAATATGAATATATGATGTGCGAACTACTGAAAAGGAAAAGATACTCCAGTATGATTACACTGAGTTTGTCACTGGTTTTCCATTTGTAATTCCTTTTCACACACACACACACAACTTCCAGGGTGTATGATGCCCACCAGTAAATCTAATATGGTAATTTGATGAAGATATACATATGGATAGCTATGTTAAAAAGAGTATCATCAAAACAGCCATTTATGTGAATATAAATGTTCAAATCCAAAGTGGTTGATGAACTTGGTTGACTAGGATCTGTTTGTAGAGATAGTGAACTATTTTACACATTTGCTATTTATGTATCAGTGGTTATTTACTTATTTTCAACATACTGCTTCATTAAGATGAAATATAAATAATGTTATGCCAGTATAAAACTTTCATGCGTATCTATGTTTGGTCTTATCTTGGCTTGCTTTGCAGCAGCAGGCATACGTTCAAGACCTGAAACCGTGGTACTTTCCCCTCCCATCAAATGCTTGCAGTGTAAATGCTGGTTCAAATCATGACTTCATGAATACAGTTTATCGTGCTGTCCTTTCATCTCCTGTGGTATGACTGCTAAAAAATTATGAATGTAATACACAATTGTTGACAATCTGTTTAATTCATCTGATCATTAAATGTAGACGTGCATGTAGAATTCTAGAATTAATAGTTTTTATCAATATATTGGTTCTCAGGAGGGAGTTGCCGAATACATTTGTCTGGGAATATATAAACATTTTTTTAAAATTTGTTGGTACCTATATTTGGATGCTGTACCGTAATGTGCAATTAAGTGTCCCAAGTGCCCAACCAGGTCACGGATAAGGCCCAAACAAAGATAGGGCTTCTAGAATAAGAGTAACTGCAGTCCAAGTAATTATGAGAAGTCAAATAAATTAGGCATTAGATAAACATTGTTGGAGAAGGGCTATATAAATTCTGTTATTCTGTATAAGAGAGCTTGCACATGTACTACATTTTTGTTGCTATAACTGTGAGACTAACTTCTTTCCCTTTGCGGGGCGTTTGGGTGATGGACAGATGCCAGATGTAATTGTTGACTATGATATGTCTAGATGTACATATTCAATTGTGCATCAAGAAGAAGTGAACTGTGATTCTGTTGGTCAGTCACACATCCCAAATTTTGAGTTAAATAACAATGAAATTCAAGAGGCACATAGTGATAAGAAAGAGTGTGCCACAAATTTTAATTCACAGAGATGGAAGGACTTCTCTGAGCTATACTGTTGTCTGAGACAGGAAGTTGTTTCGCATGATAGTGTGAAGGTTCCACTGACCATTGTGTACTCTAAAAAATCCTGGCGGAAGGGTCAATCTCCAGGACTTTTAGTAGGCTATGGAGCATATGGAGAAGATCTGGATAAGAGCTGGTGTTCAGATCGCCTGAGTTTACTGGACCGTGGCTGGGTAGTGGCATTTGCTGATGTAAGGTAGGTTGCTTTACACAGATTACAGCTGTTAGTTTTCCTTAGGATCATTTATATAGACACAGGATTGTTCTCATGATACACATACAACTTGAGATAAACAAAGTTGAATGTTTTGCTTATTGGGTTATCATATGACTTTGTTGACTATGATAAATGGAGAGATATTTGTATGATGATATCTCTAACTTATTTTTGTTTTTGTGGTAAACTGTGTTACATTAGAGGAGGTGGTGGTGGAGGCTGTTCGTGGCATAAATCTGGGAGTGGGTTAAACAAACACAATTCGATATTTGACTTCGTATCTTGTGGCAACTACCTGGTTAATGATGGTTATGTTCAGAGTGATCAGCTTGGTGCAATTGGATGGAGTGCAGGCAGTCTTCTCGTTGGTGCAGCTGTAAATATGCATCCGCAACTCTTTTGTGCTGCCATACTAAAGGTAAATTTTATATAATTGTGAATGTTACCTTAACGTGAAGGATAGTTTCAGGGAGATGGTGAATCGTGAAAAAAAAAATTTTGGACATTCCAAAATTAAGCTCTTGAATTAGTATATAACTCCTCTGTTGTTTGGCTGACACAAATTTGTCGCAATGTTTGTCAAAATTCTAAAAATTGCAATTGTCACTTTTAAATCTTTAACAGAAAGGAATATCATATTAGATTCTTATTATCTACAAGGTTAGTAGAAAGCTAAAACTTTGGAATTTAGACAAAAAGTAAATTTCAAATTCAAATAATCAGGTTTATGTAATGAATAACCTACTTTGTAAAATAATCATTGGGCTATTGGAGGACTAAAATTAGCTTCTGATACCCTGAATACATATATCACTGAGTGAACCTGGAAATCTATTGTATAGCTCTCCGAATCTCTGCCTGCACTGTCTGTGTCACTCTCACCATTTGGAACATTTTATTTTAATGTTCATATAGTAAAACATATAGTAACACATTTCTTGATCAGGTACCATTTCTTGATGTATGCAACACATTGTTGGATCCCAGTCTGCCTCTCACTATTTTGGATTATGAAGAGTTTGGAAATCCTCAAATACAGCCGGATTTCAATTCTATTTTTAGTTATTCTCCTTATGACAACATTCCTCAAGGCAATTGCTTTCCTGCAGTTTTGGTTACAGCAGCAGTTAATGATTCAAGGCAATCTCATTCTTGCCTTTCATTTATTAATATATATTGATATATTGATATGCATTCTTTAATTCCTAGTTATGCATTTCGCAACTGTTAAGGTTGATGTTAGCATTTGACATTCATTCTCAGGGTTGGAGTTTGGGAAGGTGCTAAGTGGGTTGCTAAAGTGCGAGATAGTACCTGTCCTCAATGTTCTCGTGCTGTCATCATGAAAACAAGTATGGTAGGAGGGCATTTCGGCGAAGGTGGTCGCTACGCTCAATGTGAGGAAACCGCTTATGAGTATGCTTTCCTCATGAAAGCTTTTGGAATCTCAAATGAATGAATAAATTTTGTCAAGCCAGATGTTGGGAGGTTATTTTATTTCAGTGGAAGACTTAAAAAGATGAGTTATTTCTATTCCAGTGACAGTCAATACCTAGGCTTCAGAGATGCAGATAAGTTTGAGCACCTGTATTTATTTAATTATTTTGTAGGTAAAATCACTAAGCTCTTCAGTATCATTCTTTCAAAATTAAGCTCTTGAATTAGTATATAACTCTTCTATTGTTTAAAAAAAAAGATTTCTGGGCTGCGTCTAAGGAGGAGAATGACAACGGTGTATGGTGCGCCATTTTAGAAAACGGAATCATGTATTAGTGCAGTATAGCACCATTCTTATGATCTCTTGTTAATTGATTTCCCTCTCACAAATATGTAAAACAGAATTTAATAAAGATCATCATGCAAGTATAATTGAGAAGATAAATGGATATCCTTCCAACTTTTGAAAGAATAGAAAAATATAAATAGGAACATTTCTTGGTGTTTGAATTAAGTGCAAAAAATAGATCATTTCAACCATCAATTATATTTATAATTGATTATCTTTAAAATCTATTAATTTTTGTTTTGAGCATATTTGTTAAAAGTGATTTCCAAAATAATATTTTTGATTCGATGGTTTAAAGAAGTTACTTTTTAGTGTAATGTTTGATATTTTGGAAAAACCAGATTATAATAAGAGAATAGCTTTTATCAAAAATGCTTATGCTTAAAAACCTTTTTCCCATTGTTATGAAATCAATCAAAAAATTTTATCAAAATTGCCAAACACTATACGTGAAAAACGTTTCATCAAACAAATGAATCTATTCTAAACACACTTAAAGAAAAGATAAAAAGGAAGAAAGCGAGTATTTATAATATAATTGCCAACCCAAAAGCTCAATAACACTGAACAATTATAATATGAATAATATGTATCCTACAGGCAAAATAGATGACATGCCCACTACAATATCTCCACAAAATAATTAAGAGTTCAAGGTTTTTTATAGTAGCATTGAAATAACCCTCATGAGTGAAATAAAACTCAACAAATGGTGAAGGATGTACAGTAACCACAAGGGATATCCAGGAAGAAGTGAGAAATGAAGTAGAGACTCATATTCATAACTTCAAATGAGAGCCACATTCATTAATATGAAGTTTTCATTCTTTTATGAGCTTGATCAGAGTCTTCCCCACTGCCTGCATCTCTAAAATGTGCAGTTGTTTGATTGCTCGAACGGGTGTTATCATGATTCTGCAGAAAACAAAAAAATAAAAGGAAAAGAAAAAATAAAAGGGATGAAGAAGTAGCCTGAAAGGAACATGCAATTTTTCTGATGAAACATAATTCAACACAAACAATTGTTGAAGTTTTGCACATTACGGATTTGGACTAATTCAAACTTTTACCAGATTCAACACTGGAAAGCACACCATCAAAATCAAGTTCCACAGGCACTACTTGAAGACTTCATCCAGGCTTAAGTAATTATTTAAATCAAATAATTATCCCCTTGATAGTAGTTTAATAAGAATGCTATTGAGATATCCATTGAAGGTACATTTCGAATTCAGCTAGATGCAAAACTCCCCGGAGTAAAACTATTGACACCACAAGCTCTGTTGCATTCACCACAGACAAAGTTCGCCTGGTAACTAATTCCCGTTTAAAAACAGTAATAGTTACGGTTTGAAAATTGAACTCTGAGAAACTAGTTACTGGGCAAAACAAAAGTGCGGTTTTTCCAACAGAGTGTGTGGTGCCAAAAGTGGCACCAGATCTAATGCTTCTATGATATATTTTCAGCACAGCAAAATGAGATGGCAACCTAGATTTTATAAATTTGATAACCTTAATACATAGGATTACAAGCAGAACATAAAGTTTACTCAAGAGAAAGATGATGGAAGATTAAAATTCAGAAGCAAGTCTGACCGCTATGTTAAGGCAAAGTAGGGGACACAGTAATTCTGCCTATGTCATTCTAGAAACAACCTAAACAGCTATAGAAAACTAATTTTTGAAGTCTTGAAACCTTATCTAGTGAAAGTCCTAAAACTAACTCAAATTGTGATATTAAGTTATTAACATCATAAGTTCAATTATGCTTATTGCTTGACTTTTACAAAAATCAGACTTCAATCAATTTTGAATTTTCTTAAAATAATCCCTTAAATCTAAAATGATATTATTGTTAACATAATAATGTTTTCCAAATTTCTTATAAAAAATTCAAAGACAAATTATGATATTATTTTTTACAAAATTATGTATACACTAATATCAAACTCTTCTTCTCAGACATCTTGCTCTACAAAGGCACAAAGTATTAATGAAGATTTATTATGGCATTATATACCTCGGGAGAAGAGGTCCCACAAGTTGGTCCTTTGTTTGCTCGTTTCCCAAGATTAATCTGAACTGAGATGCTAGCCTGTGAAAGATCTAAACCAGTACTTTGTAGCGCTTGAGTTAGATTATTCAACAACCTGTTATTCAAATGATTTTATATTTTTCATCAATTCTGAGTTGCTGACAAAGAGACTTAAACAGAAGTTACAGCATTATTCTACTTGACATTAGCATAGAGATATCCATTATTCTATCTAAGCCAATTTGAAGAACGAAGAACCAAACAAAAGCAATCTTTATCACACTACCACACCAAATTAGCAATCTCTTATTCCCTTTAACTAAGATAACATAAGAAAAGAAAGCCCTCTGCTTCTGCAATAGTCAAGTATAATAACCTTGTTGAGTTCTTTATGAACATGTAATAATGAAAAACATTAAACTAAACTCCAATGATGACTAGCTAATAAAAAATAGATAGTTCAAAAGGAATCAACGCATGATTGGATAATTATACGTGAGGGCAAGACTTGGCACAACATTAAGGTTATTGCCGTATGACTTGAAGGCCACGGGTTTAAATCCTGGAAACAACCTCTTCACTTGCATGGTTAAGGTTGCATTCGCCTACCCTCCTCACAGATAAAAATAAATAAAAATTAAGCAACCACCTACCCTTGGGAGTATACACTTGAGATGCTAATTGTCCCTCCTTCAACTGTCAGCCCGTCCTGCTGGTTCTGTGGTTCGCTAGATGTTGGGCAGTCCGTTGATTGTGCATCAGAAACAGTTCCCTGGAGATTATGGGCAAGTAGACCATCACTTCTGACAGAAGCAGACATGTTCGCATGGATAGCCATGGGCAGAGGTATTCCCTTGCTAGCTAAATCAGGATGCCTCTCTGCTGTCTTGCTAACAACATCCCTGCTCTGATCAGGATCGATCATATTCTGGGCCCCACTAAGCATAGTTGGAGAGATACCAACGTCGTCAAACTTTCCAGTAAAGGGTGATACCAGACCCGAACCATTCTTTACAGCAGGAGGTTGCCCAACAATGCTTTGCACACGCCAATGGCTATTTCTCTGTACAATTACGGCAAGTAAGCAAGCTATATAAATTAGAAAAATCAACCAACAAATTAGCTTCACCATCTTACACAATATCTTATACTAGTATTATCAGTTATGTACTAAGTTGATAAGTTCAACCAAAAGCAACAGTCTTAAGACAAAATCAAAGGCAAAAAATAAAGTCCATAAAACAAAAAGTAACAAGTCAAATTATTTAATTGAGAGTCTGTGACAACTGCAATTTAGAAAGATATAATGAACAAGCAATTAAAAGTAAGGGTTTTTCTAACCTGTGCAATATTGCACAGGATAAGAAACTAAAGTTATAAAGTTTTTATGGGAAAAATCAAAACTTTAATGAGATTATGTGTAACATACATTAAATGTTGTGTTATCTTTCTTTCTTTAGTTTCTTAACCTTTGCAATATTGCAAAGGTTAGAAAAATCCTAAAAGTAAATACCATCTTATTTCTATTTCACTTCATACTCCCTATTCAGTTAATTTTCACCACTAACTTTCACTATTTCATCTAGGTGCCCACAATTCACATGTCTTCCCACACAATGAGTTAGCCAAACTCATCATCACTGCATGCTATTGCTAAGCAATTTTTTTTTCTCTCTCTATCTTTTTTTTTTTTTGACAGCAAGTATTATACAATGAGGGATTTGCATACAGTCAAAAGCACAAGATCCTAAAACATGGATTTTATAATTTACCCATGGCATCAACTTCGAGGGCTCTTGACTCCAACCTTGATATGAGCCTTCATACTTCTGTACCTTCTCCTGTAAGTACTGAACATACTCAATCACCTGCAAAGAAACAAGATAAATCAGCAGGTTCTTTAGATATATTTTCAACCAAATTGAACACAAAATGGATAATTATTTTGGACATTACAAATGTACCTCTAATAAAAATGATGCTGTGTCCCTCTTTTGGTCACTATGAGGTATGAGATCCCTCAATATCTGAAATCTGAAGGAAAGGGTCGTCAATCATTCGGAGCATTGACAAATAATAAAAACCTCAACTGGAAGTGCTAAAATTTGAAGCTCTCCAAATCATTAAAAAAATTTAAAATAGGACCTCAAAATTCCATTATAATTTTTCATATCATACAACAAATAAGAATTCAGACTTTGATATCGAAAGGTTTCAATCTGAAACTCTGTTTTTCATGCTTTTAACACTCTCACAACACTATTTAGGTATCCTTTCACAATCATCAACTTTATATTATCCCAAATATGAAGTAATGCCTAAACAAAGCCCCAAAAAGCTCACAACAAATTCTGAAGCATCATGAGCTTCAACAAAAAATAAATTGAGGAAATGACTTGAAAAGATTCAAATCAGTTCAAATTTGTTCAGAAACCTATCAACTTTTGCAGTTATTATCCACCAAATAGAAATAATTATGCTCAAGATGATCATCAGTTAAAATTCAATTTTAAACCATTCAGGGCCAAATATAAGCTACTACTTTATTTCTTGGTTTATTTTCAAACAACCTGCACTATAATCCACTCCAGCACTATTCTTATCAATATGAGTTGCACATACCTCTCATTTATCTTGCTCCTTCTTCGCTGCTCAGTTACAGAATGTTTTGATCTTATTGCACTAGCCTTATCAATAGCTTTTGCATCTGCTTTAACAACCAGCACTCTAACATGAGAACTCCAAATTCGCTCAAAGTTGATCTTAAAAACGCTTCATACAACCCCAATTGATTAAATTCACCGAATTTAACATATTTTTCAAAAAAGATAGAAAAATGTGACGCATATAACAGCAGATTTCAATACAACCCAATCATCAAAATAAATTAAACCAAGAAGCATTCGCATAACATCGTACAATAAATAGAAATACCCTATAATTGGATCTAACAATAACGTAAGAACAGGGTATAAACATGTTTTTTTCAGGGTACCTTTGTTGGTGTTAGGGGCAGAAGAAGGGCCTTGTTTTTTGGAAGAACCGAAGTCTTCCTCCTCGTACTCGTCCTCTTCCTGATTCCCTTTCCCTGCTCTCATAGTTCTAGGCAAAGGGTATCACTCACCAGTCACCAGTTCTTAATCCCTAGAAAGATGAAAATTTTAAGCAAAACAGGGACACCCAGATGAGAAATTGAGAACAAAAAGAAAAAGGGGAAATTGGGTATCGAACCTTGAGGTTGACGATTTGGATGAGATTTGCGAATGGTGTTCGCCGCCGGCGCAGAAGTTGTAGAGTGTCTCCGGCAAAGGACATGAGTCAGCACCGGAGAAAGAAGGAAGGATAGCATGTGACTGACCTCATGCGTGTCTCCTGAGCCTTCTTCATATGGCATTAAACCCTTTCATTTTTTCTCTTAATTTTTTTTTTTTTTTAAGAAATTAACAAATAACAAGTGCTCTCTTATTACAGAATTAGGAATGTATATTTATTATTCCAAAGACAAAAAAGTAATCTAAGCACATAATTTTTATAATAATTCAAAGCAATTAAATAGTACGACATCAATATAACACTTTAAAAATATAAAAAAATAAATAACATTTTAATGTCCCATATAACTTAGTTGGTGCGTACATATAGACATTGTGTGTGTGAGAGTACTTTCTTATGAACCAAAAAATTATAATACTCTAATAAAAAAAATTAGTTATGGTGTATTTAGATTAGTTGTGATTAATTATGAAAATAAGCAGTGAAAAAATCAATTGCTTGAGACATAATCGATTTTTGTTTGAACATATTTGCTGTCATAAGCGATTTTTAACATAATTTTAAGCTATAAAAAACGATTTTGAAGTTTTTTGAAATAAGGTCTAATTTTTAGCCAAAGGGAAAAAAACTTTTTTTTTTATTAAAAGAATAATCAAAAGTATTTTTAAGTACAAAATACAACTATCCAACGTACGTTGAAAAAAATCTAATCGAAACTTTATCTACTCAATTGACCCAACAAGGCAACCAATTTAGAAAAGTAAAACAAATCTTTGAAATAGACCATTTCAAAATTATTAGTGGCAATCAACTAAAATTATTTAATTTTATTTAAAATATATTCTTAATTTTTTAAGTATTATAATAACTTATTTATTATAATTAATTTATTTAATATTTCATTTAATTAGGTGATAATAAAATTGTTTTATTTAATTTTTTTAGTTATTGTTTATATTGGCAAATTTTTTTATTTTAGTTGTAAAAATTTTATTTTTTTTGTTAAAAGAATAAAATTGCTAACATTACATAGAAAACACTAGTTAAGAGAAAAAGTTTATTTAATTTTTTTGATAAAAGAGAACAAACTTATTTACCCTTTAAGAATTTCTTTTCATCCTAATAATATGATAGCCATACTTAAGAAACAATATATAAATTAAACTAAGAAAAGAACCAAAACTAACTATACAAAAAAGTATTAATTTGTGTATATTAAATACGAATTGAATTTTTCTACTACTATTCAATATCATTTTGTAAAAATTAAAACTTCAAAAAATGAAAAATTTAAATAAAAAAAATGTGTTTACTATGCATGGTTTTAGTTATTATTATTGTTACTATTATTAATGTTAGAGCTGGTTTGGATGCAATGTTCAATGGTTTTTTTTTTTTAAGAAAAAAAGCTGTTAGAAGCTTAACTATATGTTTGAGTAAAATGATTTTTTTTTTTAATTTTCTGTTGCAACTACACACGGCCTTTTTTAAATAAGTATATAAATTTAGAGTTTATTAAAAAAACTTTTAGTTTTAATTTATTTTTTTTATAATTCAAATTTATATTATAAAAAGTAATTTTTATATCACTCATAAGGCCGAGTCCGGATATCTAAAATACAGGCCAAATAAATACGGATCTTTTTTATCCGGACTGAACAAGCGCACTACCTGATATAAATCCAAGTAAGTCGTCTTGAGAACTCTACACAAATTTAACGATTTGTTTTAACATTAAGTACAAAGATCAATTTATTTACCCGACAACAATTGCAATGTGGTTCATAGTAGCCATTCAGCGCCACAAACGCGTATCAACTGAGACATGAAATCTATCTCTAGCAGCATCTGAAAAACTCACATATGGGGAGATCGAAGTCGGTTGCCAAACATGATTGTAAAACACCAAACTTGAGTATGGGAATGTTGAACACATATCCAAACACGCTCTTACAATGATACAAATAGCCATGGTGTTGTTACTGCACTTCAATTATGCATATCAAGAGAAGTCAAAAGCCTCTAAAACACTCTCTTTAAAGTGAACAAATTCAGATGCTCAAATCCAGAAAAAAACACTTGGTAGCTAATTGAACTTGACTTTATTGTGAGCTTCACGTCCACTCACATTGGTACTTCTTGTCTTAACATTTTTACAACAGAGCACTAACAACTTTATGGATCTTACACCCAATAGGTTCGTGTGGAGATTGAAAAGCCTAGTTTTTAGTAGTAACTTTTCGGTTCCAACCCACGTCAGTTCATTTAAATTATAAAAAAGAAACTTTTTGGATCTTTCTGTGGATGAATCAATCATTTCCCTATGAATACACAAACCAAATTTACAGAGTTCAAACAGAACCTATGAATTTTGTGTGAAACTGCTTAATAGCTTCTTCTTGGATTCAAACTACTCTGCTAATTGATGCATTGAAACACAATAGTTGATGCTATTATATAGATAAAGTTTCTTGTTTGATGCATATGTATAGATAAAGTTTCTAAGTTGATACGCGTTTGATTCAAAGATCAATTATATGGTTTCTGTCCGCGAAACACTTCCATCCATCAGTTTCTCGGAATCTACCTTTGCTTTTTCTTTTTTTTTTCCTGGTCGTATTGCTGTATATGCTTTGACGAGGTCATCATGCATCTAAATATTCTTTTAAGAAATAATATCAGTTTAATTGGTAAGGGCACTTCTAATGGGTCAATGAGTTGAACTAAAATCCACACAAATCTCTGAATTTAAAAGAGTAATTTATATAAACTTATGATATTATCAAAGATTTATTTATTTAAATCTCTAAAATTTGATAATTTTATGAACCTAAATAAACTTCTGTTATAAATTTAAGGACATAAGAGAATAACATTTAATAATCTTAAATTCTAATCACCCTAGTTAAGTGAACTATTATTACAAATTTAGTATCTAAGTGAACTTAAATATAATTTAAAAATTTATATAAATTACATTTACAAACTCAAAAATATATAATTCAAGTACTCACTCGTTCTTCTACTCGTTTTTTTAAGGACCCGCATCAAATCAAACCTTTTAATACGCAAGTCAAATAAAGCCACGTTACTGGGTTCATAGAGATTTTCCTCCAAACCAAGAAGCATTCACATAAGATTGTACAATACAAAGAAATACCCATTAAACATGTTTTTCTCAAGGTATCTTTGTTGGTGTTAAGGGCGAAAGAAGGACCTTATTTTTTGGAAGAAGCGTCTTCCTCCTCGTACTTGTTCTCTTCCTGATTCTCTTTTCCTGCTCGGAAAGGGAATCACTGAACAGTCACTTGTTCTGAATCCCTAAAAAGATGAAAATTTTGAGCAAAAGAAAGAGACCCAGATGAGAAATTGAGAACAAAAAAGAAAAGGGGAAATTGGGTATCCAACCTTGGATCAGGTCATGGGTCATGAGGATCGGAGTTGGAAGAGATTTGCGAAGGGTGTTCGCGCCGGTGTAGACATGGCAGAGTGTCTTCTAAAAAAACACTTTTTTTTTTTTTATATATATATTAAAAGACTTTTTTTCATGATTAAAAATTAAAGTGCTATTTAGTTTGTATTTTTCATTTTCTAATTTTTGATTAAAAATTACAGATATTTTTGACATTTTCAGTTTTTTCTTTATAAAATTTCAGAAATCATAGAACAGAAAATAAAAACCAAACAACCCCTTAGTCAAGGGGTAAGAATATTCCTGTTCAAGGTTAGAATATATATCACAACTCTTAAAGAGAAGTTAGTTCAGGGTCAGAACATATCACAACTCTTAAAGAAGAGTTACAATAGAGTTTATAAATTCTCCATTAATAAAAAATAAATTCAACAAAGTAAACTATTAAACCCTTAAACGTGATAAGCACAAGTTTAAAACGCCAACCACTCGAATCAACCTTAGTTTGCAAAACTCTTTCCTTTTTATTTTTATATTTTTAAAATTGTACGTACAATTTTTATTTTTATTTTGTCCCTAATTTTGTATTTTTATTTACATTAATCCTAACAGTCAGTTATCCATTAAAATCTAACAAAAAAAAAAATATTAACAGCATTAAAAATACCCATGTGTTATAATATGAATAGTTCATCAACGTAATAATACCAATAATATATTTTTAAATAAAAAACAGTATAAAAAGAGAAATGAATTGTTCATCAATGTAATAATACTAATAATATATTTTTATGAGGTTTTATTATTAGAATTTGGTTTTTGAATTGAAGAGAGAGTTATTATGCGTTTGGGTAAGGAAAGAAAATTGAACAAAATAAGTCAACAAAGTCTCCATAGTAAGTAAATAGAATGTCCTTTAAAAATGATAATAAAGACTCAAATCATAATTATGTATATCGAAATTAAAAGACTTTATTTTGAAAAACAAAATACACTTTATTTGTGATCTTTATATCATGATGAGATTAGTCAATATAATTGATAGTTAATACATGCCGTCACTGTCACAGATACGTAGAGAGAAGAATTGGGATGGTAGTTCTTTACTGTTCGGGACTGATAAATGGTTAGGTGGTTTAAGGTTAAAAGATGAGTTTTCTCGTCTGGCTTCTTTGGTGTTGGATTGCAATTCATTTGTGCAAAATTATGGATATATGGAGAATGAAAATTGGGTATGGAGTATTATTTGGAGACGGCATTTATTTGAGTGGGAGGTGGAATTGGTGAATCACTTATATGAGTTGTTGGTAGCTATTCAATGTTCTGTTTTTGAAAAAGATAGATGGGTTTGGGTTGGGGATTCATTTGGAATTTTTTCGATAAAGAATGCATATGCTTTGGTGACCAAAGGAGTTCTGTTGAGTGTGCCGTTAGATTGTAATGTGGTTTCTGCTCTACAAATCTTATGAAAATTTAAAAGTCCGCATAAGTGCATTATTTTCGTTTGGCAAATTCTCCTTAAGGTTGTCCCTGCGTTCTAATCTGAGGCGTAGAGCTGTAAACTTACAAGATTTGGCATGTGGTCTGTGTGGTGGGTTAGAGGAAGACGTGCCTCATGTGTTTCTGCATTGAAATATTGCATCTGGACCGTGGTACTCTATGGCTAACTAGCTGGGTTTTTCGACGTCTCTTCCGGTGTTGTTGGAAGGTCTGTTATTGGAGTGGAATGGTTTTTTCCTGGGTCTTAATAGTGGTAAGATTCTATCAACAATTTGGGTGACAGTTGTGTGGACTTTGTGGTTACATCGAAATAATATCATCTTTAATAATGGTGTTCTTGACGAGCTTGAGTTATTTGAAGTTGCTAGGCTGGGAGCATGGAAGTGGCTTTCGGGTTCAGGTTTACTGAAGTTTTTCTTTGCACGGTGGTATCTTAATCCTAGTCTTTCCTTATTATTGTTTATGGTTGTAATTTGATATGGTATGGGTTTTGAGCACCCCTTGTGCTCCTTGAAATATATTTTCTTCTTATCGAAAAAAAAAACAGATAGTCACAGATACGTAGAACTAATATTTTATATATTCCAACTCTATTTAAAAGAGTTTATTGCACAGCTTATAAAAATAACTTATGAGTTCCTATAAGCTATTTTTAACTTATTTAATTAAGTTTTATAATTTTGTCAATAAAAAATAATTCTAATTTAAAAATAACTTATCATATAAATATTTAATTAAATTGTATACTCTAACACACCTCTATCTACGACAGATTAATTAATCGGTGAGGGAACAGATTCACCAAAGAGGGTGCTTTGTTAGTTTGTTGGGAGAGGGTTTTGTGACTTCTTATAATCACCCCTTCAACTACTAGGAATAGAGTATCCTATTAATTTAGTTTTTAGTTTATGTTCTTCATTCTGTTGTAATTCCCTCATTCATCAAAAAAAAATGATCATTCTTGACAAAAAACAATAAATGATCATTTGCAAAGGTGTAAAAAGAGAAATGAAAAGAAAATTTCAAAAATATGTGATAATTGATATGCTAAAAATAATTTAAGATGTAAAAAAAAAAAAAAATCCAGAAATGCAATTATTTTTATACAAATATATTTAAGGATACATGTACTCTTTACAGTTTATCAATAATTACATTGAAGATGATTCAAATAGGCACACTAGTAAAATAACTTGGAGAGAAGACTAATGGATAGAATAAACATATAAGGTTTGTTAAATGGAAGCAACGTAACATAAGTGAACTAACCAAAGCGTACTTTGTGAGGTGAAGAAAAATGCTTTGAAGCAGCAATTATGGTGGCCACTGGTCCACTTCCACTAGGTGCTGCTACTTTCTTCTTCATGTCTCCACCAAAAATGTTCACTACTAATGATCTAACCCTAGACAAAATCAACCATTTCTTGTTCTTATGACCCATTTAATTTTCCAAATGCAAATACAAACTATTGTCCTCAAGATCAAGCACAACTTTGGAATTAATGTATGAAACAGGGGAAAAGGCTAATTAATACACTCAAATTAACTTATTGATTGATCGTGAATATATGATGTGGTATGCTAACTAATAATTGCTGCTGAATATTGAGTTAAGTGAGTTAATTTGATTTATTGTGTTATATATATGGTCCGAATTTCTTGTTGATGTTGCTAATCTTGGTCACCAAGTTTATTTTGTTCGCTTAGTCAAAGTGGAAGTTTAGTTGATTATATATCTTGACTTTGACTCCTTTCAAGACATGTGTCCGCGTATTTTTATTTTATTTTATTTTTAATGTTATGTTCTTCTGTCAAGCTCCCTTCTTAGAACCCACGTTTTTTCATCCTGTATATGCTTTACTTTTTCTTGCAAAATCAAGGAAACTACCCAGCACTGGATCTCTGCCAAATAACATTTCAGTACTTAATTACATGGCAACGTTTATATGATGAACCACCTTGACATATGGTCTATGACTGAAGCATTTAACATAACTTTTAGATATAATATTTAATATTTGTATGGTCATTATTTAAGACTTGTAATCCGCCACTCTGTTTTAACACTCTGCTTTAACAGGGCAGTTTTTATAGATTTGCCAATATAGTGTTTAATAATTTTGAATTTGAAAAGTGTCGGACCCATTATTTCCCAATTTTCTTTTTTGGAACATTTTATATTGTCTAAAAATTTGTATATCTAGAACTTGTAGCAACATTTTTTAATATCAAAGAATATAAAAAATCTAACTTTCATAATGTCCAAGAGTAAAAAATTCATCTTCATTTACATTTATGTATTTTAGATTTCAGAATGTCAAAGAATCCAACTTTCGGTTTGGTACTGGTCGATGAAAAAACACTATGAAGGGAACGATGTGTTAGATCTGCAGAAAGAAAATGACATAACGGGTCTCTTTTTTTGTTTCACTAATTGGCAGACGGCAACTGTATCATGCCATTGAGACACGAAGATAGTAACGAATCTGTCATTAAAGAGAACAAAAATCCTTCCATGAATTCAGATATGCCACATTGGTAACAAACCTTCAAATTCAAAGAAACTCTAAATTTGCGAAAGAAATTGCTTGGTAACAGATTTGCCATTAAACAAAACAAAAATCTAATGTTACCTCCAAAATTGCGTTCTCTAACTTTATGTTCTCGGACGAGCCCATAAATTTAGAGATTCCTTCAAACTCCATGATTCACTGCGAGTTGAGCTACGCAGGACAATGGAACTTACGCTTTGTACTCGCTGCAGGAAGTATGCGGCGTGAAGGTTTCAGTACTTGCAAACAAACAAACTAAGCCGGGATGAAAGGCAAAGGCAACTAAGGTTTGTCCTGAGTTAATGCTATGGATGAAAGGAATTTAAATATTTAGGGTGTCTCGTGAAATCCAATTTAATGAATAACCACTTTAAAAAGCATGTCCTTCTTTGCAAAAACATAAATAAACTTTTGAAAATTGATAAGGACTTATAAGGTAAATTATTATAAATTTGTGTTTACCTGCTTAACTGTTTAGTGTAAGTCATTTCCCTGGTTCACCGGTGAACCACGTTGCAAAGTGGTCCATCTTATAATTCACCTAATTAATGTTTCTAATCTTGCAAATTTGCAATCACTTAAGGGTATGTTTGGTTTGCATTTGCATTTCCAATTTTTTTTTTGTTTTTTTTCTAAAATTTTATAAAGAAAAAATTGAAAAGGCTGAAAATAAAAAAAATTGATTTTCAGTATTTTTAGTTTTTCTTTTGTATAATTTCTAAAAACAGAAAATGAAAACAAGAAATGCAAATGTAAACGAAATAGGCCCTTAGGGCGTGTTTGTTAACTGTTTTTGAAAATAAAAACTATTTTTAAAAACAGGAAGCTAAACAATATGTTTAGCAGATTAATTTTTAAAAATAGTTTTTGAAAATAATGTGTATTTCATATTAAACTTTTTTCACTTTTCAGTTTTTTTATTTTTCATACTAATTTATATTAAAATCTCATTTCTTAAAACTATTTTATATTACAGTTTTAAAAAACTAAAAATAAAACTGAATAAAAAATGCCCTTAATTATTTTACAAAATAGGGTCCGTTTAATTTGTAATTTCATTTTTTATTTCTATTTTGTTTTTTTCTTGATTTATGAAATTTTACAAACAAAAAATGAGAAATATTGAAAACAGGAACTGAAAACATAAAATTGAAATACAAACCAAATAGTCTCTAAGTTTTCGAAAATATATTTTCCAAACAATATATATTTTTTTAGTTTTCTCAATTTGCATATAAATTTGTATTGAAAACTCAAAAGTGTTTAGTACATGGTGACCAACAAAGTCTATTACCATCAATAATAGTTAAGTCATTTAAATAGACTAACAAAAGTTTAAATTATGCTTAAATTTATAAAAAAATACTTTGTAAAATTCAATTTAATGATCCATACACTTTGATTAGATGCTAGTCTTTAACTGGGTGAAAGATCATGTTCTCAATAAAAAAAGTTGTTTAGTGAAGGGAAAAAAAGACAAATGAGCAAATATGAGATTGTAATTAATATCGGTTCTCAATAAAAACAGTTTTCAAAACTCATTGAAGATTCAATGTAGAAGATACATTACAAGATTAACTAATTATAACATATTCTTTGTACATTTTGTACAGAGATAAAATATTTTACACTACAACAACTGTAATATGCATCATAGTGACAATTTAAGATGAAGACTACTTTATCTTTAAGTTAAAGAACAAAGAAAGTGATGAAATTTAAATGAAAGAAACACAATTAGCTAATTGAACTTGACTTTGTGGGCTGAAGAAAAATGCTTTGATGCTGCAACCATGGCAGCTTCAGGTTCACTGGCATTAGTACTTTTCTTGACATCTTCACAACAGAACAACAACTTTATGGATCTTAATATGGACCAATACCAGTAATTTTTCTTATTCGCCTTATCACCCATTTTCCTATTCAATAATATATGCTCCTCAATGAATATAATCTTGTTATTGGATTTAGATATATGGCTCAGTGCTGTGGTAATTGATGCATTTGAAACACAATAATTGACGCTATTATATAGATGAAGTTTCTTGTTGATGTGTCTAATTAAACTTGGCCAACAAGTTTTTTTAATACAAAATGTCACTTTAGCTTTTTGACTCTTGAATCACCAATAGTTCCATGACTTCCATTCATCTCTTTCTTCGAATCTACATTTGTTGTTCACTTGTTTGTGCTTTGATTATTAGGTCATCATGGATACAAAATATAAGATCACTACAACAAATTCAATATACTAACCAAAAAAATCTATAAAATGTTAAGATTATTATTATTGCTATATATAGACTTTTTTTCAACTTAATATTAACCTGCTAATATTTATAATTCACGGATTGTGATATTTTTGATGATTCATGTACTATAAATTCTCAGTATATGAGTGAACAAAATATTTTAATCACGGGTATAGCGAGATCACTAGGATTCTCATAATATGTGTTAAGATAATTTGTTTGCTCGGATTCTCATAATCTAAGCAAAGGTTATTTTATGGAGAAAAAATAAGAATGTAAGGTGGCAAAAGTAATGGCCAACCGAATAGTATCTATTTAATATTTTAGTTTGGGCCTAAAGAAATTCATTTACGATAGGATAGATTTTTTGTTTGGGCCCAAGAATGTATTGCAAACGTCCATTTAGATTGTCCCAACAAATTTAAAACAGATAACAATTGAGATTTGAGACAAAAACAATACAACAACATAACAGTATTTCTGGTCCAAAAAAAAAAACATAACAGTATTTCTTTTTCTTTTTTATGAAGATCAAATTCGATCCATTTACTTGTTATCAATCCATTTAAGTATTTTTTTTATAAGAAAAAGTATGTTTATAGGGGTTCAAATTGAAGAGTTGTTATTTAAAGTAATACTCCTCAATCATCTGACCAACTTGTTGGATGCTCCATTTAACTAATTATTAGTTCCTATTTGACTCCTCTAAAATGAATGAGTTTATAAAGTGAGAAAATAAGAATAAATTCACCATTCATCCTGATTTTTCATTTGATTAAAGGAATGTGAATTAAATTTAAAAGGTTGATATACTCTTACTTTTTCACTTTACACATATTCAAATTATCCATTTGACTGAAGGAATGTGAGGACTATGTGGCCTCCCTAAAATGAGATGTTAGAATAGACATCATTATGTTCTGATTTTCGAACATTAGCGTTTGAAATGGTGTTCTCCGATGGCATCCCCTATAAAATAAAAATGATTTTTTTTATTTTTACTATTTTACGGATGACATGATTCAGAAACTTCATTCTAAGCATTGATGTCTCACTATAAAAAAAAAAATTTAGCAACTGAATTAACAATGTTATTAATTACTAAACATTTTATCGTAAACCATTTTGATTACTAATTCAATTATTAAACAACTTTTTTTTAGTGTCATTTTATTCTTAATTAAAATAGTGTCAATCTTAACCTACCTAAAAGAATTAATTTCCTATGGTGGGAAAATTATTGTTATATTCTCACCACCCAGAATGCATTGATAACTTAGTTGTTGTATCCATTTGCATAGGTGAAATTTTATTTATTTGGCAACCGGAGTAATCTGACATTAATAATATAATAAGTTTTTATTTTCCGTAAGTAGTAGTAGTATACTAGTATATGATTAATTTATTTTTTATAAGATTTACCAAAAAAAAAAAAATTGATAAAGTATTAAAGCATATGTTTTTTTAGTGAGATATATTCTTTTTTTTATAGGCAAATACTCTCATACACACTACTCGCACACCCTAAACTAAACTATTTTCTTATTGTCTTACATTCTGCTTCCACACCTTATGACTTGATACATGACCATTTTAGCTAAAACTCTTAAAAAATACTCATAGGTAAAATTCTCTAGAAATATAATTAATTTGTTAGCGTATATGAAACTTTAATTTCTAATTCGTTGTTATAGAATTACGTTATATAATCCACCAAATGATGGGTTATTGTACGTGAAAATGAAATAAAAATTAACAAAATTAGGAAATTTCTCCTTTAATTGTGCTGATCTCCGTGTTATTAATTATTTCATTGAACTTTATTAGTTTATAATAACAGCTAATAAATTTAAGTTGGTTATGAGTTATGAGGATTTACATTAATTTGCTATAACATTAGGTGTGAGTGTGACATTTCGGTCAAAAAAAAAAAATATGAGGGGACAAATATCTGAAAACGATTTTCTTTAAATAGGTAAAAGGGGGTGAGTATCCATTATAGTAGTATATTAATATTAATTAGGTAAATGATATTTAGTAGGTTAAAGGAACTATATAAGAACCCAAATATAGTAAAAAGATATTGGAATGTGTAGTTTTTTGTATTTCCGAAAGACAGAACAATGTGCTCTTATGATTATTTTTCTAATTCTAGTAACTTTAACTAGTGCCTTTAAGATACTATATATCAAGATCCTATTAATTATGATAAGAGAAATGTTATCTCTTAACACGCTTTTTAAGTCAGTTTTGCCCCCACTGAAGAAGAAAATAAATACACACTCACACACGTACACTCACTCACTCACGGTTGATTTTTTTTTTTTTTCTAGCCATAGGTATCATAAGTAGAAAATACTTGAAAACATTTATATTATAGTAATACTATCTCTTTCATTAATTAGAATTTTTTTATTTCAAACTCGATATCATTTATTTAAGGAGAATAAATATATACCATTTGAAACAACGATGATATACTTGCTGATTATTATTTGAATAATTTTTTTTTGTATAACCGGTTTATCATTTTTAAGATGAGACTAATCATGTTCGTACTGGGTGACTGCCGCTGGTCTTCGGAGATTTGGCATATGTGAGATTCGAACATGGGACCTCCCGTTATAGATCGTTATTCCTATGAACTTAACGATACCTTACACCGTTAAACCAACCTTTGGAGTTAATTATTTAACTAATTTGATATTGATGAACTTTGACAATACATAAAGGTTTGCATAATTTTAATATTTTCTAACTTAATTTTCTGCAATTTGGATTTGTTTTTTCTCTTACACGTGAATGACATTAAACAAGTGTACAAATTCTATATTTAGAGGCACATGGGAGGCAGTTCAGTCAATGTTTCTACATGATAATTACTACTACTAATTGTTTATATATGTCCATAATACCCAGAAACTTAAACTCTAAGAAAATGGGAAATATCTAATAATTAACCAATATAATTAAGCTAATTTATGGAACCAATAATGCTTGAACATCTGCAATCTTTGTGTTCTCTCTCGGTTTATGCGACCATGTGATTCGGTACTACAGTATATGATCAATATAGGCAAAAGGAAAAAATAATTAAAATCATGAAAGTTTGTACAAAAAAAATTAGTATATTGAATGCATGATAAAGCAAAAACCATAAAATTAAATTAAACCTAACACATGGGAAGAAATCAATTCGTCATCACTTTAATTCAATTCCCATTTCTGATTATCAAAGCGACAACTTAACAACCTTTTCACTGATAACTTGGATTTCCAAGACCAAATATATAGATGAGTTGCATTCACGTGGAACTCTCATATAGAATCTTATTGTAATTTGAGATAGATCAAAATATAATCGGATGCATTTTATACATGCATCCATCTTCTTTTCTACGTGTGTGTTTTATTTCATATAATTATAATGTATATATAACAAACTTGGATTAAATTTAATATGTAAAATTATTTTCAGTCATATTTAAATAAATTCACGTTTCTCTTATTATAAAATAAACTTAAACATGCATATATATAGATCAACTTACAATGATATAAGTTGATATTAATTTTTATATTTTAATTAATTAAATTTTTATTGAATAAATATTTTATATAATTAATTGTATAGACCGAGGGTAGAATTTATTTATTTATTTTTTATAGAAAAAACATATCATCTAATTTTTGATGACTTTATATATAGATTTGTTCACCTTAGTCTTTGATATTTTTTGCAATGCAAATAAGTCCTTAAATTATACTATGTAATGCAATTTAGTCTTTATACTTAGTTTATAATTAAATCTATTAAGATTTTTTATTAAATTGAACATTTTCAAAAAACTCATAGACTAAATTAAATTTTTAACAACAAACACAAGAACCTAACTATATTAATCCTTTTTAAAAATATAGGGATCAATATGAACAAAAGTCAACCGTGTTGATTGTAAATTATTAACATAAACTAAAATACATCACAAAATAAAAAAATTTAAAATTTATTTACATAATTAAAAATACCAAAAGCTAATATAAACAAACTTTACGAAACTAACATTTTATATCACTGGTTATATATTTTTGATGTAAGAGGTGCATGGAGACTGATGCAGGTGAGGTGCAGCATAGAAGATTGCTCCCGCAAGTTGGGCAAGGTGGTGGGCCCCGCAGGAAGATACAAGGGGCTTTGTTCTAGTTTCTATGTGCGAACCACTACTATATGATATCCATAAAATGGACACCACAATCTTAGCCCACTCAAATTTTAATCATCAATAATATTCAATAATATATCTCTAGAAATAATTTCATTCCCATTCATCATTTTTTAATTTTAATTTAATCTATACTTAACAAAATTAATTTCTGATTTCTTTTTAAATCGATTATATTCTACTATAATTTAAATTTTTATTTAATGATACCTTAAAAATTATAAATTTTACTAGTTGAACATAAACATTACTCCCTCCGTCCCAAATTGTTTGGCCTCTTATTTTGTCCCAATTTGATTGTCCTTTTAAGATACCAATACAGTATTAATTTTTTTTTTACAATTTTACCCTTAACTAATTAAACATATTCCTACTTTATCACCAACTACTCACCTTTAGGCTTTACTCTCCCAAGTAAATTTTTTCATTTCCAATACATTAATTATAGTAGTTGACACTCAAGAGACTAATACTAGTATTAACTACTGGTTGAAAAAGTAGTACTCCAATAAAATTAGTTGATGAGCAAAATAGGAAATTCAATCTAAAATTTACTAAAATTTAAAATAATGATTATATTCTTTAATCCACGTACAAAAACCTAAAAGGCCAAACAATTTGGGACGAAAGGAGTATTATTTATGCAAATTATATTAGAGAAATTTGAATTCGAAGAAGGTAGGTTTGGGCATTGAGTCAAAAATGAAATAAAGAAGGTTGTTTTGAATTTATGCATTGCGATGCAGTAGTGGTGAGCAGGAAGAGTAGAGAAAGTGATTGGAGTAGATTCCCGGTTTCCTTGGTTGGTAGGCCATTTAATATAATATTCATTATTTTATTTTATTATTAATTGAAATAATATTGATTATTATAATTATATTGTGTCACCGATACAGTGTATCTAACCATTCATGCAAATTGCAATGCACCAATGCTGCCATGCCCATAGACCATGTCTTAATCCTAACACCATTTTCATTTTGTTTTCTTCTTGCAGATATATCACTGTGGAGTATAATATAATTTTACTCCATTACTCTACTATTTATCATTCCCCAAAAATTCACTTTTTTTAAAAAAAAATAAAAAAAATCCATTCTTCATAATTAATTACGGCTTTCTATGTTTCATATAATAAACTTTTGAGTGATGTACCATTTCGGTCCTTAACATTATAGGGATAAGTCACTTGGTCCTAACTTTGTTCGAATAAGTCACTTTAGTCTCTAACTTTGTATTTTGCATGTCACTTTAGTTCGTAAATTATACGAACATTCATTTTAGTCCCTGAAAGATCGATGATAATGAAAGTTAAGGACTAAAATGACTGATAATAATTAAAGTTATAGACTAAAATAATTGATTCTGCAAAGGACTAAAGTGACTTATAAAATATAAAATTTGACACTATTTTAGTATATAATTCAATAAACTTTTAAAAGTAATTTATGTGCCAACGACCTAGCTCTAAAATCACAATTAGTTTTAAAAAAATATTTAACTTTTTTATTAAATTAGTTTTAAGTTATAAATGATGATAATAAGTTTTTAAGCATGTTAATAAATATTCAAATCATGACTAAACATATAAAAACGCCTAATTTTGATATCTTTAAGTGTTAATGAAATTAGTTTTTAACTGTCCTGAATAAAAAAAATTATGCAAAACTTAGTAATTACTCAATTCGTTCTGAAATATTAGTTACTTTAACTAAAAATTTTGGTTCTAAAATATTTGTCACTTTTATATTATCAATGCTATATTTATTAATTATTCCCACTTTTATTATTTTTATAGCTAATAGCTATTGAATAAACTTTAAAGTCAATGATTAATTTAGTTTATCTATGTACTTTTTGTTAGATTCTATGTAAATTAATTGATCTTCTTAGTCCACCTGAAATTCCTCAAGATGACTAATATTTCAGAATGGAGGGAATAGTATTGAAAATTAATAATGGCAGACAACTTAGAGTTAGAAATTAGTTTTAATATATAATTCAATAAACTTTTAAAAATGATTTATGTGCCGGTGACCTAGCTCACAAATCACAATTAGTTTTAAAAGAATATTTAACTTTTTTATTAAATTAGTTTTAAGTTATAAATGATGATAATAAGTTTTTTAAGCCTGTTGATAAATATTCAAATCATGACTAAACATATAAAAAGACTAATTTTGATATCTTTAAGTGAAAAAAAATTCTGCAAAACTTGGTATTGAAAATTAATAATGGCCGATAACTTAGAGTTAGAAAATTTTAAATAAAAATGAAGTGGATAAAGCTTCCACGTGTTCATTGTCACATGGACTCCTTGCTCTTTTCTCTTTGAAGATTTGACGACCACTGACTTTGGATTTTTACAAAATACTTTTTTTTTATATTATAAAGTTTTATTTAAATAGTTATGTTTATAAAAAATATTTATTAAAATTAATTAATATAATTTTTTTAAAAAATATATATAAAATAATTTTAACTTATTTTATTTTTATCATTGTATTAACCACATCTTATTATCTCTTCATAAAATATCATTAATTATAATGAACAAACATAAAAAATTAATTAACACTCTTAAAAAATTATATGAAGTTTATACTATGAAACATTGATATTGTAAAAAAAAAAAAAGATAGCCTTGTTCAGCAGCTCTAGCTCCTAATACTTGTTACTATATTCTCTATATTTATTTATTTTATTAATATATTAAAGAAACATTTAGTAAATTAAGCATAAAGTAGAATTAAGACATCTTATTGTTTTGTTGTTCACTATATTTATTTATTTTACTAATTTTCTCTATATTACTATAATGTGATTTTGTTGTTCTTAATTACGATGCTTATTAAAAAAGACACGATTATTGTTGTTTTGAAATTAGTATAAGTGATAATATCGAAAGAAAAAAAAAAGAAATTATAGATAGTAATATATCAATAATTTATTTCCTTTTAAATGGACAAATGAGTTGACTATATTTGTTTTTAATCGAAATGACTTACACTATAAATCTACTCATCATATATACTACAGTTAAGAAGAGGATCTTTCTGAAATATTCCCAAAGGCTATCTTAGTAACTACTCTAACCCCTCTTCTATCCATCCAGGACAGATCAAAATAATAATAAGTAGCACTTCGTTTATTTTAACGGGTAACAATAATTCATGATGGACAATGATATTGCACTAACTAAGCCTAATCTTAGTGACAAATGTATACCTAGCTACTTGTATATAATAATTATCAATTAAAGAAATCATGACCAATTTGATAGTTATATAGTATCTAGCTAATAATATTTTGGTCCCTCCATGTGTTATACTTTTTCATATGCAATCATGCTTCCTTCTCAAGCAAAATTTTAACCTTTCCAAACAAAACAGTTATAATTGTTAGTTTAGACTTAACATTATTACCTCATATATAAATCAGATATTTTAGGCTTAAATATATATAATGTCTTTTGGTTTTAATTCTGATAAATTTTTATTACTAATTGCATCTTTTAAAATTTTGATTTAAATAATATCACTTTTATGTTAATTAGTGACATGAGAGATTATAATGGTGCTCAGTATATGTCATATGACCAGCTAGATATTATTGAGTTAGATTAACATATTCTCCTCAATAATAACTTTCTTTTAAATATTTTTATTTTGAATTTTAAAATAATTATTAAATTAAAATAAAAATTCAATATAAATTTTTTTAAAAAATAATATATGTTAACATGTCATTATGTGTATTATATATGTCACTAATTAACAGAAAGAACCTAGCTAATAATAAAAATTTAAATAAAATCTTTTAAACTTTAAATAATACAATCAGTTAAAAAAAAATCTTGAACTATCAAAAGAAACTCAGAAAACGTTATATTTTCGGAGAAAAAAAAAACATATTTAACTCGATATTTGGCTAAATTAGTTTTGGCCTATGTTATCATATTTCCATACGACGAATCTAAAAATGAAACAAATATTAAAAAATTTTCTTTTTGAAGAAACAAATATTAAGAATTTTGTATACGTCCTTGACACACATACTTTATATTTAACAATATATGAAATATTAAGTGAAAGTATTTATTATTGTGAAAAGTAAAAAAATATCATTTATTATATTTTATTAATATGTGTAAAACATGTCTAATGTAATAAAATAGAACCGAAGAGAGTATAGTCTTATCCTAATATATATCACTATAAAATAAGTGTGATAGAATTCCATACATAGTTAATGCATGTATAAATTGGATGAGGAATTTTTCTTGAATTTGTTTTTGGTCAAAATGATGATTTTGCTTTAAAGTTCACAGATGTAGGTTAGAGGGCCCCTTTCAAGACAAGTTGCATGCGTTAAAAAGCGACAAAAGGCATTCACGGTCTAAAAAAGCGCAATCAGAACTTATTTTATATGAGTTGGGGGAAAAAAGTACTTATAAATAAGATAATTTTGTGCTTTTCCTTCTTTCCCCCTAAAAAAAGGGGTAGATCACTGGATTAACCAGACTTTTATTTCCAAGAAGAAAGAGAAAGTGGATATAGTGTGTGTTTTTTTTTTTTTTCATAGGAAAGTAGTACAACTGAGATTTGAATCTGTACTCACACACGCATGTTCCTATGTGCTCACTAACTGAGCTACATGACTGGGACGGATATAGTGTGTGTTTGGGGCTGCGAGAATTGAATTTGCTTGCTCAAAATTAATTTTAGATAATAAAATAATTATTTGGTTTTATTTGGTATTATTATGAAAATGATTTTTGACCCTTTAAAATTAAGGAAGATATTACTTTTATGTTGGGTTGAAAAAAAAATTTCAAACATAAATTACGTTACTTTAAAATTAATTTTTTTGTCTTACGTAGTAAATGATACTACTAGTTTGATGACGGATAATTATTAAATTATTTTGTGGTTAATTTGAATATATTTTAAATGATATTATGTCTATCTTTTAATTAAATTCCCCAAAATTTAGTAAATTCAATACTTATCTTAATTTGAGAGAGAGTTGGTTGATTATTTGAGTTTTATCGACTAATTTAGATAAGATTTGATCCCTAAATTATTGGATTGCAGGTAAATAGATAAAAGCATAGAAGATAAGGGTGAAGAAAAAGGAAAAAATATCTGAAGCAACCTTATTTGATATTATTTTATCTTATTTTGAGCAAAGATAACCACTTGGGATCTCTATAAAAGACCTCATTCACTAGGAGTTAAAGCAGTCTGAGGAGAGAAGTTGAGAATTCTAGAGATAGAAATAGTGCAAAGAGAGATCTTCTGTAACTTTCATCTATGAATTCCAATTGTTTTTCAATTCAAGATGGTAGCTTAGATTTAGAGGTTTTGCTTATTGCGTGATTGAATTCACATATTTTTAAGAGATTGGAATATGTATTTTCATTATCACAGAATCTTACAGAATGAGAAATCTTAGAGATCGTTACAGTGCGCAGCAAGTTCAAATCCAAGTATTTATTAAAATTGTTTTAAACTCCTTTACATTACAAGCATTCGTTTTATAATTCAATTCAATTCAAAACCTTTCGAAAACTTTGCCCAAAATCTTATATTGGCTCTAAATTGTTCTGTAGTTGCTCCCTGAGGACAATAATCTGTTTTTCCACTATACTGAAACGAGTTAGTATTTTAGTTCTCTAAAACACTTAACACTAGTAACTCTAACATTAAGAGAAATTGGCATTGTCAAGTTATTCAGCGTATCAAAGGTTTATTATTGCGAGATTGGGAGATTCTTGTGGTTTATATTCCTCAATAACGCAACTCAGTTGCTTATGCTATGGCTATTAGTTTGTAGTTTCTTGTTTGCTTGTTTATTTTTAGAATTATATAAAAAAAATTAATTTCACGTAAAATCAATTCTATTAAATCACTTTCATGCAAAATCTATTCTACCAACACAAAATCGAACACACCCATAACAAAACCAACTTCTCAAGTTGCGATAATTCGGTAATTTTGACTATCCACACTTGTATCTATTAGAGCTCGTAAATTAAACTTATAAAATCACAAATTTAATTATAAAATTTAACTTTTTCGAACTGTTATGGACCAATACCTCATTTTTCTAATTTTAAGGACTTACTTAAGTTATAATATATAGTTGTCTCAGATATTTTGTCTGAAATAATCAATTGGAGACAATTGACTTAAATAATGAAACTACCTTGCAAAAGACAAAAGACCTATAGAGATTCGAGCGTTGCGTCCAAATCTGATTAAGCTCACATTCGGTAATTTTGACTATACATGTTTGTATCAATTAGAGATCACAAATTTAAACTTATACAATCACAAATTTAATTATTAAATTTAACTTTTTCAAACCGTTATTGATTGAGATCTCAATTTTTAACTTTAAGGACTTAGCTAAGCTATAATATATAGATGTCTCAGACATTTTGTCGGGGATAACCAACTAGAGACAACTGACCTAAATAATGGAACTAACATGCATAAGACAAAAGACCTAGAGAGATTTGAGCATTGCATCCAAATCTGATTAGGCTCACATTTAGTAATATTGACTATACACATTTGTGTCCATTAGAGCTCATAAATTAAATTAATAAGATAAAAAATTTAATTATTAAATTTAACTTTTTTAAACCGGTAATGACTGATGCCTCAGTTTATACCTTTAGGGACTTAACTAAGCTATAACATATATTTGTCTTAGACATCTTGTCTTAGATAACCAACTGGAGACAACTAACTTAAATAATGGAACTAGCTCGCATAAGACAAAAGACCAATAGAGATTCGAGCGTTGTGTCCAAATCTGATTAGGCTCACATTCGATAATTTCTACTATACAAGTTTGTATCCATTAGAGATAACAAATTTAAACTTATAAAATCACAAATTTAATTATTAAATTTAACTTTTTCAAACCGTTATAGACTGAGATCTCAATTTTTAACTTTAAGGATTTAGCTAAGCTATAATATATAGATGTCTCAGACATTTTGTCGGAGATAACCAACTAGAGACAACTGACCTAAATAATGGAACTAACCTGCATAAGACAAAAGACCTATAGAGATTTGAGCGTTGCATCCAAATCTGATTAGGCTCACATTTAGTAATATTGACTATACACATTTGTATCCATTAGAGCTCATAAATTAAACTCATAAGATCACAAACTTAATTATAAAATTTAACTTTTTCAAACCGTTATTGACTGATACCTTAGTTTCTACCTTTAGGGACTTAACTAAGCTATAACATATATTTGTTTCGGACATCTTGTCTTAGATAACCAACTGGAGACAACTAACTTAAATAATGAAACTAACTCGCATAAGACAAAAGACCACTAGAGATTTGAGCATTGTGTCCAAATCTGATTAGGCTCACATTCGGTAATTTTGACTATACACGTTTGTATCCATTAGAGATCAAAATTTTAAACTTATAAAATCACAAATTTAATTATTAAATTTAACTTTTTCAAACCGTTATGGATTGAGATCTCAATTTTTAACTTTAAGGACTTAGCTAAGCTATAATATATAGCTGTCTCAGACATTTTGTCTAAGATAACCAACTAGAGACAACTGACCTAAATAACGGAACTAACTTGCATAAGACAAAAGACCTATAGAGATTTGAGCGTTGCATCCAAATCTAATTAGGCTCACATTTAGTAATATTGACTATACACATTTGTATCTATTAGAGCTCATAAATTAAACTTATTAAATCACAAATTTAAACTTATAAGATCACAAATTTAATTATAAAATTTAACTTTTCAAACCGTTATTGTCGAATACCTCAGTTTCTACCTTTTGGGACTTAACTAAGCTATGACATATATTTGTCTCAGACATCTTATCTTAGATAACAAGTTGGAGACAACTAGCTTAAATAATGGAACTAACTCGCATAAGACAAAAGACCTATAGAGATTTGAGTGTTGCGTCCAAGTCTGATTATGTTCACATTCGATAATATTGACTATATACATTTGTATCCATTAGAGCTCACAAATTAAACTTATAAGATCACAAATTTAATTATAAATTTAAATTTAAGTTTTTCAAACCGTTATGGGCCGATACCTCAGTTTTTAACTTCAGGAATTTAGCTAAGCTATGACATAGTTGTCTCAACATCTTGTCTCATAATGAACTAGAGACAATTGACTTAAATAATAAAACTAACTTGCTTAAGACAAAAGACTTATAGAGATTTTGGCATTGCATCTAAATTTGATTAATTAGTCACAAAACCTTATATTTAAAGACTATTTTTATTATTATTATTATCATAGTAAAAAGTTTCCCTAGTCAAGTATATTACCTATCGTCTCTTTAATTTCTTATGTTATATACTGACTTTAGTATTAGAACCTATACAAATACATCACTCACATCACATCTGAGATTTTAATTAGGATCATCACTGAAACAGTTATCATATATATATATATATATATATATATATATATATATATTGATAAAGTATAGTTGAGAATATTGATAATACCTTCACTAATTCATAATGCGACTGAAAAAAGGTTAGGGTGGGTCCCACCATGGGCTCTTCTTCGAGCTCCTTTATTTTATTTTATTTTATTTTTTCACTTTCCAGCATCCTTCGATCTCATTGTTAAGTAAGTTATTAGAACACTAATTCTGTCAAGAGTTTGTAGCTCAAGTAGTATAAGGAAGAGTTATTTAAATTGAAAGAAAGGGGTTTGATTCCCGATAAGGTAGAATTAGAAGTAGATTAAGAGTAATTTAGTGTTGGAGTGTGTGTGTTTGGCCGATCAAGAAAATAAAACACTAATCCATTCAATGTTTTATGTTTGTCCTTTAAACCGATGTTATTTAAATTAGTTTGAATTATAATTTTAATTATATCTATAGTGTGTCTTTATCATTAAACAGTCTAAACTAGTGTTTGACACAACAGAAAAAAATGACCAGAGAAGGATAATGGGAGAGAAAAGAAAATCAGAAAAAGAAAAAGTTAAAATTTTTTTCTTTTTAGAAATCATTTTTTTTCCCTTAAAACAAACATAGAAAATCATATTATTACCCAATTTTTTTATTCCTCATTTTTTTCTTGTACATACATCTAAACAATAGGCAAGCTAACGTCTTGTTGATAAGTTTCTTCAAGAGTTTGTTATATAAATATGTCTGCATATAAAATTGATCCGAATATTTCCCATACTTTTTAGGTTTTTTCTTAGAGTATTTCTAATTGGAATCAGTTATTAATCTTCTCCTAAAATTTAAGTTAATACACAGCGATTATCGAATAGTTATAAAATGTCATTAACATGAGACTCTTTGTGCTCTTTGTCTTAAAGAATTCATTTTGTTTACCGTTAAATTAAAATAAATGAATATCTGCATATAAAATTAGAAAACTATAGCTATAATAAGGGTAAACCGGCAAACTCTCATAAAAGCGGAACACAGTCCAACCCCAGATTTCCTTTGAAACTTTTTCTCAACAAAAGAAAAAATCATCCTAAGAGGGGCCAAAGTTAGATTTACTATTTGTTGTGGACCAAAATAATGGCATCCCGGATAGACGCTCATGTGCCGGGTCAAGTAGCCACCAATCACCGCCAGCATCCCAGTAAGTTAGGCGCGGCCTATTATCAAGGCCCAGCTGATGAGGGTTGGGCCCAGGCACAGATCCTGGCCCAATACGGACCGCATTTAGGTCATTCACCTCACTCTATAAATACTATCATAATGCACCATGCAAGGTACGTACAAAATATTATCACACATACAAACCCTAATTCACTCACTGACTTGGGCGTCGAAGTGCTTGCAGGTGCACACCACCGCCGCCGGAGCTCAGGACCCAGAAGCAATCCTAGTGCCCTTTGTTGATCAAGAAGACCCTCTTGTTCGTCCTACATTTCCGTCAGGTTAGATCACAACATTGGCGCCGTCTGTGGGAAACGCAACAAAAAGTTTCGCTTCCATCCATCATCAACAATGGTTGGCTCAACCAGAAATAGGGATTACAACGATCCCAGCGTGCAAAACCAAGGGGCTGGACAGCAGGCTGGTGCGTCGAATCAAGCAAGGGCATCCCAGCATTTTGATATTGAAGCAGAATTCTGCAAACTGCAACAGTTGGTTCAATCCCAAGCCAAAGAGATCGCAGATCTCAAAGAGCAACAACGGAAGGGTAAGCATGTTGTTATCGAAGATGATTCAGAAGAGAGGCATACCCAGCCAAACCCTGAAAATCTAGAAAAAGATAATGACAACGCGGAAAAGCAGCAACGGAAATCCGTAGTTGAAGGAGATAAATAAGGAAATCTAAAAACTCAGGAAAAGCAATAGGAAGGACGGCTAAGTCGCCGACATGAAGGGGCCCTGCATCAATCTCGGGTTGAGGGGGCCAACCCGCCACCTATCCCCACTGGGGGCCAACAAGCCGGTAACCAGGAGCACATGGCTGAAAATGTCCCGGATTTCGGGTACATTGACAATCCCTTCACGCCTTGGATAATGTCTCATGCCCTTCCTCATGGATTCCAGTTTGCAAAGAAGCTGAAGGAATACGATGGAACCAAGGATCCCACTTTACATGTCAGCACTTTTGAAAGGGCCATGTATTTTCAAGGGGTGAATGAGGCCATTGTATGCCGTGTCTTCCCCCTCACATTATCAGAGGCTGCAAGTCGTTGGTTCTCAGACCTTCCACCACAGTCCATTAGCAACTGGAAAGCTCTCAAAGATAAGTTTATCCTTCATTTCACTAACAGTAAAAGACAGTTCAAATCTGAATTCCACTTAGAAACTATTAAATAGGGAAAAGATGAATCTCTACGAGACTATATAACACGTTTTAACAATGAAGTATTAGAAGTTAGGAATGTTGAACCTAACTTGGTGTTATATTTCTTTGTAAGAGGATTGAAGCCAGGAGCCTTCGCCAAGCAGCTGGCTGGAGATAAGCCCACCTCCATGGATAACTTGAAGGTCAGGGCCGAAAAATGGATCAGAATAGAAGAATGGGAGAAGGCCCAAACTGCCAAGAAGGACGACAAAGCAAAAATTGTCCCTGCAAACCAATCCCGGGGTAAAGATGACAAATCCTGGGATAGGTCTCCCAAGAAGCGCAAGGGTCTTTTCAACAATTACACTCCGCTAATAGTCCCGCCAGCTTTAGTATTGAAAGAAGTGATGCATCCGGAACTAAGAGAGCGGCCACCACCTTTGAAAACAGTTGGAAAGCACAAAAATAAATACTGTGAATACCATCGGGATCGTGGACATTCTACCAATGAATGCATCCAACTCCGGGATGCAATTGAAAAGTTGATCCGACAAGGGAGGTTGAGAAATTATCCTCGGGCATCCCCAGAAAGGCGGGATCATCGCCGAAGTCCAACTCCTCGAACACAGACACTCAGATCCCCTCCTAGAAACCGAGATCAACGAGCTGAAATCCGTCAAAGATCCAGAAGCCCAAGACGAGCACAAGAATCCCCTCCTAGGGGAATAACTCAAGTCATAGCTGGAGAAGCCAGCTTAAAGGGTCTCAAAGACAAGAAGAGGACCCGAGATGTCTGGGATTCCTGTTCCTAGGTAACTGCTGTAGCTAACCCAGTGCTATCTTTCTCAGATGCAGATTTCCCGGAAGAACGGATCCGGGATAATGAGCCATTGGTCATAGTAGCTAATCTGAACGGCTTCGAAGTCCATCGAATCTTCATTGATCAAGGAAGTTCAGCTGACATTATGTTCTGGAGCCTGTTTGATAAAATGGGATTAGGATCCAAGGATTTAATCCCCCATAAAGGTAGCTTAATTGGCTTCAGTGGAGATACAATCATTCCCAGAGGATATGTTGACCTTAGGGTGAATTTTGGCAAAAAGCCAAATACCAAAACAATTCCTGCTAGGTTCATAGTGGTGGATTGCCCCTCAGCTTACAATGCAATCATTGGGCGACCAACCCTGAACAGCCTTGGCGCCATAGTCTCTACCATCCATTTAGCCATGAAGTTTCCAGAAGAAGATGGCTCAGTAGTAACTGTTCGTGGAAAGAGCAGTGATGCACGAAAATGTTATCAAGAAAGCCTTAAAATCACGAAATCACCATCCATTTTGCCAGTAATGGCAGAAGAGAAAGGGAAGCAAAAGATGGAGAGACGTGATCTGATGCGGGATGCAGGGGTTATGATGACTAACCTAGATCCCAGAGCAGGCTTTGAATATCAACGACCTCAACCAGAAGGGGACCAGATCTTAGTCCATATAGGACTTAAAGAAGATCAGACTGTCAAGATAAGGGCAAACTTACCCCCCGTGATCAAAGAGCGACTCATTGAGTTGTTAAAGATGAATAAAGACCTGTTTGCTTGGGTTTCTTCCGACATGCCCGGAGTTGATCCGGAATTCGTGTGTCATCGCCTGTCTTTGAAACCGGGATCTATCCCGGTGGCTCAGAAGAAAAGAAAAATGGGACCAGAAAGACAAGCAGCCATAGAAAAACAAGTGAAGGAGTTGCTGGACACAGGGTTTATCCGAGAAATACGATATGCAGATTGGCTCTCAAATGTGGTGATGGTAAAGAAGGCTAACGGGAAGTGGAGAATGTGCACAGATTACACAGATATGAATAAAGCATGCCCCAAAGATCCATTCCCCTTACCTTGCATTGATAAACTTGTTGATAACTCTGCAGGTTATAAATATCTATCTTTCATGGATGCTTACTCTGGTTACAACCAAATCCCAATGTACCTTGAAGATCAAGAGAAAACGGCTTTCATCACCGATATGGGTGTTTACTGCTACACTATGATGCCGTTTGGTTTGAAGAATGCCAGAGCAACTTACTAGCGGATGATGAGCCAAGTCTTCAAAGAACAGATTGATAGAATCCTTGAAGTCTATATTGACGATATGATAGTAAAGACCCCAGAAGACAAAGATCCGGTGGCTGACTTACATGAAACTTTCCAACAGCTGCGAAGGTATGATTTAAGGCTAAATCCTAACAAATGTACTTTTGGGGTCGAAGCCGAAAAATTCTTGGGTTTCATGCTAACCAGTCGAGGGATCGAAGTCAACCCCGACAAATGTAGCGCCGTGTTGAATATGCAGAGTCCCAAAACTATTAAAGAGGTCCAACAGCT
Source organism: Cyamopsis tetragonoloba (assembly GCA_037177725.1). Classification (NCBI taxonomy): domain Eukaryota; kingdom Viridiplantae; phylum Streptophyta; class Magnoliopsida; order Fabales; family Fabaceae; genus Cyamopsis; species Cyamopsis tetragonoloba. Next base: position 7,548,488 of record CM074120.1, on the reverse strand, counting down.
AACTGGAAGGATCGCTGCAGTGACGAGATTCCTTCCAGATTCAGCCAGGAAATGCCTACCTTTTTTCAGGACCTTATGGCGTAAGGAAGACTTCCAATGGAATGTAGATTGCGAAGAAGCTTTCCGGGAGTTGAAGAAAATCCTCTCAAGTCCACCAGTCCTATCTCGCCCAGATCCTGGACAGGTCCTATATCTTTACTTAGCCGTCACCAATGAAGCAATCAGTGCGGCTTTAGTAAAGGAAGAATCCCAGAACCAGCGTCCGATATATTTTGTCTCTAAGGCGTTACAGGGATTGGAGTTGAACTACCAGCGGCTTGAGAAAGTTGCCTATACCCTGCTATTTGTATCCCGGCGGTTGAGGCTATACTTCCAATGTCATCCCATCACGGTGAGAACTAATCAACCCATTAGACAAATCTTGCATAAACCTGACTTGGCAGGAAGAATGATGACCTGGGTAGTAGAATTATCACAGTATGATATTTAGTATGAACCACGTCAGGCAATCAAAGCACATGCTTTGGCTGATTTTATAGCCGAGATGACACATCCCGGAGAAGAGCCAAAAGGATCCTGGACCATTTACGTTGATGGGTCCTCAAACACCAAAGGAGCAGGCGCAGGCATACTAATCGAAAACGATGAGGGGGTAACTATAGAATATTCTCTGAAATTTGAATTTCCAACCTCCAATAATCAAGCAGAATATGAAGCCTGTTTAGTTGGAATATGCGCGGCAAAAGAACTAGGGGCTAACGCGATTACTTTATGTTCAGACACCCAATTGGTGGAATCCCAGATAAAAGGGGAATACCAGGCAAGAGAGCCATTGTTGCAAAGATACTTGGCAAAGGTTAAAGAAAGTTTACTTGCTCTTTCCAAATTTGAGATCAAGCACATTCCAAGAGAAGAGAACAGTCACGCTGATTTACTTTCAAAATCGGCCAACACCAAGTCATCCTCAACTTTGAAGTCAGTGGTAGAAGAAGTTCTCCCTTCTCCTTGTGCTATTTTGCAGGTTGAAAGTGAAGATTGGAGGACTCCAATAATAGAGTATATCACTAAAGGCACCATCCTGGCAGATGCCCAGGAAGCAAAGCGGTTGGTGCAAAATGTCTCCCGGTATTCCGTGATAGAAGGACAATTATTCAGAAGAGGGCTGTCAACTCCTTTGCTTAAATGCATTGGACCATCCGAAACATGGTACGTTCTCACTGAAATACATGAAGGGAGTTGCGGTCACCACATTGGTGGCAAATCGTTGGCAAGGAAGTCCTTACGGGCAGGATACTTTTGGCCAACCATGAACAAAGATGCAGCTGACCACGTGAAAAAATGCCAAAAGTGCCAAAAACATAGTCCGTTATCCCACATCCCAGCCGAAGATGTGCATAGCATTTCCACCCCTTGGCCTTTTCACATTTGGGGTTTGGACCTCTTGGGACCTTTCACGCCAACTACAGGTCAGTTCAAACACCTTTTTGTTGCTGTCGATTATTACACTAAATGGATTGAACTGGAACCCTTAGCCAGCATAGCATCAGTTAAAGCCCAGAATTTTGTCTTCCGGCAAATAATATGCCGGTTCGGTATCCCGGCAGAAGTCATCTGTGATAATGGGACCCAATTTACCGACAAAGAATTCCGAGAAATGCTAGCAGGACTCCACATCAAGCAATATTTTGCCAGTGTAAAGCACCCACAATCAAACAGACAGGTAGAGTCCGCCAACAAAGTCATACTTAATGGCTTGAAAAAAAGGTGTGAGAAAGCTGAAACTAGTTGGGTGGAAGACCTTTATCAAGTACTTTGGAGCTACAGAACTACTCCTCATAGCTCCATTGGAGAAACTCCATTTCGAATGGTATACGGATCAGATGCCGTAATCCCGGTAGAAATTGGGCATCCATCTTGGAGGGTCATGTATCCCGCACAAGAGAATGAGCAGCTACTCAGAGAAGATTCCGACATGGTCGAAGAGATCCGAGAAGCCGCCAGAATCAAAGAACTATCTCGAAAGCAACAAGTTGCTCAAAGATACAACTTGAGGGTTGCCCCGAGGAGTTTCCAACCTGGCGACTTAGTTTTACGAAGAGCCAGCATCGGAAATCGGAATGCTAAAGACGGGAAGCTTAGAGCAAATTGGGAAGGCCCATTCCGGGTCAAGACCATTGCAGCTAACGGAGCATATCATCTAGAGACTCTCAAAGGCAAAGAGATCCCAAGAACGCTTAATGTCGCAAACTTAAAGCGTTATTATAGTTAAGTTATGTAATTTAAATTCTTTGTAATAAAGGGGTACTCTTTTTCCTGTAGCAGGTTTTATCCCTAAGGAGGGTTTTACTGCTAAAGGTTTTAATGAAGCCCCATTTGTTATTTGCTTCTTATTATTAATAAAGTAGCATCTTATTCACTCTTACACAAACAAGTTAGTTCAATTTTTAATAGCAAGCAGATCGATAGAAAGTATGAGAAGTACAAACAATCCGAGATTGAGATGTCGGCAACAAGCAGAAACCGACATATAAACAAGGCCAACAATGAGTCGAGATACCATTACGGGTAATTCTCTGCTACAGACTCAATAGGGGCCCTTCACGGGTTAACCCTGGCCATAAAGAAACATGAAGTACCGCCAAGGCCATACTCCAACTCAAACTTAGAGAAAGTACAAACTACTTTCCCTCCTATCGAGGAGCTAAAAGGGAAACATCACGAATGTGCCCTAACAATCAAAATGATATGAGAAAAACTCCATATCAAACGGGATGCAGAGAGGCACCTTAAATGGTTAAGCCTCAGCGACGCATAGCAAGGCAATACATAAAGCATAAATCCCGAAATTAAAAGAAGAAGAAGAAGCAAACAACAGTCGTACATAAAGAACAACCCGGAACGTCGGGATAAAAAAGAGTACATTCAACATAAACTTTTCTATAAGAATTACAAAATAAAAACAGAACAAGAGAAATATAGAAACAAAAGCAACAAATCAGGCAGCCCCTCCAGCATCTGCACCTTCGGGTTCCGACACGGGATTAGTAGAAGGGAGAGGAGTGCTACAGTCGAATGGCTCCAATCTGGGATCAGAAGGGTCGAGTGGCACAGGATTGTGAGGGTCATGGAAATCCATGAACACCCCACCCTTCATACCGTGATACTTGCAAAGACCACGGGTGTTTAACTCTACACCAAGATTCAAAAACTGAAGGGTCTTCACGCAATCCCGGTAGGAATCATCCACCGTCGTGTCCATATCTTGGTAAGTCTCCTCTAGCTTCTCCTGAGTCTTTCGTAACTCCACCTGAGTCTCATGAAGCTTTGAGGCCGCCCCCAAGAGCTCAGATTGAAGAAGCTTGAGAGCAGAACCATCCTCCTCCGCCTTAATCTTCAGCTGAGAAACCTCACCCTTCAGCTGGGAGTTTTCAGCATCCAAGCCAGCAACCTTCTCTTTCTCCCTGGCAAACTCCTGTTCCATATGAGAGAACTTCTACTTTAAAGAAGCAAGTTCCTTCTCAGCCCGGGATTTCGATTCCTTGACACTCTGGATCAAGGCATCCTTGAGCTCCATGTCATCTCTGAGGTCCCGCAGCTGAGCCCTCAAAGAAGAAGCTTGGCCCAGGTCTTCTTCCTAATGATGAACATGTTGGAGCATAGCTATGCTCATAGCTGTCCAGCCCATGAGGGATTTGGCTTGCTCCTACAAAGATAAAAATAGCAAAAAGACATTAAACATATATCAACCGAGATTAATCATCATAAAGTTGACAAGATCAAATGATAAGACATATACCTTCACGGCAGAGGCTCCACCTTTGGTGAAAAAGTCCCCGTGCTGGAACTTAATCAAGGGCGAAGGAAATCCTTCCCAGGCAGAAGAAGGAGTAGAGAAGGGCGCCATCAATACCAGAGTCATCCTGGCAGAAGCCCCTTGGGCATCCCCAGGCTGGTCACCTGCAAATCGAACTAAATGATATAATAAGAAAGCAACACACGGTCCCTACACAACTAAAAATCCCAAAAGATAAAAGCATACCGGACTTGGTAATACGGCGACGTTTTGGCTGCACATTAGCCACCTCGACTCCAGAGGAAGGAGGAACGGACTTCTTAACAGGAGAAGCTCCCCTGGCAGGAACCGCGTCCGAGATTCTAATCTCGGTAAGAACTACCAAGATAGGAGCAGGAACTGGAGCAGGAGAAGGAGGTGGACCTGAAGTACCAACCTTTCTTTTTCCCTTAGCATCTCGTTTCTGAGAACGGATGGCATAGTTGGCCATGATCTCGGCTGCAGGAAAAGATACACTTGTTAGCTAAGGCAAAATAATTAAAAACAATCAGACACAACGACATTGTACAATAAAGGACAATCCCCTACATAAGCATGTCGCCTGGTCGCGACGAGATACTCCTATCACATCTTTACAATGAATGGGAATCCCCCCTCGCTCAATAAAGACGCAAAGATTCCTGAAGGTTTGTTGATCTTCCTCTTCTAGGAAGTCAATCTCCAATTCCTTCAAGGACAGCGACCTCTGAAAATGATCTTCCGTCCAATAGAGCGGGAACAAGGGTTGCTTGTCCTTTCCCATCCAGAAGGGAGTACAATCTTTGGTCCGTGGGACGACTTTGACATAAATATCCCTATGGGCCTTGAAGGACTCTTCATAAGGGACAAACAGTTGAGGGATCCCGGAGCGGTGACGAAGGGATACCCAATTTTTCTTCATAGGACCGCGGTAAAGACCAAAAATGTATATGAATAAGGTCGAGGAACAATGTCAGCCTTGAGCCCAACAGAAGACCTCGAAGGTCTAAAGGAATCCCCAACCGTTGGGATGAAGCTGGGTAGGAGCAAGATGGAGGTGGTGCAGAACTTCAATCTGGAGGTCGGAAAAAGGGAACCTAATTTTAAGTTGATGCCACAAAGACTCCAGCATCATGATATAAGAACCTTCACCCTCAGATGCCGGTGTGCAGATCCTCTCCTTCTTACTCGGGATAACCAACTTATGGTTTGATGAAGGATCGGCTTTAACGTTAGTCCCAGGGGTGTTGGGCCCATAGTGAAAACATTTCCTCTAGTGTTTCTCCACCCTCCTGAGCCGACGACCATCCTTCACCGAATACTCCTCCCAGATAATATCCCAAGGAATCCACAACATTTCCCAGATGTTCTTCAGTTTCTAAAAATCTGGAGGACATTCGATCCGAGGCTTAGAAGTACTGGGCTCTCCTGCCCCTCGTACGACAACTTCAAAGTCCCCGGCATCGGGCGAAGCCGGTACACCATCAGAAGATCCCGGAACACTAGAAGCTACCGGGATGCGAATGTCATCCTGAACAGGTTCCATATCTACATGATTAGAGAAAGCAGAGTCAGACCCCATGGATGAATGGCTATAAGAAGAAGGAGCATATGCAGGGTCGGATTCAGAATCTAAGGAATGTGTCATAGACGACGGTATAGACTCTTTATTTTCTAAAGAATCCCCGGGATGGGAAGACTCAACTTCATCCCCCGCAGGAATAAAATTAACGGGGGCACGGTGATCTGAATCTTGCTCGACAGACACAGAACTTTCTAAACTTTACTCATCGGGGAGATGGGCTGATACAAAAAGAAGAGCGAAAGGTTCCGGGTTCAAAGTGTTGAACGACCCACTCACACTTTGGGTAACTGACTCACCACTCTCTACTTGTCGCGAATACAGAGGATAAAACCAAAAATGGCAAGATTCACAATAATCAGGATTGGCTATGGAGGGCGTACCAGGACAAGGGTTTGGCTCATTAGAAGACCTATGTTTGCGAAGACCCCTCGCAAAACTCTCAAGAAGTTCAGTATCATTTGATTCTGAAGAGGAACTACTCGTCAACACGATAATATCATCAACCATTTTCGAAGGAAAGAAACCCAGAAACTACGACTAAACCCTAAAGGAGGGGAAGAATGCAATAGAACAATCCAAGAATCAGGAAAGAGTTGAATAAAAGCACAAATCAACGAAAAAAAAGAGGCAATACCTGAATGAAGAAGCGAAAATGTTGCTAGTAAACGGGTCTGAAAAACGGGCACGAGGATGGAAGAAGAAAGGTTTCTAGAAGCTCTCTATCGCAGGAAATGAAGAGACAGGAAGCGCGAAAGTGAAGAGTAAAAACTTAAACAAAGGAAAAGGTGAAAATGTAACGGATGAAAAGAAATAAAGTAAAAACTGTCACATCACCTTAATGGACGTGGGGCCCAAGAACCACGCTAATCATCGCGCACAATGCCCAAAGGGGGTGCGTGAAATACACGCGCACAAAAAGAAAACCAACCGTCATCTCGTAACATTTCCAGAATCGCCATCTAACATCCACCCGGCATGACGAATGAACTCGCCAACCTCTCCCAAGAAGAGCTTGATGACTTGGGGGGCAACTGTTGTGGACCAAAATAATGGCATCCCAGATAGACGCTCACGTGCCGGGTCAAGTAGCCACCAATCACCGTCAGCATCCCGGTAAGTTGGGCGCGGCCTATTATCAAGGCCCAGCTGATGAGGGTTGGGCCCAGGCACAGATCATGGCCCAATACGGACCGCATTTAGGTCATTCACCTCACTCTATAAATACTATCATAATGCACCATGTAAGGTACGTACACAATATTACCACACATACAAACCCTAATTCACTCATTGACTTAGGTGTTAGAGTGCTTGCAGGTGCACACCACCGCCGCCGGAGTTGAGGACCCAAAAGCAATCCTAGTGTCATTTGCTGATCAAGAAGACCCTCTTGTTCGTCCTACATTCCCGTCAGGTTAGATCACAACACTATTTATTTATTCTATTTTTGGCATTTTTTACTTTTTGTTAATGAAAGCACTAGAAGCAAAATTTTACGGTCTCAAATGTTTTAAGTAATATTTTTGTATATACTTTTAAACTATGCAGGCCTAGAACATTTTTATCGTGTCAAATTTATTTGCATTTTTGGCAATTTTAATAGATGACAATTTTAATTAAACTTAACTAAATTATCGTAACAGACTTTTGTTTTTTTAAATTTATTTTCGTATTTGATATTATCATGATCACATCATGGTGGATCCATTTTGGAGAAAGTTTGTGTCTTTGCCAGTTCAGGAGTGAGTCAATGCAAGAGGAGCAATTCCTATCTGCAGACCGCATAACAGTTTTCTTGATAGTGACTTCGTAGGTTAAGGTGAACCGTTAGATCATGTTTTTGTCTTTATCCATTCCAATGATCTAACGTCTTTTGCCCAAATTTATGGTGAGTAAGACCAAATACCCTAACAAATTGGTCATCTTGACCCAGGATTCAAAGAATTAATTTTAATTAAAAAAGGAAAAGAACATAGGATCTAGATGAAAATTCTCTGATCCAATCTAACCCGTACGATCATATCTACCACAGTGTAACCCGTGATCCTATGGTTGACCACATAGGCGCGGCGGTGGTTAAATTATTCAGGATAATCGTATAACTGATCTTGTTTTGACAACTTAAGGTATATTTTTTTAAAATTATTAAGATGATCTTTATTCATTTTTATAATGATCATTTTGAGTTTGCAACAAAAAAAAATGATCATTTTGAGTTCAACAAATTAAAAAATCACTTTCTCTCTCATATAAGATTTAATTGTTAACCGTTTTACTTTGACTATACAACTTTTGGTACATTTACTAATTTACTAGTACTTAACAATTTTAATATTATTACTACTACCATTATTGCATAAAAGGTATTAACGAGTTGTTATGAAAGTGTGCAAATCAAAGAGTAGATAGAATATTAGAGTAGAAAGAATAAGAGAGTCTTATTTTATTGTGTTTTTCATTATTAGATTTATGGTTTATTTATAGGTCATAAGTCATACAAGATAATATTAATGATAGAGATCAATAAATTATAGGTAAAAATTTTATGGGGGTAACTAAAACTTTAATGAGACTATGTATAACATATAATAAATACTATATTTTTTTTTTTTTAATTTTTTTATCATGTACAATATTGTAGATATTAGAAAAATTCTTATAATAATACATATGATACCTAAGAAGCTACAATGTACATAGGATATATCGAGATGAATGTGGACATCCACATTTTTTATTATTCGCAACACCCCCTCTTGTCTCATTGAAAATCTTGCTAGGTAAATCTTATTGATAAAACCTTGACGAAGGAAAAAAGAGTGCGAAACATATTTATTCATCTCCTTAATTTAGACACTCATGTCTAAGATGACAAATCCTAATCTTTTACACTAGTCTCTCAAAAACTTTAGTTAACAATGACTTCATACAAATATTTGTCAAATTCTCACTTGAGCAGAAATGTTAAACATAAATTTCACCTTCCTTTACACTGTCACGAGTGAAAAAGAATTTTGAAGAAACATGTTTTTTTCTATTTTTTAATGTAATATTCTTTTAATCGGAAAATACATTGTGCATTATTTCCGTAAAAAATATTAGAGTCAATTTTTTCATAAAACAAACCATAATATTATTGAATATGTTCAATCACATATCTCAACCAAATGCATTCTTGACTTATCTCATGCAATGTTAAAAGTCAACATGATTAGATGATGTAGTTATCATAGTTGTTTAGCATATCGCCACTGATCCTCCTATAAAACCTCATACTAAATTATCCTATAAATCTGTGGAAGATAGGAAACACTTGACAAAATTAAGGGATATGAGGATTTAGTAGGAAAATTTAACATTTAACCTTAAGAAATCATTGATTGTTATAATATTTTAATTTGACTGGACTAAAATACCCCTATTTAATAACCACAGTGGTTGAGTTGAGAATATAATTAAAATAAAGAAGATGATTCATGAATGAAAAAAGTGATAAAAGAAAAAAAAATTAAAATATGCATTTATTATATGAGATACAATTGAAAAAGGAAAATTTAATGCATCTTAAAATAACAAAAATTTTGAAATAAAAATTTAAATTCAAAATGACAATAGTTTTAGAAAGAAGAGAGTAAATCATTTGTCGGTTTATTTTTATTCATTACTAGAGTTTGTACCGGCGATGCCCGAGTTGAAATGTTTTATGAAATATTATAATTTTTATTCAATTTTTTTTAAATATATGAATGTGTATTCATATATAAAGAAAGCAAATAAATAAATAAAGAGTGAGATAGAAGACAAAAGAATAACAATAGTTTTTATCCGAAGACAACCGAAAAGAATAGAATTTTATTGTAAAATTGCACAAAATTAAATTGTAACGTGAATTTTTCTAGGATTGAGCAAATTTCATCCTGTCCTTTTCTTATCTTTGCATCTTTTATAGTTTATTACTTGATCTTATCTTGAACATTTGTGAGCTAATCAAGAAAAAAAGAGAGACAAAAAGTAATTAAGGAGGAATAAGTGTATCAACAGATTAAAAGAAAGAATGAGAGAAGAAAAAGCAAAAGAGAGAAGAAAAAGCAACACATAGAAGAGGAGAGAAAAAAAATGAAAGAGTCTCAGGAAAGTAGTGCAAAACATAAAAAGTAATAAAGAAATGATTTTTTTTTAAAAAGAGAATAATTTAAAATAGAATAGAAATCTTAGTGTATGTTTGGTAATACTAACTTATAGCTTATTTAAGAATTTATAGCTCATAGCTTGTAACTTATTGTCAAGTGGAGGTGTTTGGTAACAACTACCTTATAGCTTATGAAATCTAACTTATGAAAAGCTACTTCAAGTAGCTTATAGCTTATGAAAAGTAGCTTTCAATATTTCTTTCATATTTTATCATCTAGTCATTTATTATGTTTAATTTATCAAATAATTTATTAAATATAATTATTACTTGTTCTTTTAAGTCATTTATCAAATATAAGCTACTATTAGCTAACTTTACCAAACACCTCTACTCAATTATAAGTAATGTCATAAGCTATAAGCTGTATAAGCTAAGTCATAAGCTATAAACTAGTTTTACCATACAGAACTTTAGTGAAAATTTAAAACAACTTTAGAGAGATAAAAATGAACTGATTGGCTCAAGAAAATATAATTAGTTGAGTCAATTACTTTTAACAGTAATATAATTAAAATGTTTAAAATATTCTCAGAATTAGCGAAAAATAAAAAGCTCAAAATTTCTATTTAAAATTTTTATCTAATCACTACAAAATTAACTTTAAAAATTTTCTCTCTCTTTTTGTTTCACTTATTTGTTTTTGTTTTTATATTATTAAGATAAGATTAAAATTAATATTAAAATTTATTAGTGTTTTTGTTTTTTTCAACTCAATTGTTAAATTGGTATTCGCTAGTTTTTTTTTTTACTTTTTTGTGTTTTACACTCAAAAGCACACGTGGGAGAAGCGCGTTGGTCTACACAGGATGGATGATGGGAAATCGCCGCAGAAAATTGCAAAAACCCCCTTCCCCTTCATTCGCTAACTGTACCCGCTCGACGGTGACCCCAGTGTCACCTCATCATCCAGTCCCTTATCTCCACGTCACCCTCCCCTCACACGTGTAGTTAATCAAGCGGTCATATTCAACGGTCCTGATTCCCAGTTCTAGATTCTTCCACTCGCTCAAAGAGAGAGAGAGTATGTACCCCCCCAAAAAAAGAGAGAGAGAAAGTGGTCAAGTTTTAACCAGGGTTAGTTTGTTAACCGGACTCCACGCATCTGGTTAAAGCAAGAACGTTCCGAGAGGGAGAAATCCAAAGAGGAAGCAGAAACATTAACTAGAGAGAGATAGATAGAGAGGGTCGGTTCGAGCCTTTGAGCGTTGTTGCTTGGGCAGGAAAAAGAAACCCCTCCGAGTCAACTCGGACGAGTTGCCTCTCCGTACGGTTCCTTCCTTTGACTCGCTCCTCTTCATCCCCATCCTTACCAGCGCTCGCGAGTTTTTTCCCTTTTCATTTTCGGCTGTTTTTTTTCCGCTTCGTGTTCAGATCTCGCATTGATTGCAGCGAGTCGAATTCGAAGCTCGACCTCAAACGACGCCGTTCAATCCCGATTCCCTTTGATTAAGGGTATTTGCATTCCTTACGTTCATTTTTCTTGCCAGAGTAAATTGATTCATTGATTGTATTAAGTAATTTCCCTATCGAATGTTTCTTTCTCTGATAAACTGTAATAAAACCGAAGCTAAGTTAATAGCTGCACGTGTTTGTCTGTTAACTTTCAATTGACATTGAATCTGGTCATCTTTTCGTTTTTTTCATGCACGCGAGCTTGTATCTAGCAGTGAATCTTTAAGCGTGTTGAGATCTTAAGTTCTGACCTATTCTTCATATTTTCACAGGTTTTGTAGTTCATATGCGTTAGTTTACCCCTTGTTCTGATTGATTAATGATCGTTGGTGGTACAAAAAAAGAGGAAAAGAAGCTTTTTGGTTCCGCTATTGCGGTGTTTCATGTCAAGGAAACTAGACAGCCCTGTGCAGACACAAATGGCCGTGGCTGTGATGAGGACAAGTCCTCTCGGGAAGCAACCTGCTGGGAGGAGACGCGTCTTTGTTCAAACGGAAAAGGGTTGTGTTCTGGGCATGGAATTGGATCGAGGGGACAATGCTCACACTGTGAAGAGAAGGTTGCAGCTTGCCCTTAATGTCCCAACTGAAGAAAGCTCACTCACTTTTGGGGATATTGTGTTGAAGAATGATCTAAGTGCTGTTCGGAATGATTCGCCCCTTCTCCTTACTAGAAACCTCATGCATAGAAGCTCTTCCACACCCTGTCTCTCTCCCACTGGAAGGGATATCCAGCAGAGGGATAAGAGTGGTCCTATTGAGATCTTGGGGCAGTCCAATCGCCTTGATAGGATGAAGCTCATGGTGAAGGACATTACCAAGGCTATTAAGATGGGCATAGATCCTGTTCCTGTTCATAGTGGACTTGGAGGTGCTTATTATTTTAAGAACAGAAAAGGGGATAGTGTTGCAATTGTGAAACCTACTGATGAGGAGCCTTTTGCCCCTAATAATCCTAAAGGGTTTGTTGGTAAGGCTCTTGGACAACCTGGACTGAAGCGCTCGGTTCGGGTTGGCGAGACTGGGTTCAGGGAAGTTGCAGCTTATCTTCTTGACTATGATCATTTTGCGAATGTGCCTCCCACTGCCTTAGTGAAGGTTACTCACTCCATCTTCAATGTAAATGATGGGGTTAATGGGAATGGTTTTTGGAGGAAGAGGATGGTTAGCAAGATTGCGTCTATGCAGCAGTTCATTCCTCATGATTTTGATGCAAGTGATCATGGGACGTCTAGTTTTCCGGTTAGTGCTGTGCATCGTATAGGGATATTAGACATTAGGATTCTTAACACGGATAGGCATGCTGGGAACTTGTTGGTGAGGAAAGTTGGTGATGGGATTGGGAGTTTTGGTCAGGTGGAGTTGATTCCTATTGATCATGGGCTCTGCCTGCCCGAAACATTGGAGGACCCATACTTTGAGTGGATTCACTGGCCTCAGGCTTCGATCCCGTTTTCTGAGGATGAGCTCGCCTACATTGAGAATCTCGACCCTGCTCGAGATTGTGAGATGCTAAGGATGGAACTTCCAATGATCCGAGAGGCTTGCCTCAGAGTCCTTTTTCTCTGCACCATTTTCCTGAAAGAGGCTGCTGCTTATGGTCTCTGTCTTGCTGAAATCGGTGAGATGATGACTAGGGAGTTCCGCAGTGGTGAGGAGGAACCCAGTGAGCTCGAGATTGTTTGTTTGGAGGCAAGGAAGATTGTGGCCGAGAGGGAGATACTGTCACCGGGAGCTGAGTTGGATGATGATGAGTTCCAGTTTGATATAGATTGTGATGAAGCTGGATCAGATTTCAGTCCAAAGATGGCTTGCGATGATCCTCTGAGCCGAGCATCTTTTCAACCTGTATTTGGTAATGGGCATGGCCGCTGCCCACTTTCCAAATTGGATGAGTGCCTTGAAGAGGAAGAGGAGGAAGATGATGGAGATTCTTCTCATGGATTGGCTACTCTTTCTGCTCAAGGAAAAATTCCAACCACTTCAGAACTTTCTGTGTCGCTGAAAAATGCCACTTTAGGTGAGAGAAACCTGAATCCCAAGAAGGGTTCAGGAGGAAAAGCTGATAATGGCTATTTTGCGAATTCATCATCTGGTCATAAGAGTGCCAATGAACAGCTTCCTGCAAGCGTAAGCTTTGTTAAGCTCGCAGATATGACTGAAGATGAATGGACATTGTTTCTGGAGAAGTTTCAAGAGCTGCTGTACCCGGCATTCGCCAAGAGGAAGTCCATAACCTTAGGTCAGAGGCAGAGACAGAGGCTTGGTACTTCGTGCCAGTTTTGAAGATGAGCAATACGTTGGTTATGATAGTGAGGACTATAGAATCAAGAATAAGGCTTTATAGGTTTCAGGGAATGAAGGATTGTTAGGATAGATCTGGTTATGAGATTTGGATGAGTGTTTTAGTTGGGAACTGAGGGTAGGAACAACTATTGTAAATATGCTTGGCATCAGCTAAGTGGTGAGCCGATTAGTTGGTTTGTATTTTCATTTTTCGATTTCATTTCTTTGTTTTTCTTCCCTTCCTCTTCTCTTTGACTTGTCTGATAAATAATCGTAGGATAAATTTGTGAAATGAAATTTATGTATATATTGAATGACTTGTGCCCTCTTTTTTTCTTGCCTTTTACTAGTAATTTGATTTGATGTCTGCATATACTTTTATTTTCTGGTATTCCCATTGAACTCAGGCAGGAATAGCAGTTCAAGTTATTGCATCACTTTCTGCAGTTTGAATTTACTTCGAAGGCTGTTTGTTTTGTTCAGTGACTGATTTGTTGTCTGGAGGGAGGAACATATATATGATTCTGAGGTTGAGTTTCAAAAAATTAGCTTGTTCTCTCTTGCTACAGGCAGTGAATGTTGGGATTTTGGTGGAAATTTATGATGAAAGAATTGTTTCCTGATAGAATTGATGTTATAAAATGTGATTTCTATGGAATTTTTAGACTTCCCAGTTCCCATTCTCCTCATGATTTAAACATTAATCATACAGGTTTGGTAATATGTTATTAATTTATTATCCGTTTTCCAAAGGTAATAATGATAGTTAGATTTTTCCTGTAATATTGATGATAGTGTTATGTATATTGGTATATATCTTAAAAGTTTTCACAACAATTGAATAGTTTTGTACAGTATAATGATACTATTCTTTTTGTATAGTCTACATACATTGTACGCTGGTTGAATACTCCAATAATTGATTCTCTATGTAGCATGTTTTCACTTTGTGACAAGATATGTAATACAGGTTAAGAAATACTAATCATTTCTAGATAACTTTTGTCTTGAAATTTCAAAAGTTTGATGCATTAAGTCACTTCCTTATCTTTGAGCAAGTTGATGACACTTGTTTTATTTGATAAAGTCACCTAGCTAGAATGGTGAGCATAGAGGAATCATCATCATCATCATCATCAATTTATCATTAATCAAAACCAGGGATCTTTTTTCGTTGCCTTGTGCCACGCTGTTTCCAAGTCCGGTTATACCGTCCACACTAACTTTTGAATTTACCTAAGTTATACACATGTATACGTGACATAAAACCAAAATTTAGATAATTTCAGATATTATATAAAAATTGAGATTAGATTGACATTATTTAGTTTTAATAGTCAGCTTAAGGATAAAAAATTGTCCGATTCATTACAAGTATTTGGCTTAATAGTGGAGGGAAGATCTTAACGGTGTTCAAGTCGGCTTCTTTTTTCACAATTGGTTGTCGTAATCAATATTCTGAATTATTTTTCTGCCGTCGCAACGATTTGAACGTTTAATTTCTTAATATGGTGCAAGCAACATAAGAAGAGAACAATTTTCCCTTTCGATATTTTCTAAATATATTGCTAATTTATGTTGTGGTTTGAAATGGACACGAGTATGTTGTGCTGAGAGATTATATTACTACAAAGCAAGATTTAAGTGCTAAGAAACAAAAGGTTGCCGATGAATGAAACACAGATATTAGCAACCAACGAAGGAACATCACATGAAATGGTCCCACTAAGGCACTAACCATTGGTCTTCAACAAATTCAACTTGGCCTTTCAACATGTGGAAGGGCTCAATTCTCTTTAACATCATCAATTTTTCACTTACTTTTTTTTTTTTTATATATAACTATTTTTCAGTTACTTTTAAATGCAATTTATTGTCTCTTCAATTCTTCTTCCTACATGAAAAGAAGAGAATAGCGAAACTTCTTTCTTCTTTCATTTTCATTATAATTGTAAAAAATTGACTATTTTTAATACCTTGTGTAAGTGTAGTAAAAAATTGTTAAGTATTGTCTTAAAATGTAAATTTTTGGTTTGAGTATCTCCAATTAGATAATTGAAGACTAATTCTTTCGTGATAGAAAAATTATCGAAGTAGATATAGTCTCTCTTAATAAAGTCTTTTTCATATACACAATCAAAATTCAAACCATATTCTATATGTTTAAGAAACTTAGTTACCTATGATTTCTTTTGAGATTTACTGATATCTTAAATTTAAATTGTAATAAAAAGTAGCATATCCTATGAATATGGTAAAAGTTTAATAGGGGTAAACAATAGAAGACACACCACACCGTACAGTAAAAGGGGCGTATGATTCTAAAAACAATAATCATTGTAGACCAGACTTTATTCAAGCAGTGTTTAAAAAAGGCTGCTTAAAAAGGGGTGCTAACTAATCTCTTGGGATTTAGCATGTCATTGTCATCAATTTTGTACTATTCAATTTAGCATAGATAAACATAGAGATTTGGTGTAAGTCTAGATCACTGATAATCTAAGTCCCAACAACATTTTCCTGTGTGTGCCTGATAGGATTTTGCATCTTATATAATAATCTACCTTAGTATTTAATTTAATAATATATAGTTGCCATTAAAGCCCATAACTTTGTCTTGAATTTTGCATGAAATATTAGTTAAGCTATTGTAGAATTAAAGACATTAGTGTGGGAATTGGAAAGTGACTTGGATGAAGTGGCATCCTAATCTATAGCAAAGTTTTTTTTTTTTTTTAATAAAAATAATTTTTTATTGTCACTACTTGTTGTCCTGAGGCATGACCCTTGAGGGTCTCCCAATTTGAAGCGTTTAATGGTTTGCATTACAAGATATAATGATAAAAATGAGAGTAAGAAAAGACAAAAGAAGAGTGGAAATGGGACTTGTCTGATTGTTCCCTTAATTCACTCCACAAAGCAAAGTCCTAATATTTTAGATTAATTAGAAGTACTTGTTAATTTGTTCTTAATATTTTGTGATGTGATTTGAGCAATTAATATAGTTAGGTGATATGTCCACTCTTTACATTTAAGAGCTTTAATATGTGATATGAAAGCATTTCAACAAAAAAAAAATAATTAGAAAATAGCTTTCTTAGGCTTCCACCACTCGATAAAGGCTTAAACTTGAGAATAAAATTCATGAATTAAAGCAAGGTATATACTATTCACTATAGTAACACAACAATTTTATGTCTGATTATTTGTGAACAAGATGAAGCTAGGAGTATACAGGTGTTGAGGTGCATGTGAGTTAGAGTAAGTTGGTTAAGATGCACCTTTATTTATTTATTTATTTTTAAAATGTGAAATCACAGAAAAGAATAATAATGTCATAGCATAGGTGTGAGAATTAGGAACAGGTGGGTCAAGCAGAGCCAAATGCTTGTGTTTGACAATTCTCTTTTATGAAGGAACTCTTGAGGATCAAGTTTAACTGCAAATTTTGTTGATAATTCAAGGAATTGGAACTCTTATTTATTCTTAACTTGAAGATTATCACACCACAATAAAAATTGTAAAGCACTATTATTATTTTCATAATTAAGGCCAGTAATAAGTTGGCGAACTATCATAAGGTCCTAAAAATGCTTTTCTTTCCAAGAGAGGAAAACTGTATTAAAAAAATCTGCTTTATATTAAGGGGAAATTACAGTCACTTTCCAATTTAGGGGTAAAAAGATGTTAGGTCAGACTTTTGCTTAATAAATCAGGTCTATTTATAATTACTGAGGTTTAACTTATTGTGTTGGCTTATTATCGGCTCATTTTTTAGATTGAACTTAGTCTATTTAAAATTCTATAAAATTTATTTATTAGTCTACTTTGTTCTAAATCCTCTAAAAAAGTCAACAAGTTTTTTTAACTAGATTCACGGATAGAATGTCTATGTCACGGAAAGTCTCTAAAAGTGCTTATTCCTCACTTACTATAATATTTTTGTTTGGTAAATTAAACTTACTATTAAGTTTAAAAATCAATCGAATTTTTTTTCTCGCTTACTATAATATTATTTAGTAAATACTTATTATCAAATTTAATTTCTAAATTCAATCAATTATAAAATTTCTAAATAATTAAAATTGTATTATATCATCTATTTGAAAATTAAAAATCTCAAAAGATCCTTACTTATCAAGTTATATATCAATGATATCTTCTTATTTTCAAATTCTATCAATCGTTTTAAATTTAAAAATTTTAAGAGATTCTCAATTATCAATTTACCAATTGAATTATCTTATTTAAAAAAAAACTGAAAAAAAATCTGTATTTACTAATTAATGTTAATTTTTATGTATTATTATATTTATACATTAAAAGATATTATTTTATATATATATATATATATATATATATATATATATATTAAACATACCGATCTCTTAGGTTTAATAGATTTTTTAAAAAAAAACCTGTGTTTAGCCTTTTTAATTAAGTAGACTTTTAAAAATGTCTAAACTTAATGTTTTTATTAAACAAGTTAAATTAGATCAGACTTTAAGCAAATTGACCAAAAACTCCTGTCAGATTTACTAACTTATTTTTACCCCTATTTAACTTTTATGAGATCAATCTAACCATGTAAAGGCTTATAAAGTGATTGTCTACATATTAGTGCGCTACAGGATCATTGCAAGTTTGCAAAAAAAATAAAATAAAATCAATGATACTACTATAGGATGAATTTTTTAGGTTTTCTTTTTGTTCCAACTTGAATTCTTGTTGGCATACAGGGTCCACACCATCATATTGGATTTACTTGCGTCTATTAGCAGTTCCTTTTATTGTCAAAAAAAAAAAATGCTAGTTCCTTTTGTTCAACCAAAAAAATAAAATAATTGTAGTTCCTTTTGTTACTTTCACAATTGCCCATCACCACACCGGTCACTTAATTGTTATAATTTATTTAGCACAAATTTTAATCACGCTCAATAAGCGATTATTTCTTATCAACTAAAAATTAAACACACATACAATTACATTAAATATTTAAGAGATTTTACTCGACTCAAATATATTTGCTTCATGTGAAAAATACTAGTACATCGTAAACAAGATTGTCTATGACCATGGAATTGTTAGGAAGAATGGGTACAGTGATGCTTGTCATTATGGTAGTCTTTGGGCAAAAGGACTAATCCCTTGACAATTTGTTTCAACTTAAAAGGCTACACGATCACTAATTGGTAGGCACATATTTAATTTTCTCCTTCATGGTTTGACTGAAATTAAGTCCCTTATCCAAACTTGAAATTATACAAATAGATTTATTAAAAAAATTGTTGGCTTTAGCTTCTAGAAACATTTGAAACATGGTTTGATCAATATAAAAAAAGTTTGCTTTAACGAGAAATGTCACTGCAGCATAATTAACCTTTAGTAACATAACAATAAAATTATATTGAAAAAAATATTATAAATATAAAAACTAATACTTTTTTTAATTAATTTGATAATATTTTCTAATTATTGCTAAAATCTTTTTAACTACATGAATTTTATATAATATTTTTGACAAATATTATTAAAAAGTATAAAGACAACATTTTATTTAATAATTTTTTTAAACAATTTAGTGTTTTTTTTTTAAAGAAAGGAGTCCTATATAAATGCACAAAATGTCAATGATGAACTTTAACCCTTTTCATAGTCGTTGATATTTGCGCCACACGGTGCCACACCTTTTTTTATTTTTTGTCATAAAAATTCTATAATGCCTTTGTCACTTAATGATATATTCTGGAGAGAATTATCTAGAGATGAACAACACATTTTTTTGCTCTTCCTCTCTTATGGGTGATTATGAAGGAATCTGTCCGTTGAATAAGGCGGAAAGAGTAGCATTGTCTAGAGCGAGAATGATAGTTATCGGGATCTATAAATAGATATTTGTAATATGAAATGTGTAGTTAATGAATGATATTGAGTTAAGATTCCTCTAAGAGGCTCTATGTGGCAATCTCATAGGAATTGTTAACCCTAAAATTAAAATCGAGTAGAAGAAGGTTTTTTTAATTAGGAAATTCTATTAGAAAATTAAACATTAAAATTAAAGAAAATATTTTTAATGACGTGACGATATTTTATTCGTAGGACATGATTGGAGACATAATTTGAAGACGCTATATTTGAATTCATTTTCCATTCAAGTTTGTTATTTTTCTTTTTAAAAATGAGAGTATAAATAAGTTCATATGACAATAATAATAATAATAATAATCTTATAATAACTAATCATTTCTTTAAGTCATATACTATCTAAATATCTAAATAATAGTTTTATTCATTTTTATTTCACATTCTAAGCAATGGTATAACTAGATTTAATTTATTCTTTTTTAATTTTCAAACTCTTTTTTTTTTCATCTCTCTCCTTTTATTAAATTAATTATTAAATAGTTTTTTATTTTCTTTGTTACAAAAAAAACCAATTATTAAATACTTTTTTGTCATAGATCCCGATATCCCAATACTACATTGAGCATTTAACTAATTTTGATTTGAATAAAATGCTATTGTTATAGACGTCAAAACTCTTTTTATTGAGTTTTTAATGCAGAACTCAAACTCGAGAATTGGATTGAATTTAAAAGAAAATAACTGTGTAAATTGATCAACATGGTCAATATTCTTTTATGAAATACTTTTTCTGGTCTAATATTTGTAAGTATTTAAATGTAACTGTAGGTTATTTTTTGTCAATAAATGTAATTGTATAGTTGTTAAAAAAATATGTAACTGTATTGGGCCTATGTATTGACTGTAATAGGTTTTCTAGGACCTGAATTTGGACCATAGCCCATCTTGATCACTTGGTTCTATACTTGTAGACTTTTTCTGCTTTAAGTCAATCCTCTTGTGATGTAGAAACCTTTAAATTTTTTTTAGAAGCATTAGTGCAGTTTGATGTCAAAGAAGGATGATATACAAAGCTTGACATTGTTGATTGCTGGGTTATTTAAGCATGTTGACAAGGATTTGAATCCTGTTCTTGAATATAGAAAAGACTTTGTTGAGAAAGGTTGTACTCATTTTGATGATTTCTCCGCCTAAAAAAAGATTAGTCTTTAGTTGTAAGGTAGAGAATCCCCATGGTGTGAAAAAAAAAGATGATGTAAAAATCAAATAAGTGAGCTTTGAAAGTTCAAATAATCTTTTGTAATTTGGTTAAAAATAATTTGCCCCCATTTACTTTTACTTTATGTACTTTTTATTACTGTTACTCTTAAAATGTACAACCTGTGAATTGAAATGATGGATGTGTTAGGGAGTAACAATAACATTATGCCTGAAACAAAGTGAATATGAGTTGAACTCTCTCATCAAGTTGCAAAAATTGAGCTTGAACCAAGAATTCTTTTTTTACCAATAAAAATACAAAAGAAGTTAAGGCAACAATTTCAAGTTGGAATGGTATTTGAAGAATACTGATTAAAAGAAAATGGGAAAAAAGCAAGTCACTCAACCAAGATGAACAAACATGCTTTAGCCTCTAGTTTGTCCAATGGAATGCAGATGGAAAACTAAAGAAGAAAAATACTCTGAAACAGAATGATTTGTTTCTGTTCTGTCTTTAATCGTAGTTTTTAAGTTAATCCTAACTGGTCCTATATTCATATACTATAAAATTAGTTTTTTTGGATGACATTAGAATCACACACAAAGTTTAAGAGATAACAAAAAAAGAATTAACTCCAATAACTCTTGTCAACGAGCAGTATTCTACCGATTACAAAGAAGGCATCAAGATTTGACCACTCACTCAAAGTGAAATTCCCTGCATTTATAATTTATTGATAATTGAATTGAATGACCAGATCAAAATAACACAGGATGAAAAAAAAAAAGAGAGCAAGAAAAATGACACCATAAACCAAAAAAAAAAAAAACCCTGAAATACATGCTTGATAATGTGTAGAAAATTGAATAGCTCCTTAGAAAAAACCAATGGAGAAATAAATCAAGTAAATAAATGGGTGTATAAATGTTAGATGTGTCTCCAAGGTCTTTCTGCTAGGTTTACACATTCATTGTGCCTATAACAACCAACAAGGTGATCAATGGTTAATCCAGCAGCTTGCATGAAAGAGTAAACAATCACTGGCCCCAAAAATCTAAAGCCTCTCTTTATTAAGTCCTTGCTTATGGCCTCTGCTTTTGGAGTCCTTAGTGGCACATTTCTTGGGTATCTGTGTCTGTTAATCACTGGTTTGTGATTTACATAACCCCATATGTAGCTACTGAATGATCCATATTCCTTCACAATCTGTGCATAAAATTTCAATTAACAAGATTAACTTAGATATTTAATAATGGAAAAGCCAAACAGAAAAAAAGATAGGAAGAATAAATTATTACTCTAGTACTTTACA
Organism: Cyamopsis tetragonoloba; assembly: GCA_037177725.1. Lineage (NCBI taxonomy): Eukaryota > Viridiplantae > Streptophyta > Magnoliopsida > Fabales > Fabaceae > Cyamopsis > Cyamopsis tetragonoloba. Next base: position 7,526,785 of record CM074120.1, on the reverse strand, counting down.
TTGTCTGCGTCAATTATTTTAATCTCTTAGTTTTTGACTTTATGGAATTTTCTTTTCATTTTGTGAAATGTGATTTAAATTAGTTCTCTTTTTCGGACTAAAGTGAATGATTCTTGTATAAAATTAAGAATTAACGTGAATGTTCTTACAAAGTCGAGAACTAAAGTAAAATTTAGATAATGAGACTAAAATGTTTGGCACATACAATCTGAAGGACTAAAGTAGTGATTTACTCGTAATTGGTTCTATACTTGCCTTCATTATACATTTGGCATTTTCTACTATGCACCTAATTCTGTTATCAGCTAACATAAGTTGTTTGTTTGATGCTATCTCCATGATTTCCTCCTCCTCAATCTTGGCAACAACATTAGGATCAAATCCAGCAAAAACTTGTCTGTGTCAAGCATAGCATTATTGTATATTGATAAATCAATGTAATTACAAAAAAAATATATGTATCAACTAGCATTTTCCCACACTCAAACTTACCTAAGTATTTCCTTTCTTTTTAGAATTTCTGTCCAGTTGTAATCTATTAGCAATCCTGACATTGCAAGCAGCTCAAACAATTTTCTGTTTCATGATTTAAGCAATTATATGAGATTATAGGAGTATGTCAAAATACTTCTGGTTTTCTTGGAAAATAAATTAAGATTACTTACTTATCATCATAAGCTGGAACTCCCCAACACTCGTCATGAAATTCTATGTAAGCCTTATCTGCACAAAACCTCTGCATTAGATCAGTTCTTATTCTTGTTTCTCTTAGTGGAAATTTTATTAAAATTCAACTTAGATATTGTTAGGATTAGGTAGAGAAAAACAATGTTAGCTTCATCAGCATAAGACCTTTGTGAATATGGTATATTCAAAATTTAAGATGAATATTATGATCACAACAGGTAAAATGTTGTTTTTAATCTTATTGCCACTATAACAAGTAACAACCTTTTATTGTCACATGATCTCAGTTTGTCTTTGGTAATTTAACCAATCAGCTAAAAAGAACTTAGAAGGATTGGCTATTTTAATGCAAAAGAAAAGAAAATGAAATACAATTTTCCAAAATGATCAAATAATGACACTGAAAAATAAAATGATCATACCACAGTTCTTTGTTATCCAATTGCACCTCTTCAATTCACTAGGCTGATCAGCAATAACAGGTTCTGTTCTTTGACTTGGTGAAATCAAATGCAGTGACAATGAAACATTTTCATCCACAAGGGTCAAAGAATCTGTGAGAGAGGAGTCATTTGAAGTTTGTGACAATGATGATGATAATGAAGATAAAGATGAAGATGAAGAGCTTCTCTTGTGCCCAATTGGGTACACTTTGTTGAGGTGTTTTGGGAAGAATCTTTGGTTCAATTTCCTTGACTCTTGGATTCTGTTCTCCATAGCATGTCTTGTTTCATTTGGTTTAGACATTCTAAGCAAAGACAAGGAAAATTAGTCTTATGTTGTTATAAATGGGAATGATGTTAAATGTCTTGGTGTTCATAAAAATAGGAATTCAAATAGATATGGAGGAATTCTTAAGTTGGTTGGTGAAAAGTGTTCTTCATATTAATTTATTAAATGTTTTTGCTTCTTAGTTTCTAAGAAATATTTAAGCCTTTAAGATGAGGAGCACATTTTCATGAGAAGGATGCTTCTATATTAGGCAACTTATATTTATAATCATATATATATATATATATATCTTCTGATGGAAAACAGAACAAAATTACAAAAGAAAAACCCTACATACCAAATATATTGAAATTTTTCCACTTGATGACTACATATATCAATAATAGTAGATTAGGACAGGACAGGGTTATGCTGATTGTATAGTCAACAATCCATTTATAAGACTAACTTTTTGTTGTATCATACAACAAATTCATGGATTCGGATTCTCTCCGGCGCTGGACCGTCCACCTGATGAAATAGACATTAGACTATATGCGGTCTAATTGTTTTATGTCCTGCAGAATAAAAATTTTAACTAACACAAAAAAACTAGACCGCATGCGGTCTAGTGTTTTTTTCCCATTAGCTGTATGGTCAAATACGGAAAAGGATCCATATCCAATCCATTTGCTTTTAATTTATTGTCAAGTGTATAGCACAAAATTTGTATACAGTATTTTAGGTGTGACTAGTATTATTCTCCAATTAGAGTTGAAATTCCAATTATATGACAGCACACTTCGACAACTTGCGAAACAAAAGTAAATAGTACATTCGATGCATATTATCAAAGACGAAACATCTGTAACCAGAAAAATTAGGGAGGGGATAGTATTAAAATGGTGAGTAAAGGCACTCATAAATCATAATTAATATAAAGAAAGACTAAATTAGTGAGAGCAGTTAGAGTGTTTGTCTCAATACATTTTCATTCTTAAATCTTACTCATTTTGCCTTTAACTCTGATACATGCCTGTAGCCTACATAGACAAAGATATTTCATCTTTCTTTTGTAGTCATTCGATCATTTTTACTTCAAAAAATATAGGTTTCTATTAACAACTTGGTGCATGAAATGATGAGACCAGTAGTCATTTGATCATTTTACTGGAAAAAAAAAATACAGGGTTCCTTTATTTTGGGTTTTATTTAAACAAAAAAAAATGCTTTTGAATTTTCTTTTACAACAAAACATGTTTTTGAAAAAATATCTTTTATGAATATTTCATCATGATATTTTTTTATCGACAAACAAATTTTATTAATAAAAATACTAAATATGCTTAACAAAATACAACATGAAGGAAAAAAAAAATCAAGGGGTGAAAAACACCAAGAGGAAAAAGGTAACAAAAAATTCCTTTTCGTAGAGAAAAAGAATCATTGAGACTCATAAAAAAAGTCATAACATATTCATTATCAAGATGTATGTAATAAGGGATCAAGCCACCACAATTACAAGGAAGAGTAGGGCGATAAACAACTAATTCTTCCCAAACACTCTTGAGTTTAGTATAATAAATGGTCACACCAATTTCTTCTTCTACACCTGCATGCAACCCAAGATTTTGGGTGGGCTGTGGCTAACTTGGTGTTTGAAAATTCAAAGGAAACCAAGAGCAAAGAGGAGTGGTTGGAGACTAGGTTTGGGGAACTTGAAGAAAAGATGATTGGTGACTTGGGGCTTCAATTAGAGGTAATCCTAATTCAAAACCCCAATTAGGGTAATTAAGGAGTAAAAATTGCATGATGTTAGGATTTTAAACTATGAATGTGTTTGATGTGGAAAAAATTAGGTTAATTATGATTTGAGTGTTAAATTGATATGAAATGATGAATGTATTTCTTGAAATGGAAACTTAAATGTGGTAGTATTGTGTTGCATGTATGCTTGAATTCTTGATAAATGTTGGTTTCATGTTTTGGAAAGTGACTTGGATAATTTGTGAAGTGGAGAATGGAAAGTGTTGGTGTATGTTGAAAATCTACGTTTTGGTAGTTGTGATTATACTTGGCTGAATTGTACTTGTAACTGGAACCCAGGCGCTAGGATCCTGAAGTCTGGTAGAATTTCACTTGCAACTGGCATCCATGCATCAGTGTCCTACTGTTTCTTGGCCCGTTTTTGCGTTCGAAACGTTATGTAATCTTAGCTTGCCTCTTTCTAGGGTTGGAATGAGTGAAAATAAGTTCATGAGTTAAAAATATGTAAGTGTCCTAGAGAATGCCTTATGCTATGTGATGGTATGTATGATGAATGCTTTAAATTATGATAAATATATGATAATATAAAATGTAAATGAAAGAGTTTTTCCCTTCAATGTTAGTTGAGTAAGTGGGTTGAGTTTTTACCGGTAGTATATTAGGTAAGTGGACAAATGTAAAGAATAAAAGATCTAGGGTTATCCTGAAAGGACAAGATAACTTGAACGAGAAATGACAATCTCGAACGGGGTAAATAGCCTTGGACTATCCTGAAAGGGGCAAGATAGCCAGACAGTTTGATCCTAGCTAAGGATGCTTCCCAGTGGTCCATGGATATGAGCTCAATTGTACATTACTGCAAATGCACCATGGTGGAGATCTAGTGCTCTTGACTCCGGGTAAAAAGAATAAAGAGAAGAAATAAATGATAATTAATGAAGAACCATGGCATGCATAGGTCCATGTTATTGTCATTACATGTATTACTTATTGTTGAATGTGTTTGTGTGTATGTTTATAATTGTATTGAGAATTTTTTAGGTATATTGACTGCAATGCTGTGAAATGCTTTTTATAGACTAAGGGTTATTCGATTATATGTTTTACATATAATTGACGATAAGTAATGAATACAATGAGAATCCGAGCGCTTAAAAACTAGTAGAGGAAGCTTATTTTGTATTAGATAAGTAGTCATTTATCTTTTGAATTGTATATAGCAATGACTACCTTAGCCGGACTAATATCTCTATAGTATGTAAAAACTAAACTTATTTTGAGATGAAGACCCTCGTGGACAAATGTATTTATATACACGTGTAAATAGATCTAGTAGTTAATTTGAGTCTTAATTTCGCTGTGATCTCTAGATTTAAAAAAAATATAATCTAAAAGATGGTGTGTTACAGCCACAATAGCATGTTACTGATATTCTTTTACCAGTATTGTTTATCTTCCATTCTACCAACACTATTCATCTTCTATTGTCTTTGCAACAGCAACTGTAGCACTAGCTCCGGCCACCGCTGTCGTCTGCCTTGAAATCGTGTTCCAAAACGAGCCACCACCCACGACCATGAGTACCGGTGAGAAACTACCAAACGAAACCGCGCATAACTGCTGCAATCGAAATTACTACGGCTACCTCCATTGACGCTGTCACTATTCACTCCGCCTTTACGGATATCAGACCAACTGCCGTAAAATAAAAACCAGCAAGTTTTTTAGCTTAAAACCCAAGAAAGTTAAAGTGTTAAACCAAAGAAAATTCAAGTACAAAAAACACTATCAAAGTTGAATCTTAGAACTAAAGTGAAAACTTTTCAAATCAAGAGAGGGATTTGTGCATTTCATTTGTTTACGTTGCAACATATTTATTTTTTTTGTTTCCGCAGAGAAAATTTTGAGAACAATTAAAGATTTTTACAATTAGGACAAAAGAACAAGATTGAGCAAACGTGATTTGGTTTAGAAATCGGTTGAATACAATTTCAAGTAAAATTAAAAAAAAAATAGTTGTGGTTTTACAAGTTGTTTGTCTGTCTTGTCTGTTTCTCCAATCTCCTTCTCTCCTCACAACCGCCAACCAGACCCTTTACATCTTTCTCTCATTTGTTGTTTCCACTTTCTATGTGCTTATGTTGGTTTCACGCAAACCCTTGATGGCGTGAAAATAAAATTGTAGTGAGAGGAAAAGAAAGGAAATACGATGTGGTGGGAGAGATTAGGAGACGTTCGTCTGAAAGGGTGAGGGAAGGAGAAGGGTATTACCCGCTTATCCATTAATTGATATTTATATGAACCGTTAGATTATTTTTAATCCGATCGAACGGATAAGATTTAAGGGGTCACCGATGGTTTTTAAAATACTAGAACCACCTTAAACAGAACGGCTAATGGTCTTGTCTTAAAACTTGGTTCGCGAACTGTGAAATAAGTGGTCAGCAAAGATGTTTTATTCTTATAAATACTCAATATAAGTGACATGTTAAATGAGAGTTGTTTGATGATCATATACATGACTCACATCATTGGAGAGTAATACTAACATAAATTGCATTTAAGCACGTGTAATATTTAATAGTAACGAATTCTAAGAGGATTATTCATTCATATTCAATCTTCAAAGCTCACTTATTTGATTTTGTATCATCCTTCTTCGACCCCAAATTGCACCAATGCTTCCACAAGCTCGTCCAACTCCTTTGAGGACTCTCCAATTGGACTCACAGCAATATCAGCTTCCTTTTTCAATGCCTTTGCTGTTTTTTTCTGTGGGCTATCCCCACCCATAGACCCGGCTATGACCCGCCCCAACTCATCCGGATCGGGCACAGAATCCGCCCCTTCACACACCCTCACCGCCACCCCCAATTCCTCTACCACTAGCCTCGCGTTCACGAACTGGTCAGCCTCCATTGGCCACCCGAGGATCGCAACCCCGGCCACCACTGCTTCTAGCACCGAGTTCCACCCGCAGTGACTTAGGAAGCCGCCCACAGCTCGGTGACCCAGTATCGCCACTTGCGGAGCCCAACCCCTCACCACGATTCCCCTACCCGAAACCCGATCCTCAAACCCGTCCGGAAGTAACCCGTATCCTTCTGCCGCTTGCTTTGCCGTCGACGGCCCCTTCACCACCCAAACAAATCGGGTTCCTGATCTCTCCAACCCTAACGCCAACGCCTCAATCTGGTCTTTCGTTAACAGCTTCTGACTCCCGAAGCACACATACAACACCGAACCTTCCTCATCCCACTGATCCAGCCACCTCAACGCGTCGGATCCTGCATCCGGGTTAGAATCAGCGCGAATAGAGCCCAATGGGCCAACCGCGAAAACTCTCTGGCGGCCCAATTCGGCTCGAATGTGATCCAAATAAGGACCCTCCAAAGCTTGGAACGTGTTGTACACGGATCCCCATGAATCCCCATTGGCTATGAAACTCTCCCTAACGAACTCCGAATCCGGATCTGATTCCCTGTAGCGGAGGCACACGGAGGGAAGGTGGTTGCGCTTAAACGACGCCGTTTCCGAGGATCCAGGAAACTCAACCGCCGCGTGCGAGTTCATAACCCGCGGATCCCGCCACAAGCGGTTGAAGACGGTGTTTAAGAACGCGCCGGAGGAGGAAAACACGATTCTGGGGATGCCGAGTTGGTTGGCGAGTTGGTGAGTCCAGCCGAGGAAGAAATCGGAGATGAGAGCGACGGGTGGATTAGGGTGGGATCTGAACCATTGGATGATTGGGGATTGGAGGTTGGAGAGTGCGTTGATGAAGGGGTAGTTTCCAGTGTTGCCGACCTCACGGAGGTTTTCTGCACCGGCGGGGACGTTTGGGTGTGATGGGAACGGAAGAATGAGGGTTTGGACGGTGGTTGAGTGGGTGGATAAAAGTGGATCTAGAATGGGAAGGTTTTTAGGGGTGGCGATAATGGTGATGGATAAGCCTTTGATGGCTAAGAGGTGGGTGAGGTCAAGGAGTGGGAGGATGTGGCCCTGTGCTGGGTAGGGAAATATCAGAATGTGAGCCTTAGTCATTTTTTCTTTTCTTTTCTGGTTTCAGTTCAATTCAACCAGAGTCTCAAATCTCAATCCCTAAATCAGTGAATTGTGTTGTAGTAATGAACAAGATGGTGGACTTGGTGTTGAGCTGTTGTTCTTCCCTAGTCAACCAAATTGTTCATACTTCATAGTCTCTGTCACTTTCCAGTGATTGGTTTAGTCACTATCAGGAGAACTAATTTATTACAGTTTTAAGAGTATAAATTACTCAAGTGTTACTTGGTTGATTTATTAATCTAACCACTCTTGCTCTAATGATTCTGTAACTATTATTGTATGTATTGGTTGTCTTTAAAAAAATTATCTTTAAAAACAAGGTAGAAACTTGCTTGTTGAAATGAATCTTATACAAACGGAGTAGGGTGGTTAATTTTGGATAATTAACTTCTAACTGGGTTGTTAAAGGTGTAACTTGTAAGGAGAGATAGAAATTAATAGAAGACATGATAATATAGGATCTGTTTGTTTTAAATTTGAGTATTTCTTAATCCTCCTACTCCATGTTTCTACGAATCCTCCTACTTACTCGTTAAAGAATATTTTCAATGCTTTTTATGGTTTCAAGACTGAAAGTCCACTTAATTTCATACTTTATATGGTAATAGGAGGATAAGTAGGAAGATTTTTAGGAAGATATATCATTACTTTTTTGCATTAATAACCTCAACCATTAGTTTACTATTTTTCACTTCTCATTTCACTAAAATCTAAACCAAACACATTGTTAGTTTTTTTTTTTCTTTTTTTCTTTTTTTTGTTGTTAGTTAATTTATAATATCCATTTCCTACAGGTGAGGTGATGATCCCTGTGAATATATATAATATGTTGACATTGGAATAAGTCTTCATGGAACATAAACAATAAGGTCATAGAAAGAATTAAGCTTGAACACATCATTGATATGTATAATCCTCTTCATTATATAATATAGAAGTCCAATATTAATTACGCCAACCATTGACTCTTCTTATGACAATTTTATCATAACAATTTACTTTGTATCTTGGTGCTATAGTTGATTAACGGTTACACCAAGATATGGAGATTTATTTATTTTAGCTTTCTGATGCTATTCACTAGTCATATAAAACAGAATTGGTCTCATAACACTAGAACAATTTGAGCCTAGAAGGCCTGCAAATAGTTGTCTCGTTGAAGCAACGCCTTGCATATATTTGATTTGCAATCTGAGTTGGGTGTTCATCGAAGAAAAGATAAGTGTCTCTGTCTGCACAAAAATTACTATTGGGACGGCATCTGAGTTCACCATGAATGCTATTGGGGCAGCAAGGTTTCCAAGTTTCAGTTATCCCTGCAAATGAAAACAGTTATTCAACTGTTAACCCTTGTTCCAAAAAAAAAACTGTGTTAACCCAAGCTTTCAAGTTAGTATTAGACTCAGGGTTTTAAATTGCTGTCTTAGTCACGATATTGAATGCGGTTATTGTGAACAGCAATCACGGTCTCACAGTTTTAGTGACAACATTCAACCAGTATTCCATGATTTGGTCTTTTCCTTACCATAACTGTTTGCAGTTTCTCTGAGCTCTATAAGGAACCTGTAGAAATCTCCAAGTACAAAGGTAAAGCCGGGAAGCTGGGACTGTACCTCTTGGAGCAGTTTAGGCAACCTCCTATTGTAAAAGGCAATGCCCTTGTTTATCTTCTCATTACATTTTCCTCTGGGTCTTCTTTTGATAGCTTTTGATGGAAAGCACCCTGCTGGAGGAATGTTGTTGATGAAAAATTTTCTTGCTCCCAAGCTATACATTCTCTGCCAGAAACAAAAGATGAAACAGATGAAAGCAGAAAAAAAATTCTTCCCCTGTTTGTGATACTCTTGTTGATATATCTTCTGGCTAAACAAAAGCAAACAAATAATGTAATGTGAATAGGAGAAAAATCATATGGAGCTAGTGATACTTGACAATTGACATACTTACAATGTTAATATCTCTTTCTTGTCAAATTTATGCTGGTAGGTGAAACGTAAAGTAATAGCAGCACAATCTTTTAAATACTCTTCAAACACTTGGTAATAATGTGTGACTTACATGTACATGCTCATACTTCATTTGTTATAACTGTGTAATTCACTCTATAATAACGTATTAAAAAAGTATGCGTTGTCATTTCCCTTCTCAAATGTAACATGGGTTTAGTAACATCATGCTAGTAAGACACTCTATAGACTATAGTACTAATTGAAATTCAAGTGTGATACCTTGCATAATTTATATGTAGGTGATATTGATGATTTATAATATTCTTTTTTAATACATCCACACGTCATATGTCTGGACACTGGTGTTCTTGCAATCATTTATATGTAAGCGAAATTGCAGTTACATATGGAAAATAGTGATGAAAAAATAATTAATTATATAGGTCACGTGCCTTCAAGCGAAGGGAGAATTCATTCAGAAGGAAGAAAGCAAAATTGCTGGATCCGCGGAAGGTTCCATTATGGAAGTTGTCATTCACCCCAGTAGAGATTACAAATAAGGATTCTGATAGATGCTTCTCCAATTCTGCTTTCTCATCAAACACATTAGGTAAATTCTTCTCAATAGTCCTCTGCAACTTTCTTATTTGTTTGTCTAGTGTCAAAGATGACTCCTGCAAAAGGGCAAAAAAGAAAACAACAATATGAATCTGAGTTCTGAGACAAACACCATTCAAAAGGCAACACCAATTTGAATTCCCTTTCTTTTTTCGTATCCAAACTGACTTTCTGGTAATTCAAACAATATAACATAATTACGTGAAGATAAAAGTCAGTTTGGTTGCTTGAATGAAAAGTTAAAACACTATGAGGAACTTTGAAACAGAGGTGTGACATTTACGTTGTTAGTGTCTGGCAGAATGCCAGAACCAGCAGATGCATAATTTATGCCTGTGGTGATTTTGTTCCTTTGATGCTTTAAAAGACCCAAGTAGGGAGGAGCAAAGGGTAGCCCAAGGTGTATAGCTGCAAAAACAAATTAAACACTCATGGTTCTTAATTAGTGGGAATTGGGAAAGTTTTTTTTCTACCTTTTTGAAAAACTGTCTCATAATGAACTATCCATTGATGGGTCAGAGAAAATTAAAAAATTAACAAAAACCAAGTGGTAAAAGTTCTAACCAAGGAAATCAACCACAGTTTTTCCATTAGTGCATCGACCAGTAGGCTTGTGATCAAAGTCTATGCCATAAGGAAGAAAATTAGCTTTGTGATATTTTGGAAGAAGATTGTTGTTGCCTGCGTCAACCAGAGAATCACCAAAAACATACATAGCTGTAATAATCTGTAGTTTTGGGTGATGTGAGTTCGTTGCTGATGCAAAGGGTATGAGAAAAGTTAACACAAAACAAAGAAGGGTGAGAATCTTCGCATTCATTTTCTGAGACAGGAAAAGGCAAGATGGGTCCAAATGTATGAAATGCTAGTCGGTTTGAAAGAGAAACTGATGATGGACTGATGGACTTGGCTTTCTCTTCCTTGAAATGATTTTATTGGGGATAAGACCAACACAAAGTTCTTTCTCACACTAGATAGTGTTAAGAGTTTTATGTTGAGTAAAATTAAGAGTTTAATATAGTATTTATAAGTCACAAGTCTCTTCTACCTAGTAGGTTAATCTTTATATGTTGAACTCTCTTTTTATCTTTTTTGTCCTAACGCAAGTGTATAAAGTGATCGAACTAGTAAAATGACAACTTAAGATTCAAACTTCACTTTTTGTTACAGTCAATTATATTTATTAAGATTACTGCTATACGTGTTCCCACTCATAATCATTTTGTATATGAAATAAGGTATCTATTAATTAAGGATGAATTAGGATGTATTTTGAAGAAGTTTAAAATATATATTAATTATATTGGATGCAAAAGTAAAATTTTCAAATTTTAAGTAGCATTAAAGAATTTCTTTATATTAAAAATCAAATGTTTTTTAATCATTTTTTTTCTGATATTAGTTGACCAAACAAATCAATTTTTAATTATATGAAAGGAAAATTTCTACAAATATTTAACTTAAAAATGCTGATATATTTTTTTTTTATTGTTTTGTTTAGATTATACATCTATTGTTTGTAAACTTAATGTACATAAAAAATTTTCAAGTGACTTACTGAGAAATTAAAAGCGTTAAATATTAAATATATTACATAAAAGCAAAAGAATTATAGTATTTTAGAATGCTTGTTTATTTATTTGAGATTTTAAATTATTGATATTCCTAAATTATTCCTCCATGAAAGGTTACATTTTGTCAGTGTTGATGTCATGGTCTTCTTATTCATATGTAGTAACAGAAAGTGATGGTTAACCTTCACTTTCATACTTTTCCTTTTCTTATAAAGTAGATTGTTTAATTTAATGTTTAATACTGGGGAAAATATAATTACGAAGTTATTCCAATCAGTATTGGAGAATTGGAATCAATACCAACAATACCACATTTCAAATTTTCAATTACTCCTTCAAAATAATAGTCATTTCAATTATTTAAATTTTTTTTATAACTTTATAATTTTAAAATTAAATGATAAGTAATTATTTTCTTCCAGATCTTTCCACAGATAATTATTACAAATTATTGAAAATTTGTAGTATTAATAACCATTTTCTTTCTTCTTTTAAAATTAATTTATTACGTACATTATAATCAATACTAATAGAAAATCCAATACCAAAACATTTTTCATAAAAAATAGATTATTAAATCAAATATATTTCTGGTAAAAATTTTAGAGACATAGTCGAGAAACAATTATAAAGTGAAAATAAGTATTTTAGTCTCTTAATTTTATATTAATTTTTAAAAAGACTTTTTTAAATATTTCATTTGAGCAATTTGTCTTCTCATTTTTTGGTGGAGCTATTGTCGATATTTTATATCTATTGCTATTATTTTCTAATTACTTTTAATTTAAAATATATTTTTATCTCTATCCTTATAAATATTATATAAATATTAATAAAAAAATTTGATAAACACAGAAATATCAGTATGATTGGCTAAATTTTTTTAACATGAATGAATATATTCCTATTAGTTTACCAAGATTCCAAAGGTTCACTCTGTTCCCATAATTCAAATTGCTGAAATAGAATGTGGGGATAGCCTTTTGTCGACTAATATGAAAATGCTTTTTCAAGGTGTGAATAAGGGTAATTACAATTGAAAATAAATCCTTTTGAGATGTAGATATCACCAAAATAAATTGTCTTATTCAAAGTATATTTTATACACATTATTATAATTTAAACCTTTACTAAGATATTTAAATGATCCAACTAACTATTGTTTGGGTTAGTAAAAATAGAAAAACAATTAATAAATACTTCCTTCGGTCTTTACTAAAAGGTATAGTTTTTGATATTAGGTATACTAATAAAAATATATAATGTCATCAACTTTATCAAAACTTATATGATATACTTATTTTATTCTTCATTAAAGAATATGTTTAATATTTTATAATAAATGGTATCAATAATCAAATGATAAACACCAAAATTTGTACTAACATTTTTTTTTAAAAAAAAGAATTGTAGTGAAATATGCCCTACAATTAAGACCGGGAGAGAGAGGACTATGAAGTATGAAATGCTTAATAATTCATATCGTGTAGTACCATGTTTGGCCATGCATGGAGTGTCCATGGACTCATTAGGTTTTCTCTTTACAGGAAAAGTTGTGAATCCGTGATTGCAATGCAACCCAATACTTAATGGATTCTTTTTTACTTTTTTTTGTTTAATCTTCACCAAAACAAAGATACAACTTTTTAATTTGAAAGTTAGTTAAGGTAAGGATAGTCTATAATGCCACATTGGAAAGGGGAATCTCTTTCCTTAGATAGAACTAGTATATTTTTGTCTGGGTGTCTTTCTTTCAATGCATAATTTTGTACTAGATACATTCTCAAATCAAGAATGTTAGTATTTATGTGTATAATTGATCATGTGTGTGTTTGAAAATAAAATAATAAAACTTGTTAAAGTAAAAAATAATTTATTCTGATAAATTAATTTAAGAAGTTTTTATGAAAATTTTTATTGAGATCTATAAAAATATGTTTGATTTGTATATTTATTTTTTGTTTTTATTCTCAAATACTGGAAATGTAAGTCACACCGGTGTCATTTGATCTCTCCTTTAGGAGGTGTATCTAGTGAGAATTTTAAACATGTGAGAACATGAAAAAACATGAATCTTGACCATACAATCATGCATTTATGACGAGAGAGAAGACTTTAATACATGGTTTTATGGTCAAGATTTATGGTTCTCATGTTCTCGCAGAGGTTCTCACTAAATACGCCCTATATATATAGGTTTTTCTAACCTGTGCAATAGTTATTGAAAAAAACAAAAATTTAATGTGATTGAGTTTAATATGCAATTAATGTTATGATTTTTTTCTATTTGTTGTTTCTTAATTTGTGCAATATTGTACAGGTTAGGAAAACTCATATATATATATATATATATATATATATATATATATATATATATATATATATAGTGAGAGCACTAAATCTTGACCATACAACCATGCATTTATGGACGAGAGAGAAAATTTTAATACATAATTGTATAGTCAAGATTCATGGTTCTCATGTTTAGAATTTTCACTATATATGCTCCCTATATATATATTTGAGGTTTAATCGTTTAAATTTATGATTTCATGGTTATTACTCAGAGTCTTTATCATTGACATAATCTTAGTGGCCTTTTTTTTTCTTCCTAATTTAGTCCTCAAACTCTATAACGCAATCCACGTGACTACATCTATCTTTTCATTCACTCGTTCGTTAAAATTAATGGAGAAAGACTAACTCTATAAAAAGCATATCACATGCTGCATTTTAAGTGATCTATAAATAAAATAATTACAACATATATATTTAAATAAAAAGTTTTTTAATTAAAACAAAAAAAACAAGACCCCTCTTCTTTCCCAACCTCCCTTCTTTTTTACATCTTTACTTTTTCGCAAAACTAAATCATGCAATGAAAGATTTTCGTTGCTTGAACAAAATTTTTGGATTGATCAATTCATGAATGACATTGAAAAATAGGACAACCGTATCAACTCAAGTACAACTTGTGATTACAACTTGTAATTACGGTTAAAATGTGATTAAATTTTATTTAATTTGTTTAACTTTATTGTTGCTTTTTGTTGTGGAAAATTTTTATATAAAATTTTTGTGAATGAAAATATAGTTAAATTATTACATAATTTTGCTAATTTTAATGTTAGGGTTGTACTTGGGAGATTTGGCTCATTTAAAGTGAGTGAATATGCAAAATGAAAAAACAAGAATGTATCAACCATTCATTAAAAATGAGTTAAAGTTATGAGATGTCTTAATTATAATCAATAGTAGATACTCCCTCTGGTCCTATTTAACTATCCGAATAGAGAAAATCACACATATTAAGAAATGTACTAATTGTTATAGTTTTTCTCAAAATAAATTTTGAGCTCTCCATAATATCCTTTATCTCTTTGTTTGATTGGTTGGATAATGGGCATTGATTAGCCTCCAATTAAACATAAAGTTAGAATTGGTAAAAGTACAATTAATGTTACATTGAAAATATGAGTGGACAGATAAATAGAAACAAGATTTTTTTTTTCTCTGGACAGTTAAATAGGAACGGTGGAAGTACATCCTTACTTTCTCATTTTACATATTCACTCACTTTAGAGTGGTCAAATTCGTACAGTACTTGTTGTGGACCAGAGTAACGGTATCCCGAGTGTATGCGTATATACCGGACTAAGCAGTCACCACCTAACCCGGTACCATCCCGGTAAGTCAGGCGCGACCTATGATCAAGGCCCATGTAACGAGGTTTGGGCCCAGGCACAGATCCTGGCCCAATACGGACCGCATTTAGGTCACTCACCTCACTCTATAAATACTATCATTAATGCACCATGCAAGGTACGTAAGTATTCTATCAGATACTAAAACCCTAATACACTCACTGATTTGAGTGTTGGAGTTCTTGCAGGTGCACACTACTGTCGCCGGAGCTCAGGTCTAGGAATCAGTCTTATTGCCCTCTGCTGATCAAGGAGACCACCCTGCTCGTCCTACATACTCGTCAGGTTAGATCACAACAGTACTCTTGGGACATTTTCAATTTTTTTGTTGTTGTTAAAAGTAATGGAGTATGTGCTTCAATTATTACATAATGATTAATCGAAACATGTATTAATTTAACCACTTATATTTCTTTATGTTTAACCTTAGACATGAGGTATAATGAATAGTAATATTTCGAATATTATTTTTCTTTACTAAAGGTTACAATTTGGTTATTATGTCACTCTTTTATGCATTTTCTAATGGTCAACGGTTACATGAATGTTGATTGGATGTCAAATTAGATAAGTGAGCAACATCTGACATAGAATATGGCAGACATTATTTTTAATGAAAAATAATTAATAATTAATAAAACTAAATAAAAATAACTACAAAATGGCAAAAAATTGAAAATAATCATGATAAAATTTAAAAAGACAAAAACACTAAAATTAAAAATAGTTATAATTAAATGAAGTTCTTAATCATTTTTCAAATCCCACATTCGAGATTAGTTTGTCTCCCGTCACTAGAAAATTAGAGATATAGACACAATGTCATTCATTACTTCTACATCTCTCCAACTTGAAATGTTCAGTATTGCAAATTTATAAACTAGGCATTCCACCACCATCACCTTCTACAATACCATTATTACCTTTTCTTTCCCTTATAGAGGAAATGACAAAGATAAAATAAAGAACTCAAGTATTAACTTTAGAATTCTAGTTTGGACTAGTGAAAATGAGGACAAACTAAAAAACATGTAAAACAACCAAGGAGAGATAGAGAGAAATACAAACAACGACAAATTCTCTATGTTTTCCGAATTTACAATGATTCATATATAATCACGATTCATCTAGAACCTTTTTATAACTAATTTTTCTTTCTATAACTTGTTTATCCATAGCATTTTCTTTAATATCTTCTTAATTGTTATTTGAACAAGTAAAGTTATAATTTATAAGTTCTTCATCCATGGAGTTTTGAAAAATCCAAACATCTAAAAATAGATACAGAGGTAGGAATTTATCGAACGAATATCTATTCTTTCTCTGTTTTCTTTTTTCTTTTTTATTTTTTTTATCTCTATCTTCTCGTACAATAGTAAAACCCGAAAGTAGATTGTTCATTTAACATTATCTTTTCTGAATAGAAAATGGGATGGTAGTTGGGATGAAGAGAGGAAAAGGGTAAGATATATTTTTTTTTCCGGCCAAACATACACCCCACACTACAGTACTCCTAAATCAAATCTCCTCACGGTCGGGGATTGAACCTCTTCCCTCAAGCTCCAAGTGCTATATGATGGTTGAGTTATGGTGAGTGATAGAAAAACAGAGGCATGTTATGAAATTTTTAAAGTAATTATTTTAGAGCAAACTCTCAAATTTTTAAAATCGTAATGTCGGTCATTTTATTTTTTCATATTTTAAAATTGCTTTATTAGTTCTCTAAATTGTTAAACTTGGATCACTTTAGTCCCTTAAATTACTCTCTAATTCTTAATAGTGTCATATTATTGATATGTCATGTTAAATGACAAGCTAAGGGTATGTTTAGATTAGATGTGAATCGATTTTTATTTAGATATATTTGCTGTTAGAAACAATTTTTAAAATAATTTCAAGCTGTGAAAAGTGATTTTGAAGTTTTTGAAATAATGTCTAATTTTTAGTCGAATACAAAAAGTTTTTTTCTTTGTTAAAAGAATAATTAAAACTTTTTTAAGTGCAAAATATAACTATCCAACGTATGTTTGAAAAAAATTTAATTCAAACATGCACTAAATGAGATTACTAGCATGATTTAGGAACAAATTTGAGAATGAGTAAACTCCAAAATCAGTCTATGAGATCGTAAATATAAGCCATTTCAATTCCTAAGACTTTTAAATTAATCATCTCAGTTCTTAAGATTTAAAAATTTCAAATCAATTCTCAATTTTATAGTATCAGTCACTTTAGGTTAGGTTATGTTTGGTTTATATTTTCATTTTTTATTTTTATTTTATTTCTTATTTTTTTAAAATTTATAAAGAAAAAACAGAAAATAGAAATACAGACTAAATATACCCTTAGTCTTTTTTTTTTTAACTATTCTACAAATTAAATTTTGTTCTAATTCCCTTTTCTAATGTTATTACTAATTCACCAAAAATATGAAAAATAAATTTTTCTGTAAATTCAAGTTGATAAAGCGCAATCTTCACTTACATGACTTTGCTTCGAGGGCAGTTTTAACATATACCAATTCTTAAGTGGTGTATGGTATACCACATGAAAAAATGTATACAAAATTTAATTGAAAATGTTTAAAATAATAATAAATTATGTATTTTGTATGTATGTATATCTCTTTTATTTTATTTTATTTTTTAGCTATAATCAATTAAATAATATCATGACTTGTATATGGTACACCACTTTAAAAGTGGTGAATATTAAAATCCACCCCAATTTAAAAGAAAAAAATTGGTTCGAACTACTTTTTAAAATTGGTTCTAGTTTAGTTTTTTTGTTAAGTGGTTCAGCTAATAAATGATGCAATTAGGTTTAATTTTTTTGATTTTTTTTATATAGTCTTGACTAACATAGCAATTTTAAAATATAAGGAACTAAAATGACAAATACTTCAATTTAGATCAATTTAAAAGTTTACTAAATAAAATATGTTTTTGGAATAAATGTGACCCTTTCAAGATTAATGCTTTTACCTGGAAGCTTATCTACTATAGAGTTTGTTGTGAGATGGGTTTGGCTTATATATATAAGATCAGTCGTAAAAATTTTGGTAAATAGAGTCAATACAATACATAATTCACTTTTATCTCTTCTTTTTTTTAATGTTTTTTTTTGGTATAATGACTTAAATTTAAGTGCATGAGTGGTAAGTCATCTTTGTGTGTTAACCTTGGGAGTAATTTCGGACATTGAATTGCACTGAAGGTGTGTCAAAATTTGTTTTCAGAGAAGTGACCTTCCCACCACGACACAACATATTCATCTCTGAATATCCAACATGTGCTTCGTTGGATTGGATTGCAATAAGTGGCAGGTGATTTCGTTCTCTAATATAAGTTTAGGCTATTTGAATCACAAGAAAATAATGTAATGTTTAATTAAAAGGTACGAGAATCTCAGCTTGTGTTGGACTTAGTTAACATTCAATTCGATCTTAATTATGGATTAGAGTCAAGCTTAGAGGTTTTTCAAGTCTGTTTTTCGAATGGCAACACTATCTTATAGGTTTCTTACGTTTTCTACCTTTTTCTGATATTCAGGGGGTGATGCCATTATTTGTTATTAATTGTTGCTGCTGAGAATTTATTTTACTCAAGCATGCGTGTCTTCTGTTTCTTCTTCGGGACACTAGTGTAAAAAAGAGTTTTGATAACAGTTATTCTTTTGCTTTTAACATCAGTTGATGTCCTGGTATTGTTCTAGCCAATGTGTGTGTTCAAGTGCAAAAACTGTACTTTTTTAATATTTTATCACTAATCTTCAAGTTCAAAGTTCCTTGTGATGGTTTTCCTCCTCCCTCTAAATCCTTCAACAAAACACAACAATGAAAACAAAAGTTGAAAAATAGCAAATTCCTAATAAAAAAACAACTAATTCTACCAAGTTTCAGGAAGTCTAAGGTTCGAACCTTGGCAGTAGAGATTTAGAACAGAATAGGAGAATAGTTTAATTTAGGATGTGTGAGTAGTGGGTGTATGGGTAATTTCTTATAAAAAAAAGTTCCTAGCTATTATTTAGATTATATTTTAATTACAATTTTTCTCACTTTTCATGTTACTTTCCTACTAAAACACAACTAAAAACCACTCCAAAGACTAAAAAGACCCATTAAATACCACACTAATGAATATTTATCACAAGCTAATATCAAAAGGCTTTTTAACATTGAGTTTTTATTTAACTGATGTCAAAACATTACATTTAATTAAGGACTAAAATGATTAATTTAAAAATCTTAAGAATTGAAATGGTCAATTTTTACAATCTCATGACCAAAGTTTTTTTCATTTTTTTTAATTAGAAGTTTGGACCAAAGCTTTCGGAAACTAATAGTATTGTGTAGAGAAAAGAGAAAAAAAAAATTGATAGATTTAAAAATGACTAAAATGTAAGAAAAGTTAAGAAAAATTAACTAAAAAGTAAGGGTAGAATTTGAAAATGAAAAATTACTTCATTTTTGACAATTTTCAAAGCGTATGAGGAGAAAAAACAAACCAATGGGTTCACATGCATTTTTTTTCTTTCCTTACTATTTTTTATGCTACACCAAACATTGAAAATATGCAAATTTTACCCAATTTCTTTTTATTTTAATTCTTAAATTTCAATTTCTATAGATCCAAACAACAGCTAAAGTGTTATGTCTTCTTTTTCTTTTTATAGGCCGGAGTACAAATTAAGAAGTTGTTATTCAAAATTTTATTGTCAGCCACTAATCCAATATGTTGAATATAGGTATTCTGTCTTCTAGTAACTATTCTATTGATATTTGATACGCGATTGACTTGAATAACAGAATGAGATTCGTTTGATGCTTCATTGAATTAGAGTAGAGAAAAATCAAATCATGAAAACAAAATTCTTCAGACCACAGAGATTAAATTAATTTACTTCTTGAATTATTCAAAAATACATTATTTTAGTCCTCATTATTTAAACATTAAGTTAACCTATTTTAATATAATAAGTGATTAAATTGATTGATAAGTTTAATTTTGGACAGAATTTTATTTTTTCATAATTTCAGTAACTAAATTTATTAACGATTTATTAATTTTAAGAACTAAAATTTCTTTTTACATTTTTAGACAATAAATTGATCTGACGAATATAATTTTAAGAACTAAATTGATGTCGTACTCTATAAGAGAAATTTAGTTACAAACTACTATGAAGATAGAATCTGAAATTGCAAGGCCACTTTCTCATTAAGGAAGAAATGACAGTATATTTCACTTGTCTGGTAGAACTCAACTGTGAGATATATCTTAATTTATCATTTAATCTAGTTGATGGCATTCCATAATGCAATGAATGAATATTTCAAAATCATCAGACAACCAGACCAAGAAAATTTACAGACTTGGATAAATTTCAAGATTAAAATAATCACAGAACTAATAAAAATCAACATTTGGAGTCTACATTGCCCATTTGGATCTTGCTTTCTGACTCCAAAAATTTTCCCCAGAAGGGGTGTTTCTGCCAGACCATAGCCATTTCCTCAAGAGGGATACCCTTTGTTTCTGGCAATAACTTGTAGATGAATATGGTCATTATCACCACAAAGCACCCAAAAAAGATGAACAAACCAAATTTCAAGTGACAGAGCATTAATGTGAAGAACTGAGCTATGAAGAATGTGCTGATCATGTTGACACTAACTGTGATACTCTGAGCAGCAGATCTAATCTCAAGAGGGAATATTTCACTTGGTACCAACCAGCCTAGAGGACCCCAAGACCACGCGAAACCCGAAACGTATACGCAGATTACGCTAACGATCACAATTGCATACCACTTAGGCAGTGTTCCAGGGTTCCCACTTGTGCCAAATGTAACAGCTATAGCAATTGTCATGATAATCTGTGGCCAAAACATACAAGTTAAAAATTAACCAGGGCAATGAAATGAAAACATCTACTACTCCAGTTTTGTATATAAGCAAGATAAACCACTTCACACTAGTTTTATTTCCTGTTTTCATAAATAATCACAAAACTGTTATCTGGTTGTTTTCACTTTGTTTCATGTCTTCTAAAATTTGTATAAGTAGAAACAAGAAATTTTTCCTATACAAATTTCAGGAAACAGGAAAAGAATGAAAACCGTGCGACAATTCTGTAATTATTTATGAAAATTGGAAATGGAATATAAAATAGAAGCTCTAATCAATTGGGCGCTAAGTGGTCATTAAATAAGGAGTATTTTAAGAATGATATCATCATCATTAAATAAAACGAAGTTAGTTTAAATTTGCTTATATTTGAGAGTGTCAAGATATCTTGTTTATATTCGAATGAAGATGGAATCCGTGGAGGAAAAAGCGAAACATGTACCTGGCAAATCAACATTTGAGCACCACCCTCAAGGAAAAGGGTGCGTCTTCCAAATTTATCTACAACAAAAATTGAAACCAAGGTTGAAATAGGTTTAAAGCTGCCAATGATCACAGCAGACATGAGAGAAGCTGTGCTTCCAAAACCAATTGTTCTGAACAAAATAGGAGCATAGAATGTGATCACATTCAAGCCAGTGAATTGCTGGAAGAATGGAATGCATATGGCGAAAACAAGCTGAGGCCTATACTTTCTCTCCAGCAAGGTCTTCCAAGGGTGTTTCACTTTCTCTGAGGCTTCACTAGCAGCAAGTATGTCTCTAAACTCTGCATCGACATCAGTTGTACCGCGGATTTTCACAAGTTCCTTTCTGGCATCTTCGTGTCGGCCACGCGCAACAAGGGAGTTTGGTGAATCAGGAAGGCAAAGTGAACCTACAACAAAGATGATTGCAGGAACTGCACCAAGCCCCAAGCTCAAGCGCCATCCCTGACCATTCATTATGTTGGCAAAGTAATAGTTGAAAAGATTGGCCACAAAGATTCCTATAGTGATGGACAATTGGAAACACATGTTTAGAGCGCCGCGGTACTTATAAGGTGCCATTTCTGAGACATAAATTGGAACTGACTGAAAATGGAAAAGAGTAATCATTTGTTAGCATATAGCACAGGATTGTAATCTTTGCAAAAATCAATTGAGCAAAGGAGAAAAATGCACCTGATTGGCACATCCAATGCCAAAACCAAGCAACAACCTCCCAAAAATGAGCATCCAGATGCTTAAGGCTAATCCATTGAGTAATGCTCCTGCTACAAAGAATATTCCACCCATTATCATAGTCGCACGCCGACCCATCATTCGTGTTATGCTCGATGCTCCGAGACCCGCAACAAGAGCACTTAGATACAGGGAAGAAGTAAAAAGTGTCAGTACTTGACTGTTGAATTTGCAGTATTGGTTTGAAGAAGGCTTCAGGTTAGACTCCTTTTCATAAACAGATCTAAAGAATCGCTTCAGGAAGGAATCCATGGAGGTCACTCCACCTGTGAAATGATCACAAAAAAATATTCCCATATCAGAAATTTCATCAGACAGAAAATATGCATCAGAAACCAGAAACATTGCTTTCAAGATTAAATACTTAACACCCAAAAATTAAGGTAAATTTAAATACTTAACACCCAAAAACCCCATATCAGCAATTCTCGCCAAGAAAGTAATGCATTTTTTTTTGTTCATAGGAAAGTAGTACAACTGGGGATCAAATCCTGTACCCACACAAGCATGTTCCCGTGCGCTCACCAGCTGAGCTACATGACTAGGACAAGCAAGTAATGCATTGAAAACCCAGATACCAAACCTCATTTTCAGATTCATTAGAAAAATATTAGCACAAAAGCAAGAATTTTCAAGAAAAGTTTAATTAAAAAAAGGGACTGGATTTACCTGAAAATCCTAAATTTAAATACTTAACACCCAAAAAAACCCATATCAGCAATTCTCAATTTCTCATCAAGCAGATAATGCATTGAAAACCCAGATACCGAACAAAGGCCAAATTGGGCCATTAAG
This sequence comes from Cyamopsis tetragonoloba, assembly GCA_037177725.1. Lineage (NCBI taxonomy): Eukaryota > Viridiplantae > Streptophyta > Magnoliopsida > Fabales > Fabaceae > Cyamopsis > Cyamopsis tetragonoloba. The sequence continues at coordinate 7,503,788 of CM074120.1, read as the reverse complement.
AAAACATTAGCACCAAAGCATGAACTTTTAACTAATGTTCAATTAATAAAAATGACGGGACTTAAACCCAAAAACCCCATATCAGAAATTCTCATAAACCCAGATAGCAACCTCATTTTCAGATATTCCGAGCTCTTTGAGCTGAAGGAGAGGGGTTCGATCATATATATATATATATAATTCATTTTCAGAAATTAAGAATTGCTGATATGGGTTTTTTTAGGTGTTAAGTATTTAAATTTAGGATTTTCAGGTAGAGACGAGGGCATCGAAAGGGGTTCTTTGCTTAACACCCAAGTGGTATAAGGAGGGGCTCTTTGAGCTGAAGGAGAGGGATTCGATTTCGGGTGAGATAGAATTAGGAGTAGTATAGTGTGGGGTGTATGTGTTTGGCCGATAAAAAAACCCTCATTTTCAGATTCAAACGAGGGCCAAATGGGTAATTAAAAAAGAATTAGCACGAATATTTAACCAATGTTCAATCGAAAAAATGAGAGAATTTACCTGAAACACCGTGATCATAACCAAAGATCAAACCGCCAGAGGCTGCCATGATGCAAGTGAGAACCACCCTAAGGGTAAGCTTCCCTGGATACTTGATTGGAACCTCCATGATATTTTGCTGCGTCATTTTCTTAGCTCTACAAATTTTGAAGAAGTGAAGAAGACATTAACATTACGGGGTAAAGATTGAAACGAGAACTTCTTATAGCATTTTGTGTGTGTGTCTTTCTTATCCATCCAGAGATTTTACTGTCATATATGGAAATTAGACAGGTCATGCCACACAGATGCACCAGACATTCCGTTTTGCAGATAACAGACCCTTTTTAAAGGGTTTAAGAAAAAAATTATATTTTAACAAAGAAACCAAAAAGAAACAGAAGAACATTCACAATAGGTGAGTGTGGGAGAAGGAGAGAAATAGACTCACAGTGGATCTAAAATCTAAACTGCACTTCTGATTCAGAAAGGATGAGTTTTTATGACTGTCAAAACGGTTTGAGATGAACATTTTTTTCTGATTACATTTTTAGAAAATACTACAATGAATAAACACTAGAATACATAACAAATACAAAAAGAATAGTAATTTAAAATATATCAAATATATTTCATTTTATACGTAAATTGTAACAAATTTAAAATTAATATGACCCAATCATAAGAAAAAATTAATATGTCCCATTTTAAATTCAGAGATTAATTTTAACAGTTTAAATTAATAAATATTCAATTCTCTTTTTGCTCCAGAAAATTGGCATAAATCTTGTAAGAAAATCGTAATATATTTTTTAAGTGGGTATCAAAAATATTTTTATTAATAACCAAAAATTAATTTTTTTGAGTCGTAAAAATTATTAAAAATGAATTTTATATATGTGATTAATTCCCCAACAGTATAATAAATAAATTATCTATTAATTATGTCGAATTTTATGTATTGAATATCAAAATACGAAATACTTAAATAAATACATAGGTCATTCAATTTAAATACTATATGTTACCCAAAAAAATTTCATTATATTTTGACGAATAATAGAATCACGTGTCCGGTAGAATAGGTTTGACTTTTTCTGTTTTCCGTTTCTATTATACCGCTGGCCGCTGGGTACCTTAATCCATTGTATCTGTATGTGATGTGATCAAGGTGCCTCTTATCGGTTATGGATCACGATCAAGTGCTTTTTTGTTTTAAATTTTTGACATAATCAAAATAAATTTTATTTATAGTGTTTTTGAATCTTGACGAAGATTTGGTAGAATAACTTTTATTAATACATAAATTTTATTTTTATCGTTCCAGTCATATAATTTAATTAATGTGTATGCAAGTATATACGTGAATATAGGGTTTAATTTGTGCTCAAGTAGTATTTACTAATCAAGATTAATTCAAGCATTGAGACATGAATAAAAAACCAAGATTAATAATAATGAACTCAAACCTTTACGATTCTTCTAGATCTCCTTGTTCTCCATCTTTTCTCTATCTAAAATTATCCTTTAATTTTGAATCTATTATCCTAATAATCTAAATGAAGGTTTTTTTTGGTACACACCTAAATGAAGGTTTAAAAAAAAAACAGGATTGCTGCTGCAAATGACAAGATAAGATCAAATTTATGGTGCTTATAACGGTAAATTATAAGATATGATAAAATTTTTAGTACTTTAAGCACTGTGATTTGAATTTTTCTCATTATTCTTCACTTCTCTTTATGGTTTTCCACGTTCCATCATACAATTCCACCTTCAAAACACTATCAAAAGGATTAAATATAATAAAAATCCATTCAACTTTCAAAGTTAGTTAGGAATATGCAATTGTTCTAAATATAAAACAATTTGGAATAAAACATATAAGACTTAAATGCAAAAAGTGCCTAAAAGCATTATCAATTTATTAAAATTTGACACTTATTACAATTTTAGGTCATATGTTATTTTTTCGAGCACTTTCAATCCTTTAGGTTTTATAATTTGCAATTTTAGTTATTTTACAATACTTTCCCTAAATTTAAAAGCATTATATTAAAAGATAACATTTTTTTTAATTTTCTATTATAATATAATTTTAAAAGGATGTGCATAAGCATAATCTAATATTTATTTAAATTTGAGAAAAATACTATAAAAAATTAAGATCACACATCTTAAAACTTGAGAAATTAAAGGTGCATAAAAAGAAATTAACAAATTAAAATCATATGTTATATATACTTAAAGGACTAAAATTATAATTAAATCTTTAAATTTTTGTGTTTCAAATTTAACTTTATTAACTGTTTTCTTTTTGTCTTTCTTGAACTAAATAAAAATAAAAATTCATGTTTTCGTATAAAAGAAAACGAAGAAAATTACGCCATTTGTATTTTTTTCCCCTCTTAACTTTTTCCTTGGTTCAAACAATATAGTGATTGTGTTCCAGTCATATAACTCAATTGGTAAACGTATGAGAATATACATGTATAGATATGGAATTTAATTTTCAATTATATTACTTTCTTATGATAAAAAAAAAAATAGATGTTTGTAGAGTAAATGGTAGTAAGTCTTCGAGAAACTATTACTTAAAAATAAAGTATAAAGTGTGTTGCTTTAAATTAAAAAAATTAAAAGACAAGGAGGCCACAAATATTTTAGTGGCTGAGTATGCGATTGGTCAGCAGAAAAGTGTGAATTAGAAAATTTTAATGGATGACTGAAGAGCTAAATTTTAAGTGTGAACACAGAATTTCATGGGATGAGTGCTGACTAGAATAATTGCAGCTAGCCAACAAAGAAAAAAGGATGGTCACTAGTGGAGTGAAAGCAATTTCTGCTCTGTGGCAAACAACCTATATACCGTTGCATTTGTAATTTGCAAATTATACTGGGTGTAGGGCAATGGAATAATTTAAAATTCTTTTCTAACATTATTTCAGAGTATTAATAATAAGATTATTTTAAACATATATTTTCTATTAATTAGTTGTTATATTATTCTTATTTTCGTAATTTAGTTTTTTTATAAATAAATAATATATTCTATTGATTCAATTAGAGTTTATGAAGTATTAATAATATTTTTCTATTTATTTTATTTTCTTTTACTCCACCATGTTTTCTAATACACCAATTTTTCAATTTATTAAATAAAAATATTAAACACTTATCTACACTTTAATATAGAGAATATAATATACGTTTATTCTTTTTTTAATTTTAAAATTTTATTATGATTAATAAATATTTTCTAACCTGAACAGTTTTGTATGGCTTAAGAGATTATAAGAAAATTATAAAAGAAAAAAAAAAGAATTTATGTTTATAAATTATAATGTAATGTAATCGATATTTTATTTTCATAACAATACCAATACTCCAATAGCATCATTAACTTATTTTAATATTAAATTTAATGGCCTATTTTAACTAGACCAGCATGGGTCCGTGAAATATACTCATTCTTGTTTACACCACCGTTATCCTTAAAAATATGTTACCATCTTAAAAAAAGCAATCTCACTTTTCATTAATATTTATAAACATAAATTTTTATTATTTATAAGGTTCCATTTTTTTTTCACTTTGCATCAAAGATATTTATCAACTAATTCTTCTCACTAAAACAGTAAAAATTACTGAAATGTGTTTTTATTCTCAAACTATTGTTTTTTTAAATAATAATCAATACATTTAACTCTATGGATCGAAAGAATTATAGGCTTCATTTGGGTTTTTTTTTTTTTTTTTTGCTTAAAAGTAATTTTTAAGCAAAAACTATAAATAAGAGCTTTAAAAAAATAAAAAGTTATCTGACAGTTTCATTATTTTTAACTGATAAATTGTTTATAAGAAAGCAAATATAAGGGAAAAAATGGTATTTTTTACGAACTTTTTCATAATAGAGGATTTGTATGTCATTTCAAATTTAATCCATTAAAATGTGACATTAAAATCATGTAAGATTAATAAATTGTAAATTACTATAAATTTTTTGATAAATAAATTAGTATTAATCAGTATCAATCACACTGAATTATTAATTAGTAAACTAGTATCGGTTTTTAAAAAGTTATAAATTAATCCGATTTCTTATTTATAAAAATAATAAAATAATTTTATTCTTTAATATCTCTTTTTTAATATATATGTTAACTTTGTATTCGAAGGCAAATTTACCCAAAAATGATATTTTTAAAATATTTGTCAAATTGGTCTTAAAAATAATTGTCAAATTAGGTTTATTCATTGTTTATCTCAAATTTTATTAAATTAAAAAAAATAAAAATCAAGTGCTGCCAGCGGACCTAGATTTTGTATTAAAAATAATATAAAAAATTAATATATTAAATATTAAAAAAAATCAATATTTAAGAGACTTATTAAAAAAGATATAAAATATCAAAAAGTGAAGTAAAATATTAAAAAATAATATTAAACCAATAAATAAAATAATAAATTTTTTTATATATAATCATGGGTTTCCCCACCCTTAGAATAAGACTAATCTTGTTTGGCTGCGTGGCTAGCGTTGACCCCCGAAAATTTGGCATAGATGAGATTCGAACTAAAAATAAATTATTTAAAAAACTGAAAAATAAAATAATATTTAAAAAGTATTTTTAAATTATTAAAAATATGAAAAAAAATTCAAACTCTGAACATGTGAACAAGATGTAAATATATGTAACAAGACAAATGTATAATAAATATCCTAAAATCATGTTATGCAACTATAAAAAAATTTAATTAAAATTTAAAACTTAACTACGTGAACTAGACATAAAAAGATGAAAAAATGAGCTTAAAAATATTATAAAAATATATAATTTATAAAAAATAAAGTTATTTGGAATTTAAATGGGATTTGCAGAGCATAGATGGCATCGAACTACTCAAATTGATATATAATAAGCTCAAATCTAAAAAATATAGCAAAAGTTATTATATTTTAAAATTTTAAAACTCACTAACACAAATTTCAAGTACAAATTTCAATTTACAACTTTCACGTGGTTAAGATATATATGATTTTTTAATTTTTAATATATTGAATATTATTTTTTACTATCTTTTAATATTTTTAATGTTTTTTAATTTCTTATATTGTATTATGTCCGCTAAGGTCAACTACCATCATAATTGGCAAGGACATATTTGTGTGAGTGTACAGTACACAATTCAATCATTGATTTAGTAATTTTCTAGTAAACCAAAAAAAATATATTATTTTTTATTATAAAATTTGGGTCCCACCACATAGCAGCACCTTAATTTTGTTTATTTTTTTAAGAAAATCAGAGATGATCAATAAATAGACCAAATTTGATAATTATATTTTAAAGATCAATTTAATAAATATATATAAAAGTTATAATTTTTTATCATAAATTTACTTTCAAATAACATGTTAAAAGATATATTAAAAGATAAAAAGAGATATTAAATAATAGAATTATTTTATAGTTTTTACAAATAAGAAATAGAATAATTTTTCATCCTTTTATGTCTAGTTCATATAGGTAAGCTTTAAACTTTAATTAGAAATTTTTTATGGTTGTATAACATGATTTTAGAATATTTATTATGCATCTCTTATGTTACATCCTTTTACATCTAGTTCACATGGTTATTGTTTGAATTTTTTAATTTTTTAAATTTTTTAAATATTTTTTAAATATTATTTTATTTTTGAGTTTTTAAAACAATTTATTATCATTTTTATTAGTTTAATATTAATTTTTAATATTTTATTTAATTTTTTGATATTTTATATCATTTTTATTAAGTTTCTTAAATATTGAATATTATTTTTCATTATTTATAAATTATTTTATAATATTTAAATTTTTTAATCTTTTATATTATTTTTCAATATAAGAATCCAAGTTTCATTATGTGGCAGCACCTGGATTTTTTTTTATTTAAGAAAATTGAAGATGAACAATGAATAAACTTAATTTGGTAATTATTTTTTTAAGATCAATTTGATAAATATTTTTAAAAATATCATTTTCCTTATAAATTTACCTTTGAATGACAAGTTAAAATACATATTATAAAAAAAAAAAAGAGATACTAAAGAGTAGAATTATTTTATAAAGAAATAGGATTAATTTACAATTTTGTAAAAATTGATACTAATTTTCTAATTTACAATACATTATGATTGATACTAATTTATTCACTAAAAAATTGATACTAATTTATAATTCGTTATATTATGATGGGTTAAAATTTGAAAGGACATACAAACTCTCTATTATGAGAGAGTTCCTGAGAAACAAAAAAAAAATGCTTTAAAAAAAAAAACTCATATTTCTAGTTTTTTTTTTATGAAAAACTACTTTTTATTTTTACATTTTACTAAAAAAAAACAGCTTTTAAATTTAAGAACTACCAATTAAATTAAATGTATTTGACATAACTTTTATTTATAAAAAGAAAAAAAAGCAAAAATAAGGTAAGTCAAATATTAACATAATTTGAAGCGCACACATTAAAAATTAAAGTAAGTCTGTACACAGTAAAAAATTAATCCTATACTTTTTTAAAAAAAAAATATTAATGTGTTACTTTAGTAATACAATTATGACAATGACAATATAAAAGAAGAAAATCAAATCAAATTAAATTAAATTTACTCTGAAAATCGAGAGTAGAACAATCACTAGCGGGTACGTAATGTTTTTTTTCTTTGTTCTTTTTATGCAATGCCTAACTCTTTCAATTATTACATTGAAGTGCCACTGTTCAATGTATCATCATTAGTGGAACAAATAGTAATGACTATGATTTTTATTAAAAGAAAAGAAAGATGTACCAACTTTTACCAAGAAAAAAAACGTAATTGCAAGTTATGAAGAGATTACAGGTTCATCTTGTATGAAAAAAAGTTTTGATTGTATTTGTATGTCTTAAGTTTGGGTATGCGACTTTTGAATAATTTTTTTAATTCTTGAATTTAATTTGTTAAATCTGATAATTTGTCCCTTTATTTAGGCTTTGTCCAAATTATAATAAAAAAGATATCTTTGAATTTTTTTTAACTTAAATCATGTGACCATACATCCTTAGATGTTTATATTAATCCAAATAACGTGTTTAATCATTTTTTTTTTGACATTTATATACTTGACTACTTGTTACATTTGTAATCAATGCATTAATTTTGATATATAAAGACATCTCTAATTTAGAAATATTGGTTTGATAAATCATTTTCATCGCAATTTAGACAAAATCTTAATAGATAGACAAAATTGTCCAATTAAAAAAATTTTAAAAATCGACATTATATTATTTGTTTACATTAATCGATATTATATTATATTATATTATATTTTAATTAAAAGAAGGTTTAAAGACCAAATTAAACCTACGCATATCCTAAACTTAGAAATTGAGAGTGTAATTAAACTTTAAACTTAAAATAAATAAATAAAAGGATTGCAGTCACGGGTGAGGGAGTGTGGGCATATCTGTTCACCCATATTTGACTTGTTCTGTCTCCACGATCTATTCACGTGCGCCTATTCTTCCACAAAAATCATTATTTTAGCACACAAACCTAATCATCTATACAAATTTACTAACTCTCATAATTATTTAAAGAGAGAACAAGTAATGATGAATATTTTTTAAAAAATTAAACTTATGAGAGTGACTACAAGATGGAGTATTTTATATAAGTAATTAATTAATGCATTTTCAAAAGATGTTTTCGTAGTAAGTATTTTACAATAATTTTCAAAAGAATTGACCAATGTCTATCACTAATAAGAATAAGGATAAGGATCGAACCATGAAAAATGACACTAATTAAAAAGATAAATTTAATTATTTTTATAATTATAAAAAGAAAGAGTTGAGCAATTAGTAAAAGAAATAAAAAATGAGTAAAACATCATATAGGTATCCAACTTTACTAGAAAAGTTCACATAGGTTCCTGACTTTTTTTCGTGGGAGTTTACTTAGGTCGTTAACTTTATTTAATGTTGTTCAGTTAAGTCTCTAATGTTAACTACCGTTTTAACGCCGTTAACGGAAGATCAAATTAGTCCTTGTGTTTAAATCAAAAGTTCAAATTAGTCTATATATTTACTAATAAAAGTTCAAATCAATCTCTATGTTATGTATCAAAAATTCAAATAAGTCCCTATATTTATTATTAAAAGTTCAAATGAGTCCCTATGTCATTTCTGTTAACGGTGTTAAAATTGTGGTTAACATCAAAAGCGTAGGTGAACAACGTTAGACAAAATCAAGGATCTAAGTAAACTCTCATAAAAGTCAAATATCTTGATACTTTATTGTAAAGCTAGGGATATATATGATAATTATTTCAATAAAAAACCGTAGGTGTATGAAGGGTGGGCTTGCAAACCATGTGACCGTGAATGGCGTTGTACCGCAATTTCTGGCTTTGCTCCCACTGAAATTAGGAATCAGAAATCAGAATAATGTATCAAAATTGCCTATAAAAAAAAAAAAGAATGTATCAAAATTCACGAGCCGCTTCAACAACTAAAAAATAAAATCACAAGCTGCGCAACACAATAGCAAAATTGTGTTTTTGGTCTTCATTCAATACCAAACTATTTGAAAATTTGAAGTCAACTTACAATTTACTTTTTAGCAAAAAATAAATAAAATAAAAAATTAGAAGAATTCTTTTTGTTTTTTGCTTTCTTTTCTATTATCAATTATGTATAAAATTGTACATAGAGTTGAAAAACTAAAATTGACAAATACAATAATTAGGCAAGACGATAAAAACCGAACTTACGGATATCAACCGATTCCGCTTCGACGTTGACGGAAAATTCCTGCTTTGACCGGCTTTTTGACCGGCTTTTATTAGTTTTAACATATAACTAATTTGTGTACAAATATACTAAAAAATTACATTTTATAAAAAAATGTGAGTATTAGTTCTCCGTGAGTTTCCAAATATTTGACGGGAGTGAAGTTAGGTTTGAATTTTTCATCCCCTTCTTATTTTTTTCCGAACACGACATTTGCCACACTCTTAGCGGGGACGGGGTGGGCGGGGTTGAGGAGGGAAAAACTCGCCCTCGCCCCACCCTCGTCCCGTTGCCATCCCTAACAATAATTCAATGAGTTGGTGTTTAATATAAATGTTGCACTTAAAAAAAGTTTCTAAGTTTAATTTCTTATAATTATAAAGGATAGATTTTTTTTTAATAAGCCAACAAATATATTAATAAGAGCATTAGAAGTATTTAATAATTACAAGAAAATCAAGTCCAAAAAATTAAGGGTAGCTATTTGTATACTCACACGGTAGTTTATCACTCATTTATACTCGGTATTGGGGTTAAAATTGAAAAAATATGTGGTTAAATTAGTACATGAGTTGGTTGATTGTTACGTAGTAATTTAACCATGTTTTATGGTTAAATTACTAAGCATGGTTAAATTACTACATAACAATTAACCAACCTATGTATTAATTAACCACATATTTATTCACATTTGTTGTGCACCGACAGGGACGGATCCAAAAATGTTAAGTGGGAGGGGCCAAAACTTAAAATAAGAACAATGAAAAATTATTAAGTATATAAAGAGTTTATAAATGAAGATAAAAATTATTATATAAGTTTTGATAGAAAAATAGCACGAATTGAAACATCAAATTTAGAATTCTTCTAAGAATGCAAATTTAATATTTTTTCTTAAATACAAAAAAATAATAAGCTTTTAACAACAATTAAAATAATAATAAAAATTATTATAAAATTACTAAATACAAAAAAAAATAGCTTATTGAAGAAATTAAATATTAATTTTTTGAAATAAAGTATTTAAATATTATTATTTACTTACCTAAAATAATATAAATATATATTTTTTATAGGTTTATAACTTTTTAAATATCAAAAGAAAATATACTTCTAATAAAATAAAGAAGAGAATAAATACTAAAAAGAGAAGGAAAAAGCATACGAAAGAAACATGAGAAAATAAAAACAAAATGAAAGTGATAAAACACCAACCAAGGGCCTCAAATGCAAAACATGGTTGCTAGTGGAAACGGGCACATCCGTTGGGATACTCAACATTTGTGGCAACACCTTTACCGTTATATAGTATATAATAATATATACGAGTGGAGAGGGGCAAGGCCCTTTTGCCCTCCCGATCCTTTCCTGTGCACCGGAATTAAGAGAGTTTATGAATATCATGTTGGGCACGATATTACAACTATTATTGAAATTGGATTAGATCCAAAGATATGGCCCCTAAGGCCCAATATAGCAAACTTTAATAACTCTTTATAAATATAACACAGTCCATCAAACAAGGTATGCTATTAATCTAATATAGTTACTCTGACCCTAAACAGTCATTAACTTGAGCGTCGGAGTGTTGTATGTCCCCCACCCGCCATCGTGGAGCACCGTTAGAACACCTAGAGACTAGTCTTCTTCTCATTAATACTGTCAACATCACTTCCTAGTTAGATATCTCTATTTTATGTCGTTCCTATAATTTTAGAACACAACATGCATTTAACCATAAAACTAGGTATAAATTAGTGATAAGTTAGGGTGTAAGTACGTAAACAATTTTCCAATAACCAAACTAAGGTACAAAAGAAGAAAAACAACACCTAAAACACCCTACCACAAACAAAATTTAAAAGGCTATACATTGAATAGGGGCAACGCACCAATCCGAAGTAGAAAATATATTCCAATCTTATGTTTGAGTCATCAAGGTACATTTCATAACTCTAACGTGGTTTTTGGATTGGAATACATTTGAAGCTTGATTCATATTGAGCTTTGCTAATGATAACAATACTTTCGGCGTAGTATTAAGTTTAGCTTAAAAAATCATACATGTTTCCTATAAAAGCTCGTTTACAATTAACATTTGTGAATAATTGTTTGAGTTTTGTTGTTAAATTTGGATTAGTCTTTCACAGTTTCACTCTTCCTAAACAAATTTATTGCAAGTATTTTAGTTTTTATTTTGTACGTAGGAAAAGAGATGGACCACAACTTGGACTTAACCCAAAATGGAGGGTTCATAATTTTCCCATTTCCCTGTTCATTCACTCACCCCTTTCTTTTTTTTCTTGACCGTTGTACCCATTGACTAGATTGATCTGTAAATCTATGGACCAGCTTAATTCGTAAAATAGTATTTTCTTCTAGATGAAGCTAATCCGTAAACTCACAGATTGAGTTAATCGGTAAGTTATGTGTAAATTCACGCACGAGACTAATCTCTAAATGATATATTTATGGATTAACTCAATCTGTGAGTGTACGGATCAGTCTCATACAGAAGAAAGTTCTATTTTACGGATTAAGCTATCTATCAGTTTAAAAATCAGCTTGGTTCATGGAGTACAACGATAGAAAAAAGGACGAGTTAACGAAGGGGATGGAGAAATTATGGCCCAAAATGGAGCAAATTCCATATTCTGAGTTTAGAGATTAAGATTAGCAAAAGCCCAAGGTAGAGATTTGGCCAAGAAATTCAAGGGTGCATGATTCAAAAATTGGAGCTTTAGGATCCAAAAACTGCTCGGAGCTTCAATAAAATAAAACCTTTTATGTTGAATCCGTATCTTTATTTTTTGGACCTAGAACCTTATTTTGTTTTTGGAAGTCTAGACCTAGAACCTTATTTGTTTTCACAAAAAAGTTAAGGTAATTAGGCTTTAGTGTCACTTTTAATATAAAAAAGTATTAAGTTGAGGAGACAATACCTCATTAAAAAAAGTAAAAAATCAAATTCAAATAACACTTACAAAAAATACTTACCAAATAAATAAAGTTTAAATCTACATGTGTTATATAAAAGATAAAAAAAACTTTTAAAAAGATAAGATTTTGTCAAACAATATTTTAAGACACATGTTAAAGTTATTAAAATTAAAAAAAAATTATAAATACACATTATTTTATTTTTAATAAATAAAAAAAAATAAGTTTTTTAATAATTTTTTTATTAGATTTGACTCCTTAAAAAGTATTTTTAAGATATTTATTAACATTTACAAAAAGATATTATAATTTGTAATTTTACATGTGGGACCCAACTAGATTGATGGTAAGGATTTGAATTTTCTCGAGTTAAGAAATATCTGCATTCAAGCAATCCAAAATAGGTCAGCTAAAAATTTATTTGTTGAAAAATATTAAAAAGTAAAAATTTTTAACCCATCAATTTAAGTGTGTGTTTGGTTTAAAAAAGTACTTTCAATTTCATAAAATTATGTGTTATCATGTTTGTTTTTTAATTGAGTGAAGTTATCAAAACTGGGTTTGGCATCAAAAGTGAGTTTGGCCAAAGAAATTCATGGGTAACTTATCCGTTTGTTAAAAATATTTTCAACCTTTTTTTAGTTCATAAAAATACTTTTACCTTTCTATTCAAATAATATTCAGTTTGTCATACTTACTTTTTTTTTTCTCTAAAAGTATTCAAACATAAATTCCATTTAACTAAACTAACTTTTAACTTAGCTTTACTTCTATCAAAACCAATGATTTAAAATGTGTAAACTGAATTTTGAACAAATTAACATGTTCGGTAAAAATCATGTTTAGTTACTTTTCAAAGTGGGGTCTCAAACTATGGTTAAAGAAAAAGTGAAAAACAATTCCTTTTCTGTTGGACCAAACCATGATTTGGGGCATCTTTGTTGAACAGTAGTATAAAACAAACACACTAGCAGCAAAAGGTGCTTAAGACTATGTGGACGATGATAGCCATCTTTGTTACCGTTTTAGAAGAGGAAAAGGAAGAGACATGTTAAATTAATTCTTAAAATACTTCTTTAACTTCCACTCATATGATATTGGCATGTTAATTTTACATTAGAATGACAAGATGAACATATTATGAACTCTTCCAGATACAGGACACTCATTTTAGTCACACAAAACTTATATGGTAATAAAACAATACACTGAAACACAAGATAAACAAAAAAACATGACATGTATCCATTTAGAAGATAATTAAATTAAACTGTGAAGAGTACTTTATTTGTTATTCTTAGGAGGGTGGTGCATTGGTCGATGGTAATCAGCAGTGAAAGTCATAAAACCTCCATCATCCTCATTAGACAAATGGCTTCTCACACTTGAAGAAGCAGAATTAGCCTTGCCAGATGATTTTCTCTTAATTTTCTCTGCATAATTTGGTTTGTTCAACTTCCCCTCGGTTCTGGTTAGCCTTTTCACTGCTGTGGTTGTTTTTGTAGCAGTAGCACTGGTTGCGATACTTGCCTGTTCAACAAGTTCCCAAAATGGTAAATGGTTCACATTATATATATTCTTTGACATGAAAAGCACTCTTTGTATTTAAATTAAATTGACAAGAAACCAACCATTCTTCAATTTAAAATTACTATATAAAAATTGTCATATGCTAGCACTTTGTTGTTGAGTTTGATACTTGTGACTAATATTAATCTACCATTTGATTGTTAATTGGACAGTTAATGACTAAAAATTACAAGTGCGGAACATTTTTTCTTTCAAAGTGAATCTTATACTTAATTACCTTTTTACGTGAGATTTCATTGACTTCAACACCTGCATTTGTCACCTTTTTGTAGTCAGTATTTGCCAATAATGTCTGGTTACATCTAGAAAGCAAGTACTAAAACATAAAATCATAGTATATTATTTGACTATATGATGTTACCAAAAGGAAAGGTTGAAGAAAAACCTGTAGGGTTCAAGCGAGCAACGGATACCCCGGCAGCACAAAGAAAAACAAGTAAAACACAAACAACAATATTCTTCATAAGCACCATGACCTTATAAATATATGTCTATCCAAAAACTAGAAATCGCAGAACAGAGGAATTTCAAAAGGGTTGCTTTTGGTTTATATAGCTAGTGCTATGATATTGACAAAACCCCTAGTCAAATTTCAGTATTCATACATATGACACTTGAATCAAAGATACACTACTTGATATACTCAAACATGTAGACAAACACTAGCATTTATATTTTATATATATATAGTATTCTAGAGCTCGATCTTAGATTAGTTGGCAAATGTTTCTGAAATCTGAATCCCCATAAAATTGGCACATTCTCTGATATGAGTACCCCGTACATATTAGAATACCAATATTCACAAATATCAGCATAAACAATAAATAAACAATTTCATAGTAAAAGAAACTCTATGGTGAATTCTATGTGAATTTTGTGGTCCAAAGAATGTATACAACAGTGACAATTCTTGGGATAGGAGAGTTGGGCAAAAGTTTGACAAGAAGAGAATAGTGTGTTGCTTTTGCAATAACGTGGAATTGAAGTTAGGTGTGTTTTGCGTTTGTCTACCACCATGCAATTAACGAGAAAAAAATGGAGAGTTAAGCTTCAAATTTACCGAGGTGCGTAAAACAATGTGATCGGTGGTTAATAAATTTATTTAATATGGAAAAAGAACATGAACATTTTGTAGTTCAAGGTCTTTCAACTTTCAACAGCTGTTAAGCCAGATTTGAAACATGCAACTTCAAAAAAGTAATAAAAAATGTGCACATTTTGACTAATAAAAATGGTTGGAGAATTGTACTTAATTTTTTGATAAGCCAAAGTTGAGAACTAATGAATTGAACATACATATACAGAGCATATTTTCTACTACTTTGAAATTTGAATCAAAATAAAAAAATTACTGTTGAACTTATGAATAAAGGATGTAAAAAGCTTGGTAAAATCAAACTATTTGCGTTCATTCCAATTTTTCTACTACTTTGAACCTGTGGGTGAGTCCTAGATATATGTGACTCTTCATGTAAATAGGGAAAATGAGGGCTAGATGGGAAATTGTGCAGTTAGTTGGACGGTAATGTAAGTAAAATACATCAATTTAGTTGCTATGATGCGTACTTGCCTGAAGAATAAGTCGCGATCACAAATATATAGATTTAACTTTGGTGAAAGATGCCTTGACAGCATTCAGTGTGGAAGGAGTTGTACTTGTAGAGACTCTAACGCCTAAGTCAATGACTATTAGGATTGTGTAGTTAATCAGAATGCTACGTATCTTTGTATATTATGCATATGCATTCATAATAAAGTCTCTAAGATTTAGTCCCTGTAATAAAATTTCAGCTTAGTTTTTTAGGGTTTTTTTTATTCAATTTGGTCTCTATTTGTTGGGTCAGTATAATCCTCTCCTAACTTTATCTAATTGAGTTATCATAAAAGTCAAAATAACTTTGTTTTGTCTCTCCATATGGGACATAGGGGACCAAATTAATAAAATATTCAATATGCTTCTGAATTAGTTTAAAAAAATACAACATAAAAAATCAAAATAAACATAAGGAACAAAATTATAATTTCCTTACCATACAAAGTGAACAAAAGTGTAATTTAATCTTAAATTTATTACAAATCAAATTTATAAAATTTATTTGGCCATCTCAAATGCTGGTAACAAGGATTGTAACATGCTCCTAAGACTCAAAAATAGGTTGCCTTCACGGATCCCCATCACTTACATTTTTCCCTTCTCTTTCTCTCTTTTCTCTTTCTTCTCCCTCAAAATTAAACCATCTAAACCAAACAAAGGGTAACATGAGCTAAGTCAACAGGAAATTGTTACTAAAAAGTTTTTCAATAAAATAACAAACACAGTAAAATGACCATAATAATATATAATTAAGTAATGGGCTTCCGATTTTTTTGGGTAAGCTAATGGGCCTTGCATTGATAATCCAACAATCACGTATTATCTTGAGGCTTATGAAAAAAACAAAGTATTGTCTTGAACTCTTTGATTGAGAGTTTCTTTTTTAAAACAAAAAAGTTGTTATGCTTTGTCCAAAAAAAAAACAAATATTATACAAAAATAAAACAAAATATTTCATTTTCACACCTTTGGTTAACTTTCTTCTTTTTCTTTTAATTACAGGTAGAAGACTAATTACTCCGTTACAATTATACTTGCTTCCCAACTTATGTCCATTTTAGAAGGGCTACTGTTAAAAATAATAGAAGAACTAGACCGAATTAAGTGAATTGAATTGCACCACTCAAAAGATAAACAATTTGATAAAATTAAACCAAAAGCAATTTCAAAAATCGGTTCTAAACTGGTTCAAGTTCTAACCAAATCAAACCGTTTGGAATTGGTTTAGAATATGGTGAAAAAAAAATTTATTGTAAAATTTATAAACCGATTCGGTTCGGTAAACCAACCCACTTTTTCGATTTGATTCAATCTTGAGTGAACTGAAATTATAAACAGACAGAACAACCCTATTTTATTAGGACTCCAACAATAATAATTCTTTTACTTTGACCGTAAGTGTCTCTACCGATAAATTAATATATGTTTATTTTTATTCATAAAAAATATAATAATTAGAAATTAAATTTAAATACCATACATGTATGTCTTAATATAATCACTAACTAAACTATACGTAAATCAAGATTTATGTTAGTCCTCGGTTAACTATTTGCTTTGTCTTTCATAACTGTTAATGAAAAATGAAAAAGAACAAATTCGTATATAGGTAATACGTGGCATGGAGAAGCAAAGAAAGTCCTAGTTTAGATGGTAACGGGTAGAAACTTAAGAAAGCAAGCAAATCAGTTGTTTAGCTGACATTACAAGTTTCATTATTATTATCTTCAAATCTTGTAAATAATAAGGAAAAATCTCACACTATCACTGTTAATGGTGACATCAGTAACGTTTCTATATAGCCCTAATAGGTTAAACCTGCTTCCCTTTTTTATATGGTCGAAATTGAGAAACTGGTCTACCCGACAATGAAATTGAGTTGAACAAGCAATTAATCTTCTCCTTTGAACGTAATGCATCATTACAAGCAAAATCGACTTTGAACTTTGTAGGCACTGTTATTTTACTTTTTCATTTTATTAAAATTAAGGTTTAATTTTAGTTTTAGTTTTCTTTATTTTTATTTTGAGTGATTTTAATATCCCGAGTTTTAAATAGGTGATTTTCGTCTTTTTTGTTTAAAAAACGTACGATTTTGATCCTTCCGTTAGTTTTTCTTTTAAATTAGCCATAACTTTTAGTCAATTTAGTGTCATAATGGACTAAAAAATCATTTGCCAGGAGAATATATTCCCAAAAATTATTAATTAGTTATAATTTTTCTCCTAATTATTTTTAGTAAACGATTTAAAACTTGTCACTAATTTAATTTTTTTTACCAAATTGTGTCAAAACTGCAAATACACTCACACACAACCAAAATTAAATCTCCTATAATCTACACTATTTCCTTTTGCCAAGATTTGAATCTTGGACTTTCACCCCTCCTAAACCTGGAAAGTTTGGTATATGACCATTTGGACTAATGCCCTTGGTCTTTTAGTTCTTAATGTTATAAAATGACATCCAATTTAATCTAGTCAAAGAGAAAAGTGATCAATTTTTATGTAAAGTCAAAAAAAATGATCAATTTTTATATAAAGTTAAAAATTATTGTGATCAATTTTTTATAAAAAAAAATTGTGATTGATGATTTTACAAAATTGAAGACTAAAATTTAATTTTTATTAAATTATAAATTAAAAAGATTCATGCATACAAAGTGAAGAATTATTTTAAATATTAATCTGTTAAGAATTATCTCCCGCTCTTCTCTTTTGCAAATTGTTGATCAATCGACTAAAGTTTTTTATGCAACTTATATGTGCAAGGCAAATTATTAAAACTAACACAACAATCAAATTTTGTATGTGAAGTACTACTAATTATTTTTAACTTGAATTCATATATACGGTCATTACATTACTTACTTGAGACTAATTATCAGGTTTTGACAACCATTTTTTATTTCGGAACTGTTAATTTGTAAACAATATTAATGTAAAACAGTAATGCCTTATTGATCTTTTTAATTGGCATAATCGGATAAGGTCAAAGAGTATATATATATATATATAAAATAAAAGTGTACGTCCTAAATCTACGTTTAATATTTCTTTTTATAAGCAAATAAACGTCTAATATTAAACTGCTAAACCTGTAATCACAAGGGTTAATGGATCGGAGTTTTGCAACACTAGAGAATAAATAGTTTGCTCCTAACCCTCAAATTAAATGTGAGTCTATTGTTTTAGTGCTCTTGATCGAGCATGAACTTTTTTTTTGGTTCATCATCACAAGTATGTAGAGTTAAATATTGAGAAGACTTTCATCACAGGTGAGCTAAACACATATTCAACCCAAATATAAGGTGTTAGATTGATCTATCTTCTCACTTAATTTATAATATTCTTCTATTATTGTTTTAATTTTAGGCCTAAATAGCCGGTAAAAAATATTTTAGGCATAAATATATTTTTCAATTTTCATCCCAGCAAAATTTGGGTGATTTATTTTTCGTTTATGCAAAAAAATTTGTTGATAAAAAATCTAAATCTTTTTCAAAAAATTTATTTTTAGTTCTTGCTGTTAGTTTGGTTAGTTAACTGCTAACGTAACTAATGTTTCTGCCATATCGGTCTGCCACATATGCAAATTTGTCTCTCTATTAACTTTAAAAACTATATTTAACGCTGATAACAGTCTGACGAGACAAAAATGTTAGTTAACTATTGATGTTTTTGTCATGCCAGTCTGTCACATTTGTAAGTTCTAATCCTATAACATCAAAAACTATTTATAATACTGATGTGATAGCTTGGCAAGATAAAAATAGTAGTTATGTCAGCAATTAACTGATTAAACTAATAGCAGGGACTAAAAATAAAAGTTTTGAAAAAAATTTAGATTTTTTATCAACAAAAAATTTAAAAAAAAAAACAAAAAATAAATTACCCTAAGAACGAAAATATATTTACACCTTAATTTTACCCAATGCGAGACATGTACTTGACATCCTAACAACTTCATATCAAAAAATAACTCAATGTATCAAACATGTCCAAAGCTTTATAGAAGTTATATTAACCATATTTCCAGTAAACATGCCCTACAAAAAATATTCACATACTAACAGAAAAAATCGTGCAAAGTGTTAGGATGGTTAGTGTTGTTTATAACATAAATTTGGATTTGGCCTAACTCACTTCCAAAAGCTAGCTTATAAAAGGAACATTGTCACACCACTTATATACTTTATGGTGACCCTCTTTTTAGTCGATATAAGACTTTATTTTAACACACCCCCTCACGCCCAGGGCTGGACATTTGGTGCGTGAAGTTTGCAGGACTGGACATCTGCGGGTGGCCCACGATTAACCTGGCTCTGATACCATATTAGAATTTGGATTTTGGTCTAACTCACTCCAAAAAGTTTGCTCATATAAAGAGGATTGTCACACTACTTATATAGTACTCTATGGTGACCCTCTTTCTAATCGACGTAGGACTTTATCTTAACAAATAGTATGATAATCGTTAGTGTATATTAGGAGGGTTCCTGGGATGGGTTATACTCGTCCCTAAACATAGACTCGGACAATTTTTTAAATCTGAACCCGATATACGTTAGACCCGAAAAAACCCGAAGATATAGGATCCAATATTAATTAAGATTGGGTTAAAGGGGACAACATCGGATAAGTCTGGACATACAACTTAATATAAATATATTATAATGATCAAATATATAATACCATAATTCTAAATATATCTTATGGCTATTGATAATTTATCATAAAATTAATATTTAAGTTTGATTATAATAGCATAATAGTACGTTTGAGTTAATTTGATTATTACTGTCAACTTTGTTTAACTAAGTTATGTGACAGGTTGCCTCTTCATATTGTTTCAAAAATACAATATAAGAAACCGATTTGGTCAAATAAAATACAAATTAAAAAACCAAAATAAATATTATTTTGTATAACTCTACGATTTTTAGTACTCTTTTGATTTCTATTTAACTGTTTAAGCTAAATTACATATATATAAGAATGCCATGATTATTTTGGTTTTCACTAAAATATTTTTTAAATTCTTTATATTACTTTCTTATCTTTTTTGTTTTATTGGATTAATTCTGTAACATTAATTATTATCATAATTAAACATAAAAATAGAATTAATAAAAATAAATTAATATATCCTTAAAAATATAAATAGATAGTATTAAGAGAGAAATTTTGTGACAAAAATATGGATACCAACAAATTTTTTTTATTTTTTAAGTAAAAATTGTATATCAATCACTACTCTTATTATTGCCATTATTACACAAAAACATACTATCTCAATCATTTCATTATTAGGGATAAAGATAAAGTCAGCTCTGCCTCATATGAATAGAAGACAGAAACAAAGAAAAAATGACAAATGAATCCATTAAAAAACCCATTAATGGCTTCGAGTGTATATCAAATTAAAGGAGAAAGTGAGATTTAGACGGTAAGAAATTTAGAGTGTTTGCCTCACCAACTTCTCGTCTAACAATCTCCATATATAGATTGTCAAAATCCTTTTCATTTTCTTTTCTTATTGTTGTAAATTAAAATCATCAACATCTTTGTAAGTGACATCACTCTCTTCGTTTTGTAGCTGCCATATGATTTTGATCACCAACATCTAACAAGGTTGAAAAATAGAGTAGCTACTATAGCTATGTATAATATATGATCTATCTATGTTTCCCTCAACTTCAATTTCTAGCATTTCAACTAATTTTTTCTTAAGATATCATTCTGTTGACGGTCAATGATTAATTTATTCGAAATGTAAAAAAAAATCACTCATTATCAAAATGGGTTTTATTTCTCTTAATTAAATTAAACATTTTCTATACATACGATCACGATTTAAAACTCTTTCAACATATTTAAAAGATTCGGTTATATCTACCAAATATGCATTTTTCAACTTTGACAAAGGTTTTATATACATATATCATTAAGCATAAGAAAATAGTACGGTTGTTTTAGCTAACACGTCACTTTCAACTTCAATTGAACCTTTGTTGTGGGTCATGTACATATATCACATACATATATTCACCTTATAAATAGATAGCTGCCACTTTAGGTTGGATGTGTAGGAAGCATTGGTCCCAATTCCATATATAGGATTTTGAAATTGAAGAAATTAATTAAGTATCTTATTTATTGGCTTCCTTCTTTGAAGAATAATATATAAGAAAGAGATCAATTCATAGTATATAGCATAAAATAGAAATAATGGGAAGATCACCATGTTGTGATGAAATTGGATTGAAGAAAGGGCCTTGGACACCTGAAGAGGATCAGAAGCTTGTTAATCACATTGAAAAATATGGTCATGCTAGCTGGAGGGCTCTTCCTAAACTTGCAGGTATATACACTAGTTATCTTTGTTAATTGTTTCTAATTAATCTTTGACTTTCAAGTGATAATAATTTGTGTTAATTTGGTAACAGGACTCAATAGGTGTGGAAAAAGTTGCAGGTTAAGGTGGACAAATTACTTGAGACCTGACATTAAAAGAGGGAAGTTTTCAAAAGAAGAAGAACAAACCATTCTCAATCTCCATGCCATCCTTGGAAACAAGTAAATTTTCAACAAGAATAACTTATCATTCTTTAATTTTCTAAGTTCTTTTATCTTTTTCCGTTAGTAAAGTTCTTTTATCTTTACTTCAACATATAAGTTTTCTTCAAATAAAATCATCAAAAAATATAAATTTTTTAAAGAGCTTCTTAACCTACTCCCACTTATATTTTAACATGAATATATTAACAAGTCATAACTTAAAACTATTAAATTAAAGTACATCAAAATATGCAGTTGCTAGTATACTCTTACATATATAATATGTGAAAATATATTAGCACTTGTATTAGTTATAGAAAGAATATTTTAGGATTATTCTGAAGTTTATATACTTAAAAATTTTTCTGTTTTGCTAGATGGGCAACAATTGCAAGTCACTTACCTGGTCGAACAGATAATGAAATAAAGAATTTTTGGAACACGCATTTGAAGAAGAAGCTGATACAAATGGGTTATGATCCAATGACACACCAACCTAGAACAGACATCTTCTCAGGCTTATCGCATCTCATAGCACTAGCTAACCTCAAAGAACTCTCGGATCATCATCAACCATTGGAACAAAATCTCCAAACACAGGCAATTCAACTTGCCACACTCCAATGTTTACAACAACAATTCCTTCACCCTCAAGCTTCAATTGAACCTGAGCCTAACACAATTATTAATAATCTTCAAAATGATGATAATAAATTATTTGAAAACACTAACTCATCTATTGGAACTAGTGGTCTCGAATTTGTGAACGATAATTCTATCTCTTTCTCTTGTATGCCGGATTTGAAAATGCCACCGTTTAGTGCCTTTGAAGAACAAGCAGTGTGTAAAGATATGGTTCAAGTCCCACATCGAGGAGAATTAAGTTGTTCTGAGTCTCCGTGGCTTATATCATGCTCAACCACTAATGCTTCTCCTTCCAATGTGATTCCTCTACCATTGACCAACACAGTTAATATTTGTAATGCTTCTAATTCTGTTATTTGGCCTGTTGAGTTCTTGCTAGAGGACCCTTTGTTCAATGTGATTTTTTAATTTTAGATTAATTTATGTAACGTAATACATTACAAATAAATTGTTATTTACTAATTTTTTTTGTTGGTTTCGTTTATATTATCTATTGTTGATATATGAATTTGTCTATTCGTATATAGTCATTAAAGATTTTCATTAACGAAGTGTAAATCAATAGTATATATGAATTACTTAAATTATTTATACTAACATATTTATCTGTTAATAATTATATATTTATTCATTAATAAAAATATTATATGCCTATATTTATTACGAATTAATTCTATTAGAGGCAGTCCCAACGATAGATAATCTAACTTAGAAGTCAACAAAAAAAATTCATAAATGACAATTTATTTTGTTGTGGTAGCAATACATAGTGTTTTATTAGCTAGTTCTGGTCTTACTAGTTAAAACATTTGTATACATTATGTGTTCTTGCAATTATATGTTCAGTATTATGTCTCATTTTTTTTTCCCCTTGAATGCATGGAATTAATCTTAACAAACCTGCACGTGTATTAGGAAAAGCTTGAAAAGAATTGAAGCAGAAACATGGTTTCTGTATAGAAGAAGATTAGAGAGAAAGAAGGAGAAGAAACAAAGTTTTTCATTCAATGAATTATGAATTAAAAACTACATCTTACACCTTTATATACAAAATCACCTGTTTAACCAAATTAACTAACTAAAACTATATCATTAATAACTAACTAAGCACTGATTACTATTTAAGAGTTAACAACAAAACTCAAAAGTATAGAACAAGAGTTCTATATTTAACATAAAGTCCCTATTGTGGAGTAGTACTTATTAACGTGGATCACCATCATTTTTCTCTCCTTTGCCCAATAAATATGTTTAATGTTTTCTCATGCACACTAGCTAGCTTTTTTGTTTTGTTATTGCGATTCAAAATTAAGCTATATAATCTCCTCCTAGCTAATAAAATTCTTGAAAATTTCAATTTCTAGAAAAATTTCATTTGCTAACATTTTTTTTGTTTGATCTTCAATTGGATTAGTCATTATTGTTAGTATAGATTTTGTTTAATAAAATTATTTGTTAGTACAATCATTAAAAATCTTTATTAACAGGATCTAAATCATTAGTATATAATATTAAATATTTATAAAACAGATTTATTTGTTATTAATTATATATTTATCAGTTATATATATACTCACGAATTAATAGTTAAACAAAATTTATATCAATGAAAACTAATCTTACATAAAAACACTAATACGTGACAATTGGTTTTTAGTGTACCATGTTACTCTCTTAATGAAATTTGACTTATAATTAAGAAAAAAAAAAGGGTTGAATAACAGTAAGAAGTACTCCAGCATGAAGAAACTATATACATTGGATGAGACAATTAGGCCTTCATAGCCTATATTGGCTTCATCTTCTTGTATGTGTTATCACTTAACCTTTTAAATTTATGCACTTAGGCTCAGTTTAGAAGAGTTTATATGCAGCTTATAAAAATAACTTATATATTTTTATAAGTTGTTTTCAGCTTATTTTCATAAGCTTTCTAGAGGAGCTTATAAGAATAAGCTATTATTAACTTATTCAAGTAAGTTCTATAATTTTATTTATAAATAAAATCTCATTTAAAAAAAACTTATTACATAAGTATTTAATTAAGCCGTGTATTCAAACGGGGCCTTAGTATTAAACAAATAGATACTGGAATTTCGAATATGATAAATTAAATAATAATGTATAATTATAAGTTATGATCATCACTATGCATTACGAAACTTTAAAAAAATTTAGTCAAAGAAGGACCCATTATAAATGGATGGTTACTTTTTCTTTCTAAGTAAATAAATAAGTAAAAGACGAAATAGTCTAGATAAAATGATGAACATTTAAGAGGTAATAATAGTCAAACTTTTCAAAATTGGTTCAAGCATGACAGTTGAATCGCCGGACCAGTGAACCGATCACTTAGCCGATTCGAGTTTAGTACCAATAAACGGGCTCAAAGCATGAGGGCGCATGCGGCTACTAAGGGTGTGAGGGATTGAGACCACCTACTTTTGGAAATCTCATCATTCCTTTATATATAAGAATTATAAATCTATATATTAAATTGGATGGTGTCACTCCCAATAGAGATGATGCTAATCCCTTTCACCTTGTTAAGACTCAAAGGATTTGTAGGTCGCTTTTGAATTGAGACAATGGATGAGCGCAGCCAATGTGTTTTTTTATTTGAGCGGTCTAATTAGAGTGGTTTTTTTATTGGCCCATCACCCAATTTTGATGTTTTGCATAAAGATAAAACAATGAAAAGCTAGTTTAACAAACATGTTTGAGTTTTGAAAACAAATCATTTGAATGTTTTAAGTAATATTATAATGTTATATTTCATTAAAAGTGAAGATTGAACATTTTTAAATGACATTAATACTATATTTGATTAATTATTTATTTCAAAACTTAACATATCAACTCGTATTATTCAATATACTATATAAAATTTTCATATTTTCTACATTACTAAATTAACCATAATTAAAAGCAAGAAATAAAAAAATCAATACTTCTATTAATTAAATTTCATTGTAAATTTTAAAAAATATTTTTTTATTATTATTTGTGCTTTATTAACTCAACTTTCATATTTTTTAGTATAAATTAATTATTTTTAATATGTATCGATTTGAGCCGTTCAATCACAAACTCACTGGTTTGAATGCCAACTCATTAACCCAATATCTCAACCAAATCAATAACCGGTCCGAGTTTGATAACCTTGATAATAGTGTCAATTAAATACATGAAAATTAATTTAATGTTATAGCTACAAGTAAAGGTAAGCTAGTTTTGTAATATATATATATATATATTGGTTTAAATATGTTTTTGTCTTTTAAAAATAGAATACATTACTTTTGATCCTCATAAATTCTTTTCTATTTAGTCCCTCGCTCTTAGGAAATAGCTTTTTAGCCGCTAACCTCCTTATCATAAAATAGCCATACATTCATAACTATAGAATTTTAAAAAACAAGAACACATTTATTAAAATATTATTTGATCACAACAAGAAAGTAAAACAAACTAAGAGTCTTTGCATGTTTTTGTTCAATGTTGCCAATCAAAACTATAGGAGCCTATAAGTTTGATGTGATTCTCAATTATGGCCAATGCTATAGTACTTTGCCCATAATTGTAACCTATGAGAATGATAGCATCGACCGCTGTAACATCGAGCAAAATAAGGATCAGAAAGCATTTGATTCCAAAGCTTGCATACACTTTTGAACCTAAACAAAGATTTTATTGGAAGTCTCATAAGAATTTTCATCAAAATAGCTTCCGAGATGTAGCAATTATTGTTCATGGTCTCTTCATTGTTGTCACCTTCAACATCTATTTGAGAAATCTCTTTCAATTTTCCTCTGTTTTCTTCTCCTTCACAGCCTACTAGGGGCTTCATTTTTTTTTGTATGTGTCACTAATACCCAAGGTTTCCAATTTATACACCTACTATTAGAGAAACTAATATGGGAATTCTGAATATAATGAATTGAGTAATAATGCATAATTATGAGTTATGGCCATGACTATGACTATGCGTTATAAAACTTTGAAATTTTTTAGTCAAAGAGCGGTTAATTGTAAAATATTGTTACTTTTTCTTTCTTAATAAATAAATAAGCAAAAAGACGAAATAGTCAAAATAAAACCACCGCAATTTAAATGGTAATAATTGTCAATGTTTTTAGACTTGACTCATGCCTGAACGCAGCATGGTAATCACCACCCGAATTTGGGATCGCTGCGGGGATTGCACCATTTGGAAACCCGCAATTGGGGAATTTTTTTTCGTGGGGACGGAGATGGGGACAAAAATCCCCTGCAACAAGTTTGAGGAAGGGTACAGGGACCATGCTCCTCTTCTCGCGGGGTCCCCGCATCCCCGCATATATATAATTACTTAAAAGTTAATTTAGTAAAGAGTTAAAAACAAATAAGTCCCCTAAACTTTAATGTATGTGCACTTAGGTATAATTACTTTCAAATTGTGCATTTTGATCCTTGGTATCTTTTGAAGTGTGCACTTATGTACAAATTCATATTTAGCGATGGTTTTAACTGTCGCTAATTTTGATATAAATCGTCACTAAATGTAATTTTTTTTACCCAAGTGCACACTTCAAAAAGTAGCATGGACCCAAATGCACATTTTAAAAGTAAGGGTAAAATACACTAACCTCCCATAGACTTTTGAAGTATTACATTGTCCCCCTGCATATTTCCAAACATAACACATACCTCCCCTAAAGTTTGTTTACATTACATTGACACCCATTCACGTTAACAGACAACTAAATTTTTAACAAACATGTGATTTGCACATGGTCTCATAGTTATGAAAAGACAATTTTACCCATAATAAGGAAAGTTACACTAAATCAAACAAATATTCAATCTTTTACTTTAAAAATAAGCGAATGAGGCTTAAAAATAAAAAAATGTTTAATTAGTAAAGCATACCTAAAATGTCAAAAGATCACTTAAAAAATGCCTCTTGGACAAGGTGAAGATGAAGTGGTCCCAAATTAAAAATCTTAAGTGGTGAAGATGAAGAAAATCGAAGAAGGGTTTGGGAAGGTCGTAGGGTTGAGGAAGTGTTTAGAAGGTCGTAGGGTTGCGAGGTCACGAGCTTAAAAAACGATGGTGAGGTTGCGGCTTAAAGAACAGAGGCAAGGTTGAAGATGCCGCAGGTTGAAGAAGGAGCGCAAGGTTGCAAGGGTTACACTCCAAGATGAGAAGGTTCGAGATGAGGTGGAGAGTTGTTCTCTTTTTTAGTAAAGGATAAAATTATTAATTCATAAATAAGACCTACAAAGGTTAACACCATTATCATTATGGGAGGGCTGCGTAGTTTTAGAAACATGTAGGGGAGGTTTGTGTTATGTTCGAAAACATGCAAGGGGACAGTATAATACTCCAAAAGTTCAGGGGAGGTAGGTGTAATTTACCCTAAAAGTAATTCACCTAATAAGTGCACAGTTAGAAATGAATAGATCTCATTGGATCAATTAGAAATCTCCACCGGCCTCCTCTTTGGCCTCCCGGTGCTGGTTAAACCGCTAAAGTTTGTCGCTGCTACCTTGAGCGTTCTTTCGACGTTCATCCTCTCTCACGTGGTTTCTCTAGCAAAATATCCAACCTTCTTTTATGGATCCTCGCTTCTGGATTCTTAGATCGCGTTCTTGGAGACCTTATTTCAAACTTGGACTTTTGTGCACATCCACCTCTGGATCAAACCCTAACCATGTTCAATTTGGACATTCCATGCCCTAATTGATGCGATTTGTTATTCTTCTCCATGTCTCGACACCACTACTTGTGTTTCTTTCAAGGTCTTCCTAAGGCGATCATTCTCATTCCAATGAAATTATTGTGGACTTAGGTGTAATTACTCTCAATCCTCACTCCTCAATTTCCTCCCCATCCCCATTCCCGTTCTTTGCGGTGAATATGTTTTCCTCTCCATCCCCATTCTCCACCTTCCCACGGGGACCGCGGGATCCCCGCAAACATTAAAAAATGTAAAAATTTCTTTAAAAAGTATAAAAATGTGAAACACTTGTAATAAAAGAATGAAACACTTTAAAAGCCAGAACAAACAATGCAAGAGCATGAATGATACAATAGCAAGAGTGAGCATGACAAGCAAGAACGACATGTAAGAATGAACGAACGATGAGCACAACAATCGATAATGCCGAGACAGAAACTAAGAGTAGAGGTAATAATAGATAAAAGTTTATCATATTACTTTTTTAATATACAAATGACTACATTAATCCTATTAAATTTATGTACATTTATATATTAAATAATAGTATTTATATAATTTTATATACATACTCGGGGATGCGGGCATCCTGCAGGGCGGGGAGCATGGTTGTAACATCCTCCTTAATAGCTTGTACAATTCATTTTTCTTTAGAATATATATAGTATTTAATTTAAAATTGTTTATCAGAAATAGTGACAATTAGATAGTAATTATTTCAAATAGTTAGATGTGGGTAAAATTTATAGTATTTTTGTTTTTGGTGGCGGAATATTATAATTAAGTTTTGATCAAAATAGTAGAATTTTCAAAGTTAGTTTGATATGTAAACTGGATTTAAATCTGTTTCTAAACCTTAGGAAATAAATTATATATTATAAGCTGGTACAGAGACAATTAGAAAAAAAATGTGTTAAGGGCATTAGAATGAATTATAGCTAATTATAGAATCATGTTTTATTGTTAGAGGATTCCTAGTTAGTTAAAAAATAATTTTAAGGCTTAGTCTTAGAGTAAATTAATAATTACTCTTAAAGACATAATTATGCCTTAAAAATAGTTATAGATTTCCAAAAATACTAGAAAAAATTACTATAGGCTAAGAATTATATTTAGAATTTATTAGTATAGTTAGATTGATTTAAATAGTAATATGTGGTGAATAAAAAATTATGGTATAATAAAAATTAGAAATAGTACTATTATTATTATAATATTATATAATATAATATTATTATACTATTTAAAAGGTGACTTAAGTCACCTAAGCTCATTATTGAGCTTCTTCTTCTCCAGAGACGGAGAAAGAAGGAAACGAGAGAGAAAGAGTTACTTCTTGTGGCTGGATGGTGGCCTTAATGCAATCGGTTTGTGACGGAGTAGTTAGGGGAAATATTCTACGCGTCGAGATATTTAATTCTACCGGTTCAGATTTTCAAATAGATAACTTTCAGTATTTGCTTTGGACTGAGGTAGGGGTTTTACTGTATTTTTTTTTCTATTACTTTAAAAGTAAGATGTATATCTTTAAAACCTACTAGATGAATGAATTCTATTGGTAATTTATTTATGTTAAATGGATAGTTTTTATTTTGTTAAGTAGTACAGATTTTTACTATCTAGTTAAAATTAAAATTTTAAAACTTGTCCTATATTATTTTTAAGCTTATTGAAATGTTCATTATTAGTGACTTAATGAAATTTGTGTAAGAATAAAAGTTGTGGTTCACTGACACTATTCATACACGTATTTTACTATTCATATGCATATTTTACTATTCATATACGTATTTTACTATTCATACACATATTTTACTATTCATATAGTATTTATACAATATTCTATTATGTTATTACAGTTTATTAATACTTGTTATCTAAGTTGAAAAGTGTTGAAATCATTGGGGACGCCTAGTGATGAAGAGTTGTTTTGTGCACTGAGAATGATAATACGTAATACTCAGTCACAATGATTTGAGAAATGTTGGGGTGAAAGTGCCACGAGGCAAGAATATAGGATGCCTAATGGAATGATATGTACCTGTGCCAACCCCAAGGCTAGCATGTGTTAGTTGCATATGGCTTAACACATGGCGAGAAAACAGGTCATTATCCAAGTAAATGTTCATTTGAGGAGATGGAATGTAAAGGGACTCATTATCAGGTAGAGTCTGCGTGAAGTCCCCTTACACCAGGAACAGTTGTGTTTTGTGTTGGGCCGACCAGGACAGACGGTTACCAATAGGGCTTGTACACCCCTGATTTTTATTCTCCAATAGAATGAAATTTGTAGAACATGATAGAAATAGAATCTTGTATTATGTATTTGGTTATAGTTTGGATGAATTTACAATGATGTTAGTTGTTTGTTTGAATTGATTGACAATTTGTGTTAAATTGTCTTGTGCTTGAAATCGCAAGTAATAATAATTAGGTTGATTGTGATTAGTACTGTGTTTGTACTTTGATGGTGATTATTATATGTGTATGTTTCATATGAGAAAAATATTTTGGTTTCTGGATTATTTTATTTTATAATAAAAAGCAGTTTTAATTTCATATAACTCTGAAATCCTAAAATGCCATTAGTTATAAATGTGTTAGAAAATTACTGAGAATGTGAATTCTCACCCGGTTTATTTTCATGTGTATTCGTGGCATTTTAGATGGATAACTATTGAAGCAGAAGAATGAAGAACAGAAAATGACAATATTTTAGAAGTTTACCAATTGGATGTACTATTTACATGTGCTGTTTAGTATATATTTTTGTAAAAAATTATGTATTAATCATCCACAATTATATGTAAGTTAGTTCTTTATAAAAATAAGTTATAAGTTACTATGATTTCAAGTTTGAAATCATGAATTATTTTAAACTTATGATATTTATATTATTTTCTTGAATAAGAAAGAAATTAAACATGTATAAAAAGAAGGTGTTACAATGGTCCCCATTCCCGTCCCCAGATCTGTAGCAGGAGAACTTTGATCTCCATCCCCGTCCCCACAGAAAAAATTCTCCAATCACGGTGGGACAGTATCCATGGAAATCCCCAAATCCGAATGGTGATTGCCACACCTAGTTGTTGGTGACACCATACAATTTTGGGTCTCCAAGGAAGAAAGGGTAAACCATAAACAGGCTCAATGCATGATGATGTGTGCGGCTGAATAGACTCCAAGGATTCCTAAATTGCTTTTTTCTTCTTGTAGGTTGCTTTTAAATTGAGATAACTAGGGCAACGTGTTCTTCTAATTGGACCCTCTTAATTTGAGTGATTTTTTATTGGACCATCACACCATTTTGATTTTTCAAATAAAATAAAAACAATGAAAACTAAGTTTGATAAAAAAAATTAAAATCATTTTTTTTATAATTTTTTTTTCTTTTTTTATAAGGAAGGGAGTTGAAAAGTTTTACATCTAACAAGATTTGAATCATATATATTCATATGATTTTTTGATGGCACTTCCTCTAAATTACTATCAAGCGAATTTTTAAAAACAAATCATTTGAATGTTTTAAGCAATATTATAATATTATATTACATAAAAAGTGAAGACGGTAAAATTTTAAAGGCAGGTAATACTATATTTAGTTAATTATTTTCTTAAAACATATTATCATATGCTATTATTCAGTATATTGTGTAAAGTTTTCAAAAATTTTTATGTTACCAAATTAACCATAATTAAAGAAAGAAATAAAAAAAAATAGCACTTCTATTAATTAAATTTTATAGTGTAAAATATAATAAATATATTATTATTATTATTATTATCATTATTATTTGTCTTTTATTAACTCAACTTTCATATTCTTTTAGTATAAATTTTTTATTTTGGATATATATAGCTTTGAGCGATTTAACTGTGGATTCACTAGTTTGAATGGTGACCCAATGACCCAACACTTCAACAAGTCGATGACTTGTTCAAATTTGATAACATTAATAATAGTATCAATCAATTAAATAAATGAAAATTAGGTTATTGTGATAACTCTTTAATGGTAAACTCATTTTGTATGATATATATATATATATAGTAGGCTGAAATATGTTTTTCCCTTAAAAGTAAGGTTGTTTTGCTTTTTAACCTTATGAATTTTGTTCTATTTAATCTTTTAATTTTAATAAATGGTTATTTTAACCGCTAACTTCCCTACCATAAAATAGTCATACATTTTTAACTATAGGATTATTACAAAACAATGACATGCATATTAACATGTTGTCTCGCCAGCAAGAGAGTCGAATTAACTAACAGCCATTTCAAGTTTAATAATTCATCATCACATTCACAACCTGCTGGGAGCTTCATTTCCTTTTACGATTCATTGTCACCCAAGATTTTCAATTTATATATGCATTTATTATTAGGGAAACATGTACGAGAGTTTCAGATATAATAATTTGAACAATAATATTTAAATATGAGTTGTGTGACCACGACAATATAATATGAAACTTTGATTTTTATTTTTTTTTATAAAAGAATGCTCACTATAAGGGTACGATTACTTTTTCTTTCTTAATAAATAAATAAGTAAAAGACGTAATTTTTAAGATAAAACGTAGTGGGTATTAGGACCTATACGTGTACCCACATCCCCGCTAAAAAATACAGATAATTACTCGGATCTGGACCATTTACTATTTTACTGGGTAAATATTCTCTCCTCAATGAATAATTTATACGAGTATTCTATAAATCCGATTGTTATAACTAGTTTTACTTTTAACTTGTTGATGGTCGACTACGCATTGTGTTGACGGCATCATATAGTTTCACTTTCACATCTCAAAGAAAGGAAGTCTACATAGTAAACAAGCTTAGAGTATAAGGACGCCTGTGACTTCAAGTAGGCATGGCAATAGGGCGGGGGCGGGGAGTACTCCCTCACTTCCTGTCCCCGCTCCTAAGTTTCCTCCCCGTCTTCATCCTCATTCCTCGCGATGGGGATGTTTTTTCTCCATTCCTATTCCCCGTCTCCCCACGGGGACAGCGGGGGTCCCCGCAGATAATCAAAAAAAAATCTAAAAAATGAAAACTCAAAACATAAGTAATAAAAAAAGAACCAATGTAAGAGCCAGAACAATCAATGCAAAAGCATGATAGTATAACAATAATGAGCATTATGAGCAAGAACGACATGCAAGAATGAGCGAACAAATATCACAACAATTGATGTAAACATGGACAAGAATTAAGAGCAAGAATAATATAATAAATAAAAGTTAATTTGGCAAATGATATTTAGTGCCCTAAGGGCACTATTTAAGAACCGAAATGTAGTAAAAAGACATTGGAATGTGTAGTTTTTTTAATTCCTGAGAAACGGAACAATGTGCTCTTATGATTATTTTTCTACTTCTAGTAACTTTAACTAGTGCTCTTAGGGTACTTTATATCAAGACCCTATTATTTTTTATGTAAATGACTACATTAACCCTTTTAATTATATGTATATTTATTATATTAATTATATTAAATGAGAGTATTTATGTAATTTTATATATATACTCGGGGATGCGGGGACTCCACGGGGCGGGGAGCATGATCCCTGTCCCCATCTCCAAATTTGTTGCGGGGGAACTTTTGTCCCCGTCCCCGTCTCCACAACCACGGGACCTCAAATAGGGGAGTCCCTGCAGGGATTTCCAAATCCGAGTGGTGATTGCCATGCCTAACTTCAAGTCTATATATGTAGATGTAGCTAGATTGTTATAGAGATAATTAGGGCAATGTATTATTTTAAGGGGCAATCTCACAATTAGGACAATATTTTTAGAGTTATTGGTAATAATTAATTAACATTATTTTAATTTTATTTAAAGTATACTTTGAAGTTAAGATGTAAAATTATTTATTAAACTATCATAATTAATTTTATGTAACTTTTATTTTTATTTGATCAGATGATAGTAAAAGTATTTTATTGAATCTTTGTTAAAATATTATTGACACTAGACAAAAGCTTATTAATTTAAATTGTGGTTTTTTTTATTTGAATTAATATAATTGTTAATATTATAGAGAGAAAATTAGTTGAGTGAACAAATTTATCTACACTCATAGAAAGAGTATTTTTTTTTATCTCATTCTATGAGTGCAGACAAATTTATTACTCAATTAATTTTTCTCTATAATGTTAATAATTATATTTTTTAAGCTAAAAATAATTCACAATTAAAATTAGTAAGTTTTTATTGTAATAATAGGATAGGTATAAATGAAAAAAAATAGGATATATGTATACCTAATAAAACATGAGAACAAACAAGCAATATATATAATAAAAAATAATCATATGGCTAATTATAAAATTGAGTATATCAATTAGTTAATTAGTTTTCACTAATATAATAATTAAACATATTTATATTTTTATACATGTATATTAATAATTAAAAAAATATTTAGGGTCTTTGTTTTAGTTGTTTGGGTCGCTCTAATTCTTTTATATGAGCCACTTCATTTGAGTATTTTTATTTTAAGGGTTTTTGCCCACAAGGAACAAGTTAATAATGATTGTCAACCAATGAAATTTTATGAATGAGAAGTTACTGAATAATTGGTGGTTAATGGTTTAGTGGATGCACACAGGATATAATAAAAAGAATCAAATCCAACCATTAAAAATTTTAAACTAATCATTATTAACTATGGGCACAAGTTAGAAAAACCCCTATTTTAAATTCAGGGTATGTATGCAATAAGTTATTTTTAAATTATTTTTTTTATAGACAAAATTTTAATAAACTACTCTAGAAAGCTTATGAAAATAAGCTGAAAATAACTTATAAGAATTTATAAACTATTTTTATAAGCTGCATATAAGCTCTTTTAAACAAGAACTCAATCATACCATTTGATATTTTAAAATAAAATAAAATTAAGACAACAAAAAAGTGTGTTTAAGAAACAAATGTGGAGACTGTTATTTTTAAGGGTGTTAATACTATATTTCATTATTTATCTATTTCCGAACTAAACATATTATTATATTTTATCATTCATTCATTATATTGTATAAAAGTTTAAAATTTTTAATATTACCTAATTGACTATAACTAAAGAAATAAATGAAAAAAATATACTTCTACTAATTAAATTTCATAGCATAAAATATAATCAATAATGTATTGTTATTGTTATTATTTGTTCTTTATTAACTCAAGTATAAATTAATTATTGATTATTTTTAATATAAAACACCAGTTTAAGCAGTTTAACCACAGTTATACTGGTTTTGCTGGTGACTCAACCGGTTAGAGTTTCTTTAACATATATAAGTGCAAACTGAAAATAGATACGGTGTAGTATTGCTGATTTGGCAGAATCTGGGCCTTACAATTCGATACAACAATACAGACAAAATACATGCCGTATTTCTAGAACCATCTTCTATTTCTCCAAAAACCCTTTCTCCTTTTAAGGGTTTTTCATTTCCCCCATTTCCACTCTCTTTTCTATCAACAGAAGCAGCACAAGAGATAACGTTACACTCTTTCTCTCTCTCGAGTGTTGATAATGGCTCCTGTACTTAGCAGAAGCATGGCCACTGCTTCTCTTGCTTCCCTCCCTTCTTCATCTCCTTTCACACCCACAAGGCCTTCCCCACTCAGAAGCGCTTTTCTGCCGCCGCAACCTGCTCGCGGAAAGTGCTTCTCTCCCGCCGCCGCGTTGAGGTGGAAGCAGCGCGACAGAAAAAGCAAGTTCGCCGTGTGCTGCGAGGCCACCGCGGTTGCCGAGAAAGACGAGGCCACTGGCGAGAAGTTTGAGTATCAAGCTGAGGTGGGTCTTAATCACTATTCAATCAAATTGGCAAATGGTTTACCTTTTTTACACTTTTGGGTCACCGTTTTTGGGTAGCGAGTTAAAGTTTCAATCTATTTCGTACTTCGTTTGGAATTAGGAGGTGTATTTGGAAGTTCAAGGCTTACTTGATAAAGGGTGTGTTTGTGTAGAGTTTTACTGAAGGAAGTGAATTCAAAATTTTGCAGGTGAGTCGATTGTTGGATTTGATTGTTCACAGCCTGTATAGCCACAAAGAAGTTTTTCTTCGAGAACTCGTGAGGTGATTACAGTTTACTATTCGTCCATTTTGGCCTTCAATTGATTTGAAGAATGTTATGGTTCATTGAATAATTTTCTATATCACTATAACTTTGTTGTATGGAACTTGATGTGGATGGCTTGCGTGGCTATAAGAATTGCTCCATGTTTCTCTCTAGTTTTAATTGTGAGCAGTTATTTGATTCTGTTTCATTTCTTTTCCAGTAATGCTAGTGATGCTTTGGACAAGTTGAGATTCTTGAGCGTGACAGAGCCATCTCTGCTTGGAGATGCTGGAGAGCTGGAGATACGTATCAAGCCTGATCCAGACAGTGGAACTATTACTATAACGTATGCATATTTGATGTTGTGGTTTGTGTTTTATTTTATTTTTTTGGGCATGTGTGTTAATGGGAGAATTGAACTGTTAACTCTTGACTTTGTAGAGATACTGGTATTGGAATGACCAAAGAAGAGCTCATTGACTGTCTTGGAACTATTGCCCAGAGTGGTACTTCAAAGTTTTTGAAGGCACTTAAGGTAATGTTTTATTGGATCACAAGTAAAAAATATCACCTAGTTTGATAATTTGATAATTCAAAGCTTCAATATTCATGTTGCATATTTTATCTCCAAAACTTTCAGGAAAACAAGGATCTAGGAGCAGATAATGGTTTGATTGGTCAATTTGGTGTTGGATTCTACTCTGCTTTTCTTGTTGCTGACAGGGTATGTTGTGGATTTCTGTAGTGTTTGCTTGGTTGGTTTTTCTAATGTTAATTGTTTCTTCAGTCTTGCTAATTGGCTCTATCTGCATGTTCATCACAATCAGGTGGTTGTTTCTACAAAGAGCCCGAGATCAGATACGCAATATGTGTGGGAAGCAGTAGCTGATAGTAGCTCTTATGTGATAAGAGAAGAAACTGATCCTGAGAAGCTTCTGCGTCGTGGTACACAGATTACACTCTATTTAAGAGTGAGTGGCATTTATTTCATTTCTCTTTGGAATGGAAAGTTTACATCATTGCATGTAATGCATGAAATAAGAATTACTACCATCTTGCAGTCCTGAATTATATGTGGTACTTAATTACTTTCTGTTCTTAGGTAGCATGGAGATTTTGTTTTGACCCGAACATGTTGGCATGTTTTACTTAATTATTTTTATTGTCTTTCAATTAAAACTTTGAACTCGGTATAATATTTGGAAGTTGTAAGATTATGTTAATTCTGTGCTTCTGGCGAGTAGCTAAGGTATCCACATTGTTGTTTTTTGTCCAGCCGGATGACAAGTATGAATTCTCAGAGCCTACCAGGATTCAGGGTTTGGTGAAGAATTACTCTCAGTTTGTTTCTTTCCCAATCTATACATGGCAAGAAAAGTCAAAAACTGTAGAGGTAAGCAGGGTTTTTTTGTTTCAGATTCCCGTATCATGGTGGTTAGGAGAATCATTATATTTGCAAGTAATTTTCATTCTAATGTATGATTCATTAGTGATAGTGATTTATGTACTGAGCTTTTCTCTGTATGCTCCTTTTACTGTCAATGAAATGTATACGATTTATGTGCAACATTTTTATTTTTTTGTTAGAAGGAATGGGATTAGAATTACTCATGTAACTTAAAGATCCTACTCATTGGATTTTGTTACCTTAAGGTGTTTTCATATCAAGATTCTGGATATTGATTTCTAGGGATGTTGACGGTGATGAATGAATGATATTTTGTCTCAACCTTGTGGAAAATATAATGTTCTTATAGAAGGCAGAAGGGAACACATATTTGTTTCTTTTCTTTAGGGTGGATCTAGTCTTCATTACTCATGGTTACCACTTACCCTCACCTTTAGATTGGCTGCTTAATTTTGGCTGTTAGACAACTGTTGGTTGTGTTTTGGTGAGTGGGTGGATTCTGGCTTATGTTTTGCTTGGTTTTGAGGCTGGGATGGATTTATGTTAGTGATGATGAAGGGTTGAGTAATAGTAAACAGGAGATGGTTAATTAAGTATTAAGATTTCAAGAGACTCTAGAAGTGTTTTATTTCAGAAATTCTTTTCCATTTTGAAAGGGAGTAACTTTCCTTTCAATAATTCATTTGAAAAGACATTGTGTTGTCGGTAGCTTTGTATTAAACAATTGAAAATGTCATAGGAAATTTCAGAGAGTATATGTTCAAGCAGCAGAATGTTACTTTCGGGGTGAATTCATTTTGTCTAGATTAATAAGCTCTATCTTCATTTCCTATTTTCATAACTACTAATGGAGCTTATGAAAGTGTGTGATTAAGGAGTTGAAATGGATCTGCTTATATTTGTCACAATTAAGTAATTTTGAGTATATTGGCAGGTGGAAGAGGAAGAAGAACCTAAAGAAGGGGAAGAGCCGAAAGCAGAGGTAACTGATGTGATGTTTTGTAATATGGGTGTTGTACTTGCTTCTTTCGAATCCGTTTTCTTACCACTTCTATTACACTTGTTTTCAGGGTGAGAAAAAGAAAGTTAAAAAGACTAAAACTGAGAAGTATTGGGACTGGGAATTAGCCAATGAAACAAAGCCAATATGGGTGAGCTTAAGCTATATCTGCTTTTATGGTGTTGTGATGCTCATGCCCTGCATTTCACTTGTTATTAAGTTGTAGTGCCTCTTATAATGGCCTGGCTTGACTGTGCACTTTTTTTAGATGCGGAATCCGAAGGAAGTTCAGAAGGATGAGTACAATGAATTTTACAAGAAGACTTTTAATGAATTCTTAGAACCACTTGCTTATACTCACTTCACTACTGAGGTATGTTGATTGTTGATATTTTGGCTTTCAGCAGGAGAGCACCTCCTTTATCAAGCTGACTAGGTTTTAAACTGTGCAGGGGGAGGTTGAGTTCAGAAGCATTCTATATGTTCCTGGAATGGGACCTCTTAACAATGAAGAAGTTGTGAACCCTAAAACGAAGAACATACGTCTTTATGTTAAGCGTGTGTTCATCTCAGATGATTTTGATGGTGAGCTGGTGAGTTTCAAAGTTGAATTTAATCATCTACACTTTGATATCCATGCCATGAATGCTTTTGTCATTATTTTGAAAGAAGGCAATAATGTGTAATCATGTGTTATATCACATCATATGTCATTATGCGACATGCAAGCTCTATCTTCTGTCATATTTGTGCTTTTAAAAGCTTCTCACTATCTGGTGAATTTTTCATCCACCAAAAAAGGAAGAGGAGGGAGCATTGAAGAGCACAGATATGACATATAGTTAGAGCTTGAGTTCTCGAATGTTTATTCTGCTCTTTGTTTTGTGCCCTTTGCTGTAACCTTGTCTAATTAATTTATTTATCCTGCAGTTTCCACGTTATTTGAGCTTTGTTAAAGGTGTGGTTGATTCTGATGACCTTCCACTCAATGTTTCTCGAGAGATCCTTCAAGAAAGCAGAGTTGTAAGCGAATTATATATTGTCCTGCTAATATAGGAACCTTTTAGATGGGATGAACATAAATGAAGGATATGCCCTTTTGTTAGAATTGTTTAATCATTTTCCATTTTCTGTTACTTCCCAAAATATATTGTTCTAACAATATTATAATGTTCAGGTAAGAATAATGAGAAAGAGGCTTGTCAGGAAGGCATTTGATATGATTCAAGACCTTGCTGAAAGTGAAAATAAAGAGGTTGGTTCTCAAATGCATTGTCTCTAATCTCCATATTTCCAATATTGAGAGTCTTTATTGATTGAAAAGATGGTTTTCTTTGATTCCAGGACTACAAGAAATTCTGGGAAAACTTTGGTAGGTTTCTGAAATTAGGTTGCATTGAAGACAGTGGAAATCATAAGCGGATCACACCACTGTTGAGATTTTACACTTCCAAAAGTGAGGAGGAACTTAAAAGCCTAGATGATTATGTTGAAAACATGGGTGAAAACCAAAAGGCTATCTATTACCTAGCAACTGATAGCTTGAAAAGTGCAAAGACTGCTCCATTTTTGGAGAAATTGGTTCAAAAAGATATTGAGGTACGTTTAATTGTTAATGTAACTTTCTTCTGGTCATTTGAGCATTGGTCTGGTACTTTGGTCAGTGAGGTGACGGTAAAGTTGGTTGTATGGGTTTTCCTCTGCAGCCCACCTATATACTGTGGAATGTGAGGCACTTTGTGTGTGTGTATTTCTGGTTAAGCAAACTACTTTAGAATGGTTGATGTATATTTTAGTTGAATGTTTGATATATCTTGTTAATTTTAAACTGTCATTATTTCATTTTAAAATTTCTATCTTGTGTGTTTATTGTTGCAGGTTCTTTATTTGGTTGAACCAATTGATGAGGTTGCCATTCAGAACCTACAGACTTACAAAGAAAAGAAATTTGTTGATATCAGCAAGGAGGATTTGGAACTAGGTTCAAACTATTTTCTTCATTGCTTTTATATGCTTGAATTTTATTGTGTTTCCTGGAAATTGGGTTTTGGATGTGATTCTCATAGTATTTTCTCAAATCAGGTGATGAGGATGAGGTCAAAGAGAGGGAAGTCAAACAAGAATACAACCTACTTTGTGATTGGATAAAACAACAGCTTGGTGACAAGGTGGCGAAAGTTCAAATCTCTAAGCGCTTGAGCTCTTCTCCCTGTGTGCTTGTATCTGGAAAGTTTGGTTGGTCTGCAAATATGGAGAGGTTAGTCAGTGGCTTCACAAGCCATGTTCCTGAATCATGAACAGTTTATAATTCTTGTGACACAAGTCTTATAAAATCTTCAATTCCTATTGCATCAGATTAATGAAGGCACAAGCTCTTGGGGACACTTCAAGTTTGGAGTTTATGAGAGGGAGGAGAATATTGGAGATTAATATAGATCATCCCATTATCAAAGACTTGAATGTAAGTTGGATCTATGTTCTCTTTTTTGGTCGAAGAGGTTCTGTTTTTCATTTGAAATTTCAAAACAGTTGGACATGTTTTATTGGATCACGTCTGAAATTTTGACATGATAATTGAATTTAATTGTGAATTTACGTGTTGTCTTTATCATTTATTTATTTATTTTATTTTATTTTTTCAGGCTGCCTGCAAGAATGCACCTGACAGTGGCGAAGCAAAGAGAGCTGTTGAACTGTTATATGATACAGCACTAATTTCTAGTGGATTTACTGTAAGGACACCGTAAAAGAATTGTTTTTTTCTTGTGTAACATACATAGACTATGCAATTTGCTTAACATAATTTCTCAAA
This sequence comes from Cyamopsis tetragonoloba, assembly GCA_037177725.1. NCBI lineage: Eukaryota > Viridiplantae > Streptophyta > Magnoliopsida > Fabales > Fabaceae > Cyamopsis > Cyamopsis tetragonoloba. The sequence continues at coordinate 7,462,145 of CM074120.1, read as the reverse complement.
AATGCAGCCGGATAGCCCTGCCGAGTTGGGAAATAAGATTTATGAAATGATGTCCTTGGCTCTGGGAGGAAGATGGGGTAGATCAGAAGAAGAGGGAGATGCAACTGTTGAAGAAGCTGATTCAAATGCAGGTGAAGAATATAAAGAGCCAGAAGTTTATGAACCTTCTGAAGTCATAACAGAAAGTGATCCTTGGACAACCAATGAATAGTTATCCTGTGCCCTAATAGCATAATTAAAATTTTTCGGGCATCGTAATGAATAACCTTTGCAGGGGGTATGGAAGAAAAGGGAGACACTGAATTTTTTTCTCATTTCATTGTGCTAAAGGGAAGTTGTAATATCTTGTAGAACAGTGAAATCCATGCAGAAGCAAATGCTATGGGGTGTTTTCCCAGTGAAATTGAGACCAGTGTTTGTTGCTGGGGACATTTTTGTTACCACATTGTCTTCTCATGCATTACTGTATCAATTCTATAAAGTGGATAAAATTGTGGCCTAGTGTAAACCTGAGATGTCTAGTTCTCTCAATTTATTCTCTTATCATGGTATCGTACTTAGTTTCAAATGAAAACAATGTAAAATAATACTTGATTGAACTGTAGCAGAAAGTTTTACAAATATTTCAACTTAATTGCTTGCATTAGCATTTGGTTATGATTTTTGAAGATGGAAGACTGTGGGCTTGAAATTTAGACCGTAAACTGCTGTTGTAAGAAAACTGGTATGTAAACAAAATTGACAGACAATGTTAGAAATGTATTTGTAGATAACATTATGATGTATCTCAATGTTGAGATAATTGACCATCTTTTCTAAAACAAACTATAATTATAAGGCCGGTAACATGTTTAGTACGTATAGATTATAAAACTTACAACTTTGGTTTTTAATTATTAATATTAATTAAATTTTACTATTTGTTTTTACACCTCACTTTTAATAAAAATGTTTTTGAATCCATGACTATGAGATATTAAACGATTCATCTTTTTACTCGTATGTTTTTGTGCTAATACCCATCTTCACTTGTTTAAAACCCTATAATTTCACTCTTAATTTCCTTTATTTATTTATATGCTATTCTTCACTTTTCTTGTCTGTTCCTTAATCATTCGTAATCGATTAGATCATTTTATACCTGAAAGGCGATTATTGGATCTGAGTTTAGGTATAATATAAGTTCTCAAAAGGTATGGATATAAATGTTAAAGTTGTTATTTGTACATGGGTTGAAATGACAACTTTTTTCTTTTTGAAAATACAGGTGTGAGGATAAATACTTTATAAAGGAATTAAAATCTAAATATGTAAATATTCTTTTAAATTTAAGGACTGGAAATGAATAAAATTTAACTAGTAATTAAAAATTGACAATTTTAGAACGATTAAAGAAATAGTTAACCTACGAATAGAGAACAGCTGAAGGATAAAATTAGATCCATGTCTTATGTTAGAGGTTGAAAAGATCAAATTTCCAATTTTAAATAAATATATTATTTTTGACAAATACTGCTTTCTGTTATTCATTCACTAAATTAATATTTATTCATCTCAATTCTTATATCTGAGAACAAAAATATAAAATTCATAATTTTTCTATAACGATAAAAATTATTCAATTAACTTTATATTTGTTCAAGTCACGTAGGTATGGAAACATGTACGTGTGAGTATGAGATTCGATCCCTAGATATACTCTTTTCTTATGAACTAAAAAAAATTAACTTTATATTTTGTATAAAGTAGATAGTTTTCAATAAAACTTCGTTATTTTAGATTTTTATTTTCAATCTTTAGTTAGAGCTAAGGTGAGTAAAGTTGTTTTATTTAAATGACTAAATGATATCACTTGTATTTTTCATGAATTAATCTCTTACATGGTTGAAAAGTGTCAGTTTAGTTTTTTATGTTTTAAAAGTTTTAATTTGGTTTATTATATTTTAAAAGTTTTAGTTTGGTCTCTTAAGTTGTATTTAAGAATCACTTTCGTCTTTTATGTTATATTTTTTTTCCAAGTAAAAGCTCAAAATAAGGAACCAAAATGATTCTAAAATACAACAAAGGGACCAAAGTAATTTGAAAAATACAACATAAGAGATCAAAGTGAAATTTTTTAAATATTAGAGATCAAATTAAAACTTTTAAAATATAAAAGATTAAATTAAAACTTTTTGATGACGTAAGGAACCAAAAATGTATTTTAACCTTAGTATGAATATAAACTTTTTTTATTATGATTTTTTTTATAGGAAAATGCTAAACAATGCTCTTTTTAAAGGAACTAATTAAAATTATAAAAATAATAATATTTTATTAAAAATAGTAGAATTTAATATTTCAAACTTAAAAATCATTTAATGAATATTTTTTATAGTAAATTTAATCATTTAAAAATCTGTATTTATTGCACCTTAACAAGTGCCCTTAGAGTACTATTTAACATAACTTTTTTTTTATATTCACTTTTAATTTATTCTAAAAATGGGATAAATTTTGTTTGTAATTTGTAGGAATTGTAATTAAATTTAAACGAAGGAATAAAAGTATAAACTTTTGCAAGTTGCAACAGGCATCAGACTCAGGCGGCGATTGTAGTTTGTCATAGGTTTTAGAAGGGTTTAAATCCAAAGAGAGGCTGCCATACACTTCTCCTTTCTGTTGCAGTGTTGCACTATGCCTCTGATTCCGAGCACGTAAAAATTTTCTCTGAAAATCTCATCATGTTCCACTTCGTTCTGCATCTTTCATCTGTTGCAACCTCAATTGCTTTGATCTAAATTTCAATTGCTCAGTGCTCACTCCATTCAGCGATGTGGACGCACTTAGCCAAGCGAGCTTCCACTAGGAAGTTCCAGTTACCCTCTTGCTCTCCATCTTCTACTTCCTCTAGATTTTCTCAGCACTCGAATTTTCTCGAGAAAATAACGTCACCCCAGAATCAAACAAGGGTAAACCCGAAGTGCCAAGTTCCGGGTTTTGGCCAAGTCGGTGTCTTTACCTCGAATAACGAACTGGGTCGGCCCAATTTCTCGCCTTCTGAAGACCCTTTTGGATTCTATTCTTCTCTGAATCTGGCTAGAGGCTATGCAAGCGTTGCTGAAGCTGTCGAGTCAACGGATGCGGAAGAGGAATATTCCAGCTCCAACGAAGTTCAGAAGATGTTAGAACAAATGTTGAAAGAAAAAGAAGAGAAGGGAAAAGCTGTATTGGAACAGCAGAAGAATGTGGTGGCAGGAATGCCCTCCAATAAGTATAATATGCTTAGGAAAAGGCAGATAAAGATAGAGACAGAGGCATGGGAAGAAGCTGCAAAAGAATATCAGGAGTTATTAGAAGACATGTGTAAGCAAAAGCTTGCACCAAATTTGCCTTACATGAAGTCTTTGTTCCTTGGCTGGTTTGAGCCTCTGAAGGATGCAATTGTCGCAGAGCAAGAGGCTTGCAAGGAAATCAAGCATAGGATGACACATGCTCCTTATTTTAAGGATTTGCCTGCAGCAATGATGGCTGTTGTTACTATGCATAAGCTGATGGCATTGTTGATGACCGATGCTAATGGGGTAGGCATTACTCGTGTGATCCAAGCTGCAACTCAGATTGGTGAAGCTGTTGAAAATGAGGTATATTCTACTTGGAATTTTACAACTTAGAAATGCTATATGTGCTGTCAGTCAGTGATATAATTTCATATCTTAATATAATGGAATATTAAATGATAGATAATAGTTTTCCTAGGTCGTTTGGTTTGGTGAAAAATGGGTATTTCTTGCTCTCACATGATTGGAGTGGCTGAACTTTGAGAGCATGTTTATATGGATGATTATTGATTCCTATCATCTAGCGTAGTTACAGACTTATAGTTAGTTTTTCCTTCTCCCATTTTACTACAATGCTAATCATGCTCTGGTGACTGTCATAGATCATAATCAATGTAGTGCAACCAGGGGCGGAGCCAGCCCAAAATTTTTTAGGGGGGCCAAATATAAGAAACTAAATAGATCAAAATTTTGGGGGACCAATTACTTAAAGTGTTCGTAATTTTTACTCATATTTTAAGAAATTATATATACATGTTACTATTTTTTTTTCGGCAATGGGGGGCCGAGACCCCCTCATAACAAAAGGGTAGCTCCGCCCCTGAGTGCAACAGCCACTTGAATTTAGTGTTTTGTAAATAATGTGGTATGTTCCACTTTTGTGCTCAACAGCTCAAGTTAGATATCAGTGATTGCTATCATGAGTTCTATTAGGCCCGGGATGCAGATAGACTAGGGTCCTAATGTGATGGCCGGGAAAACTACTCAGTGGAAAGTCTACACTAGAAGAAAGAGAAGAGTATAGGCTAAGGGCTGTTATTCTGTTAAGCTGTACTTGTACATTTCTGTTATATGTCAATACTGTATGAATAGAATAGGGATAGTTAGTTAGAATCTTCTTGAATCATTTTACAGAATCTATAGGCAGAGATACATTCTCTGAGAAGCATTGCTCTGGGTGCACACATTGTACATGGCTTCTCTTTCACGTAATCAATAAAATCCCTATTCTTTGTGCCTTATTTTTCTCTGATCCTAACATTGGTCCGACTTGCTGGATCTTGTCGCCAGAAAAGAGAGTCTGTGGAGAACAAGGGGGTTTGGTTGATGACTAAGAAGAAGATTCTAACTAACTTTCCCTAATTCTATTTATTCAGTATTGACATATAACAGAAATGTAAAGTACAGCTTAACAGAATAACATCCCTTAGCCTATACTCTTCTCTTCTAGTGTAAGACTTTCCATTGAGTAGTTTCCCCAGCCATCACATTAGGACCTGAGTCTATCTGCATCCAAGGCCTAACAAATTCACAATATTCCAGTTTTCATAACTGAAATTTTATCCTTGTATATGAATCAGTCAAGGATATACAGATATTTGGAGAATACAAAGAAGGGGAAGGGGAAGAAGAAGAAGAGCCCATCCTCTGAAGAGCCTGATGGTGAATTTGATCTTGCAACCGTAGATAAAGGCAAACTGAAAGGAGAGCAAGATAAAATGGTTAAAGAGAAGAATAGAATTAGAAAGAAGATTAGTAGTTTAATAAAAAAGCAGAAGATGCGACAAGTGATAGGAATAATCAGGGAACTAGATGACTGGAAGCCTTGGGGAGTGGAAGCTCAAGTAAAGGTTAGTTATGTTTTGTACCTATGAACACGGAATGGAAGCTTTTTTCTTTTCATGTCACAATATTCGTTGTACATTCCAGGTTGGCTGTCGCTTGATACAACTGTTAACGGAAACAGCCTACATACAACCACCTATCAATCAATCAGGAGGTGGTCCACCGGATATACGCCCTGCATTTAAGCACACCTTTAAATTAGTTTCAATTGATTCACCGTAAGTTTGATAGCATCTCTTTTTAGCTGCTTTTTCATATTCAATATCATGATACTCCACCTGTTTCATATTATAAGACATTTTTTAGAGATATAGATATATAGTCTTTCATAATATAAGACCCCATACAAGTTTCTACTTCCTAGGATCATTTATTATTTTTTTCCATGTCTACCCATTATAATTAATGAGCTTTATTAAAGTGATGGTGAAATGATGCAATAATGAGAGAAAATACAGATAGTTTAGGGAGACTGTATGAATTTTTTGAAAACCAATACATTAATTAATTTATTTACATGTTTTCTTAATATGCGTAATTGTCTTAATAGGGCCTTATAATATGAAACAGTGAGAGTACTATTTTTATTCAATTTTCTTTCTTTGAATTCTTTTCACTTGATTTGGAAGGACAGTAGGAGATACGGTGTTATTGAATGTGATCCTCTGGTGCAGAAAGGCTTAGAAAAGGCTGTAAGTGATTTTCTTCATCTGTGGACTGTTCATTTTTTTTTTGTGCCTCGGCTTTAGCTTGGATTCATGGCCATATTTCTTCAACTAGGATAGATAGATTTGTTGTGATTTTGTATGCTAAGCAACGTATTTGTCTGTACATGCATAAATTCATGACAGTATTGCTAACTTCAAACTTTGATTACAATAACAGGCCAGGCACATGGTTATCCAATACATGCCAATGTTGGTGCCACCTCTTAACTGGAAAGGGTACTGCATATACTTGTATAAACATGTCTTTTATTTTTATATTTTGTTATAAAGAACCTTTGGAAGTTTTGCTTTGTTGGCTTAGTTGTTTGGACTTGAACATAGCTAACAATTTTCTTAGCATCACATAAATCACAAGACGAAATTCAAACACCTTACTATTCTGCTGTTTGATGTTTTAATGAGGTTTCGTTTGTTTTTTTAATGGGTTAATATCTACCTACTTCAGATTTTGCTGCGAACTAATTCTGCTGTTTTTCTTGAAAACTTTCTGACGTTCTGTTAGGTATGACAAAGGTGGCTACTTCGTTTTGCCATCTCATGTTATGAGAATACACGGAGCAAAGCAGCAACGTGAAGCAGTGAAAAGGGCTCCCAAGGATCAGCTAGAACCTGTTTTTAAGGTTGGAGCCTTTTTTTGGCGCTTGTTCATGTTCAAGCTCTGTTCACGAACAATCCATATTTTATATTTGTTGAAACTAATGCTGACATTATTTTGTATGCAGGCCCTGGATACTCTTGGCAATACCAAGTGGAGGATAAACAAAAGGGTGCTCGATGTGGTAAACCAGATATGGGCAGGTGGAGGACGTCTTGCCGACTTGGTGGATCGAGAAGATGTGAGAACTGATTGAACTTCGTTTACAATTTTATGTTTGGACTCAAATATTCTATCAAATGCAACTAGTCTACCCAAAGAAATTGATCTTCAAATAGTTTTTTTCCAGCACAGCAATGTAGATTTAAGTCTAGGAAGCTAGGAAATGAAAAAATTGCAAGTGCACTGGGGTTTAGTATTTATTTGTCCAGATACATAGATATTTTTTTTACTTCCATTAATATTTATTTATTTGTTTTTTAAATTTTGAATATGAATCGGATAGAGTTTAGGTGGACTTAACATTCTTGATTGAAAACTCTTTATGTTCACGTTTTTAAAATTTGGTAACTTTTTTACTTAGCCTTGGGGGTTGGGGATGAAAGGGAGATTTAAGCCATGGGCACGCATAGCGCTAGGGAGGCACTTTGCATTTTAGCTGGAGAGAAAGAAAGAGAGGAGAGTGTTGTCACCTTTTCAGGGTCCCAGAATTTGATTCATGAAGACTTACAGAAGTCATTAATTAATATCTCTTTTACAAAACTTGATAGTTAACTTTATTTCAAAACTTTTCTATTTTGATAATGCCTTTTCATTTCCTTTACTTTTTGGTTGACTTACCTTTTTACCTTAAAGGTACCCCTACCAGAGGAACCAGACACAGATGATGAAAGTGAAATCCGAAAATGGAGATGGAAAGTTAAAGCTGCAAAAAAGGAGAATGACGAGAGGCATTCACAACGATGTGACATAGAACTTAAACTTTCTGTAAGAAGCCTGTTATTCATATTGTTAATTGTTAAACAGATTGAGTATTATCAGCTATGTTCCCCATCATTATTTTGGGTGCAGGTTGCACAGAAGATGAAGGAAGAAGAAGGCTTTTACTATCCTCACAATTTAGACTTTCGGGGGCGTGCTTATCCCATGCATCCGTATTTGAACCATCTTGGCTCTGATTTATGCCGAGGCATGATTGAGTTTGCAGAGGGACGCCCTCTAGGAAAGTCAGGCTTGCGCTGGTTGAAAATACATCTGGCAAATTTGTATGCTGGCGGTGTAGACAAGTTAAGTTATGAGGGTCGAGTAGCATTCACTGAGAATCACCTGGACGATGTATTTGATTCTGCAGACAGGCCCCTTGAAGGAAGGCGCTGGTGGTTGGAAGCAGAGGATCCTTTACAGTGCTTGGCAGCATGTATCAATCTCTCTGAAGCATTGAGAAGCCCAACTCCGGAGACTACCATTTCACATATGCCTGTTCACCAGGTACCTTTCCTCTTAGTTGTGTGTGAACATGCCTGATCTGCATTGTAATTAGAAGAAAAACTTGGCTGTATTTTTTGTTGAGTCGGAAAATCTCACTATATGCTTGGCTTAACAGCATAAATGATATTCTAGTTTATAAATTCACGATGGCTTCTGTGAGAGAACACTATAGATATTGTGTCAATCTCTTATGTAACTTTCTTGAGCATGTGCATGGCTTCTGTACATATTGTGCCCATGAGCATGTATGTTGATGAATTTAGAAGCTTTTGAGTATGACCTGTGCTTTAGTATTACTTTGTTAATTTTAATTTCTTGTTTTCCATAAAATTACTCTGCTTTTTTTTTGGTTGTTGTTAGGATGGTTCCTGCAATGGATTACAACACTATGCTGCGCTTGGGAGGGATAAAGTATGCAAGCCTCAAAATTTCCTCCCTTTTTCCTCTCTTTCAGTCTTTTGAAGTCTTGATTATGTTTTTGGTGTGTGGTTCTTTTCCTTTTTTCGCGGGGAGGGGGGGAGGGGGGAGTGGTCTAATGTATGAGTTTGACATATGTCTAGTTGAAATTTATTTGTCTAATAGAATATGGGGATAATTACACCAACCTTCCTTGAGGTTTGCGCTTATTACATTTATCCCCTCATAGTTTTTGAAATTACACTTATTGATAAGAATGGAGTTGGATCTAGCTTCAATTGTGGTCATTCTTGCATCACAAACACAAATAAAAATCAAGGTTAGTAAGAACACAAAATAGAAAAACGGAATAGAGAGGAAGATGGGAAGAAAAGGAATGAGTGGATGCCACTTCTAGCCTAAGCAAGAAGATAAATCCAATGGTAGAACCGCCACAATGGAATTGGGATCCATTGATAAGGTCATCAAAATTCCAAAGCTCTCAAGCTAAGGCTCACAAGAGAGAATGCTCTTCAAGAAATATCAATTTCATTCAATGATCAAATGTTCTCCTACAGAAGTCCTAAGGTAGGTATTTATAGTACTCCCTAGAGGACAAAAAGTGGCGCACAAGAAATTGCAAAGTAGCCCCTAAAAAATTAAAACAAAACCGAGGGACTTAAAAGCAAAAACTAAAAATGTCTACCATAATGTGAGCTAAGACACTAACTCACACTTAATACAAAAAATAATCCAAACCTAACAATTTATTCCTTAAAACAAACATTTATTTGAAAAACATTAAAACAAGTTGGAAAATCTTTATTTGAATTAACAAGCTTGGTCATCCACAAGTCTTGTGTAAAAGCTTCTAACTTCTTCTTAGACCTAGTTAAAGGACCATGTTCAAGACCTTCTTAGAGGCATCTTCAAGTCTTTCAACCTCTACAAGCTTTCTTGCCTCCATGTTCTCATCACTTACCTATCTACAGAGGGGATAAGCGTAATGAATTTCAAACATCAGGGGGCTAAGTGTAATGTCTCGAGAGGGTAAGTGTAATGGAATTTCAAACCTTAAGGGGTTGTATAATTTCAAAAACTAAGAGGGGGTAAGTGTAATAAGTGTAAATCTCAGGGGAGGTTGGTGTAATTATCCCTAGAATATATTTATATGGATATGGTTCTGGAAGCTTCTTTATGTGGTCTTGTATGTGAGTGTTAATTTCTTGGTGTCGTTGGGTTGCGGTTTTATTTTGATTAAGAGTGTTTTTTTAAAGATTATATAAAATGTACATATTTGTTATTTTTTCTTAATTGGTTGGAGTTTGGACTTTGGAGATTTAAACATTGTGGTGTTGGAAAATATGTAAATTGTATAAATAGGCTAATCCAATCCTGAAATCATGGTAATTAGGATACTTGTGATTCTTGTATTTATTACATTAACTCTAGACTATAATAGAACCTCCGTCGCGTAATTCAGATACACAATTTTCATCATTCCGTGAGCTAGCATTCGAAGTTGAGTTTGGCCTAGCATTTATTTTCTTTAACATGTAATGCGAACATCATATGCTATTTCCTCTTTTTTATTTTTTTTGAGTTTATTTTATTTTGTTGAGGATATTGTGTCATGTTTTCTTTTAGATCTTTGTATGCTTGACATGATGGTGGGGGACTGCTCAGAATAAACTCTCTAAGTTCATGCAGATATTTATCAGAGAACTTCATTATTTTTTTATTGCTTTTTAATTCATCAACTTGAACTGCATTTTCCCCTCAATTATGCCTTGTCATTACTTTGTTTTAATTATTTTTTTCCTTTTTTTTTTTTTGTCAAGCTGGGAGCCGCTGCTGTCAATCTTGTTGGTGGAGATAAGCCTGCTGATGTGTACTCAGGCATTGCTGCCAGGTAATATTCATTCTGCTTCTATCTGCAATGCATATTTTGCTTGCATTATAAAAGCAATGGAAGGCAAATTGCTACTGCTTCCTTGTTGCATTGATCTCTATGAAATCAAGGATTGACATGCTTATTAGCATTAGGAGTAGTAACTTATCAATGTCACTTATCTTTTACATTTTCTTCTTGCATTGTTAAAACGGAATCAGTTGTTACATTTTAATCTCTTTTCGTAGATATGAGTCATATGACCTGTATGAATTTATTGGCACTTATAAGATATAAAATAAGGAGTTTTCTATTATGTGTAGGTTAAGAGACTAAAGATAGAAAGAAAACACAACATTAATTATATGTTAAAACATAATCACATTAAATTTTTGTTTTTTCCATCAACAACTTTTTACCTTTGGTTTCTTAATATATTGCACAGATTAGAAAAACTCATAAAATAAATATTAATCCTAATGTTTTTGTTTATTCAATTGATCCAAAATTTGTATATTTTTCTTGTGCTGTGGCTATAATTTATTTGTTATGATACGTTAAAATTGTTCAAAAGCTACTTTTTCAATGTATAAATTTTATTTTGATGTAGAGTACTTGAAATCATGAGAAGAGATGCGCAGAAAGATCCGCAAACTGATCCAAATGCCTTGCATGCCAGACGTCTGCTCAATCAGGTACGTTCTATTTAAGAAGTTTCTAAATACTCCTTTTGGTCCTTTTTATAAGACATCTTCTAGAAGGATTTAATGGTCTTATTTTTAAGACGTTTTATAGTTTCCATAGAACATTTATTCCTTCTTTTCCTTTTTACCCTGTTAAAGACTTTGACTATTTTTACTCTTCAATTGTAATTAGTTAGCACATTATTCAATGAGGGATAAAATTGGTATGTCATACTTTTTTTTGAAAACCAATAAAATTACCTAAATTAGCTACTTTTATTAGTTTGTATAATTTAGTTGAAAACGTCTTATTATATAAGGACGGGGGGAGTATAATATTTTTAAGATGTTTTGCTATTGAATATTGAAGATGGAATTTTTTTTTTTAAAAAAAAGAATATTGAAGATGGAACAAGAGGAAAGAAATATTAGATCTATAACAAATAATCTTATAAATGACTTGTGTGGTCCAAGTTGTATATGAAGGTGGCTTCTGTTTTCCTCTTTGCAATGTAAAAGTGAAGGCCATAATACACATGTTCTGGCCTCGGTCTTAATAAATCAACTAAATGATTTTGTTGTAACTGGCACCACTAGGTGGATCGAAAATTGGTGAAGCAGACGGTGATGACATCAGTGTATGGTGTGACGTATGTTGGTGCTCGTGATCAGATCAAGCGGAGACTAAAGGAGCGCTGTGCAATTGAGGATGAACCGCAGATGTTTGCTGCTGCTTGTTACGCAGCAAGAGTAAGAAATCGATTTGCTGAATATGCATATATGCACATATCCTTAATCCTTACTGTTGTATTACTGATTATTCATTGCTTTGCAGACCACACTGATTGCCTTAGAAGAGATGTTTGAGGCTGCAAGAAACATCATGAGTTGGCTTGGTGATTGTGCCAAGGTATCACTGGATTGCCATTTAGTTTGCATTACTTGAAAGAATCAGTCGGTGGTTTAACTTTTTTGTTGCTTTAAAAAGCAGTTAATGCTTGAATGTATTATTCTAGGAGAATAAATTAAATTTTCTTATGATGATTCTGCAATATTTCTTAGTTAATCATCTCCATTTAAATTCCATTAGGTCTTAAACTAATGTATTTTACGAATTTGTTTAAATGGTTTTCTTCGTTTCCAGTTGCTTCTGCAAAAAGTAAAAATTTAACCAGAAGAGTGAAAAAAAAAAACTCCCGGGAGTGGGGGGAGATATTATCCAAAAGGAAAATATTGGGATACGAAATTAAACATGAAAATAACTTACAAATGTACACATATCAGGGCTGGTCAACTTGCTTGTGAGACAGTTTATAGAGTGGAATTATTTTTTCACCCTTAAAATAAATAAATATGAGCGAGGTCCATGTGGATGAGCCACCCGCCGCCACACTTGCGGGCATTCACGTTCAGCAGCACCTAGAAAGAGATGCAGTATCTCCATATTGCATGTATTTATATGATCTGTGCACCTTGTCAAGCCTTTTCATTTCATCAATAGCTTCAAATATCTCATGTATTTTTACAAGCCACTTGTTTTGCTTGATGTAATTTTTTTTGTGCTTCATCGATACCATATTTTGGTCATTTCCGTATAATGTTTGTATTGAACCTGGAATAGGTGATAGCTTCAACAAACCAACCAGTGAGGTGGATCACTCCTCTCGGGCTTCCAGTAGTACAACCTTACAGACAATTAGGAAGAAATCTTGTAATATTCTCAACAGTCGTTATCTAATTTTTCTCTTTTCTTCCAGTCCTTTGTCGTTAATATGCTAAAATTGGATTTGATGCAGATCAAAACTTCCCTTCAAGTGTTGTCATTGCAACGGGAGACTGACAAGGTAAATTTTGAGTTAGTCAGACTTGACTATGCACATAAACATCTGTGTATTGTGTATACTTTGTGGCATATTGTAGTTATAAACTTATAATTCAATGCTATTTCATTTTAAACTGGTTCATGTTTAAGCACTAGGATGATCTACTCTTCTCCTTTGTGTACTTATGCTGGATCAATATGCTCTACTATTTTGGTTTCACTTATCAAAACCTGCCAGAAAGAACAACCTTTTTTTCCCCGAGAGAGAAACTATGTTGTCAGCACAAAAGCAGACTTAATATTATATACTAGGGAACATTCTTTGATTTTATTTTCTATATTTTAGTAACTCTCAAGCATCATTTCGTATTATAGGTCATGGTTAAAAGGCAAAGAACAGCTTTCCCTCCAAATTTTGTTCACTCTCTTGATGGTTCTCACATGATGATGACTGCAGTCGCTTGCAATGAAGCAGGATTGAACTTTGCAGGTATATACCGGCTTATATCTCACACGCACTCACAGATATGCATACATGTTGTGTGCCTTATTGTTTGTATAAATCCATGTATCTTTTGTTTTATAAATCTTTCTTAATTACAGGTGTACATGATTCATATTGGACACATGCATGTGATGTGGACGAAATGAACAGGATTCTTAGGGAAAAGTTTGTCGAACTCTACGATGCTCCAATACTAGAAAATGTAAAGTGCTTTTAATCTCACAAGCTTCTTAGATTTAGATAAATGCCCCCCCCCCCCCCTCCCTCTTCCCCCTTTTTCAGGATTCGGCAGTAGTACTCTTTTGGTAATTGTCTTATAAATGATTCATAACGAGATGGAAATGTTCCTTTAAGCTGGTGACATACCTTAGAACTAGAAATGCCTAGGATCTTGAAGCATTTTATGGAATCCAGTCTGTTCCTTTTAGTTGGTGACTTACCTTTGTTTAGAACTAGAAAAACCAAGAGTCTTAAAGCAGTTTATTATGAAAATTGTTCCAAAGACTGGCTTGTGTTGTAAATATATTTTCTCAATCCTGTTATAGCGCCAAGCTTTTTTATGATGAAATAATGAATTTTGACATTTACACCAAAGTCTTCTTGCCAAGACTTGTGCACTTCCATTAATCCAGCATCTCTCTTTCCTATTTCTTGGGTTTTCAGTACAATGAACTAAATCATGAATATATTTATATGAAATTGACTGTTTATTTAGAATTTTGAATTGCATGAAGTGCTCTCGTGTATCAGCAAAACAAGCTTTAAGCTTTACAAAACTGGTCAAAATATTTAACTCAATTCTTTGTATTTTTTCGGTGCATGATACTTCGAATGTTATTATTTTGCTGTTAAGACTTGCTTATTTAGCTATGACTGATTCATTCTTTCTTTACAGCTGTTGGAGAGTTTTGAGAAGTCTTTTCCAGATTTGAAATTTCCTCCCTTGCCACAGCGGGGTGACTTTGATCTTCGGGAGGTTCTAGAGTCTCCCTATTTCTTCAACTAGACTTGATAGAAATTCAAATTGCTAGTTCTACTTCTGCTTGTGGAGTTCAGTCCAATCTGATGAAATTGTATTATTTCTGCTAGTGTGGAATTTCTATGGCCTAAAGGATGAGGCTCGGAGAAGAAAGAAAAATAGAAAGCTAGATTTGACGTCACCAAATTAGTGTCCCGCATGAACCTAGAACTTGTGTACATTCTTTTGAAACACGGTTATCTTGTCCGTATCCGTTAATTGTGAAGGATATGAAGAATTATGTGACCTAACTTGGAAATTTATCAGCAAAAGAAAAGGGTCTTCAAATAAGGCATTACAAATTGATTTGGAATCACTTGGATCAGTTGTGAAACAGAGGAAGTTGCAGAAATGTTAAATATACAGCATGCCATCTGTATTTCTGAATGGCAGTTGTGAAAAAGATCAATAAAGCATTCAGGCTCTGGTGACATTTATGGTGATTCCTCAGGTGCAAATACTTTGGTCTACTTCGGCTTTTCTTCTCTCAGTCAGCCAACATTGAGTTGCCTTGTTTTTCTTTCCATACATTTTTATTTTCCTTTGTATTTTTTTTTTATTTTGTTTTTCTTTTTTTAAAGGGGGGATAGAGGCCACATAGGGGATCAGAAGCATATGTATCTTTTTGTTAGGATGAGTACAATATTTGTTCTTTTACTGATTTTTACATTATTCAAATTGATATTTAAGAGAAAATATAACATAGTTACATCAAATTGACAGTGTTTGTTTCATGTGCATGCTTTTAACAAAAGATGGCAAATGAAACCTCACTTTATCCAGCTTGCATATTTGTAGCTTGTGCCTTTGGTACACTACTCATAGTTGAAACTCAAATGCAGGCTATGAATATCCTATATGAACAGCTTTAATTTTTATTATCTCGTCTCCAAAGTAATTTATGTATATGTCATGGGTTCACAGAACCTTTTAAAGAGTGACTCAGCTTAGCTGATTTAACACGAGACTAGTTATTTGCATTAATATTTCTCTGTTGTTGTAAACACTTCTTCAGAAATTTATAAAGAAAGTCTTGATGCTAATAAATTGAATGTCACCAATATTTACCATATAACAGCTTTAATAAGTTAAATCAAGATTGCAGACAAAAAAAACCAAAAAACCAAAAAGTAAAATAAAGGTGAAAAACACAATTTCTTGTGAGACAGAGATGTGGAATTGATAATTTCTAGAGGCTAAAAAGGCAGATTTTGGCCGGCAAACAAAACAACAATTTTGAGGTATAAAGCCGCTGCAGTGGCCAAATGCACCTCCAAAATTTGCCTGATCTTTTTCAATTGAACCAAGTCAAATGTTGGTTGATATGCCCCTTTCTCTAATTTTCTATTCCTTGTATTGTTCTCCTCTAAAGTTTTGTTTTGTTTTTTTCAGATCACTAATATTGTAATTTTATATTTTGTTTTTATGTGTACACTGAGTCTCCATTTATTTTTCACTGTATGGTCATATTAGCAGTAATGCCATGAAAAACATGCCCAATCAATGTGGACGCGGATGTTTCAGGCTTAAAACACTAGCGATATTTGTGGAGAATAACTGTGACTAAATACGATAAATAACTAACTTGGTGTGCTTTCTTCTTTTTTTTTATTCAACAATGTGCTTTCTCGACTGGTCACCTGCTGAACTAACATTTAACTATTGATTTTGAAATTTCTAAGTTTATAAAAGAATGTTTTAAATTGAAAAACAGTTACATTAACCAATCAGTAGAAAACAAGAGATGCCCAACCCAGCATTGAATCTATTTCCTTTTTGTAATAATTAAATGGACAATACGGAGCATAAGTATATTAGTTAACCTTAAAGAAAATGACTGAACAAGATTGTCACATCACTAACCAAAGACATCAAATTATATTATGTATGAAGGGCCTATATATATTTGCCTGAGCAACAAGTTTGTCTGCACATTTAATCAAATTCATATGATATAATCTTATCACTCATCCAGGGCAACAAATCCTAGCAAGGAGGAAACAATGGCTTCTTTTTCAGTGGAAGAATTCATAGGAAATGGAGTTTTGAAGGAACTGCTCCAGAAGTTATTGGAAGAAGGTTGGGATGATGTACCAACCCTCAAGGTTATGAATTCAGAGGACATGGATTCACTGCACATGACACAAAAGCAAAAGGTTCTTCCCTTCCTAATTCAACTTTTACCATTTACCGTATAATACCCTCTATAATACTAACCCAATTGAGACATGTACTAGTCCAATTTTGAATTTTACTGCAAAGAAATTCATTCAAGCCAGTACAATAAACTTGAGTAATCACACTTGACATTGGGATTTGGCATAACTCCATTACTTATTCTCCTTCTCACATAACCATATGCATTCTTCACTTTGTGACATGTCCTGTGATCTTTAATATTATTTACTTCTTAATTTAGCTATTCACATTCAAAAGAGATTTCTATTTTCTAATTTATTCAATCAATATTCAAAGTTGTTTGTTAGGCTAAATAAGATACTCATAACTAACACCAACAAAGTCTGACATAATTGATAGATACCTAAGTCTCTTAAGCATGCTGACCAGGGATCGAATCTGGCCATGTGTATGAAAAATGCTTCTTAATTAAAATATTTTCCTACTAATGCCATAGGATGCACTTGGAATCAGATCATACCTACATGACCGTGGATTAATGCAATATGCTAACAAGATGGAAGACTGTGGAAAAACTCTACCAGAGCTTCTCAATTTAAGCACAATGGATCTATCTTCTCAATTTGACATGAAAAGAGGCCACATAGCCCGTTTCATAAACAGAACCAGAAGTGATGATTCCTTCAAACTACGTCCATTATTAGCTGCTAGAAGAAGAACAAGCCTAATGTACAGAGATGATAACAGCTCAAACAACAGCATGATGATGAGATCAAATCTAAGAAACACTGATAAATCAATTGAAAAATCAATGGTTGATATGAAGATCAAAGAAGGGTATGTGTTTAAAGGGATTGTGGCTGCAGAACCAGCTGAGCCTAGAGCTTGTGGATGTGTTCAACCACCAACTGTTAGTGATCAAGTTGCACCTTACAGTTTTATTGAGAGTGTTTCAGTTCAGAAGTTGACTCCTGAGTACAAGATTGGGATGGAACCTTTGGTGAAAACTAAGGCACCTCCTCTTAAGGCTTCAGAACTTTGGAGAGATAAACCTGCTGTTTTCCTCTGTCTCAGAAGACCAGGGTAAGTTTTTATGTTACACTTGAGATTTTTGCCAATTTGCATGTATTGCAAACAATGCATTCATGCTCTTATGATAATTTTGCATGAGTTTAGACAAAATTGCATTCTTAATTGTTATGTGTGTAAGGCCAACAGAGAAACATCTTAAATTTGGGGAGGTTTTTCATTTAGCAAGATTAGTTCTATAATTCAGCGGGGAAATGGATTAGTCACAACTTCTGGCGGTGGATACTTTGAAAAGACAAAAAAAAACAAACAAACTGTAAATCTAGATAGGCTAACATACTATATTAAAATTAGTATTAGATCTAACTCAATCCCAAAAATTAACTTATAAATTAAGATATTGTCCAAGACTTATATATCCTATTTTGACCATATTTCAAATTAGTATGAGATTCTAACACAAGATATCATTTAAATAAATTAGACACACCCTCACACAAAAGTAGAGCAAATTGTAAATTTTGATGCCATGAAAGACCAAGCTTTTTAAGTATACTCATATATTTTGATTTCTCAAAATATAATGTCTTCTTATTTTAGTCTCTATTCAAAATTCTTGCATTTTTAATTCTACAAAATTGCAAAAACTAGGTGTATTTAGTTTGTTATAACTTATAAGAGAGTAAAAACATATTCTCAACAACTGGGTTTTTTAAAATTTGAAATTGTGCTCTTATTTTTACAGGAGACCAAGTTATAACTTCTTGTTGGTTGTTAGGATTAAAAATATTTAAGCCTTTTAAATATGTCTATAATTTTTTTAGTTGTAATTATTTTTTCTTCATTGCCTATACCTAAATTAGGGGGGGTTTTATATCTTCATATGAAAGAGAAATTTGCTGTGATTGATGTCCCACAGCTTGATCTTGAAAACAGGTGCATAATGTGTAGAGCAGAGGCACACCAACTATATTCAAGAAAACCCATATTTGATGCACTTGGTATTCAACTATTTGCAGTTCTTCATGAGCACATAGAATCAGAGGTATAAATAACCATACTTCACCCATATATGTTTGGGAAAATCACACCAACTTCCTTTGTTATGTATAGATCCTGCTGATTTGGAAAATTACACCGATTTCTCCTAAGATTTGTTAGTCTATTATATTATAGTGACATTTCCTACATATAACACTTATATCTTGTTAGTTTTTCACAGCAACCTCCCATTTCAGGAGAGATATGTGTACTTTCGCAAACAAGCAGGGTAGGATTTGAGTGTAATAGGTGTAAACCACAAGAGAAGTTGATGTTATTTTTTCAGTTTATTTTCTTTCATTCAACCTTTTATATCTTAACTTAGTATAATGTTAAACCAGGTAAGAGATTTCTGGCCTCGATATTGGGGTGGTGTGGTGCTTCTTGATAGAGGAAGGGACTTGTTTAAAGCTCTTGGAGGGGGAAAATTATTGAAGGAGAAGTTTCTATCAGGGTTTTTGCTGAATCCTAAAGCACTTTCCAATTACAAGCGTGCAAAAGCCATGCAAATTAAGTATAACTTCAAAGGAGAAGGTGAAATTAAAGGTGGACTCTTTATCATAGGGAGTGGAAAGAGTGGCATTGCTTATCAGTTCATAGAGAGAAATTTTGGTGATTGGGCACCTCTGCCTGAAGTCATTGAGATCTGTACTCAAATTCAGGTTACAATTATTAATTTTTTACTTAATCGCACTTTTAGTCATTTAAGTATGCGATTTTAATCTCTCATTTTGCTCACAATGTTCAATTCTTATCCTTTATAATGGATTATGATAGTGCATATTGTCTATTTAAACGGGATTATAAAAAAATATATATACATACATAAAAATGTTATAAGTCAATATGGTCTATTAGAATTTTATGGTGAAATACTAAATAAAGGACTAAAATTGAACATTATGAAAAAAAAAATTAAAAAACCTTCGAAAAAATCAGGACAATGAAGTCGCAATTTGATTATCTCTGGAGACAAATAAATGTAGTTAAGCATTTTTTTTTTTCCTTTTCCATATCAATATGGCTCCTCTTGTTAACATATCTTTAGAAAATATTGCAGAATCATCAAGAAGATCAAAAGGAGTGTGTGGTGTATTGAGAGGATTACAGGTAATGTTGGACAGAGATGCATTCAGCCACTGATTAAAGTTCAGTTCCATGCAATCCAAACTGAAAATGATAAAGTCAATTATGTGCTTCTAATAAATATATATATAATACTTTTAGTGAGATGTATGTTTTCTTTTTTTCCCCCACCCTAATGTTTATCCTTTAGCAGTTTAGGCTGTTTAGTGGAATTTATAAGCTTATCAAATCACAGATTCAGAATCACAGAGGAATAGTGTTTGTCTGATTTTTCACTGGGTTAATAATATATAAATAAGTATGAATTATTTTCAATTTCACACACTACAGTTTTACAGCAAACCCCTTTGAAATCCACAAATTTGAGTCTAGGAAATTTTACCCCATTATATTTTTCATCAATGACCTTATTACCACAATAAAATGTTACTAGGAGCAATTACTAAAAGCAAAGACCTATAAAATTCAAATGTCTAAAGTCAGTTTCAATGAAAATAAATTAACTTAAAAGTTAATTTACTTCAATAAGATTTATGTTTGAATACTTTTTAAAAAATACTTTTAAATATGTAAAATATAATTATCTGTGAATTATGTCAAACCTATTTATCGAAAGTATTTTTATCAAACCGAAAAGAGAATCTCGAATTCCTTTTGTTAAATTTAGGTTTGAAGTCGAACTCAATTTTTCAAACAAAGTCAAACTAAAAACCAAATGAGTGTGCACATTGTAATATGCAACTAAATCCTATTTTAATTTTTCAAACTGAAAACCGAACATAGGCTAATAAGTTGCCAGGGCTATGAATGCAATTACTAAAAGGTAAAAGCCACATTGAAGAAAAAACTGCTACAACAAAGGCATCATCACATAAGTAGAAGACAATGATTCACGTACAATTTATTTTGCAACTCACTTTTTTCTTTGTCATTTTCTTTTTTGTTTATCATATCACTTATAGTATTTTTTTATTTTCTCTTTTTTTTTTTCCTTTCTTTTTCTCCAAACTTATATAACCTTACAATTCAAAACTGAATTGTTCATCGAACACTATTCATTAGAAGAATGCAACTATTAATAGAAACAGTCAACAAAACTGCCACAATAGTTCTTCTATAAAATAATAACTTTCCAATGATGAAATACTTATAAAAATAAAATAGCGAAAGAAATAAAAGTTTCTTATTCTTCATTTTATCGTGAATTAATATATTAGTGGCAAATGCAAACTATTTCACTTAAGATATTGATTTAGGATACAAAAATTAATTTATCTTAAAAGAAAATATATTTTTTATTCCAAAAAATATAAAAGCTATTGAACACGTACTTTTTTAAGCATTAATGAAATTTGTTTAATATTTTCGGAATCTTAATTCAAGGAATTGGTCAAGTGAACATGAATCTCATATTTGATAGGTTACATGTTCAAACTCTCATTTGTCTCTTTAAGGTAAAATATATATAATCTTTGCTGAGAGCTTGAAACGCCATCCATTATTTTAAAATTTCGTAAAAATAAACTCTCTCTTAGGTCTCTAAATGATATATATGTCACCAAATAGATCTTTAAAAAATTTCTGTCATTAGATAAATCCTTAAAATATTAAATGCGTCACCAAATAGATTTTCAAGAATTTTGTCACCAAATAAATCCTTAAAAAATTAGCTGAGTCACAAAATTTGACCCTCTATTACTCTCCGCTTGCCTAGCAAAATTTTAGCTCTAAAAGCATCACTTAAAATAAATAGGTCTCTATTACCTATTATCAGATGAAGAGTAATAGAGAGGCATATTTTTAACACATATAATCTTTCAAGAATTTATTTAGTCATAAATATATTTTAATCACTTATTTAGTGACACATTTAATTTTTTAAAAATTTATTTAGTCACTAAAATCTTTTAAGAACCTATTTAATAATATCTAATTTTTCGGAGACTTCTTTGGTGACAATAATGATTCAAAAATATATTTAATGACACATATCTTTTAGGAATTTAAACAAGATTTTACTCATTTTCGTAACAAACAAAAAAAAAGGAAAGCCCTTAAACACTGCTTAGCAACTAGAAGGACCCTGTCCACTTGTCCAGGATTGATATTATCTGCTCAACACTAATTAGGTGATTTATATATTTCATAACATGATATGGAAAAGTAGTATTTTTTTTACATGGGTAAATTGTAGTAACTCTATTTGAAGTTTGGCAAAATTATAGTCTACCCTAAATTTTACTAAAATTAGCTGTCTGTTCTCATTTTTAACACTGTAAACTCTGTTAACGGCCTAATTATTATCATGGTTAGTTTTTCAACTGTAGTTAAACCTTTCCTATCAATTCATTCACTAAAAAACGCATTGCTCAACCCATACCTTATTTCATCAAACCGAACCCTAATGTTTTGATGATTTTTTTTTTCTTTCTCAATTTTGATGAAATTTAATTTTCAATTTCAGTATTTAAAGTTTTAGCCTTGGAATTGTGGATAGACATTTTCTCTAATTGTTTATGACTTCATGAATGCTCTATTTTGGAACATTTCATAAGTTTTATGAGGTCAAGAAGGTAGCCTTGGAATCGTGGGTAGACATTTTCTCTAATTGTTTATGACTTCATGAATGCTCTATTTTGGAACTTTTCATAAGTTTTATGAGGTCAAGAAGGAGCCAACAGCGTTCGATGAAGAAATTATTCATTTAATTACATATTTCTTTATTTTAAATCGTAAAAAATAAATATGTTCACCTGGTTAAAGAAACATGTGATTAAATTATTACATAATGCTTTAATCATATTTATTCATATTTAACCTGGTGTACATGAAGAGTGAGTGCATCTGAACTGTTACTCCTTCATATCACTTTTAAAAATAATTTTTGTAAGTTTCATTTTTATCATTTTGAGTAAAAATTAAATTAAAAATTGATTTCAGAAACAATAAAAATAACATACATATATAATTGGCTACGTTTTTTTTTTATACAATAAAAACATATAAAGTTTGAACTTTAAGACCTTACATAAACTACCATATATATCCCTTATTACCAGGTCACGAGAGGCCGAGGTTTGACTCAATTTATATGGCAATTTGATATAAAGAACTCAAATTTTAATTTTGTAACAACATACACTCACTGTGCCTCTGAAAATTTATACCAGATATGTCATCAGATCAGAAATAGTTATAAAAAATTGTTGCGTTTTTGACTCTGTAATCCTAGACTTTATATATATATTTCTGTCTTGAATAACATTTTGTACGTCTGAAAATCGGTTTGAATTTTCTTTTGCAAATAGAGTTTTTTTTTTTGTAATAAATGAAAATAAAAATTATTGCAAATAGAGTTTTGTTAAAGAAAATGAATAAACAATTTATAAATAAAAGTTAATTATTAAAAAATATATTTAATAATTAATACTATAAATATATCTTTATTATTAATTTTTATTTATGAGTTTTTTATCTATTATCTTAAGTATAATAAGTACCAAGACCCTTACAAATAATATCATACCAATAATATTCAGCGTTAACGTTCACTAAGTTATCCCCAACGTACCTATAGTCAAAGATTTTTTCTGATTTTCTATTCTCTCAATTAAAACTTTTATTACTCTAATTGTTTTGTAGTGTATCCAATTTAAATTCATCAACGTGGTTTGCTCCTAGGTTTACTTGTAATTAATTAATAAATATTTAAAATTTTGCGTGGACATAGTGAGTTTGAAATTGATGAATTGTCAATTACTTATATTTATTTGAGTGTTACAGAACAAATCAACCCAACTACCCAAGCAATAAGAGTGAGGATATTAATTAATTGATCAGAGAAACAGAGATAAAATGTAGTTATGGATTCCCAAATTAGTAGTACCAAACTTGGAACTTCACTTCTAGTACCTTCTGTCCATGAGTTAGCAAAGCAAAAAATTACAAAAGTTCCAGAAAGATATGTTTGCCCAAATCAAGATTCTCCTTTTGTGTCTAACACAATCCCTTTACCACAAATTCTAGTTATTAATCTCAATAAATTGTTATCTGGAGAAGAAACAGAGTTACAAAAACTAGATCTTGCATGCAAGGAATGGGGTTTCTTCCAGGTTTGGATTATATATAGTTTATCTCCTTCTTTTTAGTTTTAACTTTTTTATTTTTCCTAACTAAAAAAGATCAATATACTGATCAACTCAATAATTCACATGAGGATCAAAAAAAAAAGTGGAAGTTTTCATTTTTATATAAGGCAATGAGTATATTAATCAACATCAATATAAATTTTGTCTAATAAAATTATCGGTTATAAATACTAAATATCTTTACTAATAATATGCAAATCAATAATATATATTAAATATTTATATGAATAAATTTATTCGTTAATAATTATAATTGTTCATTTATACTAACAAAATAATTCTATTGACAAAATCTGTACTAATAAGGACTAATTAACCCAATGTCAAAAATAATGTTAGAATGACATTTTTTTAGTGACATCAAGATATCTGCATGGAATTAAAGTTTGCTCTCAAGTAGCTAGTTATTGTAACACGGCCACACTTTGTAGTTCCAAGTAAATCATGTTTAATTAGTTGTGGAAACAAACATATATATGGAGTAGAAAATTGAATTCGTTCAAATTAATTTTTTTAAGCAAAATCTGTATAGTCAAGTGTAAATACTATATATTATTAATTTATCATTAGCAACATAATATTTATATTATATTTATAAAAAATGTTGTAAATACTAACCGTAACTTCTTTTAACAATTTGAAATATGTAACATTAGTCCCACCAATTTCACACATAGGATGTCCTGCTCCATTTAGTCGGGGCTCAACCAAGTTTGAGGTTTAAAACGTGTTTTTGTATTGGAGTCTTTTTAAGTGAACAAAAAAATTATTATTATTATAGGGATAAAAATATTTTATAAATTATAGTTTTTTTTTGCTAAAAATAAACATATAAAAATGAAGCCTAAATAAATTAACAATATATACATTTTTTTTCAAAGCCAAAAGTATAGTTAGTCTTACCCTTAGACCAGCCTTACATTCAATATTGATAACTAATAGCTATTTTTGTGAAGGAAATAATTAAATTTATTTCTTAAAATTTGTTTATAATATTTTTGACTTGGGGATCAATAATAGTTAATAAATCATGGAGTGAGCCCTTCATTGGTGGAAAATGTGAAGAATGGTGTTCAAGAGTTTTTCAGTCTTCCAATGGAAGAGAAAAAGAAATTTTGGCAAAAAGAAGGAGATTTAGAAGGATATGGCCAAAATTTTGTGGTGTCTGATGAACAAAAGCTAGAATGGGCAGATATTTTCTACATCAACACTCTTCCATCATACACAAGAAATCCTCACTTATTTTCCACTATTCCCCAACCATTCAGGTTTGCCTTCCATCTCTATTTGTTTTTTATTTAGTTTTAAACTTCACTGCACTTTTTGGTCATTTAGGTATGATTATTAATACATGATTACACTCCTCTAATAATTTTACAAATATTGTAGTACTTAATTTTTTATAATATTTAATTATGGTAATTCCTATCATGTTTATTCCCAAATTCTAATGCATCATGTATGTCGACGCAAAACACTTTTTCAATTAGATTCTAAAAATGGTCAAGAAAAAAATGTGGACTACTAAAATGCATTGATTTAATTTTGTAAACACATTGTCGACCATGACACTACGGCTAATGTCTGGGTCATTATTGTCTGTCGTTGCCGTTGTTAGTAGTGTTGACTTTTCTGACGATGACAATGAGGCTAATGTGTCATATTAGCCTCAGTTCAGCCAATGATAATTAGCGTTGGTCTCACTAGGCCACCACAAAAATTTAGCTTCGCGCAATTAAGTGTCGACCCTGTGGCCGACGCAATGGCCACACTAATTCCTACATAGTGTCAATTTTTGCTTTATAGCAACGTTTTTAGCGTATGCTTTGATAATTTTTTTTTGTATTGGTGATGTTAAGCGTAGTTAGTCAGCATTAGAGAAAATAATCAAAATTTATTGTTGTAAAAAAAAAAACTAAATGAAGTGTTAAAAAGTAGGAAAATCGTACATTAACTATATTTGGAGGGTACTTTAATATTTTGACTTTCACGTGATTTAAAAAAAGTGTTTAGAGAATGATAAAATTGGTCACTAAACTTGTTTTTTCCGTCACTAAATATTTTAGCGACTTAATTAATGATCGAAATGGATAGCGACACCGCTATTAACGACACAACCTTACTAATCTGATTGAAGATTGTGTAAGTTTATTCAAACAAATTCTGTTTCATTGCAGAAATGATCTAGAGAGGTATTGTTTAGAATTGGAAAAACTTTGCATCACAATCATTGAACTGATGACAAAAGCTCTTAAGATTGAAGGTAAAGAATTGTTAGATTTATTTGAAGATGTAAGTCAATCAATGAGGATGAATTGCTACCCTCCATGTCCTCAACCAGAACATGTGATTGGATTGAATCCTCATTCTGATGCTGGTGCTCTTACCATTCTCTTGCAAGCCAATGAAAAGGAAGGTCTCCAAATAAGAAAAGATGGAATGTGGATTCCTATAAAGCCCCTTCCTAATGCTTTTGTCATCAATGTTGGAGATATCTTGGAGGTAATTACTTAGTCTAAAGTCATTATTTTTCAATAATCATGTGTAAGAACAAAATTACGATCCACAGTCACCTGTATCTGTTTTTTTTGCAGATTCTGAGTAATGGGATTTATCGGAGCATTGAGCATAGAGCAATAATAAATTCAGAGAAACAGAGGATTTCAATTGCCACATTTCATAGGCCTCAAATGGATACAGTTATAGGTCCAACACCAAGCCTCATCACTCCTCAAAAACCAGCACTGTTCAAAAAATTACGCGTAGCAGATTACTACAAAGGATACTTTTCACGCCAATTACAAGGAAAATCCTACCTTGATCTTGTTAGGATTCAAAATGCATAAAATTAAATAAACTCATAGAAAATAATTACAGTATGTATCTCAACGCGTGCGGACGTGAGTATTGAGCAATAAAAATAAAAATACTAGTGAGCATTCATCGACTCACTACTGTTAAGTGATTATTGAAGCTGAAAATTGGATGTAATTAGAGATTACTGTGTATTCATGAACATCCCAAATCCACTTGCATGCCAGATCTTTCAATATTTGTATACCAATGATACAAAGCTTCTTTAATTTACTATATGAGAATAAAGTCCTCGTTAATTAGTCAAGACTAAGTCCCCGTTAATTTTAACTCAAAGCCTTTTTTTTTAAAATGAACAAATGAAAATTGACTCAGTTAATAAACGTTAATAACACTTTCTTCAATGGAGATTTCTTCAAGAAAGCTTATACAAATCTTACTTTGGATTAGAAGAACCATGGGAAAAATCTTGTGTGCAAGCTTCACAAGTCAATTTATGTCCTTAGACACTAATTACAGAGTCTTTTGTAATATACATAATAACTAATAATAAATAACAAATAATAGATTTCTTTTTTTTTATAATCAAAAGTAATTAATATATTAATGAGAGTACAAGGGTATCTCAAACCCAAAATACTTAATAAACAATTATAAATAACAAAATACAGATTAGCCAAACATAAACTAGAAACAAAACTTATCAATACAAAGTAAAGGATTGATCAACTCTCAATCTGAAAAAGAAATTAACATTTCCTTCTCTGCACTAACAAGTCATTTCTAACTTCTTAATATAACTTTAAACAATAATTTCATAGCATTCAAAATGTCATTATTAACGATAATATTATTGCGATGTATCCAAATTGTCCAAACAACAGTAATTCAAATGACAAAAAAACACTTTTCCCTTTTTATTTATTTATTTAGCTAATTCAAAGCTGAATAACTATTGATTAGCTATTAAATAAGACTTCGCAGTTAATTTTTAGATATATTACATTTTAGTTTTGTTATACAAGTAGCAACGAGTTAGAGTTAACTATGGATTTGTTACATAATAAAAAATCTTGACTATTTATTTCATAGTTAAATTGTTACGGATTATTCCCTCCATTTTATATATAAACAAATTTTAGTTTAATCATATGTTTTCTAAATGATAAAAATATTTAATTATTTTTACTGCATTTAATCAGAAAATACTTAAAGTATTTAAATAATTAATTTACTTGTCATTTTCAAGGAACATGTACGCTTTTATTTTATTGATAAACATGATAGGGATATTTTAGTAAATAAAATTACTTTTTTAGGTAGAATCGAGAGAATTGTTGTTTTGGTGACAAAAATAAAATCGAGAAAATTAAATGAACTTAACTAAATTTCTCAACGATGAGCATGAAATTAGTTATTTTTTGTTTAATTCAAAACCGAGCGAGTGGATAATAAATAAAAATTCGTGAAATTTGGAAGGGTCATATAAGCTACAAACTTATTAAATTTGCTAAAAATTAGCTAGAAAAATATTGCAGTAACTAATTAGCAACATATGTTTAGCTGAAAAACTAATGTATTTTGCTAAAGATTAGTTAAGAAAATAATGTCCAACTAATCTGTAATTTTGGAAGTAGATTTCAGTTTCAATCACAACAACTATTTCAACTTTTTCCTTCATTCAATATTAATTCTAAATTCTTAAGCGAACGAATTATTACTACCCGTAGGTGAAAAGCCAAATTCTTACGTGATCTTTTGAACTTTTATCAATAAAAGAAGTAAATTAAATATTAAAGAACGTGGATTTTTTTAAATAAAAATTATACTGTATGCAATACGACATGATAATAGAGGCAGTGTCTAGTCATCGCACATCACAAGACTATTTATTTTAATTTTTAATTAAATAATAAATAATCAATAATAAAAGCAACGGCCAAAAATAATATATCCATCGATATAAGCTCACGTGGAGGTGATAGACGAGGAAAGTAAATCTCAATTATTAGATTTTTTATTTTTTTTATAGAAAATAGTATAATTAGGGATTGAATCTCGTATGTCCTCGTGTGTTTAGCGACTGAACTACATAACTAGAATGATTATTAAATTTTATTATAAATGATTTAAATTAAAAAAGTAAGAATTTTTTGTAAAAAAACATCACGTGACTTTTTAATATATAATCTTAATTATTTATGATAGAATCACTCTTCTAAACACCAAAGTATACACACTATTAAAATGTATTTAGTTTAGTAGTGGTAGAATTAATTTTAGATCAATGTGATTTATGTTTGAAATTTTTTTACTTAAAAATATGTTTGGAATAAAGTAAAAGTATAGGATAAAATTTTCAACTTAACATAAAAACAATAATCACCTTACTTTTACCGAAATTAATTTTAGCAACTCAAAATCAATTTTAATTTTTACCTAACTTATTACCAAACAACTAATACTAAGCAAAATTAATTTTAGTGCATTGAAATCAATTTTCAAGGCCACCAATGTTTTGCGGAACAATGCAATTAGCTGTTAGTCTAAACACCAAATCAAATACGCCATTGTAAAAATCAACAATGGAGTAACGAGTTCTTTGGTTATAGGCAGTGGAGTGACACTTTTGTAAACCACGCAGTCATTGAGGAAACTTGAGTTTTTAAAATTTGTTCTTGGTTGACCAACAATCTCTTTTTTCTTTTTTCATATTTAAACACACTGAACTCAACCATTTCACTCTCTCTACCAGATTGCGATCTCAAACCATAATTGAAGCCATCATAAGCTTTTAACAAATTAAAACAAGGTAACAACTTTCTCACTTTTACTCTAATTTGTATGTTTTATCTTAATTTCTGTTTTTGATGAATACCGTTGAGTTTCCTGGTTGATAAATGTTTATGAAGGATTGTTCAATAGTCAAAACAGAATGTCCAATGTTGGAACCTCTCTATTGGTACCATCTGTTCAGGAGCTAGCAAAACAAACCAACACCAAAATTCCAGAGAGATACCTTCATCCAAATCAAGAACCTCTTGTTGCATCTAACACAAGCTCTTTACCACAAGTGCCAGTAATTGATCTCAGTAAATTGTTATCAGAAGATGAAACTGAACTACAGAAGCTTGACCATGCTTGTAAGGATTGGGGTTTTTTCCAGGTTTGATCCATTACTCTTCCTTTTTTATATTTTGAGCACAAATTTTAAACTTGCATGTGGAATTAGTAACAAACAAATCTAGATTGTCACTGCAATTTTACTAAATTCATCAAGAATTATTGCCTAACAGTATAAATAAAGAGTACATATGTGAAGGGATTAAAATTAATTTTACTAGCTACTATAATATATATGATTTCTTATATGAAAATTAATTACAGCTGACGAATCATGGAGTCAATGCATTATTGGTGGAAAATGTGAAGAAAGGTGTTCAAGAGTTCTTGAGCCTCTCAGTTGAAGAAAAAAAGAACTTTTGGCAAACCCCAGAAGATATAGAAGGGTTTGGTCAATTATTTGTTGTATCTGAGGAACAAAAGTTAGAATGGGCAGATTTGTTTTTCATTAACACTCTTCCATTGCATACAAGAACTTCACGCTTGTTTCCTAATATTCCACAACCATTCAGGTTTGTTTCCCAAAATTGTTTATGTACTATTTTTTTTATGTAAATAAATCTGACTAACATTGTTTCATTGCAGAGATAATTTAGAAAAGTATTCTGTAGAATTGGGGAAACTTTGTGTCACAATCATTGAGCATATGGCAATAGCTCTTAAGATTGATCCAAAAGAAGTGTTAGAGTTATTTGAAGATTTGTCTCAATCAATGAGGTGGAATTATTACCCTCCATGTCCTCAACCAGAAAATGTTATTGGATTGAATCCTCATTCTGATGCTGGTGCTCTTACAATCCTTCTACAAGTCAATGAAATAGAAGGACTCCAAATTAAAAAAGATGGAAATTGGATTCCTGTTAAACCCCTCCCAAATGCTTTCATCATCAATGTTGGAGATACTTTAGAGGTAATTATTGATGAAAATTTCACAAATTGTTTTATTATTTAATATTTTATTGTTTGTTTGAGCGTGTAAGATTAAAAGTTCAAATTGACATCCATCTATGAAAAGTGTCTTAGTTGCCTTCTATAAAGGGTAGTTGGTCCCTTATACAGTGCTTATTTCTCTGAATTTAAGTGTTCTTAAACAAGTGTTAGTCAGATTTTTTTTTTAGGTCTAGATCACGAATGTCTTTACATGAGTCAATTCTGTTTGAGTATGTTTGAATTATTACGTGTGGTAAAGTTTTTCTTTTAAATATTTAAAGCAGTTGTATATCTAGGACTGAACTCAAGACTATTGGTTAAGTTAGAACAATTTCATATCAGTTGATTTATGTGATTGTGATTGGTGATGCGCTAAATTGATGTTTAGTTTAGCTTTTAAGATTATTTCTCTTAGGATTAGAACCCAAACATGTTTAAGAACTTAATGTGTTGCAAATGCTTTTGCAGATATTAACAAATGGAATATACCGGAGCATTGAACATCGAGCAACAATAAACTCAGAAAAAGAGAGAATTTCCATTGCAACATTTCACAGGCCTCAAATGAACAGGGTTGTAGGTCCTACAGCAAGCCTTGTAACTGGTGAAAAACCAGCAGTGTTTAAAAGAATTGCTGTAGGAGATTACTACAAAGCATTCTTTTCAGGCGAATTGAAAGGGAAATCATGCCTTGATGTCATTAGGATCCACAATTAATTAATAATGACATTGGTATATAGTAAATAAAGTGCATAAAATATATATGGATGAATAAAACATGCAAGCTGTCATACACAATATGATGGCTTCAAGTTAGAGATGTGACAACATCAACATGGGCTTGCAAAAGTTATGTCATGGGACTTCTGAAATGTGTATTCTGATTTCTGGGGGTATAAAATGATGTTTTTTTCTTCTTGTGATTTTACATCGTTTTCTTCATTCAAGGCAAGGCAGATGGCTGTAGCTTCTTGTTTTTTTTTTACTTGTATAGTTTATTGTTCACCAATAAAGGACATTTCAATTGCTTTTATTATAATAGTTTTGGACTTATCGTGGGGTTGCAAATTTATGTCACGGGACTTGAAATGTGTTTTCTAGAGTTAAAAGTCAAATAATATTTTTAATATTTCTTAAACTAAAATTTAATAAAATAGTAAAATAATCCGAGTGATTTTTTTTTTTTTATGCTTCGAGACGTGAGAATGATCCGAATTGATATTTGTGGAACAGAAATGCTGAGCAGACGTTCAAAAAACATTTTTTTAAAAAAAAATAAAATTTGAATGACAAATTGACAAGGAGCTCCTTCTTCGTTGTTGAAGCTTTTGTAACGAGGGTAATAAGTTTCTCTGTTTTAACTTCTCAGTGTATGTTTAGTAAAATGTTGGAAGGATTGGAGATTGATTTTAGATAGTTAGTTTGTTATTTGGTCAAAATTGATTTTAGGTTGCTTGTAGTAAAAACAAGGTGAGTTTTGCTTTTACGTTGGGTTGAAAATTTTACACTGTATTCTTACTCTAATCTTGTTTTTAATTAAAAATTTTCCAAATATAAATCACGTTACTTTAAAATCAATTTTACACCAAATTAATTTTTCAAAATCATATTGATCTAAAATCAATTTTATCACCACTAAACCATTTTCATAACTCAGACGTTCAGAAATCGTGAAAGCATTATCGCGCGATGCATGAAGTTTCGGATATGCATTTTATGGATGTTGAAGATACTCTCTGGTCTGGTTTTGTCCTTTTCCCATTAATTTGATTATTTCTTCTTTTATTTTGTTTTGCTGATCAATCGCTGATATATCATATCCATTCGCTACAAGAGTTCCTTACTTTGGTTGTTTCCATTTAATCACTCTCCAAGTGTTTCTCAACCCTTAATGGAATCACTTTTAGCTTAATTTCTAACAAATCATAAGTAACTATACTATTACTACCATTGATTGGGATTGAAAATGAATTTATCTGTAATTCTCTTACTTCTATCACTCCAAATTAGGGTTTTGCTTCTAAATTTGGGGTACCTATAATTTGTTTGTTTGCTTATAAAGTACTCAAGAGTTTCCCTTGAATAATTACTAGTGAGAAGTTGCTAGACTAATTAATCTTAATTTTTCAAAGCTTCATAGCACCTCAGTGGGGGGTGTGGGCTTGAAATCAAACAATTGCTAAAGAAAATGTCCAAGTTTGGAACCTCTCTGTTGGTGCCTTCTGTACAAGAGCTTGCAAAGAAACCAATTACAGAAGTTCCGGAGAGATATCTTCGTCCAAATCAAGACCCTCCTGTTGTATCTAACTCTTCCTCTGTACCACAAGTTCCTGTAATTGACTTGGATAAATTGTTATCAGAAGATGGAACTGAGCTACAGAAGCTTGACCATGCTTGTAAGGAATGGGGTTTCTTCCAGGTTTTAACTATTACTACTCCTTAGATCATAATTAAACCTGAGTAAATACGGATGCAACTTGTTGATATGTCTGAGATTGCATTATTTAAGCTGTTTAACTAGTAGCAATTTCACTGGTTACATTGGATGAAAATGAATGATCATATATGATCACTCAAATTAGTTTAATGCTTTCTGATTGTTCAAATGGTTTTTAGGAAACGAAAGAACTTAGGTGACTGTAGTGTTGTTTCCTAGTTAATGACACACCATTTGATGTAAAAAAATGAATTTGTCCATACTCTTGAGTCTTGAGCAAAATCTAGACTTTCACGTGCAATACTAATTTTACCATGAATTTTGGTACATACTCAAGTGTCATGAATAAGGCATTACAGCATAATATAACAGTAGAAATTGTTCATGAAGGGCATAAACTTAGCTTCATTAGCCTTATATGATTTCTAATACAGAAAATTGTTCCAGCTGATTAATCATGGCGTCAACCCTTCACTGGTGGAAAATGTGAAGATAGGTGTTCAAGAGTTCTTTAGTCTTCCAATGGAAGAGAAGAAGCAATTTTGGCAAACCCCAGAAGATGTGGAGGGGTTTGGTCAATTGTTTGTTGTATCTGAGGATCAAAAGCTCGAATGGGCAGATTTGTTTTTCATTGATACTCTTCCATTGCGTGCAAGGAATCCCCGTTTATTGCCTCGTATTCCCCAACCGTTAAGGTTGTTGACTTGTTTCCCACTCTGCATTAAGCTATTCCCTTGATTACAACAAGATGGAGTGATTTTGTATGTACTTTTACTAAGATATTTTCGTTGCAGAGATCATTTAGAGAACTATGCATTACAACTTGAAAAACTATGCTACAAAATCATTGGGCGTATGGCAGTATCTCTTAAGATGGAACCAAATGAATGGCTAGAGTTATTTGAAGATCAATCTCAGACAATGAGATGGAATTATTACCCTCCATGTCCCCAGCCAGAAAATGTCATTGGATTGACTGCTCATTCAGATTCTGGTGCTCTTACCATCCTTCTGCAAGCCAATGAAGTAGAAGGCCTCCAAATAAAAAAAGATGGAAAGTGGATTCCTGTTAAATCTCTCTCTAATGCTTTCGTCATCAATGTTGGAGACACGTTGGAGGCAATTAGCAGAAAATCATGCTCAAATAAATGCTTTTATCATGCTAACTTAAGTGTTTTTACGAATGTTAAAGAATAACAAATTTGAATACACTTCGTTACCTTTCTTATATGGTTACTTTGACAGATATTGACCAATGGAATCTACCGAAGCATTGAACATAGAGCGACAGTTAACAAAGAAAAGGAGAGAATTTCCATTGTTGCCTCTCACAGGCCTCAACTGAACAGAGTTATAGGTCCAATGCCAAGTCTTGTTACTCCTGAAAGACCAGCATTGTTCAAAAGAATCGCTTCTGGAGATTACTTCAAATTGTACTTTTCGAACAACCTACGAGGGAAATCGTCCCTTGATGACCTTAGAATTCGAAATGAGAATGGTAAATGATAAAATCTCGCGTCTCACTCAGTGGGATAATGCTAGTGGTTATTGTTGTAGTATCTATATGCATGCAAAATGATGCAACTAATTATTAAATCAATGTTCAAAGCTTGAATATGGTAATGTCATACCTATGTGCGCTTGCAAATTTATGTCATGGGTCTTGAAATGTGTATTCTGAAACTAGTTGGTTGATATGTGCCTCAGGCGTGTCCACCAACATTTAACAACAAATAATTTCTTTATGCATAAAGTTTATATGTGTGGCGCCACATTTATTTTCTATTCTGAGCTCTAGTCAACAAAGTAAGCATGTTTGAGGAAGTTTAATTCTGAAGAAATAATCACTTGGTTTTTAAAAATTTGTTTCACAAAACTTATGAAAATAAGCTATTACTCCTATTTCTTAAAAATAAGTTAATTAATAGGTCTATCTTTTAAAATAGTGCAATGAGGAAAAAAGGAGACCTATCTTAGTATGTTTGGATTGGCTTTTACTACTATCAAATTATAGTTTGCATTGAGTCAAAATTAATTCGATTAAAAAAATCATGTTTGGTTACATTAAGTTAGAATTGATTCTGAACACAAAAATATGGTTTTATGAGAAGCAACTTTTTATTGTTTTTACCTCTCCTAATTAATTATGCACCACGAAATATCTTATTTATCCTTCATTATTTATCTTTTGATTTTTATAAATAAATATTTTTTTAATTCTAAATACTATATAAGTAAAACAACTATCAATTTTTTTTGGTATTAAATAAAAAATTAATTACTTGCACTTTAAACAATGAGATTTCTTTAATAATTCAATTGGTACTTCTAATATAAAATTATTTTTAAATTAGATTTAAAAAATTACATTATTTTAATTAATTTTCTTAATAATTGTATTTTTTTAAAAGTTTCTGGTGAACATTTATTGAGGTATTTTATTTTGTTTATTTTGTTTTTAATAGCCACTAAATAGTTGCTGTTGGTGGGAAAATTTATTCAAGAAAAATAACTGAATTATTATTATGTGTCAATGTTGTATTTCACTATAAATTATATTCCTTAATCCTTACTTGTACTTTATAGTTTAATTTAGATACTGTTTTCTTATGCTTATCCTAATTAAATGTTTTTATTTAAAAATTATATAAATTTTATTTCTTAATTATTTGATGTTTATGAATTTAATTTCAATAACTATAGAGATACATTGTATTTTAAAATAGTTAATTGTAACATAAAAATATTGCAATAAACACGTTTACATATTAAAGGTCAATTTCTTTAAAAAAATTAAATAGTTTAGTTAATTTTTTCTCCTACCCTACACAACTAAAAAAAATCAATTTTTACATTTTAGATTGTAAGTAAAATTTAAATAATTATTAGTAACAAAAACGGAATAATTGCATTTTTTTTTATTCACCTGCGTTAAGCCAATGGTTTTTTATAAGCATTGAAAATATCATTACTCTTTCTCCAAAAAAAAAAAAAACGTATCATTACTCAATATAGGGTATCATGTGTAGTAAAAATTCATTAGTTATTATCTACACAAATATAGTGAAAAAAAGAGTGGAAAATGTAATTTCGCTCCATAAATAGCAACTTCCTACCTATAACCACTTATTAGTGGTTTTGGTTGTAATTTACTGAAGCAGATTAAAAAAAATAAAAAATCACTAAAGCAATTTTAAGTTTTAGCAAAGAAGGTAATAGATTTGTCACTTTTACTATCTCTTGCATTTGTTTTATGCTTTTGATGGATATAAATAAAATCAAGATAAATATTGATTTTGGAGAGATTTAGAAAATGTAGAGATTTAGAAAATTTAATTTAGGGTATATGTGTGAGTATGTATTTGTCTATAAAAAAATTATATACATCTTTAACTATTTTTTTTTTGTCTCTTTGTAGTTTTATTAATGAGTTTTCCCAACATATCTTATAAAGAGTTTATAGGAAGTTGCCTAGTTTACCGGTTCACTAGTCAAGCGGTTCAAACGGCCGTCTTGAGCCGAGTTTAAAAACTTGGACTATTATTACCTTTTAATTGGCGGTCGTTTTATCTTGACTATTTAGCCTTTTGCTTATTTATTTAATAGGAATAATAAATAAGTAACCATACCTTTATTATTGGCCGTTTGTTGACTAAAATTTTTCTTAGTTTTATAACGCATATAGCCATAACTCATAATTATTAATCATTATTACTCAATTTATTATACTCGAAATTCACTTGGTCATGTATTAAGTCTTAAGGCTTAGAAATTGGAGATTAAGGTTCGAACCTTGATAGTAAAGATTTAGAAAATTTAGTTTAAGATATGTGTGTGAGTATGTATTTGCCTATAAAAAAACTATATACATCTTTCATTTTTTTTTTCTCTTTGTAGTTTTGTTAAAGAGTTTTCCCATCATACCTTATAAAGAGTTAATAGGAAGTTGCCTAATTTACCGGTTCATTGGTCAATCGGTTCAAACGGCTATCTTGAGCCGAGTTTAAAAACTTGGACTATTATTACTTTTTAATTGATAGTCGTTTTATCTTGACTATTTAGCCTTTTGCTTATTTATTTAATAAGAATAATGAATAAGTAACCATACCTTTATTATTGGTCGTTCGTTGACTAAAATTTTTCTTAATTTTATAACGCATATAGCCCTAACTCATAATTATTATACATTATTACTCAATTTATTATCTCGAAATTCATGTATCTGCTTCTTTAATTGTAAGTGCATAAATTGAAAAGCTTAGGTGACAGTGAGACATACAAGAAAATGAAGCCCCCAGTAGGTTGTGAAGGTGAAGAAGACACTAAAAACTTGAATGAGATTTCTCAAATGGAGATCGAAGGTGTCAACAATGAAGAAACCATGAATAATTGCTACTTGTCGGAAGCTATTATAGTGGAAATTCTCGCGAGACTTCCAACAAAATCCTTATTTAGGTTCAAATCGGTATGCAAGCATTGGAATTAACTGATTAACGATCCTTATTTTGCTCGACGTTTACAGTAGATGTGATCACTCTCATAGGTCACAAATATAGGCAAAGTACTATAGCATTGGCCCTAAGTGAGAATCACGTCAAACTTACATGCATCATTGAACAACCACTTGTAAAGACGGTTTGTTTAGTTCTCTAATGGTG
Source organism: Cyamopsis tetragonoloba (assembly GCA_037177725.1). Classification (NCBI taxonomy): domain Eukaryota; kingdom Viridiplantae; phylum Streptophyta; class Magnoliopsida; order Fabales; family Fabaceae; genus Cyamopsis; species Cyamopsis tetragonoloba. The sequence goes on along the minus strand of CM074120.1, from coordinate 7,424,449 downwards.
GTCAGATAGCATTTTAATAAATATGTACTTGTCTTCTCAGAATTCTATAATTAAGAATGGGCTTAAATATATTTTTCGTTCTTGCATAATTAGGATAATTTACTTTTTGTCCCTCTAAAAATTTTTTGTTGATAAAAAGACCAAACTTTTCTTAAAACTTTCATTTTTAGTCTCTGCTGTTGGTTTAGTCATTTAACTGTTGACATGTTTAATTAGAAAAAAATCTGAAAAAGTACAGAAGTTAGATTCAAACCCCACACTCAATATTTAATAAAGCAACAACATACCACTAGACCACAAACCATGATATAAATTCAATAATCAATAATTGTAGTATATAATTATGAAACTTTTAAATTTAAAATTCTTCTATATTTATAATATAAATACCAATAATAATATTTATATATTATTTAAAAATGTTTCATATATGTGATTCAATTTTAAAATATTGATATGCTTTAATTAATAATATAAAATTTTGTTTGTAAATTTTGTTTAAAGTTACAAATTTAATATGATATTTTTTTTATACTTTCTAAATTTGACTTATCAAGTTTAAACATGAAATTAATTTGTTGGTTAATATATTTATTTTGGGAATTTTGTTTATGTTTGATTTGAACATGTAAAATTTAAAGTATAAATATAAGGTTCTTTATATATATTTTTTAATTTAATATAAATATGAGGTAGTTAATGTTTCAATCATTAATAGAGATATATGGAGTAGTAAAATTGCTTAGCTTTACTAATTATAACATTTATTTTATTTCTTAATCTGATCTCCGTGAAATACCTTTAGGTGGTTTCTATGGTGTCAACTATATCAAGATGGTACCATACCCTCTTATCAATCAAATTAAAATTTTGATACGAGACAATCAGAAATTCAATTAAGTTATATTTTTTATTAAATAATATAGATTTGAATAAATATAAATTATATTAGATGATGGCAATCAGAAGAAGTCAAGGATGATAATTGTGTCTGAAACAAATTATAAAACTTAGAAGAACATGACACATATCAAAGACAAGTATTCATCAACAGCACAATAATACTATCCTTCATAAAAGACAAGTATTCATTACGAATATATTATACACAATTCTAGCGCAAGTTTTGATATGTTTTTGGGTTTAATACGTGATTTGTGAATTTTTTATGTTGTTTTGATGTTACTATATTTAAATTTTTCATGTCAAATTGATGTAAAATATGTGTTAGCTATCCAAGTTTTGTTATAATGTTCATAGTTATTCTTAATTGTTCTTGTTATTTCTTGATAGACATTTTCTATGATGTCTATGGTGTTATCTCTATGAAGATGACAACATGCTCTCTTATCCAACCAAATCAAAAATTTGATGAGACAATCAGAAATTTAATAAAGTTATTCTTTATTAAATCATTTAGATTCAGTAGATATTAACTTGATTTTTTTTTTTAATCTAATATTTAGTTTTTATTTATATGTCTCCATTTTTTTAATCAAAATATCAAATAACATTTAATTAATTAAAAAAATGAGTTTTTATCAGTTGAATGATAAATAAATTAATGAGGAATATTATAATAAATAAAATAAGGAAAAAATAGTATTTTGGTCCCTAAACTTTACATTAAAATTCAGCTTGAATCTCTTTCTTTTTTTTTGTTCATATTGGCTTCTTTACTTATTTTTTCTTCATGTTATTTCATTAAATAATTAATAAAAAGTGTCTAAAATAATCACTTGATGTAAGAAAGAAGAAGACAATGATAAAAAAAATATTATTATGGGCATTCTTGTTAATTATTTATCAATGAAAATTAATAGAAAAAAATAAATTGGTTGAACCGATTCAACACGATATATGATAATATTTTATAATTTATACTAATATTTACAATGTAATATATATTTTACCGTAAAATTTAATATATTAAAAAATTTGTGTACTAATCACATATTAGTACTGATGTTAATTAATGTTTATGCAAAATTGAAATATATAAATATTAATAAATTTAGAATGATATATAAAATTATAAGTTAGATAATATTTTTTCTAAAAAAATAAATGCAAATACATTAAAAAACTAAACTCATAAATATATTGGAATAAAAATTTCTATTAAAATAATATAAATATATTTATGAAATTTTTTATATTGGACAACTAACACATATTTTATAATATGTTAAATATATTTATATTTTAAAACCTTTTAATATAATAATATAAATGTATTTATTAAATTTTTATTACAATATATTTATAAGTTTAGTTTTTTTAATGTATTCGCATTTATTTTCTTAAAAAAAATGTTATCTAACTTATAATTTTATATACCAATCTAATATTATCAATATTTATATATTTTAATTTTGTATAAACATTATTTAACATTAGTACTAATAGATGATTAATACACAAAAATTCTTTAGTATATTAAATTTTATAGTAAAATATATATTACATTTGTAAATATTAGTATAAATTATAAAATATTATCATATACTGGGTTAAACTAGTTCAACCACTGACTTATTGGTTCGACTAGTGATCTAGGACTAGAGCCGTCAATATGAGTTTCAACCCGTGAGCCAACCCGGCTCACCGCGAGTTAGACCCGGGTTGGGTTGAGAAAATTTCAGCTGGCTTTAAATTACAACTCACTTAACCCAACCCGTTTAATCCACAACTCTCACGGGTTTAGGCCCGGTTGGCTCGCGAGTTAGCTCGTGGGTTGGCCCGTTTGTTTGAATGGTTTTTTTTTTCATTTTTTCATATTAAAATAAGCTAAAAATTACTAAAAAAATAAAAAATAGCAAAATTTAATTTAAATTTTTAAATCTTTTTCTTTTTATTTTTAAAAATTACTCTTTTTTATGTGTTTTGTATTATATTTTTTTAAGTTAGAGTGTTCGTAAGATTTTTTTAAAATAAAATTTGCACTGTTTTGCTTTAATTTTTTTTTATGATTTTCTTTTAATAAAAACAATTTTTGGTGAGCCAGCTCATTTAACCCACAATTCGCGGTGGGTTGGGTTGGGTTGAAGAAATTATGGCTCCCAACTCATGTGAGTCAACCCGTGCGGGTTAAAAAAAAATTCAACTCGTAGGGACCCAACCCTTGTGAGTCGGGTTGGCTCACTTTGACAGGGAGGATGGGATTAACATCATCTTTATTGGGAGTGGCACCATCCTTTTTATATGTAAGAATCATAAATTTATATACAAAAAAGGATGGTGCCACTCCCAATAGGGATGGTGCTAATCTCATCCACCCTTTGACAACTCTACCTAGGACCTTGATCGAGTCCATGACCAGTATGATTTTTATAACTACAGATATAAGTAACTAATAATTGAGTCTTAAGCAAATATTATGCCGTATAAAACATGACATAGGTAACTTATATTCCCGTCTGAAGCGACCTAGAAGAAAAATACATAATTAATGAACACTGAAGCAAATCGTATTTCAAAAATAATATAATGTAAATAATTCATAATTGGGCGTGAAACAAATGATAAGACTCAGAAGAACCTTATATAAGTAAATGATACTTGAGCATAGGGATGACAACGTAATGAGACATGTATTAGTTATTTATATGAAAATAATATTATTTAAATACATTATATTATTTAAGTGTGCTTTATCCTTGTCATATTTATAAATTACAATTTTTATTGGAATGATTTTTTTCTTTTTGTGTTGTTTTATGAATTTTCACTAGATAAAATTTATAGAATAATATTATCATATTTTTTATGGCTAAATTTATATTTTAGTCTCATAACTTTATCTCAAATTTTAATTTGGTCCTTTTATTTTTCTTCTTCATGATCTTAATTTAATTTATATTTTCAATATAATATAATAATTTCCTATTAATTTTTGTTAATAAATAGTAATAATTAACAAGAGTGCCCATAATAATATTTTTTATCATTGTCTTCTTCTTTCTCATATCTGACACCTATTTCAGACATTTTTATTAATTAGTTAATGAAATAAAATGAAACAAAAATAAGTAAATGAGTCAATAATATATGAGCACAAAAAAAAAAAAGAGAATGAGATCAAAACTGAAATTTAGTGTAAAGTTTAAGGACCAAAATATTCTTACTTTTGCCTTATTTTATTTATTATAATATTCACCATTAATTTATTTATCCTTCAACTAATAAAAACTCATTTCTTAATTAATTATAGCTCAAATATACTTTTAATAATGTAACAAAAATCTAAGTATTTGATATTTTGATTAAAAAATGAGACTTAAATAAAAACTAAATATTAGAATAAAAAACAAAATCAAGTTAATATCTATCAAATCTAAATATTTCAATAGAGAATATAACTTTATTGAATTTTTTATTATCTCATCAAATTTTTTATTTGGTTGGATAAGAGAACATGATATCATCTTCGTAGAGATGACACCATAGACACCATAGAAATACCTATAAAAAAATACCAAAAACAATTAAGAATAGCCATGAACGTTATAGCAGAACTTAGACAACTAACACATATTTTACATCAATTTGACATGAAGAATTTAAATATAACATCGAAACAACATAAATTAAAAATCACAAATCACATATTAAACCCAAAAAAGACAAAGCTTGCGCTAGAATTGTGTATAATGTATTCATAATAAATACTTGTCTTTTATTATGGATAGTATTATCGTGATATGCATAAATACATCGAAGGTAGCAATAAATTATTATGTTTTATTACTTGTTCTTCATAGTTCTTCGATTATTTTTTTATGATCACTTACGTTTAATTTCAATTTTAGTCGTGAATGTTACATTTTAATTTGTTAAAAGATAAAAGATAAAGGGATTTTAAGAAATATTTTGCTTAAACTAAGGGAAAATGTTATTAAAAAAGAGGATGCGTTTGCAATATTATAAAGTTATATTAAATTAGATGACGTGGATAAATTATAACAAGTGTCACTACTTAAATGGAGTCACATGGAAAAAAAATTGTTGCTTCTCACGTAGGAACACCGGAGAAATCACCTTTAAGAAATAAAAATGATTTTTTAAATGAAGATTAAAAATTTAATAAAATTAATCAGCTAATAACTTTCTTCATTAGAATGAATTAATGACCTTTTCTTAAATTTGAAACTAACGTAACGGAGCATGTGGTTAATAATTTAGCCGTCCATGCCACTAAATGTGCACAATATATAAATTAAACCTCAATCATTCATATTTTTATTGATATAACAATAAAAAAGAGCAAACATTAATAATTTGAATAGTATAGGGTGCTGCTAAAACAGAAAATAGTACAGGGTTTTGCTAATAAACTCTTAACTCTAAGGGCAACCGTTAAGAGTAAAAAAATAAAACTAGATAAGGAGTGGATAATCCCTCTCCTTCGATCCTCTTCAAAATTCTCTAACCAAACAAACATTACATTGAGGATTTGCTATTCAAAGCAGGTCTCATCAGTCATTCGACCAAGCTGTTGGATGTCTAGCTATTTTAATATGATATATAAATATAAAAATATTGGTTGCAAACATATGGATATACCTGATACGAAAAATGACAGCTGGGTGAGCAGTTAGCACACTCAAAGCTAAGTCAAAATGGTATTGAGTGACATATAGCTGTAGATTTTGCCCTATAAAAGGATACACTACCCCTCAACTCTGCATCGCAGGGTGCAATTAGTATAATAAATAATATATCTTATTTATCAAAGATGGCAAGCAGCAGCAGGTGGTTTATTATGTTGTTGATGGTTGTTGGGTTGGCAGTGGCGGCCACTACTACAAGTGCGGTGCCGAGCTTCGGAATTGGTCGTCGTATCCTCCAAACTAGCAATACTACGATTATCGGTGGCACGATCGGCGTCCCCGCGGTGGGTAACTTCACGGGTTCACTCAACACTACCAGTACTGGGTGTTTCAATGGCACTGGCAGCGGTTCCAGTACCTCAGTAGATGGTGCGTTTGTTGGAGGCGATGGTTTTATCAGCGGTGGTGCCGGTAACTGCTCTGCTTCCGACAATCAAATCAATATCGGTGTCCCCTCTGTTGCCAACACCACCGTCGGTAACGAGATTGAAACTGGTAATTAACTGATCAACGTATGTATGTACTGCATGCAATGCAATGCATGTGCGTCTCTTGGCCGTGTTTGTTGTCCAATTAAGCATTATATATTAATATTATATTATTCTAGCGTTATAATTAACGCTCGTGTCTCTTATAATATGGAGTATGTATTATAATTATTGTTGTCAACCATGCCACTTATACCTTGTTGGAACAATAAATTGTAATCAATAATATTATAATCTACTATTTGTATGTTTTTTTGCTTCTTCTTAATTTGTCTCTCCTGCCCTCTTCTTTAATTTTTTTGGTAATTTTTTATTGGTTTCAAGGTTTAAATTTAACGTGCTTTCTATGGTGTCATCTTAATATATTCTTATCCAATCAAATTGAAAAAATTGATATGGCAATCAAAAATTTAATTAAATCATATTCTTCATTAAATCATATAGATTTCAACAGATATAAATTTGATTTGATTATAAAGAAAATATATAAACTTGATTTTGTTTTTGAATTTTATATTTAGTTTTTATTTTTTCTCTAAACTATATGTCTTCATTTTTTAATGAAATATTTATATTTTGGTAACATTATTCAATGTGTATTTGACCTTTAATTAATTTTTAAAAAAATCTTTTAATTTCAGCTTGATTATTTTTCGTTCATTTTGGATCTTTACCTATTGTTGCTTTATTTTATTTCATTAAATAGTTGTTGGGTGTGACAAAAAAGAAGACAATGATAAAAATAATAATATTGTGGCCGTTAATTATTTATCATTAAAAATTAATACAAAATGATGATAATATATTGAAAAGATAGATTACTAATATGAAGAAGAAAAAAATTAAAAAGGACAATAATAAAATTTGAGATAATGTTATGGGACTAAAATACGAATTCGTCTAAAAAAAATATGATAATATTATTCTGCAAAATTTTTAAGTGAAAATTCATAAAATAACACAAACACAAAAAATTAAATATGAGGTTTCGTTTTAATTTGTCTTCAATTTTTATCACAGCTTTCCACTTAAAATTAATCATTCCATTTTTACTTGTTTGATAGGAAGATATATAGCTTAGTGCCATGAAATGAAATATCAAGTTTTGTTTTAATTTGTCTTCAATTTTCGAAATTTTATATATATAGAAACAATGAAAAATTGAAAAAAAAATCTTGTTGCAATTATTTACTGTATTTATTATACAAAAAATCAAAACATATGAAAAACAAAACTGATCAAATAAGGGCCGGTGGTGATTATTTTGTTATTATATATGTATAAAAACCAAAAAAGAAAATGAAATGAATGCCAAACAAGTCGGACGCTTAACTTACGGTACAGGTGCACAGCAAATAGATTTATATTTGTAAAGATTGAAATAAAAGAAATATGACTTTAAATATCTTAATATCGTATATTTTATTTTTTTTAATAAAAAAGTAGTACGATTAAAGATCGAAACTCTGGACTCACACAATGTTTCTATGTGCTCACCAACTAAATTAATATAAAATTTATTATTTTTTAAAAACTTGATTAATCTGTGAATCTGGTTACTTGAGGTGGAAAAACATAGTCCGAGCGTGTACCAAATTAAATGGCGCAAGCTACTCAACCGCGATTGGTTTCTATTCTCTTTATTTCGAAATGAGAGTTATTTAAGATTATTTTATTGAGATTAAAAATAAAATAAATATCATACTGAATAAAGTAATTTTATTAAAATATCCTTATTAATGAGTAAAACATTAACAACTTTACTTTGTTTTTAGTTAAGTATTAATTATTATATAGGAATAAAATAGAAAAAAGAACATAAAAAAATACTCATTCTACTAAATTCTTCTACCCATTTAATTTTGACACACTTCTATTTTTCACTAAGTATTTATTTTTTCGAAAGCTAGATGACACTTGTCAAAATAAAGAAAATATGGAAATTTATAAGATGATTTAATAAGATAATTTAGCATTACTTTAATTAATAATGCATTGACAATATAAAACAATATTCATTTAAAAAAAAAGAAAACTTTTAAACGGAGAGAATAATTAATAATTAATCATTAACGAACCATGCTAACCTTTAATTTAATATATAATTATAGTACTGTGTTTAATTATGATGACAAATAAAGTACTACTACTAGCTTAGTTTTGGGGAAAACGGAGAGGATTGTGCATGGAGGCAGTGATGAGCTGGCAGAACGTGGTCAACGCGAAGGAAGAGACGAAGAAGAATAAGGTGCATGCGTGGTTTTCAAGGAGTTATTAGTATATACTACTCCATTCTACTCCTACAAAGATGGAACCGTACGTGGAGGGGATTATATTATCCCATAAATAAATATGATTGGATTATCAAAATCAAATGTCCAAACATAATGTTCCTATATTGCATACCACCATTTCTGACTCACAAATTCAGCCTTCCAATCACCATCTCCATTTCTTTTTATAAACGCTACTTACTTCCGTTATTACATGAGAATTAACAAAATTACTTCATTTATTTAAATTCCATACATAAATTTGTCTAATAATTTAAATTAATTGTATTCATAAGACGGACAATTCACAGCAAAAAAAAAAACTATTATCTTAAGATATCAAACCATGGAACAAAGTCAAAAAACACATCAAGTAAAAGATAGTACTTACTAAATGGTTAAAAGAATAATTATTGTAAGGATTTTTTTAGTCTATACAATGCAATAGTTGTACATGATAAAAATCTCAAAAGTTATGATAAGATATAAGTAGAATCTATCATATTAAAACCAATATACTTTTAAAAGGTTGGCTCTATATCTTGTGCAACTATGATCTTAGAAATTGTGCTTACTCAAAGTCTTTGCTTGGTCAGTTTTATATCTTCTTAAAAGTATTTGTTCACTTTTAAATCTTCTCTACCCAAATGTTTTTACGGACATAAATTCAAATAACTAAAAGACCACATTTATGTGAAAATGAAAAATAAAATCAGAGTTTAAAGAAAAGGAAAACAAAATTGAGTTTGGTTATGCACTCTCACTCATTGTGGTTAAATACTAAATCTGTCAATCATTGTACTCTTACTCTTGGGTACGATACTCATTGATTTTGATTCCCCTTGACACTAGATTCATAAGTTGTTTTAGTTTAACATATCTTTATTTGCAAATATCCTGTGAAAAATAAAAGTGATATATTTTTCCAATCTCTAAGCAAGGAGCAAAATCAAACCAATGATGCACAAGGTTTTATACCACTCCAATCTCATTTTTTTTTAAAAAAATCTTGCTTAAGTTATATATAGTCTAATCTCCAAATTTAAAAATGCAGCATAATAACATAGATTAAAAGTTTATATACTTTAGATTAGCTATGTAAAATTTTAAATTTTTTTAAAATTTGCAAATACGTAATCTAACCGCCAAATATTTTAAGTATATATTATACGGCCAGAAGAAAAATCAGTCCGATGAAGTATCAAACAGTTTTTAAATTGACTAAATTTTTATATAGTTAATCTACATTATATAAACCGTCAATCCAACGGTTGAATTGGTAAAATTCACTACATTTAGTAGTATAAATAACAAAGAGACTACAGCAGTCTCCATTTTAAGGTGATTACCTTATAATCACCCATGGGACCTTAATGGAAAAAAGAGTGGAAGATGTAATCTCACTCCATGAAAAGTAACTTCCCATCTATAGCCACTTATTAGGTTTTGGTTGTAATCTGTTCTGATGAAGCAATTACAAAAAAATAAAAAAATAAAAAAAAATTATTAAGTGTATGTTTGGAAAAATGTTAGATTGGAGAGGAATTGATTTTGAAGAGCCAATATTGATTTTTGTTGATAAATAAGTTGTTTGATTATGTGTTCGTAAAAAAGTTAAAAGGTAACGAATTTGTCACTTTTACTATCTCTTGCATTTGTTCTCGGCTTTTGATGGATAAAAATGAAATCAGGATAAATATTGATTTTGGAGGAAATGTATCTATAATTGTTCCTTCTTCAATGTGTAATTTTGAGAGCATTATTGTGGTGCATGATGCTTGGGATATATCTGCATTTTTACTATTTCTTCTTTTATTCGGTTCTGCACTTCTGTTAATCAATGTATGATGTATTATTACCTATAAGTATATCAAAGCTTTAGGTTTTTTTCCCTTGTAAAGTTATGATGATTTCCCCATGAATAGTTGAGGTAATTGCTATAGTAATTAATCTTTTTATTTAACCCTTGCACAAATTCTAATGCTCCATAGCACCTTAGAACTCAGAAGCTTGAAATCAAACAAAATGTCACAATTTGGAACCTCTCTATTGGCTCCTTCTGTACAAGAGCTTGCAAAGAATTCCATTACTGAAGTTCCAAAGAGATATGTTCATCCAAATCAAGATCCTCCTGTTATATCTAACAATAGCACATCCTCTGTTCCAAAAGTTCCTGTAATTGATTTTGATAAATTGTTATCAGAAGATGTATCTGAGCTAGAGAAGCTAGACCATGCTTGTAAGGATTGGGGGTTTCTTCTAGGTTTGAATTATTATCCCTCCTTTATTATAATTTAGCCAAAAAATTAAATGATTGGATTAAAAACAAATAAGTCCCTTAAACTTTCGTGTCTCTCCACTTGATTACCAAAACTTTTAACGTGTGCGTTTTGGTCTCATGTACTTTCTTATGTGTGCATTTAAGTACAAAAGTTACATTTAATGACAATTTTTATCTGAATGAGTGACGGTTTTAATTGTCGCTAAACGTGATTTTGTACATAAGTACACACTTTAAAAAGTACAGGGGAACAAAACGCACGATAAAAGTTTTGGTACCTAAGTTCACATGCACAAAAGTTTAGAGACTTATTTATTTTAAAATGATATTAATCAAATTAATCAACAAAATTAGGATTACATTATACTAAAGTTGATTATCACATGATCACTACAATCATGCATGGTTCTCATAATTGTGACCAATAACTAACCTTGGTATTGGCATTATTATGTCATATAAAATTGAATTTCTGCATACTCCTAAGCAAAATCTATACTTTCACTTACTCATTAACTTTAGATGATTTCTAATTCGGAAATTAATTACAGCTTATCAATCATGGAGTCAACTCTACACCGGTGGAAAATGTGAAGATAGGTGTTCAAGAGTTCTTTAATATTCCAATGGAAGAGAGGAAGCAATTTTGGCAAACCCCTGGGGACATGGAGGGATTTGGTCAAATGTTTGTTGTATCCGAGGATAAAAAACTGGAATGGGCAAATGCATTCTTCATTACCAGAAAGTGTCATTGGAATCAGCTCTGTTCTGATGCTAGTGCTCTTACCATCATTCTTCAAGTCAATGAAGTGGAAGGATAAGAAATAAGAAACAAGAAATAAGAAAAGATGGAAAGTGGATTCTTGTTAAACTTTTCTCTAATGTTTTTGTTATCAACATTGGAGACATTTCTGGGTAATTAGCATAAAATCTTTCACAAATTCTTTTATGATGTTATTATATTGCTATTTCTGCGTCCAACACGTTGATCAAGTAGTTAGGGAGTAAAATTTTGAGTAGCAGTTTCTCAATTCTAACCCATATGAACACACTTTTACCTATAAAAAAAACTATATTACTATTTCTAGGAGTGTGTTTGAATAGTGTAATTCAAGATTGAGAATAACTTGAAAATCATGAGAAATTTATTTGAACTATAGTCTATAGTCAACTAAAATTCTTCAAAATTGTTGTTTCATTTTGGCAGATATTGACCAATGGAATATACCAGAGCATCGAACAAAGAGCAACCATTAATGCAGAGATAGAGAGAATTTCCATTGCCACATTTCACAGGCCTCAAATGAACAGAGTTATAGACCTGGTTACTCCTGAAAAGCCCGCATTGTTCAAAAGAGTTATTGTTGATGATTACTACAAATCATACTATTCGAGTATGCTACAAGGGAAATCATGCTTGGATGTCAATAGAATCCCATGTGAGAATGATTTATGGTAAAAAAATCCTTATTGAACTTTGCTTGGGATAGAAAAATACATTATGGACTCTTTAAAAGTGTGTCATACTCATGCACAATGTGTTGCGCAATAATACAATTATGTATTTTTTTTTATATAAGTTAAATGCGTCTATCGATCCGAGAAGTTATTAGTCCCTTCGGTCCTTATTATAAGGCGTAGTCAACTAAATTACGGGGACCGACGTGATTGATTTTATAAAAAGTGGTATGATATATTAATTTTACTCCTCTTCAATTAGTATATTTGATAGATATACCCATCAATATCAATAGTTAAAGAGCATAAAAAAACAATAATAACTGCTTTATAAAAATTGAAAAATGCTTAATAAAATGTACCATAATCTTCTTCAAAATTATGTCTTATGTAATAAAGACTAGAGGGAGTACTTAAGGCTAAATTTCCTAGTGTTGTAAAAGCTTGGGACCTATTGTGTGGTTGTAAATTTATGAGTAAACTCTCAAATTGGCCCCTGAGATTGTAGGCATCATGTAGATTAGTCCTTGAGATTATGAAAACCTCAAATTAATCCCTGATTTTGCAAAACGACATGCATTTTAGTTCTTTTACCTATTAAACTACTTTTAAAAACTAAGTAGAAAATGATTAAAATGAATGATTTTTTTGCAAAGTTGGGACTAATTTGAGATTTACATAATCTCAAGGACTAATCTACCAAACTCTTACAATCTCATGGACCAATTTAAAGGTTTACTCGTAAATTTATACTATTATGAAACTTAAAATGTGTATTTTTAAACCAATTGCCTTAACTTTCAAACATGTTAATTATTTGATGACTCATAATAACAAATAAAATATCATTTATTATCAATTTTTATTAAAGAGTTTGCCCAATTACCTTATAAAGAGTTTATAGGAAGTTGTCTATTTTGCCAGTTCACCGGTCAAGTGGTTCAAACAACCGTCTTGAACCGAGTTTAAAAACTCGGACTATTATTACCATTTAATTGGCGGATGTTTCTTCTTGACTATTTTGCCTTTTGCGTTTTTATTTAATGAGAACAATGAATAACTAACCGTACATTTATTATTGACCGTTTGTTGACTAAAATTTTTCATAGTTTTATAACACATATAGCCATAACTCATAATTATACATTATTACTCAATTTATTACACCCAGAATTCACATATATGCTTCTCTATTAGTAATTGCATAAATTGAAAAGCTTGGATGACGGTGAGACATACAAGAAAAAGAAGCCCCCAATAAGTTGTGAAGGTGAAGACACTGAAAACTTGAATGAGATTTCTCAAATGGAGAATGAAGATGACAACACTCAAGAAACCATGAACCATTGCTACTTCTCAGAAGCTATTGTATTGGAAATTCTCGCGAGACTTCCAATAAAATCCTTATTTAAGTTCAAAACTGTATGCAAGCGTTGGAATCAAATGATTTCCGATCCTTTTTTTGCTCGATGTTACAGCGGTCGATGTGATCATTCTCATAGGTCACAAATATGGGAAAAGTACTATAGCATTGGCCCTAATTGAGAATCACATCAAACTTACAAGCACTTTTGAACAACAACTTGTAATGACTCTTTGTTTGGCTCTCTAGTGATGGTCAGATAACATTTTAATAAATGTGTGCTTGTCTTATCATTTTAATAAATGTGTGCTTGTCTTATCAAATTTCTATAGTTAAGAATGTATGGCTACTTTATGATGGGGAGGTTAGAGGCTAAAAAATTATTTCTTAAAATTGAGAGACTAAATAGAAAATAATTTATAAGAATTAAAAGCAAAAGTACTATATATTTTTTAAGGACAAAAACATATTTAAGCCTATGTATTCATTCATTTAATTGCCACCATTATCAATGCTATCAAACTCAAACTGATCATTAATTCATTCGAGGTGTTGTGTTAATGGGTGACCATTCAAACCAACAAGTCTGTGCATGGTTGAACCGCTCAAACCGATATTATTAAAAATAATTAATTTATACTAAAAAATATGAAATTTTGAGTTAATAAAGGATAAATAATAAGAGTAATAGATTAAAAAAATTACATTTTACACTATGAAATTTAATTAATAGAATTATTAATTTAGTCTTTTTTGCTTTAATTATAATATAAAAAACTTATACAATATATTGAATAATAAAACATGATAATATGTTTAATTTGGAAATAAATAATTTATTAAATATATTCCAGAGAGATATCTTTGTCAAAATCAAGATCCTTCAATTGCATCTAACACATCCTCTGTTCCACAAGTCTCTGTGATTGACTTGGATAAATTATCAGAAGATGTAACTGAATTAGAGAAGCTTGATCATACTTGTAAAGAATGGGGTAGTTTTTTCCAGATTTGAACTATTATTACTGCTTCATTATTATAATTTTGTTTTGTACTCATCATGTGTCATATACAAGTATTTTATGAAGGATATTGATTTGATTTTATTAGCCATATATATTATTTCTAACTAAAATTAATTATAGCTAATTAATCATGGAGTCAACCCTTTGCTAGTGGAAAATATGAAGATAGGTGTTCTGTTCAACAGTTCTTTGATCTTCCAATGGAATTGCTACAGTTATTTGAAGATTTGTCTCAATCAATGAGTTGGAATTATTACCCTCCATGTCCTCAAGTCAATGAAGTATATAGAAAGCCTCCAAATAAAGAAAGATGGCAAATGGGTTCCTGAAAATAAACTGCCAAGAATAATAAAGGAAAATTTATAAGGTTAACAATATAGTTTATATATATGTTATTAATTTTTTTTTCTACATTTAAAAAAAAAAATCATTCGTTTTAGTTTCGATACATAATAATATTTACATTTTAATTGTACTATTTGATTTTGTCTGTACATTTAACAACATTCTTTTTTATTTTGGTCTCTAAATAAAGATAAATTTTTATTGTTTAGTCACATGTCCATATACTTGTATCATTTAGAAATTAAAACAAAAATAATTTTAGTTTAAGTTCCAAAATGAAAATACAAAATTATTACGGATAAGAATTAAAATCAAATGAAATGAAAGAGACTAAAACATAAATATCAAAATGTGTATAAATCAAAGTAAAAATAGCTTAAATATATTTTTCATCCATACAAAATTAAGATAATTATTTTTTGTCCTTGCAAAGTTTTTTTGTTGATAAAAAGTCCAAACTTTTCTAAAAAATTTCATTTTTAGTCCCGACTGTTAGTTTGGTTAACTGCTAACGTAACTAACGTTTCTGTCAGGTCAGTTTATCACATATGCAAATTTGTCCCTCTATTAACTTTAAAAACTATAGTTAATGCTGCTACTGACGAGACAAAAATATTAATTAACTATTGACGTTTCTGCCCTGCCAATCTGTTACATTTGCAAGTTCTAGACATTATATTAACATTAAAATTATTTATAATGCTGTTGTGACAGCTTGACAAGATAAAAATAGTAGCTATGTCAGCCGTTAATGGACTAAACTAAGAGCAAGGACTAAACATGAAATTTTTTTAAGAAAAATTTGAACTTTTTATCAACAAAAAATTTTTGAAAGGACGAAAAGTGAATAACCTTACTTTTATAAGGACGAAAAATATATTTTAACCAAATAAAAATAAACAATAAAAACTAAATTGTTAATTTAATCAATTTATAATCTATTAACTTGAAATATTAACCACCGGATGCAATTGTATAGCTGTCCAGTTTTTTTCTTGCTTTTTTTTTTTTTCATTTTAACTCTTGAGAATCCAACATCACTTCTTTATACATGTGCTGTGCGGTGTTAATTATTTTATCTTGTTGATTTAAATTTTTAATGGATTTTTTTTATTTTTCTTATAAGACACAAATTAATAATAATTAATAACCAATCAAATTGTATGTAAAGAGAAGTTATTAAGTAACAGGTGATAAAAAATTTAGTGAGTGTACAAATATAATAAAAAAATTCAATCCAATCAATATTAACTTGTGCCTATAAACACAAATTTAAAAACTACATTTTTTATTTAATGATTAGATTTAAAAAGCTTATTGTTTATAAAAAAGTTATGAGATATATCATTTTAATAAATTTAACACTTAACGTAACTACATTATTTGAACCTAACTATATATATATTAATGACTTTTTTGCCTATGCGTTTTCACATTTTGATCATACTAAATGGAAATCAAGCTTGTTGATTGTTAAAGGACCAATTAGTAATAGTAATCAATGTTTCAAATTACCGATGCAATTTGTGTTATAGTCGAATGCATTTTGATATCCATTATCTTAAAAATATAATGGTTAAGCAATTTATAAATAAAAATTTTACATTTAAAATAAATTGAAAATAATTTTGCATTATTAAACACTCTACACTTATCAACACTAAATTTTCGTTCATGAATTGCTTAAATATTATCTTAAGGACAGACAGTAGATAAGAAAACCTATTAGAATTGCGTTAATTGTGACTAAATTTAATATTGTTATCAGAAGATGTAACTGAGTTAGAGAAGCTAGACAATGCTTGTAAGGATTGGGGTTTCTTCCAGGTTCTAACAATTATCCTTCCTTCCTTTATTACAAAATTTGAGTGATTAAAAGCAGTAAAAAAAATACATTGGAGACTCAAATCACATATTGACCTTACTTTAAGGAAGAATAATGCAATTAAACATGTACAATATACTATATGGCCAGTGGCAATCTCAATGGCTACATTATTATCATGAATGATGATATGTTCACTACAACCAAGCTAATAATTTAGTTGATTTAATGCTTTCTGAATGACAAAACTTGTGTAATGTTTCTTAGGTGGTTGTAACCTAAGATCCTAGTTAAGAGTAATTTTTAATCCTCCTACTTCATGTTCCTACAAATCCTCCTACTTACTCATTAAAGAATATTTTTAATGTTTTTTATGGTTTCAAAATTGAAAGTACATTTAATTCCATGCTTTATATGATAATAAGAAGATAAGTAAAAGGATATATAGGAGGACTTAGCTTTATTCCCTGGATAATGACACACCATGCGATAAAAATGGATTTGGGCTTGCTCTTAACTCTTAAGTAAAATCAGTACTTTCACACACATGCTTATTTTCCCAATAATTTTGTGTACTCATCATGTGTCATATAAAGGTAGTTTATGGAGGACATTGATTAGATTTTATTAGCCTTATAAGATTTCTAATACAAAAAATAAATTACAACTGATTAATCATGGAGTTAATCCTTCACTACTAGAAAATGTGAAGATAGGTGTTCAAGAGTTTTTGAACTTCCAATTGAAGAGAAGAAGAAATTTTGGCAAACCCCAGAAAATATGGAAGGGTTTGGTCAATTATTTGTGGTATATGAGGATCAAAAGCTAGATTGGGCAGATATGTTTTATATTTCCACTTTTCCAGAATACACAAGGAATCCTCGCTTATTTCCTAGTATTCCCCAACCATTGAGGTTGTTCATTTCCAACTCTTGGTATTTTATTTATAGACATATACCCTTAATTACAACAAGATATGGTGATTATCTATGTTGGTAAATCTATCTATCATTGTGTCACTGCAGAGACAATTTAGAGAATTATTCTTCAGAAATGAAAAAACTTTGCATCAAAATCTTTGGGCGTATGGCAATGGCTCTTAAGATCGAACCAAATGAATTGCTGGAGTTTTTTATGGTTTAAATCAAACAAGAAGGTGGAATTATTACCCTCCATGTCCTCAGCCAGAAGATGCATTGGAAATACTCCTCATTCAGATTCTGGTGCTCTTATCGTCCTTCTGCAAGCCAATGAAGTAGAAGGCCTCCAAATAAAAAAAGATGGAAAGTGGATTCCTGTAAAACCTCTCTGATGCTTTTGTCATCAACGTTGGAGACACTATGGAGGTAACTAGTAGAAAATCATGCACAAACCTCAACCATGTTAACTTAAGTGTTTTTATGAATATTAAACATTGGAGTAAAACATTAGTTTGTTAATTGAAATAACACCTTCAATCAATTTGGTCCCTGAAATTATGAAAAAGAAATTCTAGTCCCTAAATTTAACAAATTACTAAAAGTCAATCCATTTAATCCCTACATCAATTTAATTCCTAAATTATTTTTAGTCCTCACATTTAATTTAGGGATAAGTTGATACATTTTCAATATTTTAAGGGACTAAATTGATCTCCGGGTAAAAATTCAAGGACAACTAAGATTCAATTTTCATAATTTTTGGGACTAAATTGATTACCGATTGTCAATGTCAAGGATTAAAATATTTTAGGAGCTAAATTGATCAGCAATTGTAATTTCAAGGATTGAATGAATACTTTACCCTAAGAAATAAATTTTCAAATATAGGTTAAACCATAAAATATGACTCAATTAACAAATTCATTTGCTGTAGGGAAAACTTTATTAATTCTCAAAGGATGAGCATATTGGCCAAGTTAAACCTACCACCTCAACTTTAATTGTTGTATATATGATCCAATTTATCTTGAAGTGATTTGTATTTTTCTGTTTTTGTCAGCGTTTTAATAGTGCTATGAAAAAAAATTATTATTTTCTCCATAGACAATATTTCCTCAACATAGTAATATTCTCATTTTAAGATCTTTTTTACCTTCTTTTATACGGTGGCAGATACTGACCAATGGAATTTATCGGAGAATTGAACATAGAGCTGTAGTTAACAAAGAGAGAGAGAATTTCCGTTGCTGTGGCTTACATGCCTCAAATGAACAGAGTCATAGGTCCAATGCCAAGCCTTGCTACTCCTGAAAGACCTGCATTGTTCAGAAATATTACTGTAGGAGAATACTTCAAATCGTACTATTCATGCGAGATAAAAGGAAAATCATGCCTTGATGCTATTAGGATCCAAAATGAGAATGGTAAATGATAAAAGTCCATGTGGGAATTTGCTTGGGATGCAAAAATAAACCATGATCTACTCCAAATAAAAGTTTGTCTACCAAATAAAAGTGTGTCGTATGTGATATGTATTGTATAACATTTCATTGGCTAAAATATATTGTTCGTTCCTACTTCCTATGAAATAAGGCATTATTGTAGTTGGAAAAATATATTCACACAATTACTATTCACATTTTACAAATCATAGCTAGTTGTACCAAAAAAAAAATTTAATTTTTTTAGTACAACTAATTGTAGTTATAAAATGTGAATAGTAGTTGTTTCTCAATTATTACTCCTCATAGTTTTGTTCCTTTAAGCCTATGTTTTGTAATGTGGTTGTCATATTCCAAAACTTTCATGAAATAGAATAATAATATATGTGAATAAATTAGTGCAATTGGCACATGTAAACTTGTTCATTTTCTCATTCTATAATTTTTTAATCATATCACTGTTACTTCTTATCACATTTTTTAGATAAAAAATATTTTAATGGATAACATCTTGTACATTTCTGGTCATTAATTTGCCCAACACTCTTATTTAAGTACTGCTTTCTCAAATCAGCACTGAAGCAGTTTACCAAAAAAAGGGGGGAAAAAATCACTGAAGCTATTTCAAGCAATAGGAAAAAAGGTAACGACTTACTCACTTTTACTATCTCTTGCATTTGTTTTCTGGTTTTGATGGATATAAATGAAATCATGATGTTGATTTTGAAAAACTGTATCTTTATCTAATCCCTCTTCAAAGTATGATTATGAGAGAATCATCATGATGCATCATGTTTCGATCAGATATGGATTCTGATGCTCTCTGGTTTTGTCCTTTTGCCACAAATTTGATTGTTTCTTCTTTTATTAGTTCTGCTGATCAATCGCTGATGTAACATTCGCTACAAGAGTTCCATGCTTCAAAGTTGTTATTTCCATTTAATCACTCAGCAGATGTGTCTATGAATATGTTTTAGCTTAATTCAGACAAAACTTAAGTAACTATAAGTGCTTGGTCTGAATTAATTTGCACATGATGGTTTGGATCCAATTATGAGAAGAAAAACCATGTCAAACTTGATTTTGACTAAAAAAACATGTTTGGCAACTTACACCATAATTGATTCTTCAAGACTAAACCTAGGTTTTGTTAAAAGTAACTTGAGGTTGCTTCTACTTTGATGAAAATCAATTCTAGTCATAATCAATTTTATAAAATCAATTCTACTTAGAATCAGTTTTATCACAGTAAAACCAAACACACTCATATCATGTTGAAAATTACCCCCAAATTTATTTATTTTTGATAAATAGTAACCCAACATTATTGATTCTAAACAAACATTAAATGTGAATGTTTGTTTAAGATTGTAATTGAAGTGATTTAATATTTCAAAGTTATATATTAATTGTATATATACTTCAAAGCAATATCAATGCAAGCTACAATTTTTTACTTCCAATGCAATTGCTACTACGTTATTGAAATTTAAAACAAACATGCTCCAAGTTTTCAGACAAAACATCAATTCACACACAATAAATCATGGTTTGAACTTTGAAGCTTGTCAACATCAAGCCAAACATACACTATAAAGTTAGACCCTATACCAAATCTTAAAGCTTTTGATTCAAGCTACCTGCCCTATACGGGCCGACCCTATCGGGTGACGGGCTTTTTTCAAAAGACGCAAACCCTTGGAAGTGATTTTGGAACTACTGGGGATCAGTTTGCATCATTACAATATATAAATTTAACTTTTATCAGTTACACTTTTTAACATCAGAACAAAATTTATTAAAGTGCACCAGTTTTCTTAATTGATTAAATTAATTAAGTATGCTATATAGAGTATGTCATTTTAGATTTTGAGTCAGTAAAGAAATTTCAATCGAGTCATTTGTTTGATTGATACCAATGATTTTTGTATAAAAGTAAAACTTGCAGAGTTAGATATTAAAGGAAAGTAAAACTTATTGAAACACAAAAACTGTAACTTTCAGTATTAGAGATAGAAATACCTATCACCTCTGTCGCTTGGGTCTCTGGATTCAGACTGTAATGCAAGGTAACTGTTAAACTAGCTACTCTTTTCATTTAACTCTTCTACATTTTTCGATCGTGAAGAAATATGTCCAAACTTGGAACCTCTCTTTTGGTGCCTTCTGTACAAGAGCTTGCAAAGCAACCCATCAACAAAGTTCCAGAAAGATACCTTCGTCCAAATCAAGATCCTCTTGTATCTGACTCATCCTCTGTTTCACAAATCCCTGTAATTGACTTGGATAAATTGTTATCTAAAGATGTAACTGAGCGAGAGAAGCTAGACCATGCTTGTAAAGGATGGGGTTTCTTCCAGGTTTGAACTATTATTACTGCTTCATTATTATAATTTTGTTTTGTACTCATCATGTATCATATATACAAGTATTTTATGAAGGATATTGATTTAATTTTGTTAGCCTTATACTAGCATATGATTGCTAACACAAATTAATTATAGCTTATTAATCATGGAGTCAACCCTTCACTGGTGGAAAATATGAAGCTAGGTGTTCAAGAGCTCTTTGATCTTCCAATGGAAGAGAAAAAACAATTTAGGCAAACCCCAGAAGACGTGGAAGGATTAGGTCAGATGTTTATTGTATCTGAGGATCAGAAGCTAGATTGGGCAGATATATTCTTTATTACCACTCTTCCAGAATACACAAGGAATCCTCGCCTATTTCCTAGTATTCCCCAGAAGTTGAGGTTGTTAACTTCCCACTCCCTCTTGGTATTTGTTTTGAGTTCACATTCTCTCAAGTCACTTGATAATTAGTATGTGATAAACAAACACAATAATTTTGTGGGTGGAACCCAAAAAATTGTTTTTGTCTATCTATTTCATACTTAATCATCAAGTAACTTTAGAGGATCGCAATCCATTTGCGTTGCTACCCATATGCCCTTAGTTACAACATGATGAGGTGATTATATATGATGGTAAATACCTAACTATCAATGTGTCATTGCAGAGACAATTTAGAGAATTATTCTTTAGAAATGAAAAAACTTTGCATCAAAATCATTGGGTGTATGGCAGTAGCTCTTGAGATGGAACCA
This sequence comes from Cyamopsis tetragonoloba, assembly GCA_037177725.1. Taxonomy (NCBI): domain Eukaryota; kingdom Viridiplantae; phylum Streptophyta; class Magnoliopsida; order Fabales; family Fabaceae; genus Cyamopsis; species Cyamopsis tetragonoloba. The sequence continues at coordinate 7,402,311 of CM074120.1, read as the reverse complement.
AATGAAATGCTAGAGGTATTTGAAGATTTAAATCAAACAATGAGGTGGAATTATTACCCCCCATGTCCCCAGCCAGAAATTGTTATTGGACTATCTCCTCATTCTGATTCTGGTGCTCTTATCATCCTTCTCCAAGTAAATGAAGTAGAAGGGCTCCAAAAAAAAAAAGATGGAAAGTGGATTCCCATTAAGCCTCTCTCTGATGCTTTTGTCATTAATGTTGGAGACATCTTGGAGGTAATTAGTAGAAAATCACACGCAAATGATTTATTTTTATTCTCTTCTTTAATTACAACTGTCAATCAATATGATCATAGAAATTATAAATAAAAAAGCCCCTAAAATTAACAAAAGTCTATCAATTTAATCCCAACATCAATTCATTTCCTAACTTATTTTTAAATAGGTCAATTTAGTCCTCACATTTTGGGACTAAGTTGATAGACTATTAGTAATTTCAATCCCCCAATAGCAAACATTTCGACGGAACTCATGGCCTTGCCAAAAGAAAGGTTTTAAATATTTGTCAGTTTTAAGATATTGTTACCTTCTTTGTATGATTTGGTAGATATTGACCAATGGAATATACCGGAGCATTGAACATAGAGCAACGGTTAACTCAGAGAAGGAGAGAATTTCCATTGCCGTGACTCAGAGGCCTCAACTGAACAGAGTTATAGGTCCAATACCAAGCCTTGTTACTCCAAAAAGACCTGCATTGTTCAAAAGAATTCTTTCAGGAGATTACCTCAAAATGTACATCTCGCGCGAGCTACAAGGGAAATCATGCCTTGGTGCTGTTAGAATCCAAAATGAAAATGGTAAATGATAGAAGTCCATGCGGGACTTTTCTTGGGATGCAAAAATAAACCATGTCCACCAGATAAAAGTATGTTGTATGTGATATGTACTGTACTACTATGATCTTCTGATGTTGGAAATAAAAAAAATAATAATAATAAAAAAATAAAAAATAAAAAATCAGAGTTTGGCAGTTTGTTTGGAACTGATTTAATTACTCAATGTAATGTAGTACTTGGTTGAACAGGTGTCTGAATTCTCAAGAGATCATTCCAGTAAGCATTATCAACAATTCAACATAGTTTTTGAAAAACAATAAAAATGAAACTCTTAATTCACCTTGAACTTAGAGAATGACATCATGCAATTCCTCCAGGGGATACATGTTTACGCCTATTAAATCCCCAGAAAACTCAAAAAGCTTCAAAACATATTTTGGTACTGGAAGCCATGAAAAAAATGTCAGTTCCACACATACCATCAAACGGTAGTTGCTAGTAGTCCTCATTCTGTAGTATACGATCAACTTGCACTGAGAAGTTTCTTCAATTCACCCACTCTAGATTGCAGCTTGGAAATCTGAATCAAAAATAAAGGAAAACTAAGCGAGCATAACAAAGGGAATGAGAAGGTGAACGCGACGAGGCGTATTGGAATAAACAGGTAATGCACCCAAATAATTGCCAAGTTTATAATCTCAGAAAAAGACCTACAGTGAATTTTCTCATTATAGTTCGAGAACACGGTAAAGCATCAGAAAACCAAAACAAAAATTAGGGGATAGGGTTTGCAAATGAGGAGAAAAGGGGCTATGATTCAAAGATTGGAGTGGCGTTGCGAAATCGCCTTCGTGTGGGAACCACCAGCTCACGAGTGCCGTTGGAAGCGAACGAACAGCACAACGCCGTCGCGTGAACCATCGAGAAACAACCGGAAATGCGTTTTCATTATTGAATTAGTTTTTCAAAAAAATTATCTAATTTTTAATCTATTTATATTTTTTAGTTTTAATTTATTACTTGGATGAATTATAAATACTAATTAAGATTAAAAGTGTTCTAGATTCTTTGCCAAAAAAAATTGTTCTAGATTTTTTTTCATATACGTGTTAATCAATCAGAGTTATATGATTAAGACTCTCATATTGATAGATGAATAAATCTCTATTATTATTTTCAAAAGATAAAAAAAAATACTCCTACAATTTAAAATATAAACACTTAACACAAAATAAATAATAATAACATTTTTCCATAAACATTTTATATAAGTCTCATCTTAACTCTTGAAGGTCGAAAACCTCATAATTATAAAAAAAAAACACTTGATATGAAATGTATTTTTAATGTTTTTGATTTAGTCATAATTTTTTTTATTGAAGATTTACTCATAATTTTTAGATATAGTAAAACTTGTTTTTAAAGTGAAAGTAAAATTTTAATAAGGGTAAAATTAGATAGACATCACAAAGTTGATATTGGTTTTTTTTTTTAAAATATAACTATTTTTTAACATTTTTACTAATTATTATTCTTAAAGTCATAGTTAAAAAATCAATAGATAGAAATTCTTATTGAAAAACATGATATTTAATGCAAAATGCGTCTTATTATAATTTTCAAGATAATATCTATAGGTTGTTTAATTGTTGCTTAATGTATGAGGAGGGATTCAGCGGATCGAAATTAGCATACACAATATTTTAGGTTTAAACTGTGATGTTTTTATTTGTATATAAACAAATGTATTTATATCTAATTAAATTAATATATAAAATTTGTTCTAGATTCAAATATATTAAAAAAAATACTATGTGTGATTGTTTAAAATATAAATAATTTTTTATTATTTTTATGTTGTTTAATGTAATTATTATTAAAATATATTTTATTTAATAAATTAGCTATTTTTCATTTGACAGAGAATATTACTGTATATTAAATACTACTATATTGTATAAAGGATATCTTAGTAAAAAAAAAAAATAGATGGACAAAAAAATAAGTAAATATTCATGTAAATTTATATGGAGTTTTATATTACTGCTTCCATTCCATGATATAAACTACTGGTATAAAGTGTTCATATTTCATATTATAAAATAAAATGTTTATTATTTTTAAAGTTTTATTTTTATTTATTAAAGTAACTCATTATTAGTAATACTATTAATTTTAAAAATAATAAATTTTTTATTGGTGAAATAAAAATATATTAGTAATTATATTTTAGAAATTAATATAATAACTACTTTTCATATATATATATTAATTAGGTGAAAACTAACTAGATGTTTATATTACTCTCTCCGTCCCAAAATGTAAAATTCTCTAAATCAATATTGCGGGAATTAAAAAAAAGTGGTTAACTTAGTTAAATGCATTAAATTTGTCTAACAAAAAGTATTAGTTTCCAAATTTACCCTTTCAATCTCTTTCTATCGCCTCTCTCTCAATTAATATTCATCAAAATTAATTGAATAGCAAGAATATAATGGTAAAAAAAAATAAATGTACAAAAATTCTCAAATGGTATTATAAAATGGGACAAACAAAAACTCTGTACAAGGTCTTACATTTTGGGATAGAGGGAGTATAATACAAAAGAAGAATAAAATATTAAATAGATTTATTTACTTTGTATAATTTTGCACAGGTTAAAAGTCTAATAATATTAATTTTTGTTGGGAAAGACAAAAATTAAATTACCTTTATACTATACTATAATAAATATTCCATCCGGAATGATTTATAAGGAAAAAAAAAATTTAAACATACCAAGAAAATTAGTTAAACATATTTAATTTTCTTGTTTTCAAACAAATGTTTAACTTTATTTAATAAATTAACCTATTATATTTATTCTTTCCGCTTAAAAAGTCAAACAGTCAATTAAATAATAATACTTAAGGAATAAAGACATTAAATTAAATAAAAGTAGTTAGAATTTGCTTATATTCTAAGATAACAAACTTATTTTTTTTTATAAATTATTTTGGAGGGAGTATTTTACTACTTTTCTATTTAGGTATTTTAACCTGCGTAAATTTGCGCATAAATGAAAAATTCATATTAAATATACGTAAAATTGTTAAATCACAACGACTTTAATAAATGGTGACTGACTACTGTGGGATAAATTAGGAAATTGAATATCCAAAAAATGAAATAAAGTTATAAAAAGGTAACTATTTATAAATGTTGAGTGGACTGTGGAATAAATTAGGAAATTGAATATCCAAATAATGAATTAAAGTTATAAAAATCCAACCTTTTTACCGGTACATCCAGTTTCATCTTTGTATATAAACACCATCACGCTTCAGTAGTAACCACATCTCCTTCTCTCGTGCTTAGCGTGATCAAGATCAGAACGAGCACCACCGTCACCATGACAAAGAATTCTACTTCAGCGTTTATTCTGATCCTTTTGGTTTCCATAACTGGTCAGTTCTCTCTCTCTGTCTCTAGACTCTAATCTTATAGCAGTAGTAGTATCTTTAATTTATTTAATTATTATTATTAAGGATTAAAATATTGAAATGATTCAACAGTGGGAATAATAGGAAGATCGGTAGAAGGAAGGGGACCGTTTCAGTGCCCGCGGATGATAAATTGCACCCAAGTCTGCCAAGGATATCCCAGCTGCTGCGTCAACGGTCAATGCATTTGTCAACCTTGCTCTCCTCCTCTTCATCATAACCTCAATTCTCAATTACTACATAATTAATAATTAATTACCATCATGTATTTTTAATTATTTATATACAGTCAAATGCAATCAAATAAAAGTTTGTCTTTGATATACCGTTCTTTTTTCATTTTTTTTCTAGTTTATATTTTTTGTGCCGTTTATAATTTTGACTTGTCTTTGATATACCGTTTGGTTCAAAGGAAAAGTTGATACCGATTGATTAGCAGTTAATTTACTTATTTTACTCTTAAATTTATTAAGTAGGAGTAATATTTTTTTACAAGTTAAAAAGAAGTCAAAGCGAAATTTAATACTGGTAAATACCAAAAATAAATTAATACAATTAGTTGAGCCGACGTATAATATTTTATTCAATTATACGTGCTTTGCTATATTTAATTTTAGACAAAATGATATTTTTGGTGCTTTAATTTTTTCGTCAATTCACTTTGGTTTTATTTTGGTCCTTCAATTTTTATTTTAAATTCAATTTGGTTCTTATCATTCAATTTGAACACTTGTATTATGAGTTGATGGAAATAACAATAGAAATCAAATTGAATCTAAAATAAAAATTAAGGAACCAAAATGAATAAAAAAAAATTAAAAAACTAAAGCGAATTAGTGCAAAGAGTTAAGGGATCAAAGACGTTATTTTAGCTTAATTTTAGTAGCAGCATTGAAAAGTTTGTTCAAACATTAAATCTCTAAGTGGAAAAGTTTGTTCGTCCCAAATTACAAACAATAGATCTATAAGACAATGGATTGCTCAAGTGTAGAGTTGCGAGTACTATTCATGATTCATGAGTCGGCCAATAAAACCTGCCGCTCGCGTGATCTTGGATAAAAAAAAATGAGAATTATTTATAAAGTAAATTTTGAGAGTTTATCAATTAGTTTAAATTGTGAGTTAAATGAATTTTACTCATAGACTAAAATAAACAAATTTAATTAAATTAATACTATATTTTTAATCTTTATTTTTAAAATTTTGTGTGTAATTTAAATTTTATAATAATAGTTTAATTACAATTTTAAAAGATTAATATTATTCTAATTAAAAACATACTTCAGTTATGAATTTTTTAAAAAAAAGTATTTTTCTTATCCTCAAAATACAATTTTTAATAAAATATTTTACATGTGTCGACTCGTGAGCCAGTTCGCTTAACCACATGTTTATACATGTTAAAATATTTGACCATTTAAAAAGTGGGTTCGCAAACTAACCCCACTTAACTTGCAGATAAGTGTGTAAGGTTGGGTTGACCGGCATACCTAACTTTACTAAAGTATGACATGATTTCTTATTTAATAAATTAGGGTGGATGAGATTAGTACCATTTTTATTGGGAGTGACACCATCTTTTTTAATATATATATTCATGATTCTTGTATATAAAGAAATTATGAGATTTTTAAAATTGCTGTTATTTAGGGTTTAAGTCTTGTTTGTCCTCTTAAAATGAGCTAAACTTAAATAATAAAAAAAAGTTGTGTGTGAGTTTTTAAAGAATAAATAAGCAAGATGGCCATGAGTTAGAAGTTTTTTTTGTTTTTTCAAAAGTCAGGAAAATATAACTAGCCCATGCTAAAGGATTAAAAATATTAAGGCAAGTTACGATTGGGCCAAAATCAATCTAGTTGAGGTCCGTGTTCTTTCACAAAGTTTTTTTCTCAAAAAAAGTAATTTTTGAAAATCTAAAAGTGTATGTTTGAAAAAAGAATTTATCCAAAAAAAAAAAGAAAAAGGAAAAGAAAAATAATTCATTAAAGTTTTTGATTTTTTTATAATTACAAACAATTTTTTTTTTAAATAAGCAATAATTTGGAGTTTATAGCTTTTACCTTTAATCTATTTTTTTCTAACATTTACATTTCTATTATAAAAAATAATTTTTATACCGTCCAAATATAAAATATTATCTTCAAAATCACTTTTCAATAACATATCAAAATGAAAATTAATTATGTTACACTCAATTATAACAATAATCATAATTGATTTTCGAAATAATCTAATTTTCACATCTAATTCAAACACCTTCAAACCTTTTTTTTTTTGCTTTTTTTTTTGGAAGCCAATTTGATTTTAGCAAGTGTTGGATTTCCCACAATGATTTTTTTTTTTTACTCCCTCAGTTTTTTTATTACTATAAGAAACAAATTATTAATTACACGCTGATTTAAAAAAGTAAAAATTAAAGTTATTTTTATAGTAAAAATTTGAATGATAGAAAAAGAAAGTAGATCAAAGCTTTTTTTTTTCAATAAACTCCAAATTCTTTCTTATTTAAAAAATGTTATTTGTAGTTATAACAAAAAAAAATCAAAAACTTTAATAGATTTTTCTTTTTTTATTCAAACACACCCTTTTAACTTTTTGACATCTTTTTTTCAAAAGGCTTTGAAAAATAATCTTTTCAAACACAATTTTAGTTTACATTATTTAATTTTTTGATTTCATTGAAATAAGTAATTTTTTTCTAAATGATCTATTATCATAATTATAATTATTAAAGAGAAACAAACATGTTAATTAAAAATAACAATTAAATTAATAAGAATGTGTGTTTATATCATGTGAACTTACACCTTTACCACTATTGATAAATTTTGGTTAAAGTAACTTTTTTTTCTTTATATTTGCACTTTGATTTTATTTTAATTTCAATAGATAAAATAATTCTTTTTAGTTCCTATACATGTTATCTATTTTTATTTTAGTTTATGTTGTCAATTGTCATTGGTTTATGCCGTTAAATCACACGACTCTACCACCGCAATCATCACGGCCATTATCATTGCACTCCCCCTTCGCACATATTCTTTCGAATTGAAATATTGCACTCACGTAAGCTTGGCAAAATGGGCAGGTTTAGCCCACCAAAAGCTGGCTCAAACGGGGTGGGGCGGGCTAGCCCGCCATGAAAGATGGGCCAAAAAATTCAGCCCAGGTCGTGTATTGTCCGGCTAGGAAGACTGGCCCACTTAACTTGCAAAAATTAAAAAACAAAACAAAACAAAAAGGCTTCTAATCTTCTTTTTTCTTTCTGACTTGTCTTTTTTTTTCTTCTGAAATCTTTTTTTTTCTAGAAGCTTTTTTCTGTGGGTTTGGAGTCCTTTTTTTTTGGGTCTCGTATTTATTTTTGTCTAAGATATATATTTTTTTCTGTTTATTTGGAACCTGTCTTAGGTATGGCTAATTTTTTTTCTAGAAATAGCCCACGGGTTGGCCCAATCGGGCCTACCATGGCCCACATTGTTGACAGGCTCAACAACGAGGGCCTAATGGACCGGCGAGCTTTTTTTTTTACCCGACCCGCCTATTTTTGGTGGGCTGGCGGACCGGCCCAACAAGCCGGGCCCATTTTGCGAAGCCTACACTCACGATGTTACTCCGATGGCTAAGGGGCTCAGCTTTAAGTAATAGCTCTTCAATGCAAACTTAAAATTTTAGTTCACATAGTTTTAACTGAACAATTTTGATTTTTATAAATTTTAAAATGTAAAAATTGAGTTTCAAAGTCCAATTTATATTCAATTAAATGTTATTACTGATCACAAATAAAGAATTGTTCACAATTCTTATCAAAACTTTTAACAAAGAGATATTTAGTATTAAATGAAAATTAAACTCAAGACTTTATTTTTATATTTTAAATTACACCGTAACCAAAATCACCCAATTAAAATTACACAAACTAAAATATTAATTATTCTTTAAAAGAAGGTCACTAACACTCACCCCATTTCTTTGCTACCCTTATTTCTCCCTTCCACACATCACCACCACTAATTGAGAGTATCAGGTATTGTTAGAGAAATAAAAAGAAAAATAGATGTTTAACGGTGTTTTAACTTTTAAGGAAAAAGAAGTATATGTATAGGTATATTATATATAAGAATTTTGTTAATCATTATTTAAAATACAGTATAATATTTAATATTATAAATATATTTTTATTGTAATTTTTAAGACAAATAATTTATTTTTAAGTCTAACTTATAATTTATTTTAAGTCTAACTTATTCAATCCTTATTCTCTTTTTTATACAATTTAATCATTATTTTAAGAATAATTATTAACGAAAATCATATACATAATGTGTTTATGTATGCCGAATTAAATACGTACAAATATAAAATTAAATTAATATAGTATTATAGATTTTTTTATTCCGCACAATATTACATATATTAAGTATGTCAAAATTTAAAATGTTGTATAAAAAATAACCAAAAGTTAATAAAATTTATGTTTACCATATATTAAATGCTTTACGTTTAATTAAATTTTTTATTATTATAATTTTAACTTAGGTAATATTGCAACAGTATATAAAAATTTATATATTATTTAATTAAATTATTTCATAATATCTTAACCACATATCAGTGTCAAATATTACAGTGGTCGTGTTATTTTCTCCTCTGTTTCTTCTTGTATGTCTCAAGCCTTTTTGGCTGATTTGCCGGTATATTCAGTAAAATCATTTTATAATATTAATTTAATTATATATTTACTTATTTATTTATCCTAGTGTACAGTATACTTTTATCTTTTTCATTGACACTGGTATTTTCTAAATCCACATCCAAGTAATTAAGAGGAGTGAACTGAGTTTCATTTCAGCAAAAGAATGGCGACTACAGTGCATGGAACCTCTCTATTGATGCCTTCGGTTAAAGAGCTACCGAAGCAACCCATCACTGAAACTGAAATTTCAGAACGATATCTTCGTCCTCATCATCAACAACCTCCTTTTCTTTCTAACAACGAAACCTCCTATTCTCGACCTCACTAAATTGTTCACTCATGATTCAACTGAACTCCAGAATCTTGACCGTGCTTGCAAACATTGGGGTTTCTTCCAGGTTTATATCCTTGTCTCATTCTTCAATTTATTATCACAAGTTTAAATCAAAGGAACCAATCGAAGTGAAATTTGGTTGAATTCGTTGAGACTGAGATCGTATTTTAATTACATGGTCTTTGCTATGAAAAGCTATAGTGAGTGAAGTATGTGAATTTTCGAAACTGAGCAAGGTAAAGTTTGTTTATCGCAAAGTGAAAATGATAAATCTGGTGCCTGAACTATATACAGAGCAATGAAGGAAAATTTTCACTTAATTATTCGTATAATTGGGTAAGCTTTTATATAATTTGGGGTTGCTATGGTTGCAACATTAGCATTTAGCTGTTAGCCTGTTATTATGATCTCAAATCATGGCAATTTAAAATTTTCTATATATAATTGTGACTATAATCATGACAAACAATTGTGACTGATAATTTCCTAGACATTTTCTTGAATTCTTTTAGATTGCTGTTATCAGGCATCAGATTTTGGGAAGATACTTGTTGAGTAATATACCTAACTAATTACAGCATAACATGCAACGGAAAGTTTGAATTTCTTCCATTCCTTTTAAGGAAAAAAATACAGAAATTAAACCGGTTAATTTTAACATCCTAGCAAAATCTGCAGAGTCGGATGCAATGTGCTTTGGAGTTTATAGTATGAAATAATCTCTGCACTTCTGCTAAGAATCCGGTGCATTTTTCAATTCAATGCTGCATAAGTGCTTATATAATGTAGATGAGATCTTTCATGCAGGAAAAATAAAATAAAATTGCTTTATGAGATCTCTAATTGAAAATAATTACAGCTCATTAATCATGGGGTCAACCCTTCACTAGTGGAAAATATGAAGATAGGAGTTCAGCAATTTTTCAACCTTCCAATGGAAGAGAAGAAGAAATTCTGGCAAACACCAGAAGATTTTCAGGGGTTTGGTCAACTATTTGTCATGTCTGACAGTCTGAGGAAGAAAAGCTAAAATGGTCAGATATGTTCTACATTAACACTTTTCCATTGAATGTTAGGAATCCACGCCTAATTCCTGAAATTCCCCAACCATTCAGGTTGTTTGTCTCCCTCTGTGTTAGTTATAACTTATAAACCCATTGATCGATTATTTTGGTAATTACTCAAACAAAGTTTGTTTTATTGCAGAGATACTCTACAGGCATATTGTTGAGAATTGAAAAAATTGTGCATCACAATCATTGGCCTTATGGCAAAAGCTCTTAAGATCAAAGCCAATGAACTGGTGGAGCTATTTGAAGATGCAAGCCAAGGAATGAGGATGAATTATTACCCTCCATGTCCTCAGCCAGAACGAGTCATTGGAATCAATCCTCATTCTGATTCTGGTGCCCTTACTATCCTTCTTCAAGTCAATGAAGTGGAAGGCCTTCAAATAAGAAAAGATGGAATGTGGATTCCAGTTAAACCTCTTCCTGATGCTTTTGTCATCAACGTTGGAGACATGTTGGAGGTAATTGGCACAAAATCATTTACACATCCTTTTATCACATGACATTAAAGTGATTTTAAGACAATATAAGAATAAAAGTTTTTAAGTAATTTCAGAGGCGCTTGGCTTTTCTGCTGAGCAAAGTACCTACAAAGCAGAGAAGAAGGTGTTGGGTTAAGTAAAAATTAAGGAAAATAAATATTCCACGCCACTATTCACCTTGTAACTAATTTACAGTTAGTTTAGAGTGTGTTTTTTAAAAGAAAAAAAAAAAAGAAAAATGACAGGTGGACCCACGTAATGATGAGATAAAGGTGGTTGTTAATGAGTTTGATGTGAATAGTCGTGTGCACATGTCATTGTTGAAAAATTAAAATTAAGGGGAGAAGGGTGTGTAGTTTAATTGGCTCTACAGAGGACTTCTTAGCAGAGAATCCATTTCAAAGGGTCAGATTAATTGACAACACCACGTGCAAGTATCACAAAACTTTTATGTCAAACTATAAGAAGTTATTAATCGTGTTAAGTAAATTTTTACTATTACATTAGAGATTTACAAATATCTACTCAAAAGTGATTGGTTGCAGTGGTAGTGAACTGTGACCTCGGACTGGCTTTATTACCACCAACGTCGTTATATCACATGATTCAATAATTAAATTGATAAAATGTCTCCTTTATAAGAAGTTATGAAGTGTGAATATTTGTTAACACCTATACCTAGTGTTAATTCATCTTGACACAATTTCAAACCATTTCAATGAATTCAAACATGTTTTTTTTACATATCCAAAATGGTTTGGCAGATATTGACGAATGGTACTTACCAGAGCATTGAGCACAGAGCACTAGTCAATTCACAAAAGGAGAGAATTTCCATTGCCACATTTCACAGGCCTCATATGAGCAGAGTTATAGCCTTATAGGTCCAATGCAAACCCTTATTTCTCCTGAAAGACCTGCAACATTCAAAGAAATTGGTGTAGCAGATTACCTCAATGGATTCCTTTCACGTGAGTTACAAGGGAAATCATACATGGATGTCATCAGGATCCGAAATGATATCAGTAAATAATATTTATGTTCATAGGACTTTGTCTAAAATGGAATTGTAGAACAAGTACAGAGAATAATTATTTCAAATATGGTAGCAAATGTGTAACTAATGTACCTGTAAATATTATTTGGCTCACTGTTCAAGGCTTCAAGCTAAACATTATGTTATATAGTACCTTGGAATTTGAAGTGGGTCAAATTTATATCTGGGGAGATCAATTGTGTATTCTTGACCTGGTCTCAGATGTCCCACAAACTGTTCTCCCAGCTTATATTATTCTTGTTCAGCAATAAAGAAATAGAATGTATAGAATTCTAATGTTGAATGTGGTTTTAAATATTAATTTTCTTAAATGTGAATCTCGCTAGATTTGAATGAAATAAATGTAAATTTGACTATATTTGAATGAAGTAAATGTGAATCTATCTCAATATAATTAAGTATATGTTTGGATTCACATTAAATCAAACTAAATATGGATACAAAATGTGGAGATTTGTAAATTCACATCAAACCAAAAGTGAATATTAAAGTGAAAGTTACTTAGTCGCATTAAAATGAATTTATATTTATCCAAACTCAATGTGAAACCAAGAGTTGACAATAGAAATAGTAGGATATTAGAAAAGATCTTATTATAAGTGACTGAAAAAATAAGGGAGAGCCAGAGGACAAATAAAGGGTGCTAATATTAAAAGACATATATAGGGAATTGGCACACATTTTTGCATTCATTATTTGAATTCTAGTCTCCTTCGTCATTATCTGCCTTGTGTTTTAAAGTAAAAACTATTTTATTGATATGAATGATGGATGATGAATGATGAACGACATTGAAGGGGGAAAGAAGAGAAAGGCATGTAAAAAACTATTTCTAATCATTTTGATAATTTACGTTATCGTAGTTTGACTAGATTATGGGGAATCTAACTTTTTATCGTTGGAAATTTCGAGGTTAAAGAAATACCACTTGTTCAGAAACAACCTGTAATGTAATCTACCTTGGATAGACTAAGGTCAAACAAACAATACCTTAAACTCTATAAAATCTTCGGTACAGTTAAGAAATATCTTATGACATTTGTTAAGATTATTAAAAAAAAATTAAAAAATAATAAATGTTTACTATTTTATTCTATTTTTAAAAAATACAAAAAAAAATATTTTTTAATTTATAATTTTCTGTGTGCAGTTGGTAGGCTTTGGTTTTAGCAAACACAGCATATATAATTTGTCGTATTTAAGCTTCTGTCTCCAACAACTCTTTTTTCTGCACCTGCACTATTGGTCCATTTCAATTGCTTGAGTACATATTCTTTAAAGTGTATCTTTACGGAAAAATACTAAAAGATTATGAGTAGAATTTGTCGTATAAACACTCTTGTTAGTACATATTTCTATTTCTTTGAAATTTCAGGTATTTACTCTGTCATTTCCACATCCATACTCTATTGTTGGGTTACTAATTTCTAACTGTAGTTCTATACAAGTCAAATAATTAACCTTCCTTTCACCTTTTAAAATATATAATTTACATATTTTCAAGCTAAAATAAATGCAGAACATTGTGGTTACATGTACTACTCCATGTCGTATTACTAGTTTCTTTTTCTGTATATTAAGTTGGTTTCTGAATTTTCTGACATGATATGAAGGTAGCAGCAAAAATGGACTTTCAAGTTTGAACCACATAATTCACTGAATCACTGAGCTCGGTTGCCAGATAACTATGATTGGGAAACAGGTTGACGCATTTATGAATATGATGGTCTTTTTCATTACTTATGAATCCCCGTGTCATTTTGTTTTGGATTTCTCATGTGGCACCTCAAAATCCCAAGCTTGAAAGATGTTAGCAGTAAATTCTGTAGAATTCCCTTTTCATTGATTGAAATTGAAATTGAAGCATAACCTATTAAATACCGTAATGTAACACTAACTCTCACTTGTTATTTAATGAGTTCTATTTTGTATTTAATGAACAAAAAATATAATTGTTCATGGTTCCCAAATTACGATGGCCCCTTCATGACAACCGTTGGATCAAGAGGGATGATAAGAAAACAATGGTACAGACAATTTAACGGCCATGAATAGCACCACATAAAAAGGGTCATGGCATAATAACTCGTGCTGAGATTCAAATCGTTGTCAACATTTAAAAAATCTATCTATTTATTTATCGCTGCGACAGTATCCAATCCATTTTGGTTTTTTTATTTTAATTTTATTGTTTATCAGCTTTCTTTTAAGCACATCAATTTGTGGTAACAGTCATTGAAAAAAAGCCGTATTTAATGCATCATCACACTTCAAAGTTCAAACTACTAGTAAGTTGAAAACAATGTATATTTATAGCATTGCTATGAAGCTTTGGTGGATGGCAAAGAACTAGAAGCTGTGCATTGCTATCTAGGTCAAACTCCATGATTTGGTCGTCTGAGTAGTGAACGTAACCATCTTAAGATGCTAAAATAGTATTGTGCTACTGTCAGTGACCTAGCTTCTGATATGTTAATATGGAAAAAATTTCAAATTTCAATAACATGGAAACTTATTTTGCTGCACTGAAATTTGACGAATCCAATGTAAACAAAAGAATTTCCTCTATCTAATCTGTTTAAGAAACATTAAGTCTAAACAAGTACTTTAAATGTCACCCAGATTTTGACAATTTTCCCATGAAAGGTAAATCAGTAATACTTCATAAAATCATTGATGCATTCATCAATATCAGTACAGTTTTCTTTAAATATTGCACCAAGCAAGTTGATTTCGTGGCTAAAGAAACGTTACTTTACAGTCCTCAACTCCACTAATATAGAACATTGTGAAAATTATATTTATCCTATTATTTAATAACTTCCTCTTTTCTTCATTTTTCTCCAAGCAAATACAAAGTTAGGGAAGCATTTTAAGTTTCAATCTGAAAAGGCTCTATCACAATTTTCTACTTACCCAACAAGCGAAGTATTGTTTTAAGCTCAATAGGTCCTAAGAGAATCCTGATTGTGCCGCTCATATAAAACTCATTAGCACAGCTACCATGCAAATCTAAAGACTTTAAACAAAAAGTTCCCTGGTGTATCATCTAAATCCAAACATAACCTGAGAGACTGTAATTATATGGTTAGTTATTGGGAAAAAAGTATTACATCATATGCAAGTAACTACCAAGCACCAAATCAAAACCATATATGAACAGGGTGCTGATAGATGCCCCACACCATGTTCTTCGGAAAAACTCATTCAAAAGTGAAAAAATGTTCTTATGGGGTTGGGTTTTTCTTAAAAATGTAGTTCCGGATAGGTTTTCCCGGAAAAAGAGTGGCATCACACTGAATTGTTGTGACGCATTTATCAGCGCCCTATGAACACTATGAACAGGTTGCCTTTGTGAACATATATGCCCAGCCCAACAAAAACAAAATGATTGTGCAAATTGCAATTCACCTTTTGGTTGATCAGATTCAGTGACATCTTGTCTTTACATTCTTTAATATATTTAGTGAGCAAACCTATTTTGGTAAAAATAGACTTCCACTTCTAAACATACATATGATACATATATTCACTTCACACTTGAAAATAAAGGAAACATCCATGAATACTGTTCTACTTCCTCTAACCTAGATTCACCATGACATTACTCAGTAGTAACCTAAGTCTAAAATATTATAGGGAAGAGTATGGTGGTTAAGGCCTTCAACTTTGGCAAGTCACTTGTGAAACTCATTCTCTGAACATAGTTTATTTTCATCTGACTAGAAGGAAAGCCAAAATACACGCTGTCACGAAAGATGAATGATATGTAGGCTAAACATCAAAGTTCAACTTTCATCTGACTTGCCGGAACAGTACCTACAAGAATGTGTATAGCAAGGTAATTTGACTGATAAAATGGCGACTTACAAAATAGGCTTGTTTGTTGGGGAGTGTATAGTACCATCCACATCTTGGCTACTACTCAGGGGAGCCGTTGTTGCGTAGCTCATCTGTACAACATTGTGAAGCTCATCCTCCCACACTTCAGGCAGCTATTGCAATTTGTATCAAATCAAAATATGCACACAAAAATGTAAAATATTGTCAGGCAAAGCAAAATTTAGTAAAACAGGCAATTTGCCATACAATTGCAAAATAAAGCAGGATTTTCAGCATTGATCACGTGTAGTAATCTACAAGATATATTGTCCTTTCCTAAATC
Source organism: Cyamopsis tetragonoloba (assembly GCA_037177725.1). Taxonomy (NCBI): domain Eukaryota; kingdom Viridiplantae; phylum Streptophyta; class Magnoliopsida; order Fabales; family Fabaceae; genus Cyamopsis; species Cyamopsis tetragonoloba. The sequence continues at coordinate 7,386,228 of CM074120.1, read as the reverse complement.
TGTCGTTTCTAATTACTATTGAAAGCCTCGTTTAGCAACCAACTTTGTAGCGTTCACGTGTATAAAGAGTGAAACTACATGCAAAGTAACGTGCTTGCAATTGAAATGGATCAATACCTGATTTGGCTCCTTGAATCCTCCACTCAAGGGTGATAGCTGTGGATGAACGGTTCTGCGAAGGATCTCAGATGAGTTTACCATATTGGGAATGATTGGCGGAATAAGCCCTGGTTGTGATGGATGTAACGGAGGAAAACCCATAGGCATTTCTAGAGGAAAACCCAGTGCAGACGAAGGACCAGGCCGTTGTTGAAGAATCTGATACAATGTTCAGAATATATCAAGCTGATGTCAGGGCACTTCTACAGAATATAAGCTTTTTTCTCACTAGTATTGAAAAAGATTAACAACTTACATCTTTAGCAAGAAGACCTTCAATATTAAAATCCAGCCGCGGATTTACTGTTGCAAGTTTCATAGACAAAAACTGTCGACACAGAAAAGGAAGGAAGGTCAATTTTAACTTGAATAAAAATGCAAAGGTTTTCTGAAATAGATGTCAAGCAACAATTGCATATACACGAAAATTGGTAAAACAATTTATCTTGCATCTTCATCCAAAATACAACGAAGATAACATGAGTGATAGTTCAAAATGAGGTCATTTCAAATGCATTGAAGAACGTTATGCTAGTCAAAAATGCTGATGAGAAATTCTACCTATGTAGGTACTATGCTCATGCTGAAACAGAACCATTACATGACATAAGAATCACCAGTGAGCAAATAGGGAGATAAGTTTTCACCCTTACCTCAACCTGTCGTTGAAGTGACTGTACATAGTTGATAATTTCATCTAGCATTACTGCCTTGCCAGTTACCTACAAAGTTCAACAAATTCCATGTTAAAAGAATATGATACCCTATAAAATAATAAGAATCTGAAATTGTGAATTCTTCTGGTTTTAAACTTAGAATTCACCTTGCTGCATCCAGGTACAAGGTCTTGAAGAAACTTCATTCTCTCACTTATCTTTTCCCTCCTCACCTGCATCCAAAATTTAATTTAAAATTCTTCATCCCAAAACTACTCTTTCAAGTTAGACAATTTCTCGTAACATCTTACTCTCTCTGCAAGGCTGTGGCTATTTGTTGCTTGACCCCGGCGAGCCCTAACATGTATGTATTCCTCCTTAGGTGGATCAGAAGCTTGAGAGCCCTGTTTGGCATTCTTCCCAGAAGCCTTGGCTGTTGAAGTCGGTTGTTGCTCTCCCTTTTGTTGACTATCCGAGTTGTCCTTCGCACCTTCACTTGCTATTTCGGGAGCTCTATTCGCTTTATCATTATCACCATCCTACCACAAGGAAAAGAATCAAATGAATAAAGGAAAATAGAATCACAAAACAATACAGTATTAAAAAACTGACAATTCACAGTAATACCTGCCCAATTCTTTTCCTTTTCTTAGAATTTAGTCCTTTGATAGAAGGATCCCCACTAGTACCATCCAACATCGGAGAATTATCCTGGCCACCACCACCATCACCATCGTCACTAGATTCAGCCCTATCAGACTCATTAGCAGGCCTCACAGGAGCTTGCTTGCCATCATCTTGAGATATAACATGACTTTCACATCTTTTATCACTATTGAGTGGACTTCCTTTGGTAGATGGAGACAGATCTTTGGTAGCTTCAACTACATTCAGATCACTTCCTTGAGCTTGTCCTCCTCCAGATACTACTGATTTCAACCCATGGCCTCCAAGAGCATCTCTTGTCCCAGCATACAGACCCATGGATTGAGGAATCCCATAAGAGTTAACCATATCACTGAAATTCCCTCCGCCGAAGCACGAGAACCTCGCGGCCCGCTCGATGAATCCAGAATCTGTTGGAAACTGAGACAAACCCTGAGGAAACATCCCTGGTCCATTTGGTAAGAACCCATCCCCTTTTAACATGGAATTAGCAGGATGATTCCAACCCATTTCAAGTGTGCCAAAGCTGCCATCTTTTCTGATTCCAGCTGAGTTTGAAGAGCTCCCATTATTGTGGACATTAATGTCACAGAATCCCAAGTTTTGGGAGTTGGTGGGATGATGGTCCCAAAAGTTTGGACCAAATGAGTCCACCATGGAAGCAGAGGAACATGAAGAAGAACCAATAATAGAATTTCCCATGGCTACCAAACCCACAGAAGAGTTTGCAAGATTGGTACCCCCAAATCTCCAATCAGAGGACAAACCACTAGAATAACTCATAGGGTCCTCGTTTCTATCTACCTCAAACTTATCTTTGTCACTCATAATATCCAACACTTCTTAACCACTATCAAAGTAGCTATACCACTACCAGATTCTTTGTTATGATGAAATCAGAGAAATTTTGACAATAAGTAGCTTCAACAGTCTCCAAATAGTAGTAGCTGGTACAGCATGAAACAATGATAAAAAAAAATGGAGTCAAATTCCAAAGAAAGCTAACTAACTAGCAAATGAAACTTTCCAAGTTCCAACATAAATTGAACAAACAGGACTCCATGTCATAGCAGAGCGGAAGCTAAAAAGAGAAGAAGGTTAGAAGCAGAGTGAGAAAGGGCACAGCAGCTTGACTTAATGATGCAGAAAAAATTGCCAAAGGGCCAAAACAAAAACCCAAGTACCCAAAAGATGCACCAAAGCTCACACGAGTTTGGCAGCTACCATTTCCAAAGCCAACACAGAACTTGCAGTACCAAAAATCATAAAGAAGGCCCCCCGAAGAGAGAGATAAAGGCTAAAAAAGACTGTTCAAAGAAAGAGCTGAAAAGAAGTCCATGGAAGCAGTCAATTATGCAAACAACATTGATTTCAGCATAATAAATACCCCCAATTCAAGCCCTAGTCAGAGTTGCAGAACCCAACCCTGCAAGAGAGAGAGAGAAATAAAGGAAAGGAAAATAAACAAATTAAAAAGGACCAAACTTTAAAAGTGGGAAGAGAAAGATACCCATTTCTGATCCTGTGCTACTTTTGGCACACTGCCTTCCATTGAAGCTTTTCCCTCAAACACTTTATTCAATTTGGGCTTTCTTCAAACTCCCCCATTCATAACAAACCTGCCTTTCACTGTGCCTGAAGAGAGAGAGAGCGAGTGAGAAGAAAAGTTCAAAGGTTGAAGCTTTTTAGAGGGAGAAATCTTAAAGCTTGAATTTTTAAGAGAAAATAAAAAAGGGGGAAGAAGGGTGGCAGAAGGGTGGGGGGGGGGGGGGGGTGGGAAGGAAAATACAGCTAACAAACCAATGTGTATTTGAAGGAGAATGCAAAGAAAAAGGGTAACGGCAAAGACCCTTCATTTATATACCTCACGCTCACATAAAAAAGAGAGCTTTTGATGATTAACCACCGCCAAAGCTACTGTAAAATAAAATTAAAATAAATAAATACTACTTTAGTAAATTAAAATAAAAAAGACCTGCCCCTTAAGCTCCTCTTCCTCAACTTTGAGAAATTAATAATCATTGTTTTGCCTCTTTTTTAACTCACCAAATTGTGCAACTTCTAAGCGATAATCATATCAGTTTGAGCTAGCAACTGACATTGCCAACTCTTACCAGGGTTGTTTTTCTCTTATCTTATTGAATTGTCCTTTATTACACATTGAAAGTAGTGAATGAGATCTTTAATAAGGGTTTTTTCCTTTGTTTTTGGTCAAGGCCCCAAATCTAGCTGGGGTCATGCTACTCATTTCTTTTATGCCTTGTTATTATTAAACTAAACTAAATTTCCAAACAAAAAACAAGCCATATGGGTCTTGCACTGTGGATTAGTATTATTATTGTTAGATGCATTGTCTAGGTTCTTAGGGGGAGAGAGAGAAAGAAAGAAAGAAATTAAAGAACATGAAAAGAAGATACATTGTCTGTGGCATCTCATTGTGATAAATATAACTTCAATTCGCCATCTTATGCATCATACTCTCTTGTTTGTTTGTATTGTGGTGCGTTATCAAAATACAGGAAAACATTAGCTTCAAGAGTTAATGTCTAACATAAACAATTCAAATTTATTTGCGAAATTACAAGTATTTCTCTTAAAGTTTATTGGTCTATTATAACAATTTCTGTAATGCATATATAATACCTATCTTCTATGAGATTTGTTTGTTTGTTAATGTGGCCTCCACTTTCTGAGTAGGTAAGTGTAACTTATATGAGGTTGGTGTAATTTTTTCTTATAAATATAATATTTATTTATTTATTTAGCCTAGTTTAGACAAAAAATTTAAATTGTCACATTAAAGAAAATAAAAAACTAAAATTATAATTAAAAAAAATTAAAGACCAAAATCACACATCCCAAATTTAGATAATTAAACGTGAAACTCAATCTTTAATATATTCATCAACAACAAGCATTTGATGTTAGAGAAATAGCTCTAAGAGTGATATTTCATAGTAGGAGATTTTTTAGAGTATCTCAAGACTATAACGAATGAGACTTTTAAGAGGAATTTTTTTAATATTTAATAAATTTGAAATAGGTTTCACATTTATACAAATATTTAATGCTGGTCATTTAATGCTAAAACTCAAAAAAAAAAAAAAAACTCTAACAACAATTTCACATGAGTTTATGAAAGTATTAATTTTGGTTTTTAAGCACTCATATTCAAGTCAACATATAAATTCATAGCAAAGATACTTAACTGCTACTTACCAATTAAGCCTATAATGTTGGAGATAGTCATACATTTGAAGAAAAAAAAAAAAAGTGCTATATAATAAGAACTTAATTCTCAAATCGTGTACAATAATCGTCCAATTATGTCTAATATTGAAAAGATAACCACTTTTGTATAATCACTACTTTCTCCCAGTTGTAAACATGTAATTGGTGATAAAACCCTAATTTGTTTTTTTTCTAGCTTGTAAGTATCTTCAGCCCAAAAATATAAAGTTGAGAATATTTATATTATGATTGAGCTAATTTTTTTAACAGAAATTTTTTTTCTTTTGCATCTAAAGGGCTCGAATCAAAGACCTCTCACTTATGCAAAATAAGTATATATCACTTAAATTAATCACGCATTAATTTTGCATTTTAATTTATTGACTCAATGACATCTTACTTAACACAATAAATTATGTTAAAACTTTAAATTTAAATTAAAATCACTATTATTTATAAATAATAGTACTTTCTCTCTAAAAATTTAACACAATTATATACGTTGAATTTGTATGAAAAACACTTATTAAACTAAAATAATTTTATATCAGCTGAATCCACACGCTCAAAGATACATTAGATTCAAAGTTGATATTTGAAATTCTCATAATCCTTCTACTGTGGCCCACCAATAATTAACACCGTAAAACAATAAGTATGCTACTTTAGAAACATTAAATTTACAGCTTGTATGCTATGGATCCTATCTAACTACTCTGAATTGAGAGTCTTGGTCTTTAACCAGATCCATTAAGTGGAAAAAACTTTTAGGGCTAGTAGGATCTAGTAACATAAAAAGATTTTCATAAACAGGGGATAAAATAAATGATCTCTAATAAAAACAGAGTGAAAGAGTAAAAATACATCAAATTAAAATAAACTTGCCTATGCATCTAAAAAAAAACTTGCCTATATTTTTTACAAACTGAGACTATCCATTTTAAAATTTCTTTACTCCCATGTCATTATTAGTTAGCATTGGGAACTGAATTCACAAACACTAAAGGTTTAGAGCTATGGAATCTCTTGCCACACCACTTTGATAGTGTTAGTAATAGTAGAAAATTCTCTCTAATTACTCGAAATTTCAATTACGAGAATAAATTTATAAGTATAATATTTTGATTCTCTCTCGTATTGAAAATTTTTAATAATGAAAATAAGAGTAACTCGTTAATAAAACCCTAATGCATAATAAAATTGAGTTAGAAATAAGTAACTCTTCTTTTTTTTTCTTTCAAAAGTATACATATATAGATTGTAATAAAAATATATTTACATAGACTTAAAAGACAAACTATTTGAAATGAATGAAAGAAATACTAATAAAGCATAGCTTATCCACTGTATGAAATTCACATCATTTGAAAATACAAAAGTTTAAGTACTGCTCACATTTATAAATAGAGAAAAATGAAGAAAAAAAGGGTTAAATTAAGATGTTGATGCTTATATTTAGAATTGTTTTTCGTTTTACTCCTTAAAAGAAAAATACACTTTTTTATTAGTTCTCACATTCCTAACATTTACATTTTAGTCTATACTATTTATTTTAGTCCTACTTATGAATTCATTTATTTTGGTCCCTAAACACTGTTTTTTATTCGAATTTTTTTAATTTATGTAAAATTGCACAAGTCAAAAAGCTAAAAGTAAAAACATTTTACATAAAAAAATAAATATTCATTGAGTTTGGAGTTTGTACTATAAGACAATGTACAATGCAAGCAACTTAATAAGTGTACTTAGTCTATATTTTATTAATATTTTGGTAGGTCCTGCAAGTACACATATATCACTCTATCAATTTAAGTAACTCTTATACTACAATGCAAGGTTCTTATTAAGCAACTCAAATAGGTCTCACGCGTACCACACAATGCAAGGTTCTTACACTAAAATGTTGTTTGTTTGGCCCCACTTCTCTTCCAAGCAACCATTGGTCTTTGTTGCTTATTTAAGCAACTCACATAAGTAAAACTCAAGCCATGTTAGTAAGCTGTAATGAGGAGTTGCTTACTAAGTTTAGTTAATTAGCACAAGCAATAGTTCTAAACAATCTCATTGTACCTAGTCTAATAAATATTTTGTTTTCCAATAAAATAATTTCATTTTTAGTTTCTTAACCTTCACAAAATTACACAGGTTAAAAAGAACTTTTTTTTATTTTAGTCTCTAAAAGATGCAAATATAAAGGCACCTGGTCAAACATTCATCTTTGTTTAGTGATTATAATGAAAAATGTTATCAAGTACAAGACCAAAATTAAATGGTAGAAACTAAACATAAATATTATGTTAATAAAGGTTCAAAACAAAAGTATTTTTTTAAGGATTAAAAGGAAAAATGATATCAAATGTAGTTACCAAAATCTTAATTTAACTAAATTAAACAATTATGATAAGATGCATAGTAGTTATGTAAGAACCTTTTTTAAATAGTATAAATAATATCAGGATACAGATATTCAAAGTGATAATGTACGGTTGGTATGTATTTTATGTTATAAGAAGACGAAGAAGGGAAAAAAAAAGTGGATATTGCACAAAAACCTAACATGGGAAATTGCTAATTGTACTATTGGAAAGGCTTTCTATGTTCATTACAATAAATATATGAAAATCTATAAGTATCATTACAAATGAGTACTTAGTATGAGAAACAATGGACAAAGATGGAGAGGGATCTGGTCCAAGGGAGAAAAAGATTATTAAAGCCAGCAGCCTTATACAAAAGGGATTTGATTTGATTCCTTAGTAGTAATATATAGTACCATTTCTCCTAGTAGGTATATTTTTTAATAAAAATAAACAATTCTCTTAAATTTTAGCTACACTTAATTATAATTACTTTTAAATTGTGCATTCTGGTCTATAAACTTTTTAAAGTGTAAACTTAAGTAAAAAGTTACATATGATTAAAATCGTCGTTATTTCAAATAAAAACTGTCACTAAATATGACTTTTGTGTTAAATGTATATTTTGAAAAGTATATGTATCAAAATGTATAATTTTAAAATTCATTGCAACTAAGAAGTAAAAACTCAACAAATTGGGGGTTGCCACCTGTAAATGACGGTTTGCCCTTTTATGTGGAGGCCCTGTTTGATTGGTAGCAAGTTAAAAAAAGAAAAAACAGAATTAAGTTAACAACTTTAGAAATATAATATAATAATAATGATGTTAATTAATATTAATATATTATTATTGTATTAGTGAGAGTTGGTTCATGGTTGGCATGGGCTCTCCTTTTGTAAAAGTTAAATAGGAAGCAACCAAATCTCATCCAAATCAACGTGGGTTAGGAGTTGGGGATTCGAGATCTCTTAACCATTTTTTTTAACCTCAATCAAACACTGTTAAATTAATTTTTATTATTACACCCTCTCTCTCTCTCTTTCTTTTCTAACACCATATAGTTTTTTATATCTTCAATTAAAATCTATTTTATATATATAATTATTATGATTAAAAATTTTGTCAGTATACTTAATATTTAGACATTTTAATTATCTATCAGTGGTGTCAGAGTCATTAGTGTAGTATTTAGTTAAGTATTAACATGGTTCAAAGCATGATGAGATATGTCCTAAAAATATCATTCACTCTTGTGCTATAATCATTTAAAAAAAACGCATGTTTGGTAACTTTTAATTATGTGCAATTTAATATATAAGGTTGTACGTGATAACAATGTCCAATTATATAAACATGCTTCTGCAGTGGTTTTATCTTCATCACTACTTTCAAAAACCAAATTATTGATGTGAATATCACAGACAGTGTTTGGTCATTCTTTGGCATACAAAGGAAGGTAACTTTTTCCTTTTAAATTTGTTCAAGATATTATTCCTATACTAGTCAAGATATGATTCATCATAAAACCTACTCACCAAGGTTTATATCTCTGTTTATTTTGCTATTGACCCAACTCAAAAATTTTAAATGCTTCCACTGAATCTAGTTGGAATTTATTTTTAAATAAATCATAAATATTGATATATTAATAAAACGTTTTATAATGTTAGTCAAACTGAAAAACAAAATTGCATAATTAGTTTTGATATAACATAATTTTTGTTGAATGAAAGCATTGTAATTTTTTTCAAATACAAGAACCTTAGGCCTACCTAACTTTCCATCTATTTGTTAGTTTTTATAATTATCCATCCTTTTTTTATCAGTAAATTTTTTTCTCTTAATTTTTATACGGGATAAAAAAAGGAGAAAGGCAATGTTTAAACCCTAGACCTTAAACTCAAGTTTCATTTCCAACACTAGTTGAATTGAACTTCGTGGACTATAATTATTTATTTTTAATAAGAAGATTATATCAAACCATAATACAAAACTATATGAGCTTCATTGAAATTTAGTTCCACTAGTAAATGTGGCTATTTTTTGGATTGTGGAAGTGGCCAGATTTAATTTAAGTGCTTACTATTATTATTATTATATTATCATCATATTCTTTCTTTGTGAAAAAACCTGAGCATTCATTAGTAGATGTGACCCTTTTTATTCCCTTTTGGCCTTGTGGATGTGACCACATAACAGTTACTAATTGCATATTATATTATCATTTTATTTTTAAACAAACAAACCTGACAATCAGGGCCATTCAATGTTAGCAAACAAAAATGCCCTGTTTTTTTACCTTGCTGCAAAATGGCCTTATACACATTCCTTAAAAAGTTTTATGAATTTTATGCAGACATCCATGATTGCACAGCATGATGAGACTTGAATTATTACATTCAAACTTTTTCCAACCCCTTTTTAGGCTTGCTTTGTTTTTTTTTTAATCTAGATTTCAAATTCCGACCACAGTCGCATTACGATTAGTCAAATATAATCAGACATATCATCATGAATTGCAGTCACAGTCAAACGTGATTTTAGTGGCTACCAAAATTATGATATTGCATAATGATATCACGGATCAGACTGCAACATAAAATCTTCATCTTTTTGCTAGAGAATCAACTTTTATAAAATGCAAGGCTCTTCCCCTGTACTTGCTCTGTTCTTCACTTTCACCATTCTTCTTTCTATCTCTCTCTCATTCATGTGAAAGCAATGCAAGATATGGGGGACCCCTCCACCCTCTTATCTTAGCTTTGAACAATTTTGTTGCAAAAGAGTACCTGCAATTCCAAACTCTTTGTCCCTTGCAAGCAAATGAGAGTGTCACAAGACATTATAGAGCAGACAATAAGTTATAGGTAAGAGTACCCTTATCACAAAACAAGCATATATAGTTCCATTAAAATCTCTAACATTTTGTTTGGTAAATGTCAATTTCTCAATTACATAATAACCCTTCCTTTAGCTTAATTGTACACCATGATTAATTCATTACTTAAATTATATATGTAAGGTGGGTAGATATATAGACACTATAAAATTCTAGCCCTTATATATTATCTTTCTCCCAAATTGAGATGCCTACCATGACCAACCTACCTCCATAGAACAACTCAATTCTAGTGAAAGTTACTATGTGAGATATAACATTAGACATTAAATTACTTTTATTTTCCTCACTATGGTTCTGATTTGGAAGCCTAATCTTGTCCTTATGTACAAAATAGAAAGAGATAGAGAGAGAGAGTAGAGTCTTAGTGTCAATATCATTCATGTATGTTGAATTATATTGGCAAGGATGTGTGTGCAATTTGTATATAAAAGCAATGAAATTAATGTTATGATAAATTAGTTTAGTCACAACTATGTATCTAATCTATGGCAATGTACTTTTGTTTTTCTATGTTTGTGAAAATACAATTTGTGCATCATATTTAAACAAGTATATCAACATGTCAATCCTAATCATAACTTATCTTTAAACTACATGCATGCTTATTAGCCACATTTCAATCATTTTGTGTTTAGCTTTCATCACATAAAGTGATATTTGCAGAAATTAATGCACAATTGTTGTACAAATTATTTTTGTGTTGGTGACTAAGTAGGATGACATGCTTAATTAGATTCTAGCCTAAGAACTTCTACCTCTTATGACTTATCTCTCTGTTTTTACCTTCTAAAAAATTATAATCATACAATTACTGTTTACTTTGTACAATTTACAACTAATACTTCCATTTTTTTTTATTTCAACTAGTTGTGGGTTGAATTTTCCTACAATAGCAAAATCATAACCCTTTACCCACTTGACATTAATAAGTCCAAAAACTTGCCCAAAATTTGATTAATCTTTTTATGTAATGGTTGGAACTCGGAAGGAATGGTCATATGATTCTTCCTTTGATATAGTACTATTTTATTTTATTTTTTGTTAAGTGATCTATGACTTGCCCAAGCTCAAAGACTTGAGAGAATTTAACCAACTGATTTTGTAAATTGCTATAAAATACCCTTATTTTTCATAAAAACTAAAATATAACTTTAATCTTTTATCTTTAAGCTAATTTCTATTTTAATCTTTTTTTTTTTTTATCTTTTTATCAACTTAATTATTTTTTTCACGTCATATTAATCCTTTTACGCTAACATCATTAAGTGCTTTTATCTATATCTTTCAATGTTATTGTGTGATTTCCACTAAAACACTCTATGATGTTAACACAAAATGACTAGTATAGCATAAAAAAAAAGGTAAATTACATTTAGCTCCCTTGAACTTTTGAAGTATTACACTGTTTCCCTGCATGTTTCTAAACATAACACAGACTTCCTCTACATGTTTTCAAAACTACGTAGCCCTCCCTTATATGATAACGATGTTAACCTTTGTAGGTCTTATTTATGAATTAACGATTTTATCCTTTATTAAAAAAAAGAACAACTCTCCACCTCATTCATCTTAACCCTTCTCAGCTTGGTGAAACCCTTGCGTCCCTTCTTCAACCCGCGACCTCTTCAAACTTGCCTTTGTTCTTCGAGCCACGACCTCGCCACCGCTTTTGAAGCTCGCTACCTCGCGACCCTTCTTCGACCCTACGACATTCAAAACACTTCCTCAACCCTATGACCTTCTCAAACCCTTCTTCGATTTTCTTCATCTTCACCACTTAAGATTTCTAATTTGAGACCACTTCATCTTTATCTTGTCCAAGAGGCATTTTCTAAGTGATCTTTTGACATTTTAGATATGCTTTACTAATTAAACATTTTTTATTTCTAAGCCTCAATCGCTTATTTTTTAAGTGGAAGTCTGAATACTTGTTTGCTTTATCGTAACTTTCTCAATTAAGGGTAAAATTGTCTTTTTGTAACTATAAGACATGTGTAAATCATATGTTTGTTAAAAATTTAACTTAACATGAATGAGTATCAGTGCAACGTAAACAAACTTCAGAAGAGGTCTGTGTTATGTTTGAAAATATATAGGGAGACAATATAATACTCCAAAAGTTTAAAAAAAGTCAGTATAATTTACTTAAAAAAAATCAACTGATTAAAAAAAATAAAAGATCAGAAAAAAAATTCGCTAAAACATAAATAATCAAATTTATATTTTAACCTTAAGAATCATTTCATTTGAAGAATAAAAGCAGGGACATATCTACATCTTTCTTGGGCATTATCTAAATAGCCCACCTAATCAAAAGTTATCAACTCCTTCTTTATTTAAAAAAAAAGAGGTTTTGGTGGATTCAAATGAAGGACTTTCCATGATGGTGAACTACAGAACCAATGTCATATTGACAGGAGTTTTTTTTCACATAGCTTACACATAATCCACATGAAGTTAAGCCAAGAAAAATTAAAGTGTCTGACTATATGTCTGTGGGGGATATTTTTTTGGCATAGAACTAAAATCCAAAAGGAACTTGTTCTAGTTTAAGTAAATTGAATGCTAGGGTTAGACTTTTCAATGTCATGGACTTTCCTTAAATGTTCTAGGATTGTGACATTTATCTGTGAAAGTAGCTAGCTTTAGAATCAAATCACTACTTAATTATTCTGAGGAATTGCCAGAATCATCTTTTATAAAAAGAACCTTCAATTTCAATAATACTAGTTTTCACTTTCATGAATGTGTAGTTTATTTATGTGTGATTTTTTTTGTCTATGGATTGATTTCCATGTGCCACACAAAACCCTCAATGCAACTACGTGTCCACAAAACTCCTAACTTCAATAGGGGGCTCACATGCCCACATCTTCCTGCTTTTATTATCAGCATATTCTTCATCAACAATAAATTATAATTAACTTTGGTATATATAATATGTTTTTCTAATTAAGAAAGGTATTTTTCATTGAAGTGAGTTTTGTGTTTCTTTCAACAAGGATATTTTATGCATAATATTAAAAATTCAATCACCTGTCAAATTTATTTAAAGTACTGAACTATTTATCATTTATCATTTATCATTTATATAGTTTATTAAGATTCAAACTTGTATTATCACTTTAGAGGGAATAAGCTGCTTATTACAGATCTAATAACTTATTGATCTGTACATATATATACTATATTTAAAATAAGATAAATTCCTATAGTTTTATTACATGCTACAAATGTCTAAATTATTTAAAAATTGATATGCATCAAATATTTTTCAAAACAAGCATAGATTTAAGGACAAGGATAAACATACTTACATTAATACTAGGAAAAAGAATAACAAATTCCTCATTGTGATTATTGCAGATATACTTTGGGTCCAATAACTTTACATCCTTTGAGTTGTAATGATCGAGTGTTGGGGACAAGTGTAGTAGTGCATTTAGCACTCTCTTTTTAGAGTATTCATCCTACATTTTAGCACCCATAATATTATTGCACAAAATATATTAGGGCAATCCTCATTTTACAAATGTCTAAATTATTCTTTTATGTTTTTTCTGACAATCAATCAGTGATTCAAATAGCCAAGAATTTCACTTTTTATGAAAGGACCAACCATAAGCACATCGAAGTGGATTGTCATTTTATCCGTCTCAAAATACAACAAGGTCTCATTCATTTGTTCCATGTTCCTTCTTCATGCCAACTTGCTGATTGCTTCACAAAAACCCATTTTCCAACAATTCTTCTGGTAGGATTGTCCAAGTTGAGCCTTGTAAACGGAGGATGAGATTAGCACCATCTCTATTGGAAGTGACACCATCCTTTTTATAATTAAGAATTATAAATTTATATACTAAAAAGAATGGTGCCACTCCCAATAAGAATGTTGTTAATCCCATCCACCCTTGCAAACATATATGACCAAGTTGAGGGAGAAGGGGCATCTCAATTGTGAATACGGACTTCCCTTTTTACTCAGAAACTCTAAACTCCAAAAGAGCCTTTGTTAAGGAATAAAAATACTCCCTCTTACTTTTATAATCAAAAGTACACCCGTTCACACTTATAAGTTCACTTTCACTATTTTACTTCTTATATTAAAATAAAAAATTATGAATGAGAGTGATTATATCCATTTCCTCCCTAATATTTTTGTTTAGATTCTCAATGCATTTATTTATTTATTTATTTGGTGCGATAGTAGAACATTTATTATCACTTAAAATTAATATGATGATGTAATATTATAATTGTTAAGCAACAAATAAATAAAAATATTTTATTGAAAATCACAACAAATATGTATACACAACATTATGATAAATACACCTTTTAGTTAGTATAATTTTTTATTTATGAATCGTTTAACGACTGTAATTTATCCTATTTAATAAAATATAAATTAATAATACTTTAAAATTACGAATGAACAAATAAATAAGAATAATGTTTTTTTTAACCGGTCAAATAAAAAGTACTAGACGTAGTATAATTAGCAAGAATATTTAAATATAGACAAATGATATTTAGTGTTTTAAGAGTATTATTTAAAGAGTCAAATGTAGTAAAAATGTATTAGAAAAGAAAAATGCTAAATTATTCTACTAAATCCTCCTACCGTCCTACCTACTTAATTTTGAAAAGTATATACACTACGCATTTAGTTTTTGAAAGATAGATCACACTTGTCAAAATTAAGTGGATAGGAGAATTCGTAGGAAGATTTAATATTATTCATTAAAAATAAAATTTTTTATATTTTTAAGAGACGAAATAATATATATTTATAATTATTTTTTTATTTTTAGTAATTTTAACTAGTCTCTTATGAGAATGGTATATAAAGACCCTTAAATATATTGAAGGTTCAGATAGTAGGAGTATGATGATAGTTATTGTGATTGAGAATGCACAGAAATCGTGAAGGAACTTGTGGAAATTGGATAGGATAAGAGAAACTTAAATGCATCATCATCAAAGGTAAAGTTTCCTTTTAGGGCTCTTACATTATTTTGATTTGCACAAGTTTCTGTGGGCTCTAAGGTTACCAAACATTTGTGGGCCATTACTGTGACCCAATTAAAGCCCAACCAAGCCTTAAATTTCAAACGTTTTCTTCTCTGTTGACCAAACAAAAAATTATTACTATCCCCTGTATTGATAAAAATAAAAAACAAAATCATCTGTGCATATCTTAAATTCACTTGTTGGGGCGGCATGTTTAATGTAATCAGAAACCTTGTGACCATTTCTTTCACGAGCTCTCTTACCATTGGATAATAAATGAAGATTTTGAATAAGAAATCATGATACTCCTTTTCCTTTTTAGGTGTTGTTTATGATTAATTCATATAGTTTAAAAATTAAAGTATTTTTAGTTGTATAAATTCTTTAGGATTAGTAGTCTAAATAGACCCTAACTTATAATTTACCGGGCTTTTAGTTACCGATTTAGGAGAATATGGAATTTAATTAATGATTTTGTTTTTTATAAAGTATTTTAGTTCCCAACATTATTTGGTCGTTACGGATTGATTGTGTGACACGTTAAGTATCATGTAGGATACTTTCGATCCATTAATGAAGACTTATTAATCGATTAAGACTTTTAAATATGCGAATTTTAATCCAAGAATTGCATTAATCGAATAATGCATATGTTGTTACTAGAATGAGATTAATCGAATTTGTCATTCAAAGGCTAAAACTCGTGAATCTAAAAACGTTAATCAATTAATTAGTCCTAATTAACCGATTAAGAGAGTCACATTGGCACTTAACATGCCATGTCTGTAACACTCGAATAACGAGGTAGCGTTTGGTAATAGTATAGAACAGGATGGAACGGAATGTTGTATTTGGCGACCATGTAATAGAATATGACCATTTTAGTACAGATTAAAATATAGAAAATATTTTTTGTAATACATATAAAATTTTACTTTACTTGATAGAAAGTATTAAATTAAAAGAAAAATAAAATAGTATATTTTTTAATTTCTTTTTTTAAAAATTATAAGTATAACTAAATAATAATTTTAAAATATATTAATTTTTGTATTAATATTTTAGGAAAAACTAAATTATTAAATACAAACTCTCTCAATAAATGTAATTATTAAATATATTTTTAAAAATAATTTTTCAATATAAATTAAGTTGAATATACTTTTATTATATAAATTTTTTGAAAAATAATTTTTGGTAGGAAAAATATTATATAAGGTTTAAGGAATTTAAATATATATTATTTTGTTAATAAAAATAACTCTATGAAAAGTAATTCTTTTGTGTGTGTTCTGTTCTCTTCTGTTCTATCATTTTTGATAAAACCAATCTATTCCGTTCATTTGCCCCAGTAACCTATTCTGTTCCTCTTAATTAATGTACCAAATAGGGAACAGTATACAGTGTCATGTCGTTTCAGTATAGTGGAAAAAACTTGGGTTTGAATGGTAAAATAAGTGTTCGTAATATAAGAATACTTGGCTCTTTTCAAATCAGTAAGTTACATTCAATCCCAAATTTTAAGCTACCATCTCTCAGTCTCTCACTTTCTCTCCCTAAAACCTAACTCGAATGAGGTTTTTTAAAGAGATCCCAAGTGGTTTTAAAATAATATTACCTCAGATCTTTTTTCCTTTTTGTTCACCCTCTGCTTTTATCTATTTACCTGCAATCCAATAATTTAGGGATCAAATCTTATCTAAATCAACTCATAAGATATGGATGAAATTCAAATCAACAAATTCACTCTCAAATAGATAAGTATTGAATTTACGAATTTTATTAAAAGATAAACATAATATCATTTAAAATATATTCATATTAACCACAAAATAGTTCAATAATTATCTGTCATCAATGTAACAAACTCGTTTAAGGTACAATAAAATCATTTTTTTTCTTTTTTGTTAAATATGGTTTAGAGCCGGTTCTAAAATGTTTCCATCAAGTTTAAGGATGTCTAAGCTCCCTATGGTAACCACATTTCGTCTGGGTGTTAAATGCATAAAGCATAAAATAGTGATACTAAAAGAAATTAGTGGTACCTTCATTGACATCTTGATTAATTAGTCAAGTTTTAATTTTACTACATTTGTACACTATGAGCTTCAATGTTATCATCAGAAGTTGATGCCTCTAAATTAATTAATATCCCTATGTATTTAGTGATTCAGTGTTTTGTTTTTTTATAGACAAATATAAGTTCACACACATATTATAAACTAAATTGTTTAAATTTCTACTGTTAAAATTCAAATTTTAAATATTCAAATTTTCAAACCTTAAACTCAATATATAACTAATTGAACTAAAACTCATGGTCACTTAGTGGCTTAGTCTATTTCCAAGCCAAGTACCAAATACTACATGGTAGGATTTCATCACAAAGCACAGATAAAATAAAACCAACTCTATGGGAAAGAATATTCTTCGATAAGAAAAATCCAAATAGTGGTTAAAAGCGGTGGAGAAAATTAAGTTAAATCAGAATCCAATAATATAAGTATAGAGAATAGAATCATGGGTTAATCTTTAGCGTTTGTTTTAAAATTATTCACATTTATCTTTAATATTTTAAATGGAATATTTAGGTTATTAATTTTTCTATTTATGATTCATTTTTATCTTCAAAATTAGTTAATATTAATATCATTAACAAAAGTTTAACGTGGTAAAATATTATACACTCAAAATATTGTTATCTTATTATTAAAACGACATATAATCTACTAAATCTAGAATATATAAAACAATAATTAAACCGTATATTTTTTCATATAGTATCCGTTTGATTTTCGATTTAGTTTTATCGGAGACTTTCCGGTGTATGAAATAATGTTTGAAGTTATTAGATTTTTGAGTTGATAAAACTTAAATTATTAGAGCATTTTTATTTTTTAGTAATAAAATATTTTTACTTAACATATCTAAAATATTATTTAGTTTGTTAAATATATTTTTAGTTAAAAATGTTTGAACATATTCTATTAAAATTAATTAACTTTTAACACAATTTATTTTTATTAAACTTAAATTAACACAAACTAAATTTTATCGTCGTGATGATGTAGTTTAATTGGTGAATACATAAGGACATGCGTGTGTGGATATTCAAGTTCAATCTCCGGTTAATATACTTCCTTAGGAAAAAAAGATAAAATATGTTTTTAGTCCCTATAAAATAGAGTATTTTTACTTTTAGTCTCTTTAAAATTATTTTTTGTATTTTAGTCCTTATAAAATGAAAAATTATTATTTTTAGTCTTTATAAAATTAATTTTTTTCCATTTTGGTCCCTATAAAATGAAAGATTGTTATTTTAAGTTTCTATTATTAAAATTTTTTTATTAAGTGCTAACTTGGATGACAGAGTGTCTCGTGTCAACGTCATATCAAATCTAGATAATTTTTTTATTCAATATTAATTTTAATTATTTTATTAATAATAAAAAAGAATAATAAAAAAGAATAATTTTAATTATTTAGATATGTTAACTAAAAATCTTCTTCTCCTCCGTATGTCATTTGTTGATAAGAGCTTCTATAAAAAGACAATATCCGATTTTTTTATTTTTATTCTTTTTTATAATTAATAAAATAATTAACTAATATTAATATTGATATTAAATAAAAAATTATTTAGATTTCATATGGTGTTGACACGTGGTACTCCATCATCCTAGTCAATGCTTAATAGAAATTTCTTAACGTTAGAGACTAAAAACAACAAATATTTATTTTACGGGGACTAAAATGTAAAAAATAGTTTTATAGGACCAAAAGCAATAATTTTTTATTTTATAGGAACTAAAATATAAAAAATAATTTGATAGAGATTAAAAATAAAAATATCCTATTTTATAGAGAATAAAACATATTTTACCAAAAAAATACAAAATTTTATCAAAAAAAAAAAAAAAAAACTCAGATACACGTGACGTCCTAGTAATGCAATAATTCATAAGGAGATGGAGTTCACAAATTATTAGCTACAGAATACTCTACATAGTAGTACTCCTATTTTCGTTGTTGAGCTGTCATTAGCCAAATTATTACACTTTATACTTTAAATAATAAACACAATTGTCGTTCATTTGTGTACAAAAAAAACAAGTTTACATCGAAATATCGTTTTGGTCACGACACTAACCATCATTATTAGGAAAAATATAGTAACATTAATATTAATGTTCTTCTCACAATATTTTTTTTTTTAAAAGAGAAAATACTAGTGTGTGTTGTGAATCCAGCTAGTGGGACCCAGAAAGGAAAAAGATACTTAAGCCATATACGTGGGATCTGCATCCTATCTATCTAATTGTGCGTACCCTGTTGTTCTTGTGTTGTGCCTCTACACTCTACAGAATCTCAATCTCAATTATTCAAAGTCAATTTCAACCGTTCAAGATCAACCCTTAATCCAACTCTTAATTTCTCTTTGATTCTTCTTCCACACCACTACGTTTGACCACTTTAATTCCTCTTCCACCTCATCGATCTAGAGGCACGGAGCGTCAGAGAAAAAGATACCCTTTTTGTTTAATTTCACTTTCTAGAATGAGAAAAAAGGTGATCCATTTGTTTATGTAACGGTAATTTCGAAATCATTGCTAGTTAAAATGGCTACAAGACTCAGATAGACTATTCAGCTGAGTTTTCATGTGGGGTTGCTGTTAAGTCAAGTTTTTGAACATCATTGTCCTTCTGAGGAGGTAAGAAGACGCGTTTAGACAAAGGTAAGACCCAATTCTGAGTTCCCATTTCAAAGTTTTAATAGATTCAAGTTTTGGAATAGTAAAGTTTTTAGCTTTGTTGAGGATTGTCAGTTGGGTGTGATTTGGTTTTGGGAAATTGTTAGTTCTGATTCAATTTAAGCTTTATTTTTAGTTAAATTATGTTGATGATTGTTTTGTTATAATTGATGGTTTTTGGTGGTTATCTATCTTTGTTATTTAGGGGTTGCTGGTGTATTGGTGGTTATCCTGTAGTTTTTGTAGTTAAGATTGCAATAGATGCTTCATTAATGGAATTATCATTCTGTTGCAAGGAGAAAAGTTAAGTGCTTTTGGAATGAACTGCTAAAGCATTTAGCTTTCTTAGTAGCAAATTAGGCATGTTCAATGAGAGTGAATAGGAAAATTAGGAATATTTGTATTTGATATCGGAAAAGCATGAACTTTAGATTCTAGATTTCTAGTGTTTTGTTGGTGTAATTAAATGTTCATGAATTAAAGTAGAGGGGGAAGATGCCAACAGTGAGTTGTAGAAAATGAAATCAGGCTCCAAAACTCTTAGATGTTTCGATTTTTGCTTCTCGAGTTCTTCAGTGTCTAGGCAAGAAAGAGAGGTGACGAAACTAACATAAAGATGAATGCTATTTTTGTTGGATTTTGAAATTCATATGAAATAGAAAGATCAATGAAAACAACTTGTAAAGAAGGATACTAGGTTTTTTTGGTACATATACTTGGTTAACATTATACTCTACTATCACAAAATCTTCCAGTGCATAGCATTTTGACTTTCTTTTACTTACATGAATTAAATTCCTTGCTCATTTTCTATACAACTAGAACTTTTCTACTGCCTAGAGAAGAGCATACAAATTCTTCGCTTTTCCTAATTTTTCCGTATTAATACATAAAGTATTGATTATACCAAAATCTCATTTCTAACAATTTCAGGACTAGCTGCTAATTGCTGAACCAAAGAGATACACACATACTAGTAATGGATGAATTTGCTAATAATGTTCAAGGTGGATTTTATGCTGGAGATGCAACTTTTGGGAAAGTCTATTCATTCAAGGGGTTCTCAACTAAAGAAAACGACATGCGAGAATTGGAGATATCCCTGCAAGCTTTGACAGAAATAGACCATCGCCTTGCCTATTCTTCTGAGAAGCTTGTGAACTTGCAGGTGCTTTATGTTTATCTGTTGGCGCGGGAAAATGATGTTGAAGCGATGAATTCAAAGAATAACTGCATCTCGGCAAACTTATTTGAGAAGGCAATGACATTTGATCTGTTGTCTGGCATATTAGATTCCGAGGTAAGAGAGCTGGACAATTTCATGGACACTCTCCAAGAAGAAATTGTTGATGCTCGTCATAAAATATTTTCATGCAGACATTTGACTGAGGTTTTCTTTATGATGGACAAAAAATTGCAAGACTCTGAAGAGTCTGTGAAGCAGTTTCGACAGCAGTTATTGGAGTTGAAGATGCAGTCGTCCCAGTTAAAGAATACCCTTGAGGCTTTTCAACACGAGAATTGTAAGTTGAGATTTTCACTCAAAAATTTCTTTGTACAAAACATTTAAGTGCTTGTTTGTTTTACATTTGACCCACATAGCACACATTTCAATAATATATAAGCAATTACAATTTGTTTGAAGTTTGAACACAAATCTCAACTATGTTCAACAGAAGTAACATATTCTTGCTTCGAGTAAAAATACTTTCATGTTGAGTCATAGATAAAACAAACACATATTAATACTAAGGATGCAGTTCCTTTCCAAGTTTTGGATAACTGTTTACCTTTCTTAGTCATCAATGTAAACAGGGGAAATGAGGAAGACCTGGAGTTTATCAGAAAATGGTCAACTGACAGATGTGAAAGCAAACGATCAACGAAGATATATCCTGCGAATGCTTGAGAAGTCCCTTGCTAGGGAGCTAGATCTTGAAAAGAAGTTAGCAGAGTCAAGAAACGATGAAGAGCTAAAGTTGAAACTTCGCTACACTGAACAAGTGGCATTTCATATGGAAGAAGCAGCGGAAGTAGTTTGGGGAAGATTCTTAGAGGCAGACAATGCAGCCGAGGTGTTAATGGGGATTTCTAAAGGTATAATGGGACGCCTCCAATTAACGGAATTGAGCCTCAATGTTTCTTTGCAAAGAGAAAATGAGCTTAAATCAAATGTTCAAAACTTAATAGAGCAACTCAAGGCGAAAGATGCTGCTTTAGAGAAGCTTGAGAGATGTTGTAATATTGACAATACTGAGAATGTTAAGGAAAATTCAGAGTTGTTGGCTTTGAGGGAAAAGGTGAAATTTCTTGAAGAACAAAAAGATTTCGAGCTAAGGATGAATGCCGTCGTTGAAGAAAATGAAGCATTTCATGAACAACTTGTTGAAATGGAAAATTTTGTTGAGTCTTTGAAAGAAAGTGTTGACATAGCAGAAAATCGGGCCGAGAGTGCAGAAGCTAAGGTTACACAGTTAACTGAGACCAACTTGGAACTTACCGAAGAGTTGAACTTTGTTAAAGGGAGTGCTAGTAATGCAGAGAAAAAGGTCGGTTCACTTGAGAAGCAACTAAGGGAAATGGATATTCAACTTCAAAATGCAAAGGCATCTTCGGAAGCAAGTCAAGAACAGCAGAACATGTTATACACGGCTATATGGGATATGGAAATATTAATTGAAGAGCTGAAATCGAAGGTTTCAAAAGCCGAAATTATTAAAGAAAGCACAGAACAGCAATGCAATGTGCTATCTGAAACTAACTTGGAACTTAATAAAGAATTGGATATCCTGAGGTCCAGAACAGTTAGCCAGAAAACATCTCTGGATCAAGCTAGGGATACAAAGTTATCAAGTGTAAAAGAAATTAATACCAGAAACAACTGTATCATGGATTTGGTAATGCAACTAGCCACTGAAAGGGAGCGCATCAATAAACAGGTACTGATTTCTATAACTTTCTACCTATAATTTGAACTATAGTTCTAGTGCTTTTTTTCCTTTTTTATTTTTTTTACAGATAAAACTACTATTTTGGTCCTTTAAAATACGAATTTACTCAATTGAGTACCCTAGGGTTTAGGTTTTTTTGTTTTGGTCAAGAGAGTTTAGCCTTATCAAATGAAAAGTTCCATGTTTTAATTTAAGTCAGTTTGTTCTTTCCGTATGTGCATATTTCATACAATTTTGTTCTCCTTAACTGTGTATTTCTAGGACTAGATAAAATGAACTTAAATCTTCAAGGATTCAATTCATGAAACCAAAATGGTGTTTTCTCTCCATATTTTATGGTTCTTCTGAGTTTTAATTACTTTTTTAGTTTTTGTAAGAAACATAGATAGAGATATATTATTCAACTGTGGCCGAGCAACCCGAACTATACACAAACAGGACAATAACATTCTGATCACCATGTTCGTCCTGCAGCTAGAAGCTTTAAAGCGGGAAAATAAAAGTTTGTTAGAGAAGTTAAAGAATGCTAAAAATGGTGCTCCTCTTGATGCATGCAACCATGAACTCAATAACAGAAGTGAAGATCAAGCTTCCAACATTGATTCGAGCAATGGTAGCTGTACAAAATCATCAGACGAAGAAGGGACAGATCACTTTGATAAATCCTTTCAGGCAGGTACTTTTTATGTAAGCCTAATTGCACATGGGGCAAATGTTTATTAGCCGCGCACTTATTTTTCGTTAGATTCTAAAAACTTCCCCTTTCCTTTTGTTTCTGTTATTAGGTGAGTGAACAATCAGAAAGTTCAAGCTCTGAAATTCAACTGACATCATCTGCTTCAGCAAATAAGCCTTCAAATTGGAGAATCTTCACAATTCTTTTAGTAGTAATTTTTGTCCCTCTGGTTTCTTTGTTTGTCTTCTGCTTGTTTGACAAAGAAAACGTTTTCCTTTCTGAAAGTTTATGACAGTTAAGTTATGGCCTAGCAGATAGAAAATTTGTTGTTTGTGCAGTTGCGCTTCCCACTAGTTTTTTAGCTTTTGTATTGTATATTCATGTATTTAAGTGTTTTTAGAGTTGTTTTAAGCTAATGTTACAATTAAATTGTAGATTATTCTATCACATTTGCTGAACAGGTAAGAGTTTGTGTTTGATAAAGATGCAGAATATGAAGATTTATGTTTGAGAAGTGCAATAATCATGGAAAAGAAACATTGTTGAGAAGTATATAATAGTGTTATGTGCCATTGGGTATATTTTTGTTCTAACAGAGAGAAATATTATGGATAAAAAATCTGACAAACTGTAATATTTTGGTATATTTGCACGCAAATTGCTACCTAATAATGTTTTTGGTGTTGCAGCACAATATCCTATCACATATTTCAGGCTTAAAATAATTTTTGCTGTGTGAGAAAGCAAGTTTATGTAGTTTTGTATCCAATCGCACGCTAATGGTTGGGTCTTCTAGATATTTGATATAAAATGTGCCTTGTCGTGTGAAAAGCTCGCATGATAATTTTTTTTTTGGTATAAGCTTATTTCTGTTTTTTTTTTTTTTTATTTATTATTCAACGGGTCCTCTTGTTCCGTAATTGATTTATTAAATTGATGATTGATGATAATAATATATTAAGAAATAGAATGACATGATTTATATATTTTAGGGTGGGCAAAAATAGAGTTGTGAATTAGACCCAAACTTTAAAAAGAGTTAAATTTGATAAAAAGATATTCAAATTTGATTTTTTTTAAGGTTCGAATCTTAGTCATGAAGTTTATGTTCACGCAGCTCTATCACTTGAGCTACTTGTAGAGAACAAATTTGACTGATTTGAATTGCTTAAGTTAGTAATTTGAAACAAGTTTTTATTTTTAAACATATTTAATTTGAATCTACTCAATCATAGTTTGCTCTAGTCTTATGGTGTATTTGAAAACATGGTTTCATTGAGTACTTATACAATAAATTTTTATTTAAACAAAACTTATGTCAATATAATTTACTAGTGCTAAAAATCAAAGATGTTTTCATTCAAGGAAAATGGAATTGGAACATATGAAATTAGGGAAGGTATGGCTTCCATTTATATAGATAGTTATGGTCTCTTTCTTGATACTCTTGCATGTACCTTGGTTTATAAAGAAACTCCTGTCTCAATAAAAAAAACAAGTGTTAAAAAAAAAATACTTCTGGAGCAGTGGAGGGATACTGTTTGTTTTTTAGTCAACAAAGCAGATTTTTGTTTTTGTGGTAAAAACGGAGTTTTTGTTTGAGATTTTTTTTATTGTGGAACCCTGGGCCTGTAGAGGAGAGAAAAAAATAATACGAAAACCCTAATCGCCCCAATTTCGTACTCTTATATAAGCCGAAGCCACTATTGATGCAAATGAATCACCTGAACGAACGTTTGGCCGTCTCTGTACTTCTTTCTGTCTTCCCCTTCTTTGATTCGGTTCTTCATTCTAGAAATGTCTGTAATTCGCAAAGACGATGCACCATGTAGCCCCTTGCATCTTTAAGCTTAGTTGCAAGGAAATTACGAGATAAGGTTGTCTAGGTGCAAAATTTATTCTTGGCAATTAAAATTCATGCTTTTGGGCGAAGAACCCTAGTTTTTCTTTGCCCAATTTCCATTTTATTTTGTTGCCGAATAGCCTCAGTATATGCTGTCTGTTATGTTGACTGATTGATGCACTTCAATATGCAAAGCAAAATGATGAAGTCAATTATTTTCTGAAACTGATGTTGATTCATGTTTCATATAGGTCTTCAAAGTTCTCTGATTGCTTTGCTATGTGCTGTGGAATTGCATTGTTTTGATTCAATTTGTTCTTTATTTTGTTTTTTTCCTTGTCTTATAATTCTGTTGTTCTCTGTATTAGGTAGTTATCACTTTTCGCACTTAGTTGCAATGTGTTGGTTCACTAAGCAGTTGGATGAAGCTTTTGTTTCATAAATTTGTTCTTTTTATTTTTGTTACTATATTGCTTTTGACCCTTTTTTGTTGTTCAAAGCAGAGCAAAGTGATGAGATTTTTATCATATCTGAATTTCATGTGGATTCCTTATTCAAATGGTCTTCAAAGTTCTCTGATTGCTTTGCTGGTGTTGCTACTCATATTAACCTAGGTTTTATATTTCAGTCTTGTTATATTAGTAGAAGAACTCAGAATATAATTCTAATTGAAATAATCAGTGATGTGTTACCAATTCCTCCCTTGATAAATGGGTTATTATAGTTTTTAGTGACCCATATTATTACTTACACAACAGAGAACAAGCAGCTTTGAAACATGATCACCACTATAAAAGTAACACTATTGGCTTGGTGTGTACAATTTTTTTTTTTAACTCTGCTAGAGAAATAAGCGAGGGTTAACTGAATACTGGCACCAAATTTCTTAATCTGATGTTGCATTAATCTGTCAGATTATACGAGCATGGTGCAACAAAAATATATTTTTCCTTTCCGGCCATTGCTTCATTTTGTCTTTATAAAATGGTAAGTGAAGCAGAATCGGGGTAGGAAGGACATGTATGATTGCTATTCTGCTTTCTAATTTTCTGGCAACACTAACATAGTTTTTGGTCCTTATGTTGAAGGGGAGGGGAGGGATTTTAAGTTATGGGTTGTGTTTGGTATAATAAAATCAGGAGGGTTGGGAGGGGAGGGATTTTTGGCAATTTTTGCTCCCTCCAATATTGGAGTGGTAAGGTTTGGATGGGAGGGAATGAGTTTTTAACACCCAACAAACACAAAAATACTACTTTTCTTCTATTATAATTTCTCCATCCTTTGTGTTGAACCAAATAGATCCTTTGAAAGTTTAGACTAAAATTTGAAAGGTAGTAAGACAATTGCTTGAAGTAAAAGTGAGTTGTAAATTAAATGTATAATAATAAAAAGAAAGGAGAAAATTGAAAGAAGCTTAATTAAATAGGATAGGGAAGATAGTGTTGTTATCAAACTTTGTGTTCGGCCAAGAGCTTGTAGCTCAAATGGTACAAGGAGAAGGCTTGAGGGAAGGGGTTCAATTCCTGGTGGGAGTTAGATTTAGGAGTAGTGTAGTGTGGGGGTGTGTGTGTTTGACCGATCAAAAAAATCCTGTGTTCTAAAGGGCATTTCTGTAAATTTATTGTTATTTTTTACTTTTTTTTTTAATCATTGTTACTTTTATGAAAAGTCCTCAAATCATGTCTCATCAATAAAATTAATAAAATATCATCATGTTATTAAAAATATTTTTTTTATTTTAATTTTTAATTTTGTAATAGATTTTTTTTTTTAATAATGTGATGATATTTTATTGGTAGGAGATTGGGGACACCTGATTTGCTAAATCTAACCTTTTTTTTGTTTGCTTCCTTGGGCCTTAGTTGTTTACCATTTTAAAGGGCTTCATAAAATACTATATACGTTTCTCACACGAAGTTAACTCAATTAGGGCCCAAATTTATTCCATATTACCCCGTGACAAAGATTGAGAACACTCAATTTTGGAAATCCTATTATCTTTTTATATATAGGAATCATAAATTTATATACTAAGTGTCACTCCCAATAGGAATTATGTTAATCTCTTCCACCTATGCCAATTACTCTTTAATATGGTTAATTAATGTATTGTTTCCAACTGACCAAAAAAATTTATTGTTTGAAATTTTTTTACATAATCTTTTAAATATATTTTCATTTTCTTTTTATCATTATATTAATTATATTTTATTGAGTATGGAGTGTAGAATAGAAAACTCAATCTGATACTTAAGCTTTTTTTTCTCTCTCATCTAATAGTAGTCTTTTGGTGCTTTCATTGAGATTCTTTCTACGGTTACCTATAGGTTGGATTAAGAAAATTACAAGCCATATATTCACACACACATATATTATTGTCAACTTTGTTGGATTTGGTGATTATAAAGGGTAAATAATAACAAATAATAATACTTATAAAAATTTATAAGGGGCATTATTTTATCAAAGACCAATATGAAACAGAGGGAATAATATTATTTAGTCATTAAGAAAAAATATTGAGTAACTTGGGCACTGTTAATATATGGTAGTTGGGATTAGCACTAATCCTATTGAGAGTGACACTATCCTTTTAATATATAAATTTATGATCCTTATGTATAAAGGAATGGTGAGATTTTAAAAATTAGGTGGTTTCAATTTCACCCACCTAAATATAATTATATAACACTCAATTTGATAACACCACCACCCTTGTTTTTCTTTTTCTAGAAGATCTACTCTTTATTTTTTGGTCACCTCTGGAAGATCTATTCTGAAATACTCTTTTCGGGATGGTGTATTCCAGAATCACGTTTTTTTTTGGATCAAACAAAATCTCTTTTTTCGTTAAGCCTTTGGAACTCATTTAAACGAACGGGGTGGTGCAATTATTAATCACCAAGTTACTCCTAGTATAATTGTCCCAAAAAAAGAGTCACTCCTTGTATAGTTTTGTGCTTTATATTTTAATGCTAATATTGTCCAAAAAATAAATATATATTTTAATGTTAACAAACTTATTTTAGAAAATTGTATATTGTGACTTAATTTCAATGATACTAGTAATACCAAACTTATTTTCGAAAATTGTATTTTGGTGTGTAAAAATATTGCCACATGATGTACTATTAAATGATACGTAAGTGTTGTTCAAGTCATATAGCTTAGTTGGTAAGTAGATAAAGTGTGTGTAGGTATTCTTGTTCAAAAACACACACACACACATTTTTAGGGTTAGGGTGTTTTTGGATTAGCTTGTAAAAATAAGTTGTAAAAAAAAATTGATTGTTTGAGATTAAAAAAATGATTTTGAAGTTTTTTGAAATAATGTCCAAATTTTACCTAAAGGACAGAAAGTTTTTTTCTTTATTAAAAGAATAATAAAGAGTTTTTTTTAAGCTTTTAAGTGCAAAATACAATTGTCTAATGTATGTTTGGAAATAATCATATCCAAACATGCTATTAATAGCAAATGTCTTCCAAACACTCTTAATTTCTTTCTTTTAAAATATCTTAAATACGACAATAGTGCATCCGAGTTTCCAATATGTCCAGAAAATGTGCTATAGAAATCATACTTGACTCATTATAAACTATATTTTTCAATAACATTAGACTCTTTGGGTGTTGTTACACTTATGACTCAAAGTTATTAAAATTAATTTTTTTAAAAAAAAACAATATTTTTCAATAACATTAGACTAATAATTTTGTACTTATAATCTTTACAAACTAAACCTTCCAATAATTACATGGTAGCATGAGATTATAGTAATGTATTGTCTAGAACCAAGGGGACGAAAGCAGTGGGGGCACGCTGTATTTTTCACATGAACCAAGTCAATCTACTTTCAACTTGTGCTTTTAATACCAACAATTTGCATTCAAAAAATATTATTCTTTCTAAGACATCAATCACAAGTTCTAATAATTGAATAATGAAAACAGGCAACAAATTTCAGTTCTTGGGTCAGTTTACATTGATAAATAAACATTTGCATATTTTTAATTTGTTGATAGCTAGGTAGTCATCTAGTGTAGCTGAGAGTGCTTGGTTGAAATTAAATTTAAAGATATGGAAGAATTAGAAATGAAATATGGAAATATCGATGAAGGTGCAAAGAGGCAATGTTATTATGTTTCTAGGGAAGAGAAGAGATAGAGAACAGGATCCCCTAAGTGCTTGTTCACGTGTTTTGGAGTGTGTCTTGATATTTTCGTTTTGTTTGCATCATTCAAACATTTGCGTTGACAAACCACAAACACCATGCACGTGACGTGAGTCTGTTTAACTAATTAACCCCATTAATTCTACTCTACTCTTCCACTTTCCTTCTCCTTTCCCTTCCATGTTTTCTCCACTTCTCTGCTTTTTTTCATTTGCATGATTAGTGGCAACAAAGAAAGAAAACAGAAAAAATAATAATTGCATTTTGTACGGACATATACGGCCAGCTAACGTATCGGATGTTGTTTCAACTTGCTAATTAACCTTAATTAAATTATTTAATTAATTAATTAGCTTTCTAATTACAAGTACATTAGTACTTGGATTCACTTATAGTACAATTCCATACCAAGAGAAATTAAGTGGAAAGATTCTGCTTTCTACTGTACAAATCAGTACGGTTTTCCAAATTATTTCTCTTTTGTGCACCTTCTTACTTCACACGAGCCAAAAATTAATTTCTTCAACATAAATAAATTATCGAAGTGAATATAATCTTTCATAATAAAACAAAGTGTTTTTATGTGTACGACTCGAATTAGAACTCATTAATTGTCATTATGATTAAAGAACCTAATTAATTTTCTATCAATTGTATTGGACTTTTGTTTTAACAAGAAGCTGATCTAGTAATTAAAGAGTGGAGTTTTGAATAGTAGTTCTTCGATTTGAACTTTTGTAAATGTACTTTCACATGTAAAAATAAAAAACCGTATTAGACTTTCAGACTTTTGCAAATTACTAGTAATACAAAATTGAATGTGGTGAATTTCTTTTTAATAGATCAATATTCTTATATTGTTGCTTTCAGAGTAAAAAATAAAATTCTTATATTGTTTGTGTTTTCCACGTTCTGCTGTTGTCTTCGGAGAAACTTCTTACTAAAACCATTCCTTGACTCCCTAGTAGTATTATTAACAAAATTGATTATATCTGACGTTTTGATTATAATTTATTCAACTGCTAAACTGAAAATACTTTTAGAATATACTATTTTTTTTCCTTTGATGGTAATATAATAAAATGATGTATTTATAAATTATGTAAAATTCACTATTTGTCAACACTGAAATAATATTACCTAAATATAATTAGAGTAATAAAATTATGTAAAATTCACTATATATCCTTATATAACCTTAAATTCTTCTTTCTATTTTTTAAAAAATACTTGTAAAAATATCAGTATTTAGTAAAGTATAGAATGATTGAATTGTAGGATGTTTTATTTCCCCGACGCGTTCTGTACGGTAACTACGTGTCTGGTATGCTGTGAACAGTCTATTATTGAAGGTTGCACACTGGTATTTTTAGGATTTTTTGGGATCGGATTTGCTGCTAAAGCAGCATGTTATTCCCGATCTAACGGTAACGGTTGTAACAATAATAATATGTTTTTTATTTTATTATTTTTTTAAAGTAAAAAAAATTAAAAAGTTAACATTAGGATATGTCACTTTGGTTCTGTTTGATAAAACTACCTTATAGCTGGTAGCTTATGACTTATAGCTTATAGCTTGTAACTTATAGTTATAGCTTGTAGCTTATGGCTTAGAGCTTGTAGCTTATAGCTTATAACTTGTGACTTATAATTGAGTAGGGGTGTTTAGTAAAATTAGCTTATTAGGTAGCTTATATTTGTTAAATGACTTAAAAGGACAAGCAATAATTACATTAATAAATTATTTGATAGAATAAACATGTAGTAAATGATTAGAGGGTAAAATAGGAAAGAATTATTGAAAGCTACTTTTCATAAGCTATAAGCTACTTGAAATAGCTTTTCATAAGCTAGCTTATAGCTTATATAAACTATAAGCTAGATGTTACCAAACACATCTACTTACTCATAAGTTATAACCTCTTAAATAAGTTACAAGCTATTTGTGCCAAACACACACTTCGTCTTATAGAACCAAATCCATTTCCTACTTTTTTTTTTTTTTTGTAATGAATAGTTGAAATTTGAAAATCTCAGGGATGCATGGGTTTGTTTAATTTAGTTCTGTTTAATTTTATAGAACTGTTTTATGAAATATTTTTTATGAATTATTTTTAAAAATTAAAATAAATTTTTAATGAAAATTTAAAATATAAAAAATTTAAAATTTAAAATTGAAACTAATTTTAAATTTTTTAAATTTTAGTTTTTAAAAATAAAAAAGGATATATTATTCTTAATGTTTTTTTAAAAAAACTAGCATTCCAAATATATTTTTTATTTTTATGCTTTTAAAAACAGATATTAAATAAGATGATTTTGTTTGTTATTGTAATACACATAATATGTGTGTATTTTAATTTGTTTATCATATTTTTTTCTACCGATCTATTTATATATTCTTTAAAGATTTAAATGAGTCTAGCAAAAAAAATAAAATAAAAAACTACTAAATTAGTCCTTCAAAATTAAACTATATATAAATTTAATTTTTTTTTATTTTGTTTATTTAATCCTATTACCAATCTATTTAATTAGTTTGATTTTATTAGTGAAATACATGAATTGTTATGGGTTTGATTATTATAATTATACATTAGAAAAGCAAAAAGATAACATGTGAAAAAAAATATTTTCAATTTATTATTTTACATATGTATTTTAGAATATCTATTAATACATACACAAGAGCGAGTGTCAATCACATACCATACATTAACGCCTATCCTTATAATTGGGACAACTTATTTTAACTTAAATAATATTCTTTCAAATATATTTCTGTATTTTAATTTATATTTCTATCCTTTCAACTGAATAGATCTCTTCAAATAATTATATATAACATTACTTTGATGGACTAATTTAGATGTGTTTTAGTTTTAAACCTTTAAAAGACACATTTAGTTTAAAAAAATTAGAGTCTAATTTAGATGTATTTTAAAGAACTCTTTAGAGGATTAAATTAATCTTTATTATTTATTTTTTCTTATCATAATAACACTCGATAAAAATCATAACTGATAAGGAATTAATTTAGATGCCAAATTTTAAATATAGCTTTACATTTTAATTTATATTTCTATCCTTTCAACTTAATTAGCCTAGCTCTTCAAATATATATATATATTGATCAAATATTTTAAAAGCACTAAAATTAGTCTCTCAATTTAAAGTAAACGAATCTTCAATTCGAAGAAATAAATTTGAAGGTTAATATGTGACGGGTCAAAGTGGTGTTAAAGAAATTTTGGTAGGACCAATTTAATATACAAAGAAATTTTAGAAAGTTACTAAATTTTTTTTAAAATATATTAAAATTCAATTTATGGGTCATATATTAGAATTGCAAAAGTATTAATGGAAGAAATGATATATTTAATTTTTTTTCTCTTGAAATCAATAATATATGATTCATAAGTTACAAAATTAAAAAGTTACATACAACACATTAATAATTGTAGTATTACAATGAAGCATTTAATTTTTTTTTCATAAATCAAGTTTAGATATAGATTATAAATATAGTACTATATAGACTTTTTTTAATTTATGCTGATGGTAATGAAATAAATTAAAGTTAAATCTCCAAGTGGTTGACGTAATACTCCTAATTAGTTCTAGCTAGCCATTAATTTGACATTAGCATACAGCAGCTATATATAGTATAATCTCATGAAATAACTTACAAGTGTGTCTTCGAAACTGGAAGCAGTTACTTTGTCTACAAGATTAGCAGCTAACATGGGTAATTAAGGGCACTTGCATTTGCAATTAGCATCTTAATTACTAAGCCAGATCACCTAGAAGACTGTTCCTATAACAAACTTGATCAGCTCAAGGATTAATTAACATCTTAGATTTGTTGATTATGTGTTTAATTATATAGCTATAGCGCCATATTTTATTATTTTGTCGTCCAAGTTGTTGTTAATAATGAAAAATTAGTAAATTTAATTCCCTAAGAACATGCTTAACAATCACTTTCTTCAATAATTTGCTTTATTTTAATTATATAACATTGTAACATAAACTGCCGTTCAACTATTCATTATTGTGTTTAGTACTTCATTAGGCTATTCCCTTTAAAATAGGAGACCGTTGAAAAAAAATTCATAATACCCGAGCAACTCTTAATTCAAAATTTAAGTAATGATGTAGGCCAAAATTTGGGTCCGTGACTTATAGGGGCTATAACATAAAATAATTATGTTTTTGGGTTTGATTTTGAGAAATTTTTTTAAAAAGAGTTCTTTTTCTTTTTTTATAGTGCCGATGTCAGCACGCCATAGAGATGTATAACACTTCTTCTATTTTTAAACTATTCAATCCATTTACTAATAATATATAAATATAAAAAAAAATATTGCATAACGCCGATGTTATCAAGACATGGAGAGGTGTAGCACTCCCTCTATTTTCTAACCACTCAATCTATTTACTTACCATATTTATATATGGTATGTAAATATATGGAGTAGTTAAAAATTGTAAGAAGTTCTATGTCTCTTTATGCCGTGGTGACATCAGCATAAGTGTTTTTCTTTTTTATAGAGTTTAAGGAGAGAGAAAAACAATCTCTTTTAAAGAATTTTTAGTAACATAGACCCATGTAGAGAATTATTTTCCCAATGCACCCTATAAACATAATTTATCCACAAAATTTTGCTGATCATTATTTTGAACAATGACCACAAAGTCTAAGATCATCTGGGTCGTCATTTATTCAATGACTAAATTAGTCATTGACTTTCTAGTCGTTGAGTGTTATTAGTCTCTAACTTAGCAAGAATGTCTCGCTAGTCCCTAATTTTGTCATAACTAGTTTTGATCCATGGTGTTATCTCCTGATAACCAATTATTTCTATATGGGTAATATGTTGGACGCCACACCATATCCAACAAACGGCGTTGTTTTGATAAGTGGGAGAAACTATTCATTTTTATCTCCACATTCCTCATAAATCATTCATTTTCGATCTCATCTTTCACATCTTCTAACAAAAACCCTAAAAATGTAGATTACATTTTTAGTTTGTAAGGTTCTCAATTTTTTAAATTTGGCAATGAGGTTTAAAATAAATTTGATCGGTTATTGAACACCCCTACTTAATTTGATCCAATAATTTGGAAACATCCAAGACACCATTGTTGATCGCAATACATTTTTTACGTAAACATATAGACCACACCGATGACGGACCTACATAGAGTTAAGGGTAGGCAATTGCACATAATAAACTTATAAGTAATATTATGAGTTTGTTCATATTTTATATGCCTACCATTATATTTTTCAACCCCTAAATTTAAATTTTTGAATTTGTTTTTTTTTGATGTATTATACCATTAAACCTACAATTAAATATAAACTAAATTTCATTTGAAATTTCTTTAAAAATATCTATTTAAAAAAAAAATTGAGTGAAGGGTCACATTGTTTCTTGACTTTTTTAGAGTTTTTCATATTAGTCCTTAACATGTTAAATGGAGCATTTGAGTCCCTGATTTTTTTTATTTGTGATTCATTTCGGTATCTGACATTAGTTTACTGTTAACATCGTCCAACGTAACACGCTAAGTGACACGTAGAACACCAAAAATTTCGTTGTTTTATTGCTAAGATGATATATAATCCAAAACATTGTCTTTTTTCTATCCGTGACACATTTAAAAAGCATTTTTCTTTTTGAAATCTTAAAAATTAGATTTTGGTCTTCCGTACTGTACGATGTCGTTATCCATTAAAAAAAATTTTTTTTTAACCAACAAAGTGAGAACAACATAGTTTGATTGTTCAACGTGACATATTTAACGTGCCACGTTAGACTTCCGTTAACAGTTTCAACATTTAACTAACTCTAGAGACCAAAATGAATCAAGGATTAAAATATCAGGGAGCCAAATGTACTATCATAAATGTTAAGGATTTCTATAAACTTTTTTTAAAAAAAAAGGACTAAATGATGTATTTTCCAAAAAAGATTAGGTTTGTCACTAAACTATGCTACTGCTGTCTAGATCGATTCTAGGCGGATAACGGAATTTTCCACCCCTTTCCCTGGAAAAATCTACGGTACTACTGTAGTATGTACAACACCATTTTAAATAATGATAAGTGTCTATTTTTTTAAAGAAATTATAAAAATCATCTTAATCTCTATCACCCACTGTATATTGCGGGCCTACTACTTTTTATCTCAACCACTCTTTAAGAAAGGGAATATGTACTACAAAGGTACCAAAAATATACTCCCTTTCCCCATAAGTCATAACTATTAGTGTACAAGCAGCAGAAAAGAAAACATAAATAACCAAATGGAAATGCTAAATTTACTACACTAGTTAAGATTATAAAAATAGGGTTTTTTTATCCATTGTTCTAACGATAATAGTTAAGCAATCTATAAATAAAATTTTTGCATTTAAAATAAATTGAAAAAAATTTCGTAGCATAAAATATTCTATACTTTCCAATATCAAATTTCTATTCATGAGTTACTTAACTATTGCCCTTAAGGCAATGGATAGCAAAAACTCATAAAAATAATAACATTAATATTTTATTAAAAATGGTAGAATTTAATGTTAACAATTTAATGAATGTTTTTTTATAACAATTTTGATAATTTAAAAAAGTGTATTATTGTACCGTAATAAGTGTCTATAATACACTATTTAGCATGATCCATAAAACAAAAACTAAACAAAAATGAAAACAAATTATTGTAGACCTATATCAATGTTATATCTCGATCATATATACAATGCCGAACACAGCCTGAGGACTCTATCGTGGTACCATCTCGGCCTAATACTGAGATGCACAACAACATCACATTATTTATTAGAGTTAGACCGGATCCATCAACGAGTTCCGAGAGACTTAAAACATAACTTACAAATCCTATTGACTTCAATATATAAATTAATTATATGCATGAGTATCACGCATGTAACTTATCATATTAACACATAAACTCAAATCTCGTACTAATTTGGACGTTTAAGTCATGGTTAGTACAACCCCATCATTAATTCTCTAGCATTGATGAATGGCCTTCTTCATCTTAAATACAGTTTTATTCGTGATTCAACCCTCTCATCAAGTGAATTTACAACACGAACAAATCAAAAGGAACTTGCATTGTTAATGGTTCAAGTTCAACATTAATTTAATTTGCTTCCATATGCCACATTGTGGACATTGCAGGTCGTTTGAAGAGCTGTACCTTAGCCGACGACATAACAGCTTATTAATATTTGTGGCTTCTCAACATTGATTACTGAACTTTATTACAAATTGTCTTTGGAATTTTTGGCAATTTAATTGTATTTATGGATACAAGTTTCATGTTAATTCGTTGTCATTTGGTTTTAACGTGTTTTATTGTCGTTCGTGTTAATTAATTCTATTATTTCTACATGTTGCAACAGAGACGACTACTTCCACAAGGAGCACTACACTTTCTGAGATAACTTAATTTAAGCATGTCACTCTGTTAACTAATGTAATTAAGATATGTAGCAGTTGCAACACTTGAATTCTTCATCAACTTATTTACAGATATTTATAGATATATAAATATAAAATTGACTTCACTAATTGTCACATATGAACTGTTACTGTTTTTTTTCTAAACAAAGTAATTAATTTTAAGATTTAAGTTTTTAGATATAATAGCCTGATTTTTTTATACCAAGAGTATACTTAGCAGATAATGAAAGATGATCACTCTTAAGTTTTAAATTAAGAGTATTTTTGAATTAGCGGTGACTAACTGTAAAAATAAGATTTTTGGTTGGATATATTTACTGTCAGAAACGATTTTTAAGATAATTTTAAGTTGTTAAATGAGACTTTGAAACTTTTTGAAATAATGTTCAATTTTTAGTTGAAAACAAAAAAAATTTTTTTCTTTATTAAAAGAATAATAAAAAACTTTTATAAATGTAAAATATAACTATCTATCATATTGTTAGAAAAAAAATCTAATCAAAACACATTCAGCACAAATCACAAAAGTAAATATAGTTAATAAACAAAGATTTGATTAATAAGATAGTCTAAGAATACATCCTAGAGGACTAGAGTATATAGTGGTGGACTAGTGGCTTTCTATTTTAGTAATTAAATAATTTATTTAAAATATTAATAAATAAAGTAAAATAATTTCATATTTTATTATAAATTTTTTAATATATATAATATTACATAAATTAAAAAAATCATTTTACTATTTGTACTAAAATTTTATGTAGCTCACAGTGCACCCAAACTTGTGGGGTGCACGCACCCCATAATCACCCAATGAACAATCGACAAGAGTATTATTTTATTGAACAACTAAAACTTGAGGTTGAGGCAGAGCATCAAGAAAGTGGAAAACAAAGAAGAAAACACACTTTACCTTCCATGATTATAGAAAAGAAAAAAAAAAAAAAAACTATATATACTCATTCTGTTTGGATGGAAATTTTGGTGAATCATAATTGGACTGCTGTCGGTGAAGAAGTCTCTTACCCAAGTTCAATGAACTGAAGGGTGGCAATTCCTTAGACTTAGTATATATGTGACCCTCCCTCCCCTGCTTTAAAATGGTTCAAATAAAATTATTAATTAGTAATTAAGATAACACATTTATGATTCTAATTAGATAAGGAGGTAACACTTTGAAGACACAGTACTGTGCACATAATGTGACATTTGTAGGGTTTGTACCAAAACCAACCAGACCAATTTTAATGTACATGCCTAAAACATAACATCACTCAAAGTTTAAATTTATTATTATTGTCTGTTCTGAAATAATAATAATGATACTGATACTCTGTGCAGGACAAGAACAAGGGCAAGTGTTAATCATAACCAGGGGGTCACCTGAGGGGTCCTTTCTTACTTACACCTAACTTTGCAATTTTAGGTTCCTCCTCTCTTATCCATTTATTGCTAAAGGAACTAACAACTAACTTTATTCAGTAATTGACTATTTTTATCATTTAAAAATAATTATAAGATATTTTAGTTCTTTATTTTTTAGAATATTTAAATAAATTTTTTATTTTGTATTTTGCAAATCACTTTAGTTTTTGTGTTAAGTGACAATGACGAAATGTTTATATGACACGTTAAGTGGTTATACTATACGTTAATTGACACTTAGGAGTCCACATGAATGACAAAATGACATTGTTTTGCTTAATCTTAAAATAATTAACTCAATTAGTCCATCAAATCACTTACAATATAACTCAATTTTAGGCCAAAAATATTATACGTAACTTTGGAGATTAAGCAAATAAAACAACATGATTTGAAAGTCTAAGTGGACTCATATGTGTCAAATAACATGTCATATAGATACTTAATGTATCACATTGACGTTTCGTCAATATCACTTAACACTAGGAACTAAATGACCTACAGAATACAAAATCAGAAACTAATTCAAACAATTTAAAAGGTTAAAGACTAAAACGTCCAATAACTATAAAGTGAGGGATAAAAAACAGTTAATTAATTCAACTGTATGTACTCATGATATAAATCCTAACATTAAAAAGTTGCTTACAAATAAATTAAAAAATTAGAAATATTTATTATTACGCTAGTATATCCCTATCAATTTAATGTTTTCAAAATAATACAACTAATAAAAGATAATAAAGTGAATATTTAATAGGACTAAATTTAGAATAATATTATTAATATTCCTAAAAACAAGATTTTAACTTCTACTTTTAAATTGTATGAAATATAGGCAAGTGTTTATATTATGAAACATCAACTTTTGAAGAAAGAATTAATTATAATTTGGTTTATGTACTTTATTTTATGGTTGTTTTGGTATAAATATTTTAAAAATGCTCAATTTGCTCTCTTGTACTTTCTAAAAAAGCAATTTATTATAAAAAAATCATATTTAGTGATTATTTTTGTCTAACTTAATGACAACTTTTATTATTGCTAAATATAATTTTATAGTAAACCTTATAAGA
Source organism: Cyamopsis tetragonoloba (assembly GCA_037177725.1). Taxonomy (NCBI): domain Eukaryota; kingdom Viridiplantae; phylum Streptophyta; class Magnoliopsida; order Fabales; family Fabaceae; genus Cyamopsis; species Cyamopsis tetragonoloba. The sequence continues at coordinate 7,346,851 of CM074120.1, read as the reverse complement.
AAAAAAATATACATTTTAAAATTTTATATTAAAATACATTTGAGCTTAAAATAAAAAATTATGACACGTTTTCATTGGGATTATTTGTATAGTTTTTCTTTAATTGATTGTTTATTAATAATTACTTCGAAATAATCTTAATTCATCATCAACACTCTGGACGTCACATATAAGCATTTTTTTTTTAGCATATTTGAATTTCATTTTGGATTAGAAAAAGTATTTTTGAGTTAATGTAACATGTGTCATTATGTTTGATTTTTAATTGTATTTATTGGCTTAATTGAATTTGACCTCAAACAAACTTTAAAAACTGGTTTGATGAATATATAATGCGAGTCATTTTTCTGTTTGCTGAAAGATACTTTTAATTTCTTTTTAGTTTATAAAAATACCTTTTATCCTCTTATCTAAATAATATTAATTTTGTCAAACTTACTTTTAACTAAAAGTATCCAAATATAAATTTCGTTGAATTAAATAATTTTTAACTCAAATTACTTTTAACAAAACTACTTTAAACCAAACTAATTAAATTTTATTAACAAAAAACTAAACACATACTTGTTCTCTCAAAATTTAGATGCTTACCAATTCAACGAGTAATAGACAAATAAGCTGAAGTAAAATTTAAAGGACAATTATTTATAAAGAATTATGTCATATCTTCCTACTAAATTTTTTTATAAATTAAATTTATTTGTTAATTTTGATAATTGTCATTTATTATTAAAAAAATTAAATTCTTAATGGAAGATAAATAATAATTGTCAAGATGTGGGTAAGAGAATTTGTAGGAAAATTTAGGAGAAAAATTTGTAAGAGAATCTAGTAGAATGATTTTTCTATTATGTCTATTAGATATTGAAAATAATTTTTTTTCTATTTATTCATACACATTGTATTCATTCTTGTTTCAGTTTAGTTTTTCATTGGGAGTTTAGAATCAATGGTTAGTTACTGTCATTGCACATGTTAAAAAACTAAAAGTAAAAATATTTCATAGGAAAGTATCGTATTTATTATAATTGAGAACAAATACCCATTAAATATTTGTTTTTTTTTCCTGAAATGTTTTCACTTTTAACTTCTTAACATGTGCAAAGTTATACACATTAAAAAAATTGATATATAGTATATTGAAGAAAAAGGTTAAATTCTCCTTTAAATCTTGTTACCTATTTACTTTTGATAAGTATTTTCAATCTTTCCGTTAATATTTACTTTTTAAAAAATAAATAACAATTATCAAAATTAAATAATTAAAAAAACTTATAAAAAAATTTAATAAGAGAATCTACGGTTATACAGAAATAACGGTGAAGGCGCGGGGGAGGCATAGCACACTTGCTAATTTATATTCTTGCAGTGTGATGGGCAAGATGTACACTACTTCATAGGAATAGCAGAATCAGCGGTCGCAGTTAAATTAAATTCTAAATTATATGGTTCACGTGTGTGTCTCCGTGTGTATTTTATTTCTTAATTATAAATAATACTAAGGTAAATTACATCTATCTCTTAAATTTTTAAAGTATTATAGTATTTTACAGCATGTTTTCAAACATAACACATATCTCTCTTACATATTTTTAAAACTACACAGTTTTTCTTAAATGATAATAGTGTTAACCTTTGTAGGTCTTATTTATGAATTGACGATTTTATCCTTTATTAAAAAGAAAACAACTATTTACCTCATCTCGAACCTTGAGCCCCTTCTTCAACCAGCGATCTCTTCAACGTTGCCTTTGTTCTTCAAGGCGCGACCTCGCCACCGTTTTTGAAGCTTGCGACCTCGCGGCCCTTCTTCAACCCTACAACCTTTAGAACACTTCCTTAACCCTGCGACCTTCCCAAACCTTTCTTCGATTTTCTTCATCTTCACCACTTAAGATTTCTAATTTGGGACTACTTTATCTTTACTTTGTCCAAGAGGCATTTTCTAAGTGATCTTTTGACATTTTAGGTATGTTTTACTAATTAAACATTTTTTAATTTTAAGCCTCAATCGCTTATTTTTCAAGTGAAAGTCTGAATGTTTGTTTGATTTATGTGTAACTTTTCCAATTAAGGGTAAAATTATCTTTTCATAACTTGGAGACCATGTGCAAATTACTCGTTTGTTAAAAATTTAACTGTTTGTTAACATGAAGGAATGTCAGTGTAACGTAAATAAACTTTAGAGGAGGTATGTGTTATATATGTTTGGAAATTTGCGAAGACAGTGTAATACTTTAAAAGTTCAGGGAGGTCAAATTAACTTACCCATAATACTATTATCACTTATATTTTTATTTAATCACTTTTTAATTTTAAATATTTCAATTAATTGAATTAAAATATTTAATATAGGAATATGATATTTAGTGTCCTAAAAGCACTATTTAAGAACCCAAATATAGTAGAAAGATATTGAAATAGAATAGTTATTATTTAATCACTTTTTTGTATTATTGAGAGACAGAATAATGTGCTCTTGTGATTATTTTTGTACTTCTAATAACTTTAACTAAATATCCTCAGAGCACTATATATCAATACCCTTACGTATAATAATAATTATTATTAGAAATAGAATAGTTAAATTAAATGACAATAAAAGGAAAAAATTGACAATAATTCCGCCGGATACTTATTTTGCATCAATCATTCATTCAATTTATTCCCCAATATAGCACGTGCGTACGTGTGGACCTTTGACCGTCCAATTCCAATTTGCACCCACCACGTGCCAATACATTTTTCACTTTCCTTCTCCCTTCCCTCACCTCTCCATCTTTTCTCCACTTTCCTCTTTTCTTAATTTCTCTTATATCACTCCTTCTTTTATCTTTTATAATTATCATTTTCTTTAAAGTGAAAGGTCACATTGGATTTTGATTTTCTTAAATTTGTTTATATTAATTTTTATTTTTTTAAATGGAGCATTTAAATCTTTGATTTTTTTTATTTATTTGATCCTTGATATTAGTCTAGTATTAACATCGTTAACGAGAGTTTAATGTGGCACATTAAATGACAAATATAACACCCAACATGTTGTTATTTTGTTGCTGAAATGACACATAATCTAAAACATTATCATTTTTTGTCTGTAATACACTTTAAAACATTTTTTTCTGAAATTTTAAAAATTAGAGTTTATTGTTTCGTGATATACGGCGTAGTTTTCAGTTAAAAGAGAGTTTCTTTTAATTTACCAAGTGGGAATAATATAGTTTTAATTGAACTCTCTTAATTTACCAAGTGGGAATAATATAGTTTTAATTGTCTAATGTACTACGTTAGACTTTTATTAATGATTTCAACATTTAACTAACCTTAAGGACCAAAATAAATCAATAATCAATATGTGAAGAACCCAAATCACTATTATAAATATTAAGAACTTATTTAAACTTTTTTTTAAAAAAAAGACTAAACCATGTATTTTTTTCATTTTGTACTATTAATTTTATCGGTCTTCAAAATTATGTAAATCTATAGACTTCCCAATTATCACGGGTATACCCATGAATGATGAATCCGATTATCCGACCATTAATTAGAAAGAAAAAATCAGAGTTAATATATAATTAATGACAATTATAACAAACCAGAATAGAATTATATTATGTATGTGACAGAATTTAATTTAGAAAATAAAATTAGAATATTCGCACAATGTTAAAGAATTTATAATTTTTTTTAAAATGAATATTCAATTCGCAAGAAACCGTATATATATTTTAGTATAACTTTCGCTAAGCTTCTCCATAGTTGAATGCTTACATGCATAAAACGTGACTCAATATGACGATGACACAGTACTCTGTTTTATCTAACTTCACCAAACTTTGCAGGGGCGGGTAAGAACAACCTTTCGTACAACATAAATAATAGTTTATTTTTTTGTATGGGACAATATATAAACGTGTTTTATAAATAACTACTAAATTTACTCTTAATATTTGTGCAATAAATAACTACTAGATTTACACGGTTTTACATGCAATTCAATTATTTTACATAATTAACTGTCCTTTTCTTTTTGGTATTTGAATGCTAATAATGAATGTCATTGTTTGCATATATAAAATTAACACTATATACCTAACATGATGGTTCACCCGGAGTGCATTCTGGTAATTAATCACAATAATTGAGATATTATTTTTTATAAAAAAGTACATCAATCAAAAATTAAATTTGTATATCTACGTACGCATGTTTTTATGTGTTCACCAATTAAATTATCTGACTAGGATAATTGAGATATTATTTACTTTAAGGTTGTAGGTTATAATTAAGGTATCATCGGTCTCTTGTGTCTTGAGCTTCTTATTTTTATTTTAAATATATGTGCTGGTGGGTTATGATGAGGAGTGAGTGCTTATAAGTTATATGTGGCCTCAACTATTACTCTGCGTGAGACACTGAGACTTTAAGCGTGGCTCAGACATAAGTCGTTACTTGAGGTTAGGGTGTAAGGAAATTAAGATTTGTCGAGATAAGAAACAAAATTAGAAAAATAAGGGATTGTATTATGGTGAATTAGATCTTTACAATAATAAGTACAAGCCTTATATATGCTTGAAATAGAAACATAAGAATGTACTATGAGTAACAAACTCTAAATCAAGTGATTATCTAAAGTAATTTAATCTCTATCCTTTATACCCCTCAAACTTATGTCACTTGAATAAGTGACCATAAGTTTGTTTTTGAATTTTGTAAACAGATGTCAAAAAAGTGGTTTGGTAAGGATATATGCTACTTGATACTGAGCTGGTAAGTGTATGAGTTGAATGGCACCTCTTGCCAAAACTTTATCCCGCACAAAATAAAGATCGAGCTCAAAATGTTTGGTTCTTGAATGCATTACTAGATTAACAGCTAACAAAATGACACCAAGATTATCAGAGTACTTTATTGATGGAGTAAGACAGTATCAGAGTACTAGAAGCAGTGAGTTTTAGGCTTAATTGAATTGGAGTAGGTTGAGATTTAGATTCATCCTTTTTAGCTTTTTGAAGAAGTTCATGGATATACTTGGATTGACTCCAAAATAAGTCCCCATTAGATGTACGAGTGACCTTTATCCCGTTGAAAAATTATTTATAAATATATAAAATATATATTTATATATTATAAATATCTTTGGTGGTGGTGGACCTGCGAAAATTAGAAAGAAAGAATAAGAAGAAGAAATAGAAATAGGAAAGTATGCACAATATCTCTTCAAGGCGTGTTCTTTAGCACTTTCCTTTAGACTTAATTCGTCCTCACCAATTCCAAACTCTTGGTGCAAAAATGGGTTAACCGACGAATTTCCTGCAGGATACAATGAAGATTCCTCGAGTATGTTTTCACACTTCCTATTTCTATATCTATTATTATAAGTGGAGATATGGTTTATTATCATAATCTCGGTTTATATTCATTATGTTCTCTATTTCTATAACCACATTTATTAAGAGAGAACATAAACCGAGATTATGGTAATAAGTCATATCTTCACTTATAATAATATATATAGAAATAGGAAGTGTGAAAACATACTCGAGGAATCTTCATTCCTGCAGGAAATTCGCCGGTTAACCCATTTTTGCACCTAAGAGTTTGGAATTGGTGGGGACGAATTAAGCCTAAAGGAAAGTGCTAGAGAACACGCCTTAAGAGACATTGTGCACACTTTCCTCCTTTCCTATTTCTTCTTCTTCTTATTCTTTATTTCCAATCTTCGCAGGTCCACCACCACCAAGGTTATATTTATATAATTTCCAACAATGAAGAGTTGTGTTGTTTATTGAAAAGTTGTGTTGTTTCATTTAAGGATGAAGAGTTGTTTTGTTTGAAATTCATTAAATTTCAAGGGCTACAAATGTGACTCTTCAATTAAAAGGATGTGACTCTTTAATTAAAAGGATGTGACTCTTAAATGAAAACACATCACTTAAAAAGTTATGACTCTTCATAAAGGGACACGAAGTGTCTATAAATAGAAGTGCATTTGATGCACAAGGAAATGGAATTCATAACTCACATGACATTCATAATATTTATGAGAAGTCAATCATGGATTAGAAACATGATGAAATACCCAAATTTCTCAGAGCATCTTCAAATTCATTTGCCTATGTCTTTGGTGCACAAAAGATATATGCAAAATATCATTTTGTAAAAGCCATTGTTGTCACGGCTTGAGTTTTGGAAGTGTGAAAACATACTCGAGGAATCTTCATTGTATCCTGCAGGAAATTCGCCGGTTAACCCATTTTTGCACCCAAGAGTTTGGAATTGGTGGAGGCGAATTAAACCTAAAGGAAAGTGCTAGAGAACACGCTTTGAAGAGACATTGTGCATACTTTCCTATTTCTATTTCTTCTTATTCTTTCTTTCTAATTTTCGCAGGTTCACCACCACCAAGGATATTTATAATATATAAATATATATTTTATATATTTATAAATAATTTTCCAACAATCTTTAGGCTTAACTCCGTGAAATGAAAATTTCTTCTTTAGAGAATTTTATGGTGGATTTTGCGAAGTTAGACAACCTTGAAGAGACATTGTGCACACTTTCCCTTCTGTTCCTATTTCTTCTTCTTTTATCATTCTTTTTTTCTAATCTTCGCAGGTCCACCACCACTAAAGAATTATTATATATTATTTATAAATAATTTCCAACATATCCCTAATAAATAATGAAGAGAGCCAAGTTCCTTTAAGCTAAATTTGGAAAGTATAATGTTTATCAAGAAAGATATCTCAAATTTGGAGCTACTCGTGATTATAATATCATTAACATATATCAGTACAAGCATGAAATATCGAATATCAATTCTTAATCAAAGAAAGGGAAAAATTAATAATCATCGGTTAAGTGCAAATAATGTGTCCAGGTTTCTCTTTCTTTGATCCAATTCTGTTCTAAAAAATATTTGAAATTGACTATTTGATGCATATACTCTCCAAATAATTTTAAAAAAATAAAAATGACGTGGTAATTAATACTCCATCAATCAAAGAGTGAAACACAATGAAGCAGTCAATTTACTCTTTGTTTAAAAGGAATACGGTAAGGTTTTAAAATTAACATTTGTCAATTAATTCATTAATCTTTAGATAAAATATAGGAACTAAATTTATATATTTTTTAAATAACTTAAAGGATTTAATTCTTTTTTTTAAATAACTTTGGAGAATAATTATTTATTTAAAACTTAGAAACTAAGTTTATTTTATGGAATAGTTCTCAAAACCCAAGTGTGCAATATAATACCTTGGGGAGAAGGACAGAAAACTATTGTGGCTGCTTTTTAGCCGCAACACAATAAGTACTACTCCTATATTAGGTTTTAATTAATTAATTGAGCTATTTATTTTGAAATTTTAATTAATCTGTTATCAAAGGTGTGAGGTTATACCGACGGCTTTCTTTTATTAATTTGGAAACTTTTTGGTCAAGTCAAAGTTCATACCTGCCTATTTACCCCCAAAAAAAATTAAAAAATCATAGCTGCCTGTCTATGTAAATAGCTCAATTAATTGGCATAATATTATGTACTTTTTCACCTTACATTAATTTAAATTTTCATTGATGATATTGTCCATTTGGTTCTCTAATAATTAATGTAACTTAACCCTCTAACAAAATTACTCTTAATAATTAGACCGAGGTCGATGAAGAAGGAAAAAAAAAAAAACAGCCAAATAGAATATGTCAATAAAAAATTATCAAGTTTTGTTAATTGATTGAGAACGTTTGAAAATTGCAGTTACGATGGAGTTTTGGTTATGATAGAATTGTATTAAATGTGAATAAATACTATTTAATGTGGATTATAATCACAGTTAAATGTATTTTAGTGAATTTCAATTTTTTTATGTTTTGGCACAATGTTTTATTTCAAACACATATTTAAAACTTTGATGTTCATAATCTAGCGAGTAGATAATTTAATTTGTAGTTTTATTTGTGGTGTACAAATGAAAAGTTGTGTATCAGTATACAAGTGATTTCATATATAACCATTAATTTATTATTAAAAAATTAATAAGTTAACATTACATTTTAAATCAATGAATAAATTTATATCAAATAAGTTTTTTCACATTTATATTGTGTATAGTAAATAATACATTGATTCTTGAACATTATTTGCGTTAAAGTGAGACTAACTTTAATAATAAGTTTTGTTAAACATATATTAAACTAAATAAATTCACTTGTTGGATAGTCAATTATATAATCACTTTAATGACATTTTCTGAATCTTAATACTATTTTTAATAACATTTTTATTTATTTTCTTAATTACTACTACTTCATAAACATTTGCTAAAATTATTACACCATAAAACATGGTAGGTATACGTTTCTGTTACGTATGTCTTCTTTTTACCAATAACAAGAAATTGTTGGAATAAAACCTAACTACATATCCTTGCACGTCTTGCTTTTGAAATATGAATAAACTCCCCGGCTAATAAAATTGATTTAAGAACACACTTAAAAAAAGCAAATTAAAATTATTTTACTCTTAATATTAATTAAATGATGAATACAAGTACTAATACTTAATCATCTATTGTCATCAATGTCGTCATTCAATTTATTCTTCGTTTAAAATAAAATTATAAAATTCTCACTGTGAAATATTCATCCAGATTGGACTGAATTTTTAATTTGAATAAGAAATAAGAAAAGAAAAACAGAGCAATTAGGAATTGAAGAATTAATTAGGGACAGCCTATGAAATTTATTTTTGACCTTCCACGGAATTTTGAATAGCAAGGATAACAAAATGTCGGTTGAAACATGTTATCATAACTTAGATTCCAATTAAGCGTTAATTAATTAAATTAGTGCAGACTTAATTATTTCTATGATTGTGATGGTTACTAACAGTATAGTAGTCCTATTACTTTAATATTCTGATTAAATAGAGTGGATTGTTAATTAATTAATTAATCAAAATGTGTTCATTAATTTATCTTAATGAGGTCAATAATGATTGCCTTACAAACTCACTAATAAAAAAATCCACCGGCATTGGCAACATACGGAAGATTATTCAGTCTTTTTCTAATTATATAAATCGAATAATAAATTAGAGCAATTAAATAATGAATGAAGAAAAAAACAACAAATTAAAAGAATAATATGTAAACTTTTTTTTATAGGTTTGTTGTGGATACATATCCCGATTCCTCTACTCGGACCTACAAAAAGTTCAACCGGCTACGCGACCCATTATGTCGGTTTATACCATTAAACGACGCCTACACGAAAAGTATAAATACATGGAATTATAGAGGATTTAGGTATCAGAATCTAACTTGAGCGTCGGAGTCTTTGCAGGTACTACCTGAGAACAACCCATGACACCATTAAATTTACAGGACCACGTAATACCCGGATCCTAGATACGCATCAGTTAAAGTGCATTAACAAAAAAAAAACTATATGTAATCTCAAATTTTTGGACCAAATTATCAAAAGTCAAAATTGCATCTTTATGGCGAGAGTACTTATTATACACACGAATAATAACACGTATGAAAAGCCGGGCAACAATCTAGCTGATAGATTTCTAACACATTCTTCGTAAATCAAAAATAATAGTTTCAAATCCAAATTTGGCCTAAGGATTTGAATTTTTGTCACCATACTTAAAGGACTCAGTTATTTATTAACTATTTCGGGCTTTGTTAATAAATTTTGTACGGTTTGAAAATGTGTATAAGGATACTTCACTATGAGATTATTGGTTCATTCATTCGAAAAATATTCTCTTAGAAAGAAGGTTTACTCCTGTCGCTCTAACTTTCGAAATTGTGAACTTCCACCTCCACAGTTTTTTTAAGAGTGACTTTGTGCAAATAAGTCTCTTTAGTCCCTGACTTTGTGCAGATAAGTCTATTTAATCTCTAACTTTGTATTTTGCAGGTCATTTTAGTCCATGAATTATATGAACATTCATTTTAGTGCCTGACATTCCGGGACTAAAATGACCGATAACAGTGAAAGTCAGGGACTAAAATAACTGATGATAGTGAGAGTCAGGAATTAAAATGATCGATTCCTAGATAAACTAAAATGACTTATACAATACAAAATGAGTGACTATTTTAGTATATATTTCATTTTTTAATAAAAATAAATAAATAATATTTTTCATATATATATATATATATATTGCATTTCATTTGAGGCATATAGCGATCATCCAAGAGAGCTTTTTATTTTATTTTTCTCTCGTAACAAAATATTTTTTATATATACAATCGATATTTGTACCTCTATCTTCATTTTTAAAAGGTTTAATTGTACTTTTTGTTCTCTAACTTAATTAATAGTGCGATTTTGGTATTTCAATTTTCAATTGCATGATTTTGGTTTTTCAACTTGGTCAATTGGGCGATTTTGGTCACTTAAGCTTAAATTGCACAATTGTGATACCCAACTTTTCCAATCATACGATTTTGGTCATTATGATCATCTCTTATTAAGAAAACTAATGATCAACGCATTCAAACCCATATAACAAACTTTTATTTATGCAATTTTGGTCTCTAAACTTTTTCGATTGTGCGATTTTTGTGTCCTTCTATACTTGATTATATTTGTTTATTTGATTGCATTATATATCTATTATTAGCCTCTCAACAAAAGATTGGCAAAATAACATAAAACGCACAAATGAAAATGTTGGGATCAAAATCACATAATTAATAGTGGAGCGATTAAAATCACACAATTGACAAAATTTGAGACTAAAATCACATAATTAAAAATAACTTAAAGATCAAAATCACATAATTAAAAGAATTATAAAACTAAAACTGTAATTAAACTTTTTTAAAAATTCAATTCAACTATTTATCAATTGTGTTGTACTTTTATTATGACATTATTTCTGATAATTAAATAAAAGGGCTTTGGAAACCAAATTAAAGAATCCGATTTGTTCAAAACCTTATTTACTTATATAAAATTAAACACAAATGGGTGTAAAGAAATTTAAAGGAAGTTTCATTGGAAGAAGGCACACGTGATAGGAGCAACATATTATATGATGTTCAAAATCTTTTGAATCTTTTAGCAGTTGTTCTATCTTTACCATCGTGCATTTCTTTGTTCTCCCTCTACCTTACAAGTCTGCATGGATATTGCAAATTAATTTAATCACTAATTGCATTTGGTTCCATAAAATAATAGTGCCAATTTTTTGCATTTTTTAATGATAATCACGAACAGACTTATACAAGTAGTTATGTAAAGCCAAACTCACACGTAAAATTAATTAAAAACCTTACACATTTGATTCCCTAATTTAAATAAAATAAATATAGAGAGATACCTAACCAACTATTACACTGTCATTTTCTTTAATTTGGATATATATAATTTAGATGGAAATTTAATTAATAAGTATATTATCACTTCATAATATATAGGAGTATGTGTAAGCGGCCGACTCGGAATATAATTTCTTCCTCAGTTGTCACAGTGTTCAAAATAAAGTACAATTTATTTTAAATTAATTTAATTTAATTAGTTTTCTCTGAACCCACAAAACTTGGCCAAGTTTTTATAAGAAAAAAGAGATGTTTTTATCCAACGAAAAACAGAGTATAACAGATCCATTATGAGCAGCATATTTGTTAGAGACAACAACTGTCTTAAACTGAAAACCTAATTAGCCAGAGATGATAATAAAAAATAAAAATAAATAAATAAATAATATTATGATTTATATGAAAAGCATATTTGTTTGAGACACGGCAACCGACTTAAACAGCAAAACTAATTTTTTTTGGTAACAAAACAGCAAAACTAATTTGCTTGCAGTGATAATATTTAAAATTGAAATATATAAATTTCATTAATTTCATTAGTTTCTTGTTGGTTATACGCAGTTTGACCACACATTGTGTCCACATCATCAATTCGCACTTGTAAAGTTGCATTAATCAAATTCATTATCCAAAATAACAAATTAGTAGTATAAACTAATTAAACTGTTCCTTTTGCGGACAACTACATAGCTAAATTTAGAGAGTTTATGGATCGGGTTAATTTGATCCAACTGAAAAATTAAATAGTGCATTTGATAAAAAAAAAAAAACTTATATTTTTATAGTTTATCTAAGAATTTATAGTTTTTTTTGTCATGTAGAAGTATTTGATAACTATAAATTTATGTCTTTTATAAATTATAAATTGCTAGTTTATAAAAATTACTTTGGCAGAGATATAGACATAATGTTCATATGGGACTCACCACCAAACACACTCTAAAGTAGTTTTTTTTTCCTTTTGAATTTACACAATATTGTTGTTATCTAAAAATTAACACAGAAATTTGTAGTCCTATTCATCTGATTTATTAGAATGTACGTAACTAATAATTATGGTGAAAATTAGTAAGAGACAGTTTGAAAAAAAAAAATATAACAAGAGACAGTGATGATATTACTATTAATGATGAAAAGGATAAGAACAAGAGAAAGGGAATTTGGAATATAGCATAGACATCTGTCTCACGTGGAAATTCTTTTTGGTAAGTGGTTTATGACTAAGAAAAGAGCAATATTATTGTAGATATTATTCATTATATTTTCTTTATATTTATTAATATGTACACTTAAAATATATTACATATATTAAAAAATTTAATTAGTCTTATTTTCATTTAAATATTTTTAAAATTCTTTATATTATCTTGTATTTCTTTTAATTTTATTAGTTAGATAGCAAAATCTTAATTATTTAATCAATTAAAGATACGAGTATAACTGATAAAAGAATAATTAATATTTTATTAAAAATATAAAGAAATAGATAAACAATAATAATCTTTTTGTTTAAGAGATAAAAATAAAACCGAGGAAACATTTTTTTGTATTTTTTTATTTATCACATTATTCTTTAAAAAAATTGAATGTAAAATAATATTATTTCCGTCTTATATTAAATTTGAAATAAATGTTTTGAGAGATAAAATTTATTAATTAATAAAAATGATAAATAATATAATAAGAAGTAAAATAACTATTTATATAAAATAAATAAATTAATAATATTTTATAAATTATGTATAAAAATTTTAAAGGAAAAATAAAAAGGAGGAAGTGAGTGAATGGCGAACATTGGTACCAGAAATGTGTTTGGTGGTTGGATGACGCGTATTAGCTTCCAAAAGGAAAACCACCTCTCTGCTTCCTTCCACATTTTTCTGCCTCTTTTTTTGCCTTTGTCTTCGTTTCATGGACCCCACTTTGTCCCCTTCTTCCCCTACACCCTTCCCTGTTCTCCCCCCCCCTTTTTTAATTAATTATCATCCAAACCCCTCATTTTTCTACTATTTCCTTCTTTATGCACATCAATTCAATTACAATTATATGAAACGTTCCTATCTCTATAAAGGAAAACCAAAATTTGTTTCCTTTCCTTTCCTTTCTTTCTTTCTTTTATCTTTACTTTTAGAATATTATTCATTCTTCAGTCAACTCTAAGTTTCTTTCAATGCATGCCCAACCTAGCTAGCTAAGCCGCCCTCTTCTATGCAAATTAGTACTAGTAATTTGTAAATGTCTGCTAATGCTATTACTTTTTGTTAATTATTATTATTATATTTATGGAACATAAATTGAAAAGATCATTAGTGATAGTACCTCAATACTTCGATTTAAGAATATATACCATATCTACAAAAAGATGTGAATACTTTACAACAAAAGTTTCATGCAACAACAACTTTTCACAAGATACATACACTCAAATGACTTTTTTATAGATCAGATGATAAGCATATAAATAAATTAATGAACTTCTTAACGTACTTATGCAAAAGGATCTTGGAGAATTGAGACCTATTCTCTCTTTTTCAGGATTAGTTTTACCTTTTCTTTTTTAATTCAATAATAATGTCTATTTAATAAAATATTTTTAAATGAAAATATTTCCTTCCTTAATTAATTTTTTTTTGTCTAATTAACAGTATTATTTATTTCAAGAATAAAAAATTGAATTAATTCTCACAATAGTCACTAACTTTGTACCAATTGATCATTATATTTTTTTATAACATCGGGTTTCTTACGCTTAGGATGATACTAATCTCGTTCGCGCGAGGTTGGTTATGGATCGTCTCTCCTATGAACTTAGCAAAACTTTACAATCAATTGATCATTTTAATTCTTGACTTTATTAAAATTAATATTTTGTCATTGACTCTATAAAATTAGTCACATTAATCTTTGACTTTATAAAAAATCAGTCACACTACTCCTTAATGTCTTTAATTTTACAAAGTCTGAGACTAAAATTAATTTGAATAAAATCAACAATTAAAATAATCAATAACTACAAAGCAATTAAAATGATTTGAAAAAAATTCAGATATGTCTGTTCATCCCTCCGATAGAAAATATGTTACATATTTTTTTAAAAATAAATTTATATGTTAAGTAATTGTAGTACTAGTATTTGAAATGAGCGTACATAATGAAAAGATTTTTAGTTAAAAGCTTAAGTAAAGGAGATTAGTAGTAGTTAATGAAATACTTTTTTATTTGTTTTGTTTTGTAAGCACATGGGTCCTACATAGATGAAACGGAATGGGGTTCTTCTACTTGTTCCATCTATATATACTCTCTAACTTCCACTCTTCCTTCTCATCTCTCACTTCTTCTAATTCTATTCTATCTACACCCAACACTCATCTCTCTCCTAATTTTCTCTTACATCTCAATTCTAACTCCATCCATCCATCATCCTTGAAATTAATTAATTAATTAACTAATTAATTGATTAATTAGATGGCTGTGGACTCCACGATTTCTTCCCCATTGGGTCCACCGGCGTGCGACAAAGACGCCAAGGCACTCCAATTCATTGAGGAAATGACGCGAAACGCCGATGCCGTCCAAGAGAGGGTGCTCGCCGAGATTCTCAGCCGCAACGCCGACACTGAGTACCTCAAACGGTTCAAGCTAGGCGGCGCCGTCGACCGGGAAACCTTCAAGGCGAACATTCCGGTGATCACCTACGAGGATGTGCAGCCGGAGATTCAGCGTATCGCCAATGGCGACCGCTCCGCCATCCTTTCCGCTCATCCCATCTCTGAATTCCTCACAAGGTCAACCACCAAACTCTACATACCAAAAAAATAAAAAACAAGAGTAAAGCGTAACTTTACTGTTTATTCGGATATTTTACCATGTAACTTTATTATAATTCTCTTTTTACCCTCAACTTTTATAAATGACTTGTTTTCACAGTGAATGGTTTTTTATAAGATCATGGATTATTACTATTGTGATATTGATTTCTTCTAAATGATAGACCACTAAACCGTCCCTATTGAAAGTAATTTATTGTTCCTTCATGAATAATTGAATATTATCTAAGATATTTGTGAGTAAGAAGATTATTTTTTTCTCCTAAATTTATAACTGAACCAAAATTGGGATTGGAATCTGAAATTGCAGTTCTGGAACTTCAGCTGGAGAAAGAAAACTAATGCCCACAATTAAGGAAGAGCTGGATCGTCGCCAACTTCTATACAGCCTTCTCATGCCAGTTATGAATCTGTAAGTTCCTTCACTAAATAATTTCTCCAATATAAAATAAAATTTTCAATTATACACTATCCTAGATTATTAGTACTACTCCCTTGTTCTTATCTGTGTCTAATTAATTTCTGTTGTCTTTACTTGAAAAACAATCAATTCCCCCAAATAAACAATGATTTCTTCATTAAAATTAAATAATGATTTAAATAAAATATACGTAACAACAGGATTTGGAAATTTATGGTAGTATTCAATAGATTTAGTGGTGCATTCTTTATTCTAATTATGCTTGTTATTTTTAATGTAACAGCTATGTGCCAGGGTTGGACAAGGGAAAGGGATTATATTTTTTGTTCGTCAAGTCTGAAACAAGGACACCGGGTGGGTTATTGGCCCGCCCGGTTCTTACAAGCTATTACAAAAGTGAGCATTTTAAGACCCGACCCTATGACCCGTATATAGTGTACACTAGTCCCAATGAAGCTATTTTGTGCCCTGACTCCTTCCAAAGCATGTACACTCAGATGCTCTGTGGCCTCATAGAGCGCCACCAAGTTCTCCGCCTTGGTGCAGTGTTTGCCTCCGGCCTCCTCCGTGCAATTCGGTTCCTCCAACTTAATTGGGCCGAACTAGCCCGTGATATTCAAACCGGAAAATTAAATCCCCGGATCACTGACCCGACTCTCAAGGAGTACATGGACAAGGTCCTGAAACCCGACCCGGAATTGGCCTCATTCATGACACAAGAATGTTCCAAGGAAAATTGGGAAGGAATCATCACTAGGATTTGGCCCAACACCAAATACTTAGATGTGATTGTGACAGGTGCTATGGCTCAATACATTCCCACACTTAACTACTATAGTGGTGGGTTGCCACTTGCATGTACAATGTACGCTTCTTCGGAGTGCTACTTTGGACTCAATCTTAATCCAATGTGCAAGCCCTCCGAGGTTTCGTATACCATCATGCCAAACATGGCCTACTTTGAGTTCCTTCCCCACGAGTCGAGTCACTCGGCCGGGTTCACTCGTGACTCACCTCCAAGACTAGTTGACCTTGCAGACGTGGAAGTGGGAAAGGAATACGAGCTAGTGATCACTACCTATGCAGGGCTATACCGCTACCGAGTAGGTGACATCCTCCGAGTCACCGGGTTCCATAACTCAGCGCCACAATTCCACTTTGTGCGACGGAAGAACGTGTTGCTTAGCATTGACTCCGACAAAACCGACGAGTCGGAGTTGCAAAGAGCAATGGAGAATGCTTCAAAGCTATTAGCAGAGTTCAACACGAGCGTGGTTGAATACACGAGTTACGCCGATACTAAGACGATACCGGGTCATTACGTGATATATTGGGAGTTATTGACTAAGGACTCGTCGAACTCACCGAGTCACGACGTGTTGAACCGATGTTGTTTGGAGATGGAGGAATCGTTGAACTCAGTTTATAGACAGTGCCGAGCTGCGGATCATTCTATTGGGCCATTGGAAATTAGGGTTGTGAAGAGTGGCACTTTTGAGGAGCTTATGGATTATGCAATATCAAGAGGTGCGTCCATAAACCAATACAAGGTTCCAAGGTGTGTGAATTTCACTCCAATAATGGAGCTCTTGGACTCTAGGGTGGTGTCTATCCATTTTAGCCCAAATTTGCCACATTGGACCCCTGAAAGGAAAAGATGAAAGGAATTTGGGCTTAATGGGCTTGAACCCAACATGTAGATGTAGATTTTCTTTGGTTATTGTGTAGGACTTGTGGAGGGTTGAAAGGAAAAGGTTGGATTAGGACCCTCCCCCTCTTGGTTAGGTTAATTAATTGTGTACTTTTTTAAATTAACTTGTGCAAATGATGTGACCTCTCTTAAGTAAATTTGTGTCTTGTATGTATTGGTCATTTCATGTAGAAGAGAAGGAATGTAATAGCAACTGTTGACATTTTCTTCTGACAAGTAAGGTTGCTCAATTCATTGTATGCGGTTAGCATTTATCAAATACTTTAACTCCTCAATGGGACATTGCTATGAGAAAGATAACAAAGATAGTCACTTCCAAAGAAATATATACAATGATATGAGCAATCAGTATAATCACAACTCAATTCAATCACAAAAAGTTAACTTTTTTAATTAAATTGAGTTGTGAACTTGTGATTATATGAGATAGAAACTACTTTCTCCGTTGTTATTTATAAGCCACTTTCTAAAAATATTTGGTGTTTTTATTTATAAGTTATTTTTTAGAATATGTGAAACATTAAATAATGTTTTTCTTATATACCATTATTGTATTTAATGAGTTTATAATTTATAACAATAGTGTCAACCAATAAAATAACTCTATTTAAAGTGATAAAGAATGTAAGGAGAGAGATTTGTAGAACCAAAAAGATTAAATAAAGGTAATGTTGAAAAGTTAACATGAATTTTGTTAAATTTAATATCACCAACTAGTTTAACTATTTTTTTTAATATGTGTGAATTAATTAGAAATGACTTATAAATAGGAACAGAAGAAGAAATAAAAGTTGTGGAAAGATTAATTTTGTATTGATACTAATTTTCGAGGTGCTAATGAATACTCCGTTAAACTTCACTTTTTTCTCTCTCTCTGTGTTGGTGTCCTTTTCACACATTAACAGGCACTCCTCTATTGATTTTCAACTTTTGGATTGAATATCACAACTCATTGGAAAGGCTAATTACTTATTGGGTCTGATTAAATAATATTATTAAAAGACTTGTTAATGTTACTAGATATAAAAAATAATTATAAGTGTATATTCTGTTTTTACGAAATATAAAAAATTATATTTTCTAACAATTTAATAATATTTTCCTTATTTTATTTTCATTTTTAGTAACACACCCTCCTCTAAAATGACTCATTCCACCCAAGAAAATGACAGAAAGCAACCTTGGACATATATAGTGGTTTCAATAATACTGCCGAGAATGATTTTTGGAAAAAGTCCAAATTTCTCTTCAATAATGAATGGGAAATTAGTCAATCAGATAACAACAATCAATGAGTAAAAAAATCTCAATGGAAACAGGTGAAAATAGAAACAATTTAATAAAATAAATAAAGCATAGAATTAAAGTTATAATCCTAAGTGCGGAGTGCATGCCCTATTTTTCACATGAACAAATGTAGTATATATCTCAATAACATATAAATGGTTATGATTTATTTGGGTCAAAATTTCAAGCAATAATTTATTTCTTTCAGTACTTACATATTAAAATAAATACAATCATAATATTACCAAAATCCACAATTCTTCCATTATCTCATCAAACAAACAGCATTTTAGTTCCACCTTGCTGGTTTCTTTCATCTTCATGGATTTTCAAATCCTTGATTGTTCAGCTCTTATGTAAATAACTAGGAATCTCAAGAAAAAAGCCACAACTCCAAATACACCCCCAGGACCATAGAAGCTACCCATTATAGGAAATATACTACAGCTTGTTACATCTATTCCACATCAAAAATTAAGAGACTTGGCAAACATATATGGACCCTTAATGCATCTTCAACTTGGACAGATCTTCACTGTCATTGTTTCCTCACCAGAGTATGCTAAGGAGGTGTTGAAAACCCATGATGTTGTTTTTGCATCAAGGCCTCCAAAATCTATTTGCAAAAATAATTTCTTATGATTGCACGGAAATTATTGGAGGCAACTAAGAAAAATATGCACACTTGAACTTTTCACCCAAAAGAGAATCAATTCATCCCGGCCAATAAGAGAAGAAGAGCTCACCAATCTCATCAAAAGGATTGCTTCAGAGGAAGGATCGCCTTTCAATCTCACAGAAGCACTGCTTTAATCAACATATGCAATCATTTCAAGGCCAGCATTTGGCAAGAAATGCAAGGAACAAGAAGAGTTCATATCAGTCGTGGAGGAAGCAGTCACGACAGCCGTAGGTTTCAACTTAGCGGATTTGTTTCCTTCTGCTGGATGGCTTCAGCTTGTCACTGACTTGAGAGGTTCCATAGAAAAATTGATCAGATATTAGAAAACATCATTAATGAACATAAAGAGGCAAAATCAGAAGCCAGAGAAGGCCAAGGTGAAGCAGAGGAAGATCTGGTAGATGTTCTCCTAAAATTTCAGCATGGTAACGGTAGTAACCAAGAGATTTGTTTTAACTAATAGTAATATCAAGGCTATAATCCTGGTAAGGACAATAATTCTTGCAAATTATTTTATGAGGATAATCTAGCTCCTTGCTCTAGAACTTATATGAGTATGAATGTTTAATACTTGCCTCAAAATACCCTTGATATTTACTCTTGAAACTGTGCAGTATTTGCCATGTTGTGTAGTCGAATTTGACTCCTCTAAAATGAATAAGGTGACTTTACAGCAGTGATATAAGTAATGATAATTGATTGAAAAATCAGTACAGCAGTGCAGCTTTCTAAGTTTATTGCTCATGTACATGTATTTTATCACAATCTAAACTATTGATAACAAATGGTCACAACCCGGCATCTTGGGAAGTATATCGTTGACTTTAGAGGAGTCAAATTCATATCTGTGTTAGCTTAACCTCGGTTGATTAATTAATTTTCAGTGTCTTTAGTGCTGGAGGTGAGACATCAGCAACTGCCATAACTTGGGCAATGGCAGAGATGGTAAGGGATCCAAGAGTGATGAAGAAAGCACAAGATGAAGTGAGAGAGGTATTCAATGTGAAAGGAAGGGTGGATGAAATTTGCATCAATGAACTCAAATATTTGAAATCAGTTGTCAAAGAGGCCCTAAGGTTACACCTCCAGTTCCTCTTTTAATTCCAAGAGAATGTGGACAAGCATGTGAGATTCAAGGGTATCATATCCCTTTCAAAAGTATTATCATCATCAATGCTTGGGCATTTGGAAGAGATCCAAAATATTGGACTGAACCTGAGAGATTTTAACCAGAAAGATTCATTAATAACTCAATTGATTACAAAGGGAACAACTTTGAGTACATTCCATTTGGTGCAGGAAGAAGAATATGTCCAGGGAGCATGTTTGGTTTAGCAAGTGTTGAACTGGCTCTTGCATTTTTGTTGTATCACTTTGATTGGAAGCTTCCCAATGGAATGAAAAGTAGGGACTTGGACATGACTGAGAAATTTGGAATTACTGTTAGAAGAAAAGATGACCTTTACCTGATTCCTGTTGCTTATCCTCCTTTGCCTGCAACATAAAGATCACAAAGCTAAACTATATAAACTTTGAATTTGATATTTCCTGTTTTCTCCTGAAATAAAGCCTTGTAGTTTGTTAATCTTTTATTGATTCCAGCAGAGTTGGAAACTTTTCAACGAGTGCAACTGATATTGGTAAATCTGGGAATTGGTATATTGCTGTGTGAATTATGCAGATTAGTTTATATATGTATAAATATATATATTAGAGCTGTTCAATATGAAACCACGATATCTATGTTAATCTATTAGTTTAGTCTATATTTCTTGTACAAATTAAAAAAGTCTAATTGAGTTACTCCTAATTTAAAAGTTGTCTATTTAACATTACCTATATAGAGAGACAGAAGCATAGTGAGGACCACAGTAATTCAAAGAAGTCTTCACACTTCAATGTCAACATTTATAACTTTATTACGAAATTATGAATTAAAAAAGAAAAACAGAGTATCCAATTGGAGCAGAACAGAAAATCACAGAAAATTTAAAATGAAAAGTTCAAACCCCTACAAAAATGCGAAATACAGAAATATGAAGAAATTGAATAGATTAATGATTGTCACTAGAATTATTTCATAGAGTGATGCAGAAAGATATATATATCTCTTCAATGGTAGGTCACTAGGTCTCTGACTTTTAGACTACCATAATCCAGATATACTTCATAGCAAGTCTTTGAACATGATTACATGGTAGAAGCACAGATAACAAAACAAACGTTTTATAATAATAAATTACTGGCTACATCATACATCTTGCAGGAGATACATATAATATTTTACAAACATACGATACAATCCTAAAAATAAGTTCATAGTTCAACTTGACTACGAATATAAGGGTAGGGTACGCGTTAAAATAGGAGTACGGAAATTTTAGAGGACTTAAATGTGTTATCAGTCCCTCAAATTTCACTCCAATTTTATTTTTTCTATTTGAACTTCTTTTAGAACACTCTAAAAGCGACTGTTCCTTTGCAGCTGCAACGAATTAATGAAAGGATAAATTTTGATTTATTGTTAAGGTAATCTTTTTGCAATACTATCCAACCAGTGTAATCATATTATTTGAAAAGTTTGACTATAAACATTTACTTTAACAGTCAAGCTCTTCTAATTACATGACAACACTTATTAGATGTTATTGCAAAAAAATCATATTAACAATGGATCAAAATTAACTCTTAATAATATGTCTCACGTCAGCAAATGCCATAGTGAAATTTCCTCTTCCAGAGTCGTATTCGCCAATAGATGATTCAGATACTTCGCAAGTAATTGCTACGTTCTTAGATACAGCAGATCATTGAGAAGATCTACCTAGTAAGTTGTAGTTACTTGATTAGTTCCTGGAGCAGGATAGACGAAAATCTGCAAGATCCATATCAAAATTTTGAACTAGTGATATAATATATGGAAAAAATCTAAATTATTAATAATACATGCGTCATGAACTGATATCATAAGACATTTAGTTAATTACACCAACCCTTGAGGTTAATGTTAAGTACACTTATTATACCCTTCTTGTTTTGAAAATTATACTTACCTGTTTTACTTTATTGTTTTTTAGGGTATAGTGTTGTATAGTTCGTACATGAAATAAGGGACGTAGGTGTAAACTTTTAACATGAAAAAATAAAATTATAGGAGGTAGGCATAAATTTCATATCAAGGAGGATTAAATGTAATTAACGGTAATCTCAAGAGATGTCATTGTGATTAACTCTAAAATTTATAAACATGTCATCAATAAATTAGACAATATCATAGTAACTAGGAGATAATTAAGATAGAATCACTTACCCATGTGTTTGAAGCCAAGCTGAGGATGCTGTTGAATGGTAACAGCTACAAGATTCATTTCGACTAGGCATAAATTGTTGAGTTTTCTGATTAAACTTCAGATATAGCCAAATGTAGGCTATTTTACTCTTTTGTGCTGAGTGAACCATATTAAGAGCTCACAGACCATACACCATCGATATAGATTCTGTTTTGTGTCTTTGAAGTTAACACAACCAGACTCTAGCTGATAGTTATCAGGTATATGCCATTGAATATCAAAATAGTATGATGATAAATCAATGGTATGAGTATAACTTTGATCTGTATCCAATATTAAATCAGATAGACTGCAAGGTTTTCGAAATAGTACTAAGGAAAATAAAATGGAAGTAGATGTAGATGTAGCACATGCCATCAAAATGATGGCTAAAATAGTAGAAGCCACAACATCCCTTGTACCTTGTAGAATGATTACTTGCATGCTTAACTTAAATTGCGGTCATAGTTGCGTTGCGTTGTGTTGCGTTGTGTTGCGATGGTTGAAATCGTGGACAATTGTGGAAATATGGCATATGCTTCCACAATTGCAGTTGTGGTGGTGTGAGGAAAACCTTCAAAACCGCAATGCAGCAATAGATCATCAACCCAGTTCGGAGATTTTGTGACCCCTACAGATTGCCTTCATATAAAGAGGTCTTTAAAGAGGGCTAGCACGATCCAAACCAATGCCAGCCCTACTATGATAATCCACATGACTATACTTCCAGAAAAGAAAACTTTAGTCATTAGCAAGAAAACAAGTGCAAAAAAGAGATACCCAATTTTCTCAAGAATATTTGCAAGCTTTGGGTAAGAGGAATGCTTGATGAACATCGCAGAAAATGAAGATGCAAAAGCAATCACCATAGCAGCTCCAAGAATATAGGGATGATCTTGGGATGTAAGCATTTCTTGAGACCCCTGGGCTAAAGCTTCGAAGGTAAGAAAACAAACAATTTTTGGTGAAAAACTTAAGGGATTCCTGGGTAGGTAGTCCAGTTTTTCTGTCTCAGTAGCATTTGCATACAGTGGCAAGTGGTTAGAATAAGGGTTCAGAGGCAGAGCTAATGTGAAGGACCTCATTCTGGTAACACTGCTTGGTAAGGATATAGGGAGGTCACCTTCATGTTGAGATCTTGGAAGTTTTAAGTTTTTCCAAGCATTATGAAATATTCTGAGAAAAAAAGGAGGGTCAGAAGGCATGGAAAACAATCAGAGGAGAACACCTAATATAATTTCTTTTTATCAGTGTTCTCTGTTATCAACACCAGTATAGCTGTCTGAATTTTTCAGTGAAGTTTAGTTTTCTATTTTATAATGAAGTGAGGAACATTCAAGAAAAAGCAAAGACTGAACACTGAATGAGAAATTTCTCTTTCCTAGCCTCCTAAATTTCCAAGTAATTACAGAAGTCTTTGTTGTTCAACATGATTTTCCACATTACACACTTTTTGGTACCAATACCATGAGATGTGTCACACCATACTAGAGTGAGTACTCAATAAAAATACGAGTAGTTTAAGTGATTGGCAATAGAATCACAACACAACTCAACAGGATTGCTCAATCATAGAAATGCAACCGTTGATCTTTATTACAAGAAATATGCTAGTAACTAGTTATAGGTAATGATGAACCTCAAGCTCACTGATACCTTTCGTATGTTTGGGTGGGACATGTCCAGGAATCTGAATCTTCCCTTTTTCCTTGTTAGAAGCTATTTTACTTTAGACTTGAAGCAATAACTGAATAAATCTCTTGCATGGTTTTTCTTTAAAAAAAAAAAACAGCAAATTTTAAAAAGGAGTATAAATCAAAATCCAAAATTTAAGAAAAGATTTTAAATTTATAATAAATATGTTGATATTTTTTTTTGGCAGAAATTTAGTATTTATTTATGGTTGAGGTTAATTACAGTAAAATCTAGAAAATAAATGCTTACAAGGATTAAAGCATAACTTAAAATTAAAAGAAAAAATAAAAAAAAATGCATTATCCTGTTAGAGAAATTAAGAGTGTCTCTGATTCAATTTACTTGAATAATATTTTTTTTGTTAGCTTATGAAAGAATTATAACAATGATATACACTAACCAATCATTCTGTTTATCCTCAATATCTTCTTGTTTACTACAGACTACAGTAAACGCCCTCATCACTGTTTTTCCATTAATTTTCCTTCTACTATTTAAAAGGTAATGGAGAAAAACACAATACGTAAACCCCCCACTTGCACACTTCATGACTATGTTATGAAACTCAGAATCAATTATTAACACGGCTGGGATACTAATTAGATAATTGGTCGAATGTGAGTTAAAACGATTTATATCAAAATTTAAAAACCTAAACTCAAAGTATGAATTTTATGAAAAATAAAGAAATCATAAATCATAATCTTAAATATAGTATACAATCATAAATATTTTTACAGTATTATATTTTATATTAATAAACTAAAAATCAATAAATATATTTTGTGTAATATAATTTTATTTAGGTTTAATTGTACTTTAGTCTCACAATTTGTCAACTATACAATTTTGATTCCATTAGTCTTAATTGTGATGTTTTAATCTCTATAAAATTTAAAATGTAAAATATAACTTAAAGATAACTTCAGTAATTAATGGTTTAATTTTGGCATAAACTGAACTTAGAACCTAATTTTTCACGTTTCAAATTTCATAAGGAGTAGAATGGTTCAACTGAAATTACATGGTCAGAATTGTACAATTAAAAATCTATAAAGACTAGAAGTGAAATTAAACCTTTTATTTAAATATAAACTTAAATATGTTTTTCGTCCCTAAAAAATAGAAAAATAAGGATTTAAGTCCTTGAAAAATATTTTTTAAGATTTAAGTCCTTAAAAAACTCAAAAATAGGGGATGAGTTCTTGAAAAATACTAATTTAAGAACTCAAATTACCCGTTTAAGGACTTAAATCCTTATTTTTCTATTTTTTAGAGGCGAAAAACATATTTAAGCCTTAAATATATTTTCATAACATATAACAGTAAATTTAGGTTATTAGAAGATCAACTTCATGTATCAAATGTAGCACACACGCACGGTAGTAAAGGACTTGTTTGGCGTAGTAATTCAGTGCTGAGCCCTCCCACTGTAGTTTTGGGTTGGATACCTGTTAACTACCTAGGAACCAGTCTTGTTATAACTGACACTACATGGTACCATGCGATGTTATGTGATTTGCCATTGAAATACCTATATAAGTGTGAGATTGATACTAATATATGATTTAATTGATCAATCATATAGGTGATCCACGCAACGGACCGCATCCCGATTGCTTTTCATTTGTCTTTGGTTATCTTGACTTCGAGTAAACGCATTTGCTTGCTTTTCTTTTCCTCTTTTTCCCATTGGTTTTCCTTCTCTTTTGATGGAAATAGAAAGAGAAAACGAAGTAGGGTAGAGAACAAAAAATGGTGGCCTCTTGGCACTACTTCATGCCCTGTTGCTTCGGACCCCATTTTAGCTTTAGCTTTCTTATCCTTCTTTTCTTCTTTTTTATGCATCATTTCCTCGAAACTTCCTTGGAAAGAGACACAAACTTTACCCTGTTTTACCGTGTATTTCAAAATCTTTCCACTGGTTTCCAAGAAGTAACACTCAAATTTCCATGAATTAATTGGGACATAACCATATATATACAATTATATAAACTCCATAACATTCATTTCCATCCAAGTATGGTCTGATTGATGTCTTCAAACTCATTGCATTCTTTCTCACCGCAATGACTTTTGAAGACAAGACCATTTGTCACACCTCTGTAGCCTCAATTCCCCATTATATCATTCTCGAGTGTATCTTAGGGCTCTGCTTCACAGTGATCACCTTCCTCCTTCAGCTTCCCTATGAGTACATAGACAAAAACCCAGTTCCCACCATAATCTTTAAGGGTCGCCCAACAACCTTCCATGCCTTCATAATATGCATAATCTTTGCCTTTTCAGGTGCAACCAATGCACTCGTGGCTTCCAGTAAGCCCTGGTTTGCAAGGTTATATGGATACTGTTCCATGGCTTCTATGGCTTCTGCTTTGGCAATTCTCTTGTGGGCTGTGTATTGTACATGTATCAATTAGAAACCTGGAATTAGATTCCGGAACTGCTTTAGCTATACGAGCAGTTTAGTGTTTGTAACAAGAAGAATCTCAAGTCTAAAGCTCCAGGAAGCCATCGGACTGTGACTGGGAGAGTTAGCAAGATAAAACTGCTAAATAAAATTTTAATTAAGTCATAATTTATTGATTATTTATTAGATAAAGCATTTTAGTAGTAATGCAAATACATTAAATTGTTTGTTTTTGTTCAAAGATACCTACAAGAGTACAGTAGCCATGTCATATCATGTAGTTTTCAGCATTCCAGACAGTATACTGGGAGCTAGACTTGGCTTGTACATTAATTCATTAAATTGATTGTTTTTGTTAGAAGATAGTTAACTGAAAGTCTTTATCTATAAGAGTTCAGTAACCATGACATATCATGTAGTTTTCAGCAATCTAGACAGTTTACTAGACTTGGCTTCTACCATTTTTCATCAATCAAGGAACCAAATTTCCATTTACTGCCCAAGTACTGATTGGGACCAATTTGAAAATACAAACAATTAAGGTGAACTTTTGTTACAATAATAACAATCGGTGGTAATGGAACTTTGAAAAGTCTAAAAGAAAATAGAAGAAGGAAAGAAAGTTGCACAATTCTTCAAGGCGTGTGCTATCGTACACTTTCCTTTAGGCTTAATTCACCCCCACCAATTTATAACTCTTGGATGCAAAATGGGTTGCCTAGCGAATTTCCTGCAGGATACAATGAAAATTCCTTGAGTCTGTTTTACACTTCCAGAAACTCAAGCCGTGACAACAATGGGTTTTACACAACGATAATATTACTGATATCCCTTGCGCATAAAGATAAAAGTAATTGAATTTGTTATGCTTTCTAAATAGGGAAGAGATGAGAGAATGAATGTTGTGTTGTGTTCTGTTCTTAGTGCTTCATATGCACTTCTATATATAGGCCTTCTTAACATCACAGAGTCAGAACCTTTCATAAAAAGTAGTTGTAACTTTTCACAGGAAGTTATATAACCCCTTGGTAGTTAAATAACTCCTTGGTGGTTAACACACAAATAAAGTATAATACATAATGAATTAATTTCATTATACTTCTTCAAAGAGAGATTAATAAACTCTTTATTTGTAATAATAATGATACTCTTGTAATTAAATATACAATACTTAATGAAAACCACAATGTTTTGGAAATATTCTCACAATCCCCCACCATTTACAAAACATCGACAAATTCTTATCGCCTGGAAGTCTTATGTTTACAGCAAAAGGTGTCGCTATGACTTGAACCTTTCCTTAGTAAGTCATGGTTCCACCTATCCGAAATAATATGGTAGACAAACTTTGAACCAATTATCCCATTTGAACAAGTGTACATGCCTTACACATAAGATTTCAGTCCACTGTATGCCGTTTTGTTTTGACACGTTTAATCTGGCCCTGTGTCATGTATCCTTTTCATGAGAGCCTTAAGAGTCAAGCACAAAAGACTCCTAGAAGCAGCCTCACTTCAATCTCATATAAGTAGACTCTATCAAGAGTATCACCATATCAGGTACTCCAGCAATATATGCTTATAGATCTATTAAGAACTAATGCTCAACCTTCATTTTATCACATGGTAACCAAGTACTTTTAAGCTTCGGGATGAATATGGAATTAAGTACTTGCAATCACATTCTAATTGTGTACTTTCACCATTGAACTCAAGACTCGATATTATTCAAATGAGAGTTGGGTTTCCACTATGGGTGATCTTGGATTTATGTGCTTTAATCCCATCCCTTTTGATGTTTTTAACACAAAATCCCTTGTCAATCCTTTCATCAAAGGATTTGTAAGATTTAATTCTGACTTTATATAATCAATGGATATTACCCCATTTGTAATTAATTCCTTTACAGAACTATGTCTAACTCTAATATGTCTACTCTTTCCATTATATACTTGGCTATAAGCCCTTGAAAGTGTAGACTGACTATCACAATGGATAATTATTGGAGGCATTGGCTTAGACCATATCGGTATTTCAAGTAATAAGTCTCTAAGTCATTCTGCTTCTTTACTGCCTGCTGCTAACGCTATAAATTCTGATGCCATGGTGGAATTAGCAGCACATGTTTGTTTCTTGGAACCCCAAGAAACAGCACCCCCACCAAGAGTGAAGACCCACCCGCTTGTAGAAGCATTGTCCTCGACATAGGTCACCCAACTAGCGTCTGTGTAACCTTCCAATACCGAAGGATTACCGCCATACATCAGGGCGTGATTTATTGTCCCTTTCAAATATTTCAATATCCTATAAACAACATGACAATGCTCTTTATTTGGATTGCTTGTGTATCTACTTAATCTTCCTACAGCATATACTATATCTGATCTTGTACCAGTCATTGCATACATCAAGCTTCCAATAACCTTTGCATATTCATGTTGTTTCACAGGACAACCGTTGTTTGGTTTCAGTTTCAAAGAATGATCAAAAGGTGTACCAACAGGAAAGCAGTCATAACAATCAAATTTATTTAATATTTTCTCTATATAATGAGATTGTGACAGACCAATTTGATTATCATTTCTAATAATTTTGATGCCTAAAATTACATCTACTATTCCCATATCTTTCATTTCAAAATTATCAGATAGAAATTTCTTTGTTTCCTCTATGTGATATAAATCAATACCAAATATCAACATATCATCTACATACAAACAAATAATAACACATTTTCCATCATCAAATTTACTATAGACACATTTGTCAGATTGATTAATTTTATACCCATTTGCTAGAACCACTTCATCAAATTTGTTATGCCATTGCTTAGGGGCCTGTTTAAGTCCGTATAGAAATTTGACTAACTTACACACTTTGTGTTCTTGACCAGGCAGCACAAATCCCTCTAGTTGGCTCATGTACACCTCTTCTTCCAACTCTCCATTTAGGAAAGTTGTTTTAACATCCATTTGATGTATTAACAGTTTATTTATTGAGGCAAGCGCAATCAGAACTCTAATTGTGGCTATCCTTGCAACAGGGGCATATGTATCAAAATAGTCAATCCCTTCTTTCTGTGAAAAACCCTTAGCAACTAACCTTGCTTTAAACTTGTCTATGGTTCCATCTACTTTCATTTTCTTTTTGAAAATCCATTTGCAACCAATGGGTTTAGAACCAGGAGGAAGATCTACTAATTTCCAAGTTTTATTTCCCATAATAGAGTCCATTTCATCTTGTAGGCTTCCTTCCAAAAGGCAACATCCTGAGACTTCATTGCCTCTTCAAAGGATTGAGGATCATTTTCCACATTTAAACACATGGATATTTTATTATTAATTTTTTCTCTAGAACCTTCAACAAGGAACATAAAGAAATCTGGACCATATGTTTTTTTGCCTTTTTATTCTTTTACTCCTTCTAAGTTCCACAAATTCCGACATATCATTATTTGATATATTGTTATTTGAAATTTCTTGTTCATCGGAATTAGTAATTTCTTGAGACCTTGGAAGTGAGTCGAATATATATTCTTGAAATATAGCATCCCTTGACTCAATAACTTTATTAATAGGATATGAGTCATTCGGTTCAATAACCAAGAATCGATAAGCTTTACTATTTTCAGCATATCCCAAGAATATACATTCAATTCCTCTTTCACCCAATTTCTTTCTTTTGGGTTCTGGAACTTTCACAATTGCTCTACAGCCCCATACTTTAAAGTAATTAAGATTGGGCTTTCTTTTCTTCCAAAGTTCATATGGGGTAATTTTGTTCCTTTTGTTAGGAACTCTGTTTAAATTATGGCATGCTGTTAGCAATGCTTCACCCCAATATCCATTTGCTAGTTTGGAGTAAGATAACATGACATTTATCGTTTCTTCAAAGACTCTATTTTTCCTTTCCGCCACACCATTTTGTTGTGGAGAATAAGGAGCAGTAACTTGATGTATTATGCCATTGGATTCAAAATATTCTGGATTATAGTATTCTCCTCCTTTATCTGACCTTAGACATTTAATGAAATTTTCACATTGAAGTTCTACTTCAGATTTAAATATTTTAAATTTTTCCAGAACTTCATCCTTTGAATGCATCAAGTAAACATAACAGTATCTAGTGCAATGATCAATAAATGTCACAAAATATTTTTTCCCTCCTATAGTTGGTCATCCATGCAAATCACAAACATCAGAGTGAATTAAATCTAATATTTTTGTATTTCTTTCTACTCTTGGGAAAGGTTTCCTTGTTATCTTAGTTAACATGCACGTAGAGCAAGATCCATTATGACTAGTGGTATTTGGAATTAAATCAAGAGTCATCATGTCATTTAATTTATTAAAATTAACATGCCCTAAACGATTATGCCACAAATCAGACGAGTCAACGATATAAGCAGAATTATTAATATTATTATTAATATTAGCAACATTCAACTTGAACATGTTATCACTAAAGTAACCCTTTCCTACAAACATCCCACCTTTAGAGAGAATAAATTTGTCTCCCTCAAATACAGATTTGAACCCAAACTTATTAAGTAAAGGTACAGAAATTAAGTTCTTTCTAACTTCTGGTACATTATTCCCCAATTGCTCAAGAGAAATATCATCCTTCCTATGTTTGAGACTCCT
The DNA here is from genome assembly GCA_037177725.1 of Cyamopsis tetragonoloba. Lineage (NCBI taxonomy): Eukaryota > Viridiplantae > Streptophyta > Magnoliopsida > Fabales > Fabaceae > Cyamopsis > Cyamopsis tetragonoloba. Next base: position 7,315,496 of record CM074120.1, on the reverse strand, counting down.
TTTAAAGTCTATCCATGAAGGAGGAAGTTTATCAATAATTGAGGAAACAATGATGGTTTCATCCATATGCATATTGTGTTGTTTAAAGTGACTCAATATATTCTCAATTTCATGCATTTGTTCCATTGTAGATTTACCATCCACCATTTTATAATTGTTAAAGCGAGTAATAAGAAACTTCTTACTTGTTGCGTCCTCTTGCATGTACCTTGCCTCTAATTTCTCCCATAATTCCTTTGCAGAAGGTGAATCTTGATAAACATCAAAGAGTGCATCACTCAGCCCATTCAGAATATGACCAGTGCAGATGTAGTCATCATTATCCCACTTCTGTCTCTGCCTTAATTGCTCTATTGTTTCCGCTTCAGTTTCTTGAGGCTTTGGAGTGTTCAAGACATAAGTCACCTTCAATGTGGTAAGTAGAAACTTCATCTTTCTTTGCCATCTTGGAAAGTTGCCTCCTTCAAACCTTTTCAACTTCACAAAATCCGTTGTTAAATCCTTCAAAGAAGCCATTATAGCGCAAAAATTAAGCCTAAAGATTGTTACAATAATAACAATCGGTGGTAATGGAACTTTGAAGAGTCTAAAAGAAAATAGAAGAAGGAAAGAAAGTTGCACAATTCTTCAAGGCGTGTGCTACCGTACACTTTCCTTTAGGCTTAATTCACCCCCACCAATTTATAACTCTTGGATGCAAAATGGGTTGCCTAGCGAATTTCCTGCAGGATACAATGAAAATTCCTTGAGTCTGTTTTACACTTCCAGAAACTCAAGCCGTGACAACAATGGGTTTTACACAACGATAGTATTACTGATATCCCTTGCGCATAAAGATAAAAGTAATTGAATTTGTTATGCTTTCTAAATAGGGAAGAGATGAAAGAATGAATGTTGTGTTGTGTTCTGTTCTTAGTGCTTCATATGCACTTCTATATATAGACCTTCTTAACATCACAGAGTCAGAACCTTTCATAAGAAGTAGTTGTAACTTTTGACAGGAAGTTACATAACCCCTTGGTAGTTAAATAACTCCTTGGTGGTTAACACACAAATAAAGTATAATACATAATGAATTAATTTCATTATACCTCTTCAAAGAGAGATTAATAAACTCTTTATTTATAATAATAATGATACTCTATAATTAAATATACAATATTTAATGAAACCCACAATGTTTTGAAAATATTCTCACAACTTTTATAATCTGAACAAATTGTGTTCCACCCAAAGACAGCTAAGCTTCAGCACTCTGATTCAACCGATTAGATTATGCTTAGGTTGCGCTATGGGAGAAGACAAACGAGTGTCAGACATCTTGATGGAAAATTAGGTCCAGATCATAGATGTTATCATAAGAATGAAATAAAGAAATAAGGAACTATATTCTTATAAATTAGAAGACTAACGAGCTGACTACCTAATACTCCTATACTGGTTATAGAATATTTGCAAAAAAAAGAAAAAAAAAATTTGCACAAGAAGGTAATAAATATCCAGATTCTAGTTCACACTATTAATAATCAGCTCGCAAGTTTCCAAGAATCAATCAAGCTAGTGACTCAGAAACTTGCGACCATGGTACAAGATCTAAGGGCCAGTTCAACAAATTCCAGGAGAAACACATATGACATACTTTGTGATAAAATCTCTTAACTCGACATTCTCTCCAAACATGCCAACACCTAGGCCTGAAAAAATAACATCTATGATCCAAGAAACTAGTCAATGTCAAGTATGAAAAATATTTAGGTTGTTACGCCAATAGATGAATAGAGCAACTAGAACAAACTTACTAGGATCTTTAAAGTTTAAAGCAGTTGTTATGCATGCAATCCAATACCAAAGACAAAGATATGACAAATGACAGTTATCCGAAGTAAGATAGCATGGTAGTATGATACCATGCGATGTGCTGGATTTATCAATAGAAAAATTCTGTTGAAGCGAAAAAAAATTCAGTCGACATAACATGGGGGAAAAGAATGATCCTCTGCAGGAAATACTAGGCTATAGGCCACTACACACGGATACCAAAGAAAAATTTGCATGCTGATGTTTCATCAGTACAGACAATTAGTTAAAATGCCTGTGTCTAATCATTGATATAAGATAAATATGTATATTGCAATCAGCAATAACTTCAGAATAATGTAACGTTTCTTTCACAATTAAATCAGCCAATGAATTTTATGTCAAACCTTTTTAAAGAAGAACCAGCATATTATAGGAACAATACAGCAAAATATTTCATTCACAAGGCAAAAGACAACTTTGCATTCAGGTCACCTAGACTATAATTATACATGAAAAGGAAACAAGAGTAAAGCATGCTTTTAAGAAAAAACAAAAAAATTAACAATGATAAAGATCTGCAGATGAATACCACATTTATGGTTTCGAACTTTCGATTTGTGGCGCACGACCGCAATTGTTGCTCCAATGTTACAGATTTTGATGTCTCAGAAACCACATCATGATTACAATTGCAGCAGCATCAGCCACTTGCCGGCAATCATATATTATAAGAAAAGAAACCTTTTTTTGACTCCCACAAAATTATTGTGACACATGTTATGCTCACATGTTTCCATTTTTCCTCCACTTTTTGGATGATATTTTTTTGTTTGGATGTGCATTACTCCTTTTTTTTTTTGTATTTTAAGTATTTGAAGTATGATTATTGTTCTTTTTGTCTTTTACCCATTATTTATGTTTATTTTTTTTTAATTTTGAAATTGAAAACCTAAAATCATTCTCTCTCTCCATTTATAATTTTTTCTCACTCTCTCTCCCTTTCATCGTCTATTCCTCTCTTCTTCACTTTCTTTCATCTTTTTTCACTTCCTTTCATTTTTTTTATTTCTATTTGTTCTTCTTCCTTTTTACATTTCTATTCCTCTCTTCTATTTTTTTTCATTTCTATTTGTCTTTAATTTTTTTTACTATTTTATGAAATAATTAATCAAATTTGTAATATCAACTGTATTTTTTTCTTGAGATCTTTTATTTTATTTGTTAATGATAATAATATATTAAAACTTAAAATACATTAATGACAATAATCAACCCAAAAATTAAATCATTCTTACAAAATAAGTTACAAATAAATTAAATCATCATCTATCATCTATAATAAGAAAAGAAATCCTTTCTTGGACTTCAAGCTACATTTTATGTCATGTGTCATTCTCACGTGCATTCAATTTCCCTCCAATTTTCCATGGGTTTTTACTAATCATGTTCACGCTGTGTGACTGGTGCTAACCCTCAATAATTTGGCATAGGTGAGATTCGAACACAGGACCTCTCGATGTGGATCATCTCTCCTATAAACTTGGCGGGGCCTTACACCGCTAAGTCAACCCTTGGGATTAATTTGTTAAATTATTTATGAATAAGATAACATATACTTTTTAATACATTAGCAGGTTTTGTTAAGAATGAACTTATCATTTGTCTATTTTATAATTTTTAAAGCATGTTATATGTGATTCACAAATATAGGATCAAACTTTAATTAAATCTGTGTACTTAATATCACAAATTTTTTTCTTATATGTTAATTATGTAAGTTTTCATAAAGTCAGTATATAAATTTGTTACTTGCATTTATTTTACTTTTTACAAGTGTGTTATCATGTTTTAATAATATTGAAAGTCTAATTTATTGTACAACAGGAGTCTCATAATAAATTGTGGAGGTCTTTTTTTATATTTAATGGTTTTGTGCAATAATTGAGGTGTAAAGAATATTTCACTGAAGAGATTGTGTCAATAAAAGGTAATTCTTCATGGAAAAGATTGTGTCGATAAAAAGTTATAAACTAAGGTATAATTAAGGTGAATGTTTTAAATGTAATATTTTTTAAGTTCAATTATATCTTTTATTTTAATCATTATATTGTAAAATAATTTATTAAATATTTTAATAATTTTAATTGTGCTATTTATATATTTATTACAAGACATTAACACACACTCACAAACGCGTAATCGAAGACCCGTGCGAACGCAAGGGTCACGAGCTAGCTTCCTGTAAAAGCACAATGCAATTTGCAACATGACCAAAAATATAATCTAAAACCTTAACCGCATTAAGAGAGTAAAATGAGAGGAACTGAAATGCTAAAGAAACTTGTGACATCCATATGCATGATTCTAATTCAGTCACCAAGAGGAAATGCACATAAAGCACACTATCAGGCAAAAATGCAGAACTACTCAGACATTTCCAAATACCAGCATTCACTCCCCACTGAAGCCACTGATCATTGAATCATAGCTACTAAAAGAAAACTCAAACGCTTCATTTCCGAAACAAGGCAGACGCCATGTGCACAATAAATTCAAATTTGAATATGATACCACGAATTACCCTAAATATGAAATCCTAACCTTTCATCAAATACTTGAAATGCATGGAAAAGCAGTGAGTTTACGCTTTAGTATAGTATATACATTGAAGCTCAAACATTCAAAACTCTTCGTAAGTCATTAAAATAGAGATTAGTCAATGTAGAAGAAGACAGTAATCTCAATTAAACTTCACCTGCAATGTCTTGTTTGAAATCCCAGAGTCATCATTAAGAGAAGAGCTTCACAATTTACAAAGCACCACCACATGAAGAACAAGTCAAGGAATTTGTCTCTGGCGAACGCGTCTATCATGAAACCTAATTAAAAATACAGAGAGATCAAACAAATGCTGTAATTTTCAACGAATAGTAATCTTAAACACAGAACATGAAGAAATTAAGCATTACCTATCCATAAAAGATGAAGTAATTGAAATTCTCACTCAACCTCTCTCTCAGCACCTTTCAGATTCACTCTAATTTCACACGATCCTAAATTTTCTTCTTATAAATGATAAATGACGTACTCACTTGATTCACTCGCGCGTGTGTAATTACGACAGAAGAAGTTGCAGCGCGTGCAGCACTTGCGCCACGCTGGCAAAGCAACAGTAAAACTCTGTGGGGGACCACACTCACCATGCGCCCGCCACGAGCAACCTCACTTTCCCACACTATTCCAAAACTACCCCTAAACTTCGAAACAAATTACCCAACCACATGCCCTCTCACACCTTTCCTAGAAGAGCAAATATGGAATTACACTCTCTTTCAAATCTGCATGATACGATAGTTCCGTTCTCATTCCTCGCTATAAAACCTCGCAACACATTTTGCTCCGTCACCGTCACCGTTACCATCACCAACTTCCCACAACACATTGTTCATTTCTCTCATGGCACTAAACGCTAACCGTTTAGTCACCATCATCGTCGTTTTGCTACTACTAGGATCTTCCACAGCAGAAGAATGTGCCTCGAAGTACGAAGGAGTCTGCCACAATAAATCCGAAGCGTTGAAACTAAAAATCGTTGCAATTTTCTGCATTCTCGTTACCAGCATGATCGGAATTTGCCTTCCAATCTTCTCCGGTGCGGTTCCGGCGTTGAATCCTGATGGAGACTTCTTTTCGCTGGTGAAAGCTTTCGCGTCCGGCGTCATACTCGCCACCGGTTACATGCACGTGATGCCGGATTCCTACGAGGACCTCACTTCGCAATGCTTGCCGGAACGGCCGTGGCGGAAGTTTCCGTTCACGTCGTTCGTGGCCATGCTCTCAGCGGTGTTCACTCTCATGCTTGATTCCTTCTCCATCAGTTTCTTCAAGAAGAAGATCTCTAATAATGAATCTGAATCTCAAAATGCCATTGAAGACGGCGAGTTTAAGGAATTGCAACAACTCGGTCACGGAATTGGAGATGTGAAAAGCGTGAACGCGGAACAGTTGCTGCGGTACCGTGTTGTGGCTCAGGTAATTAGTTATTACAATTTAATATTTAGTTAATTAATTTATAGAATTTACATTATTGTTATTGCTATTTTGAATTAAAATTTGATGATGTACACACTAAAAATTAAAATGAAGTTAATGATGAATGTGGTGTGTGGAATGAACATTGCAGATGTTGGAATTGGGGATAGTGGTGCACTCAGTGGTGATTGGGTTGTCGATGGGAGCATCGGGGAATCCGTGCACCATAAGGCCTCTCATCGCTGCACTTTGCTTCCATCAACTCTTTGAAGGAATGGGATTGGGTGGTTGCATTCTTCAGGTCATTCGTCTCTTCTTTATATTCAATATTTCATTGTTAAATCTTTAACATTGACATATAATTTATTGACTCACAAGATAGGTAACGATGCTTATATTTTGGTATTCATTTTGTAACACAGGCAGAGTATGGAATGAAGGTGAAAGCAGTTATGATATTCTTCTTCTCTGTTACGACGCCGTTTGGGATCGCATTGGGGATTGGTTTATCAAATGTGTATAGCGATACTAGCCCCACTGCTCTTATCGTGGAAGGGCTTCTAAATGCAGTATCAGCAGGACTTCTGAATTACATGGCACTGGTCGAGTTATTGGCTTCTGATTTCATGGGACCTAAGTTACAAGGTAGAATTAAACTTCAAATTTGGTCTTATGTTGCTGTTTTGTTAGGCGCTGGAGGCATGTCAGTCATGGCAATTTGGGCATAGATTGTACCACTTGATTTCATTCTTTATGAGTTATTGCAACCATAGTCACATATAACTAACTATTCACATGGTATATTATATTTGATACGTCAATCTCATTTATTGACCAGACTCCTTTAATAGAATTGATAAGCGGGGTCATTTGAGAATTATGTGATTATGGTTGTGATTCATTTTTGTATCTGGCTTCACATTAAGTGAAATTTTGCGGGGTCAATCTCAATGAACTTGAGAGTCACAATGATTAAAATCGATTGTTTGAATTCATAAGTCGAGAGTTTACACTATAAAAATTACACTTTTAAAGAAATCTTTAACCTTTATCACACTCAAAATTACTCCCAAAAAGTAAACCTTTATCACACCCAAAATTACTCCCAAAAGTAAGTTGGGAATTTTTGAAGTAATTATGCGAAGGTATAGTGAAAGATACTGTAAAAGGGTTATTTATGCATTAGGTGCATCTTAGTAGGTTCTTTTTGTTTGGAACAGGATCTTATTAGGTTAAGACCCTGATTTTAATGCAAACATACTAATGCCAAGCCTATCAATATTAAGGTGATTTTTTTTGGCTTTAGTATCAATATTAGTTTTTTTTTTTTGTCAACGTTTCAATTATTAATTTTAAGTTGGCACAACTCCTTTTGGGCTTAAATTTGGGCCAAATTAAATAATACTGCCTATAGGTTCAAGGCTACAGTGGCAACCAAGATCCACTCACAAGAAGTTAATAAAGTAAATCAAAATAACTTAATTAGCAATAATTTAACAAAGAAACAATTATTATTATTTTTTTGAACAAACAATCTTAAAATCATAATGATCAGTACAAGGGATTGCCTATTTGTATTTATGGGTTGGGATCCTTTCAAATATACTTGATGTAAAGTATGAGAGAGATAGACACAATAATTTTATGGATCTCACTTATTAAATTAAATTCATAAATTTATTGTGTTGCCTCTCATGTTTAACACCAAGTAAACTTGAGAGTTGAATTTGAGCGTTGAATGGATCCTAATTCTATATTTACAAATTCGCAATCCGGTTTCCACCTCACATAGACACATACTATTGTTGTTTTATTTTTTTTGTCATTTAAGGTTGTGTTATGTGTACATATGTTAAAAAAATATAATTGAGTTCAATCATTATTATTATTATTAATAAAAAAGACTTTATTTTATTAAAATATACTCATTAATAAATTTGAAATATTTAATATATCAGTTAAATAGTTAGGTAAGTTATTATAATAAATAAAAATATTGTATTAAAAATTATAATTAATAACTAATGCTTCTTAATTTATTAAAGGTGATAAATATTTTAAAATATTTAAGGAAAGATATTAATTAGATAGCAACCGGATTCTTGCACCAAAGGGCACTTTTATAAAAACAAAATTTTTATAAATATAGTTGGAGTAATGTCTTAATGTTACTTATTCAGATGCTAAAACTTTTTGTTTACCAAAATAATGCCAAAACATTTTTTTTCTCTTGAATTAATGAATACATATTCGACTAGAAACTTCTAATGCTCATTTTCTACAATTGTGCTCGAGGCTTCTAAACTTTGGCTCCCTCATATCCAATCAAGAGAGCTTTTCTAAAAACTGTGCAGAGCATTAGCCAACAGTAATATGCATATTGCTAGCACTGGTCATATATTAAGATATATGGTAAAGGCTTTCTTTTGCTGTTTTTTTTTCATGGATATAATAAAAAAATTGAAATTATTGTTCTTTGATGATTTAATTAGTTAAATTAGTGATTAAATCGGAAGGTATATATGGTAAAGCTTTGTTTAGTTAGGCCGGCATCGATATTCTCTTTTGTTTTTCCTTTATAATAATAAAAAAATATTAACTAATCCAACATGTTAGTTTGATGGCCGGAGAGTTTGTGGGTGCACTCTCGCCCATAAAAAAAATATTAATAGTATTATTGGGTTTTCAAATTAATTTGTCATTCGTTTTGCGTTAATTCTTTGCATGCAAATTAGAAAGGGCACTTTTCATTTTAAACATATATTGTTCAAACAGGACGCTTCTGTTGACAGTTATATTCAATCTAATCAATAATTGATTGATTATGATATGAGATACTTATTTCACATGTTTACTAAACTTTAATTTCTCCCTTTCACTTTCAAAACTGTTTGAATTAATTTGCTGCCTCTTATCAGTTGGCTAGCTTATTGTTATCAATTACTCTTACCACAAACAACTAAAACATTGATGCTACAGAGTAATTCAAACACTTTTAACAATTAAATTAAGCCACCTCATTATTTGTCAAATATTAGTTACTATGGAAAATCTATTATTGGACTATTGGATGGCAATAAAGGATGGAGACTAATTTTACTAAGGCAAGATGGATTGAGATCCTTTCAACTCTACTCATCAGTTAATTAAGAGACAGATAAATATGTCTAATGATTAATTATGAGACAAATAAACATAATAATTTTACATAATTTACTTGATAAATAAATAAGACTTATAAAATTATTTAGCCTATTTTTATTAAATTTGATTACTGTGTGGAGTTGACTTAAAGTCATTACAAATAAATTATCATTTATGAAAAAAAATCATTTACTAACATTTATTTATTTAACTTCCGTTAGATTAGCTACTGTGAGTATAGATTTTTTCTAATAGATTTATCTGTTAGTATATTCATTAAATATATTTACGTATGTAAATTGATAGTATATACTAATTATTTGTACTAATATATTTATTTGTTAGTAATTTATATTTGTCTGTTAGTATAAATATAATACTCCTAAGTTAATACTAACAAATTAATTCTTTTAGACAGAGTCTATATCAACCGTAACTAATTTAATAGAAAAAAAAAATATTAGTAAATAATAAGTTTTTGGTTGTGAGCCAAAATATAATTATATGACAATTATTAGTTATTACTCCCTATTACTTTTTATAACATGTCTTTAATAATATTTTACTTTATTGGTCCTTTTTATAAGATAATAAGATATATTATAATTCTCGCGAAATATTTATTTTTTTGTTTCCTATTTTATTAATATTAGAGACTTTGACTATTTGTATTCTTTAGTTGCAATAATCAACAAGCACATCATTAAATAGAGGATAAAATTAGTACATTATACAATTTTTAGTTAAATAAACAAAACCTTGGGAGTACTAAAACTAAACTATTCTTTTAACATTGTAATTTAGTTAAAAATGTCTTATAATAATGAGTATAAAATTAATAATCTAAAATTAAATATTTTTTAAAATGGTTAGTGATGAAAGGTCATTAAGATTGGTGAACTAACATATCTCACAACTAGACACTAGAAATATATGGTAGTGACTAGTGATTAAAAACAAGCCTCATAATGTGGATATATTTGATTCATGACTTTAAGAAACAGAGTTGTCCCATTTATTATATCCATTGGTCATTGCTTCTAAAGACAATATTTTTAATCTTTAGCTCTAATGAGGTTGGTTTGCCTTGCTTTATGATTTAGGTAGCACTTTTCTATTGGGTGATATTTTCTCTTAGATGATTGTAGTCTTGATATCATTTCATGGACCACATCGAAGCACTTAAATTATCTTTCTAGAAAACTGTTCTAATACTATTTCTCCCACTATACTAGGTGGTAGTGTAGGAAAAATAAGGTAGAAGAGGAAAACTCTTGTAGAATGAACAAATTAGTTATTATTATTTTATATTTTTAAGGTTGATTTAATGTTTTTTTTTTCATTTTTATCCCAATTAAATATAGGTTTGTAGTAGGGGTTAGAGAGTATTGATAAATGATAGCTAATGATAATGTTTAGCTCAAATGGTCATGTACCAAGGCATAAGACTTGTGAGTAAGAGGTCTAAAGTTTGAATCTTAGCATAGGAGAACAATTTAGTTTAGAACTTATAGTGAATGTGTGAGTATTTGCCTATAAAATAAAGATAACTAATGATAATACTCCCTCCGTTCCTTTTTATCGGTCTCCGTTTTGAAAAAAAATTGTTTCTTTTTATTTGTCTCTTTAGGAATTCAAGAAAATATTTATAGCTTGTTTTCCTATTATACCCTTTCTCATTTATTATTTTATACATATACTAAGTACTAGTAATAGATAATTAATAATTGTAGAGTTCCAACAATGGTATAATAGAGAATTATCACATAATTTTGATAGTTACAAGAGCATTAAATAAATTTCTTAATCGATGTGTTTTAACCTTAAAAGATAGATAAAAGAGAACAGAAAAAGTATAAATAAACATATTTTAATCAACGATATGATAAAGTACAAGTTAATTAATATTTTTTTAATGTGTAGTACACAAAGAAAAAAATCAAATAAAGGAAGTAATTATCGGTTGTCTTAAATATAAAACATTTCCGAATTCAATAATAGCCTATTTATGGAATGGCCATTTGTTATTCTACTTCATATAAGTTACTTTAAATTAAATCATCGAAATTAAAGAATGTTATTAATTAAGTCATTAATTTTGTCTAAAGATATAATATTTTTTAATTATATCCCTTGTGTAAATGACTTATTAAATGCATTTTAATTAATATTTTTCTCTCTTTTATTTTACTACTATATATCTCACTTCATTATGAATTGCATTGTTGAAAATTGTATGAGGGATAAACATGGAAATTGTCTATTAATACATTAGCTGATGACTTATACTCCATTCGGTCTTAAATATTAGTCACTTTCTAAAAGAACTCTTTAGTCTTAAATATAGGTCACTAACTAACTCATAATAGATAATTTTCGCTTCTATCAATTCTACAATTTTTAAAGATTCAATTGATAATGAATAGAGAAAAATAGTAGAATAAGAGAGAGAAAGAGTTATTAATTAAATTGAAATATTTATTTACATATTTATTTATTAGAGGTATACTTGGAAAAATCATATTATTTTAGAAAAATTTAATGATTTTCTATTTGTTAATTTTGGTAATTTGGTTAAAAGTAACTTATATTTAGAACCGGATGGAGTATTAACAATTAAAGATTTCTTTTAGAAGGTTAGACTCGGGGGCGGCTCCTAGTTAAGGAATGAGGGGGCCTCGCCCCCATTGCGAATTTTTTTTTACTAACATGCATATATAATTTTTTAAGATTGAAAAAATACTAAAATTTTAAGTAATTACCTCTTTCCCCTCCCCCCCGCAAAAAAAAAATTTTGGACTTTTTAATCTTTTATATTTGCCCTCCCCTACCCCACCCCCTCAAAATTTGGGGCTAGCTCCACCACTGGTGCGACTTATATATAAGACCGAACAGTGGCGGAACTACCTTATGCTCAGGGGCTTCGATCTCTCATTGCGAAAAAATTATTAACATGTATATATAACTTCTTAAAATATGAGTAAAAATTATTAATATTCTTGTTAATTCTGTCTCCTCCCAAAAAAAATTAATCTATTTAATCTCCTACATTTTATCCCACAAAACTTTTGGGTTAATTCTATCCCAAAAACCGGAGGAACTCAAGGAAGTGTTTTACAATGAGTATGGTTTTATGAATTTTTTTTTTTTTAACTCTTTTGGTTTTATGAACTTTTAATACTATTAAACTACTAGTACTATTTTTTTTTCCAGCATAAGACAGGCTTTTTTTTTTCCATACATGTCACTTGTTAATTAAGAATTTAAAAGTAAAAATATTTTATTAAATTTAAATATATTTATTGTTTTAAGAGTTAAAAAATAATATTTATTAATACATGTTTTTAATAATAATTTGAACCAATGAATATAGTATATTTGTTTTACTTTAACGAGTGTCTTTAAGATTTTTTTGATAAAAATCTTTCATTAATGTATTTTTTTTTCACTCTCCTTAAATATACCTGTAAGTTTGATGAAATACTTTACAATGTAGCACTAGTATATATATATATATATATATATATATATATATATATGCCAATGTCCAACCTAGCTTTGTTTAATGGCTTGGCAGGAAAATTTAGAATGGAGGGCTTAAGTGCAATTTATGAAAATAGCTTATGGGTTTTTATAAGTTATTTTCATAAGCTTCTTGAAGTAGTTTATTAGAATAAGCTGTTTTTAACTTTAGCTTATTTAAATAAGTTTTACAATTTTTTGTACGAAAAAATTATAATTTAAAAATAGTTTATTGCATAAGTACTTAATTAAACTGTGTACCCAAACAACTAGTATATTTGCAATTTTGATCTCCATTATTGCTAACTATTACTCTTAAAATTTTTATTTTTCCTTTTTTATCCAGAGTATTTATCGTTAAAAATAATGATTAATCATCCCTCCAAAATTAGACTCGCATAGAATAATTATTGAATAACCACAAAAGTTTAAAAACAATATGAACTACCCTAACATCACACTTCGTAATTTACGTCTCAAACCACATTTAAATTTAAATACACATGGAACACATCTTAATTTTTTTAATTTTAATTTTTGTTTTAGAACAAATCTCACGATGATCATAAGCAAAAAGAAAATCCAAAAGCATGTGCTTACGCCACTAATTACTTTTTGCGTTAGGTTCAAAGACAAGGATGATAATTAAGCACATACAGCAAATTAAACTTTGCGCATTTACACATAATAATGGCGTCTTACTTGCTTTTGATGAAATTTTGGTGTCACTAACTAATTGCCTTATCCTTTATTAGTGTGTATTAGAATAATTAATTATAACTTGTCATGGAGAATCTCCTTAATCATTCTCGTCAAAATTAAACACAATATTTTAATTAAACCTCATTTTCTTTCTAATCGTATACGTACCTGGCACTCAGCCTGCAAACCAATAAGTTATCCATAAAGATCTTCCATTTTTTCAATTGGGTTACCCTCTATGTTGAAAACAAAATTACTTTAAACATGTGGCTCTCCATTTTTTGTGTCAATTTTTTTATAAAAAAAAAGAAGATTGATATCTGTTGGCACGTATAATGGGAGTGGTTTCGAGTTTGCCAATATAATAACTTCAAATTTTATTTGCTTATAAAAAACAAAAAATTAAAATTTTCTCCTACTGCCCCCTCCCTCTCACAACACTTGTTTAAAGGTACTATTTTAAAATTAGAAAAAAAAAACTTATTTAAATTTTAAGAATATTTGATGATGATCGGTGTTTAGTTTTTTTTCCTCTTCGTAAAATATTTACCGCTAAAACCCTTGTACATATAGTTAAGAAATAATGTAAGTTATCATCACGTCACACTCCTTGTAATGATATTATTAATTATAATTATAATTTTGAAAGGTTACATTGATCTATAATGATCTATTAGACTCTTTGAATATTGACTTAACTCTCTGATCTGTGTTTAACTGGAGAGTAATTGTTATTTGCATTCTCTCTTTTATTTTATTTTTTTCTGCCTATGCTACCTAATATTTAGATAGCTTTCAAAAATTAATTTCTATAAGTTATTTTTATCACTTGCGAAAATTAGAGATCTAATTTCTAGAGATTATAAAAAAGAAAAACTCTTGTTAAAATTGCTCTCTAAAAGGTGAGTGTTGTATGTAGAAAAAAGAATGCGTGCAAAAAGCAATGGATAGACTTTTAAACAAAATCTTAATTTAACCTTTTTATTAGTAAAAATAACTCTGGTCTAATCTAAGCCTAATGTAAGTTAAATTAAACTTAAAATCCTTCTATATATATATTTTGCCCCTAACAACAAGTAATGCTAACTGCCTAAGAGAGAGAGAGCATATATAGGTTAATTAATTTAGTGTCCACATTTAAATTATTAGTGGACTATGACCTTACTTTACTTAGAATTGCGTCTAGGGTAACAGTTTGAGGAAGCCCTCAAATTATGAACATTTTTGTCCTTATAATTTTAAAATTTTAAAATTAGTTTTTATTTTATAAAATGATAAACATTTTAGTCTTTTTAATTACAAAATGACTTTAAAAATAACCCAATGAAAAATGAGTAGAACACTCATTATTTTATAAAATCAGAGATTAATTTAAAATTTTCACAATTTCATATATTAAATTTTTTTATCCTTAAAGTCTTAGTAAGATCATTTTCACGATATTAGACACGAAACTTTTTTACCAATAATTATAATTTATTTGAATATAAATTTTAATCAAACAAAATAGTTTTAATCAATCTTTCAATAAAGATATTTTTATTTTTTCTCAACGAAAAACTAACACTTAAAAAATAGGATGAGTAAGAGTCATATGAGATGAAGCTTATCCTAATCGATCCAATCAGAGAAAAGTGTAGTGACCTCAGCCAAGAAATTTGAGAAGTGAGAGCAAAATGGAGAAAGAAAAGAAAAAAGAAAAGATTATTTGGGTTGCAATAGTGGGGAGTAAAGTGGAGACATTACACATATGGTACAGGTTATTGTACCATGGGATTTATAGGCCATGATGGCTATGTAAAGCTAAAAACGGACCTTATATATAAGACAAATGCCTTATAGTTTTTTAATAAATAATACTAATTCTATCATTAAATTTGGTGAATAAAATTAACATCATTTTTATAAGGAGTGACACCATCTTTTTTAATATATAAATTTATGATTCTTATATACTCCCTCCATTCCATATTAAGTGTCGTTTTAAAGAAAAAATTTGTCCCACTTTATTTGTCATTTTATAGTTTCAATGAAGCATTAATTATGTTTTACCAAATATATCCTTGAGTAGTTGAATCTTAAATAAATGTTTTGAGAGATATAATTCACTAATTAATAAGAGTGATAAGGGGTATAATAGGGAGTTGGACAATTATTTGTGTAAAAACAAGAAAATTAATGACATTTCTTAAACTGTGTAACAACCTTAAACGACACTTAAAATGGGACGGAGGGAGTATAAAAGAATGGTGGGATTTCCAAAATTGGGTAGTCTCAATCTCTCTCACCATTAAATTTTATGTGATCTTGTTTTTAGATAGAGATAACGTGAATAATGGATTCCTTAGGTCTGAAGTCCTTTAGCTACTAAAAAAGAGGGAGTGTACTTACAAGGCTTAATTCAGCATATTTGACTCAACACTTTTTCTTTTATGCTTTCGTTCTTCGATATGTTGGCAAATCCCAAACAATAAAAACGTGAGTGAAAATCAATGATAATAGTATTTTAAAATAAAATGTTAGAACTACAGCATATCCAGCCTTAACTCGGGTGGAAGTTATAAAAAACACTCCCTTCAAATTTTTCAGTAAACATATAAAAGTCACATAACATACATTTATATAGCAGTGCGGTGTTACCAAGAACGCAACTTAGTACCCAATAAGCATATACATAACTATTTTTATTATATTTTATCTCTTCACTTTTAAGTTAATTCTCGCATTCTGTCTTGCTAGAGTTCATAGCATAGGAAAGCGTCTTCCCCTTTTAGTCTTAGCCTGGAGAATATTTACGTATTTTTAGTTTACTGTCTTTTCTAGTTTATAACAATCATCACGGTACACAACCGTCTTAACAACCACTTAAGAAATAACAAACAACACACAATTCGATTACGATTTCACAACATAAAATTAACATAAACAAACAATATGCATAAATCAACATTAATATCACACAAACATATGTATATCTATCTGTATACATAAAATCAAACCATAAACACCCAGGGAATTTTATGTCAATGGGATTCGCCATCTTCCGTCCTCGAAGATAAACGATTCCCTCTCTATTCTATTCTCTTCCTCTCTTTTTCTCTCTCTCACTTTTTTACATGCGTCTCTTTCACACCACAAAGTCGTGGCAATGACTCTTGCTGCACGACATGAAGAAAAACCTAACTTTGGCTATTTATAGACTTTGTCTCTAACACTATTCTATCTTTTAATTATGATACTCTTATCATTTTGGTGTTATTATCCCTTATTTTAACTAGAGCCTTGATATATAGTGTCCTAAGGGCACTAGTTAATGTTACTAAAAGTAGAAAAATAATCACATGAGTACAATGTTCCGTCTCTGGAGAATAAAAAAACTATACATTCCAATATCTTTATACTACATTTGAATTCTTAAATAGTGTCATTAGGACACTAAATATCATTTGCCTTTTAACTATTATTATTATTATTTAATATAATAATTATATCCCCTAACTCATCTCTCTTATTATCTCTCATAACAAATTAATTATTTAATATTGCCAAATAGAACCATTATGTATATTTATTTTATAAATAAAACTGATTAATATATTTATATTTTATTTTTATTTTAATGCTAAACTGCCTAATTCAAATCTGACAGTAACTATTACTAAAATTATCTCAGCTCTCTCTGCCCCCTCATTCTTATCTCAAACTTAAATTCAAATCTTATTTATTTCAATATCATATTAACTACTTTTCTCCATCCAATCATATCTTAAACTCATATTTTTATTTTATATTTAAATATCACAACTATACCTACTTTCCAAATATCCACAACTATATATTTATCTCCATTTCATGAATTAAAGTATGAGTCCTAATTTTTGTACTTAAGGTTTTCTGTACTCAATGTACTCATTGGTTAAGTACGTTGAAAAAAGTGGTTACATTTAGTTATTTTTTTGTTACAGTGTTTTTTTTATTTGGTGGTTACACGTGTTGAAATATGTGGTTACAACGTAAAAAAATTCAGTAAACTTTTACGTGTGTATATTTTAACTATGTAACCATCAGAATAAAGTGAGTAAAAAAAACGTGAGTACGAAAATATTTTTTCTTAAAGTATATCCTAAATCACTCGAGCTACTCTCGTATTCTCATTATTTAATATTTATCTATTTCTTAATTATTATTCTCATTTAATTGAATTTCTTTTTAAATTAAATTATCAAATTAATGATATTAGTAATTATGTTAATTTATAAAATTTGGGGTGTTACACAAGGTCACTCCAATGTTAAAGTTAGCTTAGAAGAGGAAAGGTCGAGATTATGGATATGATTCTCACCTTGCATAGACTGCCTCTCAGCTTTATATAGTAGTACTAGGTAGTTGGAGATTTGGAAGCTAATTTAATTTGGGGCCAAGTCCAAATTTAAGAAAACGATCTTCTTATTTTTAAAGAAAAAAGGCGAGACATATGTGTTGGGTGTACCTTCTCCTTATATAATGTTGGTCTGGCCAGCTCACTTGTTGGTTACTGAAAAAGTTACGAGATGTCTTCCAAGGTGAAGGGAAGTCTTAATCAAAGGTAGGCTACGTACCCCACAAGACATAATGGCTATGGAATCCTGCAAACAATCGGATATCGCGCCTACACTCAAGACATGTTTTCCTTGTAATATTCGAAATACCCTGTAGATGGGATCCGTCCATAAAAGATATTATTTTAAAATTATGCATATTCATTTTAAGTAATCTAAAACGTACTAATATATATTTTTAATATAATAAAATTTTATTCACATTTTAAACACAACAATAACAAATATTGTCTTATTAAAGTCTAATCCATGAATTGCATTACGTTAAAGTGCTCAATAAAAAGTTAAAAATTTAAAAATATTATTAAGCAAGAGATTTTGTTTAGTAAATTATCTTGAAGTTCTTTTAAGTCTCTCTACCTCTTTTTATTCATATTTTAAATAATATATTATATTTAAAAGTAAAGTTTTACAATAAAATATCAAATGCTTTTTTAATCGCATAATTTTCACATTTTTTATGAACTTAATAATTTTTTTTTTATTTAATAGGAGCTATTATTGAAAGATCAAATATATAGGGTGTTTTTAAAAATGAAAAGGTTATTTTTTAATTGTCTAAATTATTAAAAGATTTCTGAAAATGGTGTATTATTCACTTTGAAGTTTCTAGCTTAATTTTAAAAAATAATTATATTTTTAAAATTGAAATAATTTTTTAAGAGATCATGTATTATACTTGAAGAAATTGATTTTTCAAAAGAAAAATGAAAATGTGTTTTCCAAATTATTTAAATTATTTGAAGGTTTTTTTAAAACAATGTATGATTCATTTTGAAATTTTCAGTTTAATTTACATATTTTTTTAACATTTTTGAAATTGCAACAATTTTTTTTACGGATTAGATGTTATACACTGAAAGAATAGGGTGTTTTTCGAAATAAAAATGAAAACGCGTTATTTAAATTACCTAAATTATTTGAAGTTTTTTTTTGTAAATAATGTATTATTCACTTTGAAGCTTCTAGCACAATTTTCATAATATTTTATATTTTTAAAGTTGCAATAAGTTTTTTACACATAATATATTATACACTTGAAAAATATAATGTTTTTCGAGTATAGAGGCAGGGTATAGAGCAACATCTATGGAACCTTAGGAATGTTCATGGTTGATGCAATTGCTACTAGATCTACATTATCCAATTGATTATGTTGTCAAATTATATTACGATAATCAGTCAACAATTCATTAGGCAGAGAATCCAATCTTTTATGCTAGAACCAAGCATGTTGAGGTGCATTATCATCTTATAAGAGAAAAAGTGTTATGAGGAGAAATCGCGGTGCAATATGTCAGCACGAAAGATCAGGGTGTAGATGTATTCACTATAGGTCTTAGTGGTTCAAAGTTTATAGAGTTCAGAAGACAAATCAGTATGATAAGAAGATCTATGTTGAGAGATATAATTATTAAGTGGGAGTGTTAAAATAGCAATGATTTTTGTAATGCCCAGGCCGCTTGTTCAAGATTGACGACTGTCGCCACAGACCAACATAAGACTTTTCAGCGTGCTTTATCCTCACTCACATACTTCCTAGGAATGACTTCCCAAAATGCCACACCATCCCCTAATTGCTCTTGGTTAAGCCCGCTTAACCTTGAGTTCTTAAGTGATAAGCTACCAAAAAGTAAATGCATTTTTGTTGGTATAAGTAGTGGAATAAATCCTTTTAAGTTATCCTCAACTGTATAGCCGTATACCTATACAATCTTTAGATCCCTCTCATTCTGGTGTATATTCGATTCATTCATGTGTCTCGTCCCTAGAAGCCTGCCACAAGTCACTCCTTGTCCATGCCTCATTGCACTAGCGATGCTCCTTGCCTTTATAAGCACGAGAACTTCTTCACAATCTCGAAAAAGCCATGGTCGTCTGACAGTAGACACAACTCAGAACGATGAGTATTACATACTCTAATCCTCTTGACGACATATTTAGGTTAAATGTGTATATGGGAGTCATAAGTTATATTTATATAGAGTGTCACAGTCATGAGCTACGATCCTACTTAACCATAGTGGGTTGTGGCTACTAATTGATACATCATAGTGAATAGTCACGCCTTTTAGGCTCAGTGCATACAAAATGACCCATTATGCTTAGTTACCGCTAGCAACATCCAGCAATTGAAGCCCTTATAAATACTAGATCATTTTGGGCGATATATCTTATGTTGGTATAGCGACAAGTCAGTTTGGCACAATGCATGCGTCTATGCGTCCTTAAACACATATGCTTAACTCACTACAACATAATTGACTTTTAACATAATTTGAAAAATATTGCCAAATCGTGAAAAATATCGTCTATTGCATTTAATTTGCAACTCTTTCACATATTGTGTAAAGGCTAATGTTTTAGTAATATTTAATAAAATATTGACAAATTGTTAAAAATATTATATTTTGTATTTATAACATTTTTTTTATAATTATGTTAAAATGATTATTTGTCTAATTTTAAGGGAGTTAAATCAAATTGCTGATTGTTTAGCAAATTTTTGTGCACAAGATACGAGCTGTTTTTGTATTTGAAAATTTCTACCGTAATAGCTCAATCTTTGGTGTAGAGTGATTTAGTTTGTGGTTCTTGTTGTTTTTGTTTCCGTTTGTGTGTATATATATATAAAAGAAAAAAAAAAGTCTCAACACCTCAACTTTTTTTGTCCGTCCTTCACTTATATGACTTTCAAATCTATCTAGTCTTACATATACTTCTAGACTTTACCTACACGGCTGCACTTAACCTTAGAAGAGTAGAACAATAATTATTAATGGATTTGATTTAAAATAAATGTGTAAAACGATAAAGTACGATAAAGTACGAGTGTATTTATTATTGATTTGAATTATAATATTTTTAATTTTGACTCTCTTTAAAATTATGATAGATATATTTTTACTTTTTTAATGTCATTTATAATGTACAATATAAATGTAAATAAGTTTATGTGGCACAAATTTATTTATTAATTTAAAGTGTGATATTAATTTTTTTAAATCATAAATTAATAGCGATTAAGTATATAATTTTTTGAATGTATAATAAGTGAAACCTACTTTATTAGTACTTTATATATTCCTTCAAGCCAAATCAATAATTAATGCATAGTACTTTTTCTCATACAAAAAATTAAAAAAGAATGAAAAGAAATAGTATTTGTATATATAGGACGCATGGACGAGTGTGTGAGTAAAAGGAAGAGGGGAAAATGAAGTGGTGTGTGGGGGTGTGAGTGGTAGTCTTAGTGAGTGGTAGTCTTAGTGCCTGTTTGGATAGGAGTAAATTCACGTTAACGTGGATCTATTTTAATGTTATTTTTTGTTGCGTTCATTAGATCTGCCTCGATTTATGTGCTAAATTTATCTTAATCATTAATTTATTTATCTTAACATGATTTGACGTGATCCGACGCCAATCCAAACACACATTTTAGGGTTTGAGTTGACGGTCTATGCAATTGGATGTTGGTGGCAGCACTAGCCACACACCCCACGCTTCCTTTGCTTCTCAAAATTAGGACCCACTTCTCATCTTACACTTATTATAACACAGTTTTTTAAAGAAATTTTAGATTTTTTTTATAGAATACTCATCAATTTTTATAAAGTATTCTCTCTGATTTTAAAGTTAAGTTATTTTTTAGAAGAACTTTTTTGTCCTAAACGTAGATTATCAACAAGTTTATTAATTTATGATTTTCATTTTTACCTTTTTTATAATTTTTAAATATTTAATTAATAACGGAGAAAGAAAGATAGTAAAATTAGAGAAAGAAAGAGATATTAATTGAATTAAAATATTTATTAATATATTTATTCTAGAGATTTTTTTAGACAAATTTAATAAGATAACTTTTATCTCTTAGTTCTGGTAATTTGCGTAGAAGTAACTTGTATTTTAGGTCGGAGGGAGTACTCTATGTGGTCCTATTTATAAGACATATTTTAAAAAAAATTTATGATAATTTTTATAAGACACTCATCAATCTATATAAAACATTTAATTTATTTTTCCCCTTATTTATTCTTATTATTAACCCGGACTATTTGAACTATTTTCTCGTAAACATAAAATTTTTAATATTGTTCACGAGTTACTCAACAAACACTTTAATGTTGGCGAGAGAATGTCAACTCTTAACTAGCTATCAACCATACATAAAGGGGTTCATCGAAAAAAAAATACATAAAGGATAAAATTGATACTTTATATAATTTTGGAAACAATTATTTTTTTTAGTATCTACAATAAAGTTAAAAGCATCTTATAAATATGATCAAAGAAAGGATTTGTCATGTCTTTTCTTATCTGTCATTGCAAAAGTTCAAAAAGACTTTGGGACTCTATTCTTTTTTGGCTTGACATTGAAACAGCTCTACATTTTAACTCCAGGTCTCACTTTGATCAATTTTGTGGTTTAGCTCCTTGTCATGTTGATTCAAGACAGCGCTGACAATGCATCTGGTTTGCGGCAGTATGGCAGATTTGGCTGTGCAGGAATAGCAAACTTTTTGAACAAAAGAATTGCTGTTGGGACTTCATTTTTCATCAAGTCAAACTAAACAATTGGTTTTGGCTTAAATCTAAAATTAGAGGTTTTAGTTATGCTTTTTCTAGTTGGGAAATTTTCCCTGTTACTTGTATGGGGTGATAGGTTATATGTTTTTAGCTGTTGCACATTTTCAGCAGCGTTTTTCTTCTTTATTTTTTTCTTTCTCAGTGTTTTTTCTTCTTGTCTGTATCTGTTGATGTATGCTGCATCCCTAGTGCTTTTCTTTTAATATATTATTTGGTTGATCAAAAAAAATTAAATGCTTTGAATTTTGTGTTTTTTTTTTTACAATAAATCACATTACTTAAAAGAGGATAATACTGATGCATCACTTAAAATTTAATAAAATCAATTAAATCTAATAATTTTTTTTAATACGTGTAATTTTCTTAAGTGTGTTTTATTGGAGGAGTATTAGCGTGCACTTTAATTTTGGGGTGTAGTGTAATATAACAAAAAAAATTGAAAGAAAATAAAAATGTTAAAACTAATGTGATAAATAAAAAAAAAAAAGAAAGATTTGAGTGTATTTTGATTAGCTGTGATTAATGGTAAAAAAAAAATTGTGAAACAAAATTGATTTTTGTTTAGATATATTTGCTGTTAGAAGCGATTTTAAGATAATTTTAAGCTGTGAAAAAAGATTTGAAAGCTTTTTGAAATAAAGTCCAATTTTTAGTTAAAGGACAAATTTTTTTTTTATTAAAAGAATAATAATAAAAATTAAATGCAAAATACAACTATCCAACACATGTTTAAAAAAAATCTAATCTAAACATGCTTAAAAAAAAGGTGACCCCATAAAATGACTATAGATGAACGGCATTTTTAACATGCACCACTTCCTAAGTGGTATATGGTATACCACGTGAAAAAATATATACAAAACTCAACCGAAAATGTTTAAAATAATAATAAATTATGTATTTTATATTTATGTATACTTCTTTTATTTATTTTTTTTAAACTGTGGTGGATTTTAACATTTACCACTTTTAAAGTGGTGTACCATACACAAGTCATGATATTATTTAATTGATTATAGCCAAAAAAAAAAAAGAAGAGATATACATACATACAAAATACATAATTGAGAGTTTAAGATCTAAGGTTCGAATCTTGACCAATGTGATTTAGATTAGGATATTGGTGGAAGTTAGTTTAGGATGAGTGTATATATTTAGGGTTTAGGTACGGATGTGTGTGTATTTGTCAAACAAAAAATAAAATAAAATGAGGTTGTAATTTTAGGGAGATTCAATATTTAAAATGGTTCACACCCATTAGGTTGGTCAAATTCTTGTAGCTATATTTTTGTCTATAAAAGAAAATCAAAATGGTCCAAAGATTATAAGTGTTAGTTACTTTAGTCTCTGATTTATCAAAATTAATTTTTAGTCACTAACTTTATAAAATCAATTATAATAACCCTTAACTCTATAATCAATAAGTCATTATAATTTATGACTTTATAAAAACAAATTCATCACTTTAATTTAAAGGAAACTAAATTAAATAATATTATTTTATAAAAAATTAAAAATAATTTTTGATAAAATCATTAATTAAAATGACCAATACCTATAATTTTAAAGTTTATTCGATGATTCACTCATTTGAAGGAGTATGCAATGCAATTGGGCATTGGGAGTGAATGAGTGAAGGATATATGGTTGGCACAAAAATGTGGACTAGTTAAATCAAGTTCCCCTCCGTACCCACCACTCTCCGTCTCTTTTGTGCTACTACTTCATACATCATTACATTTAGACTTGGCAACAAAATGTCTCCCTTTCATATTATAAACTTCAAATGTAAAAATACTTCCTTTTATAAACTTCAAATAATAAATTTTTATCTTAGAATCAAAATATGAATTGTTGGCTAAAAAAAATCGTAATATGAATTGTCAAGTAAGGGAATCTAGATTATCTTCTGCACTGGAGAGGTCCAGCACACATTTCGTCTGTCGATCTTGTATTGCATGTATTCCGGAAAATACAGGAAGATAAAAGTAATTGTGATGGACGGTGCACATTAATTTTTATGAGAATCCAGCGACCGTAGAGAATTCATAAGATTGATATTAGGTTTAGGAAAAAAGAGGAAAGAAAATAAATGAGAGAAGAAAGAATATTTATTTTAATTATTTTAATTTATTATTCAACAATTGACTAATTAATTAATTAATTTAATAAACAATATGCGAAGCAATATTTCATGAATTTATTTTACGGACTAAAACAATTTATTTATTAAAAATTAGAGCTAAAATCAAAGGAAAAGCCATAAATAAAAATGAAAAATTGAAAATATAGGAATCTAAAATGCACTAATAATAAAGTGTAATTGGAAGTTTGGCCTTGGTACATAGGCATATCACATATCACATAGGTAGATATGAAAATGTAGGAATCTAGGACTGCAAGAATGACCAAATTGATCCTACTATTTTTAACCTCTATTCTAGTAGCTTTGTTGCTTCCATTATAAGACATTTGATTTTAATCTTTTATTTTATTTTTAGGTAATTGTTCGATGGACGCATGCTATGTTTTTATTGAGTGTGGGATGTCTCCGGTCACTGGTGCCTCCATTTTCAAATTTAATGGCTCCACATTCAAAGTTTAACTTTTTTATTTTATTATTTTTTATCCAAAATAAAAAATGAAAGAATAAAATTGTGACACATAAGAAAATGGACCTCCAGTTATCAAAAGGAATCCATTTCCGTTTTCATTGACAAGCATATGGCTACCTATTTTTCAAGTGATTAGCATAATCTTGGCTTAATTGACTTTCGAGTCATTTAAATTAGGGGAAAATTTAGGCTTGGTTAGTTTGATAGTTCGAGTTTAAAGAGTTTTTATTTTTAAATTAATTAAATTTAAATGGACTGAGTTGCCATTAATTTTCTATAACATTAGGATATTTTTCTAAGCAATTAAGAGTCATTTGGGTGTAGCGATTTAACAAGTTATCTTATTGGAATTGTATCGGATTACTAAAAGTAGGAGGTCA
Source organism: Cyamopsis tetragonoloba (assembly GCA_037177725.1). Classification (NCBI taxonomy): domain Eukaryota; kingdom Viridiplantae; phylum Streptophyta; class Magnoliopsida; order Fabales; family Fabaceae; genus Cyamopsis; species Cyamopsis tetragonoloba. The sequence continues at coordinate 7,290,116 of CM074120.1, read as the reverse complement.
TTGTGTAATTATACACTGAATCTTTAACATTTTTCTTTGTTGGATGATGCAACTTGTGTTCAGGAGCCGGGCTAGTTGAAGGCTCAAACAATCAAAATAAAAACTTTAGACTTTTAAATTTTTTTAAAAAAAAACTTAAAAAATTATTTTATTGTCAATTAATTTTAATATTTTATTAATTTAATTAAAATCCATCATGTTCACGAATAATATGATGGACTCGAACCCATCTCTAATTTAAATGGCTACACTAAAAAATCATACATAGCTTACTATGCACTTTGTGAAGAAGTCTAGTATAATTGTGTGTGTAGTTCAACTAGTATAAAATTATCTTTAAAAAAAAAAACCTACTATAAAATTATTTTAGATTAATCAATATTTTTACATTTGGTGAGTTCTAGTTATGCAACTGTGTTGAGAAAAGCTTAGCAATATAGTATAATGGTCTTACGGAAAAAGGAAAAAAAACATCTTGACAATGACTAAACTTTTTATTTTGTCAAGGATAACATATGTTATATTTTATTCTTGACTTTTTCTTTGGTTAAACTTGAAATATTAATTTTTAAAAATTAAATTCGCAGGTATATCTTTTCGAAATATATCTAAATTTATTATACATGTAGTAAACTCTCCTTTCGATCTTATATATAGGATAATTTTTAGAAGAAGTATTTGATCTTTAATATAAACTATTAACTAACTCATTAATAATCATTTTAGGTTTTTTCACACTTATTAAGAAATTATTGATATTGATAAGTTTTTAATATGAGTGGACTAATGTGTCCAATTAAAAACTAAAGTGATAGACAAAAGAATTAAAAAGAGAGATGGTAATTGGTGAATAAATAAGGTGATGAGGGAGAAATATTAAAATATGTAATTTATCACATATTGAAATCTTAAAATGACAATTGTTTTAGAACAAGATTTTGAACCTAAAGTGACTATAGTTTTGGAATGGAGATAGTATGTGTTTTCTCTTTTAAGTTATCCTTATACAATTTTGAAAGATTCAATTAATGACGGAGTGAGAAAGAGAATAAAATAAGAGAGAGAAAGAGATATTGATTAACTCAAGTATTTTATTAACGCATTTATGTTTAGGGTATAATTGAAAAAAATTTCTTTTTTAAGATAAATTTAATAAGCTAACTATAGTATCATTTTTTAATTTTAATAATTTACTTAGAAGTGACTTATATATAGAATCAAAGAGAGTATTATGATTAGCCGAAATTACTTGTACCCAAAGGTGGTTCGTTGTTCATCGCTGAGATTCGGGGTCTCGGTCCCTGCATTAAAAAATTAATATTATTAGTATGTATATATAATTTTTTACGAGGTCCCTATTAGTTTTAAGGTAAAATAATAATAAATTATTTTAATTGTTACGAACAATATAAGTTATTATTAGGTTACTTTTGTTATGATTGAAATCACCAAAACATTAAATTATGAAGAAAAAAAGTGAAATGAAAAACTTTTTGATTAATTTTTTTAAAAAAAAATTATGAATAACAAATTTATTGAATAACTAAACTCATCAGTTTGTCATCGCCTCTACACTACATACTATGCTGTTTTATGTTTTCAGTCTCCTTTCAATTATTAAGAATTTTAGTCCGATCAATAGATTGTTGGATTGCTATTTACTCACTGTTTCACTATAAAATTTGACAAGTCATTAATTTATTTAAAAATATATAAGTATGTATGAATGCTTTCTTTTATATATTTTATAATTTTCTTAAAATTAATTCATAATCATACATATATCTTTTATCTTTATTTGTTTTAAGAATGAATAAAATAAAAACAACGAATAAATTCTTTTAAAGGAAAATTCAATTGAGTTTGCTGATTTTCGATATCTATTTAATCAAATGGTGAGTTTTTTTTTAAGCAAGTCAAAAATTTATCAATTTTATTTTAGAAAATATCTTTGAACACAACCTTTTTAAGCAAAAATGATATTTTAATTACTAATTTATTTTTAATATATTAATTTTTTATTTTAATTTATTTATGTATTTGGCCCTTCCAAAAATTTTTAGTCTAACTCCGATTCTTAGTACATGTAATTAAACTTATCCTAATTTTAAATACTCTAAATTTATATCTTGAAATTTTCCCTCATTTCCCTCATTTACGTTGTAAAACTAATTGCACCCAATTTTTTTTATCAGGAAGAAAAAGATAATATTATTAATGAGAACAAGCACTAATAATGTTATTACAAAGTTAATAAAGAGAATAACCTTAACTTATTAATTTAGTGGTTAAAGAGCAAAATATTAAATAATAATTCTTCAATTCAAACTCATGAAAATTTGTTTATCATTAAATCAATTTTTTTAAAAAACTGTATTAGTTCTTTAAAATACACATACTTAATTTGGAGAATATTTATTAGTACACACTCCTATTCATCAATAATTTATTTATAACCCAAATTAATCTTGATTAATTAAACTTCAATGACTTTTAAACCATCTTTTAAAAAATATTAATTATTAATGTGACATAATTATAAATGAGTTTCACGCAACCATCATTTTTGTAATTTTGATGGGGGCGTGACAAACAATTACTCTGTTTTTGAAGGGAAGAAAAGGCTTCCGTACAGCTTGCAAGAAACATGATGCAACCACAAAAATTGACCAAACCTGTACAGTGTAGACAGCTGAATAGTGCCATCCTCTTTATTTCAACTTTTTCTTCTCTGATTTTTTTAGTACTGATTATTAGTTTATCAATTTTTATTTTTATTTTTGAAACTATGGATAGATAGTACAAAACGACAAATAAATAATAGTGGTATATTTATTATTTTTATTTCTGATCTAGAGATGTATGAGTAGAGAGTACCTGTAGTGTAGGGCTGTAGGGCACCCATTTCATAAAAATACAAATGGTGAGTACTGTGTTTATCTAAACCTTAACATTCTCCCATGCCCCTCAAAAGGACAAAACCCCCATTTGAAATAGGATAATAGATAGAGCTTCTGGTCAATAATGTACTCATAATCATCTTCTTCTTCTATAGGGTATTCCTCCAAGTTCCAGGGTTAATATTTCTCAACAAAGAATGTACTAATAAACTATTACAAAATAAAATAGGGGTAAGACAAGAAGAAATTAATAAATTGATATAATTTTTTGTGCAGGATACTATTGAATTTGACTTGTCTGGTAATTTTTTTTTCAGCCAAGCAAATAGTGTGTTAATAATGGATTTTTTATTGATTAATCACAAAATATATGAGAAAATTAAAGAATTATCATTTTAATTCACATAAATTCATGAGTTACGCAGTTCATTTAGATTCTTGAGTTTGTACGAATAGTTTACGTAAGTTCTTGAGTTGTACATAAATTCATTTAAGTCCATGAAATTGATAAATATTTATTCGCTTAAATCTCTAAAGTTTGATAATTTCAAGAACCTAAATAAACAACTCTTGCAAATTCAAAGACCTTAGTGAATAATATTTAATAATCTCAGTAACATAAGTAAATTATTTTTGCAAACTCAATACCTTAAATAAACATTTATATAACTCAAGAATTTATGTGAATTACTTATCCTCACACATTCAAAAACTCATAAAAATTACTTTTGCACAACGAAAAATCCTAATGCATTAGTGTTGTATATATTGTTTGAATCATTCCTTGCACATATTTTTATTTAAACAAAACTCCATCAAAGAGAATTTATGCAATTTTTTTATGATTGTTCACCTTTTAGATAAGATTCATTTTCATATATGCACATTAACCGCCAGAGTGCCACCTTTCGAAATCTGAGAGTAAATGGTAGCTAGTTGTCGTTTGATTAAAGCTCTTGGAAGCTTTGACAATGCAGAGTGGAAGGAATCATGGAAATTCTTACCTAACTCTTTGGATTATTCAAATCTATTCTCTACAACATACTAGTATTTTATTTCATGTCCTGTTTCTTAATGGACTTATTAGAGCTTGCAACTACTAAATTAATGTTTTATGTAATCATGATTATTTCACAAAAGGTGAGTTCTCACACAGTTTAAGGATATGTATAGGATTCGGATATTATGTCATTAGTTGGAGAGAAAATCTTCATCTATATATATACATACAACAAACAATTTGTGGTGGACGTTAATATATCTTTGGTAACGATGATAATAGAATTATTATTTATCGATTTCATCCTTCACTTTATAGTTACAGAATATTTTAGTCTTTGATTATTTTTAAATTAGTCTTTTATTTTGCACTTCTTAAGTCATTTCAGTTTTTGATATTAAGTGACACTAATAAAATGTCTACAGCCGAGAGCTTGTAGCTCAAGTGGCATGAGGAGGAGCTCTTTGAGATGAAGGAGAGGAATTCGATCCCCAATGAGATAGAATTAGAAGTAAATTTAGGAGCATTGTAGTGTGGGGATGTGTGCCTTTGACAAAAACAAAAAAAAACAAAATGCCTACATCAACATAGGCGATTAAGCAAAATGATATCGTTTGGTCATTTATGTTGACTCATATGTGACAAATAACTTAATGTCAGTTAGCATGTCACATAGGCATTATTCTATATCACTTAATGTCAGGGATTAAAGTGATTTACAAGATGTAAAGTCAGAGACTGAAATATCTTGCAATTACAAAGAAATGGACCAAAACAGTCAATCACACGATGAAAATAGGTTGGGTTAAAGTAAGTTTTGTGTAGTTTAGATTTGACTTATTTTTAGAATTAGAAGTTTTGAGTCTAGCTTATTGTAATGCCCTAATTGTTTTTTAGGATTGACAACCATTTCTCACAAATAATACGAGACTTTTAAGTGTTTTGTCTTTACTAACACACTTTTCAAGACGTCACCTATATATCTCTAAACTATTTCAAGTCTAGCACGCTTTAACTTTGGAGTTTTTGAGTGATAGCCTAACAAAATTAAATAAATCTTGTTAGTATGGATAATACTAATCAATTTATTTAAGGTATCAATATCATTGAATATATGGTCTCATATTTATACTTTGTTTAGATCTCTCTCATCTTAATATATATTCAATTAATTCATGTATCCCTCCTAAAAAAGCCTTCTGCTTCTTGTCTGTGCCTTGTCTTTTTTTCATTAACGATTACTTTATGCCTCATGAGCACTTGAGATGCCACACATTTTTTTTTTTTGGTGGAAAAGAGATGCCACACTTATTACGTGTTATAAACTTTTTTTTTTAAGTTTGAAAGCTTGTTTTTAAAGCTTATTTCATAATAAAATTTTTAAAATTATTTTATAAACTGAGTTTTAAATAAGTTAATGAACCTAAAAATAAGCATAAATTAATGAGACAAAGTTTTAAACACAGCAAATATATAGTCATAAAACATAACATTAAAATTTTCATATATAATATTATTATAATCCATTATTATTATTATTTAAATAGGCAAACAGTTTGATATCTAACTCGCTTAATTAATTAGACTTTTAAAAAACTTTAACCGAAATCTAATGTAGACTAAACTTAAATTCATATCAAATAGCCTGATGCATTATCATCCTTAATCCTTGGAAATGTTTTATTTTTTCCAAGATATAGAAGGAACAAAAGTTACCTTAATTAAGAAAATAAGGATGACAACAAGGCACATAGCAAGGGTGGGTTTTGCCCTCCTAATCCCCTCTAAGAGTAGAGTGGGGTTGCGGAAAATAAGGCGGGATAGAAAATCAAACTCAACCCCACACTCATCGGAGATCGAGGAATCTGCGGGGAATTAGTTCTCACATTATTTTTTTAAAAAATATAATTATTAGTATATTTTTACACAAATTTAATATTTAAAATTTTTTGTAAAAATTAAACTAATCATTTTAATTCATATTATATATAAAAACTATTAGAAATAGAGTAAAATTCTAACTTTATTATCATTAATATTGTAAATAATAATAGTATTATGTGTATATAAGTATATAAATAAGTGTAAATATATAGAATTATAGTGTCGGGATGAGTTTTGGGATGAGGACGAGACGGATAGTTTGAACCTCAAACTCACCCCCAACCCACAGGGGAACCCAAACCCGCCAAAAACCCGGTCAAAGCGAGAATTCTTCGTCACTATCGAAGTGGGGTAGATCTAGTACCGAAACTAAAGTGAAAAATATTTGATCGATTGTTTTGCATTATTTTGAAGTGGTTTCCCGATGAGTATACGTTGATTTTACATTTACATGAGATAAATGTGAATTAATTTAAATATAATTAAAAATAAGATGTAATTGTATTTTTATTTTTAATTGTATAATTTTAGTTCTCATTGTTTTAATTGAATAATTTTAGTCTTTAATAATTTTAATTCAATGATTTTAGCCTCTATAAAATTCAAAATATGAAAACTAAGTCTTGATATTTAATTTCTATTTAATTTAAATGATTTGTTATTGTCTGTTATATTGATATTATAAACCACAAATAAAAAAATTAGTCATAATTCTTATCCCAAATTTCAGTATATTTAAGTAAGGTATGTATCATCATATTGTTTAATATTGTGCAGTAATTGGACTTAGACCTAATTTTCATGTCTTAAGTTCTATAAAAATTAAAATCGCTCCAAATAATTAAAACTATATATAAAAATCAAAATTGCTCGCCGAGCGCTTGTAGCTCAAGTGGCATAAGGAGGAGCTTTTAGAGCTCAAGAAGAAGGGTTCGATTCTCGATGGAATGTTTGGCCGATAAAAAAAATCAAAATTGCAAAGTCACTTAATTATAAATATTGAAAATAAGTCATGCATCTTCTGTTTTACTATTCAGGATATAATTTAAATATCTGTTAGGCTACTGTCCACATTACCAATTAATTTTGTGATAAAACCTTAACAAATATATACTGAAAATACAATTAAACCTAAAATTAACTTTCACATTTTATACATAATGGCAAGACATGTAATATACCTTTACTATGAATTTATAAATCACAATGGTCTTACAAAGAATCTTCCATATAAATTCCAACACATAGTTACCTTTCAAAAATGGTTTACCTGGAATGTTCTTTAATTGTACTTCACCACTATCTGACATTTTTGTTTTTGTTCTTTTTCTCTTACCAACTATCTTGTACTTTCACCCTTATCAAATTAGTTCACAATGTAAGGAACGTCCAATAGTGGAAAATCACCTAATAAAATTATATTGTTCAAATCAAGTAATATTATTATAACCACTCTTCCATTCAAGTATATTTTAGACTAAGATTCATTTTCATACGTCACGTTATAATATCATAATTAATAAAATTATATTAAATAATGATTATAGTTTTTAATAATCACATCTGATTATATTTAAATTTAAATATATTTAACACAACACAACTATAAACACGTAACTATAATTACAATTTAGTATTCTTATCCAAGAAACAATAAAAAACATTTTCACTTGCAACTTGCAACATAGATTTGGCAAAACTTTTTGCATCTAATCTTTTGAAGCATATATAAAATTTCATTATCACATCATGCAAGTGGGCCAACAAAGAGAGACAAATTAACAAAATAGCTAAAACTAACAACATCAAGAACAACTTAATTACAATATAGTATTAAAAAGTGAAACACCCACTTTATAATTTGTTGCCTTGAACAAGATAGGATTAATAAGGTATTTTAGGCAACTAGAAGAGAAGCATGAAAAAAGTTGAAGTACTTATTTTAGAGACAAAGGAATCAAAAAAACAAATATGGCATCTTCTGATATGTTCTGAACAATTGAGTAAACCATAAGTGATGAAGACCCAAATGAAATGTGATAGTTTCTATAGTGTTTTTGAGACATGTGTAATACCATAAACTTCTTCTAATCACTTCCTATTTAGTGCTATTCACTTCTCATCCAATTAATTTGGAGGAAGCTTAACGTGAAGGATTAAAATTCAAAAGTAAGATAAAAAGGAAAAAAGCATATATAGGGAATGCATGCAAGTCATTTTAATTAATTATTTAATCTGTTTTTGATGGGTCATCAAAAAGCTTTCATCTAATTTTTTAAATACTTAGTCATCATTTTAATTAAAATTGCTACTAATATAAAAGTAAGGTAACACAAAATGGGCATATATATAATTTAAGAGCATGTTCAATTTTGTGAACTTGTAGTTTGCTTTTGCTCTGTTTCATAGAAGGATTAACATGAATAAATGGTTGGAATTAATTAGGTAGAAGATATTAAATTTTTAATTGCTTATAAAATATTTACAATTGCTCCAATATAGCTTATTAGGTCCCTTCAAACCATATATATGTATATATATGTTAGTGGCTGATGAGTCATCAAGATTATATTATAATAATAATAATAATTACCATGAAATTAAATATGAATTGTTGTTCCTTTTAAACTGCCCTTCATTGCGTCATCTATCATGAGGAATTATTGGCCATTAGAGTTTTCAATTTTCAAAATTGCTTCAGCAATTGGGTAGGGACCTAATGAAAAAAAACTTGTCTTGAAATTGACTTTGGCAACCAATTTTATGTGCTAACATAGGTTTTAATCTACACCACACCACGTGATATGTAAAAGTTTGTACCTTCTTCATTGTCATAATTGTTACAATTTATATAAACAGGGTAGATAATTTTTACTAGAGACAATCCAATTTTAATTATAAGACTAACTCTTTTAATGAAACTCTTTCTATCTATAAAACTCAAGCTCAAAATCTTACTCAAGAGAAATTAATTATGTACTTCTTCAACAATCACTTGTTACTTAATCTAACCTCAATTTACAATAATCACAATGCAATCATAATTACATAATTACAGTTTCAAATCTCATTCGTAAGATTAGTTTAATTGATGACTTGACAGAGTTATCACCTAAATGTTTCATGATCAATTTCTATTGGACGTATTTCCTTCCCTATGCAATAATTTCGCAGACAGATAAAATAAAATCTCACTCATTTATTTATATTCATGCTTTTTTTTTAATTAGTTAATAACTAGAATGTAGTAAGCACCAACCTTCCACTCCATTTCAATTCGTAAATTTCCACTACACATTTTAGATGTCCACAATAGTTATTAATTATAGTTCAGCTAACCATTTAAGAATAATTTCTCCAGGTCATGAAAATTTAAAATAAATTTTATCTTTTTTAATATTTTTCTACACATATTTAAAATTCAAATATGTACCGATATCCTTAAAAGACCTAATTATCTAATTTTATTACACCATATTAACAATAACTAATGTGAACACAGAATGATAGACAATAGATTAGACACAGTAATACCCATAGCCACATACATAAAACCAAGAACTTTATGACATGGAGTCTTGACAGCCACTTATATAATAAAAGTTGGTCTTTTTCTTGAATGTATATCTCATAACCACATGCATACATTAGAAGCACTTAACCAATTATTGTTCAATTTTTGCTCATGTAAGCCCTAACACAAAAACTCTTTGCTCCACCCTGGCCCCACATTTCAAGCCACCATTTTCCTATAAATTCCACCATCTCCTCACACATTCTTCCTCAGTTCCCTTGTCATCCATCTCAGAAAGAAAAAACATACCCTTCAACCAAAAATCAAATTAACCTTTCAAACTTCATAACTTTATTATCGTATTGTAAATTTTTTTCCCAGTATTCTCAATATGGTTCCTAGTCACGAGATCAGAAGACTCAACTATCTACCACCTGAAAACCCGTTTCTTTTTCCACCAAACAACTTTGGCTTAATCCAGAATGATCAAATCCAAATCCAAAACCTCAATTTAAATACCCTTTTGAGCAATTTACCAAATTTCCATCACTACCCTTCATTAGGCCATGAATTTGCTCCTCCCACTTACAGCAGCAACAACTCAACATCAGATGAAGCAGAGAATAATGAGATTCAGTTCAACATAATAGATGAGAGGAAGCACAGAAGAATGATATCAAACAGAGAATCAGCAAGAAGATCAAGGATGAGGAAGCAGAAACACTTGGATGAACTTTGGTCACAAGTGATGAGACTCAGAACAGAGAATCATAACCTTATTGATAAACTCAACCATGTTTCTGAGTCTCATGACAGAGTCCTCCAAGAAAATGCAAGACTCAAAGAAGAAGCTTCTGATCTTCGCCAAATGCTAGCTGACATGCAAATTGGAAATTCTTCTTCTTTTGCTTGCACTATCAAAGATTTGGAAGATGATCTCAATAAACTTGATGATGATTCCTCAAACCAACCAATCATGAATGGATGAATGAGACACTTTATATTTTCCAATTTCCACTATTAACTATTATTATATATACATATATGTGTTCCTTCTTCTTACTACTTTAGACTTGTATGATCCAGTGGTTGCATCCATTGGAATTGTGTGAGTGTAGAAGCATATAATATCATATAATATAAATATATATCAAATAATAACAGGTTTAGATTTTTTTTTTTTTTTTTTGACTTACGTCTATAGTACAGAACAAATAAATAGTAAGTTGTTTAAACAAATCGCCGCGTACTTATCTTGTATGTGAGAATCAGTGTACTTAGCCAGAATGTGATGCTATCTTTATGAAATTAACAATATGAAATGGGGTCAATAATATCATCATTTTCACACTAAATGTACAAAACCCATCATAAAAAATTAGAATAGTTATTGAGTCTGGATTCTTTCCTCCATTCTCCTGCAACATCTTGGCCGTTCATCAATCATAGCAGAGTCGGGGATAAAGAGAGTGTAATGGACGTTCAAGATTTTCGCTTGAGCGAAATTAAGGCCGGAGAGGCCATAGAGGGAACTGAGCTCAAACTCATAGTGGAAAAAGGCCAAAAAAAAAAGATAAATATTTTTTAAAAAAATATGAAGAATAATTTAATGGAAAACAAAGAGACTAGTACACCGGACATATCTAGAAAACTCCATTATCAAACAAATTGTCTCAGGTGAAAAATACGTAAAAAACACACTTTATGTCAGCATTGAGATTTAAAATCAAATAACCACGTATCTAAGAGGTAGTCACATTAGGTTTTTGTCTTTGGTAGACACCAAGGGGGTAATTAAGAACAGGAGAGGAATGAGGAATGCACGTGCAAAAAGTAAAAACTAAGGTATGAAAAATCTGAAAGAACACCAAAAAGGGGTGTCAATAGTTGCAGAAGAGAGAAAAACAGAACCAATACGACAAATGATGGTGGAGGTTCTGGTGCTAGTGGATCCATCATACACATTTCTACCCACAAGAAGCAAAACATATAATTCAAAGGGTATCCCACTAAAAACACACACACAAAAAAAAGAAAAACAAACTGTTCTTAGTTTTTATTTTTTTTCTAAGGGCATAAAATTAATGTGGATTATGTAATCAAGTGGAGCCTATGCTTCAGGTGTTGTTGCTTAAAATAGTATTTTTAACAAAAGCGACAAGGAATTCTGCATTGGCAATTAAGCCTCATCATCAACTAACATGTCTATCCATTTTTCCTTCCAATTTGTCAAATTGTGTCTTTTCCTGTTGCAGGTGTTGTGTTTTTGTGTGAGTGAGTGATCTAAACATTCACTAACAAATTATTGATTTGATGACACTTTTCTGCAAAATTTGTTTATCTCAAAAGTTTGGCAAAATAAAACCAGACAAGGGATAAACATGAATTAGCTACTTGAGATGGAGAGAGGCGTGTGCCATCATCATCATTATTGTATTGTTGACAACCGAATCTTTATACCATTAAATGCAAATCTTCAACCTTTTTGACAAATCGCTAATTAAGAGCTTGTTTGGACCAGTTTTGATTTTTAATTTCTGATTTTTAAAAATTGTATTATAAAACAATTTTCAAAAATAGTTTTTAAAAAAAGTGAGAGGAGTTTTCAATAAAAAATTGTTTGAAAATTCAAAAAACTAAAAACTGAAAATCAAAACAGGTTTTAGATGTTTTTAAATTTTGGTTTTTAAATACTAAAAAACAAAAACTGTTCCCGAAAACTATTTTTGAAAACTCGTCCGCCAAGTAGATTTTTTAGTTTTCTATTTTTAAAAACAGAAAACTATTTTCAAAAACATAAATCAAACAAACCCTAAGTCTAACTTGTTTTCTCTATTGAGTTTAGATGCACACGTGACGATCAAATGTGGCCGGAACACCTTAGGTAGTGGAATGGTGAGGTGTATCTATAAAAACTCTGAGGATCAAGTCGGTCGTAAGCTAGAATTTGTGTGTCATGATGCATTAAAATTGTATTTATAGTGTTGTTTTTAAGGTTTCACGCATATAATTAAACTTGGCATATTTGGCCTATTAAGTGGCCCAATAAGCATATGCCGGTTATGAAAGCCCTGAACAGGATACTTACAATGTCCCAAATTCTGATATTCTTTGACTTGTCTGACGTGCGTGTACGCTGAGATATCAGTCTATAACAAGTTTTAATTTGTCTGATTCAAACCTAATGAACTAGGAATAAATGGTTGAAATTATTTGACTTGAGAATGAATTGATTTTAGAAAAATAACTGAAATTAACGTACAGTAAAATATTCAATGAGAAGATAGTTTGTAGACAATCAACTCAATTGAGAAATTGAATTAAATCATGTCACATTTTTGTTGTTGGAATGCCACCCTATCTTCTAGAAGGTCAGAACATAAAAGCTTCAAATTGAAGCTCTGTTTGTTGATTTTTTAATTTTATAATTTTTTTTATTGAGTGATTGAGAGCTCGCTTGCTTATTTTACAAAAATGTGTATATATTTTTACATTTTTTTTAATTTTTTATAATTTTTGTATTTATATTTAAAATTTTAGGAAAATGTTATATGTAAAATTTTTGAAAGTAAACAATTACGCTTAATCCAATCAACCGACTCAATCCGATCCGACTTTGTTCGGATTGGATAGAGTCAGATTTGCCAATAAAAAAAAATAATCAACCCGATTCCATCCAATCCAAACTCAATTTATTAGATAAAAATTCTACCTAAATCTAATTTAATCCAACTCATGATCACCCCCATGAGAGAATGTCCATTGGTCTGCCCCTATTTGTATAAAACCATTGACCAGTGTTGCTATTAATTAAAAGATTGAAAAAAAAGAGTTTGTTTGATTTGAATTTTTATTTTTAATTTTCTTTTTTATAAAATTTTATAAAGAAAAAATTAAAAATGTTAAAAATATTTTTAATATTTTTAGTTTTTGTTTTGTAAAATTTTAAAAATATAAGAAACTGAATAAAAATAAAAAATAAAAGTACAAATTAAACCGACACTAAAAACGCAAGATTTTCCTTCGATGTCAGTTTGAGGCATTGATCTCATGCAAAAAAAACATTTTTTTTGTGTAAATGTTGTTTTCCCTCATTTTATTGTGGTGTTTGATGAAATCTATCAAATATGTTATGGTAACTTTGTAAGGTATTTCAGTCAACCATCAAGAATTAATTTCTTTTAAGAAGGAGCAATCATTGAAATAAATATATCCTCTTTTAATAAAATTTTCTTTTTCATACACCAAGCGGGCCAAGATTCTATTCTTAATCAACATGTTTAAGAGACTCAGTTATCTATTAAATGTGTCGGACTTTATTGGTTAAAATTTTTAAGTTCGAACTACTAACTATGTGGATAAAAAGCCCAAAATTCCAAGTTCACTTTACCTCACTTATCCAAGGGGAGATGGATCATATTAGGGTTGGTGAGAGTGTGTATGTGAAACTAACAACTGATTAAAAGAGAAAGGAGAAAGAGTGCAGAAAAGTTGGTTTGCTCATGCACAGAAAACCTCGTTTAATTTGTAACTGCCGCTTCATTTATCGTTGGATTGAGCATTCACCCTTTTTAACTTTCAAATAGTTCTGCTCAAAAAAAGCATGTCCAAACATAGTGTTTTAAAATATGTTAATTTTGGTACAAAACCGTCCGAAAACTAAAAAGAATTGTGTCAATCCAACACCTTTTGACTTTAAAACTTAGACATGATGCAACCCAGGCCATTTGTCAAAGTAAACCCATTTAGTTTATCAGAAGTCTGTAGATAAAAAAAGATTATATCAAGTCTCAATTATACTAAAATAAAATTTCATGTTTTTCTTGTATAACATGGAAGAAATAAACATAACATAAAACAATAAAATTATATATTTTTAAAGAATCCATTATTTTACTATATTGTGTCTATAATCTTCTATCGTCTTATTATATTGTGTTTATATCTCTCTAGTAACATCTGAGTATCAGAAAATCATCCAAATTCACAAACCAAATGGTCTACTTTGTTGGCATGATTTTATGCATTCTCTATTCTCCACTTCCCTTCATTAAACCGCCTTACTTTTCATCTACTTTTTATTTTAAACAGAGGCACCAATATACTCTGTTCTGCTAGATTTGTTGTTAGATTTCAAAATTGTTTCTTGAAGACTTGTAATACTTAATGATATATACTTGTGACATTTTTCTTCATATAACCCAGCAGTCACATACTCTAAAGCCATGATAATGACTTTTTTATTGTTACACACACTATGATAATGACTTTGAATATATTTGTTTTAAAATTTAGTAAATATATAATTTTTTTTTAAAAAAATGACATAAAAATAATTTTGTTTGAAAAACAGTAAAATAATTTATATTTTTGACTAATACTTTTAAATGAGTTTAAAATTATTTTTCTTGAACAATTTGCTTTTAAAGTATAGTACAAACACAATTTTGTTAATTTCGCGTTTGTAATTGATCAGATTTTTTAAAACGAAAAACTTAAGTGTTTTTTTTGCTCTTCATTTATAAATTATAATAATTTTTTTAACCAAAAAATTTAAATGTTTTTTGGTAAATAAAAAACAATTAAATTTGTTACCATTTATCTATAATCAATTCATTTTAAAGGAAAAGTTACTTTTTGGAAAAAAAAATATATTTTATGCATTTGATTTTAAAATCACAAAAATGAATAAATAGATTTTACCTCCTAGAAACTTCATTCATTCTACTCTTGAACACTTCTCATAAACCATTTTCAATTTCTGAAATTGAATTCATATGCGCTCTGAAAAGGACATCCACCAATCACAATCATATACACAAAGTGGTCAGTGTCTCAAATGTGATGGTATTTTCACTAGATATAACAAATTGTTGTTTCAATTGAATACGATTAAAATTTGTATTCAAATAAATCATATTTCATTTATCTGCAGTTAGAATCCTATTAGACGGAAAAACATAAAAAATGCTAATACAATTAAATGAACTAATGAACAAGATGATTTAATAAAAATTGTCTTTCTCTTTTAATTTCCTATTGAAAAAGTTATTGAATCAATCTAATGACAAAAGCAAACAGTAGGAGGAAAAAGTTACCACACACACAAAAAGATCCTCTCTAATTGCTAGATCGTCGAGCAGCTGTGTTGACTAAATAATCTTCACCACTCATTGTATTCTCTCTAAATCTTGGACTCCATGCAGTGATAATCGAATGGCCGAAATGCTTCTGGATGAAGAACTGCAAACTCAAGGGCCATTGATGTCTTGTGTGTAAACATAATCTGTATGAGCAACAATTGTTGTTTTATCCACACACTCAGTTCTGTCTAGTCCCTTGCAAGCACCACCTTCATCTTCATTCATCTGTGTCTGATGCTACATATAGATCAAGAAAATTTGACAAAATAAGTACAGATTAAGTTCGGATTTGAATTTCAACTCAAAAATCTCTGCAATCACTTAACTTGAGTCGTTCCGATTAATATGTCGGTTGAAATTTAATAAAATAAACTAAAAATTGACTTATTAAATTTCAGACGTCGATATTAATCGGACGAGTCACGTTAATTGAATAAATAAAGTATTTGATGACTAGTGACTACAGCAACTCTTGACTTCAGGAAATCTAAATCCATTAGAAGATGACTTGGATCAAAGAGTAAATTTGGCTACTAATAAGAGACTTGCATGAATAGTAACTCAACAAGAGAAAAAAAAAAAACTTATAAAGGGCTTCACTTACAAGTGATGGTGTTATGTGTGAAGAAGAAACAGAATCTTCACCAATCGGATTCAACAAGAACCTGCCTTCAGTGACAGTGAGAAGAAGAATAGAAATAATGAAGAATGTGATGCACCTTGCCATGTGGTTAACTTGAATTCTTAAACAGTCATATACTACCAACTTTAGTAAAAACAGAGAAAATGGAGTAGAAGGAAAAATTTGTGGGGCTTAAACAAGTGAAGGAAGGTAAATGTGAGAAATTAATGTATTGAGAATTGTGGAGAGTGAATTTGTCTTTGATGATAAGTTTGTGAAGTTCAAGGAGTAAGCATTGAAATCATGGAACAAAAAAGTCAAAGCAAATTCAATAGCCCATTAATTTAGAGGTAAATGGTCTCTGTATTTCTAGGAAACATCAGTATTTAATTCAGAGACATTACATTGAAAACTAGCGAGTGAGAATTGTTTCTTTCTTTCTTTAGTTCTTGCATTGTAACTAGAGTGTAGAGACAAGGTTCTGGCACATCTAGTCTTGGATAAATTAATAGGAGGAGTACTCTCATTTGCATGTGGTAGACACTTGTCAAGGTTTGCCTCTAATTAAATCCTTTAGCCAAACGTTAGCAAAACCCAATTATAAATAAGATTTTTTTAATCTGTGTAATATTGTACATGTTAAGTATCTCAAAAGAGAAGCTTTTTACGGGAAAGACAAAAATTAATTGAGTTTTGTATTCAACATGCATTTATTACTTACATTTTTTTTTTCTATTTTGAGATTCTTATCTCGTGCAATAAAAACCTTATAAATACTCCTTCCATCACATTACATAAGATTCTCAATAAAAAGGTACAAGAATAAAAAAAAATTAATTAATTTAAATAAAGTCATTTAATTTGTCTAACCATTTAAATTAATTTCTAAAGTTACTCTTTAATTATTCTCTAATTTTTTTACTCTCTTTTTACTTAATAAATCTTCTCAAATTATCCTAAAAGAGAGATTTTTTTTTTATTCTTTTATTACGTTTATTAACTTTAAACCACACAAAAATGGTTGAATAAATAAGAATAGTTTAACAAGAACTAATTAAATTTATACAAAATTTTAAAGATAATCTTATATAAAGGGATAAGTAAATTTTTTTAAAAAGTCTTACATATAAAGACCAAGGAAGTAAATTAATATTGTTTTTATTATTTTATTTTTATAGATACAAGGATATTGATTGAATACAGAGGAAGGCTATATCCTTTTATTTATCTTCTTAAACATTCTTATACTTCATTTTAAAGTATTTCATTTGTTTTTATTCATAGTAATGCTAAATTCTTCTATTAAATTTTTTTATTAAATTCTCTTATAAATTTTTTTACCTACTTAATTTTAACAATTGTCATATATCTTCCACAAAGTAAATGCTTAGTGAAAAATAACATTTTTATTTTATTTATCTGTCCAAATAGAAAAAAAAATTGTTTTTGTCCATTTATATTTTCAAGATAATATTAATGGCATTTTTATTTATTTTACCCTTATGTTTAATTGGGTACTAATTAATGTTTTATTATTGAACCAATCAAATAATTAGAGATAAAGGATAATATTGAGACTTTAAAAATTATTTTCATGAAAATAAAAGTAACGATTAGATTTCTTAATAAGTATTTTTACCCTCAAATAATGGATAAATAAGAATGGAAGGAGTAAGTATTAAATGGAAAAAATAAATGCATCGCTCTTTGAGGAAATAAAACTAAACGTAAGTACTATTATACTACATTTTATAATATAAATTCATAATTTCTTTTCACACAGTTAAAGAAAAGTGGTTAATACATTAATTTTAAAAAAATTTACTATTATCTCCATTCAAAAATATAAGCACAGTGATATCCCAGGTTGCGATAAGGCGGGGAGTGTCGCCGCTGCAATGAGGCATGGGCAAGGAGCACCTCTTGGCAGGCTTCTAACAACAAGGGCACATGAACGAATCAAATATATACCAGAATGAGAGGGATCCAAAGACTATATAGGTATGAGACTATACCATTAATGATAGCTTAAAAAAATTGATTGACATTACCTATATCAATAAAATGCATCTATTTTTCATTATTCTATCACTTAAAACTCCAACGTTAAGCGTGCTTTTCAAAATGTGTGAGTGAAGATAAAACACACTGAAAAGTTTTGTGTCTTTTTGTGAGAGTGGTCGGGTGTTACATAGTCACTTTTCACATAGTTTAGGAAAAAATAATTATTGCATTGATTTTGAAAAAATAAATCAACCCTATTACAATTTTAACTCTAAATAAATGTAAGTATGTGGTACATGGTTCAATTCCTAATATCATTAATTTCCTTTAAACAAAAAAAAAACTATCTTAAAAATACAAGTGGATAGATAAATAAAAATAATTTTTTAATTTTTTTATAAATAAATAAAACTCCAAGAATTGATTTAGCGGTATAAGGCCACAATAACTTCATAGGAGGGGATACCAAGAAAAATAAGGGGAAAAGTTACCAATTTACTGGTTTGGGCTATTCATCCAGTCCAGCATCTAGTAGCTGGTTTAGTCTAATTCAAGAAAAAAAAAACAAGTCCAAAAAAAAAAGAAAAAAAAAACCGAAGGCGAGAACACGAGTCAAATGTAACCAAAAAACAAAAAAAGCTAAACAAGAGTCAAATTTGAACCAAAAAAAAAGAGAGAAAGAGAAGTGAAGTGGGGAGGATGAGATTAGCATAATTTCTATTGGGATAAGCACCATTTTTATATGGGATTAGCACCATCTCTATCGGATGAGTTTCATTAAAAATTTTCAGATGAGCTTCATCCGAAGGGTATATCCGTCAAAAAAAAAAGAGGGGGATGAATGGATCAAGAAGAGAGGTGTGAAAATTGGTGGCCACAATTTAAGGCAGGCTAACAGGCCGGCCTGACGGGCCAAGTCCGTTTTGCCACATCATTCCGTAGCCGAGTAGTGCTTTGTGAGAAAAAAAAAAAAAAAAAAAGAGAGTGATGCTTAGTTTGCTGCATAGCGCCAAAAGCAGTTGTAAGATATTTTCCATTTCATTTTGGTTAGGAAATTGAGAGAGAAATGCAGGGATTTTTTTTTCTTCTTCTATCCTTTACATAAACAAATTCTTATCCACCAACATTCCCCAAACTCAAAACCTTTCCTCATCTCAGAATTCTTCAACTTCACCTTTGTTGCACTACACCCTACAAACAAAACCACAAAGCTAATTAACACAACCATTGGAAAAATAAAATAATATTAAATCAAAGGGCATGGCATGTTCTGCATCTTCTATATCTGCATTCTCCTTCTTCTCCAATCCTTCATCATCACTTCCCAGACCCCCTAGAGCTATGGCCAAAGATCTTTACTTCAATCATGATGGTTCTGCCACAAAGAAACTTCTGGTAACAATGACTCTAGTACATGTACATTTTGGTTGTTTAAAATTCATTTCACTGTTTGTTTAAAGAAATTTCATTCAGGCTGGGGTGGATTTGGTGGCAGAGCTGCTTGGTGTTACATTGGGTCCCAAAGGCAGAAATGTTGTGCTCCAGAACAAGTATGGACCTCCCAAGATTGTCAATGATGGTGAAACTGTTCTCAAAGAGGTTTTTTTTTTGTTTCCCTTTTATTTATTTATCATCCTCCATTTGCTTTATCCCTTCATTGTTGCTCTCTATTTAGTAATATTTTATTACTCATCGGTGTTTATTTGATTTGCATTTTGATTTCTTATGTGGTTGCACGTCATCTATTTGATACCGTGATCTTCATTCAAGTTGCAAAAATTGTATCGGTGTTTTCATTGTACTTTTTGCTCTGTGAAATTTGTATAGAAAACAGGAAAAATAAGTGTCTGTTTACTTTTTTTTTTTTTTTTTTTCTATATTTAGTTTAAAGAGTGGAATGGAAGGAATTAAAAAGGGAAGGAATTAAGAAGGGGAGATGGGGAGAAAATAAACTATAGTTATTTTGGTTGTTTTTAAAGTTTGCTATATACAATTCTAAAAACAAAAAATAAAATGAGAATAAAATAAAAATTTTATATTACAATTACTCATAAAAATAAAAAATAAAAACAAAATATAAAAATATAAAGTAAACAGTCTCCTTAGGTTTTCTTGTTTCCATTGATGTGATAGTTTGAAAAATAAAACGAAAACACAAACTAAATACACCCCCACTATATTATTTTTTTAACAATTTATAATGCATTTTCTTTATATTTAAGCAATTGTCCCGTTGCTTGTGTAGTTAAAATTTAAAAACTTCTCTAGAATGAGAACTTCACAACATGGTTTTGTGCTGTCTTTTTATATATTTTTTCCTTATGTTATTTCAGATTGAATTGGAAGATCCATTGGAGAATGTTGGAGTAAAGTTGGTGAGACAAGCTGGGGCAAAAACCAATGACCTAGCTGGTGATGGCTCTACTACATCTATTGTTCTTGCTCATGGCTTAATCACTGAGGGAACAAAGGTACAATATCCTATCTAGTATCTACATCAATCAGAATAAAAATTTTAAACATATTTTTTGGTTTAAGTGAAAAAAAAGTAATATGTATAACCATATTTAAAAAAATCTCAAGTTTGTATTTCAAAATGGCAACTGAAGATTGGAAAAAACATTAGCTTTAAAGTCTATAATTTTGTAACCACTCCAATGACTAAAATGCCTTGATTGAAATGGGTGTTCTTAAATTTTGATCAGTTAAACTGTTCTTTTGATGTTCTTTTCTTTATTCTTTTGTAGGTTATTGCAGCTGGAATGAATCCTGTTCAAGTTGCTCGTGGGATTGAAAAGACAGCTGCAGCACTTGTTTCTGAACTCAGATTGATGTCTAGAGAAGTAAGCTCTACTCATTAGCATGTAAATTTCTCAGTTTGTTTAGAACTCCTAAAGAATTGAACATTTTCAGGATCATAATCAAAATTATCTAGATACTGATGTTGATTTGTGCATGTTTGGGAACTCTTAATTTCAGAGAAATAATTAATTTTTGTTAACTTTCTCTCACAAATTTGAAAGAAAAAAAAAAAGGAAATACGTTGAACCGTACACACTGTTATGGTTTTTTCTGCGTGCAAGCTGCTTGTTGAAAAGTCTTGCTGAATTGAACAGCATTGGTTGCATTTGTAGGTTGAGGATAATGAACTTGCAGATGTAGCTGCAGTTAGTGCTGGGAATGATTGTGTAGTTGGAAACATGATTTCTGAGGCTTTGCATCAAGTAGGCAGAAAAGGAGTAGTGACAATTGAAACAGGAAAATCTACTGAGAACAGTCTAGAGATCGTAGAAGGAATGAAATTTGATCGCGGATATCTTTCCCCCTACTTCGTCAACAATAGAAGAAAGATGACAGTTGAACTCCACAACTGCAAGGTATCACAATTATTAATCTAAATGCCTCATCTGAGTTCTATGAATAATTAGATGGTGCATGAATATTTGGTTGCAGTTGCTTTTGGTGGACAAAAAGATCACTAACCCAAAGGAGCTAATTAACATATTGAACAATGCTGTGAAAGAGAAGTATCCAATTGTGATAGTTGCAGAGGGGATTGAACAGGAAGCTCTGGCTCCAGTCATTAAAAATAAACTTAAGGGTGTGCTTAAGGTGGCTGCTATTAAGGCTCCCGCCTTTGGCGAACGCAAGAGCCACTACTTGGAAGATATTGCCATCTTGACAGGAGGTAGAAGATTAAAAGCACTTGAATTTAAAAGATTGAATTTATTCTGTTTGTTAACATTTTAGTGTGTGTTTGAAAGAGCTTATATAGATCTTCTTATTAGTGTTCATAAACATGGTTTATTCCTTCCTTTAAGGGCTTTCTAGCTTATTTCAATAAAGTTCTTGGGAAAGCTTATCAAGATAACTATTTGTGTGTTTGTTTCACTAAGTCTTATGGTCATAATTATGGAGCTCTCATGAGATAAAGAGTTTTACATAGGTTCTTAATTATATTTCTTATCCGATTACTCTTAGAATGAAAAAGTTCTACGTTCCGTTAAGATTCCACATCGACTAAGAACATATGGCCGTATTAGAATTTATGAAGGCTGGACTGTTCTTGTATCATAAGCTAACTTATGATATTGAGTTAGGTCCGAGCTCAAACTTCCGATCTTCAATATATGGCCGAAAAGTTAGTTTGAGTCAAACTAAATCTTCCCTGTATTTGTTCTTATTGAAAAAGACAGCATGAAAGTCACTTGTCAACAACTTGAAAAAGAAAGCAAAATATAGTCTTTCAAGTTTTAGTTTATTCTCTATCAATCTTTACATGCATGCAATCTTAGCTGTTCATATGTTTTTCAGGAACTGTGATCAGAGAAGATATGGGTTTCACCCTAGAAAAGGCTAGCAAGGATGTGCTAGGTTCTGCTACTAAGGTTGTCATAACAAAGAACTCTACCTTAATAGTTACTGATGGGAGTACCAAAGCATCTGTTGAGAAAAGGGTTTATCAACTTAAGAGCCTTGTTGAGGTACATACAGAACATTTTCATTTTCAAATCATCATATCTTATGCATGATTCTGTTGCTAATTCATATTTTGTAGAATACTCAAGAAAACTTCCAGAAGAACATACTGAATGAGAGGATTGCAAGACTATCAGGCGGTATTGCGATTCTTCAGGTAATATGAATTCCATTTTATTCTGCAGTGCTGTAGTTTGAAGTTCAAGGAGTCTGTTTCAATTTAAGATAGTTCATTTACATTTCAGCACCTGGAATCTAAATCATAGGTAGGAGCACAAACACAAGTAGAGTTGAAGGATAAACAATTAAGAACTGAAGATGCTCTAAATGCAACCAAGGTATTTCTTTTTCTTTGCTCTAACAAGGTCATTTGCTATCATTTATAGCTGAGTTTCTAACTTAGAACATGGCAGGCAGCTATCGAGGAAGGCGTAGTAGTTGGTGGTGGTTGTAGCCTTTTAAGGCTATCAAAAAAAGTTGATGGCATAAAAAAACTTCTTGACAATGAAGAACAAAAGGTAATTATCTGTTTCATGCCGCAAAGTTTTCTGTCATCATATTAGAGTTCACACCATATCTAGGCTCTTGTTCTAACAATTAGTTGCGCGTATTTCATTTTGTGCTGCGCCTTTTCACTGACTGTTTAAGATTTGGAAATCTTATCTGTAGATTGGAGCTGAAATCTTCAAAAGAGCTTTGAGCTATCCGACTAGAATGATAGCCAAAAATGCTGGTGTAAATGGCAATGTCGTCATAGAAAAGGTCTTAAACATGTTGAGAAACTGTTTTCTGTAAGAAATTGGTTACCAATGAGATACTTGGATCTTGTGCAGTGTTTAGTTAATTCAATTCAAATATATATATTGAATTCAAATACATGCTTGAGGGTCCTTATGTCTTGCAGGTTTTATCAGATGATAACTTGAATTTTGGTTATAATGCTGCTAGAGACTGTTATGAGGATCTCATGAAGGCTGGGATCATTGATCCAACGAAGGTATGGCAATTTGAATGCCTTCTACAGAAGATCATAAGGGACAATAATAACTATAATTTTCCAAACAAGTTATTAATTGTAGGCACTTACTGGTATCATACTAAAAACATATCCACAATAAAGATCTCGTGCTGCTGATTTGTTCTAACCAGAGATTTTACGATCTTCAATTTAGCAGTTAATCACAGAAATAGTAACTAAAGAGTTTTATCTAAATATAATTGGGTTAAAAATAAATTAGCCCCTTTAACTATATGTCTTGTGCAGCTTGATGCTGATACTTTGAAAACATGCAAAATGATCTTTGATACTCTACGTGTTGTGCACTTTACTACAATTTCATCAAAACCGCTAAAAGTTTGACAGATCGGTGCATATCATTCGCACATCTTTAAAATATATATGAAGGAGCACATGCAATTTTTTCCAGTGTATGGTGCATTTCAAATTGCACAGGATGGTCAATTTTATGATCTTGGAAATTGATGCAGGTAGTTAGATGCTGTATAGAGCATGCAGCTTCAGTGGCCAAGGTATTTCTAACATCAAATGCTGTTGTGATTGACCGCATGGAATTAAATCCCATACCAAGAAGAAGAAAGCCAATGGCTACCTCAGGTACTGAAATCCTTCTATATGAAAAAGGTTTATAAGATTTTATTTTTATTTTAAAATTTTTTTGCCTTTTATGAATGACATTGTTGAAGCTTGATGATTCAGGTTTAGGACCAATGGGCTTTCAAAAAGGGAAAGTTATATAGTTTCAGTTTAGCTGCTTTAGTTGACCAACCAAGCATTCAGGAATATCAAACAAGAAGCACTACAAATACATACTTGAAATCCACATATTCTTTGAAGAAATGAAGTTGATCAAAATTAAATTGGTCTGTGAATATTTTGAAGGATTCCATCAAAAGGAAGTACTTAACATTTATGCAGAAAGAAAATGTTTTGCTACATTCGGAAACTAGAGTGTCCAATTCTGATGGTGGAAGGTAGAAATAAACCTTTGATTATTGGAGGGAATATAATAATTGTCATCCAGTTTTGTAGGATGTTACATAAGAACAAGTTTAAAAGAACCATGATTATGTAAGATAATATCATGATAAGTCGATAATCGATGGAAATTCATGAATCACATCCTCTGCATAAATCTAAAACATTCAGTCCTCAACTATTAAAGTCTTTCTTCAATCAATGGTACAATTTAATGCTATTAAGTCTTCAACATTTTCAGTCCTCAGATATTAAGTCATTTTCCAAACATATTGGTTTTTCTAACTTTAAAAATAAGGCAAATGCTATCTAGTGTTCTTAGGGCATTTTTTAAGTAGTCGAATATAGTAAAAAATTGTTAGAAAATACAGTTTTTTGTATTTCTAAGAGACGGAATATTATGCACGATTATTTTTTTAATTTAGTAACGTTAACAAGTGTTTTAAAGGTATTGTCTAACAAGACTAGTAAAACCTTTTGAGACAGACTTTTCATCTACCTATATGACAAATTTAAATTTACTTTTTTTAACCTTAAAACTGAAAAAAAAAAAAAGAATTTAAAAAATGTTTTGATAAATTTATTTAATAGTAAATCTTCTTATCATTTTGATTTTTGAATACCACCTGGTTTTTAAGTAATACTTTTACACTTACAACTTGAAATAAAAGCCATAATAAAGAAAAAATAATGATTATATCTTTAATATGCGTATTTTTCTTTTAAGTAAACAAATAAATTCAAACAAACTAACTAGTGGAGGGAGTAGTTCTGAAATTAAGTAGGAAAGTGTGCACCAATCATTCTTCCATACTATGGTATATGAAAGGAGTCAAAGGACTTATCATAAAGCAAAAAACTAAAACTTTTACAAATATCCAACAAATTTATTTAATAGTCTAAATGATTCCCAGTTCTCAAAACTTACAACAACAAGGGAATCTTAAACATAAGGAATATACGTTACAACACTAAATATTTAAACACCTGTGTGAAATTACATACAAAACACATTTCTAGCATCATTGTGTGTGGAGAATGGAAAGATATCTAATATATCTCAAAATTCTCTTACAGTAACTAAACTAGCAATACAGGATGTGGCCCTGTGTTCTTGAGGCAGAGTTTCCCACCACTTAATAAAGGTAGGATCATTTATGAACACATCCTTTGCTAATTCCCCTTTATCAACCCATTTTTTGATGCCTTGTTCAAGTTGCATAACCCTTTCTTTGAAAACTTCAAAAGGCTTCTTGTTATTACTCAAGCTACAAAGCTCCTCTACTTCAGCCCAAAAGGTGGATTCAGATATTTCTCCTTTTGGTACCACTCTATTAGCATGCTCCAACCATCTTTGCGTGTATCTATACCGCTTCGGCCTAGCCATTATCATGTAAGGTCCGGTGTCTTGGTCCTTCGAATGCCTGTAGTAGTTCGCGATGTCTAAAGGCTCCACAAGGCGACGAAACCTTGTTCCAAGGTTGATCCATTCTGACTTGCCTTCGAACTCATCTGGAAGTTCGTACCTCTTTAGCATCTCGATGACTTCGTCCCATACTCCTGCAAGAACAAGGCGCTTCACATTTGCTTGGAAGTCGTTCGCCTCCTTTTGCATCTTGAAAGCATCATAATAGCCCTTTCCCATGTGTACCTCACATGTTGCTTTGTATGTTTCTAGTTCCCTCATGCTTGCTAGAGCTTTCTCTTGAATTTCCTTGCTGATTTTTGCCTCATTTCTGTTTTTCTGTTTTTCCAATTCGCCGGCTGCTCGAAGGCAGAGTCTTGCTCTTGTGCTCTGAAATTCCAGGCAATATATCATCACTTGTTAGCTAAATTTGCACTCCAAAAGTTGTATTTGACTCGTCCTCAACAGAGGGGTGAGTAGAGTAAGAAAATAAAACTGCATCAAATATAACTACTTAAAACGAGTTACCACTGAATGTGCAAAGTAAGAAAGTAAAAGCATGTTCACTCTTGATTTGATCTGTTTTAAATCAAGGGTGAAAATATCCTAACTTTCTCATATACGCTCATTGATTTTAGAGGAGCTAAATTCATGTGCATTTACCCTTCACACACTTCAAATAAGTGATAATACTCGCTTATTATTTCACTTTACACATTTACTCACTTTAGAGAAGTCAAATCGCTGAAACTACTTAAGTAAATAAGCAATTCAAGCACAAAATTACCAGTCCAAGACCATCCAATGCTGTACTAGTTGTTGCTATATCACTATTAGAACCATCAGCAGACAAAGGAAGTTTATCAAGTTGGTTCAAGTACACCACATTCTGCATTCTCAAGCTATCCTCCAATTCAACTTCATAGTCTAAATGTTGCTGTATGCTTTTGTTTGCCACTTCAGAGATTTCCCCCAAATCACTCAGTTGAGCAGTGTGGAACAAGAGTTGCAAAACAGCATCAGAGTTTCTCAAAACTATCAACTGCCCATTTCCATTGCAGAAAATGTAAGTTCCCAAAGGCCTATAAGGGCTTAAATCCACAAATTTTGTCACTGTTTCCAGCAATAAATTTGTGCTTCCCATTAGTTTACATGCAGCGTGACTCGTGACGGTAGCTGCGTTCCTCATCACAGTTGAGTAAAATTCAGAACAAGAATTTCCTCTTGGTGAATCTTGAGAGGATGGTTTGAACTTGGGATTCCAGAATTGGAGAATGTTGTTAAAATTTTGCTCAATAGAAGAGAAAGGAGTGAGCATAATACGTGGCACTATGTCAAATCTTAATATGAAGTGTAAGAAATAGTGAGACCATTTTTCTCGCTTTGAAGCGTGAGAAAATATGTGATTTCCAACTAAGGGAGAGCCAAAAGTGACACAAAAGGGTGGTTTGTAGTTTTGGGTTTTTGTGGGGTTAAGGTAGTCTTCTAAGGCCCAAAATGTTGCTAGAATTGCCACTGCAGCTCCAGAGGAATGTCCAGTGAAGACTATTCTCTTCCCTTCTGCAAGAGCTTTACTCACCTACAAAATTTAATGGTTAAAAACAAGAATATTAATAATAATTCTGACTATAAGTCAACAAGATTGTAAATTTGGGTCCAGCGATATCACGTTGTAATGTCAAACTTTTGAATTTCAATAGTCACTGAAACTGCAATCAACTGCGGTAAGGTTCACATTAATAGCATTTAGTAGAATTTAATGTGACTACTATTTTTTTTTTGTGTGTGTAAACCAATGATATTCCCCAGCCGATAGTGGAAAACTAATCTTATTAAAGCGAAAAAGATCACCAAAATAACTACAGCCTCTCTCAACAAAGCATTTTTTATTTAAACTCCCGTCAACATATTCAAAAAAACCCAACTATCTATTAAGCATCAATTGTGCTGAACTTTGTTAATAATGCAATATGATTATAAGCACGCCCTGACATGAGTCTATGACCGCAATTTGAAATCTTGCAACTAATTCTATTTTATCTCTTAATATCTTCAGTAAGTAATTAACCCAAAATATAAGTAGTTAACCAAAAATAGAAACAGTTGTTAACTGAAACTACCAGAAATAACTTAAACTACCTCACGTTGGTTCTATAACTAACTTGAAATCCAAAGAAAACAACCAACAAACCGAACAGAACATAACTAAAATCAGTTAAAGGTAGTCAGTAATCGGTTACATACCTCGGATTTAATTGAGGAATTTTTCAATACGACATCGAATCTCTTGGAAAAAGCTTCGTTAACCAAAGCAGGTTGATCATTACCAACACTTTTGAGGGAAGGGAAGAAAGCAAGATCTATATCTGTTTCCCCAAACGGTTTACTAACAAACCAATCAGTGTCTATCCAGGATCCCGGAAACGCGATAAGGAGATAAGTTTCGGAAGAAATTTTAAGCTTTTCAGAAACATAGTACTTATCCGGTGACTTATGAGCTTTGAAGGCGAAAGAACATGCCTTTTTTATCACCTCTTCTTTAAATCCTATGTTGTCTCCAAGCAACCCTCCAATCATGTTTAGTATGATTTGCAGTTTCAGAAAATTTTGTGTGATGATTGGTTTCGCAGGCTTGGTATCTTGTTATTTATATAATGGAGGAAATGGATTTGGATTTTCGATTAGTATTGATTTAATTTCTATGGAAATGGGAGTTGTTGATTAAATTAGTAAATTGAGGAGGACCCGTACAAAGTCCACGCGAAGTGGGTCCAGAAATATGCTTTCTTTGTCCTATCATCAAACGAAGCTGCCTGTGACTTTCTCCGCGTTATCTAATTAACCATAGCGTAGGGGTTGGGCGGAGACATATATTAGTTTCCTTTCTTCTTTTGAGATTTTTCTGTGTGGTTCATTGGAATTGGAGTCCAGTAAACTCACAAATTAATTTTTGATATTGTAGAGTTGATACATATTAGTTTTTGAGATTGTAAAAATTTTAGATTAGTCTATGATTTTACAAAAATTTAATAAATAAAATGACTAAAATACTTGTCGTTTTACAAAATCAATAAATAATTTAATATTTTTATAATTTTATGGATTAATCTGCATAACACATGCTATTACAGAGATCAATTTAAAGGTTTATTTAAAATCACCTATGTACTTATGTTTATGTAGGTGTAGAATCCTCTCTCACACGTATTCCATGTATTTTGCCAACTACGCTATATGTCAAAAACATTTAGACCACATTTTTAATAGGGTGAAAACACGAATATCTATAAAATTAAGGCCGTACTAGTAAAAATAAAATTTACTCTCATTTATTTAAATGAGTCAAACTTAAAAGTTGAGTGTTTGCTACTAACAAAAACATAAAACTTGAGTTTAACTTGCTTATTAACCTTACTTATTTTTTTAAACATATAAAAGAATTCAAAAGTAAAACAAGATAGGCAAAAATCACTAATGTAAAACACATTCCAAATTAATCAGATAATAATTGAATGTTGACTATCGATGAATTAGGCTTGTTTATTTGTTTAATTTTTATAGAAGGGTTTTGCTATTTATTGTCTTAAGGGTAATAGTTAAGCAACCCATAAAAGAAAATTTTACATTTAAAATAAAATAAAAATAATTTTGTAGCATTAAATACTCTACACTTTCTAATACTTAAATTTTCATTTATGGGTTGCTTAACCATTACCCTTAAGACAATAGATAGCAAAACCCTTTATAAAATATCTCTCAATTTAAGTTTATTAATTTTAATTTTAATTTTAATAAATAATTTAAGATTATAATTTGATGAACTAAAAAATTACAATATTTAGTAATTCAAGTTTTAAACTTCTAAATTATTAGAATTTCATAACTTAATACATTAAAAAGAAATTAAAATTAATTTTAACCTACACCATAAAAACATATATATTACATTGTAAGTATATAAATAACAAGGATAAGAAAATACTTATCATCAATTTAATGGTAAAATAATTTCCTTTATAATATTGTTCAGCAACAAATTTGTGTTTCTCATTTGTTATAAGTCGAATGGCTCGTAACGATAGTCATATTCCTCATCACAGTTGAGTAAAGTTTAGAAGAATAATTTCCTCGTGTTGAATCTTTAGAGAATGTTTTGAACTTGGAATTCAATGATTGGAAAATGATATTAAAAGTTAGATCAATAGAAAAGAAAGGAGCAAGCATAATGTGCGGCACTATATCATATCTTAATATGATAAAATAGTGAGACCAATTTCTTCCTTGGAAGCAAGAGAGAATATGTAACTTCTAAGGGAGAGCCAAAAGTTACATAACATGGTGGTTTGTAGTTTTGATTATTTGTGGACTTATGGTACTCTTCTAAAGTCTAAAACGTTGCTAGATTTGCCATAGGCTCATGGCAGCTCCAGAAGAATGTCCTAAAAAGACTATTCTCTTTTCTTCTGCAAGAGTTTTACTCACCTAAAAAAATTGACAGTTAAAAACAAGAATAACAAAATAATAACTTTGACTATAAGCAAGAAAAATTTCAATTTTGGATCTAGTGACATTACATTGCAATGTCAAAAGTTTTGAATTTTGATAGTAATTAAAATTGCATTAAGTTATCATCGTTGAGGTTCACAATAACCACATTTAGTTGTATTTAATACAGTTATATATTTTTGGTTTGAGTCAAAATTATTCATCAATTGATAACCGAAGATTAATTCCTTTTATTTTTATATTCAACGGGGTACTAAGACATGACAAAGACTAATTCCTTTAACATGATCAACATCTAAAGAGTCAGACTCACAAAAAGACATATACTCAATCTCAAGCTATCAATAGACCATGAAAAATCACAAGGTCCAAATGAAGAATACCTGAACCTTAGCTCTATCTTCGAAACTAGTGACCTAGATAGCAGAAGAATCGCATGACACCACCAAAGCTGCAAATGACTTATTATTGAGAGACAAACTGCCATCACAATTAAGTTTAACAGAGTTAAGAAAATAAGAAGTCTTAGAAATATGAGAAATTGAGAATGTTGCACGTCACCCATACTACCATTTGAAAAAAGGAAAAATGCTGAAAAGATAATCAAATGCTTCTTAGAATCTAATGCAAGTAGCACAACTTTGAGGGTCGTCACTATGCGTGACACATTTGTTTCTAAACACACCTAATTTCGCATTCTAAAATTTGGTAGTTAAAAAAATAATTGTTTAGATTCTAAAATCTATTTAAACTGAACTATCAAATTTTAGAACCTAGATAAAGTATGATACACCCTAAAATTTCTATGACAGATATTACGACATTCAAATTTAGCTAAAAATAT
Organism: Cyamopsis tetragonoloba; assembly: GCA_037177725.1. Lineage (NCBI taxonomy): Eukaryota > Viridiplantae > Streptophyta > Magnoliopsida > Fabales > Fabaceae > Cyamopsis > Cyamopsis tetragonoloba. The sequence goes on along the minus strand of CM074120.1, from coordinate 7,258,819 downwards.
GTTCGTTTTGTCATCTAAATTTAGTTAAAAATATGCTCGTTTTGTCATTTCTAACACCACCTAATAAAAAATATTTCCTCCGTCCCATAATATAAGTCTCAACTACCCAAAAGTCTTATCTCATAATATAAATCCCTACACACAAAACTAAATGGATTTATTATGATTTTTTTACTTTCAAAGTCATCTCATTAATAGAAAATAATTACTCCCTCTGTTATCGAATAAAAGCAATTTTTTGGAAACTCCTATGTTATTTTTTATAAGTAAATTTAACTACTTCCACTTGTAATTAATGAAATTTTATTTAAATTACCCTCCACTCAATTCACTCAATCATTTATTGCAATGGTTATAAAGTGGAGAGAATATAATATGACAAAGGGCATTATAGGAAAATCTATTACTTTTTAGATAGTTCCAATCAAATTAAATTAGAGTAACTAACTTGGATGTAGGTAAATATTTTTTTTGCTTATAATTGAAAATGAATGGAGTAAGTTTAAATTTGATTAGTGTAACATCTCAATAATCTAATTAATATTTTTAATTCTAATAATTTAACCACTTTTTAAAAATGTATGAAATGTTAGCTGAGACTTATATTATGAGAAAGTGGGGTAATAATTTATTGCATTAGTTAAAAATACTATACTTAAATGAAAATAGTATAAAAATTACTTGCACCCAAAAAAATAAAAAAAGGACAAAATCACCCTTTATTTACTTACCGTAATCCGGTATAATGTCAAGATTTTACGGTGGGATGGATACGGACATACGGTGGCTTTTGCCGACAAATATCAACGGTAAACTCTGATGCCTCTATTAGATTGCTCTGTTTAGATTCTGCGATCACCGTTCGGAGGCATCGACGTTCTTTTCTGGTTCTTTCTGTTACCTAATTTGAACTGAACATTGAAGAAGAAGATAGAGTTAGTATGATGATGTCGGTGGCGGTGGCGTTGGGCTTATTGGATCTCTTCGTTGCTGCAGTTTCCTTCATCATTGGTTTGGGATTTTTCGCTTTCGTTGCTTCTATTCTTTGCGCTGCTGCCTTCTACAACAACGCCAAGCACGTTTCGTAAATCCGAATCTCTCGCTTTCCACTGGTTCGTTGGTTACTTTTCAATTATTCAGGTGCTTCTTATGTTTAATTTGCAATCTAATCAGTTATTACTTGTTTCTTTTATCTACTACGTGCGGATTAGGAATGTGTATTGTATTTAGGTATTCACCTGTGGTTAATCTATCTATGGGTACAATTTGATTCAGTTAAATTAAAATTAGGTTTGATATTTGGGCTATGGCTGAATGTTGATCTACGTATACAATTGGGGTCGGTTTACGTGACAGAATTTATGTGACGAAAGAGTTAGTGAAGATGGTTGTATATGGGGTTGGTTTTGTAAATGAAGATTAAAGTAATTGTAACTTTTCATTTAATTGGTAAAATCTTCAATTGGCAACGTTCTTCACGAGCAATAGCCATGCTTCATTGATCATGGTTTTATAATAAAAAATGGAACATCGAATATTGGTAAAATTTCTAGTGATTTGAGAATCAAAATCTCCTTTGGTGAAAATGAAATTCTAGAGGCAATAATATCACTTAACGAGAGGTTCAGTAGATGTTTGCGTATTCTGTCTTCCTATCTCTATCTTCCTGTGGTTTTGTTTGGTACGTATGTTAGCTCTTGTTGCTTTCAAGTATGTTATTTCTATGAACTTGTTTTACTTTTCTTTTTAAAGTTGGAAAAACTAGAGCACCACATGATGATATAATAATTCTGCATGCTCTTTTTTTGTTAGGGGTAAGAGGGACCCCACCCAAAACCTTTGGCAGTTATAGGAACCCAGGCTAGCAGGGAAGATCTCAAACAGATAAATCATAATGGTGTTTGGTACAAGTAAGGTTTAAATTCCAGTCCAGTCTCTAATATCATTTCCTAACATTATGATTTTGATGCTTAGTGAAATCCCATCAGATCACGACATCCAATCATGTCTGGCCACATCTTAATGTGATACGACCAGGATTGCAACACGACCGTAATGACAGTTTAAAATTTATAATAACATTCTAGAGAAACTCACAATAAATATACGAATCTTTTTACCTACATTATCATCATTTAAAATATTCCTAATTTGAGACTTCTTCACGCACGTAATTTGTCAACACTTTCATCATTATCCGATAGTAGAAACAAAACATTTGATTGCCTCTTCTTATGATGGTTAGATGCCCAAATATTATTCCAGTAAGTACTCTTTATGGATCTGGCGAGTTTTGATGTTCTTTTTGGACCAGAATTTCAATTTTACCTCATATAGACCTTACAACTTCTTCCTCTAAGCTTCATTGGCTTTTACTCTTGAGCACAAAGCACCATCGGTCCTTGAGTCTCCTTGTAGGTAAGAGACTTAGGCTCTGCTCCCCCTTCTCCATATATGCAGCTGAAAAAATCAGCTTTATGTACCTATGCCAAAATAATTAAAAATATATATGCGCTTTTAAGGATTTTTTCTTAACACCAAGGTTTTCCTCATGCCAACACCTGAATAATGCTTTTAAGTAATTTTGTGTCAATTCTTTGAGCTGATTATGCAGGAACATATCTTTCATATTCATATAAGACTGAAAAGTGATGCCAACTTTTTGGAATTCAAGCAAGTTTTAGCCATCAGTAAATTTAAAAGTTATAAGGATTCTTGAAATAAGATACATCTGATAAGAGTTTTTAACATTGAATGAAAATGGGGGGGGGGGGGTATGCTCATTTAAGGGAATGCATCATTAGCCAAAGTATGAGCATGTGCTATTGTCTGGTAACATAAGTTAGAGGTTAGCAACTCTTTCCCTTTGTATGATTTGTTACCCCATCCACAATTCAACAAGCCACCAGACATGCATGGTTGGAAACACTTAAATTTAGAGAAACAATCGCTAAAGCCCTCTCAGGGAGCTGGTAAAAAAACGAGTATTTCTCCAAAGATAAGTTGAACCAAACACGCACACCAGAACCTAGTTAACTTAGCCTGTTCTCAAGATAAAGGAAAATGGAAATTTTTCTTACTTTGCTCTTCTTTAAACATGACTAGCAGCACTATCAGCTGCAAGAAGTGAGTTCTCCTCTTCTTTTTCCACCATTCGTTCATATCTTTTCTTCCTAACCTGTTTGGTGTCTCTCTTGGTTGAGAGGATCTTCTCATGATCATTTTCTGTCTGCTCTACAAAATCCAAGCCGTGACTCTCCTCGCTGTTCATGCACACGAGTTGAAGGTGACTTGGACCAGAAGATGCATCAGAAGCCATGGAATCATCACTCTCTTCATCATCATCAGTATCTTTATTACTCTTGTCATCATCCTCACTTTTTCCATGAGCATTCTTGTAATTTTTGCCATATTCTTCAATATCTACACTTTGCTCATCATCATTGGAAATTTCATTGTAAATTGGAGATCCAATATAAGTGGTCCATCCTGATTCTTCTTCTGATGCTGAATCTCTAGAAGGCTCCATAGGGGGGGAAACTGTTTGAAGTGAAAAAATGAAAAGAAAGGAAGGATGAAAAATAGAAAATGAATTCCAACAAATTTGGAACTAGGAGTTTGTTTTGTATTTCAGCTGGAATTGCACTGAAGTTTTATTTATAAAATCTCTCACCTTTCTTCCAAATGTTAATAACATTCAACTTTTCAGACAGGACAAAAGGCCTATCTCAACAGTGCAGGTTTAACCCTCATTATTGAATTGGCAGTGTACCTTTTGGTTACCTGGCTATTCTATCACCATGACTTCCATTGGTCCATTCACTAGAGGACAAGAGTTTTGGTTAGAAGACAATAAAAATAGAACTAGAAAGATTTCAGCCTATCTAAAACAGAGAAATTTTAGGGTATCTTTCTTGTTCTTGCAGTGTTCAATTAACCTTTGGCTGAATGTAGTCAACCATTACTTATTTGTACAATCTCCATCAAATGAATAAAGATGGTGGCTTTTATCAGGAAAATGATACTTCTTTTGTTCTATACATTTCTTGCATTTTTTAACTTAAAAAGATCTCTATCATTCATTCATTATTATAGGTGATTTATAAAAAAAATGTCCACAGAAAAATAAGGTATACAAATGCAACTAATAATTCTATGTAAGGAATGTGAGGTTAAGAGTATATGCATATATCATAACTCATTTCCTTATATTAAGGTTGAGAACAGATGAGCAGTGACCACTTAATTTGCGAATTTTAACACATTTTGTCACTTTCCAAACCTTCAAATTTCAGTCATGTCATCAGTAATGGACAGCTTTCCCCTGACAAGGAAACACAGGAAGCCAACTGGTTTTTGGCCTTTTGTTATAGGTGGCTTTGATTAGAATGGCATTTATGCTGCTGTTTCTATCTCCTTATTTTCCTCCTTTTTTTTATTGTTTTACTGTCTTTGGTTTCTCCAAATGGGACTGTCTCTGGTTTTTCCTTTGTTATTTTCCTTTAATTAGAGGCACTTTGTGAGTAACCAGTAACTCTTCTTGCAGAACATAATTTTTGGTGCTAGAAATCTGTCCTGGATCTGCGTGTTAATTGTTTTTTGGTAAACAAAATTTAGAGTGAGGGATGGTATCCGTCCAACGCCGGGAAAGCTTCTCGGCTCAAAGAGTGCTTACTGAAGTACTTATATTTAGTTATTTACAGGCTCGAATTTGAGACCTATCACAGATGTGAGACCCTGTTTTGCTTTATTTGACCAATCTCTTAAAGTTTGCATGTTAAATTTTAAAACTAAAAAGATCTTTTCCACAGAAGACGCAAAAATGTTATTTAATTCTTGTGTCAATATTTGTTAGAAGTGTTGTCCAATTGTTTGTATGAAGAAGATTCAGTTGAAAAGTTGTGTTTATTTTGATAAAAGATAGTAAATAAATAATCAAGAGAGGCTAATTTCTTACTATCAGCTGGAAAATACATTTTATAAATATAATTTAATCCCTTGTTAATCCGTGTTTAGGGTTTTTAATTCACTGTTAGTTCCATTAATTAAAATTAAAATATCAAAATTCTCTGTATGTTTCTCATAAAGTGAATTTGAAAACAAATGTTAATATTAAATTGACATTCTGAGTTTTCGAAGTTGAATTCCATAAATTGATTCACGAGGGAATAAATTGAGAATGATACTGATTCACTATAATACTTTTTGTTTTATAAGTAAAATACACCTACAAAAATTTAAACTAAAGGGCCCTTACTCAAATCTTCATTATAACACTAGTCTAAGTAAGTATCTGATCGATAAATGATTAATAACACCATAGTCTCTTGAGGGTAATATTAAAAAGACTTACCTCTGTTATATCACTCTAGTAATTTAAGAATATTTTGTGTATGATTCTTATATAAAATGCGGAAGTTTTTGTAATTTTTCATAAAAAAATGGATGAGAATATATGTCAATAATACATAAATTAAAAGATATAAATATAATTAATTATCAAGGGTCTTATACGGAGTGTTTGGTTTCAATAGAGGGGAGGGGAAAGAAGGGAAAGCATGGGAAAAATAAAAATTCTTTTGGTTTAAATGGAAAGAAGTAAAAAAAACCAATAGTATTTTTATGTTTTGTTAAAGAGAATAGAAGAGATTTTAACTGATTTTTTTATTTAATTTTAAATTTTTTCCTTTCATCTCTCCAAATTTCTCCACTTTAGCATAGCAGGTGAAATAAAATTATTCATTTTTCCTTTCCTTCCCATTGGCTGCTCTTATTATATTTTTCTTAACCAAACATGATAAGTTGCAAAGGGTTAATTGTGTGTTTGGATTAGAGTTGGTAAACTTAATTTTTGTTTAACTTAATTTTATAAACGTAATTTTAGTCAAAAGTGAGCTTAGAATAACGTGATTAATGTTTGGATATTTTTAATTTGAAAGTGATTTTGGTAAGATAAATATTGTTTGAGTAATAAGAATCAAAAATCACTTTTAAATGCATAATTACTAAAATGGGTATGAATTTTGTAATATAATAATAATTATACTCCTTCCGTTTTATAGGTTATGTTTAAGATTTTTACACACACTTTAAGGAAATAATAATTATGTCATTTTTTTTACATTTCAAACTAAAATATCCCTATTTATTCTTTTAAAATACAATAAGTCAATAAATGAAAATATAATTTAACACATACTTTTATAATTATTAAGTGGGAGTATGACTAGAAAAAAATAATTAATTATACTTTAAAAATATAAAACAACACTTTTAAAATATATAAAAAAAAATTAAAATAACCTAGCATATAAAACGGAGAGAGTAACGTACAAGGAGAGAAAGGAGGGGACAAATTGGAAAATAAAACATGTATAAAGTGAGGCAAACACCTATCCAAACACACTCTATGAATCTATCTTTTCCCATCCTCTCCCTTTCAAATTCCTCTGACGAATTCAAATATTATTTAAAACTATTAACTAACAATTAATTAATGGTCTGTTTGGATAGAATTTTGGGATGGACTAAAATATATATGTAAAAGATTTTTTTAACTTGTGTAATATTGCACAGGTTAAGAAATAAAAGTAGAAAGTTTTTATTGAAAAAAATTAAAAATTAATATAATTGTGTTTGATATATAATTAATGTTATGTTTTATTTTTATTTTTGGTTTTTTAATTTGTACATTATTAAACAAGTTAAAGAAATTCATATGTAAAAGCTAAAATTTCTCACATCTCACAAAAATATTTTGAAATCTGTGTCATAATGCATTTTGAATACGATAAAATCCTATTCAAACGGACCATAAATTATTCAATAATAATTCTAAGAAAATGATATCACTTCTTATGATTCTAATATCATTTAATAAAAGAATGAAGATAAATTTAAATGTTAAAAGATAAATGAGGAAGGTAAGTTATTGTTTGTTCCCTGTTTTGCAGCATGAAAAGGACCATACGCCAACTCAATCTAATCCAGAAGGAAAGCATGTATATTTTCTTTTCTTTCTTGTTTAACTTTACTTTCTCCGATCTTATTTATAAGTTACCTTCTAGAAATATTTAGTTTTCTTATTTATAAGTCATTTTTTAAAGTATGTGAAGCATTAAATAATTTTTTCCTTATATACCCTTATTGTATTTAATGAGTTTACAATTTATAATAATAGTGTCAACCAATAAAATAACTCCATTTAAAATGGATAGAGAATATGAGAAGAGAGATTTGTAAAATCAAAAAGATTAAATAAAAGTAATGTTAGAAAGTCAATATGAATTTTGCTAAATTCAATATTACCAACTAATTTTAATTATTTTTTTAATATGTGTGAATTAATTAAAAGTAACTTATAAATAGAAATGGAGGGAGTATGATGTTTCAAGAAAGCCTTCAAAGCTAGCTCATATCTGATTCATTTTAGTGTTTCAGTGTTTAATTGTTTCAGCGTCTTCTTTCTTGTCCCCTTCCAAAAACCAACACACAAACCACCACGTGGATCAGTAATGAGTTCACCTCTCAAGAGACAGATCAGTCCAACAGAGACCTTACGTCAGGTGAAGCTGTTAAAATTAATTACTCCCTCTAGTCCTTATTATAAGGTAGAATTTGAAAGGATTTTGTGATCTTTTTTATAAGATATTGTACAAATCTATAAAGTATTTATGGTTATTTTCCTTATTTGTCCTTATTAAATGTCTTAACTTTATTATATCAACCACTAAACACAATATTTAAGGAAGGATAAAATTAATATATCATCCCACATTTTAAGAAAATTGATGCAATCAACTATCTTTATTGATATACGTAATTTAGGTGTTTATGCGTTATAATAAGAACCAAAGGGAGTATTACCATATAGTAGTAGTAAGTAGTACTCCCACCGGTCCTTTTTATAAAGACCTAACATGACAATTGCGGTTATTAAGAAAACATGTAATTAAGTTAGTTAATGTCTTGGGATTTTGGAAAATTATATACTCTTCCATGTTTACCCCTATTTAATGTATTGGGAAGTAGTAAAAGATATTAATTCTTCTTGTAATCAAATTTTGGAATTAAAAAAAGTTGACTTATTATGAAGGGCAAACATGAAAAATGATAATTAATGTTTGTAAATTTTGATGGAGAATTTTATAAAAAGGACCACTAACATTGTCTGAAAAGGGTCTTATAAATAAGATCGGAGGGAGTATTAATTAATAAACATAGTCTTTTTCTCGTTCTTCCTATTCACAAATTATTCACCTTAATGCATAATAATTTCACAACCAACCATTCTAATACATTTTTTAATTCTACTACCTCAAATTCTTTAAATTTTCAAAATATATAATTCAAACACTTTTTTTTCGGCAAATATAATTCAAACACATAATATGAGAAAAAGTCAAACTCCAAGTTAATCATATAAGAATATATAATGAATGGTAATTGGTACACACTATTAAGATGTATAACTAATTAGCAATCAGTGTTGTGGTCCTTAATTGTGAATTTTAGCAGTCTTTTTTCTTCTTTTTTAAAAGAAATAGATTAACCAAATTGTAAATGAGTTTAACGTTGAATAGTTGAATAGGGGTGTGTACCAACTATTTTCATAAAGCCTAAAATGTTTTTCATGTAATTATCCACATATTTTGATGGTGACGGATGCGAGTATGAGTATTTTAATACTTAGCATGCCACATACTATAGTATTCCTTAAAAAAAAGATAAAATATGATTTTGGTCTCAAAAAAGTAGGTCACTTTTCAATTTAGTCCAGGGATAGCAATAGATAGAGTATGGATAATAACTTCAATCAATGTCCTATATTCTCTGGGTATCTAACTACTCATACCCGAATTATTTACCTATCATATTAGTTAAATAAATTGTATTTTTCTTATTTTTTACCTATAGAATTTTCAATTTCTTGTTTTTATAACTATAAAATAATGTTAATATTTAATATTTAAATTAAAAATTACCAAAACAAACCGTGTTGATGCAAATATATTTACGTCAAATTAAAATTATGACAAGGTCTTTACAAAACTAAAAATAATAAGTACTAGTAACAAATAGAATAAATTATTGAATTTTAAATACAAAACAACAAAGCAACAAAGTGATTAGTGGAAAACACAGTTTAATTTTTTTTATTGGCGAAAGTGCTCTCACAAAACACAGCTCAAAATTTAGAAAAGTGCTAAATCCCCCTACAAATCTTTTTACCCACTTGATTTTGACAAATGTCTTCTATTTTCTACTAAACATTTACTTTTTGAAAGATAGATGACACTTATAAAAATTAAGTGGGTAAAAAAATTTATAAGAAGATTTAGTAGGAAGATTTAGCATTACTCTAAAAGTTAACATTACAAAGTGACTAATAATGCAATTTTAAATCCATAATAATAAATTTGATAATATATATATATATATAATAAAGCTTATAAATTTGTCACTCGTTGACAGCTGTACTAGCACTTCAGTGAGCAAATGAGATGCAAGAGTTTGTTTCATTGAATCGAAGGAGAACCAAGAAGCCGTATAACTCAAAAGCTAGGGATTTTATTTTTAGGCATTTTAGGGAAAATGAAAAACGAAAAAAAGAACTATATTTTTTTGGTTGCATTTTAGTAGTTCAATGGTAAGTACTCATACTACTCTAGTTAAGTTATTTTTTAATAATATATGTGCGCGCAAGTATGGAATAAGGCAGAATAGATACTAAAATACCTATACCCTCACCCGTACTCATCCCCATTAAAAATGCGGATAATTACGCTGGCCCTTCCCCGAATTCAACTTTTACATGTAATTCCTCTCCCAAACATGGGTAATTTTGCGGGTCAACCTAATCATATAAAAACCCTTAATCTCCGTCATGTAGTCATGTATGTACCAAGGTCCAGGAAAGCTTTTACGTTCCCACATACATTGTCGACTGTACACGGCTTACCATGCTCTTAGATCATCTCTGGTGGCAAGAATTCTTAGTGGGGTGCTTAAGATCATTTTAACAATTTAGTGTATGTTTGATAAAATGTCAGTGGTGAGGAGAATTGATTTTGAAGTATTAAAATTAATTTTGGTTAGTTAACTAGTTGTTTGGTTATGAGTTAAGGAAAACTAAAATTGATTCTCGATTGCCAAAATTGATTTCGGTAAAAATAAAGTAAGTTTTGCTTTCACGTTGGGTTAAAACTGTATTTTTACTCTAAACTTATTTTTAACTAAAATTTTCTCAAACATAAATCACGTTAATTTTCTCAAACATAATTCACGTTACTTTAAAATCAATTTTACACAAAATTAACTTTTTGAAATCACGTTGATCTAAAATTAATTCCACTACCGCTAAACCAAACAGACCCTTATAAGTGGGTTTCACATGTATATATCACTTTTTTAATTTAAGCATTTGTTGCAATCTAATGCTAAGAACTCGACAAGTACTTATAAGCACTCCTTGTAGAGAGGTATTTAATAAATGCTTATATTTTTTTTTACCATGACTTATATTTTTTAAGGGTTTTGTTATTTATTGTCTTTAAGACAATGATTAAGCACCTCAAAAATAAAAAAAATTATATTTAAAATAAATTAAAAATAATTTTGTAGCATTAAATACTCTACATTTTCTAACTTCAAATTTTCATTTGTTTCCGTCATGTAGCTCAGTTGATGAACGCATGGGGACATACGTATGTGAGTACGAGGTTCAATCTCCAATTGTAATATTTTCTTATTAACCAAAAAAAACACCAAATTTTCATTTATGATTTTTATTTAACCATTGTTCTAAGAATAATGGATAACAAAACCCTACTTTAAAACACACTCATATGGACTTATACTTAGAAACATGATAATAATAATTCAATATATATTGATTTTTTGTAAAAATACAATTGACTAGTTTTAGTTTTGGATTCGAATTTACTACTGTCACAGCAGTATGTTGTTCCCGATCTAACGACCGTAACAACTATAACATAGCTTTTATTTTATTATTTTTCTTTAAAATAAAAACTAAAAAGTTAAAATAAGACACATCATTATCATTACAGTATGGTATTATAAAGCTGATATAGCACCGAATCCATTTGCTGTAGTTTTCCTCGTGATAAAAAACAATGCATTTTATCATGAACATGATTGGATAATGTGTTGCTATATTCCACGGTGGCGATTGTTGACTTGAGTCTTCAGTCTTCACTCTTGCGAACCAAAATAGTACTAGTGGATACATTTTTACCGAGAAAATTTGGGTGTTTCTTTCTTTGTTTCCCGAGAAAATTTCAATTGCAGCCATTTTTCTCCATTCATTGATTCTTCATAATCAAATAATCAATCATGGCTTGGCTTCTTCAACTTCAACAATTGGTTTCTAATTCTTCTATTGACAGCTGGAACGAAGAGTCCTACCCTTCCTTTCGTGATTTCTCCATTCTACCCTTCTTCGCTCTCTTCTTCCCCTTCCTTCGTTTTCTTCTCGATCGCTTCCTTTTTCAGGTACTTGTACTACTACGCTTTTTCTTCTTCTATAATACTCAATCTCTCTGCTTCAATCATAACTCTGCTTTCTCTGTTTTTGAATTTTGAGTATTCGGTTGCTCCCGTTGACTAGCCTTATATTCTTTCTCTGCTTTTCTTTCTGCTTTTTAGTGTATTATTTATAAAAATTAAACTAAAAATAAATACATTCATAATTCGAATGTTCAGCAGAGTTATTATTTTTAACCGAGTATTTTAGTACGAATTATCAATAAATGGACAAGGAACCAATCATGAAGGGTGCAGGGTACCCTATTTGTTGTAGATGTGAGAAATTGTGCTTCATCTATGATGTTTGATGACATTCAAGTGCAAATTTCATTTTGGTACTTGAAAGCATTCAAGGGTTCTCACATTTTCTTGGAAGTTTATGAGTATGGTTAGATTTTGCACTTGAGAATTTATGAAGAAACATCATGGCGTTGTTTGATCAATGTATCCGACCCTATTCAATGGAAACTGGCTTGGGTGTTATTGGTGTTTATGATTTACCATAGAACATTATGGTATCATCTGATGTATGTAACCGACCCAACCTAGTAGGAAAAAAGTTTGGTTATTGTAGAATGGTTGGATGATAGGATCATTGCCTTAAGATAATGCGAAGACTTAGAAAGGTTAGATCTTAATCCCATAGAGAAAAGTCTTAGAATGGTTGGAATGGATTTGAATGGTAATCTGAGATGGACCATTCTTTATTTAGCCTAAAGCGCTAGAAGGGAAAGCTTTTTTATTTATTTATTTTCCTTTCAAATTGTAATGGTAACTAAAGTCTACCTTTGCCAGGGTTACTGTCTTTCTTTACATTTGTCAACATTTGTTTTCTGATATTTTGATAATATGTTGTCAATCTGAAGTGAATTGTATTTTACAGAAAGTGGCAAGACGATTGATTTTCGGAAAGGGAAATGAGATGCTGGATTTTCAGGCAGATGAGAGAAAGAAGATTAGCAAATTTAAGGAATCTGCATGGAAATGCGTTTATTTTCTCTCGGCAGAAATTTTTGCTTTGTTTGTAACATACGATGAGCCTTGGTTCACTGATTCAAGATATTTTTGGATGGGGCCAGGGAATCAGATATGGCCAGATCAAAAGATCAAGTAAGATTGTTTATCTAAAGCCCAATTCTTGTGGCTTTTCTGTTCAAATCTTTAATCTTCTATTGTTACAATTGTTCTTCCTGTGAGTTTTATATCCAACTTGGTTAGTTCAGCAGTAAACTTATAGAACTTCAGATTGAAATTGAAGGGGCTTTACATGTATGCTGCTGGATTTTATTCATACTCCATACTTGCTTTAATCTTTTGGGAAACGAGGCGCTCGGACTTTGGGATTTCCATGGGTCATCATGTTGCTTCTGTCACTCTCATTGTGTTATCTTATATTTTCAGGTATGCTTTTATTGTTATTTGTTTTTCTTGTCATCCAAGCATTTTTTACACTATTCTGCAATTGTTTAATTTGTTCGAATGTAATCCATTTCAAACTCCTTATGTAAGACTGAAATGTGAAAAATTTTCAGAGATCAATAATGTGTCTACTGAAATTGTTTTTGAGGAAACTGTGCCTGCCTTTGATGATCATATTTTTAATTCATTTTGACGATGTTTTCACAAAGTATTGATTCTGTTTCTATGGTCAATACTCTCAGGTTTGCTCGCGTTGGATCAGTTGTCTTAGCTCTTCATGATGCCAGTGATGTGTTTATAGAGACAGGGAAAATGGCAATATACAGTGGTGCTGAGAAATTAGCTAGCTTTGCATTTATTCTTTTTGTTTTGTGCTTTACCATAATGCGCCTCATTTACTACCCGTTTTGGATTCTTCGAAGTACAAGGTTTGCACCAATTCAGTTTCCTATTCACATTTTGTTTTCCTTCTGTTGTCTGATGGGATTCCTCACTTGTTTCTTCTGTATCTGTTGAATGCTAATCTAGGTGAACTATATGATGTTCCTGTACATATCTGAAGTAAAAATTCCTTAACATATATATGATCACCTTGTCTGTTGCTCTTAAGATACAAAAGTTGTCATCATCCTGAAGGAGATGATGTAATTATTAATGCTAGAACTATTCCATGTTCAAATATCATTATTCTGTTCCTCTATTTGATTGTTTATTTTTTCTTATCTTTTTTGCAGCTATGAAGCTGTTCTCACTTTAAATACGGAAAAGCATCGGGTGGACGGTCCAATATATTATTATGTGTTCAATACTCTTCTGTACTTTTTGCTTGTTCTTAATATTTATTGGTGGATGTTGATGCTTCGGATGCTTGTCAGACAAATCCAAGCAAGAGGAAAAGTTAGTGAAGATATTCGGTCTGGTAAGTTGGAACATGCATTTTCATATGGCTTCTTAACATGAGCTTTTGTTTGGATAGGAAAACTGTCGAAAAATTTATCCCTATGCTGAGAATATATATACTCTTCTGTTTTTGGTCACAGTCTTTTGCCTTTCAACTCTCATTCTCATTTAAATTTTCACATTTCACTAAATCAATCTTGATGCTGATGATCCTAACTGTGTAGCCATGTTAATGTATGATTGTTTTAGTAATGGCTTCTGTCTATAGAAATTTCAACTTCTGCTCTTCACAATTCCCTTTGTGCAGATTCAGAAGATGAACATGAACATGAAGAATGAGGGGGAAACAAGACTGAATATGGTTGCATTTTGTTCAAAAATCAAAATGGTATCGAGTTGTTTTACACGTAACCTGGACATCTATCACAGTTTATTTGCACTAAGATGGTGGTGTAAAATTCATTAATTCACCATAAGTACAGTGTAAAATGTAAACTAGTTCATGCACTATGAATGATATAATGATATAGATATGTTCCACTTAATGCAAAGTTTTGTGTCTCTCTCTGAACTCACGTCTAAAATATTGTGCTTGCATTACTTATATGTGTGGTAATGATTTAATTTGATATTAAAAAGATTTTTTTTAATAAAAAAGAGAGTAAATCATCAAGTTAATTTTTTAAATTAAAATTAATTATCAATTTAGTTCTTGAAATAAACAAAAATCAATTAATTTGATTTTAATAATTAATTTGTCTTCTAATAATTTAAAAATAAGGTAATTAGTCCTCATATTTTTTATTTTCAATATTTCAAGAAATTGAGTTAATTGATGATTGATAGTTTGATGAATTATAATTTTTTTTCATATTTTTAAGAACTAAATTTATTACATTAAAAATTTGCTTTTGAAAGTGAACTAAACTAATTGGAAGTTAAAAACTATTGAATTATGTCACCTAGTACTCCCAAATCCCAATTTATGATATTATTCAGTATGTTTTACTTAAAAAAAAGTACCTATGTTCATAGGGTAAAAATTTTAGTGTTTGGGAATAATAACCCTTTTTTTTCTCAGTTTCGGTGAGCTACTGGACATTCCATTTCCACATTCCCTTCCCGCATAAAACCCTGAAATCGGGAGCACCGCCGTAGATTAGTGTGCCTGTGCGACGGGAAAATGGAAGATGTGATCACAGAAGCGGCACCACCGTCAAGGTTCCTAGAAGAAGACCTCAACATCTTCACTCCACCCTCTCCGCCACTCCCTTCACCCTTCTTCCTCTTCTCCCATCCACACTCCGACGAACCCCTCAAACCCAAACTCCTCATCGTCGCCATCTCCGCCCCTTCCCTCGCCCTCTTCCACAACCTCCCTTCCGAATCCCTCGTCGCCTCCCTCATCCTCCCCGAACTCCCTCTCTCCCTCCCTGACTCCGCCCCCTCCCTCCACTCTCTCTCCCCCTCCACCCTCCTCCTATCCCTCCCCCGCCCCCTCTCTCCCCACCGCGCTCACGCCGTCGCATCCCTCCTCCTCGGCAACCGCATCCAGCCACAATCCGTCCTTGTTCTTGACTCTGTCAATCCCGCCAACCACCGAGCCCGCCTCTCCGCCGACGAGCCCCTCGCTTTCAAGCTGGAGACCTCCGCCGAGCGGAATGCGCCTGATGATGAGAAGTTCCTTGATGGATTGCAGTATTATCCCTCCGGCAGCGTCATTGATGGGCTCGCCGCTGCAATTCTCGCCCGCTGCCAGATTTTCAACGTTAAGGCTAGTTTGTGTGTCACTTGGCCTCCCTTTGATTCCTCTGTGGTGTCCCTTGTTAGGGATTTGCTTCGCAGTAGGGCTCTGCGTGGGTTCGATTTCAGGTTGAGTGATGATGAAGTTTTGAAGTTTGGGAGAAGTAAGGATCGTTTCTCCCAATCCGAGTTGTATATTTGATTTGATTTGTGCTGTGTTTTCAACTATACTAATGTTTTGGTTCTCATGTTACTTTGTATTATGCTGTATGATTTGGTTTTTAGCTGTGGTTGATTTTATAGCTCTGTCAAATTACTGCCTTTGATTGTAGACTGTAGATTGAGTAAAACATTAGTAATTGATATTATTGAAAAGCGGATTTTCTACTGACTTCTATAACTGCCCCTCAATTTGGTTCCGAAAATTAGTATCATGGGCCAATTTTAGTCTTAATAGTCTCTAGTTTTGACAAACCTGTCTGTCAATTTGGTCTCAAACATCAGGGACTAAACTGAGTGATAGTTACCATACCAAATTGATGTTTTACTTATTTTTTATTTGCAAAGTTTTGATATGATTGAGGATAGCGGTATTATTCCAAAATGGTATCATATTTGCATTTGCGACTGGTGTTCTTGCAGTTGATGCGCTGTAGTACTTTAATCCCGTGTTGTCTTTGAGCTCTATCAAGATATTATCACACTCTTAGTTCAACCACACTATCACAGTAAAGCGATAACTGATTGGAGTTAGTTAGAGCTAACTGAATCAGTTGCATAGTTAGTTAATAACTCCATTAGTCCATTAGTTACTAGATGTAAGTTGGATACTAACATATGTACTATGTAGTTCATTATTCAATTGCTCCAATGCATATGGGGAATTTCTCCCTTGGTGTTTTTCACATTATGTCAATCACAAATTTAACACATATGTCTTGTCTGGTAAATTACCTGCAAAGCTTTTCCTTAGCCAATGAAAGGACTACTCCTTCTTGGAAAACTAAGTAGCAGGCATAAATATAATTGATTTGATTTCATCCAAATATTCAATTACACTTTTTTTTTATATATATATTTTATAGCTCTGTAAAATTAATTTACAAATGACTATGGATTGCAGATTGGCAATTTTTTGATAATGTTACAGACACTAATGTTATTTACAAATGGCTGTGGGTATCCAATTTGCATTAACAACTGGTGTTCCTGCAATTGATGCCCTGCAATACTTTTATCCCTTGTCCCTGAGCTCTCTCAGTTGATGAATTACCAAGAACTAAAAATTAGAATTTAGAAACCATCTTAGTTAGTTACATAGTTGGTTGATAACTAAGTTAGCCGCTTGATGCAAGCTTGATGTGTACTTATGTAGCTTGTTATCAGATTGCTTTCAATGCATACAGAGAATTCTTCTCTTAGCTTAACACTTAATCTCAACCTTGAATCTAACATAGGCTAAGTGTAATTTTTGTCTTGTAAGGTCATCTTGCTTAGCCAATAAAGGAACTATATGTATGAATGCTTATTTGAATTGAACGTTTGCCAGGTTTTCTTCCTGGAACTTGAGTTGTTGCCATAATCGGTGTAGAAATTTGTTTTGATTGCACTTCTAATTCTAAAGATGTTTTTCTAGCTGTAGATGTTAGTCATCAAATGGAAGATGATTTTTTGAATGATGGTAGATATTGAGGATGAGAGGTTCCAGTGTGAGAAATATAATTTGTTCTCTGCTCCTTGATCATGTTGTTTATCATATATAAAGAGCAAACATTGTGTTTAGGCCATGGACTGTTAAAAATATACTAATTTGTGAAAGATATTCCCACCAAAGATATCCCATTAGATGCATAAATTCCATGTCCAAAACTCTCTAGAAACAAGTTATTCACTTGCATTATTTATTACATCATTTCGTCTCTAACTCAGCCTAGAAAACAAAAATAATCAGAGAGGGAGGATGAAAAATTATCAGATTATGTGAGGAGATTTAGAAATTTATTTTGGATACAGAGAAAAGAAGGTGCTGCGGGCTGCATATATAATGGGCATGCAGAATCAAAAGGGCAGTTTCAATATAATAAAAGAAGGGGCAATTTCAATATATGAAACTCAGTTTTAACATTTTTTTAACTTTGTAGTTACCATCTTGCTTGACTCTGAATTACTTGCAAGCATTTTGTTGGATTCACGAAGTTACCATCTTGCAGTACTTCTTACAAAACACTATAGACAGAGAAATAGGAACATAAATAAGAAAAGTAAAACTGTTATATTAGAGAAAGTCAATATGGTTGAGAAAATTGAAGGTATATCTGCTATGTATTCTTAGTCTTACACGGTTAAAGATACAGTTCTAATCGTGTACTTAACGACCTGGACTCTGAACTCGCAGAAAATTTCAGAAAGTCCAAATGCAGCTGATATCTTATTTTCGGAGGAAAAATCGAGAAGGCTAACGTGCAACATTGACATTTTCTCTTGTATACAAATTTTGACATGTGGAATATATTTGTAAAACTCATCACTTTTAAAAAGATGGCTATTCTTACAAGCAAATAAATTTCCTTTTTTTTTCCTCCCATATGCACAAAATTAAGGTGATGTAATGCAGGATGGTTAAACCTAATCTGTTCAAAGTTGGACTGTTAAAACCTGGGACAAACGACAGAAAGATAACAACAAAACATGCAAATAAATTTATGAAATTTTTTATCCCGGATAGAGACACTCAAAGGAAAACTTTAGATATAATGTAGTTTTTTTTTTTTTTTTGTAATAACATAAAGTAGAAATTAGCTGTTATTAGTTTTTGGTTTGGTGACTGGCCTTTAATCTTTTTTGAGTAAAATTTTTATCGGCGGGCGCACAACTTTTAATCACTCTTATTATTATTTTCATAATTTTCTTTAACTCTATCTCTGTGTTTTTTTTCTTAGTGGAGAATGTAACTTTTAGTTTAAGAACACCCACCAACTAAATATTAGTTGCATCTTCTCTTGACCCTTAGAAAAACCCTTTCAAAATTCTCAAATTGCCAATGCATGGACACAACACAAGGTGCATCACTCTCTACTTCTTACAACTTATATATTTCACTAATTCCCACCCATCTCTCCCACCCTGCATTTTTCTCAATCACAGCAAAAACAAAAAAACAATGGATTCTTCCATTCTTTCTAAAAATTGTTTCTTTTTGCATGTTGTTCTTATCTTAGGGTTTCTTGGTGCCACAAGATTGAATGCAAGTGAGCCTCCTCTGACATTGGATTACTATGCAAAAACTTGTCCCACAGTGTTTGATATTGTTAGGAAGGAAATGGAATGTTCTGTTCTTTCTGATCCTCGTAATGCAGCCTTCATAGTTAGGCTCCACTTCCATGATTGCTTTGTTCAGGTCTATAACTTCAATATTTAGTATTTAAGTATTTTCATCCTTAAAAAAAAAGCATTACATGTTAGTATTACATAGTACTAGTAATAATATAGTTACTATCTAAGATCATGTCCTAGTCCTATTGTTACTATATGGTTTAAATATACTTTTATCACTTAAAATATGATTATTTTTTTAATGTTTTATTTAGATTTTGTTTCAGTCCTGGGAAAATGGCAACTTTGGTTTTGGAAAACTCTTTACTTTCATTCCTTATAAATATTTAAAAATTTTCCATATAGTTTTCGTTTTCTTTTTTTTAAAAAAAAAATTGTGTTGGAAACACTAATAAGGACAACTACAAACAAGATTTTTCTTTGTTTCTTGCGCTTTTTTAATACACATTTTAGAAAATAGGAAAATATAAAAAAATAAGGGAATAATTTTGTAATTACTCATGAAAATAAGAGGAAAAAACTTTTCTGGAAACCAAATAGCCCTTATTTTTAGTCTTTAGTGAGAATTAACAGGAACTAAAATACTCTACTTTCATAAAATCTAACTGCTAAAAAATATAAATTTAAATTTAAATTCAAAAAGTTCAATTTTTATGGATAAGAAACGTATTCAAGTCTTACTATATAATTTTTTGGATTTGAATCCTCTCAATGTTCTTTTTATTTTATCATGTTCTTCATGTTACGAGAGAGATAGACACAATAAAATAATAATAGTATCCACCATCATTCATTAAAAATTATTGTTGTGTTTATCTCTCTCCTAACATAAAATAAACATAACCAAACAAAAACACAAGAGGATCCAAATATGAATTTCACTGTGTTCCCTTTATATTCCGGTTATAGAACTTCAAAGCTGATTAAACTTTGATTACATTTGCAACTAGCTTATTAAGTATTAAGTGATTATATATATATATAATATAAAGCCAAGATGATTCTGTTTAGAAAAACTGAATAAACACTAACTTATGTGACATTCATGAGTTCAGGGATGCGATGGATCAGTTTTGCTTGATGATACATACACACTGAAAGGTGAGAAGAAAGCATCTACCAACATCCACTCTTTAAAAGGATTCGGAATTATTGATCAAATCAAGAACATAGTTGAATCTGAGTGCCCTGGAATTGTTTCTTGTGCTGATATTCTCACCATAGCAGCTAGAGATGCTATTATTCTGGTAAAACAAACAACTCTCTTACAAATTTTTATCATATATTTCATACAGCAAATTTCGTGATCACCAAATTATGCAATCGTCAAACATATTAGTCCTGCCATGGCTCCGAATGGCATAATTTGGGGACTAATATGCTGGATGATTGCATAATTTTTTGGTGACTGATGAAGAGATTTCTTTGATTTTGTCTAAATTTTAATGCCTCTATTTTTTTTAAAAAAAAAATAGAAGTTATTGGAAATATGCATGTGAATATGTAATGTGATGTCTTGTAGGTTGGTGGGCCATACTGGGATGTACCTGTGGGAAGGAAAGATTCTGTAACTGCTAGTTTTGAACTTGCAAACTCCAATCTTCCAACTCCAGATGAAACTCTTCTCTCTATTATCTCCAAGTTTCTTTACCAAGGCCTATCAGTTACTGATATGGTTGCTCTTGCAGGTATTTTCCTATTATTATGATAAAACTTTGATGAAAACAAAAAAAAGGGCACATTTTATTCACTTTAAGCTTTTAAATCATGTTTGATTAATTTTTGAAAACAAGAAATAAGGTGAAAATAAGGTGATGTCAAAAAACTCAATTGTACCGCAAACGGGGTTGGAGAGTCCCATCTCGTTCAATTTAGCTCTTGTTAATAGGTGATTTATAAATTTTATTATAAATTCTCGCTGAAATTTGTGGTATGTCTTGACCTTAGACGGAGCAAGCCTGTCCATTAACTAAATTTTTATTTAACAAAAAAAAAACTCATTGTACCACTACTTTAGTTGTACAACCATACACTTTAAGTGAAAGCAAGAAATTTTTGATTATTGGTATTGAAATATTGTAAGTAGCTCAAATGGTATAAGGAGGAATTTAAGGAGAGTGGTTCAATTCTCGATAGGATAAATTTAGGAGTAGGAGTAATATAGTGTAAGAATGTGTGAGTTTAGCCAATAAAAAAATGTGAGATTTATTATCATTATAATATATTTTTAAATTCATGTTTCATCAATCTCAACGTGAAATCATACGCACGCTATATTATTTAATATATATATATGACAATGACACAATGCTAAGTGAACACTAAAGGCAGCTAAACAGAACATATAAGTATATGCTTGAATTCAGAGAAGGAAACCACTGAAAATGTGAATTTCTAAAGGGCTAGTTTGTATTTATATTTTTTGTTTTTATTTTTTGTTTTTTATTTTTAATATTTTTAATTTTTTTTTATAAAATTTTAAAAAACATAAAATAAACTGAAAATAGAACATAAAAATAGAAAATAAAAATACCAAGCGGCCCCTAATGAATCACACCGCAATCTTTATCATGAAGGTATATTCCACAATCATTTGTTTTTTGAACAACTTCCACGAGTCATAAATAAAGTGATGGATGGCTTTCATTGTGTGCTATTATCATTCTAGCTACTGTACTCTACTACCTACCTAGTGTATAAAGATTTGTCTAAGTTTGAAAAGAACAAAAAGATCACTCAACTTGCGTTGATCTTTTGACTAAAAAAAGTTTTATTGTATTTTTGTCCATTAAATTTAAATTTTTCGTGATTTTAGTCTTTAAGTTTTGATTTGTCAATTTTAGTTCCGAAACTAACATAAACTCCAAAAAATTACTTGAAGAGAAAAATCTAACGTTTGCAATTTTTAAAAATTTAGGGAACCAAAATTATAAAATTAAAACTTAAGGAACTAAAAGTATAAATAAAAAAACATCAATTATATTGATCCTAGTGGAAGGGGCTAAAGATTCCCTAAGCATGTAATCTAAGATTTGATCATGGATTTGTGTTCATGGAATAAAAAAATATTGTTCGGAGGTTCCTCACTTTGGTAATTGACAGTATTAAGCCAAGAGGTTTATCCCTCACCAACATAAAGTTTATTTGAACTTGAAGAAAGAATAAAATCTTCAATACATTGCGTAGAATCCAATAATCAAGTTTAATTATTGTAAATCTACCTTTTCAATTACTTGCCTTCAACCAAGCCTCTAATTCTAACATGGACTCAGAATCTAATAATATGTACAACCACTCAATTAAGAGTTTAAGATAATATTACATAATTTAAGCACAGATCTTAACATAAGTTTTATTATTATTATTTTAATGCATCTTCAACTCTTAATTAATTATGGCTATAGAGACTCTACTCTTGCAAAAAATGGGCCTTCAACTAAAGTGTAAGACTTATCTTTTTCAAAAGATTCCTAGTTGTATGAAGCACTTCCTTTAAACTACATATTCTAATTACTAGTGTTCTGTTTGAAGTTTGTAAAATATAATTTGATCCAACAAGAAAAACACAAAAAGAAAAGCTTTTATCCAAACAACGATTTATGACCTTAAATCATATTAAAAAGTAATTTATCGTGATTTTTGTGTTTTTCAAACAACAATTACTTTTAGACAACACTCAGTTTTCGCTTCAAACTTTAGTTTGAAACTTTTCAACGTCAAATCAAGCATACACTAAGCGTCTAAACCTGCAGGAGCACACACGATTGGTATGGCGAGGTGTCAAAGTTTCCGATCAAGAATTTACGGAGACTTTGGATTAACATCAACAAAAAATCCAATTTCAGAAAATCACCTCAGCAACCTAAGATCTGTTTGTCCACCAATTGGAGGAGGAGACAATAACATAACATCATTGGATTATGTGACACCAAATCTCTTTGACAATTCTTTCTATCATTTGTTATTAAATGGGGAAGGACTTCTTAATTCAGATCAAGAAATGTACTCAAGTGTGTTTGGAATTGAAACTAGAGAGCTTGTGAAGAAATATGCAGCAGATCCTCTGGCTTTCTTCCAGCAATTCTCTGATTCAATGATCAAAATGGGAAACATCACAAATTCAGAAAGCTTTGTTAATGGAGAAGTTAGGAAGAATTGCAGATTTGTTAACACATAATTGATTTTTGTGTTTCATGTACCATTTGTTTGTTTCCACAGTTTTAATTAATAATGTATTTCAGGTATACCAATTTGTCATCATGTCAAATCTAAGGTAGCAAGTATTATAAACTGATGAAATGAAATGAAAAGTTGTTGATTTCCTTTTTCATATGAAGAAATTGTTGAGAATTTGAGAATTGAAGTTCAAGAAGCCAATACCCCAGTCATATTTTCATATCTAAGATCTAAGGAGGAGTGAATAGTTTTACCTTAATGATTTTTTGCCATAGCCAATTTTTAGTTAATCTCAATAAAATAATAATATTTGGTAGGATTCTATTCTTTATTTTTTTATTGAAAAAACTAAATATTATTATTTTATTGAGGTGGGTCAAAAGTTGGCCAAAATAATTTAGTCAAAAATCATTATTGATGGGTAGTGATTTTTTGGCTAACCTAAGTTGGCCAATTTTTGGCCAACTTAAATAAAATAATAATATTTTAGATTTTTAAATTAAAAAAGAAAAAGTAAAATAAGAAAAAATAATACTTTAATTGATTGACCAATAGTTAGTCAAAAAAATAGTTGACCACAAAATATTTTCTATTATTGATAGTTTTATGACGCCTTTAAATTTTAAAAGAATCTATGATTATACCTCTAAACTGATTAAAGAGATCTAACATTCAGTAAATTTTTCTAACCAGAAACATAGATAAAAATTAAAATATTACAATTATTATTTTTATAGAACAATAAGAGTTTTAACCAGAGAATTACTATTCAAAATTTTATTCTTAATCACTAAATCAACTTGTAAGATGCATACATGTTGAATTGGGACCGTGATCCTCTAGAGTTTAGAGAAACATCACATGGACACTTACGTAGTTTGCATCCAATGGATTTGTATTTATTTGACATGAATAATTGAAAATTTTGAATGCATTATTAGCTATAGGATTAGGAATTATTGCATCTTGTGCAGTTGCAACTCTAGATGAATTGGTGTATATATTTAACCACACCGGTTGTTATGATTTTATGATAACTAATACTATCTTTCTATATATATTTATAATATACTAGAGTTTGTATCCGGCAATATCCAGATTAAAATATTTTAAGAAAAATTATCATTTTATTTAATTTTTTTTAATATATGAATGTGTATTTATATATATAAAAAAAACAGCATTTAAATATATTCTCCATTTTCTAAATTTTGCACGTAGTGATTAAATTTAATCTTTGCGAAAATTAAATTATAAGTTTTTTCTCATTTATCATTAATCATATAGCTTAATTTTAGAAAAATCAAACTAATTTTTCTCGCCTAAATTCTCGCTCATTAACCTACCTACTTGTTGGCTATTTTAAATTCAAAATCATTTAAAAAATATTAATCATTTTGAAAATTAAATTATAATATTTTTGCGCTATGTCCCGCTTAAATCTCGTTCTAATCAACTCCTTAACTTGCTTCATTATGTATAAAGATAAAAATTCATCAAAATAATGCAAAGAAATAAAATTAATCTTTGCGAAAGTTAAATCACAATATTTTCGCTCTTATCGTTAATCATATCAACATAATTTTAAAGTATAAAGATAAAGATAACCGGATTTTAAAATATGAAATTCCATAAGACATAAATTCCAACCAGAGCTTTTAAAATAGAATAGGAGAAATCACATTAAAACAAAAATTTAAAGAGTGAGGTAGAAGACAAAAAGAATAACAGTAGTTTTTCCCCAAAGGCAATCAAAAAAATAGAATTTTACTGTAAAATTGCACAAAATTAAATTGTAACGTGGATATTCTAGGATGGAGCAAATTTCATCTAGTCATTTTCTTACCTTTGGGGCTTTGATAGTTTGTTACTTGATCTTATCTTGTGCATTTGTGAGCTAATCAAGAAAAATAAGACAAAAAGTCATGAAAGAGAAATTTTGATAAAAGAGAATAATTTAAAACATAGTAGAAATGGGATCTTAACTTCTTTTTCTCTTTGTTTTTTTGTGTTTTATTTCCTTTGTTACTAAAAAAATCTCATTGGAAATTTAAAACAACTTTTAGAGAGATAAAAGGGAGTTGATGGGAGCGAGAAAATAGAATTAATTGAGCCAATCACTTCTGACAGTAGTATAGTTAAAATGTTCAAAATACCTTCAGGATGGACGGAAAAATAGAAAGCTTAGATTCTCTAAATGAAATTTTTACGCGATTACTATAAAATTGACTTCAAGATTTACCTCTTTTTTTTTTCCTCACTTGCTTGCTTGCGTACTATTAAGATATGATTAAGATATTTATATGTAAACCTAACTTGAATACAATATTTAATGTTCTATTCTTCACTTAAATTTAATAATAATTACAATAGATATTTTTATGTTACTATAAATTATTCAATGTTTCTTAAGTATATTATCGTGTTTTGAAAAATACTTATTCTTCACCTTACATATGCATTAAAGATAAATATATTAATTTTTTAAAATTAACGCTTTATTTTTAGAAAAAGTAATAATAATTTTTTTTCATATTCTTAAACTTTAATTACACAATTTAGAGAATCATATACGTATAATTAATGATGAGTTGCGGGAGGAGATTCTTTGGGTTCTAATACCATTAAATCCTACTGGTGGTGACCATATTCTTTGGGTTGGTAATCCAAATGGCAAGTATACATCTTCTTCAGGGTATGTTTGGCTAACAGACTCTGAGGGAAGCAATTCACGGATTTGGAAACTCATCTGGCTCGGCGCCGGAGAAGGTTCGCTTCTTCCTTTGGTTAATTGCGAAGGATGCTCTTCCAACAAACCTTAAGAGATTTCGGTGCAGTCTTACTACCACTGCGGCGTGTGCACGTTGTGGTTATGAGGTCGAGGATATCGATCATCTCTTGCGTAGATGTCCGCAGTCAATGACAGTTTGAACCACTTTTATTCTATTCTTCCTTCCTTTGGTGATGATTTGACGCTGATGAATTGGTTGATTAGCCTTTTGTATCAACATAATTCTGCCTTACCAATATCTATTATTTGGTGGATATGGAAGTGGAGAAATAATGTAATTTTTGAACAACAACCATGGAATGTGGGTCATGTATACAGATCTATATTTGTTTCAGTTCAAGAATTTAACAGGTATGGAAGACAAGCTCCCATCACACGCAACTGGGAAGGTGCTGATATGGGTTCAATGAGGTTATCTGTTGATGGTAGTTGGAGCTCCATTTCGCAGAAGATGGGTGCTGGAGGTGTTATAAGAGATGGGATAGGAAGATGGGTGTCTGGTTTTTGTGGTAACGTGCTTGGAAGTGGTCCCCTACAGGCTGAGCTTTATGCGCTTGAAATGGGTATGAGGCATGCTTGGGAGTTAGGCATCAGGAAGCTTCGCTGTGAGACAGATTGTAGTGAAGTTGTTATGCTGGTTTCAACTGATGTGAACATTGAACGGCATTGATTTAAGGACATAATTACTGTCATCCGAAATCTTCTTGCTAAGGAGTGGGATGTTGTTATTTGTGGCATTCCTAGGGAGTTGAATTTCATTGCTGATGCTTTAGCAAAGCATGGTGTGCAGGATAGTCGATGGTGCATTTGGAAGCATCCTCCTAGTTGGATAATTCCACAGCTTTGCTCTCATGTAGTTTTCTAGTTTCTTTGTTGCTTTCAGCTTTCCTCTTGTTACCAAAAAAAAAAATACGTATAATTAAGTATTATATAAAATAGTAAACATAAATTAATATTTTTTATAATTATACTTCAATTTTTAATATTTAGGAATATAAAATGTATTTTTAATTTTTTTTCTATATTTATCTATATACTATATGTAAGCTTCGTTTGAACCCATCTATTAAATGCTAAAATAAAATGTAATTATATTTATTCATCTATTTTTGGTAAACCTAATAATAGAAAATAAATTAAGCCTTGATAAAAGAAATTTACTTCTAAGTTATTCGTGTGTAAATGTATTATCACATAATTAGTTTTTATGTGCGTTCCATTTGTTTGCACTCTTAATAATAAGAAAAAATATTTTTTAAATATTAATATATTAATTTTTATGTTCAAATAATTATTTTTAATCTATGTAATTTCTATTAAAATATTAATATATTTTTTTGTGCTCACATAACTAGTCTTTTATCTTAAAATAAAAAAAATGGATTAATAATAAATAAAAAAAGTATGTAAAAATTAGTAAAATTAAAATATTCATGGTAGTATATTTTTCATTGAAATAATTCGTCATTTTATTTTTCAGGTACTAAATATTGAAACTATAGATAAAAAAATTCTCATAATCTATCGTTGGTCCGTTAAAATCAAATATCTATTAATTTCAAATATATTTACTTATTACCAATAAGAATATTGACGTTGTTGCAAAAGGCATTACTATTCCGGTTGAAAAATCTAGATTAAAACCTTAAAGAAAACATCATTTTAAAGGATAAATTTGTGTACACACTAGAGATTAATCTTCTATTCTAATAATAAGACATAAGATTAATACAAAAAAACTATATTTACATTTAAGTATCAATTGATGACACTTTAGATTTCCAAAGGACCTAATTGATGACATTTTAAATTTCTTATAGCTTAATTAAAATTGTGAGACCAATTACTTTTGCAATTTTGACTCGAGTGTAATAAATGTGAGAGTTGCCCTCGAGAGAGTGGTTCTTATTTCTTAGGATTTAAATTCTCAACCTAGAGATTTAAACAAACACTTTTCACTACTGCTACTTATACGTAGGATTGACCATTTTTATTATAAAAAGATATGAGATATACAAATGACGTAC
The DNA here is from genome assembly GCA_037177725.1 of Cyamopsis tetragonoloba. Lineage (NCBI taxonomy): Eukaryota > Viridiplantae > Streptophyta > Magnoliopsida > Fabales > Fabaceae > Cyamopsis > Cyamopsis tetragonoloba. The sequence continues at coordinate 7,230,880 of CM074120.1, read as the reverse complement.
ACTATAAATAAAATTTATGTTATCCAAAAAAATGATGTTTATAACAAAATATTTTATTTCCTAAATAACTTATTTTCTTACCAAGATTACTTTTGTATTTATTTAAAAAATTAAAATAAATTTTAAAATAAATCTTAAAATTTTATATTATGTAAAAAAGTAACCCGTGCAACGCGCACACAAGATAACTAGTATTCTAATATTGTATTTGTGAGGATTTAAGTTCTAAAGTCCTACCTCCAATCTTGATTATAAGAAAAAAAAAGTTTTGAAATTGCTAGCACCACAAAGGTTCACGTTGCAGTAGGCTCTTGCGCATCTCAAGAGAGAAATTTCAGAGGCTATTTTAGTGTTTAAATGGAGGGAATTAAAAAAAATTAAATTTTGGAGGCAAATAGAAATGTGAAAGGAGCAATAATTGAAAGTGAAACTATACTATAAGAATGATGAAACAAAGACTATTGCTTTGGTTGATGATTGGCGAAAAGCATTTGACTTGGATTAGCAAGGAATATTGAAAGACAATGTTTAGTTAAAGAATTGTCATAGAAGTAGAGCATTTTGATTTTAATAATATTAACAATAATTATTAATTTTAATTTTTTAAATAGATATAGTAAATTAACAATAAAGGACATATTAATAAATTTATTTTATTCTTTTGATAAAAACAAACAAATTTAATAAACATAATCAACATTCTTAATTTGAATTATATACTAAAATAGTCCATGACTTTATTTTATCAGTCAGTTTAGTCCCTTGCGAAATCAGTCATTTTAGTCTCTGACTTTCACTATTATTGGTCGTTTTAGTCCCTGACTTTCACTACATCATTAATTTTAATCCCTGACTTTCAAGGACAAAAATGAATGATCATATAATTCAGGACTAAAGTGACCTGTAAAATATAAAGTCAGGGACTAAAGTGACTTATCCGCACAAAGTCAGGGACTAAAGTGACTTATCCGCACAAAGTCAGAGACTAAAGTGAATTATTCTCGCAAAGTTAGGGACCGAAACGGTACATCACTCTTCTTAATTTACTTGAGTTAATTTCATTTTTACTTATAATCAAAAACGAAAATAATAAAAAAAAACATATTCTGCTGAATATAAAAAAAAACATATTCCGCTTAATTAATACTCATTCTGTTCTGAAATATTAGTCACTTTAGCTTAAAAAAATTTATTTCAAATTATTTGTCACTTTTCTATTACTAATGCTATAATTATTAGCTATTCCTATTTTTATTATTTTTATGCCCAATAGCTATTGAGTACACCTCAAAGTCAATGATTAATTTAGCTTACTTATGTACTTTTTGTAAGATTTTATAGAAGTTAATGGTTCTTCTTAATCCATGTGAAATCCACTAAGATGACTAATATTTTATCTTTGAGCAATGTTATATCCTCCTAATAATCCTCCTAATTATCTTCCTAATACTATATAAAATATGGAATTAAATGCACTTTCAATCTTAAAAATATAAAAAGCATTGAAAACATTCTTTAATAAATAATTAAAAAAATTTTTAGGAATATAAATTAGGAGCATTAGAATTATTCTTTATCTTTATAGAAATTTATTATAGTATACAGTATACACTGTTTAATCATAATCAATGTATAAATTAAACGGTTTCAGCGTCTATAATTGAAAGGCATTATTATGGAAGATGATCATACCAAGTAAATTATTTTGTGGGTCTCCCTTGGCTTTGTACTCCTAATTTCATACTCTTTCTGTTTCTTTTAAATTCTTGTATTTATTTATTTATATTTCTAATGTAACATTAATGCGTTCCAGTTATGTAATTCAGTTGACGAGCACATAGAAATATACATGTGTTGGTACAAGATTTGATTCCCAATTATACTGAACGAACAAAAGTATGACATTAATAGTACTTTTATTAATTCTAATCTTATGTTTAATTAGATGTTAATTAATATTTTAGTATCCAACCAATCAAATAATGAGAAATAAAAGGTATTATGGTTAGTTCAAAATTTATTTTAAAAAAAATTATAACAATTATTACACTCCTTAAAATATTATAATTTTTTTCTCTTCAAACAATTAAAGATCCATTTGGATAGGATTTTACAGCATCCAAAATATATTCTGACACAAATTTCAAAATATTCATGTGAGAAGCTAAAAATTTTGACTTCTATAAAAATACTATCCCTCCCAAAATTTTATCCAAACAAACTATAAATAAAGGGTCTTGCTAAATAGTGCCGTAAGGGCTGAGGACACTTGTTAAGAATACAAAAGTAGAAATATTTTATTGAGATTAGTAGCATTTAAGTAGGATTTTAACTTTCAAAACAATAAATACTATCAATCCGAATAAAATATTTTTACTTTTGTATTCTTAACAAGTGCTCTAATGGCACTATTTAGCATTTTCCATAAATAAAAGACAAATGATATTTAGTGACCTGAAGACACTGTTTAATAATCATAAGTAGTAAAAAGATATTGGAATGTGTATTTTTTTAGTATTTCTGAGAGACGAAATAATGTGCTCTTATGATTATTTTTCTATTTCTAGTAAACTCAACTAGTACTCTAAGGATCAAGACCCTAAATAAAAACAGATGGAGTAGTACATATAAGAAAAATGCTTAATCATCCTACTAAATTCTCTTACCCACTTAATTTTGATAAGTGTCATCTATCTCCCACTTAACATTTACTTTTTAAAAGATAAATGATATTTATTAAAATTAATTCAATAAAAAGATTAATAAAAAAATTTAGTAAGAGGATTATACATTATTCGTTTATATAAAGTCTTTTTCAAACCTGAGGAGTTTCAGGGAAGTTGGAACCGACCTATCCCTAAAATCATAGGATCAGAACGCTCACTTCCATGTTTTGCTTCTAAACAATGTTTATCTGATGGGATGCCAATCATTCATAATAATTAATAATGTGCCCAGAAAATAATGCATATAAAAAATTATAAAAGAAAAAAAATTAAAGAAATTATGAGTACTTTATAACTCGCTTTAAAAATCAAGTTTAGCTTTCCAAATCATTAGACACGCTGTATCGTTTCATTTTTTCCCCTCAACTGGAATAGACAATCTTTTTTTTTTTTTTTTTATCGGCACAGAATAGAATAGACAATCTTAATCCTTGTGACAAAAAACATTTTAAATTTGAATTGCTGAAAGAAAAAAAAAGTTGAACTATTTGTTTGAGTAATTAACGAGTAAAAGTTTAATTCTAATTTTTTAAAGTAAAACTTTTACATAAAATATAAAATTAAATTTAAAACATTTTTAAGAATAATTTTTTTTTAATTCATTGAGAAGAAACATTTAATAAAAAAGAATCTCATTTTACTCGTGTGAATATTGCACGCTATTACAAATTTTTCTTGGGTTCTTTGACAGACAAATATGAAACTTCACAAACGTCACCATACATTGAATATGATATGAACTTGAGGGCTGGATTATGTTATTTCCGATGAATATGATCGAGCTGTCTCTGTTCCAAGTATTTGTAATTTAAGATTTTGGTATAATAATTAAGAAAAAATATTTAATATTTTTGATTTTATTAGATACAATAAATTACTTTATTTCTTAATATATTATTTCATTTTTGTAATTAATTTTTTTTTCATTATATTAATTTCTTTCTCTATCCTCAATATTAATTCTCTCTTCCTTAAGATTATAATTGAAAAACAATAATTAATATCATCATTAAAAATTTAAAAATGTAAGGTGACAATCTCGTGAGCCCATCACAGTTAATGTGTGTGACAGATATAAATAAATGCTTTAGGGTTCGAATCTCAGAATTCACATTCCCCCTCTCCCGCAATAATCCCGCTCCTCTAAACAAAAAAAATATAAGGTAACAATTAATTTAAAAAAAGTTAAAACGGCTAAAACAACTTATACTCTAGATTTAGAGATAGTAATATACAAGAACTTCTCAATTTAAGTATGTCTTATATACTCCATTACTATACATTGCATAGTTCTGATTTGTTCAAAGTCATACATTGTGGCCATAGGATACCCCACCATTGTCCTCTCAAAGGTTATAAAAAATAAAAATAACAAATTTGGGAAAAGAGTGATGGGTACGTAAATAAAGAAAGAAAAATCCTTCTAAATATATAGAAAAAAAAGATTAAAAGAAGACTCTCAAGTTGACTCATGACTTGCTCTATGGTTCTTGCGTTTCTTATTTTGATCTTCCAATTTGCAAGTCTAACCATACTACTATGTCAGGTTGAATTTCTTACTTGTTCAAAGTGGATATAACTTGTAGGGACCGTTTGTGAAAATGGGAAAAAAAAAAAACAAAAGGAAGTAAATCAATTATTTTCATTGGCAGATGGCAAATTCTTCTTCAATTTGGCAACCCTTTTTGTTAATTAGTGTCATTTTCTTTACGCCCTTTTTCCCCTCTTTTTCTTGTCGGGTAGATGCTGATAATGGATTTTATTCTCACACTCAAGCCCTTATTAAATGATTGGTGTAAAAGTAATATAAATATGTAGTTCCTATAGTTTATTAATTATAAAGTTCTGGTTCTTATAGTACCTATATGAAATCAACTGGGTTCATGTTTTTTCATAACTACCAAGAGAAGATTTTACCTAAAGTTATAAGAAAAATAAACAAACAAAAAGAATGATATGAGCGCCGCAGTGTGAGGGAAGGAGTTAGGAGTGATAAGTCTAGTCTTTTTAATAAGACTGTTAGAGTGCTATTTTGTCCACCACACTTATTTTTTAGTTCACCATACGCTGCTATTTTTTTTTAATTTTGTCCTTCGCTCGGGGATTAATCCCCGTCTTTCAATTTAATTCCAATACTGTATTTTTATACGGGGATTAATATCCGTTTCCATACAGATATTAATATCTGTTTTTCTGTAATTCATAATTTTCAAACCGCATGAATGACAAAGAAAAAAAAACCCTTGATTCCAACTGTATTAATGAATGACAGAAAATAATGTTGGTGATTTTGAAAAATTAGTAAAATTATATTTTTAAATCCAGATTTCAGCCACATTCTTCATCATTCATGCTATTTGAAAATGATCAATGACAGAAAAACAGATATTAATATCGGTATAGAAACAGATATTAATCTGTATCAAAACGGATATTAATATCTGTATCAAAACGGATATTAATATCTGTATGGAAACGGATATTAATCCTTGTATGGAAATACAGTGTTGGAATTAAGTTGAAAAACGGAGATTAATCTCCGAGCGAATGTTTTTAAGTTGCAATACAGAGATTAATCTCCGAGCGAATTTTAAAACGGGGATTAATCTCTGTTTTAAATGTGGTGTGCAGATGCCTCTTTTTAAATTGAAAAACAGGGATTAATCCTCGAGCGAAGGGTAAAATTGGAGAAAAAAAATAGCAGCATGTGATGAACCAAGGAATGAGTGTGGTGGACAAAGTACCACCCGACTCGTCATAAAGGTTCTAATTTTTAGGGTAAATTGCACTCACCATCTTTGAGATTTGGCAAAATTGCACTTCACCCCATTCTTGAGCCAAAATTGCACTCCGCCTCATTTCATTAATTATAATTAATTTCTTTTTATTTTACAATAGTTAATTAATTTTTTTGGTACATTAAAATTGTTAGTTTTAATTTTAAACAAATTTGTAGTCCCAAACAATTTTGTTTCTTGTTTTAATCAAATTTAATTTGAAATTTTTAATTTGATGAAAAAAATTAATATTATTCGGGGTCTTCAAAAATAATTTTTTTCATTAAATTGGATTAAAATAAAAAATAAAATTGTTGGGACTACAAATTTGTTTAAAATTAAAACTAACAATTATAATGCACCAAAAAAACCAATTAACCATTGTAAAATAAAAAGAAATTAATTATAATTAATGAAATGGGGTGGAGTGCAATTTTAACTCAAGAATGGGGTGGAGTGCAATTTTGTCAAACCTCAAGGGTGGTGAGTGCAATTTACCCTAATTTTTATAAGAATTGTCACAAAAAGAATAAACAACAACACCACAATTTCTAGATTAATAAGTCATGAAAACGACTGCCACAAAGATTCAAAGTGAATCTTTGATAAAATCTAAAAGGGACTAAAAAGCCCTAAAAGGTACACCGGCTCTCTAGAAAAACACCGCCTCAAAATACTCAACTTGTTATAACTTACATTGATAATCTCTTAAATAGACCAAAGTAATCCTAACCAAAATGAAATAGTATTTATGATGAATTATTTTCAATAAATATAATTGATATCTTATTTAAAATAATCCTAATTTATGAAGAATCCTATTCATAATTTATTCTCATATTATTCATTCCTAATTTATTCATAGAATAATACTAATTAATAAAAAAAAATCTAAAGGCCTAAAATAACAAGTCGCACTTAATGTTTAGCCTTCAACTTGAACACTAAGAATCTTTTGTGATCCTCATTAGTACCTCTAAAATTTAGAATATAAAAGTTGGGTCTAGAGATCCAAATTTCATCTAATTTAAATAATTTGTTATAGTTCATAAGTGATGTTACTTTTTTTTGTTGAAAATCCGTGATATTAATTGTCACAAATAAATGAACACAGAGATTGGCATCATCTCGGTTGAGAATGATACTACATTATTCCGGACGTCAGCGTATGAAATTATGTTTTTGGACGGCGTCATCCATAAAATAAGAGTGATTTCTTTTTTATGTCCATAAAAATTGTGGTCTCATTTTTAACCGAAATACTGTCAATTCCAGTGTTCCAAATAAATAGTTTAATTTGGAAGAAAGTTTGTAGTACTTTAGAATCAAAGCACGTGCTATTATTAGCACCACACATGTTTCTACCCTTATTGCACATTTTTTTTTTTAAAAAATACCCTTCGCTTAAAAACTAGTTTATGAGTAAGATTTTGAGTCTACAGACCACACCACACAAAAAGTTAAAACTAGTTTTTAATACAAATGAAAATTAGTTTTCGGGCAAGAAAATAAACATATCACACAGAAAACGGAAACTAATATATTTTATAACAAATTCTAGTTTTCAAAATTGTAGAGAATGCAGCACTCGAACTAAAAATACGATAAACGCAAAATCAAGATAACTACTAATGCCAAAATCACATAATTTAAACCAATAAATTCAAACCTTATTCACGTGTACAAGGACTAAAATTTTGCAAATAACTATTCATATTTGCAGGGGCGAACTACCTTATGCAATAAGGGGCCTTGCGCCCCCATTGCGATAAAAAAATTATTAATATACATATATAATTTCTTAAAACATGAGTAAATATTATTAACACTTTAAGTAATTGTCCCCTTCTCCCCTCCCCCCCCAAAAAAAATTGGGCTAGCTTCGCCCCTTCATATTTGTATTTAGGGTTTGCATATTTGAAAATTTATTTTTGATTTAGGTAGTTATTTGTAAAATTTTAGATTGTATATATGTGATTTAGAATTGAATTGTGTGATTTTTTCTTTGGTTGTTTTGATTTTGTGTTTTTATGTGTTTAGTTCGAGAAATGTGTTCTCTACAATCTTGGAAACTATAATATGTTATTAAAAACATATTATAGTTTCCATTTTTTATGTGGCGTGGTCTATAGGCTCAAAATTTCGCTGAGCGAGGGGTTTTTTTTTTTTAAAAAAAAACATGTGATGAGATAAAAAACATGTGTGGTGCTAATAGTGTCAATCTAGTCTAGAATGAATTTTCACTTTTTAAATTTTATAAGAACAAAAATTTATTATAGTCCGTTAGTGATGCTATCTTTCAAGGTATCATGTTGGTGTGTCAATTAAGATTTAGAGTCTGTTTGTTTAAACTTAAAAATAATTAATTATTTTTGTAAGTGATTATCGTAAGAATAAGAAGTTATATATGTTTGAGTATAATAAGAATAATCAAAATTTCTGTTTATTTTAACAAACAATTGCTTCTTAAAATAAACAGAAAATTTGATCATTTTCTTATTTTGATTATTTTGAGAAACACAAACAAATATGCTAAAAAATTTTGTAAATATTTTTTTATTAAAATAAATACTTATTTTACAAAATAAGCTGAAGCAAACGGATTTTTAGAGCTAATCTTTATGAATCTGATTTTTATGGATACAATGTATCAAACTAAAAACTCTTAAGGGAGTGTTTGTTTCAAGGTTTGAAAATACATTTCTTGGTATTTTATCGCCAGGAATATATTCTCAGTAATGTTTATTCCTAGACATTTTAAACAAGTTGTTTGGTTTTTAGTTTTTGTTCCTAAGCATCTTTTGAAAAAATTTCAATAAAATTTAAAATCTATTTGATTTATAATAATGTTACATGTAATAATATGAAAATATTTTTATTGCATATAATATTATTTATTTATTTTAAAAAAGTAAAAGATAACTAGTAAAAGGATAACAATGTAATGCAATTATATAAATTAAGAAATATATATATATATATATATATATATATATATATATATATATATATATAATGAATTAGATACATAACATTGACAACTTAAAAAACGTTAGCTTTGAGGAATAAAAAATATTTTCAGGCATCTTATATTTTATAATTTGTATATTTATAAAAATGTGTATTTTTGAGCATTTTATAAGAGAGTGTTTGATAAAATTAACATCATTAGGAATACTTTTTTAATTTTAAATAAAAAATCTAAAAAAGAAAAATAAAAAAGTGGTAGTTACAAGTAAAATATAAAATAATATCTATATTCCCATGAAAAAATAATTTACCCACCTTTCACCATGGAAATGAAGATTACAAAAAATATAAAAAAAAAATCGAAAATAAATGATACCCGAAATTTTTTTTAAGCTCATAGACTTTGTAAGTATGAGGCTATTATTGTTTATATCCATCCCATGTATTTAAGAGATTAGAGATTTCACATATCACATGTTCTTTGTGAGATTTATCAATGTATTGACATTCTTGAAAAAAAAAAAGTGTTATTGGGTAGAGCTTAGCAAATCAACTAAAAACTATGTTTCTTAGAAGTTTTTAATTTTCTTCCATTCTTTTCTCTCATTCACAAAAAAGAGTAAAAATTCGTGTGGGTTTTTATTTTGTTATTTTGTTGATTGTTTTTTTAATAAAACAATATGTTCTTGTTTAATTTGGACTTAACCGATCAACATACATATAATCTCTTAACCCACCAATAACTTATAATCTCCTACAATTTTCACCCACAAATAACTGCTCAAAACGTCCAAATATGCAAATTGTCATTTTTTATTTATAGGAAAGTAGTACAACCGAGATTCGAACCTCGTACCCACACACGCATGTCCCCATGCGCTCACCAACTGAACTACATGATTGAGACATACAAATTGACATTTATTTGTATAAAGAAAAATGCTTTACGTTACAATAAAACTTTATACGAGATATTTACGAATAATCACTTACAACAGTTTATTGTTTCAATGAACCACCTAATAATCATTTCATTATTGTGATAAGTACAACACTAATCAACTACTAGTTATTTTTTAGTTTTTGAGATGACCGAAATCGATTTTATCTTCTTTAAAGTAAAATATTTTATTTATGTGCAATCAAATTAAAATAACTATTAATCTTCTTTTACCAACTTAAATCCTGTCAAATTAAACAAGATTAAAAGCTATTTATTTAAATTTAAAAATAATTAATTGTTTATATAAGTAAAGAATTAATTATTTTTTGACTGATTATCATAAGAATAAGAAATTATATATATATGTTTGGCGAGTAATGCTTAATCCTTCTACCCACTTAATTTTGACATGTGTCATCTATCTTTTAAAAAGTAAATGCTAAGTAGGTAGGAGGATTAATAGAAAGATTTAATAGTAAGATTAAGCATTTTTCCTGTTTGGCTACTTTAAGAATAATTAGATTTTAGGTACTAAGTTGCTATAGTTAACCATATTTTCTGATTCTGATCATTTTGAAATCACAAACAATAAGACTACAAAATTTTATAATTACTTTTTTATTAAATAAATACTTATTTTATCAAATAAGTTAAAACAAATAAACTCTAACAAGTTTGCTATAGTTAACCATTAAGATTTGTAATTCAAAAATATCTGGGACTTATTTTCTTATTGTTTTAAGAATTTATTTTTTACCAATAAAATTCAATAAAAGTTGATAAATAATTAGATCTTTAAGTATTTGAATAAAGATTCAAATATTGGTCATGTACTCATGTGTAATGTATATAGAAAAGTCGAGTATGAATATATCCTCAGCATGTGTCGGAGGAAATGGAGAACTTCATTTCTTAATATTGTACGTGACTAATATATATGTATATATATATATATTACAAGAAAATTAACAATATTAGGGATGAACCCCATATCACATACTCATACATATATTTTTGTTAGTTGTGTTGATCTTAGAGGATACTAATAATTCTATTTTATCATTTTATATTAAAAATATTTTAAAAAATCATATGACCAAGATTGAAAATGGAGAGGATTCAAAAACTATTTCATTTTTTTTTAAGAAAAAACTGAAATACTATCTAGCACTCCCCTAATCTCTTTTCTACACAATTTTTCGACCATAATGTGTCAATTTTTCAAAGAATTATAAAACTCATAAATTTATAAAGAAAATAATCCCTCTTTCCAGTGTCAAATTTTTCCACTGATGAAAATTTATCAAATTTCAGTCATCAATAACAATGAGCGTACTAACATTATTGTAACAAAAAACAAATTTCTTTTACATTATGATTCAATTACTGACACGTTATCAAACGTTATCAAACGGGTGATTGCGATGCAACAAAAAAGGGGTGATTGTTAATTACGGTTGTTTGATTTGTATTTTTATTTTCTGTTTTTATTATGTTTATTGAAATTTTATAAAAGAAAAATTAAAAATATTAAAAATAAAAAAGTTTTGATTTTAGAATTTTAATTTTTTCTTTACAAAAATTCAGAAATCAAAAAATAAAAAATAAAAATATAAATAAAATATATTCTAATTATTCCAACAAACAATTTCAAGTAAGAGATAATAAGGAACAATAGATATATATATATATATATATATATATATATATATATAATATAATGATAAGATTTAAATTTAGTAGTATATATAAAAAGAAATATATTTAAAAAGACTAATTTATTTTGATTTTTTCTAATTTCAAAAGAAATTAATTTTCGATTAAGAGATATATATATAAAAAAACACACACACACCAATTTCAAGTATGACTATTTCAAATGTTACAACAGCCCAAAACAAAAATATCTCAAATTTAACAAACAACCATGTGGGTACAAATTTGGTAATCCTAATTTCCCAATTCTATCAAGTATCATCCACCCCGGACTATTTATTACATTACATTAATTACATTAAAGTGTTAATTATGTTAATTAATATAAAACCTGTGAAAGTGCTAAACTCACAAGTTATGCAGAAACTTCACCTCTTAATTGACTGAGAGAAGAAAGTGGAAACAAACTTCGAATATTATTATTGATGAATAACTAATTAATATAATAATATTATATTCGTGTTTGTTGCATTTTTTTTATTTTTTTTCAATTCTTCTGAAGAGTTTCTTTCTCTCCATATAAGATCGTGTTGTGTTCTCTACAGCGATTGCAGATTCTCTAGAATTCCCATATCCCCAAAATAAAAAATCCCGCAAAATCACATTCCATTGATTTCGGGAAAAGGGGTAGCGGCCAGAATGAATTAAATTAATATTAATATTATTATCTATGTATATATATATATATATATATATATATATATATATTCATATTACAGAACCGACCTTGAAATTATGGTTTCTCTTATGGGTTTGTTGTTATTGTTGCTGAACTCACTGTAACTGCTCATTCAGGGAGCCTCGGTGAGTGCTCTGATCATCACAAGTGTGCACATTGGATCAGTTTCGATTCGCATTCGCTTCTGGGTATTTTTATTTTTGTGTTAAACTTGGAATTTTTCATCGTTGTTTTGGATCCTGTGAACTTGCTAGAACGGAGCTTTTTAAAGGCCTTTTGAGGGTTTTGCTTTGTTTTGGAAACGGGTTCTATAGGTTTATGATTCTGGGTTGTGTTTTTTTTTTTCTTTCTTTTTCTCTTATTTTATTTTATTTTGAATTTTACCCCTTTTTAAATTATGTTATCTGGGTTGTATACTGAAGTATACAGAAGTTGGGCTCTTATGTGATGTTGGAATTATGACAATCTGATGGTGATGCCAGTTAACTATTTACTCAGTCACAGAGAGAAAAATCCTGTCATTAGAGTCTACACTTTTAGACATGTTACTTATGAGAAAAGTGCAGACTCATAATGGTTGATCAATAAACTGAATAGACTTTATGAAATTTATGTTTTGTTTTATTAGTGCATTTATTCTTTACAATCTCAGATAACTTAACACTTCTTGTTGGAAAGTGCACCCCTAACTTGAGTGGAGCCAAATCCTTTATGCTTATTAATTATTGTGACAGTTCTATTGGGATTTCAAGTTATAATGTGAGCTATCTAGCTAGGCTCCACTGATTGTGTATTGGGGATATTTTGTCAATACAACTTGTTAGTGCTTTAATTTCCAAGTTTAATTTGTATAATTTTTTCAATTGGTCAGGTTCTTCCTAGAGCATGACTAGTTTATTGGTTGTAGATACTGAAAAGAAAAAAAAAAAGTCTCTAGCAAGTCATTACTTAGATGATGTCCACCTTTTTACAGTAGGATGAATTAAATGAGAACTACAGTTTTTGTGTTCAAAATTGGATGATTTCTGAAAAAAAATAGTTAGACTAGTAAGGCTATTATTTTGATTTATGCCATAAAACTAATGGTGTGATTCAGGAACTACAATCCAATCTTTGTATGCGTAGAGATAGAAAGATGCATAACAAGAAGAATCGTAGGCTATGTTTATTTATTATTTAACAATATTTTTTTCTGCCTTTTGTCTTAACAGGAAATCAGTTATTGCTCAATGGCAAAAGATAATTCTGATTCTGAATCCCATCATAGACGTCACGGACTTCTAAAAGATCAAGTTCACTTGGTTAAGAGGAAAGACTCTGACCGCTATGAGGTTGCTCCGATCCAAGACCTACTATCATTTGAGAAGGGCTTTTTTATAGTAATTCGTGCATGCCAATTGCTAGCCCAAAAGAATGATGGAATAATATTGGTAGGGGTGGCGGGTCCTTCAGGGGCGGGGAAGACTGTATTTACTGAAAAGATACTCAGCTTCATGCCCAGCGTTGCAGTCATCTCAATGGATAATTACAACGATTCGAGTCGAATTGTTGATGGAAACTTTGATGGTAAGATCATCATATGGTCTTTTCTTCTGTGATGCATATATCATTCTTGATGTGGTGCAGTATCAGGATGCAGGCTGCATGACATGATTTAACACAATTCTTGTTAAAGTAAATGACAAAGTTCCTGAATTAGCTCCCAATAGGCAGAAAATAAAGTCTTGTTAAGATGCCTTTGAGTTCATTACCAAATATGAAATTGATTATATTTGTTTTTTTCCCTTTCTTCCTCTCTTATGCCTCAGTGATGTTTGTGTGCCTTCAAATTTCTTAAGGCTACATTTGAAATCCAATCATTTGTAAGCTGCAATTATAGTTGGTAGAGGAGAACTAGTATGTATGAGGTATGCCCATTATTGTACATATCTGATCCTCAAAAGTGAAATGTTTGTAGCATCATTTTCATGCTTTGGTTAGCATAATATTCAAAAATAAGCTAGCAGTTCTAAGTTAAGACACTAATGTCTTGTCAACGCCGTTATCTCTCCGTGCAGATCCACGCTTAACAGACTATGACACATTGCTCCAGAATCTGCACGATTTAAAGGAAGGAAAGCAGGTCCAGGTTCCAATATATGATTTCAAGTTGAGTTCACGTACTGGATACAGGTTAAATTCTAAGCCTTCTTGAATAACTGCACAATTAGGCATATCTTCAGAGTTTAAACTTATTGTCTTTGGGCAGTAATCAGGGAATGCTATTTTCCGGAAAATTAAGATTAAGATTGAAGGGGTAAAATATGGAGAATATGTATATTTTGGTTATAATTTAAGATAGTATATGTGTAGGGATGTGGATACTTGTTAAATATTGGCCTTCATTTCTGTTTGATGTTCTGATATCCAGCAATTATAATGTAAATATAAAGTTCATAGATAATGTAATTCAAATTTGGTTTCAATGAATTCAGAATACTCAGTTACTCCATTTTGTTTTGCATGCCTTTAAATTCATATTAAGATTAAGATGTGCCCTGCTTACAGGACAGTAGAAGCCCCAAGTTCCCGTATTGTGATTATAGAGGGTATCTATGCCTTGAGTGAGAAGTTGCGACCTCTGCTGGACCTTCGAGTCTCCGTTACTGGTGGAGTTCACCTTGACCTTGTGAAACGAGTTATACGTGACATACAACGTGCTGGACAAGAACCTGAAGAAATTATTCATCAAATATCTGAGACGGTTCATACCTCTATAATTCCCTTTATTTTTATGCAGAGTTTGAAAGCATGTTTTTCCAGAAGTGCTTAAGTTTAAACTTCTTCAGGTATATCCAATGTACAAGGCCTTCATTGAGCCAGATCTCCAGACAGCACATATAAAAATTATCAACAAATTCAATCCATTCACTGGGTTCCAGAGCCCTACTTACATATTAAAGGTTAGTGCCAAGATAACTCATTATCACAATTTCACTTGTGAAATGTAATGGGAAAAAAGATAATGCTGTTGTTTCTGATACTTTTATGTGATGATGCATTAATGAAAATTAGTAATCTGTTATATAAATGTTCTAGTCAGCAAGGAATTTAACAGACGACCAAATCAAAGCTGTTCTCTCTGAAGATTTTAAGGAAACAACGGAGCAAACTTATGACATATATCTTCTACCACCTGGCGAAGATCCAGAAACTTGCCAATCCTATTTACGGATGCGAAATAAGGATGGGAAATACAGTCTCATGTTTGAGGTTTGTTTTCTAATTATATTTGATATTCTGAAGTACTTGTCTGTCCCTTCAATATATGATATCAGATTTGCTTACAAGGACATGGTTGAATTGAAATATAGGATAAATAGAATACACTAATAAAATAGAAGGTGAAAAAATTGTTTTTTTTAAAGTGAGAGCACATACACTGAAAAAATTCTGTTGTAGAAGTTCTTTGCATATTTGTGCTAATGCTTGGTTGTTACCAGTAAGTAACGAACTATATTTTCTGAAATTTTGGTTTTTGATCAAGCCTAATGGCGCAATGTGATCCATGTAGTTGGATAAGGCTTGTTGTTTTTGTAGAAGTTCTTTGCATACTCCAGGCAGGTGCACCAAATTACAATGTACCAAACACATGCCACAAAATATTTTCTTCCCTCACCTAAACATTCTTTACTGCTAGGTTTATTGATGAATGACAGTTCTGTTGTACTTAATACTTAATAGTGAATACAGCTATGAATCTTGAACATTTTCTTTTCTGTCGTTTCTCCAATTTTGGTTTTATAAAGCATTAAACCTACTAGTTTGTTGTAGAAATACTTTTGGGGACTTCCAAATTCCAATACAAGATTCATTTTGCAATCCAAAATTTAAAAGGCTCATAATTTCATTGTTAGTGACTTCCTGATTTTTCTTTTGGTCCCAGATAATAGATATTTCATAGGCTTGACATTCTATGAAGATTTCGTAGCTTTAGTTTTTTCCAAATTATTTTTTTATAATTGTTCATGCTTACTTTATGGACAATAAACCTTTCACAAGGCGTCAACTAATTGATGGGTTATAACTTTTCAGGAATGGGTGACAGACAGTCCATTTGTCATATCACCAAGAATTACTTTTGAGGTCAGTGTGCGCCTTCTTGGTGGACTAATGGCCTTGGGATACACAATAGCTACTATCCTCAAGAGAAACAGCCATGTCTTTTCAGATGATAGGATTTGTGTAAAACTAGATTGGCTTGAGCAACTTAATCGGCATTATGTTCAGGTAATGCTAGAATAAGTCTATAATACTTTCATACTACTGTTAAATGCTTCACTGGGATCCTACATTTATTGAATCACTCTTTTTTTTTTGGATTTCTTCTTTAGAGTGTATTCTCATGTATCCTTCTTGAGTTTTGATTGTCGAACTTGCTTGTTTGTAGAATTTATTGGATTCAACAGATTTTAAGATTTGTGCATGTACGACTCTATTGCTCATTGTAATCAGTTCTGTGGCACTTTTTAGAAATACATTGTAGAATAACACAATGCTGTTTGGTTTCAAACTTTTAACCTGAAGCTCACGATTTGTGTACTATTCTAAGAAAGATGGATCCCAAGTAATTTGTTTGGTCTCAATTTATTCTCACAGTGCTAAGGAGATACCTTCTAAAGAAAATAAGTATGTCATGTTGAAAGTTGTTTAAATTATTATCTGTCTTTGCAGTTATTTACAGTGTGTTCTTCTGGTTTTACATTTCTTTTGATTTTTTTGTTGTTGAAGTTAAAATATATAATTTTATAATTTTCTCGAACTATTGTGGGGCCAGACGGCCAGTTGATACTTCTCACCCTGCAATAATTCAAGAAAATCATATATTATAACAGTTGATAACAAATCATTTAATTCACTGATTTGTTTGGAACTTTATGATAAACAGGTACAAGGAAGAGACCGCCTAGTTGTAAAATACATAGCAGAGCAGCTGGGTCTAGAAGGTTCCTACATTCCTCGTACTTACATTGAGCAAATTCAACTTGAAAAGCTTGTGAATGAAGTCATGGTATGACATCTTACCTTCTGATAATATGCGATCTTGTATCAGCATTCTCTGTCTAACTGCTCCACAGGCCCTGCCTGATGATTTGAGGACAAAGCTCAGCCTGGATGAAGATTTGGTGTCAAGCCCAAAGGAAGCACTTTCTAGAGTCTCTGCTGACAGAGTTGCCATGAGAAATAAACATCAGAGGTAAAAATTTTGCATCTAAATACATATGAAGAAACCACTAAAAAAGACTTCCCTCTAAAAGGTTTTTACTGAAAGTTTGATTTTTGATGGAATCTAATGGTGTTTATCGATCCATGTATCCTAACTATTTGGACAAGGCTTGATTGATTTTGTTAACCTGTTGTTACAAAATAATTGGTGAATTATCGTGATCACCCATAATTTAGTGGATAAAATCGTCTGAAAGGAAATTCCAATCAGTGAAATTATTCAGTGATATGCTGAGAGAAAAAAAAAAAACTTTGTTTTACCGACTTGGCTGATTTTGGTACTTTCTTAGATCATTTTTAACTGAGATATGGGCAGTTCATCATTTAGCAGGATTTGAAGGCTCTACAATGATTGGGTATTTGTCGGATTATTTGATGTTGAGAAAGGGCTTGTAGATTTTGCAAATAGAGGGAGTTTGTGTGATAGATCATCTAAACCTAGTCATGCATGAGTAGTTCTCAAAGAAACTTATCATATCTTTCTTGCAAAACTGCATTCCAGTCACCTGATAACATGACTATTGTGTATCTTCAACAGTGGAATGTCACAGTCATATACAAATCACAGGGACAAAAACCATGCCAAAGTTACCAGATATGTTGCCAACAATCGAGGGTTTGGTGAAAGAAATTCAGATCCCTCCACAACATCAGTAAGTCAGGTAATTTCAGTTACTTGCAGTAGTTCATGATTCCTGTGAACATAATGAATTTAAATCGTCACTTCCCTATTGGTCCATTCCCCAACCTATTCTCTATTTTTTGCAGGGAGCAATCAGTCAACTTTCAGATCAAATTTCTGCCCTCAATGATAGAATGGATGAGTTTACGAATCGTATCGAAGAGCTGAACTCAAAGTTAACCATTAAACAAAATTCTCCAAGCCAACAGAATATGTCACTTCAAGCTGAAGCCTGCAATGGTTCTGCTCCAACGTCGTACTTCATCACTAGTTTGGGCAACGGTTCTCTAACTGGATCTAAAATGTCCAATTCCTCATCTTCGTCACAATTAGCTAAAGATTCTCCTTTAATGGATGAGGTATCTATAACTTACTTTTGAAGTATGTTATTCTCCAGTATTTTCATTTCTGATCCTTTAAGTTGATTCTTTGAGAGCTGCATTTTCCTAGGATGAAATGCTTAGATACTTTGGTGGTTTCCACTGTATAACAAAACTCAAGTTCAAAAGATGGAGTGCGACAGAAAGGAAATGTGATGAGTTTTAGCATAAAATAAAAGCAGATCTCAGTCTTAGGATAAGTCAGTGTTGTGCTGTAAATGTATCTGAATCACCAAGGTGTATGTCTTTGGAATAAACTCTTACATAATTAAGGATTGTAGGAAAGGAAAATAAACAGAAATGTACCTAGTACCTTGTACAGTAAGTCACGTTTAATCTGTACACACAGAAATATGAACAGAACCTAAATATTTATGGATTTATGGATTCTATTTCTGGAGTTCTTATTTGATAAACTTGACTACTCTGTGCCATCAGATATCAGGAATTGCGCGAAGTCAGCGTCAGATAATGCATCAATTGGACAATCTCAGTAATCTTCTCAGGGGGAGCTTAGGGGAGAAATCTAACCAAACAAGAACCAAAAGAAAAAGCATAACTACTGATTCAACTTCTGCTGGAGCTTGCGTTATGGTGGCGGTGGCAGTTGGTTGCATGGGGATCTTCTTGATGAAGGGTTTGTTTACCCGAAATTGATTCGTCTACGTATTGTCATTGCCGCACATTCAACATTTTTGTTCTCCGCAACAACCCTTCTAGTAAGAAAGTTTTTGAGGCATTGACAGTAACAAGAGAGGATGATGCTCACTTGAAATTTTACAACTTAGTGAGCATACTTTGCTATCACAAATTTATGGCACTTTCTACCTTAAATCCACAACAAAATAGAGTTTGTTTTAGAAATCTTTATCAGGTGAAATACCATATTCCTTTCTTGCCTCATTTTGATAATTTGGTAATACCGAGTTAAGGTTTGGGGTAAAGTTTGCAACATCTAACTGAGGAAGAAAATGCGGGAAATGCAAGACAATTAATGTACCTCGGTGTTACATGCAAAAATGTTACAAATGAAACAAATCACGGCGTTAGTGGTAAATTGTGGCTGTTATTCTATTAATTTCTTCAATTTCTTCATTTTCCTGTATAATAATGTCTCTTTTATTAGCATTATTTATATAAATATCATGTTCATTCTCAGTTTTTTTTTTCTTAGTTCTATATAAAGCAAATGAAGAAATTATTTGGAAAAATTTGTGCTGTCTTCTGTACTTCAGTACTTGGGCGCTATTTTCATTAAAGAATTAAAGAATAAAAACATAAGGCCTGCGCTAAATTAGGATTTAGGACTTTTACAAAATTTTATAAGTTCAATAAGTTATTTATTACTAGTATTATTTTTTTATACTCCTATATTATAGCTTGCTTCTTTACCGAACTCTTAATTAATTTACATACGAGATGATAATTAATCATTGTAAAGTCTAATTAGAGCCCTACATTTTTTTTTGAAAGGCAATTAGAGCACTACATTAAATTCATAAGATTATTTATCATACAAACAAAATCTTTAATTAACTTTTTTACTTATATAAATTAATCTTAAAGGACAAATAATAAATGACGGAGTATTTTATTTTCTATCAATTTCACTTTTATCAATTTATTGTCATTATATAATTCAGGCTGATTTGTTAAAATAGAGTACTTTTGATTAAAATATTATATATAGCAGCGATTTTGGAAAAAAGAGTTAGAGCACAATGTTATGTTGAGTTGCGCCGGCGGATGTGGCGCGACACAATAATTGAAAATATAATTAAATCTAATTTTGTTTTTAAATATTAAGCTAAAGTAAAAAAAAAAATTTATGATTTTTTGATATTGTTTTTAATAGACTGTTATTTGTCTTAGTGCTGGGTAGACGGACTGAGGCCTGCAAACTGGCCTACAAATAAACGAGTTAGACGGACTTGAACTTCTAAAAAAGGATGCTGGGATTGACACCATTCAAGTGACTTTCATACAGGATAGACCGTGTGGAAACATTATTCCGAACGCTAATGTCCGAAAAAAAGGTGCCAACATCCTTAAAAAATGGACAATCTGTGGACTTTGCAGGCTAAACAAATGTCCGTTTATTTATTATTATCTTATTTTGGAATGAAATAGATAGACCTAAGATTTTTAGAAAAAAAAATCCAAACATTAGTGTTCTAAAAAAAACTTTTCTTTTGTCAAAAAAAACACCATAAAATATAAACTCACATGTACACATACTCACTCTCTCAAAACACCGCCAATGCTATGCTCTTCATTCACCACTCATGACACTATCGAATGCCACCGCACGCCACCACCTTAGCACTTTTCTACCGCTCACTCTCACGTTGCACAACTTGCCTCTGGTTCGCAATTTGCTCGCAAGTCGAAACTCACAACTCCCTCTAGCAAATAAAACAAAGTTTGCTTTTGAGTTCGAATTCTTCTAGTAGAAAAGTGACGAGTAATGAGTGCACAGAGAATAAAACTATTTATAAAAAATGAGTTTTTATTATTTTAAAATATTTTGTAATACAATTTTTAAGTAAGTTAAAAATGTATTTATTATGTCAAATTAATACTTTTATCCTTTAATTTTTTTTTTAATTTCGTTCTCTAATCAATAAAAGTTTTCATCGCTCTAATTTTTTTTTATTTTGTTTCAATTTCGTTCATTTTTATTAGTTCTATTAAATGACTAACAAAAATATCCAAAGCGACGTTATTTTGAGCTAAGGTTTATGTAAAACGAAGTTATTTTTATCATTTTTATAACTTCCTGTTAGCCATTTAATAAAGTTAACAAAAATAATGAAATTGAAACAAAACAAAAAATTACGTGACCAATTTTAACACTTTTATTAATTAGAGGATGAAATTAAAAAATTAAATAAATTAGAGGACAAAAATATTAATTTAGTCTATTTATTATACTTTAATTAAGGGCATGGTTAACTATTACTCCGTAGTACTTTTTTTTTACTAAAGTAAATCGGTATTCGTCTGTTTAAAGAAAAAAATATATTTATATTTATCTATTATTATGGTATTAAATACATTTTTATTAATTTTACTATTTGTTTGATTAGAATATTAATTAATGTTTACTTTTGAACCAATAAAAAATTTAAAGATAACAGAATATTCTAGAGTTTGATAAAAATAAAATAATACTCCACATGTCTCATAATATAAGCTCCAATTAATATTTCACAGACTTTAAGAAAAATTGTTAAATTATTAGAATTAGAAGTATTAATTAGACTATGGAGATGTTATACCAATTAAATTTAAACTCAATTATTTTTTATTGATTAGATAACTTTGAAAGTTAAAAAATTATAATAAATACTTCTAATTTTGTATGTAAAAGCTTATATTATAAGACAAAACTTTTTGATAATTGGAACTTATATAATTGTATATTTTTTTTATAGGAAGATAGTGGAGAGGAGAGACGCCTCCAAGCTACTAGGCAAGACTCTAGTGCCCGGACTGGGGGTCTAGCTAATAGGTACGGGTGGCTCGACGGGCTTATCAAGAACCGCATTCCCAAACTAGGCGAGCCCAAGGTTATGTAGAAGTTACTGTCAAAGCAGCTACTCAACCAGTCTCTAGACACTATGGAATCTCCTTGGGGAGAGTTGCCCACCAAAAAGAACTTAAATAGCTCCGCGAAACCTCGAACCCATAACCAGGTTAAAGAGATTCTAATTCTTTACCATTTGTGCCAACCCTGTTGGTAAAAATATTGCCTTAAGAAAATAGATAGATACTACTACTTACCTACAAAATTAGAAACGAAGCGGACAAATGTCCTAAGGCACCGTTTGACCCGGCTTATTTTGAGCTTATCTTTTACTTATAAGTAAAAGCCGGACCAAACAGAAATATTAATAAGTTCTTAAAATTTTAAGTGACTTTTTTTTAATGAAGGAAAGAGAGAAAAAAAGAGGTTTAAAATGAGCCACAAAAGGAACTTTTGCTTATTTTTCAACCTCTTATTTTCATTAAACATTCACTAACCACCATAACCAAGACCGGACTGCCACCTACCACCACCCTCCACCACCCTCCGTCACCTACCGCCATCGCTGGTCAAATTTTTTTTAAAAAAAATGAAATTGCCAAACAGCTTATGACTTTTTTTAAGTCTCTTATTTGTAACTTTAACTTAAAAGTGACTTTTAAGAAGAAATTAAGCTTTAACTTTAAAGTGACTCTTATTTCTAGCCTCATTGATTTCCTAAGGTTTGTTTGGTTCAACGGAGGGGACGGGAAGAAAAATAAAAAATCTGAGAATGTGTTTGGTTCAAATGGAGGGGAGGAAAAATAATGTTTTTGTGTTTGGTTGGAGAGGAGTGGAGGGATTTAATGTGTAAATTTTACCCTCCCCTCCCCTCTAAATTAGAGCTGGCAAAAAGGGTTGAACCCGTTGGGTCAGCCCGTTTAACTCGTTTTTTATGACGGGTTGAGTTGAGTTTTTGAACCCTTTTGTTTTAAATTTGGCCCATCAGGTCAGACCCATTTAATTCGCCAACCCGACGGGCTGGGCCTGTTAACCCGCGGGTCAGCCCGTTTAACCCATTTTATTTTTTTTTAAATAATTAATTTTAAACTTACTCACTTAAAGTTAAAAAAAAAATCCAAACACATCTTCTAAAAAAAATATTATGTTACTTATATAACTAATAATAATTATGTTAAAATATGAGATAATATATTTTTAGATAGTAATTTATGTATTATTTGATAGGAAAAAATTATTTCTTTTTACATATATATTTATTTATTTATGAAAATTTTACTTTTTTACGTTTAAGCAGGTTAGGCGGACTGGCCCGCCAACCCACTAAAAAACGATGCGGGCTAGAGTTTTCAACCCAAATTTGAAAAGCGGGTTGGCCCGCTCCGCCCCGCATTTTGGCGGGCCTAGACGGGACGGGCTGAACTAAAATCATTCTCCTCCTCTCATTTCCTCTAATTTTTGAACCAAACACACCAATTTCCTAATAATTCCTCCCCTCTCCTCCCCTCCCCTCCCCTCCCCTCCCCTCCAAAAACCTCCAACCAAACAATACCTAAATTTCGTTCACAGCAACCGTGCGTCTCTCCCCCGCCCACCGCTGCTTCAACACTTCCGTCGCGCCTCCACCTGCGCCGCCGTGGATAGAATACTTGTTCTTAATGGTTGAATGTGGATTTCATGTGCTCATAGTCTTTCATAACATTAATCATAGTTTTTACTCTTTTCTTAAGTTTCTAGTTTAATCATGACTCCTCGCAAGGGCAATAAGAAGGCTGGCTGTGGTGTTCACGATGATCGAATCAGTGCCTTACCAAGTAATGTCATTCATTTCATACTCTCAAAATTACCTATCAATGAATTAGTGAGGACAAGTATTCTATCCTGGAAATGGAGGTATATGTGGAATTCAGTCTCAAGACTTGAGTTTGACGACGATTTTTTTGACAAGTATAAGTTTCCTTATGACCCTAGAATTACTGATATTATCAATCAAGTTCTCTTGCTCCACAATGGCTCAGTATGTGAGTTTACTCTTCACATTCCGGCTGACTACAATATGAGAATTGGATGTCTCAGGACGTGGATTCATTTCTTGTCAAGGCGTGGCCTAAAAAGACTTTGGATTACGAACAACGGGTCGGATATATATGAATTCCCACCTCATATCTTCTCTTGTCAGGACCTGATTGAACTGCCACTCTCCCCTAATTTCCACGGCTTCAAAAGTCTAATTGAGCTTCACTTATTTGAAATTAGAGTAGAGTCCAGTGCACTTGAGAATCTTATATTCACTTGTCCATGCCTTGAAGAGCTCAGCCTTTTATATTGTTCTGGTTTTGAATGTATTAATGTTTCGTCACGTAGTCTCAGAATCTTATACATGGAAGATGATAAGCATTTAAAGTCAATTTGTTTGAAGAATGCGAAGAATCTTATTGAACTCACACTCTTAGTTGATATACATGAGGAGAACTTTGGGAGATCTGATCTGATCAAAGGCTTGTTGAAACTTGAGAGGCTTTGTCTGGTGGCAAATAACATAAAGGTAGAAAACGAAAATCTGATATGATTCCATTTGTTATTGTTCAGCTGTATATGATTTGGTTGTCCTTATGTTAACACAGTAGATTTTATCTGAATCAATGAAACAACTTAGTAATTCTTTGACGTGTTTACTAACGATATAATTACACAACTCTATATGGAGTGGTTTTTCAACGAGAGAGATGTGAATTACTATGCTATGTTTTACAAAAACTAAGCCAAAGAATAATTCTACATCATGCATGTTGGTCCATGGACCAATACTTCTAATTTGTTGACTTGTCTTTTACTCGTATCTAGAATTTAGTGTTATTCTAGTTAGATTTTGAAATATATATCTGATAATTTTGCTGTTTGTGTGCGTAGATGTTGACTACAGGTAGCATACCCGGAACAATGAGAATTTCGATCAACACCTTAAAATATCTAGAATTGCGGGAGGTGCATTTCGATGGAACAGAAGAACTTCTGTTGACCTTTGTTAAAGGTTTACCCAACCTTGTGGAGTTTATTGTAAAGGTGAATAGTGATCAAGCTTCCTAGTTTGTTTTTGTAATCGTACCATTTTAATTAGTTTTCTGAGTTTCCTTTTGTAATAGGGTGATAGCATTGCTGTGGGACCACACGCTAGCCATCTTAATGAGTTAGAATGCAGTAGCTGTTGCCTTAGTCAACTTAAGAATGTGGATATCACTGTGAAAACTGTCAATAAGAATCCACTGACACTGATAAGGTTTGTGCTTGCAAATGCATCTTCATTGAAGAACCTTACTTTCAAATCTGGCTTTGGTTTGCAGCGATCTCATACATCTGATCTACATTTAAGCATTGCACAAGATTTGTTACAGATGGAACGAGCATCTCAAAGAGCAAAAGTTAAGTTAGTTTGTGGTGACTGACCTCACTGAAATGCAAAGCCTTCAACCTCCAATCTCTTTTCATGACCTGATTTGTTTTATTTAATTTTTTTCCCCGATTAAGGGATGGACTGATGGACTTCTCTGATAAGTTATGCTGTGTCACATGAAATAGAATAGCTTTACACCATTGTTAAAGTTGGGGTATTATTTCTTGTTTCTCTGATATATTGAGAAATTGAATTTTCGTTTCCAAAAATATAAACTAGGGCTTGTTTGTTTTCACTGCGGAAGTGTGCAAAAGTATTTTTATTAGTAGTAATTTTGGATTTCAACATAAATATGACCAAAGTAAGAAATTTACTTCCTCAAAAAAATACATTTACTTGTAGTGAAAATGTAACTAAACAGGCCTCTAGAAGAAAATAATTTCTATTTTAATGAGCATAATATTCTCTATGTGGTTCACGTGAATTCTCCTTGAGCGCCCTTCTTGGGCGTCCCTGTTGAGCGTATTAGGCGCGCTATATGTAGAGCTTGATCATGTGTGTTTTTCTTGGAAGACCAGACATGCTTTAAAGTTGTTTTTGAAAGCGATGACTGCTCCAAGGGTGACTCATTTGGGGAAAAGGGGCGATGAGTTAGATAATGAATTGGTCATAAAGTGTATTAAGTCCTTTAGAGTTAAGATTAAGTCCACCTCATCGCGACATGAGTACCAGACACGCTATATCTTTCATTAACCATAAAATTGTTGCGTCAAAGTATGGGAACTTTGTCCGCTTCCTTCATTCAAAGCCTTTCAGCCACCTAAGCCATTTAGTTCATAAGCCTTGTGGTATTGTTTCGATGTCATCCTACTAAAATGCTTAGTGGAGAAATGGTTAGATCCACTAAGCCTAATAATCAAATATACCGGGTGAGTTTATTGCCACTCCTCTTTTATCTTTTTTCATTCCTTCAAATATTTTAATATTTTTTAAATATTACTACTTTAATTCTATTGGTTAAACAAATTCCTTTAAATTAAAAAAATTAGCAATAGATATTTTAGAGTGGCAATAGCCTCTCCCAAATATAATTAGCAATAGTTAAAGGGTTGATCCTTAACACCCTTCAATTTCCCAATAAAACAATTAGTAAATGACTATAATTGTGAAATAGAGTTAGAATGTGATAAATATTTTAAAACTTCAATTAAAAAGGTGTTCATGAGTTAGTAATTGACTCATTTTCATTCTGCGTCTTAAAAAAAAGAATTCAAATATAATGAGTAGTTGACCTATTTTAAAATAGGTCGACAACGAATAATAAATTGTCATCTCATTAATCATTTAATAGACATATATCTTATTAGGAATTGAATAATAAGCATTGTCAAATTAAATGTAAAGTTTTGGAAAGAATTTAAATCTGAACCTAATATTCTGATGGGAAAAATCTCCTCTGCACATGCAAACGCTAGAAACCAAAGATGAGGGCACACATACACACTAAGACATAGATAAAACACAGCGAAAGACACACCATATTTAACGTGGTTTGACACTTCTTGCCTACATCCACGTAACCATCTCAATAAAGATTACAATGATTACAAGTTTTTTGGAAAAACAAATAAAACCCTCCCTGAATAGTGTCACCCTATAAACCCGAGTCTTTCACTCAAAGTTACAAGGAATGATATCACTTTTACTCTCACTTTGATACCCCTCCTTAAAAAGGTGTATATCTTTTTTTTCTCTCCATATGATTTCCTCTTTACTTGAGGTGGTAACTCTTCTCTCCATATATGACTTCCTTAGGTAGTAATTTCTTCTCTTTACAAATCTCGTTTATATAATGGTTATGGTAACTCTTTGACGGTGAATTAATTCTTCTCACGATTCATGGGTAGTGGAAATATATGAATTTACAACTAGTACCTTTAAATCATCTATGAAGGAGCTTAGTTAAATTGTGACACGGTGACATTTTTTAAATATTAATTTGTTTAGAAGAGACATTAGGTAAAAGAGCCGGTTTAATTGGAACTTTACCTGAACTAAAAAACCAATGAAAATGACCTAATCCCTTTGTATACAAAGGCACAGCTGCAAATGAAATGATTCGTTCCCTCAAATTTCAGAGCAAACGTTTAGGGTTCTCAAAATTCCAAAATTGCTCCATTTCTACCTTGCCTTCTTGTTCCCATTTTCGTTGTGCACTTGCTTGTTGTTTGTTGTGCCGTCATCGCTCTTCCTCGGTCTCCATTGCGGTGCCTCCAATCTTACAGGGAGCAAACACATGTTAGTCTTGCGGTGCCGTCGTTGCTCCTCAAATCGTTCACTGCACCCTCTTCCTGTTGTTTTTCGCACCTCATTCTCTAAAACTCAGTTACGGTGAGCACATTCGTCAGTCTCAGTTATGGTTCACCTCTGTGCTCGTAAACAATTGTTCTGCTTGCCGTTGCGGTGCCTCCAACCTCACGCCAACAATTGCTCCGTCAAAAGGTGAGTGGTTTCTAGTTAGTACCATGCAATTATTCTATTTCACTGCTACTACTTAGATGTTGCCCAGAATATGTCATTTCTTATTTTGTGCTCAGCCATCTATATATTCTGCTCACCCATTTTTATATTCCCTCTATTGCCTATGTAGCTGCAGAGATATGTTTATTATTATTATTATTATTATTATTATTATTATTATTATTATTATTATTATTATTATGTCAAGTAGATTATTAGTTAGACCGTTGATAAACAAATGAATAATTGTCTCTATCTGTTGCATATTTGGATTATCTTTTACTGCAAGTGCTTCCCCTTTTAGTCTGATAATATTTATTTTATATGTTGGACATTTGTGTCATGTGTATTAGAGTGCTATATTTATATATATAATCTATAATGTATAATAATATATAGTCATTGCTTTTGGTATGCTATTTATTTATTCTACTTCTGTAGGGTTCATGAAGTGTTATGATTTGATTAATTATTTATCAGTGGACTGATATTGAAAAACAATCTGATTTTAATTATCTTTCCTTCCTCACTTTGGATTTGTACATAGTCCCAGCTAATTGAAAATGCTTGAATCAGTGTCAAATTATTGATGTGGTAGCAGTGATTGGTCTTATTATTGCAAATTATAACAATGGTTGATGTTGATGTCATTTTTCCTATACTAGTTCAACATAATATTCAGTATATAAGCCTCTGTTTTGGCCCTGTAATGTTATGTGCAGAGATGTATTCTAAACATATTGTATAAAGAAGTGTAAGCTACCTCATGCTTGAAAGTCTTTATCATCAATTCTAGTCTCATGCCATTTGGTAAAATAGCTTATAGTGAATGCTATTCATTTAAAAAGTATATGTTTTAAGAGAAATATATGTCTTCTTTGATTTTAATTCTTTGGTCATTGGATGAAATAGCTTTTAATGAATGCTATTCATTTAAAAAAAATATTTTTAAGAGGAATCTATATGTCTTTGATTTTAATTGTTTGGTCCTAATGTTGATTCATTAGTGGTGCTACTTACTAGATAGAATTTAGATGATCAGCTAGTCACCACTAATCCATTTGTTCCTTGAACATAGATGTTCAATAAATATAATTCCACTTAAAAAAATTATAAGCATGTGAGAATCTATTATGAGATTCTTGATAATTAAATCTAATAGATTCTTCTTTGCAAGGAGAAGATGGATCGTAGTTGGATAAACGCAAGTCGCTTAGGTGAGGAATATGAGAAGGGGGTAGAAGAATTTTTAAACTTTGCTAAAATTAATGTTCCTTACAATAATGGAAAGTTTTACTGTCCTTGTGTTATCTGTCTGAATGAGAGACAGTTGGGAGAGCATACCATCTGTGATGGTTTCTGCCATAGTTACACAACATGGATATGGCATGGTGAATTAGTTGATACGCCAAGTGTGTCCCATAAAGAAGAAGGTGATTTAGACATGGACGACCGGCTAGTTTCTATCTAAGTGTTTCAGCATTTTCTTGCAATACTGTGTTTTCTTGCAATAGTGCAGTTTTCTGCATTTTTTTTTTTGTAATTCTGCATTCTAGCATTTTTCAGTATCTTTGCATTTTTCTGCAGTTTCTGCATTTTTTTGTAATTCTGCTTTCCAGTATTTTTTAGCATATTTGCATTTTTTTGCAATTCTGCAGTTTCTGCATTTTTACTGTTTATGTATTTTTTTTGTATTCCTTCATTACTGTCGCATTCATGAATTATGTTATTCCTGCATATTAATTATATCTTCACTAAAATAGCAAATTCTATTCAATAATGAAGTTCCTATCATAAAGTGCTTAAACTTCATTTGTACACAACAAGTGACAAGTCTTAAATTAGTACTTAATTGTTAGATACTTGTCCAATGAATCATATGAAATATAGATTTATTAATTGAAAGTCTAGCATGCCTTTGAATCCGGTTAAATGAATCAAATCATGTAGTCTATCATGTAAAAGTGATTATTTTAACTTTCAAGTAGTTACCTGTATTAAGGATCAATTTTATCTATCTTTGGCTTACTTGTAAGTTTCTTTTGTTTGTTAGCTATTTTAGAATTGTATCTTTCTTGTAAGCACTACCACTGCTATTCAATTTACTAATAAAATGCTTATTTTTTTGGTTTTTAAATTGCAGCTTTCGCCAAATAAGATGCAAAAATGATTTCCCTAATTTTTTGGTGGGCTACAAGACTTGGAACATGTTATCCGTTTGTGATGTAGACATAGACATCTTTTGGTTGTGCACACGGATTATGTATTGATTTAATTTTTAGATGTTTGTTTCCTAGTATTTCAACTTAAGTGACATTAAACTAGTTTATGTGAAGTACTGGTTTATTTGAATTTAATATAAAAATTAAGTTGTGTATTGGTCTATCTGAATTTAAAATGCAAATTTAGTTGTGAAGTACTGGGTTCTATGAATTTCTTATGCAGATGAACTAGTTTAAATTGTAGGAATAAAAGAAATCTGAATATATATAAAAATATATATACACTTTTTGCATATAGGATCTATAGTTTTAAAAGGATAAAATTTACATCCGCTAATGCATATAGACATGCAAAATACCATCTTTTTGCATCAGCTTGACGCTGGAAGCCGAAGCAAAATTCCGTCCATTTAAATCGGTTCAATTTTATAGACGACTTAAAATAATAATTTTGCATCGGCTTCTAGCCAGATCTAAATATTTTTTACATCGGCCAGATCTAAATCGGACAACAAGCCGATTTAAATAACAATATTTTCACTATATAGAACCTTGAAATAATTACACATCTTTAAGATAAATTAATCTCATACGTGTATTTTTTCATTCATTGAATCACTCTTATTTATTTTCTCATTCATTGAACTACACTTTCAATGAATCTAACAATTAGTCCGTTCAACGAATCTATGGTACATTTGGAAATTATGATTATTTTTTCAACATATTCATTTTGTCTAAACTATTCTTCTTTTCCTCGCGCTCAGCAGCATGTAGTTCTATTCACGTGTATATATCGACTGTGAATTTTCATGGATGATTTCAATCATTTTAAAATTGTTTAGACGAGTAACATTTCGATATTTAATTTGTTAATGTTATAACAAATCATTGAAAAAAAGCAACAGTAAGTCTATAATCTATTTCAATTGTAGTAGAACTGTAGACTGGCAGAAGCTATTTGCATTTGAAGATCGATTTTTACCAAGTGCGGGAGAACAAGAAGAATATTAGAGAAAAATGAATATTAGGTTTTAATTGAATTTCTTTCCAAATCTTTAATATAATTTGGAGATATTTATTATACAATTCTTAATAAGATATATATATGTATTAAATGATTGAAGAAGTGATGCTTTATAATTCGTCATTGACCTATTTTGCAAGATTATTAAATGATCTTTAAAATGAGTGATGTCCCATTTAAATCCCTTAACTTTGCAAGAATAATTCGCTTTAGTCCCTGACTTTGTGCGGATAAGTCACTTTTTAGTCCTGACTTTATATTTTACAGGTCACTTTAGTCCCTAAATTATATGATTATTCATTTTACTCCCTGAAAGTTAGGGACTAAAATAAATGATGTAGTAAAAGTCAGGGACTAAAATGACCAATAATAATGAAAGTCATGGAATAAAATGACTGATTTTACGAGGTATTAAACTGACTAATAAAATACAAAATCAGGAACTAATTTAGTATATAATTCATTTTAAAATAAATTGATAACTGATATATTTAAACTTAAAGCCTAAATTTAAGTGCTATACTTTTTTCAAAGCGTGGTTGATATTGTTCTCCAATTAAAATACGATGTAATTTAATTGGATTCTTAAAATTATCGTGCACGGGAGGAGAAGGAGAACTTCAAAGTTTTTTTTTTTTTTCTCTTTAACTCAACTCACAAAGCTACAATACATTGCTTCTTATAAACACTGATTCGTTGAACATATGTTTTTTTTTAATACTAGGTCATTATTTGCGATGAAAACAATAAAGAG
The DNA here is from genome assembly GCA_037177725.1 of Cyamopsis tetragonoloba. Classification (NCBI taxonomy): domain Eukaryota; kingdom Viridiplantae; phylum Streptophyta; class Magnoliopsida; order Fabales; family Fabaceae; genus Cyamopsis; species Cyamopsis tetragonoloba. The sequence goes on along the minus strand of CM074120.1, from coordinate 7,199,299 downwards.
AAACCCAATTTTATCGCTTAACATAAGTGCCATATCTTAGGCATTTAAAGACAATAAACTTATACTAATATCATGAATAAAATCAGACAACCAAAATAAATGAATTTCTACAATGAAAATAGAAAGAAAAAAAAAAGACATTTGAATGTTATTATATTTTTTACATGTATAACACCTAATTCTATGAGATTTGTTTGTTTTATACAACGACATTCCCTTTCAGAAGAGTAAATTGTATTTTATAATTTTCCCAAAAATAATTGCCATTATAATCTCAACATTAGTTCAATTTTTGGAATTTAAAATTTCAGTCGTTTGTATATTTAGTTTTAGACGAGAAGAAAGAGAATGCCTAAAATGACGCTAAACAAACCGTCGTAAAGGAAGGAGTAGACCAGAAAAAAAAAAAAACAACCCCAATTCCCATATTTAAGATTTCCCAAATTACTCTTTGGTGCTTCACACAAGAACCCTTGCGTCTCTCGCACTCACTGCATCGCGACTTCTACTCGGCGCTTCTGTCGCCGTCGCACCTCCGCTTGCATCGCCGTGTGTCTGCTTTCCCCTTGGTATAGGTTTTCTTCTACTCTGTTAGTACATCTGACTGCCGTGTCTCATCTGATTGCTGTATTATGTGCGTTGTTGTATTATGTGAATATAATATCAATATGCGATTGTCTTCACTTTCTCTGTGTGTTTCTCGCTCTTCTCCTGCGCTGTTACTTTAGTTTCGATACTCATGTATTCATATTATCTTTGCTGCCGCAACTTAGGGCTTGTTTAGTTTGTTTCTCTTTCTGTTTTCATTTCTTATTTTTATGAGTAATTGTAATATGAAACTATTATATTATTCTCATTTTATTTTCCCAAGATTTATATAGAAAACTTTGAAAACACCTGAAACAAATATAATATATTTTTTTTTATAGGCTAAAATGCATCCACAAAGGTTCAAACAGAGGACCTATTACTCAAAGTAGTACTCCTCAACCATCCGACCAACCTGTTGGATGCTTTTTTTATACGCTAAAGTGCGTGCGTCCACAGGGGTTCGAACCGAGGACCGACCAACTTGTTGGATGAAACAAATATAATATATTTTGAATGTAAAACCTCTCCATCTTCTCTTGCAAGTTAAACACAAATACACTGTACGTTCTCTTTCATTTTTTGAACTAAACACACATAAAATAAAAACACAAAATGAAAATGCAAATTAGTTCTGTTCTCTCCCACACACATTCACAGCCTTCGCCATCATCAACCACCAAATTCCCCTATGTAGAAACAAAGCCCTACCCCAGGCCATTTCTCTTACCATGTTTTGTTTAGCTTGTGGTTTTCTCTGAATTATGTTCTACATTTTTATCATCAAAATTTTGCCATTTTTAGCCAAATTCTTCTGCAATATTTGCTACTGCGCTCCTCAAGAGGTTGTGTCTTTGGCTTCTGTGCATAAAAATTGACCTTTCTGGCTTTCCCTTTTGATGTTAAAGATTTCTAACTTTTTTGAACTTCATTTTATGTTTTAAATAAATCATGCATTAGGTCTTGGCTTTGCCACACGAGAGCCGTAGACACATTTTGCAAGAAGAGAAGTAAAAGTACCAAAGTATCAAATCACACTTTTGGGCTTTTGGGTATGTGTTTATGTATATGGTTTAATAAAGATGCATACAATCATAATACTTACTCACTTCTTGAATTTCTAGTTTAACCATGACTCCAAGCAACAAGAATGCTAATGATGATGCTCACGTTGATCGAATCAGTGACTTACCAAGAAATGTCATTGATGATATCCTCTCGAAACTACCAACCAAAGAATTAGTCAGGACAAGTATTCTATCAAGGAAATGGAGGTATATGTGGAGTTCAGTCCCAAGACTTAAGTTTGACTTAGATTTTTTTAGGGATTATAAGTATCCTTATGACCCCAAAGTTAGTGATATCATCAATGAAGTTCTTTTGCTCCATAATGGCTCTGTACGCAAGTGTACTTTTATCATCCCTACTGGTTACATTATGAGAACTGGATGTCTTAGTAAGTGGATTCTGGTTTTGTCAAGGCGCGGCCTAAAGTATCTTGAACTTGTGAACCATCATTGGGATCTTTATCAAATACCATCTCACACATTCTCTTGTCAGGACTTGACACACTTGGAACTTTACAAATTTGAACTGTCACTCCCTCCTAATTTTCTGGGCTTCAAAAGTCTAATTTACCTCTACTTATATGAAGTTAAAGTTGAGTCCAATGCTCTTGAGAATCTTATATTTGCCTGTCCTTGCCTTGAAGAGCTCGCCCTTTCTGGCTGTTCTGGTCTTAGCCTTGAAGAGCTTGACCTTTTTGGCTGTTCTGGTCTTGAATGTATTAACCTTTCCTCTCCTAGCCTCAAAGTCTTTTACATAAATGGTGGTACGTTTTCAATCTGTTTGAAGAATGCAAAGAATATTATTGATCTCACACTCTTAGCTGATATACATCGAGAGAACTCTGACAGTTGCGGGATATCTGATCTTTTCAAAGACTTGAAACTTGAGAAGCTTTGCCTGGGAGGAATTATCATGAAGGTTAGAACACAAAAACACTGATGTGTCAATTTGTTATTGCTCTTCTGTATCCTGTATATGATTTGGTTGCCTTTGCTAATGTAGTAGATTTTATCTGAATCTATGGAACAATATTCTTCAACATATTAACTAGTTCTATATTATTACATAACTCTAAGTAGGGGTATTTTTCCACAATGTAATTTGTGTGCTATCTTTTACTAAAACTGAGTACATCATGCATGAAATGTGTCTGATGTTCTGATCTCATTTTTGTAGTTTTTGCATAACTTCCACTCAATGTGGTCACACAGTTTCAATTTCCAAAGCCATCATCTTACTCATGTATTGTCTGTAGAAACGAGGTTGCATGTTGGTCCATGGACCAATATTTTTATTTGGTGCCTTGTATTATTCTAGTTGGACATTCAAATATATATCTCATAATTTTGCTGTTTGTATGTGTAGATCTTGTCTACATGTAGCATTCCTGAAACATTGAAAAGGTCAATCAACTCCTTAAAACATCTGGAATTGACGACTGTGAGTTTCAGTGAATCCAAAGAAATTCTGATGATTATTTGCTTACTTGAAAGTTGCCACAACCTTGTGGAACTTACTATAAAGGTGAACATTAGTTACCCAGCTTCCTAGTTTGTATTTACAATTGCCCCATTTTTAATTGATTTTTTTTTAATAGGGTTTTAGCATAGCTGATGGATGTTCGAGAAAAAAAAACAAAAGCATAGCTGATGAACCACTAACTGGCAATATTAAGGAATGCAGTAGCCTTTGCCTTAGTCAACTTAAGAATGTGGATGTCAGTGTTGAAATTAAAACTCCCTATAACTATAAGCATCCACTGACATTGATACGGTTTGTGCTTGCAAACGCCCCTTCATTGGAGACCCTCACATTCCAAGTTGAGTTTGATTTGCAACAGTCGGATAAGCGCAAGTCTAATCTACTTTTAAGTATCACACAAGATTTGTTAAAGATGGAAAGGGCATCACAAAGAGCAAAAGTCAAGTTCCTTCATGGTGACCTTTATGGTGACTTCACTAAAATGCAAGTTTAGCCTTCAACTCTCCTATTCCTCTTCATGACTTAATTTGCTTTATATTTTTGGTGTAAAGGTACTTCTCTGTTGGTACTTCTCTGTTAGTACTTCTCTATTGGGTTATGTTTTAAGCCTCATTGAACTATTGGTTTATTCAGAATATGTGACGCATTTACACCTACTTTAAAGTTGAGGCATTATTTCTTGTTTTTTTGATATATTGAGAAACACATTTTGCGTAAAAAAAACCTAAATAATCAAACTCAATTGTCATTTCTATGTCTCTATCATCACTTTTATTTAATTGGCGGTAGCTTGAGAATATAGTATTGTGCTAGGCTTATACTACCTGCAAGCGATGGGGAAGATGCTTTCCATCCCCAAAAACTTCTTTCTGATCTTACCAATCAGAAAATTGAAATTATCTATACCGAGCTTGAGAGCAACCTCATTCACAACCTCTGAAGTAACTTAGAAAACTCCTAATTTCAATGATCCCAGCCTGATCCACTGAAGCCTTAGCAACTAGAATAACATTTTCTGCGAACGATATATGCTAGAGCTTAGGGCCTGAGTCCCTCACCGTTCCAAGTAATGCTTGTGAACGCTATAGAATGATAGAAATTCAAGTATAAACTAGATTTGTGAAGGCCTGGTTAATGAAGGGTTTCTTCTCTTCACAAATACTACCGCTTAGACTCGAATATAAGAAAAAAAAACCTCAGGTTTCTTGGTTCAAAATATAAGTAAAATTTAACTACTTTTCTTTTATTTAGTGCTATTATTCTTAATTTATCCTTCATTTATTGCTATAATTTTTACTTTGCAATAAATATTATGAAGGTTATTTTAGTAATTTACTTAAAATCAAGAAAATCAAATACAACTAACTAACTTTTTTAATATGCCTAAATTAGGTAATTTTTGCTTATATTCGAGTCTCGAGGTTGTAATCGGTTTAGCTTATCACAGGCTTTGTCCAAGTCTCTTTTGATTGCCTTGTACTGCTCGATTGTCTTCGTTGAACGCATAGAATTCATGGTTTCTTGAAACACAACTGTGTTATTTGGGAGTTTAAATATCGATTGCCATAGTTCTAAAATCCGGTTGAAATGAATTAAAGGATTTTAGAATCGGAGCGAAGTGTGACAAGTACTGAAAGAGTGGCTAGAATAGTGAAGATTTAAATTTAGTCTTTAAGACAATATTGTTTTTTTTCTTAAATAGCATCTCATTATTATTTTCTGGATCTATTAAGTATGCTGGTTTATTATTTAATTAAGATTTTTGGTTAAAAAATCTAAATAAATGAGTTGATACAGTAGTTGTTCAGTTCTCATTTTCAATACCTGAATACATAATTGGTGATCTTTTTTGGGTTTAAAAGAAAATTTAATAACATCAGAGATTGAATCTTGTATTAAATACTCACACACACGTCTTGTCTTTGCCAGCTGTGTTGGCTTTACAAGACACATAATTGGCGATCTTGTTACGAATAGAAAAATATAAACCATCTGCTTCATTTTGAAAAATGTCTTTTTACCTTTTTTTTTATTAAACAATACTTTTTTTATATAAATATAAATGAAAAAGATCGACAGATGGTTTCATAATATTGTTTTGCTTTTTAAAATGATAACCCTATAACAATTATTAATTCTACATTTTGTATCACTTATTTCTTCTAGGTTTTTTTTTTATTTATTAAATCACCTTTAATATTTTTATTTTCTTTTTACTTATTCTTTTATATGTAGAGTGTAAGTATATTGTTGCTCTATTTTTTAAATTTTTATTAATTTATTTTTGCGTTTATATAGGTCAGAACTATTCATGTTACACATCTCATTAATTTCATCTCAGGCAACATTTGCCATTTGCTTGAGTTTTAGTTCACAGGCGTGCTTAATTCTAATTACTGATTGAGTTTTGCTGAATTGTATAATATATTTGAATTAAATTAATTCTAATTTTTGAATGCACCCAAATTTTAAATTCCCAAATGAGACTGTATGATGTGAAGAAAGTAGGATTCGTTTATTCCTGCCACTCGTTCTCCTCGGCATTCTCTTCAACAACAGGCTTCAATTCCAGTTATGGTTTGAACTGCTCACCCTTTATATTACATAACTCTAAATGGAGTGATTTCTTTGTCCACAAATGGATGCAAACTATTAAGCTAGGCATAAAGTGTCTCTTACTTCCTTATGATAGGTTTTCACATCACTTATTTAATTATTTCCTATTTGTTGCTTAGAAAGACAAATAGTTTGGATTTTGGTACATGGACCGATATTTTTAATTTGGCTCGTTGTCTTATATATAAATAAAACAGTAGATAAAGTATCTGTTGTCCTTTGAAAGTCTTTAAGTTATTAATTTGATTAAAAAAATATGTCGACTATAATTGTGTTTGATAACATTATAGCTTATCCAAGAGTTTATAACTTGTAGCTTATTGTCAATTGAATGTGTTTGGTAACTACAAACATATAACTTGTAAAAGCTAGTTTTCATAAGCTAGCTTATGAAAAGTTACTCGAGATAATTTATAGGTTATAGCTTATAACTAGCTTTTAATAATTTCTTTCTATTTTGCCCTTAGGTAATTTATTACATTTTACTTTTTTAAATCATTTATTATATATAATTAATGCATGTCTCTTTTAGTTATTTAACAAATTTTTAGCTTTATCGTAAACTATTTTTACCAAATATCTCTACTTAATCATAAACTATAAATCACAAGCTATAAACCATAAACTATAAGTTATATACAATAAACTTATTTATGAGAGTGTAAGTTATAAAGACGTGACAATAAACAAAATGAGTAGTATGTATCACTGGAAGGGGGAAAATTTGTTGAGTACTTGGGTGTTCATGACCTAGGTTAGAGTTTAACTTGATATCATTTAGTTCAATATTTTGACCAGGTGAATTTCATAAGCCTAATGTTGACAATTTGAATATTACAAATTGTCAAATCAAAATAAGGATATTTATATCAATAAGACCTAAATTGTAATATGTCTTGAAAAGAATTTATAGAAACATATTATAGGAAGACTTAAAATTACTTTTAAAGAGGGAATTTCACAATATTTTCCTAAAATTTATCTTATTTATCTTTTTAATAGTGTATATATGTAATGATTAAATAAAAATTAACTCTACCTGATATCTTAAAAACATTAAATATTTCATTTTAAAAAAAATACACATTTGATTTTTTAGAGAAAGTTCACATAAGTTCTTAAGTGCGTTTGAGTCACTTTATATTTGATTCTTGATTCATTTTGCTTCCTACATTGGACAATGAAAGTACTCTTCTTGTTAAAAACGATGTCATACATCACGAAAGAACAAACTCTAATTTTTTTAATTTGAGAAAGAAAATGTTTTTCAAATGTATCACAGACAAAAAAAATGACGATATGTTTGGATTATATGCCATCTCAACAATAAAATAACGACGTTTGTTTGTGTCCTACGTGTCACTTAACATGTCACGTTGGACTTCATTAATGATGTTAATACTCAATTAACATCATGGACCAAAATCATGAATTACAAATAAAAACACTAATTTGAACAAATCTCAAAAAGTTAACGACTAATGTTATTAATTTTTTCTTCATCTATGCCTATTGTGCTTATTATGTTCCTCAAAGTTACAAATTAATTCGACTGAATTTTTTTGGGTAGAGAAAGGGAAAAAAATTACTACTCCGGAATGATATATAAGCAATAAAAAAAATATATTAAGTTTGTTGTCTTAAAATATAAGCAAATTTTAACTACTTTTATCTCATTTAATGTCTTTATTTCTCAAGTACAATTATTTGATTGGCTATTTGACTTTTTAAGTAGAGAGAGAATAAATATGATATGTTAATTTGTTAAATAGAATTAAGCATTTGCTTGAAAACAAGAAAATTAAATGTTTAACTAATTTTCTTGATATATATAAGTTAGTTTTTTTTTCTTATAAATCATTCTGGGGGAAGTAAGTCGCAAGCCCCTTACTATTAAAGACTCGTGAGAATATAAATTAAGACTAACAGAAGTAAAATTGGGCAAACCCATATGGGATACTTTGCCCATGGACAATGCACTAACAACTCTATTGCTCTCTCTCATAATACAAGGGCATTTCACTTCTAGCAATAGTCTTGAAGTCTCCAGGTATCCTCATTCAAAGGAGTTTAGCTTAGGAAGCAATTCCTCAAATGAGGTATCATTTGATCTGCTTTATTTTTGGCGTATCTTTTATTTATAAGTAAAAGTCAGGCTAAGCAGAAATATTAATAATTTTTTAAATTTTAAGTGACTTTTTTTAATGAAGGAAATAGATAAAAAAAAGCTTTAAAATAAGCTACAAAAAGAGTTTTTGCTTATTTTTCTAACCTCTTATTTTCATTGAACATCTACTAACAATCATACCTATGGCTCGGACTGCCACCCACGGCTGCCGGACTACCGCCCGCCACTGGATCACCACCTGCCGCTACCAGCCGCCAAATTGCCGCCGGCCAACAATATTTTTTTAAAAATATTATAATATATATACTATTTATTATTATAGATAAAAAATTTAAATAAGTAGCTTATACTAAATTAAAAAAATAAAATTGTCAAATAGTTTATGACTTTTTTAAACATCTTATTTATAATTTTAGCTTAAAAGTTACTTTTAAGAAGAAAATAAATTAAACTAAATCTAAAAACCAACCGTATAATAACTACCCTATTTAGCGAAGTAGACTTTAGATGAAACTTATGTACTTTTAAACACGATTCATTTCTTCTGAATAATGAATAATCACTCAAAAATAACACTGCATTTTATTCATATACATCAATTGTTTGCCACATAATTATCTAGGTCTATCTCACGTAATTAATTAAAATCTACACATCAATCAATATTAATCGTATTTTCAATATCATATCCACGTTGAAATGTAAATAAAATACTTTCCTAACTGTTTTAAACACCAAAGTTGGGGGAGTTATATATATTTAAGGGATATTGAAAATATTTAGAGATATACCTTAATATTATTTGAGATATACGAATGATATTTTGATATATATTCTAATTATATATATGAGATATATTTCAAATATGAATCATATACTAGCTGAAAATTAAATAAGCGTTTTATTGGGTGGAATATGATTAGAATGGTCGACAGACAAATATTTACATAATAATTGTTATATGGCTAATGTAATCTTCTTGTACATAAATCGCATGTGAGAAAGAATATCACAAAATTTGATTTAATTGACTAACTAACATATTCTATTGATTTTATTGACTTTTATGTATATTATTTTTTAAAATTAAATTTGAAATATTAAAATGAAAAGTAAATTATAAAAAAAAAATGAAAAAAAAACTTGATTAAAAGATGAAAACAAATTTTGGTATCGCTAAGGATACACGTGTTCATGTTTATGCTGTTATCATTGATGGCATTCGGGTTTTGCTTTATAGGTCTTGAAATGTCTCAGTTTCTCGTTGCCTTTGGGCAGGGGCGGTTATGAACTTGTGCAAAGTGTCCAACCACATAAAGCCCCCAAAAATATGGCCTCAAATATTAAATGATGTATCTTACCGTTAGTATTATCAAGTAGAGTATATTATAAGGTGTTTTGACCTCTAATATCACCACTTGAGTTGGAGTCATGGAATTAACATTTTAGAGTTTTATTTTTCTCTTTTTTTCTCCTTTCACATATCTTCCTTTTTTCTCTCTCTCCTCTTTCTCAATACCACGTTTCCTCTCTCCTCCTCCTTACATTCACATATTCACTCATTTCATCCTAAAAAAACCTCTTAAAATTCTTCAAAAGTCACTCCAACATTTTAAGTGATTTGTTAGAATACTTTTTAATATTCTAATTGATTTTAAAATGTAATTTGACAGTAAATTTTACGTAGACAGAAGTTTGTGAATATAGGGCCCAATTTTTAAAAAAATTGGAATAATAAACTGGGACCTCAAAATCTTTGCTCCGCCCCCGCTTTTGAGAAGCCAATCGATGTGCAGATATCTTGGCCAATGATGCAATTAACCTTTTAGAAGACATAATTGTTCTTAAGGAATGTTCTCCTATAGTTATTCTTGCTCTTCTAAGATCGAAACCGTGTTCAAACAGAATCTTAACTTTTTTTTCTTTGTTTTTTTCCTTTGTAACCAAAAAAAGTTAAAACTGAAAAAAAGAGAAGATAAACATTAAAATTGTGTACACACAAGTTTGGCAAGTGCTAGTCATGTGGCTCAGTTGACGAGTACATGAAGATATACGTATATGAGTAGGGGTTCAATCTTCAATTATACTATATTTCTATGAACCATATAAAAATTAAGATTAACGAGACTGTATTATTTTTATATTAATATAAATATAGATATATGTATTTATTAAATTAAAATAAATTTAGCAAAATTTGAAATGATTAATTAAATTTCCATATTATAAAATACATTATACATTATATTTTCTAGAATTAGTTGTATACAATTTTGAACATATAAATAGAGGAGTAGGGCTAGCAGTTTTCGTGCTTGAGAGTAAACTCACAGCAGGTAATGGTAATCAATCACTTTCTTGTTTTCCAATTCTCCTCGCATGGCTTGGATGCTTTAGGTCTTAGCCTCGCCGTATGAAAGGGAAAGAAGAAATACCATAGACACATTTACGGATCGGAGAAAAAAAGTCAGAGTAACAAGGTATCAAATCTTAATTCTTTTATGATGTTAATCGTTAATTATATTAGTAGTGCTAATTCCTGTTCGAAATTTTGGATTGGTGCTTAACAAAATCATGGCTCAGTGTTTTGAACTGAAAATCATGGGTGAGTATATACTGATAGGTATTGGCTTCGCCACAGAAGAGCGAAAGAAGAAATACCGTAGACACATTTTGCGAGAAGAGAAGTAAAATTACCATGGTATCAAATCACACTATCTAGTTTAACCATGACTCCAAGCAACAAGAATGCTAATGATGATGCTCAAGTAGATCGAATCAGTGATTTACCAAGAAACGTCATTGATGATATCCTCTCAAAACTACCAACCAAAGAATTAGTGAGGACAAGTATTCTATCAAGGAAATGGAGGTATATGTGGAGTTCAGTCCCAATACTTAATTTTGACTACGATTTTTTTAGGGATTGTAAGTATCCTTATGACCCCAAAGTTGGTGATATCATCAATGAAGTTCTTTTGCTCCATGATGGCTCTGTACACAAGTGTACTTTTTTCATCCCTACTTGTTACATTATGAGAACTGGATGTCTTAGTAAGTGGATTCTGGTTTTGTCAAGGCGCGGCCTAAAATATCTTGAACTTGTGAACCATCATTGGGATCCTTATCAAATACCATCTCATACATTCTCTTGTCAGGACTTGACACACTTGGAACTTAAGAAATTTGAACTGTCACTCCCTCCTAATTTTCTTGGCTTCAAAAGTCTAATTTACCTTCACTTATATGAAGTTAGAGTTGAGTCCAATGCACTTGAGAATCTTATATTCGTCTGTCCTTGCCTGGAAGACCTTGCCCTTTCTGACTGTTCTGGTCTTTAGCCTTGAAGAGCTTGCCCTTTCTGGCTATTCTGGTCTTGAATGTATTAATCTTTCCTCTCCTAGCCTCAAAGTCTTTTACATAAATGGTGGTACGTTTTCAATCTGTTTGAAGAACGCAAAGAATATTATTGATCTCACACTCTCAGCTGATATACATCGAGAGAACTCTGACAGTTGCGGGATATCTGATCTTTTCAAAGACTTGAAACTTGAGAAGCTTTGCCTGGGAGGAATTATCATGAAGGTTAGAACACAAAAACACTGATGTGTCGATTTGTTATTGCTCTTCTGTATCCTGTATATGATTTGGTTGCCTTTTCTAATGTAGTAGATTTTATCTGAATCTATGGAACAATATTCTTCAACATATTAACTAGTTCTATATAATTACATAACTCTAAGTAGGGGTATTTTTCCACAATGTAATTTGTGTGCTATCTTTTACTAAAACTGAGTACATCATGCATGAAATGTCTGATGTTCTGATCTCATTTTTGTAGTTTTTTGCATAACTTCCACTCAATGTGGTCACACAGTTTCAATTTCCAAAGCCATCATCTTACTCATGTATTGTCTGTTGAAACGAGGTTGCATGTTGGTCCATGGACCAATATTTTTATTTGGTGCCTTGTATTATTCTAGTTGGACATTCAAATATATATCTCATAATTTTGCTGTTTGTATGTGTAGATCTTGTCTACATGTAGCATTCCTGAAACATTGAAAAGGTCAATCAACTCCTTAAAACATCTGGAATTGACGACTGTGAGTTTCAGTGAATCCAAAGAAATTCTGATGATTATTTGCTTACTTGAAAGTTGCCACAACCTTGTGGAACTTACTATAAAGGTGAACATTAGTTACCCAGCTTCCAAGTTTGTATTTACAATTGCCCCATTTTTAATTGATTTCCTTTTGCTTTTTTAATAGGGTTTTAGGATACATGATGAACCACAAACTGGCAATATAAAGGTGTGCCGTAGCCATTGCCTTAGTCAACTTAAGAATGTGGATGTCAGTGTTGGAATTACATGTGCCTATAACTATAAGCATCCACTGACATTGATACGGTTTGTGCTTGCGAATGCCCCTTCATTGGAGACCCTCACATTCCAAGTTGAGTTTGATTTGCGACAGTCAGATAAGTCTAATCTACTTTTAAGTATCACACAAGATTTGTTAGAGATGGAAAGGGCATCACAAAGAGTAAAAGTCAAGTTCCTTTATGGTGACCTTTATGGTGACTTCGCTAAAATCCAACTTTAGCCTTCAACTCTCCAATCCCTCTTCGTGACTTGATTTGCTTTATTTTTTTTGGCCTAAAGATACTTCTCTATTGGTACTTCTCCATTGGGTTATGCTTTAAGCCCCATTAAACTATTGGTTTATTCAGTATATGTGATGCATTTACACCTACTTTGAATTTTAGGCATTATTTTTTGTTTCTTGGATATATTGAGAAATAAATTTTGCTAAAAAAACCTAAATGGAATGTCAATTGTCATTTCTCTGTCTCTTTTATCACTCTTATTTAATCTGCGTTAGATTGAGAAGTTAGTGTCGTGCTAGGCTTATGCTACCTGCAAGCAATGGGGAAGATGCTTTCCATCCCCCAAAACCTTATTTCTGATCTTATCAATTAGAAAATTGAAGTTATTCATTCACAACCTTTGAAGTAACTTAGAAAACTCGTGATTTCAATGATACTTGTAATGACCTCAGCCTGATCCACTGAAGCCTAGGCAACTAGAGTAACATTTTCTGCGAACGATATATGCTAGAGCTTAAAGCTTGAGTCCTTCATCGTTCCAAGTAATGCTTGTGAACGCTATAGAATGATAGAAATTCAAGTATAAACTAGATTTACGAAGGTCCGGTTGAATTTTAGAAGGGTTTTTTTTTTATTTTTTTATTTTTTTCCGGATATTCATCCGGTTCTAAATATAAGTCATTTTCTAGAAGAAATATTTGGTCCTAAAGATAGGTCATCAACTAACTTATTGTGGATAATTTCTACTTCTACCCCTTTTACTGTTTTCAAATATTTAATTAATAATAAAAAAAGAAAGATATTGGAATAAAAAAGAGAAAGAGTTATTAATTAAATGAAAACATTTATTAACATAATTATTTAGGGGTATAGTTGAAATTTTTTTATTTTTTAGACAAATTTAATGAGTTAACTTTTATTTCTTAATTCCATAATTCAGTTAAAAATGACTTGTATTTAGGATGGGAGAGAATAGTCAGTTTAGCTTATCATAAACTTTGTTTGGACAAGTCTCTTTTGATTTCCTTTACCCTTCGACCGTCTTCATTGAATGCATAGAATTATGGTTTCTTGAAACACAATGGTGTTATTTAGGTATACATGGGATGTGGATTCTCTCTTTTATTCCTCATCTCTCTAGCTACCAACAAATAATATCTTATCCACCTATTCATCCTTTTATGAAAATCAAGAAAGAAAGCATAATGTAAGTAAAATAAACAATCTAGATTATGCTCGAGAGAGGTGGAATGGAAGAGAATCCATTCTTGTAAACACGCCACCCTATTTTCATTTTATACTGCACTCGTCTAAACTCTAAAATATGGTAGTTAAAATATTGCACGCCCAAATTCCAAAATCGGATTAAAATGAACTAACGAATTTTAGAATTTGAGCAAAGTGTGACATGCCCCGTAAACAGAGACAGTCACTAGAATAGTAATTTAGTCTTTTAAGACAATTTTTTTTCTTAAATAGCATCTTATTAATCATCCTAATAATGTATAAAGTATTAAGTTAAGTAATAATTAAATGCATTCGGTATCATAAAAACATAGGAAGCCATTATTATTTTCTGGATCTATTAAGTATGCTAGTTTACTATTAAATTAAGATTTTTGGTTACAAAAATTCTAAATAAATGAGTTGATACAGTAGTTGTTCAGTTCTCATTTTCAATCCCTGAATACATAATTGGCAGTCTTTGTTACAAATAGAAAAATATAAACAATTTGCTTCATTTTGAAAATGTCTTTTTACCTTTTTTTATTAAAGAATACTTTTTTTAATAAAAAATAAATAAAAAAAAATCAAAAGATGGTTTCATAATATTGTTTTATTTTAGAAAAATGATAACCCTATATTACTATTATTAATTCTACTTATTATATCACTTATTTCTTCTAGTTCTTTTTATTTATTTATTAAATCATCTTTAATATTTCTTATTTTCTTTTTATTTATTGTTTTACTTGTAGAGTGTAAGTATATTGTTGCTCTATTTTTAATATTTTTATTAATTATTTTTAATTTGTTTATGAATTTGTATCAGCCAGAACTATTTCATCTCTCACTAATCTCGTAACACAACACGTAACATTTACCTGAGTTTTAGTTCACGAACGTGCTTAATTCAAACTACTTAGTGTGTGTTTGGTTTAGTGTTGGTAGAATTGATTTTGGATTAACGTGATTTTATAGAATTAATTTCGTATAAAATTGATTTTAAAATAATATGATTCATGTTTGGAGATTTTTTTCTCAAAATGTTTAGAGAAAAAATATAGTGTAAATTTTTCAACCCAACGTGAAAGTAAGTCTAACCTTGCTTCAACCAAAATCAATTTTGACAACCCAAAATCAATTTTAACTTTTTCTCAACGCAAAAACAAAAAATTGATTTATCAATCAAAATCGATTTTGACTCTGCAAAATCAATTCTACTCCAACCCAACAGTTTTCCAAACATGCACTTAGTGTGTGTTTGGTTTAATGTCGGTAGATTTGATTTTGGATTAACGTGATTTTATAAAATTGATTTTGTGTAAAATTGATTTTAAAGTAACTTGATTTGTTTGAAGATTTTTTTCTCTCAAGCAAGTTTAGAGTAAAAATAGTGTGTAAATTTTTCAACCTAACGTGAAAGCTCTCACCTTGCTTCAGCCAAAATCAATTTTGGCGACCCAAAATCAATTTTAACTTTTTCTCAACGCAAAAATAAACAGCTGATTTATTTATCAAAATCAATTTTGGCTCTTCAAAATCAATTCTTCCCCAACTCAACATTTTTCAAACATACACTTATATGGTTGCTAAATGATTCTTTCTTGTAGTGTTGAAATGTTCAATCCTATTCCATTTTTCGCACTTTTCTTTAATTTTAATATATTGTACTGACACGTAAATTTTGTAGACAAGATTGTAAAAATACAAGTAAAATTATTATATAGAAAATGTGTGAAAAAATTATTAAAATTTAATGTTACAAGAACATAAAGGCTAAAAACACTTGAGAAATATAGACACATTATTTGACCATCCATATATTTATAATATAAGTACAATTGAGTACCAGCAAAGTCAATAAATTCTAATTTTTGGGTACACTCAAATTTTAATTCTCAAATGAGACTATGTATGATATGAGGAGAGTAGGATTCGTTTATTCCTGCCACTCGTCCTCTCCTCAGCATTCTCTTCAACAACAGGCTTCAGTTCCAGTTATGGTTTGAACTGCTCACCCTTTATTCCTCTCATATCTATTAAGCTAGGCATAAAACGTCTCTTGCTTCCATATTTTTTTGATAGGTTTTCACACCACTTATTTAATTATTTCCTAATTGTTGATTAGAAAGAGAAATAGTTTGGATTTTGGTACATGGACCAATATTTTTAATTTGGCTCTTTGTCTTATATATAAAAACAAACAGTAGATAAAGTATCTGTTGTCCTTTGAAAGTCTTTATTATCACTTCTATTTAATTTGTTTTCTTATAATATTCGTAAGTTATTAATTTGATTAAAAAATATGGTAGACTAAGGTATAAAGAGGTGACAATAGACAGAATGAGTTGTATGAACTCAACAGTCAACACCATCATAGGAAGGGGGAAAATTTGTTGAGTATAGTACTTGGGTGTTCATGATCTAGCTAGGTTAGAGTTTAACTTGATATCATTTAGTCCAATATTTTTGACCAGGTGAATTGCCTAATGTTGGCAATTTGAATATTACAAATTGTCAAATCAAAATAAGGATATTTATATCAATAAGACCTACATTGTAATATGTCTTGAAATGAATTTATAGAAACATATTATAGGAAGACTTAAAATTACTTTTGAAGAGAGAATTTCACAATATTTCTCCTAAAATTCATCTTATTTATCATTTTAATAGTGTATATGTTATGATTATTTAAAAACTAAATGCACTTGATATTTTTAAAACACTTATTTTTTTTAAAAAAAATACACTGGTTATTTTTTTAAAAAAAAGTTTATATAAGTCCTTAAATAGTGCGTCTGGTCCCTAATCCTTGATTCATTTTGCTTTATAGCATTAGTTAAATATAAAACGTTAATGAAAGTTCAACGTGTCACGTTAAATACCACATTGGACAACCAAAACACTCTTCTCACTAAAAATAACATCGTACATCACAAAGAACAAACTCTAAATTTTTAAATTTGAGAAAGAAAAATGCTTTTGAAGTGTATCACGGACAAAAATAAAATGACGATATGTCAGGATTATATACCATCTCAACAATAAAGTAATGACTTTTTTTTGTGTCCTAGTGTCACTTAACATGCCACGTTAAACTTACATGAATGATGTTAACACTCAATTAACATCGTGGAACAAAATAATGAATTACAAATAAAAAGTCAGGGACCACTAATATGAACAAATCTCAAAAAGTTAAGACCTAATGTGACTTTTCATTAATTTTTTCTTCATCGGTGCCTATTGTGCTTATTATGTTTCTCAAAGTTACAAATTAAATTGACAGAATTTTTTGGGTAGAGAAAGGAAAAAAAATAAAAATTAAGTTGCAAGCCCCTCACTATTAGAGACTCGCGAGAATACTAATAGAAATAAAATTTGCACAACCATAATAGCAAAAAAAAAAAAGAAAATTGCACACCAATATGAGTAGGGTTGGCAAAATGGGTCTGTCCCGCAAAAAACAAGCGGGCCAAGGTGGAAAAATAAGCCCATCAGCCCATTGAGTCCCACCCCATTGAGTCCGCCAACAATGTGGGCCAAGGGCGGGGTGGGGCGGGCCACTTCTTTTTTTGTTGTGATATCTAAGATAGGTTAAAAAACACCAAATTTTGGACAAAAATAAACTCCAAACCAAAAAAAATAGATTTTGGAAAGAAAAACAGGTTCTGGGCTTAAAAAAAAATATTTCAGAAAAAAAAACACATACTAGAAAAAAAAATAAATTCTAGGATTTTTTTTTTTTATTTTTGTAAGTTGAGCGGACCAGCCCGCGGCCCACCTAGCCCGTCAATACGTGGATTGGGCTGATTTTTTGGACCATTTTCCCATGGCGGGGTTTTAAGCGGATTTTTGGCGGGCCAAGCCATTTTGCCAAGCCTACATTTGAGGGAGGATGAGATTAGCACCGTCTCTATTGGGAGTGGCACCATCCTTTTTATATGTAAGAATCATAAATTTATATACTAAAAAGTATGATACCACTCCCAATAAAAATGGTGCTAATCTCATTCACTAGAAAATAAACCTCGGATGAAACCTACCTACTTTTAAACACGATTCGTTTCTTCTAAAAAATGAATAATCACTCAAACATAACATTTCATTTTATTCACATACATAAATTATTTGCCACCCAATTATCTAAGTTCATCTCACGTAATTAATTAAAATCTACTCATCAATCAATATTAATCGTATTTTCAATAGCATATCCTAGTTGAAATGTAAATAAAATACTTTCCTAATAACTGTTTTAAACACCAAAGTTGGGAGAGTTATATATATTTAAGGGATATTGAAGATATTTAGAGATATACCTTAATATTATTTAAATTGAGATATAAGAATGATATTTTGAGATATATTCTAATTATATATTACTTTCAGTTCTTTTTATAAGAAATATATTGGACATATTTTATATGTACCAATAAAATATATTAATAAGTGATGTTCTTTTTAATTAATGATGTGAAAAAATTACTAAAATATCTATAAAGTTAATGAAAAAATTATGAGTGCTCATAATAAATTGAGAATAACAAAATATTTTTATACGCTTAGAAAACTCACAAAATCTCTTTATAAGACCATTTTTTTTTCTTTTTGTCTCTTACAAAAAAACTGAAAGTAGTATATATATATATATATATATATATATATATATATATATATATATATATATATATATATATTTCAAATATGAATCATATACTAGCTGAAAATTAAATAAGCGTTTTATTGTGTGGGATATGATTAGAATGATTGATAGACAAATATTTACATAATATTTGTTATATGGCTAATGTAATCTTCTTGTACATAAATCGCATGTGAGAAATAAGAATATCACAAAATTTAATTTAATTGACTAACTAACATATTCTATTGATTTTATTGACTTTTATGTATATTATTTTTTAAAATTAAATTTGAAATATTAAAATGAAAAGTAAAAAAATTAATTAAAAGATGAAAACAAATTAAACTTAAAAAAGAGAAGATAAAGATTAAAATTGTGTCAAATTAAGGTTAGCAAGACTGGATTACTTTTATATATAATATAAATATAAATATATATATATATATATATATATATAGATATATGTTTTTTTAACAAAATATAGATATATGTATGTATTAAATTAAATTAAATTTAGCATTATATTTTCTAGAATTAGTTGTATACAATTTTGAACATATAAATAGAGGAGTAGGGCTAGTAGCTTTCGTGCTTGAGAGTAGACTCACATGGCTTCAAAAGTTTGCTTGATCTTTTATGATGTTAATCATTAATCATATTAGTAGTGCTAATTCCTGTTCGAAATTTTGGATTGGTGCTTAACAAAATCATGGCTCAGTGTTTGAACTGAAAATCATGGGTGAGTATATATTGATAGGTATTTTTGAGTGTTGATAGCATTTGAAGTCAGATTGTTGGTAGAATTAAGCATTTTCCCAAGACTAATAATATTTACCCTTTCCTTGAATTTCTAGTTTAATCATGTCTCAAAGCAACAAGAAGACTGGTCATGGTGCTGACATGGATGAAATAAATAACTTACCATGCAATGTCATTGATAATATCCTCTCAAAATTACCAATTAGAGATTTAGTGAGGACAAGTATTCTATCAAGGAAATGGAGATATATGTGGACTTGTGTCTCAACACTTGTGTTTGACCAGAGTTTTTGGTACAAGTTTTGCAATAAATATGGCCATGTCTACGGCTCTAATATTGCTGATCAGATCATCAGTGAAGCTCTTTTGCTCCATAATGGGCCAGTACATAAGTTTACTCTTCACATTCCACATGTTACATTCCAAATGGCAGCATCCGTGTGAGAGTTGAATCCCTCTTGACGTGGATTCTGTTTTTATCAAACCGAGGCTTGAGAGATCTTGAGCTAATGAACCTAAGCAAGGTTGAATATGAAATGCCGTCTCATATATTCTCTTGTTGGGACTTGACACACTTGAAATTTCGCAAATTTAAGCTTTCAGTCCCTACTAATTTACATGGCTTCAAAAGTTTGCTTGATCTTCATTTATTTGATGTTAGAGTTGAAACCCGTGCTCTTGAGAGTCTTATATCTTGTTGTCCATGTCTTGAACAATTCACCCTTTCTAAATGTTATGGTTTTGAGTCTATTGATGTTTCTGCTCCTAATCTCAAGTTCTTACACATAGATTATGGTTCAAATATTAAGTCAGTTTGTTTGAAGATATCAAATAATGTCACTGATCTCACACTCTTAGCTGATAAATGTGGGGACAACTTTGAGAGGCACAAGGTATGTGATCTTCTTCAAGGTTTGTTGAAGCTTGAGAGGCTTTGTCTGGGTGCACCTTTCATTAAGGTTAGACAACAACAACACTTATTATATGGAGCAGCCATTTGTTATTGTTCAGTTGCATGCATAAGATTTTGTAGTTCTTCTATAAACTTGCCCCTATGCTCCCATCTGGTTTAATAGTTTTTACATCAGGTTGAGCAAAAAAAAAATATTTTTTACATCATTATTTCCTAATTGATGGTTGGAAAGAGAAACAAGGTTGAACTTTGGTGCATGGAACAAATTTTTTAATTGTCTTGCATTTAGAAATTAGTGCTATTTTAGTGGGATGTTTACTGTATCTCTCATAGTGTGTTTGTATGCATAGATCTTATCTCAAGAGGGCATTTTCCAAAAGCTAAAATTGGGGATCAACTCCATTTCAATGACATAGAAGAAGTTTCGTTGATTATTTTCCTACTTAAAAGTTTTCCCAACCTGGTGAAACTTTCTATAAAGGTTAGTTTGAATAAGATTAAGTGTAATGGGGTTTAGATCCTCTCATGTTCTTTTTCTTCTTTCTTTTGGTCATGTTTGTTTATAAGAGAGATAGACACAACATAACAGCAGAACCTAACATATTACTGAGTTGTGTCTATCACTATCTCATGACATAACAATTGAAATATATACATGAGAGGATCCAAATTCAAATTCAGGTATAACTTGTTAGTGCTTTTCTTGTTATTGTAATTAATTTTTTCTTTTCTTACCATTTTTTTTAAAATAGAGTAATAGCCAAGCTATTACGAGTTAACAGGCTAAGTATTTGAATGAGATGAAGTGCAATAGTGGCTGCCTTAGTAAACTTAAGAGTGTGGATATCAAGGTTCTAACTGAATATAACAATACACTGGCATGGATAAGGTTTGTGCTTGCAAATGCTCCTACATTGAAGACCCTTACATTCAAAGTTGCTTTTAATGTTAGTCTGCTGCGTTCAAATACACCTCATCTGTGTTTATCTATTGCACAAGATTTGTTAGTGATGAAACGAGCATCAACAAATGCACAAGTTAAATTCGTTTGTGCTGACCTCACCTTTGATTTCATCGGCAAACCCCCCATTCGGTTAAATTTCTGACTTAACTTCTTTGTTGGATTGTGCTCCAACCACCTTTTATTTCTCTGTTTTTCTTTGGTATCTTGAGATTTCTTTCTTGTTGCAAGAAAAGAAAATGCCACATGAAGTGACTAGTGTTATTGTCATTCTTGTTATTACTCTTGTTGAATTGAATCTTTTACGATATTTTAGATCAAATTATCGAAGGTGGTAAAATACACATAGGAGTAACAAACTAACAATAAATGCTTGTGTATGTTGAGCACTTGAATAGAGTGTTCTGTTCATGAATTGGGTGAGAGTTTGACTTCATGTGAATCCCTAATGTTTATATTCTCACTAGAGAGAGTTTTTATGTGATGTAACTTATGTGTTCATCTTATTATCCTCCGCGATTGCAAATAACGGTTGTTAAAAACGGAAGAGATGAGAGTGGAAAAGTTAGTGGGCGGATAACCTTGGTATATAATATTACAGTTTTTCTAGTATGTATAATGTTCCACATCTTAAGAAATTAAGAGTAGATGGATCTAGCTTCAAAGAGGCCTCTATAGGTTCAAGGATTATTGAAATTAGAACCAAAAGATTATAAGAAGAAAGCGGAAGAGACAAGGAGAAGGAAGAAATTGCCACAATGGTGCTAAACACAGTTGATAAGAATTCAATCAAGTTTTTAAAGCACTTATGCTAAAAACCCTAGCAAAGAATTATTTCTCACTCAATCAAATATCAATTATCGTCAAAAAGCTGCAGCAAAAATACGTAGAACTTCTCCAAGAAGATTTCGCTGCAGCGATAGTGAAAACATCCAAGATTTCAGGGAATTTTTCCAAAACTTTTCATTGCAACTAAAAACTCTAGCGAAAAGGCCACAAAATATCAAAGTCTAAAAATAGTTTCCTAACTATAAGGGAGCTCCTAAACAAGGTTACGAACCATATTACAACACTTTAGATCCTTAGAAGTACAATGCAAAGACATCCTTAGTTGATATAAAATTAAACAAGGTCTTTATAGTAACTTCAAGACTTTTTTTGGATCTTGTAATTGGTCTATTCAAGCTCCTTAGCGCTTCAAGACTTACCAACATCTTCTTCCTTAAGGCCTTCTTCCTCCTAGTCCACGATCACATCATCTCCTCCCCTATAAATAGGATTCGTCCTTGAATCCATAGACGAATCATCTACACTAAATGGAGATAAGTCACGAACATTGAAAGTTGCACTCACCTCATACTTAGCGGGTAGATCAAGCTTGTAAGCATTATTGTTTATCCTCTCCAAGGAAAAGGCCACTACCCCTTGGTTGAAGCTTGGATTTCCTTTGACTAGGAAACCTTTTCTTGCAAAAGTGCACCCAAACTAAATCACCGGGTTGGAACACTATCTCCTTCCATCCTTTGTTAGCCAACCAAGCATAATTTTAGAAATATAAAAAATCATGTCAATAGAACTTGAAACAACAAAGTGAATATTATATTGTTTTTAGAAACTTTATTTAGGCAATTTGAAATACTATATTCTTTAAGTTAACAATCTCTAAAAAAACACTTGCAATTTTAAAAATATTAAAAATTGGATAAATTGAGCTAGAAACTCCAAATAGAATAAGACATTATTTTTAAAAATAACTTAGGTAATTTAAAAAACACATTTTAATTTTTCTTTTGAAAAACATCATATTGTTCAAATGTATAGTAAATAATCTATAAAAAACCGTTGAATTTGAAAAATATAAAAAAAAATGTAAATTAATCTTGAAACTTCATAGTGAATAATACATTATTTTCATGAAGCTTCAAATAATTTAGGCAAGTGTATGGTACATTGTCTCAGAAAAACCGTTGTAATTTTAAAATATAAAAAATCTGTAAATTGAAACTTCAAATTGAACAATACATTATTTTCAGAAAACTTCAAATAATTTAGATAATTTAAAAACTCGTTTACTTTTTTATTTCAAAAAACTCCCTATTACTCAAGTGTATATTACACTATCTCTAAAAAAAATGATAGAATTTTAAAAATATAAAAAATTATATAATTAAAGGTAGAAGTTTCAAAGAAAATAATACATTGTTTTCATAAACTTCAAATAATTTGGGTAATTCAGAAAATGCTTACTTTTTTTATTTTGAAAAATACTTTATTCTTCAAGTGTACAGTATACGATCTTAAAAAAAAACTATTACAATTTTAAAAATATAAAAATTATGTAAATTGAGATAGAAAATTCAAAGTGTATAAGACATTGTTTTCAAGAAATTTTAAAAAATTTAGATAATTTTAAAACATACTATGCTACTTTATTTTGAGAAACACTCTAATCTCTAAGTGTATTGTACATAATATCTATAAAACTGTTGAATTTTTAAAATTATAAAAAAATTATACAAATTAAGCAAGAAACTTTAAGGTAAATAACACATTATTTTCAAAAAGCATCAAATAATTTAGGTGATTTTAAAACATTCTATTCATAAAGGGTATAGTTTATGATCTATAAAAAACGGTTGTACTTTTAAAAATATAAAAAATTGTGTCAATTGAGCTAGAAATTTAAAATTGAATAAGACATCATTTTTAAAAAGGTTCAAATAATTTAGGTAATAATATAAAATTTGTGTTTTTTTATTTTGAAATACACCATATTCTTCAAGTGTCTATAGTACACTATATAATTTTAAAAATATATAAAAGTTATGTAAATTGAGCTAAAAATGTCAAAGTGAATAATACATTATTTTGAGAAAGCCTCAAATAATTTAGGATATTTAAAAAATGTGTTTTCATTTTTATTTGAAAAACATTATTCTTCAAGTGTAAACTAACCGGTCTCTAAAAAAACCATTGCAATTTTAAAAGGATAAAAAATTATGTAAATTGAGGTTGAAATTTTAAAGTGGATAATACCTTTTCAAAAAACTTCCAATAATTTAGGTAATTTAAAAACACCCTATTTATTTTTATTTCAAAAGACACTATATTCTTAAACTTTATAGTACGTTATCGCCAAAAAAATGGTTGCATTTTTAAAAGTAATAATATTATTTAAATTGAGCTACAAACATCAAAGTTAATAATACATAGTTTTTAGAAAGTTTCAAAGAATTTAGGTAATTTAAAAACACCATATTTATTTTTATTTCGAAAAACACTCTATTCTTCAGTGTATAGTACACTATCTCTAAAAAAATAGTTGTAATTTTAAAAATATATAAAAATTTTGTAAATTGAGCTTGAAACATTAAAGTGAATAATACATAGTTTTAAGAAAGCTTCAAATAATTTAGTAAATTTTAAAAACGAGTTTTTATTTTTATTTCGAAAGACATCATATTCTTCAAGTATATAGTAAATTATCTCTAAAAAAACTTGCATAAAATCTATGTAAATTGATGTTGAAATTTCAAAGTGAATAATTTCTTGTTTTAAAAAAACTTCAAATGATTTAGGTAATTCAAAAACACCCTATTTATTGTTATTTCAAAAGATACTATATTCTTAAACTTTATAGTTCGTGATCTCCAAAAAAATTTGTATTTTTAAAGGTATAAAATATTATGAAAATTGAGCTAGAAACATTAAAGGTAATAATACTTAGTTTTCAAAAACTTTTAAATAATTTAGATAATTTAAAAATACCCTATTTATTTTTATTTAAAAAAAATACCATATTCTTTAACTATATAGTACATGATCTCTAAAAAATAGTTGCAATTTTTATTTTTAAATATATAAAAATTATATAAATTTAGCTAGAAACATCAAAGTAAATAAAATATTGTTTTCAAAAAGCTTCAAATAATTTAGCAAATTTAAAAAACACGTTTTTATTTTTATTTCAAAAAACACCATATTCTTCAATTGTATTGTACGTAGTCTCTAAAAATATGTTTTAATTTTAAAAATATGAAAAATAATGTAAATTGAGGTTGAAACTTCAACTTGAATAATACTTACTTTTAAAAAATATCCAACAATTAAGGTAATTTAAAAACACTCTATTCATTTTTTTATTTCAAAAGGTACTGTATTCTTAAATTTTATAGTATGCGATCTCAAAAAAAAGCCGTTTCATTTTTAAAAATATAAAACATTTTGTAAATATAGCTAGAAATATCAAAGTGAATAATACATAGTTTTCACAAAGCTTAAAATAATTTAAGGAATTTAAGAACACCCTATTCATTTTTATTTTCAAAAATACCCTATTCTTAAGTGTATAATACAATATTTCTATAAAAATTATTACAATTTTAAAAATATAAAATTTATATAAATTGAGCTATAAATTTAAAAGTAAATAATATTTTTTTTTCAGAAATCTTCAAATAATTTAGGTAATTTAATAAATGTATTTATATTTTTATTTCAATGAATACCCTATTTTTTAACTGTACGATGCACGATCTCTAAACCAATCATTGAAATTTTTTAAATATAAAATATTATGTAAATTGAGTTAGAAACTTTAAAGTAAAAGATACATTTTTTTCAAAAACCCTGAAGTAATTTAAGTATTTTAAAAAATGGATTTTCATTATATTTCAAAAAACACTTTATTTTTCGAGTATATAATACACTATCTCTAAAAAAAATTGTTGTTATTTAAAAAACATAAAAAAAAATTATGTAAATTAAAACTTCAAATAAGTTTGGTAATTTATAAATACCCTTTTTTCAAGTGTATAGTACACGATTCCTAAAAAACTGTAGCAAATTTTAAAATATAAATGATTATGTGAATTATGCAAGAAACTTCAAAGTGAATAAGAAATTATTTTCAAAAATATTTTAATTGTATAGGTAATTTAAAAAAATGCATTTTCATTTTTATTTCGAAAAACACTATTATTCAATTGTATAGTAAACGATCTTAAAAAAACTGTTGCAATTTTAAAAATATATAAAAATTTTAAATTGAGCTAAAAACTTCAAAGTGAATAAAATAATATTTTAAAAAAGCTATAAATAATTTAGCTAATTTAAAAAAATGCATTTTTATTATTATTTCGAAAACATCATATTCTTCAATTGTATAGTTCACGATCTCTAAAAATCTGTCACAATTTTTAAAAAATATAAATTAAGTTAAATGAGCTAGAAATTTTAAAGTGAATAATAAATTGTTTTCAGATAGCTTCAAAGAATTTAGGTAATTTAAAGACACTATTTTTTTTTTCCAAATCACATCATACTTTTCAATTGTATATTACACGATCTCTAAAAAAATTGTTGCAATTACAAAATATAAAAAATTAATTAAATTGCATTTGAAACTTCAAAGTGAATAATACATTGTTTTTATAAAGCTTTAAAAAAGATAGGTAATTTGAAAACACATATTCATTTTTATGTTGAAAAACATCATATTCTTCAGGTGTATAGTACATGATCCCTAAAAAAAGTGTTCAAATATTAAAAATTATGTATGTTAAGTTAGAAACTTCAATGTGAATGATAAATTGTGTTTAGAAAACTACTAATAATTTAGGTAATTTAAAATTTTCTATTAATTTTTATTCAAAAATACTATATTCTTCAGGTGTATCACGATCTCTAACAAAACTGTTGTAATTTTTAAAATAAAAATGCTATGTAAATTTAGCTTGAAGCTTCAAAGTGAATAATACATTATTTTAAAAAAGCTTCAAATAATTTAGGTAATTTAAAAATATCGTATTGATTTTTATTTCAAATAACACCATATTCTTTAAGTGTAAAGTACAAAAACTCTATAGACTATTCCAATTTTAAAAATATTAAACATTACTTAAATCAAGTTAGAAACTTGAAAATGAATAATACTTTGTTTTCATAAAGCTAAGCTTCAAATAACTTAGATAATTTTAAAAATGTGTTTTCATATTTATTTTGAAAAATACTCTATTCTTCGAGTGTATGTATAAGATCTCTAAAAATACTATTGCAATATTCAAATATAAAAAATTCTAGAAATTAAGTTAGAAACTTAAAAGTGAATAACAGATTATTTTCAAAAAGCTTCAAATAATTTATCAAATTTAAAAAACACGTTTTCATTTTTATTTCAAAAATCACCCTATTCTTCAAGTGTACATACACTATCTCAAAAAATTGTTACAATTTAAAAAATAAAAAAAATATATGTAAATTGGTGTTGAAACTTCAAAGTGAATAATAGTTGCTTTTCATAAAACTTCCAACGATTAAGGTAATTTAAAAACACCCTATTCATTTTTATTTCAAAAGATAATGTATTCTTAAACTTTATAGAACGCGATCTCTAAAAAACCGTTACATTTTTTAAAATATAAAATATTATGTCAATTTATCTATAAACATTGAAGTGAATAATACATAGTATTTATAAAGTATCAAATATTTTAGGTAATTTAAAAACACCCTATTTATTTTTTATTTCGATAAATACCCTATTTTTTAACTGCATAGTACAAAATCTCTAAAAAACCATTGTAATTTTAAAAATATAAAAATTATATAAATTGAGCTATAAATTTGAAATTAAATATTATATTTTTAAAACAAATCTTCAAATAGTTTAGGTAATTAAAAAAATGCATTTTCATTTTTATTTCAATGAACACCTTCTTTTTCAACTGTATGATGCACGATATCTAAAATAACCATTGGAATTTTTTAAATATAAAAAATTATATAAATTGAGCTTGAAACTTTAAAGTAAATAATACATTATTTTAAGAAACTTTCACATAATTTAAGTATTTTAGAAAATTTATTTTCATTTATATTTCAAAAAATACCTTATTCTTCGAGTGTATAGTACACTATCGCTAAAAAACTATCGGAATTTTAGAAATTTCAAAGTGGATAATACATTGCTTTCAAAAAGCTTGGAATAAATTAGGTAATTTAAAAATACCGTATTTTTCAATTGTATAATACACGACCTTTAAAAAAACTATAGCAATTTTAAAAATATAAACAATTATGTGAATTGTGCAAGAAACTTCAAAGTGAATAAGATATTGTTTTTAAAAAGCTTCTAATAATATAGGTAATTTTAAAAATGCATTTTCATTTTTATTTTGAAAAACACTTTTTCTTCAATGGTATAGTATGCAATTTTTAAAAAGACGGTTGCAATTTTAAAAATATAAAAAAATTATAAATTAAGCTAGAAACTTCAAAATGAATAAGACAATATTTTAAAAACCTTTAAATAATTTAGCTAATTAAAAAAATGAATTTTCATTATTATTTCTAAAAAAGACCTTATTCTTCAAGTGTGTAGTTCACGATCTCTAAAATCTGTCCCAATTTTAAAAAAATCAAAACGAAGTTAATTGAGTTATAAACTTTAAAGTGAACAATACATTATTGGGAAGTGATATTGCCACTCCCAAATTTGATATTGCCACTCCAAAATCATAAAAATAAAGCTTATAAATGAATGTTATGAGAGTGGCAATATCAAATTTAAGAGTGACAATATCATTTTCCTACATTATTTTCATACAGCTTCAAATAATTTAGGTAATTTGAAGACATGCTGTTGATTTTTCTATTCGAAAAACATCATATTTTTCAACTGTATATCTACGATCTCTATAAAAGTTGTTTCAATTTTAAAATATAAAAAATGATTTAAATTGAGTTTGGAAATTCAAAGTAAATAATATATTATTTTTATAAAGCTTTAAATAATTTAGTTAATTTAAAAACACAGATTATTTTTTATATAAAAAAACAGCATATTTTTTCAAGTGTATAGTATACGATCTCTAAAATAACTATTCAAATATTAAAAATTATGTATATTGAATTAGAAACTTCAAAATGAATGATACATTATTTTCCGAAAGCTTCAAATAAAATAGGTAATTTGAATATAGAGTATTCATTTTTATTTCAAAAAGCATCATATTCTTCAAGTATATAGTACACAAACTCTAAAAAAATATTCAAATTTTAAAAACATTAAAAATTATTTAAATCAAGTTAGAAACACAATATTAATTGTATGTCAAACCAAATTTCATTAACTTTTTGTTTTTTCCAACACTAGATTTCTAACTTTAGTTTTTTAACATGTGCAATATTACATAGGTTAGAAAAACCCTAATTACAATAATAATAGTTAGTATTTACTTATATTTTGAGACACTTACTCTATGTTTTATTTTTCTTATAAATCATTGGGGAGGGTGTAAGTTTATCATCAATATTTAATTCACCCATTTTATTTTTTGTTTTTTGGGTGAAGAGTCACGTTGATCCTAATTTTTTTAAGTTTGTTCATTTATATTTGTCTTTAACATTTTAAATAGAGTATTTGAATTTTTGACTTTTTTATCTGTGGTTTATTTTGGTCCATGACGTTAATTTAGTGTTAACACCGTTAAGAAAGTCCAACTTGAAATGTTAAGTGACACGTAGGATACTCCAAAGTTGTTTGTTTTATTGTAGAGATGGCATATGATCCAAAGCATCATCGTCTTTTTTTTCTTTCTCAAATTTAAAAACTAGGATTTGTTCTTCTGCGATATTGGACGTCATTTTAAGTGATATAAGAGTTTTTTTAACTTACAAAGTGAGAACGACATAGTTTATATTGTTCAGCGTGGCATTTAACGTGTCATGTTGGACTTTTATTAACAGTCTCAACTTTTAACTAACCCTAATGACTAAAAAGAATTAAGGATCAAAATGTCAGAACCTAAATGCACCATCATAAATATTAAAGACTTATGTGAACCTTCACTAAAAAGGCATAAACTACACGGTGTATTTTTCTTTATTTTTTATTATATTATCTTTATGTTATGTTTTTTTTTCTTTGAATGTAGTTATAGATTAAGGGACTATTTGTTTAAGATTCTGTTTGGTAAAATTAGCTCATAGCTTATGACTTATAGCTTGTGACGTATAGCTTATAACTTATGGTTAAGTAGAGGTGTTTGGTAAAATTAGCTCATGACAAGTTAAAAGTGTGTTAAATAACTAAAAAGGACATGCATTAATTACATATAATAATTAAAAAAGTAAAATGTAGTAAACTATATCTAAGAGTAAAATAAGAAAAAATTATTGAAAGCTAGTTATAAGCTACCAGCTATAAGCTATCTCAAGTAGCTTTTTATAAGCTAGCTTATGAAAGCTAGTATTTACATGCTATAAGTTTGTAGTTACCGAACTCCTTCACTTGACAATAAGTTACACATTATAAGCTATAAGCTCTTAAATAAACTATAAGCTAGTGTTACCAAATACACTCGAATTTTGGTTTGGTCAAAATTATTTTTTACCAAAGTTAGAAATGGTTATTTCTATTGGATGGCTTTGATTTTGTGCATTAATATTCTCAACCATTAATTAAATATCGATTTGTATGTCTTTTTACTTTTTATTTTAATAAAATTAAACCAAACACACACTAAATGGAGAATAAAGAATGTTAACAAAGAATAGTACTACTGCTTGATTAAAATAAAGAATGTTAATACAGTAAGGAGCGGTTTAGTTTGCATTTTTATTTCTTGTTTTTATTTTTTGTTTTCTGTTTTTTAAAATTTTATAAAAAAAATTGAAAATGCTAAAACAGAAATTTTTAATTTTTAATTTTTTCTTTATAAAATTCCAAAAAAATAAAATAAAAATCAAATATAAAAATAAAAAATAAAAATACAAACCAATAACACCTCAGCTTTTATCAATATTCAATACCAAGTTTTTGTCTTTAGTGATAAGTAGACTTATTGAAATTCCTTTTCTTGACAAATGAGCCGGCAGAAATCAAGAGAGAATAAGTGGAGAGAGAAATTTTTTGTTGATACACAGGAACCTAAAAAACCTTAAAACGGTGTAGTGGCTTAAGGGATACTAAAAACGAAAATTAAAAGAGTCAAAATTTGACAGATGACATGGCGAATTGTGATTGGAGAGACAGCAAGTAGAGATAACATTAGGGAACAGGAGATTTAAATCCCATAATAATAGAAGGAAGTAGCCGTTATGGTTAAAGAAATTGGAATAAAATCTTTCTATGCTCAACTATTAAAATTTGATACATAGTAAGAGGGTGCATTATAGGTGGTTTCCTTTCAATGAAGATTATCCGATGGTCCTCTACAGGTTATACCTGTTTTAGTGAAGAAATTAAATTTTGCTATTTGGTCCATAAAAATTTTAGACATATTTTTAAAAAATTACAAATATTTTCCTTCCATCATTTTATAATTTTTAATTTCTATTTTAATAATATCAAATCATTCTTCAACCTTCATGTCTCTGCTTCTCACAAATGCTTCTGGGTTAGGGATGATGAATTCCTGTGATTTTGGTCCTCTGCGATTCTGTTTTTTTTAATCATCTATTATTTTAACATTAATCTTCATCCTGACAAAAAAAAAAAAACCCATCTTCATCTTCCTCATTCAGCAAAAGACTCATGTTCTGCAATTTCATCCATCATCATCCTTCAGTTTTGATTTTACCTTTTTTCATAGGTAGAATACCAGAAACTTCATCTCAATTGCAAACTGGGAATGAATAAAAAAAAATCAGAAAATAAAAACTTCATAGATAGAATACCAGAAACTTTATCACAAACCCAAAAACTCATCATCCCCAACCCAGAAATTCATCATCCCTAACCAAGAAACCCAGAAATTCATCATCCCTAACCCAGAAAACTTTTGTCTTCTTCGATTCTTCTTCTTCTTCTTCTTCGATTTTTCTTCTTCATTTCTTCGATTCTTCCTCTTCGATTTCTGGCTTCAATGTCTCAGATTTTCAATGAGGGAAAACAGAGAAGAGGAGTGCAACAGTGTTGCTCAGATTTGGGGGTAAGGATTACTTGGTGTGAAGAGATGAACTAGAGAGAAACATCCTTGCAAAAATCAGAATCAAATAATCCCAAAATTTTAAAACTCTAATTCCCAAATTTAGGAACCCTAACCCCCAAATTTGGAACCCTAACCCCCAAATTTGGAACCGTGATCCCCAAATTTCAGAACCCAGAAGAAGAAGGACAAATTAACACTATCATAACGCATCAGAAGAAGAAGACGATGGCGAAGCAGCAGAAGACAACAAAGCAGTAAAAGAAGACGACGATGAAGCAACAGGATAAGAAGACAACGAATTCGCTGAAGAAGAAGAAGAAAGAGGGAGATGCAGAAGAAGAAAGAAAAGAAGATGCAGAAGAAGAAGAGGATTGAACAGAACAGAGGAGAAGAATAAAAGAAATAAGAAGAGCAAAAAAGAAAAAAGAAATTGAACAGAACGGAAGAGAAGAAGAAAAGAAAGAGGGAGATGCAGAAGAAGAAAGAAAAGAAGATGCAGAAGAAGAGGATTGAACAGAACAGAGGAGAAGAAGAAAAGAAATAAGAAGAGCAAAAAAGAAATTGAACAGAACGGAGGAGAAGAAGAAAAGAAAGAAGAAGAAGAAAGAAAAAGAAAAAAAAAAATTAACTATCAATTTAGTCCTCCAAACATTATCTTGTCACCAATTTAGTCACTAAATAAGTTCTCTAAAGATCATCTTTATCACCAATTTGGTCCACCAAAAAAACTTTGTCACCAAATTAATCCTCCAAAGATGTGTAAGTATACTAAATTTATCCTTCAAAGATTTAAATATATCAAATTGGTCCATGATTTAGGACTAATTTGGTAGACTTTTAAATCTTTAGAGGACTAATTTGGTGACAAAATTCTTTGGGGGATCAAATTGGTGACAAGGTAATCAGAGACTAATTTGGTGATAAAATTCTTTGGAGGACCAAATTGATAGTTAATTAAAAAAAAAAAAAAAGAAATTGAACAGAATTGAGGAGAAGAAGAAAGGGGTAGACTGCAAATTATAAATATCTGTCTAAAAAATTCATTTTCACCTATTTAACCCTTAATCGGTTTGATTTTGAACTGTTAGATGTTATTTAACCTAGATCAACGGTCACCTGTATTTAGGGACCTCTATGGTTCTCACTGAAAAAGGACCACCCTATAATGCACCTACTAAGAGTGTGTTTGCATTAGCTATAATTAATTGTCAATATATTTGCTGTTATAAGCGATTTTTAAAATAATTTTAACTTGTGAAAAACGATTTTGAAGTTTTGTGAAACAATGTCCAATTTTTAATTAAAGAACAAAAAATGTTTTCTTTGTTAAAAGAATCATCAAAAACTTTTGCAAGTACTAAATATAACTATCCAATATACGATGAAAAAAAAGTAATCCAAATACACCGTAAGGTAAACCAGGATGAAGAGGAAGTTGGTGGTTGCTACTATGAGTAGAATATAACTTTTTTTACACTTTTATATAGAAATTGTGACATATTCTCGTACTTTTAAAAAATGTAACATTTATGGTTATTGTTCTTTTTAACAAGTGTCTCCCGCTTACCACTTGCTTATTACCACACCATGTATATACTTTTTTTTTTTTGGGCATACCAAACCTTTACTTGAAGTTAATTTCTTATAATTGAAAAATTCTCCTATTGTAGTCACTAGGAATGTGAAGAGTAAATTGTGTGAGTACGGAAATTGATTTCCGAGTGAATATTGGTGTGATAGTATAGTAAGGAATTGGATCAGCACTCATGATCATTTGCTTTCACTCTCAACCTTTTCCCAAATCTCCCAGCATGACTTGTTTAGCTTATGATTTCATCCGAATTACTTCTTTATTTTAATCATCAAAATTTGACCTATTTATTAACCAACGGTTCAACATATTAGCTGCTACACTCCTTATATAAGGTTACAACTTCTGGTTAACTTGTGCATGAAAAATTGACCTTTAACTTTTGGGTTCCCATGATATAATAATTTGAATTTTAATTCAACCTTAGCTTGCAGCACATTACCAAAATTTTATATATGCTGTACTGATTGTATTAACTCATTGCTTAATGAATTTTGTAGTTTAATCATGACTCCGCGCAAGAACCGCAAGAAGGCTGATGACCGTGGTGATGTTCACGTCGTCGATCGAATCAGTGACTTACCTAGTAATGTCATTGATATGATACTCTCAAAATTACCAATGGAGGAAGTAGTGAGGACAAGTATTCTATCAAGGAAATGGATAAATATGTGGAAGTCAGTCCCAAGACTTAAGTTTGAACGCAGGTTTTGTTACAAGTATAGGGACCTAACTGATATTATTAATCATGTTCTTTTGGTCCACAATGGTCCAGTATATGAGTTTACTCTTCACTTCCTTAATAAGGACAATATGAGAACTGGATGCCTTGGTACCTGGATTCAATTCTTGTCGAGGCATGGCCTAAAAGATCTTGAGCTTGTCAACAATGGCTCGCATTTATATCAAATGCCACTTCAAATCTTCACTTGTGACGACTTGATATACATGAGATTAATCCGATTTAAGATTTACGTCCCTCCTAGTTTCCATGGCTTTAAAACTCTGCTTCATCTTCAGTTATCCAATGTTAGGATTAACACTAGGGCGCTTGAGAATCTTATGTTGGATTAACCATGCCTTGAGCATCTTACCATTTACTCATGTTCTGGTTTTCAATGTATTAATGTTTCTACTCCTAGTCTCAAGGTCTTAAGGATATATCATGGTTCAGATATTAAGCCAATTTGTTTGAAGCATGCAAACAATCTTATTGATCTCAAAATCCAAGCTAATATGTTTGAGGAGGACTTTGAGAGTTACAAGGTATTTGTTCTCAAAGAAGGCTTATTGAAACTTGAAAGGCTTTGTCTTGGAGGAGGTTACATTAAGGTCAGAAAATCAAGTCAATTTGTTGTAATTCATTTGTATGATTTTCTAAAGTCTAAAGCCATTATGTTACTCATACTTTTGTTGTTTTTATGCACATGCAGTACTTCACTACAACAGAGAGCATTCCCCAAACAGTGAAAAGGAAAATCAACACCTTAAAATTTCTGGTATTGGATGATGTCAATTTCAACAAAACAGTAGATCTTGGGTTCATTATTTGCTTACTTGAAAATTCTCCCAGCTGGTGCAACTCACTATACAGGTGAACTAGAAAGCTCACTATAGTTTTATTTTTATAATTGTCCTATTGGAACTAATTAATGTTTTTTTCCCTCTGATCTCTCTGTAAGAGTTATTGCAGAGCTGATGATCTACATCGTAACAATTTGATTGAGAGAGAGAGCAATAGCAGTTGCCTTGGTCAACTAAAGACAGTGAATATCAGTGTTGAAAATGCCTTTGTGCATCCACTAACTTTGTTTGTGCTAGCAAACGCCTCTTCATTGGAGACCCTCACATTCAAAGTCAATTTTATGGGGGCAATATATCTACCATTAAATATTGCACAAGAATTGTTACAGATGGAACGAGCATCACCAAAAGCAAAGGTTAAGTTCCTTGATAAGTGAATCTATACTGAATTTAGCCCTCAACTCTCCAATCCATTAGCTTGTGATGAATTATATATGATGCCATCACTTCTATTTGCAGAAGTGATGTACATTTCGATCAACCCCTGAGTATCTTATTTTGAACTCAGTAATGTGCATTTCAATGTTAATTATTTGCTTTCTTGAAACTTAGCCCAGCCTTTAGGAACTTATTATTATATAGGGGAAGAAGAGTAACTGAGCTTCCTACTTTGTTTTTGTATTTATTTTTCATTTTAATTAGTTTTTTCCTTTTGCTCCGGAATCACTACAAGAATTTTGTATATTTTGTTAGGGAAAAATCTGTAGTTAATTTGTAACAATTCGGTAGCAAAAATAGAATACCTTCAGATTAGCTACCAATTAGCTATCGAAATTTTGAAAACTAATATTTGGTCGTTAATTGGCTGCAAAAAACTTCCGTAGTCAATTTGTAGCTATTTGGCCGCTAATCCATAGCGAATTCCTAGCTAAAACATAATTAGTTTTGATAATTTTTTTAACCCGTAGCTGTTTCGAAGCTAATCCGTAACCTATTATTTATTAGAATTGTAACTATTCATAGCAAATCGCTATCTAAACGGTAGCTAAATTAAATATTGTTAATTCAACCATAACTAATTTTTTTTGAGCACCGGATCAACGGGCTCCAATACCACTATTCGGACGGAGAGAATAGAGCCACAATATACCTAAGACACAACCTAAGAGAATGGTTCACAAGTGTAGAACACCACAATGCAACCTAATACCTTAATACAACCCAATTCTTTAAGACAATAGGTGCATGAGTCCATCTACTTATAAACCTTCTAACTTACTCCTAACTATCGAATTGGACTTTGATTCATTCTTGACTTCGTATCTAATTAGTAGTTAATTAATAACTAATAAAATTAGCTGGAAATTTTTTTGGTAGCTAATTAGTAACTATTTAGATACAAATTAGTTATGAAAAAAATTTGATAGCTATATTTCATAGCTAATTAATGACCAAGAAAATTAGCTACGAAATTTTATTTGGTTGCCATATTTCATAAGTATTAGCTAGGAAATTTTTTTAGTAACTAATGTATAGCTATTTAAATACACGTTAGTTATAAATAGAAATTTGTAGCTATATTTCGTAACTAATATTAAATTTTCTTGTATTTGTAGTGTTAATAATTAATTACTTTCTTATTTTCAATGACTATGTTTCTTTTTTTATGATAAATGTGATACGAGGTATTTTAGGATTTTTTTTTGCTATGTTTCTTTTTTTTTATGATAAATGTGATACGAGGTATTTTAAGATTTTTTTTTTGATATTAGAATTATTTTAATTTTGAAATCCAATAAATTAAATAACATTAATTAACTTTCCTAATGAAAGCGTAATCAATTATTTTTTTCTTATAATTCAAGACCAAAAAGTATTAATTTAGTGATAGAATTGAAAAAAAAAACATCAAAAAGTCTTATTCAAACTTGTGAAATTCAACGATTGTTTTCAGTACGGGAGGATTCAACATGGGCTTTGATAACATCAAAATCCCAACTTCGGCCATTTCTACGCCTCGAGGGAATTAGTCTTCAGCTATCGGTCGGGAATACTCTTAGTTCATCCAAAAAAACATCAAAATCCCTAATTTATTTATTTTTGCACATTGATTAAATGAAAATAAGAAAAAAAATGAATAGTTATGATCCATCCCCCTATTTACTGGACTGTTTAACATTGAAGAAAATCCATACATTAAAAAGAGGGATTTGGATTCTCTTCGGTGTTAAACAATCTAGCACGGACTCTAATAACATCAAAATCGTTAATTTATTTTTAATAATTTATTTTTATTTTACTCTTAAATCATTTATTACATATTTTTTAAATTATTTAACAAATATAAATAGTTAATAAACTAATTTTACTAAACACTTCTATACAATTATAAACTACGTTATAAGATAACTAATTTTGCTAAATAGCCTAATTTAGAGTAAACCTCAAAGGTGTCCCCGACATTCTAAGTCATTGTAAGTATCATGCAAATTAGTCATTGAGATTATGACAACTTTAAATTAGTCATTGGCTCCGTAAAATATCATTCATTTAAATTCTTTTCTATTTAGGGTGTGTTACGAATCACTTTTGGTCCAATGTATGTTCGATAGTTGTATTTTGTACTTACAAAAACTTTTAATTTTTCTTTTAATAAAAAAAGATTTTGGTTTTTCAGCTAAAAATTGAACATTATTTCGAAACACTTCAAAATTACTTCTCACCGCTAAAAATTATCTTAGAAATTACTTTTGATCGCAAATATATCCAAATAAAAATTAATTATATTTCAGACAATTAATTCTTTTTCAATTAATTTTCATAGTTAATCACTTCTATTTCAAATACACTCTTAGTTTTTTAATATCATCTAATAGGTAAATGAACTAAAAGCTCATTTGTTAAAACTTAAAAATAATTGATTATTTTTATAAATAAAAAATTAATTATTTTTTCAAGTTATTGTTATAAAAATTAGAAGTTACGTAACTTTAATTTTTTCTTATTTTCAGAAGTAACTTGGTACTTGCTTAAAATAAATCTGATTATTTTTTTATTCTAATTATTTTAAGAACATTGACAAAAAAATACTCAAAATTTTTATAAATATTTTTTATTAAAATAAATTCTTATTTTATCAAATAAACTGAAATAATGTTACTCTAATAAAACTGGTTTGACCAATTCGTTGGTTTACTCGCCTAATTTATCTGTGCACGGTAACTTTGTTTTTTTTTTTATATTCTGTGCACGGTAACTTTGCTTTAGTACCACTGTTTGCTTCTTGGGACTTGGGAGAGTGTTTCCCAGGTTTTACTTTTACGTAACTTCTCTCTCTCTCAACTTGGCTAAATGCCCATTATCATTTCTCCTCGCACCGAACCGAACGTTGGGGAAGAAGAGGAACAACTCGATAGCTGAAACCGCTGCTCCAAATTTTCATTCCTGAGGTACATTTCTCTTCCTCTTTCTCCCTTTTCAATCGATTCCGCTCCGAGCTTCTTTTCAATCTGAGATCTGCTGGTTGACCCAAAAAAAAAAAAAATCCGAGATCTGCTGCTTTCTTATTTCCTTCAACTGCAATTCGCTTCAATTCGTTTAATTTGTTATTCATTTAATTTTTTTTCATCTTTTAGGTATATCAATCAATATATGTTAATGAGCATTTTCTTAGCGCAACTAAATTGATTATGCAAACCCGTGTAGCAAAAAAAAAAAGTATTCACTTTATCATAAAATGGAGTTGTATCAGATCCTAGGTTTTACTACACTCCTCAGAGCCCAGTAGTTTAAAGAGGGTTTAGTGATGAATAAACTACGTTTTGTTTAAGGATTTTTTTGATTTGGTAGAATTACTTATCATTTAGAAATTGATTTTTGGTTTTTCTTTTTTTATTTCTTTTTCCTTATGTTGTTGTGTAATGTGTATTAGCTGAAGGCTGAAGCATAAGAATGGGTGATGTGGGTCCTGATTTGATCAGTGACCTTCCTCAAAGCATCATAGAGAGCATTCTGATACAGCTTCCAGTAAGAGATGCTGTGAGAACCAGCATTTTGTCAAGCAAATGGAGGTACAAATGGGCTTCCATCACTCAACTCGTGTTCGATAACAAATGCGTCCCGATGTGCTATGACCGAGATGTTGTTGAGAAGAATATTGTCAACTTCATCACCAGGTTGCTCTTTCTTCATCAAGGACCAATTCATAAGTTCCAAATCATCAATTCCTACTTGCAGAGCTGCCCTGAAGTAGATCAGTGGATTCTTTTCCTATCGAGGAATGATCTCAAAGAACTGGTTCTTGAATTAGCAGAAGGCGAATTTTTCAGGATTCCCTCATCCCTTTTCAACTGTAAGAAGTTGACTCGATTGGAACTGTCCCGCTGCGAGTTGGATCCACCTCTTACTTTTAAGGGCTTCATGTGTTTGAAGAGCCTCACCCTTCATCAGGTTTTGATGTCCCCTGATGCAATTGAGAGCCTCATTTCCAGTTGCCCTCTGCTAGAGAATTTATCACTGTCTTATTTTGATAGC
Source organism: Cyamopsis tetragonoloba (assembly GCA_037177725.1). NCBI lineage: Eukaryota > Viridiplantae > Streptophyta > Magnoliopsida > Fabales > Fabaceae > Cyamopsis > Cyamopsis tetragonoloba. The sequence goes on along the minus strand of CM074120.1, from coordinate 7,159,716 downwards.
TTAGCACTTAATATCCGTGCTCCAAACCTCAAGTACTTGTATCTTGAAGGTGAATTCAAGGATATATGTCTTGAAGATACTCCGCTTCTGGTTGACATATCTGTTGCTATGTATATGACTGATGACATTGCTGAACACTTTGAGCAAATCTCAAATTGCAATTTTGTTAAGTTTCTCGGTGGTGTGCCTAAGCTGGAGAAGCTTGTTGGCCTTATCTACTTCACAAAGGTACCATGCTTGTTATAATCTATTTATTATGCTAGTTCTTCCTCCATGGAAGGGTGTCTTGTTTTCTCATTCATTTCTGCATGTTCTTGAAGTATTTGAGCATAGGTAATGGCCTAGGGCATCTTCCAATGGTGTACAACAATTTGGTGACTATTGAGTTACATCAAGTGAGTTTTGAAGATATGAATGAGATACTTGTCGTCCTTCGCTTGATTGCAAGCTCTCCTAATCTAAAGGAACTTCAAATTTCAGTAAGTCCTTTTACTCCTTTTTAGGAAGTCATGAACTGACGATGAAATGGTTCTGTTATTAAATTTTACAAATCAGACCTGTATGGAATATCTGAGATTTTTCACTGCATATGTTATGCTCTTGACTTTGGCAGGGTTCATCAAACATATCAAATGCTATAGATACCCCAGATCTGGATTTTTGGGAAAAAGAATGCCCTTCAGATTCTACACTTAGCCAACTGAAAATTGTGAAGTTGGCAGAAATTTCTGGTGCGCCACATGAGATGGAACTTATCAAATTTTTGCTTGGCTGTTCACCTGTGCTTGAGACAATGTTTATCACTCCTTGTGTATATGATGCAGAAGTTCAATTAAAAATGTTGATCGAATTGGTGAAATTTCGAAGAGCTTCTACTAGCGCAGAAATTGTTTTTGTCCATGGGTAAATTTGTGAACTGTGTTATGAAATCATTCTTTGCAATCATTTCCAATGTTTCTTGGGTGAAAATTTGTGTAACCTTCTCTTAAAAATACAAGCATTACCTATGAGACAAGCTGTAAATTCTTAAGCAAAATAAGAAATTTATATACATGGATCGAAGGCGTGTACAGAGTCCATTTTACTGATAGAAAACCCAATTTAGCAGCTACAAAGTTGTAACGTTAAAGCTGATTAAGAATACCATTAACAGCAAAAATGTAATATGTTAACTCCCTCATTCGCACTAGTTTCTTATCTTCTCATGAGTGCATTTTCTTTCAAAATCGACAACTGAATCCCCATAATCTTGTGAAGCATTCTTAGACTTGCGTTCATATCACACTCAACTGCATTTATATAAAAGACCCTAACTTTTCGACTTTCTTTGCTATGCATGGTTGCTATATTCTTACAAAACCTCCCAACACGAGTAAAATAATTCTTTCCGTAAAAATCATCCAAAATATTTCATCATAATCTTTTATCACGTGACAATGGTACTCAATTTTTTGACAAACATTAGTCACAAACCATTTTGTAGATATATATCAGGAAGTTTAAAGACCATACACCTCTCAGTACCTCACACCATACAAACTCTAATTATTAATATAAGCTATGAAGGGAATATTCCCACTACACTAAAAATATAAAAATACAAAATCTTTTTATCACGTGACAGCCATGTAATGCCCATTATCTTAATAAAATAATAATAATAATATTAATTCTGCAGACCAATAACAAATTATTTGACTTTTAAATGGTTGAACATTTTGTAAATTTTTTTTGTCTCTATGCCTAATCACCATGCACTGACAATGTTACACCATGTAATGCAGAAAAACAGAAGTAAAATAAGCAATTTATATTATGTATTTATGTTACATGCAAAACTCTCAAGTCCCGAAATACTATAAACAGTTTTGAGTACAATCTATTTCATGAACGTTATTCAAACAAGTTGAAGGACCCAGAAGGACAATTCCCACAAAAATCTTAGCCCTAGAAATTAAGCAGAACACATAACATTCATCTATACTTCAGTGTCTCTAATTTGATTCTGTACAGTCAGAAACTAGCATAACCCTTTGATCTACTATTTTGATGCCAATGTACACCAAATTCACTTGAGCTCAATCACTTGCATTTGAAGCATCTTGTTCCACTCTTTACCATCTCAAATGTCACAAGTCACAAAGATTTTCTACGTCATCTTGGTCCAGAAAGTTCCATTGCTTGAGCGAGCAATGAAGAGTCATCGGTGAGATCGGAATAGCGCTCCGAAGAGGAGAGTTCATTGCCTCTACTTCTTGTTGATTCAGCTCTCTGTGATGCTTCCCATTTCTCTGCAAGCCCATCTCCTTCAAGCATCCTAACTACTTCAGACATCTTTGGTCTATGGCTTGGCAGATACTGAGTACACAGAAGAGCCACTTGAACAATTTCATCTAACTCAATCCTATCATAGTTGTTTTTCAAGTCCTTGTCAACTAGCAAGTCTATTTTCTTCTCTTGGTGGATCTTCTTCACCTGCAATTAAAGTGATAGTGAATACTTTTAGTGAAACAAAGCAACAAGGGCAATTAAATAATAAATTTATTTAAGGTCCTTTAAAGTGAATAGATAAGTGAAAGTTAGAAAATAAAGTTGTATTCACTGTCGATATGAATTAAAGTAATATTTCGTAAATTTAATCCATTTTAAAGGTGTTATTATTTGACGCAGTACATCCTTAAAATTAATTACGAAAACTAGTTAAATTTCAATTATTTTATTTTATTCATATTACAAATATATCAATTTGGTTGCTAAAGATGATAAGGTGTACCTTATACGTTTTTTTTATTTTAATACTAAGTTAATTTACTTTACACAATTACTTACTTTGAAGAACCCGAATATCTGTAAGAAGAATCGGTTACAATGTGATACATGAATACTTTATCTTCTTAAAAAATATGAAAGCAATGGTATTTTAAAGTATTAATATGTAATACGGGTATGATGTCAATTTTAAAATATCCATGCATCATCAAGCCAAATATATGATAAAGGAACCAAATATCATTGGCTTACCCAGTCAAGCATGGCTCCTTTCTGGTTTGCTGCTTTACCAAACTCAAGAGCTCTCTGGCCAGATATGAGTTCTAGAAGAAGAATTCCAAACCCAAAAACATCTGTTTTCTCAGAGGACTGTCCTGTTGAGAGGTACTCAGGGGCTATGTGCCCTACAGTGCCTCTCACAGCTGTTGTTACATGAGAATCCCTGTGGTCCAATAGTTTTGCCAGCCCAAAATCTCCCACTACAGCCTCACAGAAATCATCAAGCAAGATGTTTGCAGCCTTAACATCTCTATGAATAATCTTTGGGTCACACTGCTCATGCAAATACAGCAACCCCCTTCCTGCTCCTAATGCTATTCTCTTCCTTGTAGCCCAATCCAGAGCAGGCTTGGCTGTATCATTTAAAGAAAAAATAAATAAATAAATAAATAACCACTCATAATTCTTACACTAAAATTTGTATTTGCAAATACACTTTTCCTGTTTTGGTTCAATGGAGTGGGAAGGAAGTGCAGGCATAAAATAATTTCATATACATCACAGTAGATCCAAGATTAATGGATATATATATGTTATATATAGTAACTACTTGTCTTGTATAGCAATTTTTACATGAATGATTGTCTATGCTCTATAAGCTCAATTTGTATGGTAATTGTTTGTATAGTGGAAATTCAAGCTAAAACTATTTCAATATTATTCTAGTTTCTTTTTGTCTAGCCATAGATGTCATTCACAAGAGGCAATTTTATTCGAGCCGTGAACATTCAAATCATGTTGAGACAAGCTTTCAACAGCATTTCATTTCTTCTATTCACAAGGTTTGAATCCAAGATCTTACTTAAAGAAAATCAAGTGTTTACCACTTGAACCAACCACTTTTTGATATAAACTTAAGATAAGTTGTACCTATAAACACTATGTTCATGCAATAATTATTTTTGTTTTGTGTTACAAAATTGAGAATTTTCATTACCTTTTAGACGGGAAGCAACACTGCCATTTGACATGTAGGGATAAACCAAGAGCCTCTCAGTAGTTGTCATGCAAAATCCATAGAGGCGAAGAAGATTCCTATGAACTGCTAAGCTGATCATCTCAACTTCAGTTTGAAATTGGATCTCTCCTCCGATTGCATTACCATCTTTAAGCCTTTTTACTGCTATAACTGTACCATCAGGGAGATACCCTTTGTACACATTTCCAAAACCACCCTTCCCAACCAAGTTCTTGCTGCTGAAGTTGTTTGTAGCTAGCTGAAGCTCTCTGAAATGGAACTTCTTTAGGTTTCCAAGGCAAACCTCTTCACGGTGTTGTTCTGAGAGATTTAGAAGTCAGAAAACAGAAGAGTTAAGAGAGAGGAGAGTAAGTGCGTGCTTAGTTAACGTATTTTAGAGAAATAATAGCTTATTTTTGCCAGAGTGCTTCCTATATAAATTTCAGAAAACCTTATTTATAATGAAAAGAGTATAGTAATTTGTAACTATTTATGAAAACAAAAAATAGAAATGTCAATAAAAAATGTTCTGAATTTTTCTGTTTAATGAATGATTGATTCACTTACCATTAACATCAAAGAAAATTTGTTTGTTAAATCTTTGTCTCCACCAGAGGATGAAGCCAAGCCCCAGAATCAGTAAGCAGATGCAGCTTAAGCTTGAGGCAAATGCCAAGGCAACTTTGTGACTCTTTGGTCTATTAGAAGATTGTGAATCTTGAGAAGCATATAAGGAAAGTCTGTTAGGGTATGGAGGTAATTTCATGCAAACTAAATATAAATATTTGTTGAGGAGAATCATGGAAGTAATGATTATAAATATGTTAAGACAACTTTGAAATTAATAGTTTTGAACAGTTCTTTATGAAATAATTATGCTTCCAAACACGTTAGTCATGGACTCAAAAAGTTTAGACTAAGTAGTCCATAATGAACTTTAAGTCAAAATGAATCATTGTGTCCGAAAGAAGCAAAAACTTTTGACTTAAAACATTATGTAAGAACTATGATTACCTTGAGAATTATTTGTAGAAGAAGAAACTGTTGTTGTTCTGAAGCAGTTTTGCTCCCCTCCAGTGGCACATATTTGAGGATTGCCTACAATACTGTGTCAAAAAAATGAAAACAGAATTAATTTATGAGATACAAACATAATTTAGATTTTTTTTTTCTTTCTTTTAACTCACATTATAAAGGCATAGAAAATATTGGACAAGCAAAGTAATACAATAAAGACCAAAAAACTTACTTGAATGTTTTTGCATTTAACTTAGGTACCGGTCCACTCAAGTTATTATAAGAAACATCCCTATGCAAATTTTGAAAGAAGACAAATTATTGATCAGAAACCAAATTGGTGAGTGAGAAAAAAAAAAGTAATAATGATAGGCATAATGAGACTCACAGAAAGACAAGTTGGGTCATGTTAGTCAAAGATGAAGGAATTGGTCCAGAGAGACTGTTATTGTTTAGCCGCCTGATAATTCAAATTTCAATTATCATATTCTTGAAAGAAAATATTTTACTTAGGCTTAAGTGCTTATTTTTCATTTTTAATAATGGCCAATGATTAACACATATTCTTAAGCAAATTCTATGCTGGAAATGTATAGAATTTTTAAATTTTTCAACTTACAAATAATGGAGACCCTTCATATTAAAAAGAGAATTTGGAAGTTGACCAGTGAAGAAATTGTCAGAAAGATCAAGAGTTTGAAGCTTTTGGAGCCTCCCAATCTCAGAGGGAATTGGTCCTGTTATATTATTATCCTGCAGGAGCCTGCAAAATGCCTTATAAGCTAACCTTAACAAAAACTTCATATTTCCTTTCACAATAGCAAGTTACTCACACAGTTTGGAGGTTTGTTAAGTTTCCTATGCTTGATGAGAGAGTACCAGACAAATTCTGGCTTGGAATCCCACTGAAAAGGAAAAAAAAAACAAGAAAAAAATGAAATAAGAAACAGAATCCTAAGAAAAAATGAGAAGAAAAAGAAAGATTTTTTCATTAAGCAGTAAGCACCAAAGGTATCCTCTAAAAGACAGCTTAAGACTAATCCGTTTGAAGCATAAAGATCACATAAGACGACCCAACTATGTAGCAATTGTGTCCGTGCTGGGTTTTGTTGGTAAAAAGATAAGAAAATTTAATATATTATGGTATAAATGATTTTAATCTAGTTTGACTTACAGGGCAATTACAAAACGATCAGGAGAACAAGTAACCATAGCCCAGTTACAAGGATCAACAGCATCAGCATCCCAATTATTTAAGACAGAATGAGGATCCACAAGAGAATTTTTAATGCCCATCAAAGCTTGAACTGCAAGTAGAACAAGGATATATCAGCTTCACATTTATTTACATTTATTATGAGTAACCACACATCCAATTACTCTCAAGAAAAAAGGAAAGTGCTTTTAGTCACCTTCATAGTTGACACCTTTAGGAGAAAGCAAAGCAGCTACAGAACAAGTCCACAAAAAGAAACAAAACAGAACAGCATTTCTTCTCCTTTCCATTGGGTTGAACTTTGAAGTATCAATAGGAACTTAACTTATTATATCTTAAGGAGGAAAGTATAAGTATAAGAGCAGGTTTTGAAAGATTCAGCAAAACAAAGTTGAAGTTGGTTTGTTTTTGTGACATGTAATGTTTTAATGTTTTACATCAGAAGAAGTGGAACCAGTACAACAATTGCACTCACTTCCATCCACCCTTGTGTTGTGTGGTGTCAGAATTGAATCAGAGAGGCAGTGATACTAAAAAGACTTAAAAGAGAACCAGCATGCCTGTCAATGGTTCAACAAAATAAAGCAAAGCAAAGAATAATTTTATATAATAATTAATAAATAAAAAGCCAACAGCCACCATCCCATTAACCCTCTCTTTCTAGATAAATGCAAAAGATGGTTCAAAAAGAAAATTCCTTCAATCATGCATTGGCCTAGAGAACAGAACACGAGTTTTATTCCGTTCCTTAATTAAATAAAAGAAATACAGGTTAAATTAATATTTTAGTCTCATATTTATACTTGATATTATCTTTTGATTTTAGTCTTTAGAAGAAACACCTTTTTTACTCTTCACATGTATAAATCTTTAGTCTTTTTTTTGACATAACAGAAGTAGGATGAAAATAGAGTAGAAGTGTGGATTACGATGTGAAAATAATTGACTTTATAGAAAAAAGGTTTTGAACCACTTCCTTCCACCTCACTTCTTTTCTTCCCACTTCTCTTTATACCAAAACAAAGGGTCAGTGTTTAGTCTCTACAATTTGACTTCAGTCCTTATATAAGATGCGATTTTTTCAGTTTGGTCCCTAAATGAGAATGAAATGCTGACTTGGACCATGACTAAGATGCACATGTGGCCTAAATTTCATCTTTATTTAAGGATTAAAACCAAAAAATTGTAAAAATTAGGATTAAAACTAAATGGCAGGGGTTATACTATAAATATTTATACCAAAAGAGACTAATATATAACAGTTTTTCTTCCAAGACAAAAATATTAATTTAAGCCAAAATATATATAATAAGTGGAAGTGAAGTATTATCTGTTAAGCACTGTGAATGTTTGGTTAAATGGAGCTTAGTGAAAGAAAAAAAAAATTAACAAAGTGGGTCAGAGAGTTTAGGTGCCAGCAATAAGAGAGAGAAATAAACACAAATGGATCATTTTGATTTGTTAGTCCTGTAGAAATTAGAATCCAAACATTCCCTGCCCCTGTGTGGTATGCCATTATCTTTGAAGTACCTAACTCCACTTTCTTTCGTTTTATTCAATTATTATGAATTATTATGATAAAAAGTGAGAATCCCAAGGGATTGAGGTTGAGATTGATGATGCAATAGCTCCTCTTGAGATCTTTGTTGTGTCAATTATGTCTCCCATAACATTTTTTCACTATTTCATTTTCTTTTATTTTTATTTTTCTTTGTTCATAGTACTAATATTAATCTTAGTTGATGATAGCTTTATTGATTCTAAATCACTCATTTTGTCTCCTAATAATCACATTCAACAGACAGTTCCTCTAATAAACAAGCCAAAAGCAACCTACTTTTAAAAGTAAAAGCTGTAAATCACATCACACTATTCTCAAACTTGTAAAAACCCCAAATTACCCTTCATAACAAAGCCAAGATGAGGGCTTTTTAGTTTTTACCATCATTGAAGGACATGGGGTCTGTAATGTCTATTTCACTCCCGTTTTTATAGGAACCTTTTTATTTTTATTTTCCATCAAAATTTGGTTTACATATCAGAGCTGTCATGCAGAAGCAGAACCCACCAAAGAAAAGAACTTTCATGCAGTTAATAATTATAAAAAAAATGTTTTTCTAACTGAAATTATTTCAACTCTCTTAATTAGAATGACCAGATAGTAGATTCTAATCACCAAATTGAGAATGTAATTTTATCTACTCTTGCAAATTTACAGTCAAAGCTGTGCACATAGTCCCATCCGAATTGAAGTGATTTTATTTATAAACTTTTGGGTTAAAAACAAATACTAAGTTTTTTGAACTTTATAATAAGTGTATTTAGGTATAATTACTTTTAAAATTTATATTTTAATTTTTGTACTTTTTGAAATGTGTGTTTAAGTATCAAAAAAAGGTCACATTTAGTGACGGTTTTTATCAGAATTAACAATAGTTAAAAATGTCGCTAAATGTGATTGTGTGCACGCTACAAGGGATCAAAGTGCTCACTGATTGAAAATAATTACACCTAAGTATACATACACTAAAATTTAAGAGATTTATTTTGTTTTTAACCCTAAAATTTTCTATACTTAGATGAAAACTGATAGCTAGAATTAACTGTTATACATGTAATTTTATAGTATAAGTGAACTTTTATAGAATGGGTACAAAAATGAATCCCATTAATATGAATGTTATAGTTACCCTTTCAACATTGTAACTAAAATAGCATTTATGCAGAAGTGCAGTGAGAGGTATTTCTCCACCAAATATCCTTTTTGCAAAATATGGTGAAAGGTGGTTCAAAGTTGAAACTATCTTTTCCTTTATAGGTGAAACGGGTCCCACTGTTTCCATCTGAAATAAAGAACAGTGACTAGTTGATTACATTGCATGCCCCTCACTATGGCACCTTGGTGCACGTGCATTACAGACCCCTCTGCTCTGCTCTTTGGACCCATAAAATGAATAATCCATCATCAAAGGATAATTCAAATCTAATCATGAACAAAACAAAACAAAGTATTAGAGACAATCTAAGATCTAAGACTTGGATTTGATTAATCAAGTTAATTTAATTTAATTAAATATGTGAATGTTGTCCCATCATTATCATCATCTAGACATTGTCCTGATCTGTTCCATTCCTTCAAATAGTGCTTACAATTGATGATTACTCCAAAACATAATTATTTCCATACTAATATATCTTCAAGATTTTTTTATCTAGTTACAAGTATTTTTATTGGAGACAATTTTATTCGAGTCGTAAACATTTACTAACTCTCTTAGTGGTGTTTTATTCATTCATAGTTTTTCTTTTCTTTTTATTTTAAGAAGTGTGATATATAACTATTTTCTTAAATGTAAAAATAAATATATAATCATGCCAATTTAAAAATAGCTCCTATTGTTTACGGATGGTTGGTTTAAGTGTTATATACTTAAATTTTTTAGTACCCGACATCTTGGTCTAGTAATGGTTAGATAGAAAATGATTAAGTGAAGCTTTCAATAGTATCTCTTTAGTTCAAACTTACGTGGATACACTTTTATCTTTAAAAAAATACTAGATATCCTCTCAGCAACAAATCTTGGGTTCGAGTCTTGTAAATAAAAAAACTCTAATCCTATGATGATATGAAAACTCTTAACTTAATCAAAACAGGCTCTCATACAAAATACATATAATTAGATAAAAAAACTTTAAAAAAAACATACTTTTGCATTCAGTTTTTCTCAAATTTAATTAATAATCTACAAAATATATATATATATATATATATATTAATTTTGTGAGTCTCACCTTATAAGTAAAACCTATAAATTTATTAAGTTATATCTCTCGTACTTAACTATCAATTGACTCAAAAAGATTCTATGCATCCACTTGTGGATGGTAGGTTTTGTAGTTTGTACATTTGCTGTTGTCTAATACAACCATTGCCTCTCTACCATTCCATATCACATGATTTCTTGACAACGATAGAGGTCTTTTCCTGTCTACAAATTTGGCTCCTTTCCAATAATTCCTTCTTCAAAGCTATATTTGAACCTTAATTTTCTCTTCCCCTTAATTAATAAAACCCTACCAATGTCCAATACCATATGCCAAAGTAGAACTCCACAGAAAGTTCCTTGAATCCCCAAAAAAGAGAGTCAAAGTAATGGATTAAAGGGAAATTGACCATGACCCTAATGAAGATGATATATGTTCAACATGGAATTATTAGCCCAAATGAGTAGGAAATCATTATTGTTCTTTTTACTCACTAGGACTGTTTCAATGAAGTGGCATAGGAACCCTTATGATCATAACAATATATATTGTACCAACCCACCACATGATCATTATACCTTTCTTTAGCCATATGTTCTTTAGGGGAAAAAAGACAATTGCAAAGCTTCCAAAATTGTTGACAAATCACACCCACCTGTTTCCCAAGTTTGTTCCCCTCATTTCTCACCTATTCTCAGAATCTTACCCTTCATCTTCTTCCCTCTGAACAACAGTTTTTTTGTACCTAATATACACATATATATGTCGGCCATGATATAATGCACTAGTCTCAGAAAAGTACATTCAACTCAATGTCTTTAATTAATTTTGTTTGTGTGCATCAAAGATATCTCTCAGTCTGCCGTCAAGAACTAATCCTTTTCAAGACAGAGAGATTACAAAATGAGTAAAACATCTCTTAAAAAAAAACCTTTTTTTATGTACATGGCCAGAATTTGAACCCCTGTCAACATGGTTAAAAGACCTAACTATCTACTAATTATATCGGACTTTGTTGATAATCCAATATCTTTATTATACAATATAATTAAAGTCTAAACAATTTTTAAAAAAACATATATGTGATATGTTTCAAAATATGTTCAAGTCCCACATTAAGTAAGAGTAAAAAACACCATATCTTATGAACCTACGACTCTTAAAGACTCAAACCCATCAAGACAATTTTTTTAAATGAAATTGTAAGTTTCTAAGAGTGCCTTAATAAAGAAATTACATAGAAGAATAACTGATGACTCAACCTAAAACTTGTCAAATGCTAGCTTCACTTAACCAATCACTTGATTTATAACTTTTAAAGTTTTAACACTACCTTTATCAATTAGGCAACTATGCTTGTAATAGAATGGTAGTGTACTAGTGTAAGATGTTTAATATATTAAGCATCTCAAAATAGATTGGTGAATCAAATATGTGGCTGCAGTAGTGTGATCACAAGGAAAGATTGATAAATCTTGCAAATTCCATGTTGATATATATCCAAGGAATATTACACTAAAAGATGTCCAGAAAGAACCCACTACAAATTATAATAAGCTTTTAATTGGTTGTAGATCACAAATGGAGTAACATCAGAGCCAATTCATTCATGTCAAATATATAAAATTTTTCACTAGCATTTTCAACTCATGTGAACCAGCCAATGAAGGGATAAAAACAGAATAAATTCTCAAGAAAGGGGTTTTACCCTTTAAAGTTTTTTTTTTTTTATTAAAGTACCCTTTAAAGTTTAAAGCTTTGGATGCTTCACACGCAACCCTTCTTTCTTTTTTCTTTATTATTATTTTTTTTTTTAACTTTTCCATTAGTAGTGGTTACAAGAGGTTGAGACCCCCAATTAAATTCTTGATACCACTACATAAAGTAAGACTCTGTTCCTGTCTGTTTCCCTCCTTTAATTTTATTTTTTATTTTTCCAAACCCCACATACGGACAAGCTATTAGAAATTCTCAGTAAAGTCTAAACAGAGAAAGTGTGCAGATATTCTTATGCCCAGCAGAGAGGTTTTCAATAGTCAAGTGAAAGAAAATAAATTAATGTTAAGTGTGAAACTCAATTTTGGGGCCTGAAAATATGAAAAGGTTAACTAGACAATTTCTGTTCATAGTGTACAACTCACAACCAATCCTTTTTTTTTATAACTAGTTGTAACTTGTAAGTTGTATGAAAATTATGATCCGTAAAAATATTAACATAACATAATGTAAAGAGTTGTGATTTTTCTAATATGAAGCTTGCACCTTCAATAATAATAAAAAAAAGAAAATCAGAAATTACAGATGGAGAGATAAAGTGACTACTCATTCATTGATTCCTTAAAATGTACTTATTTGAAGAGGATATATTGATTTTCATTTTGGGGATAATTACAAGTTTGTGTTTTTAACGCTTATCTCTCTTAGTTTTTTTTTAAAAAAAAAAAAAGACATATTATGATAAATAAGAATCCTAACTTTTAAAACTGAATTAATCTCTTACTACATAATTACTCATATTATATTGTGGGTAAATGTGGATATTCGGTGCTCATTGCTCAACAATAGAAAGGGAGAGGGTGTGCAATAATTAGAGTCATGTAATAAAATAGTGGCTTATAATTTATATAGTGTTTTAGTCTATCTTTAGCTTAGAAAAATAGGTAATTTCATTCTTAACTTAGAGAATGTTTGGATTAGTTTATTTTGAAAAAATAATCGCTTATTTTTATAAACTTTCTGAGAGAGTTTTTAAAAAATAAACGATTGTTTATCCTGATAAAAGCATTTCCAAACATGCACTTAGTCTTTTTAAAGCGTTTTAGTCCCTAATATTATCTTACCTTACGGATACGGATTGATATCGAGACACATTAAGTGTCATATGGAACCCTCTTAATTGATTCACTATAATCAATTAGTCGAATAAGTCTTTCGTATCCACAAGTTTTAGCCTCATATGACACATTTGATTAATGCAATTTTTAGACAACATATGTACTATTCGACTAATTAATTGATTAAGGGGATCTCACATAGCACTTAATGTGTCACACTCTCAATCCGTAAAGATCAAATAACATTAAGGACTAAAACGTCCTACTAAAGATCAAGTCAGTGACTAAATAGCTTACTCTCATAAGTCCGTGACTAAAACGCTCTATAAGTAATAAGTTAGGAACTATTTAAGCTATTAATTAGTAATGGGTTAAAAACAAATAATTCCTACAAACTTTAGTTAGGCCTGGCAATTTGGCGGGGCAGGGGCGGAGAATACTCCCCCGCTCCCCGTCCCGAACCCTGATCTTCTCCGAGTTCCCAATCCCCGCTATGGGAGAATTTGTTTCTCCATCCCCAATCCTCACTCTCCACGGGTCCCCGCGGGAATTCCCCGAGATATAATAAAAAAAATTAAAAACCTAGAAAAATATATAAAAAACAGTTCATTCTCTTTTGAAATTTCAATTATCAAAAGCAAAATTTTTCTATTCAAATTTAAATTTCACAATATAAAAGAAAATTATAAATTCAAATTACACAACCACAATCAAAATGGGGAAGTGAGGAAGAGAGGAAGATGACACAGAGCAATTGAGCAAATCGTGAGGATTGACCTGTTAAGGAGCTTAGGAAGACGATGGCGGATAGCTCAAAATTGTAAAGGAAGACTGGCATAGGACGGTGCAGCAGCAACGCATATGAAATTTGATTATTTGGAGAGTGTAGTGTGTGTAAGGTTAGAGTTTCATGGAATAGAAAACTCTCTTAAAGAAAAAAGACATTAAAGCCCTTAAAATTAAAATATATATATATATATATATATTAATAAATAAAGGATATTTTAGTAATTTCCTATGACCTCGGGAATTTGGGGACCTTGCGAGGCGGGAAATGTCATCCCCGTCCCTGTCCCCATTCATGTCACGGGGAGGCTTTTGACCTCATCCCCGTCCCCACGGAGAAAAATTCCCCGAGTTTGGGCCCCATTCGGGGCGTTCCTCATGATGATCCGCTACTTGTGGAGAAAATTGTCAAGCCTAACTTTAGTGTATGTACACTGAGGTACAATTAGTTTTAAAATGTGTAAATAAGTACATTAACTTTGCACTTAAGTGCAAAATTAAAGTCACATTTAGTGATGGTCTTTATCTAAATTAGTAATGATTAAAAATCATCGCTCAATGTGACTTTGTACCTAAGTGCACACTTCAAAAAGTACGTGGAACCAAAATGTGCACTTTAAAAGTTTAAATACTAAACTACATATGAAGCAAAGTTGAGGGGACTAACATGTTTTTAACCTATTAGAAATATAGTTGTACAATTAGAGATGACAACGGGACGAGACAGGTATTGGCCCCCCACTATCCATCCCCACAGGTATGGCAGGTATCCACTGATACTTACGGGTATTTTATTGAATTGAAGAGTAATTTACCATTCTAATCCCTCACTTTTAAAATGACTGATTTAGTTCTTCACTTTGTAGGTCGTCATACACTTTAGTTCCTACAGTTAACTCACACTAACGGTGTGATGACATGGCTCGTTAAATGCTTATGTGGCCGTTAAATGACACTTAAGCATCTAAATAAGATTAAAACGATATCGTTTTAGTAGAGGAAAAAATATTCACTTCAGTCCCAAATCATTCATTTTAGTCATTGATTTGACTTAACCCTAACATTGTTCTTATGCTTAACCTTGAATCTCTAACATTTTCTCTGAGTCATCATTTGAAGGAAGAAGAAGGGGGATGAAGGAGATCGACAAACAAAGGAGAACGATGGACGAAGCAGAATGATGAATGAAGTAGAAAGACGATGGCACAAGAAGGACAATGAACGAAGGAGAACGACGACGGTGCAAAGTGACTCTACTTCTTTGCACAGCAGGTAAAGAAGGTGAAGTAAGGAAAGAATGTTACTTGCTTCAACACGGTAAAGTAAGCTGCTTTGTGTAAATTTAGAGTTTTTATTCAATAATTCTTTTTTACCTAGGACTAAAATGAATGATTTGGGGACTGAAATTGAAATTTCAAAATAAGGGACTAAAGTGAATGATTTTTTCCTCTACTAAAACTATGTCGTTTTAATCCTACGTAGATACTTAAGTGTCACTTAACAGCCATATAAGTACTTAACAGGTCATGTCATCACATTGATAGTGTGAGTTAACTGTAGAGACTAAAGTGAATGACAACATACAAAGTAAGGGATTAAATCAGACATTTTTAAAAGTGGGAAACTAACTGCATGGTGACTACAAAATGAGAGATTGAAACGATATCATATGAAAAATATTATCTAAAATTATATTTTAGTATAAAGTTTATTTTAAAAATTATATTGACTATTAGAATAAAATTAAAAAAAAAGTCCAAACAATATAGTTATATTACTTGACATTTATGTTATTTTCATATAAAAAATTTTAAGTGAAAAGATATTATATTTTTAAAAATGTTTGATATTGAATAAAATTATAACATATTTTTATATTTAATATTTAGTATTACCTTCAGAAGTTAAGAAAAAATTACTTAGAATAATGCAAATATATGTTTTTTTAATATTTTTAGCCGATAAAATAGTATTTATTTTTTTATCAGCCAAATACACATACTACACTACACTACTCCTAAATCTCCCCACCGTAAATTGAACATCTCCCCTTAATTGCAGGTATTCATGACGAGTATTACCTATGAGTATCCGCAGAGGCAGTTTTTTTTTTTGTTGCCATCCATAAGTATTATGATAATTTTGCACTATGGTTTCCATCAATTGTGTGCCAAATCTAAAATTTTACTACCCAAATAAGGGTGTTTATGGTGCATATTAGATCAGTTTTAAGAGGTAAAGTCATTTGATCCAATCAATTTGTATAATTGGTTCTGTTTGAATTTTAAAATAATTATGTCCCGTAAGGCAAGGACATTTGTGTGTGAGTGTGTGGTATAGGATTCAATTCTTGGTATCGTCAATTTTCTTGTAAATAAAAAAAAAATTAATTCTGATTCGAACCAATCTAATATTTTTAAAATAAATCAAGAGATTAAATTCAATTTTAAATTGATTAAAGAGTAATAAAATTATAAAGTATAATATTAAGATAATACTTTATATTGTAAAACTAAAAAAAAACTATGATATTAATTTTATTAAATATTTATTAGTATAAATATGAATTATATCATAATTTTATAAAAAAAAAAGTTATATAAATTAGTTTGATTTAACCTTTCAAAACAAAATAATAGTTTGATTTATAGTTCAGTTTCACTAAGAAAATCCTAAATCAAAACTAATCTTATAAAAAAAAAATTGGTTTTTGATCTACCGTCAAGGTATTTGGAATGTAATTGAATGTAGGTTAAAAACAAAATTGTGGCTGCTGGGATTCGAGCCCAGGTCTCCACGGCCACAACGTGGAATTCTTACCACTAAACTACAGCCACATGTTAGTGACGTTTGTGAAACTGTTTCTATAAGAGCCTTTGCTTCTATAATTATAATCACTTCTTAAAAGGTTTTCTCTTTCAACTATACTGGACAGTTTTATTTATTTCTGCTTGTTGAAAATTTTAATTGCGGTAAAAAAGACAGAAGTTTCATATTATAAAATAAATTAAGTGATTGACAACTGTAATAATAAAAGATGAATGAGTTTAATATTTTAGTGTTTGTAGTGATTGATAAGTATTCCCAGAACATAACATTGTTTGAAGTACACTAAATGAAAAAGGAACTTCCCTCTTTTCAAATTTGTACAAACAGAATATAACTCTGTCTGTGTTTCATAGAGAAGCCATTGAAACTGAGGACTTACCAAACAGGCACAGTATACAAAGATTGCTAATGATGGGGTTTAAGACTCTCAAATAGCTTCTCCTAGTTCTTCAATGTAAATGGGTATAAAGGATTTACCTTTTAGGTAATCCTGGATTGATGTCAATTATAAAGGAAGAAACATGTCAATGAACCCTGGGTTGATTGAAGAACATGATGTGGGATTTCAATTAGTTACATAAATTTACAATTGCTACACGCCTACATCATTTTCTGAATGTTCAAAAAGATAAACTCATTGGCTATAGTTATGACTTATGATCAATGCAACCACTCCAATCAACTAGGCCCATGACTTTGCCGGTCAGTTCAAACTTCAAAGTGTTGAAAAAAGCAATAGTACATGAATAAGGTTTAATCGTTTCTTGCTTCGAAACCTAACAACATCTGTGATCTTTGGGCGGAGGGATTCATGTACTTGGTAACTTATATTGTTAGTTAGAAACTTAGAATTGAAGAGTCAAATTGCAGGAATGAATTGCTGATATATAGTATTCGGGTTATGATTGCATTTGCCCACAACGCAAGCATTTTAAAACCTTTATCACTATACTTGAATATGTATGATAGGTTAAATTTCAAAGCACGGTAATACGATTACTACTTCTTAATCCACTCTTAAGATAATCAACAGTGAAAAACATGAGAATCCTAATCTAAAATGGAGATAATAAAGAATTAAAAGATCAATGAAAAGCCTTTCTTCGCAGACCAAATAGGTAACCAAGTATAATAATTATTTCTGCAAACATTGGTTGTCCGGTGTGTATGAGTCAAAGGTGAGTAGTAGGTGACTGGTTCCTAACTTCAATGATAAGCTCCAATCCCATCCGCAAGTGGTTCTATTTCAATTAATAATGCAACTGTATGTCTTGATAACTTTATAACTTCTATCTTACGAGTAAGCAGGGAATAAAACTAACTTAAGACAAACTAAAATTGTTAATGAGAAATTCAATTAATTAGAAATAATAGATGTCATTATCAAAAAGAATTCAAAAGAAATAAAGATAAAATTAAAAAAAAATTATTGAAAATTACTTTTATAAAATATAAGCTAATTGTTACCAAACACATTTACTTATACATAAGACATAAACTATAAACTCTTAATTAAACTATATACTAATTGGTTCAAACTCAATCTTCAACTCCTGAACAGCTCATGATTTATTAATCACTAAAACTGGTTAAGTAGATAGTTCACAATCACATTTGAACAAAATAGTAAAGATTCATTTATAATCAATGACCTGAAATATCGTCAAACCAACACACAGTTCCATAGACGCTCCAGTCATATATAGTTTGCAGCGTAACAAGCAGCTCATGTCAAAAGTGGAAAACAGGACAAACATGGGCGAACAAGCTCGTATGATATATGCATAGCATGAAAATTAACGATCGCCAAAATTAATATAGCTAAAAAGTACTCTAATAAAATACTTTATTCAAATCAATCAATATTCAGATGAAAAAGAACAAAGGTGTAAACACCTAGTCCATACATGAAACCAATAACATTGTACTTAATAAAGAAGACAACAAATGAAAATCACAAGGACTAGCCCCGAAAGGCAAGTCTTATTTTAAACTAAAAGAAACAAAACATAAAGACGCCAAACTACTCTTCTTCATCTTCATCTTTCCAGCACTTCAGAGTTGATCTAGGTGAACCACAGTCAGATATCTTCATGAATTTTTGGTAAACAACAGAACCACCCATTCCAAGCCCCTCGTGGCTCCTCTCTTCACGACAGTATCCCTTGACATCCAGCATACAGCTCTGCTCAAATGACTTGCTTGCAATATCCACTTGAACAGCTATTGAAAACTCAGTCGGTTGGAAGCATGCCAGTACTCTCTCAACCATTTCGTTCAAATTCACCAGTTTCAAATCGTATCCCACTGTCTCAAAGCTTGCATAGCTGAAACCGTCTTCTGGAGTAACATGAATGGTAGAAACAGCAGCCCCTTCAACAGAATTCATTGAATAACCACACGGTTCAAAGTCAAAGTCACATATCTGAGAATCTGGAAGAATCTTTCTAATACCAGAGTTGACAGTCATCATGGCCGCTGAACCAGATTGATCTTTGTAGAAAACCAGTGCTTTCTCTCTGTCTAAGCCAGTCATGCACATCTCTAGAGTGTATACCTTGTCACAAGGGCTCAGAGAATCTGCAGATGCAGAGTAAACATGCCAGTTCTGTGCTTTGTCTGAGCCACCCATAACATAAGCAATGCTGCCTGACCCAAGCTTACCAAAGTAGCCATCCAGAATTGCTACTTCCTCAGAAAAGTTGCGATGGGGATAAGGCTGAGCACCAGGGAAAATGAAGCTTCCTCGAGTGTACCTAACAGATCTAACATTAAGGGAAAGGACCTCAGCCAACTTCAATATAGGTGGGATGGCAAGCAGTAATTTTGTAGTGCCGCAGGTTTTAATGATGATCTTGTAGGGATAAACAAAAAGGCTGGACTCTGACAGAACATAGGAGTCAACATCATCATTTGACAGTGAAGAAACAATGGTGCACTCAGCTGGTGCTAGAATCTCATCCAACTGGGATTTTGAAAGAGATCTTAGACCCTTTCCTTCAGGGTCAGAAAACAGTCCTGGGTGGAAAAAGGATATTTCCAACCTCTTTTCGTAACCTTCAAAACCAATTGCAGAAACTGCCATGGCAAAGTTTCAGTAGAAAACTCAATGCAGTCGGAACCGAAGCAACAGGAGCAAAGAGAGTACAATCGCAAAGAGAGGGATGGAAAGATGTCGTTTGAAGGAGAGTAGTGAATAAACCTAAATAAAAAAACCAAAAAAACTAACAAAACGCTGCTTGCATAAAAGGAATTATGTATCACAAGGGGTATCAGGATGGCTTGCGAGCGCACTGCACAAGAACCATTAAAAAAAGATATGTATTAGTTCAGATAAATGACCAAATGAAACAAACAAGATTGAAACCAAATACAATACTACTATCATCAACTATATGAAAGAAGACTCACGTTGGAGTAAGCAGCAGATCTGAACTTCTTGATTCCTCCGTTTGGTCGAACGTCTTCAATGCTGTAGCCGAGGGGAGCTTCGTAGAACAATGATTTACTACTACTACTAGACTTCTTTTTACCACCTTTGGACTCCATTAGTTCATTCAGTCCTGCTCCAAACCAAATCAACAGACAGATTATCAGTTGCCCAAAAACCCAGTAAAACCAGAGAATAAGAAACGGGATCAAAAGGAAATAACGTGTCACAAGAAACAGAATAGCATAAACCAAGCATTGGGGTTTAACAACACCTTGAGGTGTTTAACAACACCTTGAAGTGCCTGTTTGGATACATCCAAACTCCCAAAAACTCAATCTATGTTCATATATTTGGTTCTCCAAAAGTAATTTCAATATTTTACCTTCAAATTTCAGAAACAATTTTATTTCCTCATCCAAACAAAATCAATGCATCTAAATTATCCTTAACATCATATCTATAAAATCAATATCAATATTACCGAAATTCAAAACAATTTTCTAACATCAAGGTCTTCAAAGACATTATATCTTCTAAATCAATCATTCATATATCCAAAAACACAAACGAAACAAATTTTAAGGACTGAAAATCATGAAATCGATCAATAAAAATAATAATAACAATAATGATACAGAAAACATTGTAAATAAACGATAACAATTAAAAAAGAATATCAAAAGAAAAAAGGATGAGCATACAAACAGCTATTCCATAAGACATGCACCACAGTCAGACACCAAATACCGAAACATGCACATGGACGAAAAACAGTATATTACAGGCCCAAAAACACGAATGGTAATTCTGATTGATAACGGAATATTATGAATTACAAATTATCATAAATCAATGAAACCAAACGAAAAAACAAACACAAATAACAAATAACAGATGAAGCAATCCAAAAGGAAAACAAAACAAGATCTAAAAAATTAAAACAAAAAAAAAAGAACAGGTACCTGTTTTGATAAAATGAGATTAAAATGCCGATACGATCTACGCTTCCAACGCCTTCAATCTAACAATACGAAATCTGGATAAAAACAAACAAACGTAAAAATAATCAGAACCGATAATCCAAAACGCGTGTATATCGAATGAGGCATACAGAGTTAAAGAAACAGAAGAATAATCAGAAGAAGAAGAAAGGCTCTTACAGATGCGAAACCGAAACGCAGAAGGGAGAAAGCAAGACGGAAACCCTAGAAACCGAAACGAGAGGAACAATTGAGAAATAGAGAGCTAACAAGGGGGAATCAGAGAGTTGCGTGTGGTTAGATGATGCTGCTGGACGTTTATTTATAGGGTGGCGTGCGTGAGGAAGGGTTTGTTACGCGATGAGGCGATTTCAGGGCCGTCCGTGACTAGTGTGATGAGATATGAAGTTACGGTCTTACCCTTACCTAGTTTCCGGGACGGTTCATCATTATTCTAGTGATTAGCGGCTGTTTTTACTATGTTATCCTTTTCGCCATTTCGGGTGGACCCGTGTAATGCCGTGTGGGTGGGTGGATCAGCCATGAGTCATCTGCTTTGTTTTGATGCTTTTCAAGGATTCTAATTTTTAAGAGTGCGATTGATATAACTTTTATAGTTTATTTATTGTGTGTTTGATTTATCGGTGATAGAATTGATTTTAGATAAATATGATTTTATAGAATTAATTTTGTATAATGTGAAAGCAAGTCTCACCTTGCTTTAGTCAAAATTAATTTTGGCAACCCAAAATCAATTTTGATTTTTTCTTAACTCAACCAAACAACTAGTTTGTCAACTAAAATTGATTTTGATTCTTCAAAATCAATTTTACTCCAACTCAACATTTTTTCAAACACACACTTAAAAGTTTATAGTTTATAACTTATGGATAAGTAGAGGTATTTGGCTTATAGTAAAAACCAACTTATAAAAACTAGTTTATGAAAAGTGACTTGAAGTAGCGTATAACTTATCATTTTTAAATAATGATATCTATTACGTCCAATTATTTGGACTTCACGTTAGTATATTATAACTATGTCATTTTAGGTCATTTGATGTAATTTTAGTTTGTCATAAGCTAATTTTATCAAATACCTCCACTTACTTATAAGTCACAAGTTATAAATTATAAGCTAATTTTATTAAATAAAACCTAAATGAAATTTTACGAGTATTAAATAATTTTTAAATATATTATATATTTATTAGTAGTATTTTTAAAAATTTGAGTAAATATTAAATACTTAAATTTTTAGGATACTCTCTCCGTTCCTATTTATAAGTCACTTTTAACTAATTCACACGGCTTAAGAAAATTAGTTAAAATTAGTTAATAGTATTGGAGTTAACAAAATTTGTGTTGACTTTCCAAAGTTACCCTTATTTAATTTTGTTTATTTCACCATTCTCTTTTATCACATACTCTATCCACTTTAATTAGAGCAAGGTTATTGGTTGGCATAATTATTGAAAATTGTAAAGTTATTAAATATCACAAGAGTACATGAGGAAAAAAATATTTAATACTTCACATACTTTAAAAAGTGACTTATAAATAAAAACACAAAAAGTTTTTAGAAGTATCTTATAAATAAAAATGATAAGAGTATCAATTAAGATGTATCGTATCGTAATTGATACTTTAAAAAATGGTAAAATGAGTTTTGCAACATCCACCGAATGCAAGTAAATGCAGTCAAAAAGTCACTTATTTGCAATAAATTCAATCAATAAATACAAGTAATATTTGATTCACCAAATATTACTCCATCCGTCTTTTTCATAGTCATGTATTTCTAACCCACCCACTTCCTAAAGCGTCTTTTGATTTAGTCGTGACAAGTAGACAGTCAGATTTTTTTTCGTATAATTACAAGTTTTTCATTTTTAAAATTTTTATTTTTTACTTTATCTTTGTTTATAATACATATTCTTAAATTAATATTTATTTTTATAATAAAAATTAAAATAAATAATAAAAATAAAATTTTGTAATAATAATAATAAATATTGATAATAATAAAAAAGTTAATAATAATAATAGTAATAATAAAAATAAATACTAATAGTAATAAAATAAATAATAAATATTGATAATAATAATAATGATAATAATGGTAATAATAAAAATAATAAGTAATAACAATAAATCATAATAATATTAATTATAACAAAAATAAATAAGAATAAATATAAATAATTAAAATAAAAATAATAATAAAATAAATAATAATTAAAATAAATTAAATAATAAAATTAAATAGTAATAATAATAGTGCTCAAAATAAATAATAATAGTAATAAAAAATTAATAATAATAATAGTATTAATATTAAAAATAAATAAATAACAATAATAATAATAATAATAATAATATCCATTGTGATATGAATCATAGACCCACCAAACACACTAGATATGATAAGAGTTTATCAGGGCTTATCCAACTCTTATCATATCTTGTTGTTATCCAACTCTCTTATCCTATCATGCTTTATCCTATCATGTCCACCAAACGAAGCCTAAAGTATGAACAATTTAGAGATATTCTTATTTATTGAAGTTGAGATAACTAATTATTACTTATATTAAAGATAAAAGTTATTGCCTAAAGTTACTTGTATTTAAGATTAGATATAGCATGAGATAATTCAATTTCAACCTTATAATTTCAACAAGTAAATTATACCCAAAAAAAAAATAGTAAGAGCAGACTTCATGAACAACAATGATTAATTGCTTTCTCCATGCATAAAATGCATTTGGGGATAGAAGTATTAGGTTTATGGATTGAAATAGCCATTGGATCATTTCTAGCACTTTATTTGGTGCAACATCATCTAGCAAAATCTTAATTATTGATTTGTTATTGCATAAAAATTAAGAAAGAAAGAGAAATGGGTAAAAGGTAGAGATTTGGGCTGATTGAAAATGTGGTGTTGGATGGTTGGAGAGCATCTAAGTCCATTGAAAGACACATACACTTGCACAGAAAAATATATATTATTTTCTCTTATTGTCTTATGATAATTTTTGTAGTGTATGAGTAAAAAATATAAGATTGGGGAAACTTTTAACATTAAAATATTGAGGACCAAATGAGAGCAATTAAACAATAGGGACCAAATTATATACCAGGTAAATTTAGGAGACTTAAACATAATTTAGTGTGATTCTCTTTTTCGACAAGGATACAACCATGTAGATACGTGAAGTTGATGAAGAAGCTTCTTAGTTCCAACGTCCTTCAACCACCAGAAGACAGGGAGGATGCATGCAAGACCACTCTAATATCAAAGTCAACAATGAAGCAAGAGAAAGGCCAGGGTAGATGATGTTACACTTATATGAAATAGATAATTTATTTGGGTGGATGGGATTAGCACCATCCTTATTGGGAGTGGCACCATCCTTTTTAGTATATAAATTTATGATTCTTACATATAAAAAGGATGGTGTCACTCCCAATAGAGATGATGCTAATCTCATCCTCCATCTATTTGCCTTATATGGTATTACTATGTAGTTAGGATTTAGGGGGCTGGTTTGCTAATTTGGGCCAAGGCCCAAATCTCACGAAAACGACATGTGTACTATACCAGAAAAAGGAGAGACAGTTGTGTCAGGCATGTTCGCTCCTACTATACTATTTGTCTAGCTGGTTCTTACGCTGGGTAATGAAGGGCGGGATACCCGTACTCAGAGCGAGATATGGGGGAATTGTGGGATTCCCAATGGAGGGGTTGACCTTGTGATCTCTCGAATGCGTACTACAGGATGGTCCTTCCTCAGGGTCTCGTGTTCAGCTATGCAGATGACCTCTGATGCTAGCCAAATGTTCGAACTGTCCTATATTTGAATGTAGAGATTTTTAATTGTTTGATCATTAATAAATGATTAATTTTGTATGTGAGTTGTTTTTTTATTTATTTTTTACTTAGTTTTAGTTCTTTTATTTTCATTTTTTAGAAATAGTAGGTTTTACACTACAAAAAAAAAAGGAGAAATAATTTAGCAACCGAAAAAATTGTTCATCCTTAAACATAGTGTCATTAGTCATTTAGATAACTAATTTAGTCGTTAATATATTTAACGACTAAATAAGCAAGTTTAACGACCAATTTTGTTGGTTGCTAAATAAATTTTGTTGTAGTGTTAATTTTCTTTATTGTAATTTTAGTTTATATTTTATTATATTATATTTTGTCGTATTTTGGTGCAGTTCTGCTGGCGCTTAGGAGTAGATCAATTTTTCACTCAAGCGTGGCCACATCTATGCGTGGAAAGTTGTCTCACCTAAGTGTGGATGGTTCAATTTAAGTGTCCGAAATTTATAAAATTTTAGCGATTTATTTGGGACAAATAGCAATACTTCAAAGCTATTTTGGGGACACTAATCATGAGGAGGCTTAGAACAAAGGGCAACCACCATGGACACATCTTGAAGCTTTATTTTGCTTCTTTGTATAGAGCTTATAAGCGAAAGGAAGAGAATCTCTCATTAACCACTTTTTTTCTTCATGGAGTTTTGTTATTCCTTTTATTTTCTTGTTTTC
This sequence comes from Cyamopsis tetragonoloba, assembly GCA_037177725.1. Classification (NCBI taxonomy): domain Eukaryota; kingdom Viridiplantae; phylum Streptophyta; class Magnoliopsida; order Fabales; family Fabaceae; genus Cyamopsis; species Cyamopsis tetragonoloba. The sequence continues at coordinate 7,134,290 of CM074120.1, read as the reverse complement.
TTTGTTTCTAATTTTGCTCTATGTTTGTTGATAAAGGTTTCACTTTAACTTATTATACTAACTTCTATTGTTTGAGTATTAATTATTTGTTATGTTTAATACTTTTAAATGCTTTGTCACTATTCAAATGTAATGTTAGCTCGTATTTTTGTTAGAAATGATGAGATGTGAGTATGATTATTGCAATTGTTATTATAAGTGAGTTAGTTTAAAAATAAATAATTTAATTTGTATCGTCTTTGTATAAATTTTATAGAGCTTTTTGTGACTTTACTTTGTTAATTTGACCTATAGAATTAGGTGTTTTAATAATGTTAAGAAATATTGTTTCGTGAAAGGAATTTGGGTTCTAAACAATTTAGTGACTTTAACCATGAACAATAAAATAAGGATTATGATAACAAAGTCAAAGATAATTCAAAAAGTACTTTGTCTATGAAGTGTTCAGATTCATAGTCAAATGACTTTTTAGGTGTCTGTTTTAATTCTTAAAAGAAAAGTTAAAAAATTATACTTAAACATGATCCCATAAGACAATATTTAGTATTTACCGGTGCCATTTTATTACTTGCAAAGATCTAGTGCCAATTATTCTATTCCCGTTAAAAAAAAAAATTATAACATATAATATATAAAACTAGTATAGAATATATAGTGATATGTACTAGCTACAGTGACGTTGAAAAATCGTGGTTCAAACCTTAAAGAGAGCCTTAATTTAAAAGATAAACATATTTATATTTGAGTGATTAGTTTTCTATTCCACTAATAGATAAAGTGGACAATGGCAAAAAACAAAAAAAAAACTTTGGTTGGAAGAAAAAAAAATAAAAACCTAAAATAGTTATGAGACTAGATGCATATTGATGGTAAATTAAACAAAAAATATGAAAAAAAGTGTTGCGTCTACGGAACATGTCATTGCACGTGTTAAGTAATTCAAAATGAGTCTACACTCGTTTATATATATATATATATATATATATATATATATATATATATATATTCCATGAGTCTACACTCTATACGCACTCTGTGATGTGCACGATGATTATGATCATTTTTTTACAATCATTAATATTCTTTCATTATTACGAACTTAATTTATTACTATTATTATTATTATTATTATTTATTGTTTTTTCATAAAATGATAAAAATGTACATTAATTGGGGTTAAACCCAGATACTTGCACATGCATATTTTTATATGCTCACCAAATTCGTTTGAGGTGTAGAGTAGAGTCTGTCTAGTAATCGAGATAACTTATTATATTTTATTACTATATGCAGGTTGACAAGTTAACCGGATATGATAACTTATTCTGTTAACTTATCTTATTCTACTCTGAGTGCAAATAGTTATCTTGAGGGAAAAGTCAAGTTATAGGCCGACATGATAGAATAAGAAGTTTATTTTCTATTTTATCCTTGCTTACAATGTATTTTTTAAATTAGTATTTAATAATTATAATAATAACAATAACAACAACAACAAGTTTTTTTTATACGCATGGTTAGGACTTACGATGCAAACCTTTGTCATGATACTTAAAGGACTTGATTATCTATCAACTGTATCAGACTTAGGTACCGTTTGACCCAGTTTATTTTCCTCTTAAAAACTACTTTTAAGTTAAAGTTACAAATAAGAGGATTAAAAAAAAGTTGACCGCAGGCGATGGTCCGCGGGCGGGCGACGGAGGGTGGCGGTCCGACCTTGGTTATGGTGGTTGATAGATGTTTAATAAAAATAAGAGGTTAGAAAATAAACAAAAACTTCTATTTGTAGCTTATTTTAAAGCTTTTTTCTGTCTTTCCTTCATTAAAAAAAATCATTTACATGTAGAAGATAAACTCAAAATAAATCGGACCAAACGGAGCCTTAGTTAATTTATTGCTATTGATATTAATATTAATTAGCTCATAAAATTATTAATATTAATTATTGATTTATGAATATATTGTCTAGTGTTACTAGAGAGGGTGGGGTAGAGGGAAGAATCGGATCCGAATGGGCAAGATAGGGATTGGTGAGAGTGAGAGATTAGAACGATAAGATCGGTAGTAGATGATGACAATGCACAACAATAGTGCTCTCTGCTCATAAAAAGATTCTACCTCACGTGACTCACACCTCTTCCTTCCTTCCTATTGCGAATTACAAATTTACACCTAGACTCCTAAAAAAAATAAAAAATAACTGTATAAAATAAAAAATATTCCTTAATTTTGATTTATTGATTTGTAGAAGATCCTGTATACAATTTTATATCATACTTTTCTTTTGTTGTATTTATCTTTATAGCAATTTTTTTATATACTTTATAGCAAAATATATATTAATCTTGTAGATATAGGTTAGGGGTAGCAAAACGGGTCTGGCCTGGCGGGCCGGTCCGCATAACCCGCCATTTATACGCGGGGCGGGTTATATAAAAGCAGTCCATTGGCCCGCATAATCCGCACTTTTGACGGGCCAACAGTTGTGCGGGGCTGGCTGGCCCGTAGGCTCATTTGTAAAAAAAAAACTAAAATTTTAAATAAGTTGTAAACAAAAAAAAATGAATCAAGCCTTTTTTGTTTTGTTCCATTAAAAAAAAATAAACACACAAAAACAAAGAGGCAGAGTGAGGCAACCAGTTCTACATTTGTTTACTATGAAATTAACATAAATTTTTTATATTATTATGAAAAAAATACATTGTAAAAATTTAGATCTTTTGAATAATTAATATTATTATTTTTATATAGTGTTGGAATTAATATGATTTTTTATGTTTTTTTAGAATATTTTTTTATGTTTTTTTAAAGAGATAATGAGATTTATAAATTTTTAATATTTTTTTATTTTTTTAAAAATTTAATTGGCGGGCTATGCGGGCTAGCCCGCAACCCGCATAATCCTTCATAAAGCGGGCTGGGCTGAAGAAATGAGCCCGTTTTCCTCTGCAGGCTGGCCCACCCTGCATTGCCACCCCTAATATAGGCAAACGGTATTAAAAAAATGGAATTTGTAATATTTATCAATGTTACATTGGTGTTTCATTATTTGAATATCTCAAAATAAATTAAGGACTCGTTTAGTAGATAGAATACAATAAGGGCGAATAGGATAAGAGTGTCGAATAAGAATATAATACGATATGAGTTTGATAAGCTCGAATAAGCTCTTATCATATTTAATGATTAGAGTGGATAGTATTTACACTTCAATTATATTATAATAAAATATTATCTAAATTGTATGCTAATAAAAAATTATAATCATTAAATTATATATACTTTTTTATAATTTTTTGTTGTTGTTTTGTGCCTTAATTAAATCATAAAAATTATATAACAATTAAAATAATATCTGTAAAATTAGATAAATTATATCATGCAATAAAAAAAATAAAAATTCATCTATTAATTTTCTAAGAATTCATTTAGGGTTATTTTATGTTTTCAATTTTATATTTCTTTTTTATTAATTTTACTTTTTATAATTTTAATTTAAAGTTTAATAACTAATATAAATTATATAAAATTAAATAAAACTAATTACTTATAAATTACAATGATAGAAATAATCCTAAAACAGAGTAATAATGTATATATTAATATATATATATATATATATATATTAAATAATCATATTTGATTATTATTCCTTGTTAAAATTCGCTATTATTATTATATATAATAATGATAACGATGTTTCATAATATTAGTAGTATATTATTTTATTAAAAAATAGTAATAATAATAATAATGATAATATACATAATAACTAAATTAATTGTAATATATAAATATAATTATAATGTTTGTATAATTATTATTATTATATAAAAAATGAAAAGTTTAGAATATATAATGTAAGTGAGAGTAAAGTAAGAAGTAAGATGACTAACATAGGATATGATACACTATTCTATTTTGAACTCTTTATCCTAATCACCAAAAGACCTCTAACATATTATTTTTACAAAGACATAAAAAGATAACTAACATAAAAGGAAACTTATATTTTTATTAAAGGTTATTTTCACTCCTTTATATTTATTGTCATTTTCACTTCTTTATATTTTTATTAACGGAGTAATTCTTTACTTTTTTAAGGGGCACTGGGCAGTATCTGGTTGGCTTGTAATAATTTAGTTTTTAAGGGGCGATAAGGAGATGTATTGAATGTGGTATATTTAACTAAATTAAGATTATGGGATGGTTGACACTAATAGAATTCTGTGTGGAATGGAGGGATAATGCAGCTTATAATATTAAATACTTCCACTTTTTAACATGGAAAATGATAAATATTGTTCTAAGGATACTATTTAAGATTATAAAAATAGTAATATTTTATTAAAAATAGTATATTTTAATGTTTTGAAACTTGAAAACTACTTAATGAATGTTGCTTATCGTAACTCCAATTATTTAAAAATGTGTATTTATTGCACCTTAACAAGTCCTTTAGGGCACTGTTTAGCATAACTCTTTTAACATAAGTAATAATAATAAATCATATCAAAATTGTATTGTAATTAGTAGTTTCTTAATATGCATAAAAGTAGTTAAAATGACAATGATTTTGGAATGGAGGAAGCAATTCAACTTTATCTTTTATTTAAAATCAAGAAAATTAAATGCAACTAACAAACTTTCTTAATATACGTAAATTAGGGGTTGTTTAGTTTGTATTTTCATTTCATGTTTCTTGTTTTCTGAAATTTTAGAAAGGAAAAACTAAAAATGTTGAAAACATAAATGTTCTGATTTCACTTCTGTTTTCAGCATTTTCAGTTTTTTCTTTGTAAAATTCAGAAAACAAGAAACAGACTGAAAACAGGAAATAAAAACAGAAAATGAAAATGTAAACCAAACAGCCTCTTAGGTAATTTTTACTTATATGAGTCCGGAGGTAGTACTACCTTCGATCCTTTTTATAATAAATATTGGAAAAGTTTTACACATACCAATAAAGCATAATGTGATGTTCTTTTCAATTAATGATGTGAGAAAATTACTATAATATCTATGCAGTTAATGCATCTAATTGTATGGAAAATTGTGAGTGCTCATAATAAATTGAAGGTAACAAAGTATTTTTATACTTTCTTAGCAATTAATACGTCTAGAAAATTCACAAAGTCTTTTATAAAACGAAAAAAAATTCTCTTTTTATCTCTTATAAAAAGGATAGGAGGTAGTATCTTAAGATTAGTTTCCTTGTTAAATCAATATTTTTTAAAATCCTTTAGAATTATTTTTTCTATTTTCTTAATTATTTATGATATTTGATTTGTTACTTTATTTATTTTAAAATTATTAGTATAAATAGAGATTGATACTTGATCATAAAAAATCACATTAGATCATATGTTTTTTCAATATCAAATTATCAATACACAATTTTATTTTATTTTTTTAATTTTAGTTGCTTTTCTCTTTCTATCTAAAACCTATAATTTAATTTTAACACGATAGAGAGCTTGGTTTTTATCTAGGGACCCGTGGGTTAAAGGGGTTATGTGATGTAAAAAGATTCAAAAAGTTACCCATTTGAATAGGCATAGTGATAATTTACAAAATTCAGGATCTTTGTTTTAAAATTTTTTATTTATTTTTTATATTTTAATTTTTATTATAGAAAAAAATCAACAATGACGCGCTACTAGCTACTTGGAGGTACTTTACTTTCAACAAGAATAAAAAAAGCGAAAGGCCTCAAGATGAGAGAAAAAGATACGCCTTTGCAGTGTGTGGACAAAAACACAACCACTACAATGAAAAAAAAATATGGCACATCCCATAAAACAGTTCAAGTTAAAGAAGAGAAATCTCGTAATTTGACATTATTTAAATTTTAACAAGGGTTAAAACATTTTAATCTCCTAAATTTTCTATTTATGTATGATTTAATATAAAAAATTTTAAATGTGTATTTTAATTCTCTAGATTTTTTAGATGTGCACTTTACTATAACAATTATATTTAGCGACGATTTTTATATGAATTAGTGATAATATTATTCAAATTTGTGACGCATTTAGGTTTAATTTATTTTGAGTTTTTCTTTTACTTATAATTAGAAGTTGAAAAAAAGCTCTTATAATTATACGTTAACTTTTTTAATTAAAAAAACATTTTTTGGTATAAGAAAAAGAAAACTTTTGAAAAAGCTTATAGGAAGTGTGTCAAGTTTTGTGAATTCTTCTGTGTCCTTTTTTTTTTTTCTTGTTAAAGTTTCTTTGTCCATTCTATGAACGTTATCTCCGCCTCACATTTGTCACAATAAAGTAAAATTTGCCGTTTAGGCATGTAGTACCATTGTACCAAATGGATGTCAGCCCCTCATTTTTTACATAAAGCAAAATACAAATTTTCTCCAAAAAAAAAAGAAAAAGATGATGTAGTTTTTTTTTTTTAAAAAAAATTGTTCTCATAATTAATTATTTCTTAGTGATGGATCATTTACAGTTTTTTTTCTTTTTCTTTTGAATAAGTATATTTTCGAGATTCGATTTTATATTCTCTCAGGGACCAAATTACTGATAACTCGCTCAATAGAATTCGTGGGTAACGCTATCTTGTTTGGCATCTGCATTATTGCCCTTTGCCAACTGGTGTTCAATAAAGAATTAATGCATGCACCAGATTTTTCATATTACTATTATTAATTATTATCCTTATATGGTCCAAGCCTATCAATTGTCGTGACATGAGCACTTGTACAAAATCTCAAAAATAGTAAAATAAAATAGAAAGAAAAAAAAAAGGGCAGCTAACTAGCTGTATCGCATATTTATTAGCACATAATCACACCTAAAAATGAGGGAATTTTATGAATTAAGTATTTTATTGAGTTTTTAATGGGTCAAATGTATTTTTTGATACTCTAATTTTTATGTCCGTTTTATTTTGGTCTTTCAATTTTTCAAAATTTCATATTAGTCCTTTGACTCTAAAAAAACGTTTTATTTTGGTCTCAACTGTCAATTCCGTTAGTAAATATAATGGAACAATGATGACAAAATTAATTTTACGCCTCTATCACTAAGCTTGCAGGAGAGCTTGAAAAGTTAACGCCGTCATTATTATGAAATCTTGAAAAGTTGAAAGACCAAAATAAAACAGATATAAGAGTTAGAGTACCAAAAAGTATAATTTTGTCATTTTAATTTTACAGAATGAAGAATTTCTAACCATATTTTCATTTTTACCAGGTTTTTTTTTCCACACAGATCATAATTAATTTTATTAGCGTTTGCCGAATTAATTAAAATTATAAGAAATTATAGGCAAGAATATATATATATATTGTGCAATCCCAATCCAATATTTGGAAGTAGGAAAAGTCAATAATCTAAACTCATACATAAAGACAAAAAGAATTGGCAGTCGTATGGAAGTGTTATTAGGTTAATAGCAGTAAAAGACAAGGAGATTCTGTATGTTGCAGGAGTCACGTGTTGGATTGTGAATCACATATTTAATACTGACTTTGTATATGGCAATGGCATCCTACTATTTTAGAGTTCCAAACTTTCAACTTTCCTTGTTTTTGGGTTTTTTTTTCAGTTTTGCTAACCTCCATAACTATACAGCAGTGGCTACTTTTTTTTAAAAAAAAATAAAAAAGAAAAACGTTGGGAAGAAGTGACACATCCGGCCGGAGCTGTGGTGATAGGTGGCATTACTCGGGTTAGAGATCTCTGCGGAGGAATGTGCACCAAAACAGACTTTACTACTTTAGTTAGTGGTTACGGCCTATTTCAACATTTAGTGTATCATTATTATTATTATTTAGGTAAATTATAAGGTTTGGCTAAATTATACTCTATTCTATTTTTAAAGTAAAATTGTATTCCATCTTATTTCATTAATTATAATTAGTTTTATATTTTTATTTTTTTTACAATAGTTAATTGATTATTTTTTACATTAAAATTGTTAGTTTTTAGGTTTGAATAAATTTTTAAATCCAACAATTTTTGTTTTTCAATTTAATCCAACTTAACTCAAAAATTTTATTTTTAGTTCTTAATAATGTTAAATTTTTTCATAACATTTTTTAGGGGACTAAAAGGAAATTAAATAATAGGATTAAAGTTAAAAAAATTTAAATTTTTTATTGAAAACTAAAATTAAAAAAATTCAAGCAACAAAAAATAAAATTTTTGAATTAGTTTTGTCAAAAATTAAAATGAAAATTATATGGCGAATCACCTTTTGGTTAATTCTAAACATTTATTTTTAACCTATATAAAATTTTGTTTCATGATAAATATATAATTTTTTAGTCTTTGTAATTACTAATTTTTATATTTAGTTCCTTTTTTTCTTAATTTAGTCCTGTTGTCCTGTTATTTGATTTATTTTTCCTTTGGTCCCTGAAAAATGTGATGCAAAATTTAATATTATTAGAGACTAAAAATAAAAATTTTGAATTAAGTTGTATTAAAAGGAAAAATAAAAATTATTGAGAATAAAATTTTATTTAAACTTAAAAACTAATTATTTTAATGTACCAAAAAAATCAATTAAGAACTAAATTAGTTCAAAAATTTTATTTTTAGTCCCTTGAATTTTTTAATTTAAATTTTTTAACTTTAATCCTATTATTTAATTTTCTTTGGTCCCTTAAAAAAGTCATGAAAAAATTTAACATGAATTAAAAATAAAATTTTTGAGTTCAGTTGGATTAAAATGAAAAACAAAATTGTTGGGACTAAAAATTTACTCAAACCTAAAAACTAACCATTTTAATGTAGAAAATAATCAATTAACCATTATAATAAAAACAATAAAAAAATGAAACTAATCATGGTTGCAGTGCAATTTTACCTCAAAAATAAGGTTGAGTGCAATTTAGCCAAATCTCAAGAGTGATGAGTGAAAATTACCCTTATTATTTATTTGTCCACTTTACATATCTTTTATGATAAAAAAATATAAATTTTATCATAACTAAGTATAAAATATATAAATGAATATCAGTGATACACTAAATATTATTCTTTTAAAATGTTTTCTTAATAATGATTTTATATAAAGTTATTATGTTTTTTTTATATAATATAAAGTAATGTTTGATTTGATTAGTATGGGTTTTGTTAAAGGGCAATGATTAAGCAATATTTTCAACTATGTCCATGCCAGGTGGATTTTTTAATTTTTTAAAAAAGATTCTCGATTAGTCATACACGATGCATTTGAAGGATTTAAAGGAGTGTAGAGGAGAGAGATTGTACCTAATCAACTGATCATGTTTGGTTAAGAAGAAAAAAAAGAAAAAAGAAAGAGAGCAGAAGCAGAGAAAAAGTTGAGGGATTTGGTCTAGAGTGGATAAAAAGCTTAAAAATAGATTATTATTTTTTTTCAAACAAACAACACTAATTTTCATTTTTTTCCCTCTTCCTTTGAACTAAATATACTAAGACGAACTTTTACTTTTTCCTCCATTCCCTTTATCAAAATCTATCCTCTTCTTTAAACCAAATACTAAGCTGCACAACAATACTTATTTTATGTTTAATCTTAGAAATTGTCAAAGGACACAACAAACTAAAAATAAAGCGTAGGACAGAAATTTAAATATTAAGGCTTAATTTCATGTTTTTTTTTCATTTTTTTTAATTAATTGTGTGACTTTAGTCCCTTAATTTTCAATTGCATGATTTTATCTCACAAATTTAAAAAATATTTTAATTATGCGATTTTAGTTATTTTATCCATTTTCCATAAAGAGTCTAATAACAAACTATGTCAAACTTATATAATCAAGTGTGTGAGGAGATAAACTAACGTAATTAGAAAAGACAGACAACTCAAATTTCAAAATTGAAAGTTGGTTATATATATTTGATTGGATTGACGGTTAACTTCTAAACAGAAAATGGATAGAAAGATTAAAATCGCACTATTAAAAAAGTTAACGAAAAAATTTGCACAATTAAAACTATTTTAAATTTCGTAGACTAAATCACATATTAAGAAAAAAATTGAAACCAAAATTGCAATTAAATCGAATATTTAATACTCATTACAGAATAGAACAACTTTTTGTCCATATATAACTATCCAAAATTACAGAAATACCTAACAATTTGGTCAAAACTAATCAAACATCAAAGAAGAATAACAACAACCAAGCCCAATCCAACTTGTAATTAGCTTAACTTTTCCTTTTCATATTCAAATCTGTTTCTACATAACAAAATATTGTGTATAATTGAATTCCTTCATTCAATTACTTGTGTTGACCTCTAATTACGTCAAACACTTGAACAATAACACAACCACATATATAAAACAATAGAAAATAAAACAAACAAGAAATTGATAGTGTTCATATGGCTCTAGGAGGTTTTTCAAGCAAAGCAGAGAGATACACCTCATCCTTAGATTTTGTTGAAACAACCCAGTTGTGTTTCTTGTACCTAAGTTGAAGAAACATGTAAACAAAATCATCCAAATCTTTTTTGTGACAGAAAAATCTATCAATCCACAACAACCCACCAGGCCTCAAAATTCTGTCCCAATCATATAATATGAAGTCCAATAAAAGCAAATCAATCCATCCATCTAATAGCCCAGTGGTGTGAACCAAATCCATGGTGTTATCAAAAAATGGAAGCCTTTGATTTAATGTCACATACAGAGGAATTAAGCCCCTAAGAGCAATTATCTCATTGAAAGGAGCCCCTAAGTTAAGGGCAGTTGTAACAATAGTGACATTATTTTCCCTCATTCTAGCAGCAAAAGTGCCAGTTCCAATTCCATAATCTAATCCAACCCTAATCTCTTTTGGCTTAATTGCCAAAACCTCACTAATCAAAAAATCTGAAGGAAGTGAACTATTGGTTACCCATTTGAGCTTTTCCTTTTCCATTTCAAAACATCCAGTGCATTTTGTGTAACCCCTTTTTGGATTTTTGCTAAATAGGCACTCAAAATTTCTACAATTGTAATTTCCCCACCTCACATTTCTATGATCTGGTAATTTCCATAGTGACTCAGGAATAGGGTAAGGCTTTTGGTATTCCTTTGAAGCCCTTGTTAAACACCTTCTTCTAGGTAAAGGGTCACACCCTTTGATCATTAATTTCTGTGCTAAATTCCAATCATCTTCACAATATGATCCTATGTCATAATCCATATACTCTTCTAGTTCTTTCTTGTGCAAAAAACAAGCATGCCCAATTGAGTTATAAATTTTATCTATTCCAAAAAGATTAATCTTACCAATTCTATTCTCCTTTGGGGTTATGTACTTTCTAATCTCCTCTGTTACAAAAAACTCAACCAAGGAATTTTCCTTCATTGTGGAATTATTCTTTTCTTCAATCTTTGGAATCTGAATCTCTCTTAGAGCAACATTGGCACTCTGAAGAGGGTTAATTATTTCTTCTTCTAAAAACTTCTTGTCCAAAAAATTGACCTTGTTTTTCTCCATTTCTTGTAACTTCGACTCAAGCTTTCCCTGCAAAGATTGTAACCTGTGCAACACTTCTCCAACACTATTTGCATCAAGAGAATCATAATAAGAATTCTTCACAGTGTAGAAATGTTGGCATATATCTTCATTGTGGAAGAAAATCCCAGAAAAGTAGAATTTAGTTAGACTCAAAATGCTTACCAAGATTACTAGCCCTCCCAAAATAATCTGAAGCCAACCCATAATTCTTGAAAGCTTGCATTTGGGAAGACATGAACATGACCTTCCCATTGGGCACTCTCCTACAAATGATGAAAAATAATTGGAGAAACCCTAAAGATGTGAATCTAGGAGGAACAAATTGAGGGAGATGAAAAATAACATAGGCTCATCATATAATAAAAGAAGCACAAACATTTTTTTTTCTAGCTAAATGAAAAATAATTATGCTTGCTTCATTAGGAAATGTTATTAATTTCTGTTGAAGAAATGCAAATGGCTTTTTCGTTGAAAATTGAATAGAAAATATATGGTACCCCATTTGTGATTCATGAACTTGCACATAATATAATGGTATTACTATAGAATTATAGAATACTCAAAGTGGTCAACTGACTCAACTTGTATCTAAACTACAAACTATAGCACATGATTCTTCTATGATTTGAAGAAATTTATGCGATGAAAATAATTAAAAACGTTTGGATCCAATTTTAATGGTGGAAATTCTTAGATTGCAAGAAATACCACATGAAACTTAAAAGACTTCACAAATATTTTTTTGACTCACAAAAAATAAAACACTTACAGATGTGCCGGCACGAAAGCAAAAGAAAAATTTAAAGAAAATAAGTTCTTGATATATATATATATATATATATATTTATTTATTTATTTGTGTAAATAAATTTCTGACATTGTGCTCGTTGATATAGTTTACAATTAAAACTGTTAAGGTGTTGGATACAAAATCTAAAAATCACCACCAAAACAATTAAAACTATTAAGGTGTAAATAAGTTTTTGGCATTGTGCTCGTAGATGTAACTTAAAGCTGACAATATTAATTATAAATTAACAGAATGAATTAAAATGTATTAAATTACAAAATGTCAATAACTGATGTGAATAAGCTATATAAAATTAAATACTAATATGCCTTCACTCAAAATTTAAATAATAATCAAAGAATAATTATAAATTCATCACCGCTAAAATAAGAATCAAAGAATAATTATTAATTCATGTCCGCTAAAAAAATATTGTTTCCATTACATTGACGCATAAGGAAAGAAAAAGATTAAGAATAATTGAAACTTTCCTTCAATGGATTGGATAAAAAAAAAAAAAAGAAGAAAATATAATTTGTGTTTGTATGAGCATTTTCAGTGTCATTCTTGATTTTAGATGATTTAAATTTTACAATATTAGAATTGAAGTAAAATGGTCTATATTAGGATATATATTTTGAAATGATATTGATGACGGAGTTAAAAAATACACTTAAATGTCCATTTCATCCCTCAATTTTTATATTTATGCAATTTTAATTTCTTAATATTTTAATTGTATTTTTTTTATAAGTAAATTTATATTAAAAGAACACTAAAAATGCACTAATATTACATGAAGAAGATAATGAAAGTCCTCAAACCAACCAAAGCATACTTTGGAAAGAGAAACAAAAACTAGATAAACAAAGGATGTAAGTCGACAACTAACCCAACAATTTATGAAAATCAAATGGATGCACCTAACCCCAAACAAGCTGCAAGATTACAATGTCAATTTGATGATAAATAATTAAAACATTTTTCTTTTGATTTAATCCAAAGTCAAGACCTAACAAAAATTAAATCAACAACATATTGAAGATCCCAACTAGCTCCATTGAAAATTACGTTGTTACAAGCTAACCAAATTGACCACACAATTGTATTCTCTAATCACATCAGAATATCACTAACACTTACGAGCTAACCAAATTGACCACACAATTGTATTCTCTAATCACATAAGAATATCACTAATTCTTATAAGTGTTGGGGGAAAATCTCCTACACGTGCAAGTGTAGAAACTAAAGATGAGAGCTCACATACCACGAAAGTATAGATAAAACACAGTGGAAGACACACGAGATTTAATGTGGTTCGACATTTTTTGCCTACATTCATAGAACTATCTCAATAAGACTTTCACTATCTCAATAAAAAATTACAACGATTACAAGTTTTCTTAACAAACAAGTAAAACTCTCCTCGAATAGTGTATCATCCTACAAACTCAAATCCCCCACTCAAAAGTTACAAGGAATGATAACACCTCACTCACAAGTGATCCTTCAACAAGTGATGATACATTTATCTCATTTGTGACCTACTCTTGGTGGTAACTCTTCTCTCCTTATGACCTCCTCCTCACTTGAGGTGGTGATTTCTTCTTTTCACAAATCTCCTTTATATAGTGGTTGTGGTGACTTCTTTCATGATGAATTAATTCTTCCCACAATTCCAAAAACCTTGAAATAATCACACCTTTTTCAATATTCATGAATTAATCTCATGAATTATGTCATCCACTGAACCACTCTCATTTTTTTCTCATTCATTGAACTACATCTTCAATAAATCTAACAATTTATCCATTCAATATATTCATTATTTAAAAATTATGATTCTTAACCCAACAATAAATCATATAAATATCAAAGTAAATTTTGTAACTCTTCTCACGATTTTTTTTTTCTACACAACCAAGATCTAAACCCAAGTCAGAATACTTTAAAGATCTAATTATTTATAAAACTTAATTAACTTTGTTAATTTGATTGTTCTTCTAATTTAAATTTTAATTACCAACAAAGCTCGGTAGTTGGTAGTTAGTTTGGTCCTTCAAGCATCCTGATAGAGGTTCGAATCCTGGTGGTGTGAATAAAGAAGACTTTGTTGGGAGAGGCAAAATCCACTTCGGTGATTTCTACGCCTTGAGAGAATTAATCTTCGACTATCGACCGAGATATACCCTTAGTTCAAAAAAAAAAGACAAATAATATTTAGTGCCCTAAGGGCACTATTTAAGAACCCAAATGTAGTAAAAAGATATTGAAATGTGTAGTTGTTTGTATTTTCGAGGGACGGAACAATGTGCTCTTATAATTATTTTTCTACTTTTAATAACTTTAACTAATGACCTTAGTGCACCATATATATCAAGACTTAAAAAAAAAAAACCTTAAATTTTAATATATAGCGATAATGGAGTCCTGATCTATTAGACATCTTAAATTTGCCTCTAGGGGTCCTTCGGTTACGTTGTACAAAATCAAATAGGAATCACCGAAATGTATTAATAAAAGCAATTTAAAACCATCATTTACAAGAAAATACAAAATAAATGAAAATTTGAAATTTGAAACGTAACAAAAAAACAAAAATTTACACTTGTTTGTAGTGAAAATAAGGCTTACAGCACGAGGGCAATACTAATATGCAGTTTCTTAAGTATGATGAATGTTGTTCTGAGGTTTTACTTTAGTAATAGGCACAAAGATTTTGGTAGCCCATGTAATAAACACTAATATTAATATTAAAGGTTGACCGATATTATTAAGGTTAAACATTGACTCTCTTTGAAAAGTAGTATCAATAACACTTAAAGAATTGCATTTAAGGTTTATTTTTATTGTGTCACATGCTCAAGCAAATTGGGATTGGGGACATGACTCCGATCTGGAATAGGAATAAGATGATAGGTCTAGTTTCGATATTTTGAATCCCAAACGCTGATCATCAAATGATCTATTAATAAACACGAAATTTTAGACAAATGGCTATAAATATATATTAAATATGTCATGTATGGGTACGCAGTTTTTCATATAATCATCTGTAAACTCTAATTCAATATTGATTTTTTTATAGGCTAAAGTGCGTCCACAGGAGTTCGAGCCAAGGACCTACTACTTAAAGTATGTCTCATCACCATCCGACCAACCTGTTGGATGCTAATTTTGTATTGATTTGATTGTTGGGGTCTTTGCAGATGCAATTCTCGCCGTTAAGGAGTCCATCTATGCCGTAGATCTGTCGCACACGGCATTCTATTCCATCCATTAGAACTAGGTATGCAACAATTTCATGTATAAACCCTTATTTAGATCTAGTTTTTCATGTGTGCTTATGTTGTTATGCAATTAGAATTAAAGTTTTACTTTCGTAGTATGTGTCAACCTTTAACATGATAAAGAAAAAGTCAAAACAATGATGTGCTACTTCTAAATGATGTTCATTTTTTTTATTTGGCTTCAAATATATTATTACATAGACAAAAAAAATTAAAAAAAGAAGATATCATACATGAAAAAATAAAGACTAAAATATGTTAATATGTAAGTCATGGAATATAGTTGCCAAAGAAAAAGTAAAGATAAAAGTGCTATTAGAATTTATAAGAAGCGAGGTACAAATTTATATTTCAAATTTGTTGCAGAAAAGTTAATATATACAATGCTAGTGCTAATTCTAATGTAATATTTTAGCTTTATACTTTTATTTTTTATATGGTTTTAAATACAAAACTACATAGAAGTTTATAGACTAAAGTATGATAAGATGTAAATCATATCGAACCAAAGATAATCTCTAAAGAAAAAATTAATATGATTAAAGTGCTATTACAAGATGCAACATATAAAATTACATTTTAAATTTTGCCGAAAAGAAAAAGTTTATATGATGATACTACTTCTATATCTATTATTTAGCCGAACAAAATATTCTCTATGCATATTTATTAACTATTATACATTAAAAAACAACATGTGCATCGCACGAGTATGATCTCTAATTATGTTGAATATTTCATATAATTGAATAATAATAATTATTTGAAATTTTTTAATGAGACAACCCAATGATCCGATTAAACCAATTCGATCCATTCATATTTATATTGATTTGGTTTGATTTTTTTTTCCATAAAATCCAAAGTAAACTAACCCAAATAATTTTAATTGGTTCAACTTTGTTTAATCCAAAATTGAAACCAACACAACTTGTGAAAACCCCTACCAACAACACTTAAATAAACTAGATTTTTTTTGGCCAACTTAAATAAACTAGATCTAAGTTATACTCCATGTATAAGGTGGATGGGATTAGCACCATCCTTATTGGGAGTGACACCATCCTTTTTAGTATATAAATTTATGATTCTTACATATAAAAAGGATGGTGCCACTTCTAATAGAGATGATGCTAATCTCATCCTCCCATGTATAAACTCTTCACCAAAGGACTGTCCTATCCTTTTTCATGATGGCACCATATTTTTCTGTAGCCCATTTTTTTATAAAAGAAGAGGTATTTTCTAAAATGTATTTTCAGAAAAATAGTGGTGCGATTATGAAAAATGGTGCCAATATTAATCATATTTGTTGTTGGTTATCAGTTGCAATGCTCTCTGTTCTTCTTTTTTTCTTTTGGTCTTGGAAGCAATTCTTACGGTTTACAATCGGGTGAAGGGATCCGCACTACCTCATTTGAAAACAGCATCATTCATTTTCGAACAGCAGTGGTCGAAAATGTGTTTTCGGACGCTGCTATCCGAAAAACAAGAATAATTTACTTTTTATTTTTACTATTTTATGAATTTCAGATGTTATTATCCGAAAAAAGCATGGTATTATTTCTGAGTAAGGTGATATTAATCCCTTTACCCTTTACAGTTTATTGTATGGGCAAGGATTGAAGTCGAAAAAACAAAAACAAAAAAAGCAAAGATTGGACCCCCTCCCCTAGAGAAAAAAATTATGGACAAGGATTAAAACCCTTTACCCCTAAATCCTAAACCATAAAACTCTACATCCTAAATTTAGGACATCACTAAGGAAGCAATTTATAATTCTTTATTTTTTACACTTTCCTTCTACGAGCATCATTTTTTCTTCTTTAAACAATTCAATTTTTTTTTTTCAATTCAACAATAAATGTTTCTTAAATAAATCCCACTATCTATCCCACTATGATATATTTTATTATTTTATCTTGATTTTAAAATAATTAAACAAATTTTAAAACTAAAATAACATTTTGAAAAAAGAGAAAATATGCTAAGCAACCACTTCTTACATTATTTTTATGAGTAATTGTAATAAAAATTATCAACTTATTTTATTTTCTATTTTTAGAGGTTTGTATCGTTAAAAATAACAAAATCAACCATAATTTATTTTTAATGTTTTATAAAAATCTGATACCCCTATTATTGCAAACCAAACACAAAACACTTTTTTTTAGTCTCTCACCTCCAATTCTTTGAATTAAATGTATACATAAAATGAAAAAAATAAAAATATAAAGTAAACTGGCCTTAGAACCGTTTGTTTCAAAATAACTAATATCATTCTTAGAAATATGAACATGAAAATATGATGTTCCCATATTTGTTTCAAGTTTTGTAAAAAATATACCTGAGTATCATTTATTTCCAACAATGTTGTTTTAATGTGTTTTTCATGATTTCTATTCCTAAAGTGAAAAGTGAGTAAATTACTTTTCCATGGAAATATAAGTAATTATTTCCTATTTTATCTTGTAACTTTCCTAATTTTTTTAATTTTAACCAATATTCTCATCAATATCAACTTTTAAGTAAACTTTTTCTTTAATTTATCAAGATAACATTATTAGGTATAACATTCCTAAAAATGAAATTTTCGTAAATTATATTACTTTTTTTAAAACAAACACTCCTAAGGTTAGTGACTTAGGTATCGTTTGGCCCAGCTTATTTTTCGTTTAAAAGTCACTTTTAAGCTAAAACTACAAATAAGAGGCTTAAAAAAATCATAAGTTGTTTGACAATTTTTTTTTTTTAAAAAAATTGACCGGCAGTGACGGGCGGCGGAGGGTGGCTGCGGAGGGTGGCAGGTGGCGGTCCGGCCTTGGTTATGGTGGTTGGTGGATGTTTAATGAAAATAAGAGGTTGAAAAATAAGCAAAAGCTTCTGTTTGTGACCTATTTTAAAGCTTTTTTTTCTCTCTCTTTCCTTCATTAAGAAAAAAGTCACTTAAAATTTTAAGAATTTATTAATATTTTTGTTTGGTCCGACTTTTACTTATAAGTAAAAGATAAGCTCAAAATAAGCCGAGCGAAAGGATTCCTTATATTTTAAGTTTGAGAAATGATACGTACACCACTACTATTTATTACCCATTTTTCTTTTTATCCCTTTCTTCATTTCGTATGACATCACTCATTTTTTCTCTATTTTTTTTTTCTTTTAATCTTTATCTTCTGTTATCACTCACAAAATGGGATTTATCTCTAAATAATCATTCTTCTAGTTTTTAACAGCAACTGCGATGTTCCTTGTCTATTCACATTTTTTTTTTTGTTCAAATTCTACGCTCTTTGTTACAAAGGTTCACTAAAAAGTCTGGGCTTGGGCTTAGTATGTTGGTCATGGATAATTGTCATTATGATAACATTATTTTCAAGACAGCTTTAATCTTGTTGCTTTTCCGGAAAAAAAAAACATTAATCTTGCAAACTTTATTTTATATATTTTATTAAATATTACAAATAGACCCTTAATATTATTTATACAATTCATACTTAATTCCCACAATTTTTAATCTAATTTACCTTTTTTTAAATCTGAACTATTAACCTAAAACTAAAATTTTCAATCACGCAACGGCACGCACCACGTAGTGGCAGCAGTTTGCCTCCATCGTTGCTTACCCTCGCCAGCAGTTTCTCTCCATCGTTGCTTACCCTACCGCTGCTTTCCCTCACTGTCGTTTGCCCTCCACTGCCTCTTTTCTCCACCGCCGTTTGCCTTCACCACTGCTTACCGTCACTGCCATTTTTCTCCATCGTCGTTTTTCTCCACCGCCGCTTGCCCTCCGCCGCCGTTTGCCTCCACCGGCGCAGGTTCTTCAGAACAGTACATTTTCTTGTTAATAATGTTTGAACTTTTTTCTTTTAAATATAAAATTTGGGGTTTTGAGTTATAAAATCTGTCATTGTTTGTTATGTTTTCTGCATGCTTAAAATGCAGCTGCTGCAATTTGTTAATTTTAGTGTTTTGCTGGGTCTGTACGCTATGGGTGTATAAAGGACGGGTAAGGACAGGTTCGCATTGACTTTCACCCGGCCCTAAATTAAAATCGAGCCTATATTTTGGACCCTAACCCGTCCCTTGACCCGAAGGAACCCGATGATTACCGGGTCTTGTTAAGACTGGGTTTATGTGGGACGAACGCGGGTTGACCCAAATATTTATTCAATGCCTATATTCCCATGTACACAATATCAATCAAAAAAGAAATAAGCAAACAAAAAGATAGGGGAAAGAAACCTTTATAACGTCAATAATATGTGGTAAATAGGCAAAAATAGTGAAATAAAATAACTATAGTGTTAATAATATTAATTAACAATAGTTACAATTGCATCATTTATATAATGGCTTCCAAGTCAAGTTAGACATCTACATCCAAAACAATTTCTATTTTTGAAGTTAGAACCCTAGGCAAACAAAGAAATGAACTAAAGTAATAAAAAATAACATATATAAAATAATATATTAATTATATATAAATATTAAACATGTCTATTGGGACGGGCCGGGTGACCCGAGCACTAACCCGAACCCGTCTATTTTCCTCACCGGGTCAGAATTTAAAAGACGAGTCAATGTCTTTTATCTCAAATTAGACGAGCCAAAATTTTCCTAACCCATTCGGGCCGGATCGGGTCTTGTACACCCTTACTGTACGCATCTAATGTTTGCTGCCGGATACTGCCTTTGTTTGTTCTATTTCAGCATTTCTGGTGCAGATTTTGTTTTAATTGAATTTAATTGCTTGGTCAAACACGCATACTAGATGTTAAACGTGCAGGTTTCTAGTGCAGGTTTTATTTTAATTGAATTCTTCTGGTGCAGATTTATGCACTTTTGGTGCACTTCTGATATATAAATTGCTTTGGGGTTTTGAGTTATAATATGCTTGTCAACACACCCTTTATTATGAACCAAGCCATAAAATGTTAAACGTGCATACTAGATGTTGCTAGTTGTTGCTTGATTCTGTTTCTAACAAAATCACTTAGTCGTAGTTCTGTTGATAACATTGTTCAGTTAATACAATTGTCTTCACAAGGCACTAAAAATACTAGAGCTCAAAAAAGAGTTCATTCAGTAATGACTTCATAATATTGTGGAGACAACTGTATTGCGTGCTGCGTTCTGTTGCGTGATTGAAAATTTTAGTTTTAGGTTAATAGTTTAGATTAAAAAAAAGGTAAATTAGATTAAAAAGTGTAAGAGTTAAGTATGAATTATATAAATAATATTAAGGGTTTATTTGTAATATTTAAAAAATATATAAAATAAATAATTTGTACCATTTAACCACGTGTCAATTGTTAAATAATGTCACATGAAAGAATAAATATATTCCTTATTTTTCTTTATTTTTTAAGAACACCAAAAAGATCATCTTAATTAAATCAGGTTATTTTACTTTTTGATCATTGTTATTCTCTATATGATATAATCTTATTTGACCCAAAAACGTTCAATCATGATTGTATTAACTATAGCGAAAAATTTCCATTTACAATTGTTATTTGAACATGAGATCATTTACTCAAGGAAGCAAAACAAGCATCCACTTGAAATGATTGCTCGTCATCACAATTTTTTTGAAAAAGGTTTTTTTTTTAAAAAAAAATTACTTGTCATTTTTAATTTAAAAAACACAAAAAAGAAAAACGGAATCTTAAGACCGATAATTTCAACGCTTAGTTAAGCATTTACCTCATTTTAAATGCAAATTTCTCTTTAACAAGTACTTTTTCCCCGGATGCTGCACGCAAAGAGAATCTTACATTATTTAAACTTGAGAATATATTCCTCAATAATTCACCCTTTCAAGTACAGGTTGTCAACTTTATGATAACTTCAAAGCCATGTACACAGTTTCAGTTAAATAAATAAATAAATAAATAGTTAAATAGCTTATCTAGAATAAATAAATAAATAACCTAAAAGGGTTAGTATCAAAACAGGATTTCGCATTTAACGGGTAGCAGGTTCGAATCCTCCCTTATTCTTTTTAGATAAGTTAAATGTAAGTATCTTACCTTAGATTTTTGCACTATTTATTCACTCTAAATTTTTGTAACAAAAGAAATCACGCACATGGCTAGAGAATACTGATGATCCGATCCCAATGAAAAAAAATTTAAGATGGTCACGGAATGATTTATGAGTTACACTGTTACATTATGTCTCAAGGTTAAGATAATAAAGTGCTGGAAAAAAATTAAGACAATAAAGCTCTATTCAGTCCAAACTAGCTTTATTCGTCTGTATGAGGAAATTAAATGTGATCAATCAAAATGAAAACAAAACTTATACCTAATGATCCATGTGCATGACCTGTTTTGATTGAAATTATATGATGTAATTTGGCAATATTTATTAGACATGTTAAAATGGAAAAAAGCATAATATATGTATTTCATTTTATAAATAATGTATTGAAAGGTAAAAAGAATATAAAAGTTTTACATTTTATTGTAATTTTACTAAAGAAAAACTAAACATAATGCTAAAACAGATAGAAATAATGTAATACTAAAACAAAACATAATGCTCCATCCCATTTTGTCAATTGGCCAAAATAGAGCAGGTTTGGTTTACCTTTTTATTTATAGTTTTCATTTTCAATTTTACTCATGCAAAATTTTTAAAAACACAAAACAGAAAATAAAAACAAAAAATTAAAATTTTCACAACAGATCTCAGTACAAGTAACTTTTTTTTTATAAAGTAGTTAAAAAAAAGAAAAAATAATATTTTTCTAGCATGTCTAAGTCTTATATGGAGTGAATTGGTGTGGTGACAATAATACCAAGTTATGAAAAAGTGTCAAGTTGTTGTGATCATTATTTCGTTTTCTTTACTCTTTCATTATTCTTTTTTTATTTTTTATTTTGCAATGCAGAGACCGAGTCAATGGTTATTGCTAATATTAGTGTAATAATTTCTTTAATAATAATGTCACTTTTTTGAAAAAATTATTTAGAAGTATATGTAGTCTTTTTATAAGACAAATATAATTTACTCACTTGAATTTAAATTGAAGAGCTAGTCATTATTTAAAGTTTTATTGTAATTATCATATTGCATTTTATAAGTATATGTTTTTTTATAAGCAAAAAATATTTACAAGAGTTCAAATCGTTACTACTCAAAACTTGATTGTTCAACCATCATAAGTGCTCATAAGTATATGTTTAATCTATTTTCTTACTTCTATATGTGTTTTTGCTAGAAGGAAAAGTGACGTCTTTACCAAAAATACTGTAGCGCAATGTTACGAATCTCAAAGTCGTTTTTGCATAAATTTATTTATTTTCTCCTTGTCTGAGTGTTTATTTCATTTCATCTGCATGAAGTAATTAAAATTAAAATTACTGAGAGTGACATGGTTCTAAAAAATTAAACTATTTATTTATATTTATTATTTCATAATGAAGGTATGATCCTAACAAAGCATAAAATTAAAAAAGAATGCAACCTATTCTTTTGTGCTAAAAAAATTTCACACACACACAAAATGTGTTTTAATCTAAACTTAGAATCAAGTTGGTAACACATTCTTTACGTTCTCATTAAGTTCGTCTCTCTTCGGCTCCGCTTAATTTCCATCAGAGCTACCCAGACATTATTAACATTTTCCTTCATTAATATAATAATATTTATTTATTTTTTTATGTAATTTTCTTAAAACAATTATTTTGGTAAGATACTCGTTCTTGTCTGTCTGTTGTCCGAAATCTGAAATGTAAAATGTAAAAGGACGATAATGAAAGAAAAAATAATCAGGAATCGAAATATATAAACGTGTTGAGGAAAAGAAAAATCTGTGTTCGGAAAAATATGCGGTGAACCAAACGAAGAAAAAGCCTTTATATTTCAATTTCAATTCCAAGTATTAGGCGAGAAACGCTTCCCACTTTCTCTCAGGTCAGTTTTCACCCTTCTTCCCCCTTTTTCCTTCTCTTTAAATTCGTCGTTTTCGTATGCATTTTCCGTTTTGAAGCTTCTCCGTCACGGGACAAATATTTCGTGATTGCGATTCAAGTGTGCGTGTATGTATATATGTATACATATTCCCTCCTTTTTCGAAATGGTTATCTTTATATGCTTTTTTACTTTTCGGTTGCATTTTAGTAACAAACTTTACTCTTTGATCTTTCCCTTTACTGTTTTCTATTATTGGTTTATTCTTGTCATTTCATCGATTTGCATTATGAATTTCCTTCCGAATTTGTTCAAGTTGATTTTGTGAGCTTGAAATTCAATGTGATTTGTCTGTTTTTACTAGGAATCTGGCAATTCCGTGTACTTATTCGGTCAAGTTGTTCTTGTGAAAAGTTCAGCAGGTTGTGCTGAGGCTTAACTGGTCCTACTCCTATCCTCGAAGCATATCTCAGAGTTCTATCAGAGAAAGAGAATGGGTTATATCGGGGCTCATGGTGTTGCAGCTCTGCATAGATACAAATATAGTGGTGTAGATCATTCCTACCTGGCCAAATATGTTCTACAACCCTTTTGGACTCGCTTTGTTAATTTCTTCCCCCTATGGATGCCGTTAGTACTTTTTATCACTTGAAACTAAATTTCTTTCTGTTTTGACTTAATTATTTGATAGTTTTAAAATGATGATAATATCTCTTCATTTCGAGGATTGTAAATCATATTATGAACTTCGTTTGGGTACTGTAACTTGTTACTATCATTATCAATTTGAATGAAAATGCCTTAGGATATCTTTACAATCTATATCTGTAATTCATGGTCTTGGTTGATATTCAAATGACTGGTTTATTTGCTTTGCTTGTGTTCTCTTAGTGACACAAAGTGCTGTGCTTTAAATGGCCATCATTACAAGTTATATTCCTTGCCATAGCATGCTAAAAGCTAAAAAGATATTGTTTATTTTGATGTGTATTTTTTAAGTATTATCAGGATAAATAACTTTTTATTCCACAAGGTTTGTGTAATAAGAAACTTAAAAAAATGAGAATGATATCTGTCTGATGAATTTATCCAGTAACTTGTAGCTTTAAGCATCTGACACTGGGGTGATGGCACTTAGTCGCTTACTATGTGTCAATATTTCACCTCCCTATTTTAAGTAGGCATTTTTTTCACATTTGCCGACTATAGCCTCATGCAAAGACTTACTTATTCATGGAGATAATACTATTATTTACTCTTGGACAAAACTTTGGTTTAATTTTTTTATTTTTTCTACATCTTTTGTTTTCGAGTTTTTGAATTCACTAACTTGTGTTTTTTTCTTTAATTTGTCTGTATCTCTTGGCATTTTGGATTTCTGCGATTCTTTGCAGTCCAAACATGGTACACCTTTTCCTCGTTTCTTTTTATATCATCTGCAACTGTTTTCATGAGCTATATCTTTGCCGCTGATGATTCATAAATGTTTTGGTTGCAGATAACACTTATGGGATTTATGTTCTTACTTTTATCTGCATTGCTTGGTTATGTAAGTGCAACCTGAGTCCATTACTCTTACTACTTAAAAACGTTAAAAGATATAAATAATAGTGATAGTTTTTTTAATTCTTACCCTTCTTTTTCATTTTCTTCAAATGATATAATGAAATTTGCAATAGTAAAAACATGTATTTGAAGTGTTTTTTAGGATTTCTGGTTGACTCTCCAGCTTTGTGGATAATTTTTTGTATAATTGTTATTTACATGATCATGGAAAGGAATTTGGGTATAGTGTGAGTGGCTGTTTTGAAACAGTGAATTCCCAGACCTGTTATGCTTAATTTTCTTTATTTAATATCTTTTCAGATATACTCACCTCAATTGGACTCGGCTCCTCCAAGATGGGTTCATTTTGCTCATGGGCTACTTCTTTTTTTATATCAGGTCTGGTTAAATTCTCATAGCACAATACTTCCTCATTTCTTTGTCCTTTTGACTTCAGTCTGAATCTTTATTCTTGGTAACCCTGTTTTGCTGTCTTCGATGTTGGCAACCAACCCTAATAATTTTTACATATGTAACCAGTCGTTTTGAATCTTGATCTCATTCCGAGCATGTGATATTTCCTTTCTTGATTCTTGATTTTCATGGCTGTGGTAATCTAAATATCTAATGGTTGAACCCTTTTATATTTATGGTTATCTAATATTATAAAATTTCTTGATGTTTGAAGCATGCTTACATTTAACCTTCTTGTTGATTAATTTCTAGAAAGTGGAATCTATATTTGAATCTTTTCTCTTTTCCATCAGGCCTTTGTAATTATTTAAAATCTACAAGGTTTAGTGGTTCTTATCTGAAATCTAAGTGGTTAATATCTTCCCAGGAAATTTGTGCAATCCTATGGTTCATTTATTCTAGACTTTTACTATATGATCACTAAATTTCCATATTTTGCCTAAATCAATTTTTTTAATAGTTTTCTTATTGATATCTACATATATACTAGACATTTGATGCTGTTGATGGGAAGCAAGCTAGACGAACAAGTTCTTCAAGCCCCTTAGGGGAGCTGTTTGATCATGGTGATATTCCTACTTTGTGTTTTTCTTTTATTATTTTTCATTATGCATACCTCTTGTTATTAATGAAGATATTTTCATTTGTATCGCAGGGTGTGATGCACTTGCTTGTACAGTATGTCTCTTTTAGCTTTTTGTTATTATTTTTAAATTGCCTAAAAGAAAAGAAAGACAATCATCCATGAGAACTGCTTTTCAGTTTGAAGCATTGGCTTTTGGAAGCACAGCAATGTGTGGAAGAAGTACTTTCTGGTGGTGGTTAATATCTGCTATTACGTTTTATGGTGCAACATGGGAGCAGTAAGTTATTATGTTTGATTAATATATGGTTGATAATATTATATAACATCATGTTATTTTTCTTTCTTTTATTTATTTTTTTTAAATTAAGTGTTTATAAACTCTTACAATATTATACATTGCAACCTGTGGACATAAAAAATTGTTGTCACTACCTTTCCGTCAGTTAAAGGATGGTTTGCAGTTGGAATAATTGTTGAACATTATTTTTTGCAATGGCTATGGAGAACGATTGAATGTTCTTGTTCTGTTTTAACTGTTTCTGAATAGTATATCTCTTATTCTTAAGCCTGCATATTCCCTTGTATTAAATCATACTATTGGCAAACTGGCGTGATAATATATTTTAATACCATATTTCAAATATACTTTTAGACAGACTAGGAATATTGATTATCTTTCCAATGTTTTGGATGCAGCTATTTCACCAATACACTTATACTGCCTGTAATAAACGGACCTACAGAGGGTCTTATGCTTATATACGTCTGTCACTTTTTCACTGCTATCGTAGGTAGGTCCTTTTTCTGAGTTTACACACACAGACACACGGTTAAAGTTTGCTGAAAATCCATTCCATATTTCCATGTTATTATTATTATTATACAGGTGCTGAATGGTGGGTTCAGCAATTTGGAAAGTCTGTACCATTTCTAAGTTGGCTGCCATTTCTTGGGGGTAAGGTTGATCTTAATTACTTGTTATTCTTTCTAAAAGTTTGATTTTCTATATTCTTCAGTGCTATTTGTCATAGTAATTATACTTCTTCTGAGTTTCTTATATAACACCTCCCAAGAAACATTTTTGGCATTCCTTGACTGAAGGCCTTTCTTGTATTTGGAGACAACTTTGTGTACATTTGACTGTTGACTATGTCTTTTACATGAAAAATGTTATATTTCCCGCAGTATGTGCTCATTTTCAATCCATCTATTCATTACTGGTGACCTGAGGTCCTTGTCAGTTCAGATCCTTCCTTGTGGCTTATATGAGCTTGGTATTTGGATAAATAGGAATAATGAATACTTAATTTAACTAACCAATGGGTGGGGGAATCATTTATATGGCCTGACTTGATTCTTTGTTTGGAATTTTGTATTTTTATGTTGTTTTATTGTCTTCAGAGAGTTTAAAGTCTCCTTTCCTATGTACTACAGTATGTTCTTAACTTCAATGTCTGGAATGATAATATTTTCCTCCAAATGTCCTTTACTACTATGTCCTACAGTACTCCCTCTGTTTTCAAATATAAGCAACTTTTAGCATAATCCTATATTTTTAAATATAAGCAAATTCAATTACTTTTATCACATTTAATGAGAAAATGTCTAAAGTACATGTTTCTCTCTCGACAATAAAATATGATGGGGGATAATTTAGGAAAAGAAATTGTTTTTTTGATTACATAATTTATTTTTAATGAGGTTAATTAACTTTCTTAATGGACGTGAAGTTAGTTACTTTTACATACTCCCTCTGTTTATTTTATAAGCAAAAATAACTAATTGCACGTACTAAATTACCCCATATCATAGTTATTATAGAGACTAAAGAGAGAAATATGTTAATTGGAAATAACAACTCAATTAATTACTAGGGTTATTTTAGACATCTTTTCATTAAATGAAGTGATAGTAGTTGGATTTGCTTATAATAAAAAACATAGGAGTATGCTAAAAATTGCATATAATAAAAAACGGAGTGAGTATATACAAGTAGTAGTTGGATTCAAATCTCAGCCTTGAAAGATTTTGTTTTATATATAGTCAACCTCATTGTTATGTAAGTTACTAAATTCTCTATTGATAAATGAAATTATTTCTTGAATTTTATTGTTATATCTGGATCTGGATTTCAGGGATCCCGACATTCAGAGCTGTATTGTATTTGATGATAGCTTTTGGTGTTATACCAACAGTCACATTCAAGTATGTATATCTAAAATTTTTTATGTTCTATACCAATTTTTTTTTTCTCTTTATGTTCAATCTCCTTAAACACGTGCAATTGGTTGTTATTTTGTTACTGGTTATAGTTATACTATTAGCATTGATGGACTGAAACTGTGGATCCAAGTGTTGAAATGTGGAAAATAACTGATAATGTCCTTTTTGTATCTTTAGAATTATTTTGGTTTCTTAGATGATATCGTAGGAGTGGTTTCCCAAATTCATTATGTTTCTAGATTTGTTTCCTTATTTGATTAGGATTTGAAGTCTAATGCTAATACAAATAGGGTTTAATGGGTATTTTGTATCACATTATTACACATCATATCAATTTTTGAGCTTTTTTCTTTTGGCATACTTTGTTATGTCATAACACATTATTTTGTATCACATTATTACACATCATATCAATTTGTATAACATTCACATGATTCTCTTCTATCTCTTTTTCTCTTTCCTTAAACCTTGTGATTTCAGCACAAGTGTAGGATTGACATACTTTTGTTTTTTTATATATTTATTTGGTGGCATTTCTGAGCACACATGGTTCTGCTCCTATCTGTTCATGCTCCGGCTATCTAATCCTGGAATAGGGGGTTGGGGGTGGGTGCCAGGTGAAGTCCCACATTAACTAGAGATCCGGCCAAAATAGTCCTTATTAGGCTTGGGCAATCCTCGTCCCTTGAGCTAGTTTTGAGTTAGGCCTTATCCAAATTCTAAGATTCATGCTTCTGAGTTCTGACTTTGTGTACCTTCATCTGTTGTCCTTAATTTATTGTTGAAGGTTCAAATGTCATCATTATCTTTTGGTTCAATGCAGTGTTCTTAATGTGTACAAGGTTGTGAAGGCAAGAAATGGAAGCATGCCACTTGCGTTGGCAATGGTAATACCTTTTCATATGGGATATTCTTTCCCTAAAACTGGGTTCTTGGTTGATGTGTAATTTTTTTTTGTGCAGCTTTACCCATTTGTTGTGCTTGTGGGAGGAGTGCTTGTGTGGTAAAATACAACTCATGATGCACTATTTTTGTTCCCTGTTCTGTTTGGAAGATGTGCTTCTTCTATTATTCATTTGTACATATAAACGCACTTGGGTTGATTTTTGGTGCAGGGATTATCTGTCACCATCTGACATCATAGGGAGCTATCCACATTTGGTTATTATAGGAACAGGACTTACTTTCGGATATCTTGTGGTAAGATAGCTGTGTTTTAAATTTGAAAATTTGTTGGCTTCATTACTTTTTCTTTTTGAAGGCAAGCTGCCGTTTTTTATGTCACATTTTCGTTGATGGTTGTTTTAACTGGTTGCCAGTCTCTTTGGTTGACGAACCAATTTGCATAAGACTAAAATTGTAATATTAATTATTTTGGTTTAGGGGTCCTTATGAATTCATGCACATTTTGGTTTTGAGAAGCCACTTTTATTTCTTATCACTAATTATCTTGACTTTGAAATTCATCAAGTTATGCTTTTATGTTTTAGTGAATCGTAGAGTTTCTCTGGGCTAAAATTGATGATTTTGAGAATTGAGACCCCAGGCCAACTAGAAATATAGCCAAAAGTGAATATATTAACCCTTGGGCAAACCTACCTGCCATGAGCTTGCTTTTGGGGTTGAGTTAGGTTAAAACCATTTCTAACATGGTATTAGAGCCAATCCAAACTGTAAATTGGGCCTACTTGTAGATGTCTAGTCCAGCAAACTCGATGCTCTAGATGTCCAACCTTGCGCTTGAGAGGCATGTTGAGATCACCCACCTACTAGGAATATGGCCAGAAATTGAGTTAGGTCCTTCAAACCATTTTTAATGGTCCCTCCGGCACCTATAAATAACGCAGTTAACTAAATTACACGTACCAATAAAAGTAGGTAAATTTAGTTAACGTCATTAAGTTTATAAAATAAAATGTATAATATGTGAATTTTAACCTCCTTTGAATAACATGCTTGACAATTGCAATCAAAGAATAGAAATAGTCTAAGTATTTAACAACGGAAAA
Organism: Cyamopsis tetragonoloba; assembly: GCA_037177725.1. Taxonomy (NCBI): domain Eukaryota; kingdom Viridiplantae; phylum Streptophyta; class Magnoliopsida; order Fabales; family Fabaceae; genus Cyamopsis; species Cyamopsis tetragonoloba. The sequence goes on along the minus strand of CM074120.1, from coordinate 7,103,983 downwards.
TAAAGAATTAATTAATAAATGCTTTATAGAAATTGGAGATTGCCTTACAAAAAGGACTACCAATTTCTTCTAGATGATGCCTTATATTAAGGACTGGAGTAGATGATAAAATGATTGTTTACATTGATTCTAGCTAGCAAATTAGGAGGTATACAAGTTCTTGATATGCATAACATTCGTGAGTTCTGGAATTCAATAGCATGCATAATTTGAAATAGAAGTTCTTGGCAGTATGCATCTGGTAAATGCTGTTCCCATTGGTGTTTTCATAGTAACTTCTGAAGATTATATTTCTCACTTTTACCTTTTGTAGACAATCTAAGTCCTTAAATTATGATTTTTACTGAAGGAAGTTTATTTTTGCAGGGAAGGATGATTTTGGCTCACTTATGTGATGAACCTAAGGGCTTAAAAACTGGCATGTGCATGGTATTGAGCTGTTTTATTTGGATGCTTCATTCTGAATAATATTTTTAAGATGCTTAAGTGTTTCGTATTTGGCTGCTGTCTGTCATTATTAAACTATAAAGATGAAGTTTGATAACATGGACCAAAAAGTTTTTATATCTTTGTTTGATCATATTTTGGATTCTGAACTGTCCTCAATAGTCGATCTATTTACATCCATCAGTTAAGCTTAAGCTCAGTGTTTTTTTTTTTTTGTTTTGTTTTTGTGTGTTTTGGAAGAGCCGATGCTTTGCTGAAAAATGAAAATTTCAACATGAAACTTGATCCAGCTAAATTTAAATTATATATGACTGAAAATATTATGCATATGAAAGATCATTAAATGCCTTTAGCACAGTTGTTTCCAATTTTAAATGACATTAGCTTCGTTGATTGCAATTGAGACAAATAAAGATCTTGTCAAACACAACATATTTAGTTCATGCATTTTTCCAAAATAAAACTCGTTGAATTTTCTTGGTTAAGATTATTAGATTATCTGTCGGGTATTTAGTTTTAAAATAGTATTAGTATTTAGAGATTCTCCATCCATAATGAGTCAAATGGTAGAATACCCAGAAACTTGTTAGTTCAATGGAGAACACTTCGATTAATCTAGATTATTTCGTCCGAGTGATTTGTTGTTGAAGTTTACACTAAGATAATTGATGCAAGCATTGTTTTTCGTGTGCAGTCCCTCCTGTATCTTCCATTTGCCATTGCTAATGCACTTGCATCAAAGCTAAATGACGGGTATGTAGTATGATTTTCATTCTGGATTCCTTTAGTAGATGTTTTTCATGTTATGTTAGCCTGTTTCTTCTCATAGAATCCATTGATTTATTTTTGTCAGGGTTCCTTTAGTAGATGAGAGACTAGTCCTTCTTGGTTACTGTGCATTTACAGGTATAGTCACCTTTACCTTTTTGGAATGAAACTATGAAAGACAATATTTTCCTATCAGATTCTGGATCTGATTTACGGACTATGTCCTTTGTTGTTTTGCTTGTAATGTGAAGCGGCTCCTCTCAGAAACTATTATGAACAAATGGTTTTGAACTTAAGAAATTGATCGACACATAGGCCACTGCTGTTCTTGGAGTTAAATTTTGTTTGTGGCTGAGCGTTTGACACTTGAGATGGAATACATCTGTAATTTATCTATATTAATTCTGTTTCTCATAGTGATTCTTTTCTGTGTACACAGCAACACTTTACTTACATTTCGCCACATCTGTAATTCATGAAATCACAAATGCCCTTGGAATATATTGTTTCAGGTAAATTTCCAGCATTATATTAGTTAGGTTGCTGTAAAATTTGGCACTTGCTGCTCCCTTTAATTCATTTCCACTTTTTAGAAAATCAATTTTATATGCTATTGCTATCACGTTTGGATTATTTTGCTAAATGAGTAAATCAATCCATGTTCACCTGCTAAGTTACATCGTGGTTTCTATTCTTGTCTCTGCTAAGGACAATAGCTTCTGATACTTACTGTCTCACCTTTTTGCTAATATGCAGGATAACTAGGAAGGAAGCTTGAATGTATCCAAGATTTCGGGAAGGTATGGCCTTTTATAATTCACAACTTGTTCTTTTGAACATGTTCTTTATTTTGTTAACTGTCAATTTCTAATTATAGACTAGCATTTTGTCGCATTCTGTACCATTCTGTGTCTTGCTGAGTCACTGCTGTTTTATTTTACTATTTTTTGCGTTTCAGCCTGCAAGTCGACAAAAATTCTAGCATGGCGTTGGCCAGAACTAATTTTTCTTCATTGATAAATTAGACTAACTTGGAACATGTAATTATATATTGATTCTTTAGATCTTTAGACTAGGAGATCTATTTGTGGAAAGTGGAGTTTTCGATTCAACCACATTTTTTTATTTTATTTTGAATGTGACTAGAGAAAAAAAATCTGCTTGTATTGTCTTATATGTATTGTAATTGGAATGTGGATTTCAAATTGTTATTCGAGTATGCAAACTGAATTCAAAATAAACCCAAAAATTTGCATAGGTTGATGTGTTGAGATTCTGCCGTGAATAGTTGAACAGATATTTTGGACATATCAATGCTGTATTCGTGTTCATTTTGAACAGTTATTTTGGGTCTTCATGGCCTAGTTATTCCTGTTTCGTTAAGACAAGAATATAATTGATTTTAATAGAGTTTTAATTTTGACATTATTGATTTGTGTTTGGAAATAATATTGTAAAAGTGAGTTTACAAAAAGTTGATTTTATTTGGATGAAATAAGAAAACGATCTTGTTTGGAAATGATTGAAAATTGATGCCAGTCACTTCAAAAGCTACACTAAACAGTTTTGGATTAAATTTGAGTCTCACCGCTAAATTGTTTTTGCTCACCACATAATTTTATCCAAATAACGCATGTCACCAACCCAATTTTATTCACCGCAAACACAAAATTGAGGGAACTATTGGCATTTGATTAGCATTTAGCCCCATAATTCTATTCTATCTTGTGTCGGATTCTAAAATGCTGCTATCACAGTTTGTCCAAATTAATTCTTAAACTTGACTAAATGCAGCAATAGATCATTCTTCATCCATACTTAATAAATAGAAGGTTTGGTCAATCTACTCGATTAATAGTAAAAGTTATAATTAAACTGGCACTAAATTACTTGATGATGGCAAGCTTTTGATGAAACAAGTGGTTATCTGGTTTATGGTGGTTGCTTGGTTGATGTTGTGATGGGAAAAATCTACAATATAGTTTTTTAAATAATGACAAGAGTCTATTTTTAAATTTTTTTTTTTATAAAACTCCTCTTAATCTCTACCATCCACCATGTATTGTAAGTCCACCACTCTTTTATGAAATGGAGTATGTACTACAGGAATATTGAAAATTTACTCGTGATTGCTAGAGGTAGCTTTTGGGTGGGCGTTATTCATGCTACGCTTATCTCAAGTCGTACAATATTTTTGTTTAAAAATAACTTTCTTCCAGGTTTTAGTCCCCGAACAAAACCGGATATTAGAATCCAGTTATAACTAAATTCTATAATCTAGTTGAAAATACGAAATGAATTAACAAAGTAAAAGACAAAAAGAGTGTGAATTTATCAAAGATAGAGTTTTAACCTTCACAAAACAAAATGAACGATGCTTTTGTTGTAAGAATACAATGTGACATGCTTAGAAGAAAAATTAATATTGTGAGAGTATAGGTAAAGTGAAATAAAGAGTAAAGATGCGCAAAACATGATTTTTAGTGTGGTGAAACTAACTAGATTATGGATTCTAGAATCTAGGATTACCCGGGTACTAGAACTAGGTGAGGGTTAGTTGTGTGGTGTGATGAGCCTAACCCGATTCTTATATATGATTCCCCTGGATTCTAGAACTAGGTTGAGGGCTATTTTTGGAAGGAAAAAAAAACAATGTGGTGCAATTAAAAAAAATGTGTAGTGCTATTAGTGTCCACCCAGTTTTTGGTATACTATACCAGTTTGTCCACAAGTACCAAAATATTTGGAATTAATTAGGTTGTATATTCATTTCCTAATTTTATTTTCTATTTTTTTATTGTATTTTTATATTTTTAAGTTTATAAAAAATAAAAAATGCTAAAAACGAAAATTCTATTTCTAACCATTTCTAGTTTTTTCATACAAATTCAAAAGAATAAAAAAAAAAGCAAACCAAATACACTCTAATCTTCGCACAAGTTTCTGTTTTTAAATTTTTCTTTTGATAAAATAAATCCCCACATATTAAGATCTTATGTTTAAGTTTTTCTTCAATGGAAACAAGTTGCTTATAATTTTAAGAACTTTTTTGTTAAAAAAAATCCAGCTTTTACTGAAAGAAGTTAAAAAAAAAAAAAAGTGTCAAACACTTTCATAATATTAATCTTTTGGTTCTACTAGTTTCAGGAATATATATTTTATTAAATCCCTTGAGTTACTCAAATAATAAATAACTTATATTTTTTTTAATAAAATAGAAGTTTTCCTTTACGTTGAATACTTCTTTATTTCTGTTAATTTAACCAATGCCTTAAAAACACCTATTAACATTATATATATATATATATATATTTTCTGTATAGTGTGTTGAATTCTAGCAATGCAAAAATAATACACAATCTCAGCCAAGTATCCATTTTCAAACTCCAAGGGAGATGAATAAGAATATAAGTGAAAATTTTGCAACATTTTGAATACGTATGGCATCAAATAGCCCTCTCCAGCCATCTTGGCAATCTTAATGAAGATTTCATCCCCATTCTAGTAAGGAAAACAGAATACAACAGGTGAAGCAAGAACATGAAACATCCACTATTGAGCAAAACCTGAAAAGCAAAAAGCAAATCACTGTTTTAGTCCACATTTGGATTTGGATTTAGGGCCTTTCAAACCATGGTTTGAAGTATCTCAACTGAGTTTTAATGACATGTTAGGCAAAAATCATGTTTAGTGAATTTTCAAAATAATTTTGGATCTCAAAACATGGTTTGAACGAAAGCCAAAAAAAAATAATAAAAATTGCATGAAACTATACCCTAGTTTACAGACTAAACAAAACGCACTCTTATTAGTGCCTCAATGCATAAGCGAACACAAAGACCCTCACAGAGAACAGTAACTTACCAAAATGCCAAATAGGGTATATATCACATTCATTGAAGGAATAGAATTAACACCAGAAGCAGTGAGCACAAATGTGAGAGAAGCATGAATGTTAATGGTGATCTACAAGCCGCATTCCCGGAAAACAAGAGGAACAGAAAAACAGATATGTTAGTTTTTTTGTGGTATAAGATGATAACAAAACTAGGAGAGTGTTGCGTAATTGGTTACCAAAGCCAGTATATTTTCCCTTATCAAGAAAGATGAGATCAAGACAAAACCAACAGCACCAAGTGATCGTACCTGCAAACATTTTATTGCAAAGAAAGTGTAAAAACCAGCAAAATCAATCACTTAATGTAGGTAAAAGATGTTTGAGGCAAAAGGTAACAAATATTACAATCGTGCACAAGAAAATTGACATGTTCCAACTCGCTTCCGATCTGAAAAGATGCAACAAGAAGACAGCAGAGTAGTTACAACATTATTTAGCTTATTTCAACAAAATAGGGGTTAATGGTTTACAATGACTACCCTTATATCTGTATTTTCCTCTTTGAGTCTATCTTGGTATGTGCATTTCAAATCCCACATAATTCAGTTTTCTATATTCTATAATCCTGTCAGTTCTTGTTACCCAAAAATAAAAAATCCAGTCAGTTCTATGAACTTGTGATATAGCAAGTGTAACATCAGAAATCAAACATCATCTACATTTGACAAACCAACATGTGAAAGCAAATATAAATTGCTTGCTCCCCCCAAAACAATATCATTTGTTATTTGTTAGTCATTCCTATTTCAGAAGACTGATCGTTGTGCTACAATTTCAAATTTAAGAATGTCAAGTAAAACTGAGGTGAAGAAAGCCAATTCATGTTAATTTGAATTGAAAACAAATTTCATGATGAAATGATCCACTGCATTATACAAACAGAACAATAATCTTAATTCAATCACAAAATTTGCCAGGAAGCATATAAAATTTGTGCATAACATACCTCCACAAAGCACCCATTGTGAAACCAACAATACCATGCTTAAGCTGCATAAAATAAATATTCACCAATCAACTAGTTTATAGAAAGTTTCACTACAGTTTGCAAACTATGAACAACCCAACATAAAATAATAGTGAAAAAGGAAAACGAAGGCAGGAAAATCTTAGGGTCTGTTTACTTTGCATTTTCATTTTCTGTTTTCATTCTCTATTTTTGTGAGTAATTGCATAACAAAACTTTCACCTTACTCTCATTTTGTTTTTTTTGTTTTCAGAGATGTGTATAATAAACTTTGAAAATAACCAAAACAACTATAATTTATTTTCACTGTCTTCTAAAACCTCCCCATCTCCCCCTTGCAAACTAAATATAAATACACCACTTTTTAATTCCTCCCCTCCCACTCTTTGAACTAAACATATAGAAAATAAAAACACAAAAGTGAAAACAAAGTAACCAGGCCCTTAGTTTCAACAATATTAAATTTCTCAACCATCACATCTCATAAAATGATAAAATTAAAATCAAGCTTACGAGATAGGTTAGAGCTTTCACAGGACCAGACAAGACAAGCAAAAGTATAGTTGTTGCCACCTACAACAAGAACATAACTGCAACAATAAAAACCTGATAATGCAATAACTCTTCAAGACTTCAAGAATTATCTTTTGCATTTTGAAAAACAAGGGGCAAGTCTAACCAGAGTTTTCCTTCCAGCATCAACACCCCATCTCATTGAGGATATAACTATTGGCAATGAGAAGAAACAACTAAAGTAATTCTGCAATCAGAAACAAAAGCCAACCAGTGAGAAAATATTAGTAATAAACACCTTAACATGAATCAGAACATTTCTATCAGTACAAGTAGAAAATATTAATAATAAACATCATAACATGAATCAGAACTTTTACAAAAAAAAAAAAAATTGCAATTTTTATTAGAAATAACCAATTTCCAACAAAAAAAGTATAGACCCATTATTCTATTATCATAATCAAAACTTAAATACAAAGAAAGGCCCAATTTTTGAAACACGTTAACAAACCTCAATGGCAAGAGAAGTGCTCAAGAAGTAGACCAAACCAGTGAGAGCAGCAAACATAGAACACTCAACCAATTGCAGAGTTTTCTGATACACTGGGCCGTTCGGCGACAAGTCCTGAAGTTCCGACGAAATTCCGTCGTCATTTTCTTCATGCTCTTCGCGTCTGCAAATTGGGACTCCAATGTTCGAAACCCTGATAAGATTAGAAGACGCGGACAGAGAACGAGAGAGCAAAGAGAGAGATGGAGATTTAGGAGTGAAGGGAAATTTGGGTGAAAGGGAGTTGGAGGGAAATCTGTGAAGTGGGTTAGCTTTGGAAATGGAGAAGAAGTAAGAATGTTGATAAGTTTTCAGAGGAATCATGGAGATGACTTAGGTCGCGTTTGGTTGAATCGAAAATGAAATAGATGTTCGTTAAGATTTTGTCAAAAATGAAATGAACTAGTGAAAATGTTAAATGGTTCAAAGGAATTGATATCATCGTATCCAGATTCCAGAGGCACTGGTCCATCATGCTCAGTTTAATCCTTTCATTTTTGTTAGTTTAGTGATTGTTTGGATTATTTATTTAAAAAATAATAATAATTTATTTTTATAAATTTTATGAGAGATTTTTTTAAAATGAATTATTATTTCTCAAATAAATAAAATTTCTTTAGACTTGAATTGTTGATAACAAGGGGCCAAATTGAATTAGGCGTGTTTGGACGTACTGTATGTAGTCGTTACATTTGTACTTAATTTTTGTTGTAATCTTTATAAAAAAATATTCTTTTTATATTTTTTTATGTATTTTTCATTTTTATTTTACTGTATGTCATAATTTTTTATTGGTCTTTGTCATTAAATTTTGCAACTGTATCACGATCATCTTCATTAGTGATTTCTAGGCATGACAATTATCATCCGGATTTGGGGATCCCTGTGGAGATTGTCCTATTTGGGCCCCGTGGTTGGGGAATTTTTTCCTGTAGGGACAGAGACAAAAGTTCCCCGCAATAGATTTGAAGATGGGGACAAAAGTTCCCCATTTAATATGATTAATATAATAAATATACATATAATTAAAAGGGTTAATATAGTTATTTACGTAAAAAATAATATGATTAACTTTTATTTATTATTATCCTTGCTCTTAATTCTTGCTCATCATATTCATTATTGTTATACCATCATTTATGCTCTTGCGTTGATTGTTTTAACTCTTACATTGGTTTTTTATTTTATTATTTATGTTTCGAATTTTCAGACTTTTTAGAATTTTTTTTATTATCTGCAGAGATCTCCGCAATCCCCGTAACGAGGCAAGGAAGGGGGATAAAGAAGAAAACATCCCCATTACGAAGAATGAGAATAGGGACGGAAAAAAAACTCAAGAGCAGAAATAGGAGCGGGGGAGTACTCTCCGCCCCCGCCCTGCCCCATCGCCATGACTAATGATTTCTAATATCACCATCACTATAGTCTATAATTTTATTAGGATTGAAATAGATATTTTTTCGTTTAGGATTCGTTAGAGAATTAACTAATCAAATATTGATACGAAGGAGGAGGAAAGATTGGTGCATTTGTTTTCACATGGAGTCACCATATAATCCTTCTATGAGAAATTCTTGTATGGACACGTATCTAACACGTCATTTTTTAACACAACTAATAAAAAAAGCCAACTCAGTAAATACATAGTTTTTCTCTCACATGATGTATGTAGTTGCTGTCATTTACTTCTCTCTCATTCTTGTTCTACTTTTTTGTTTATTACTGTTTTTGAAATCAATCAAAAGAAACTACTCATTCAGTCAGTTAGTTTTTTCTATTGGTTATGCCCAAAAATAATGTGTTAGGTCCATGTCCACCCAAGAATTTTTCTCCTTCTATTGATCTCTTTTCTTCAAAGAAAAGAAAAACTAAAAACAAACAAGTTATGTAAATGGTAATTTAACGGGTATATATGTCAATCGCGAATATTGCACACAATTTCAATCATTTATAATTTGTTCAGACTAGTAATGTTTCAATATTCAATTTGTTAATGGTCTAATAAATCATAGAAAGAATGAAGATAACGTTTTAATTTAAATTCTTTTTAAATCTTTGCATTTAATATTATGATACATAGGATAGGATGTTTAGAAATACTAACTTATAACTTATGATTTGTTGTATAGTGTCATTTACGATACACAACATAAATATGAAAAAATTTAGGTGGCACAAATCAATTCATTCATTTAAAACATGATGTTGACTTTTTATTTTTTTAACCAAAAATTAATGGTTATAAAGTCACTTTATATTGGAGCACAACTTTTCACTTGTGCATCATAAGTGAAATCTTGTAACATATGGCTTACAATTTATAGCTATAGAAAGATGTTAAAATTAGCTTATGAAGTGTGTGTTTGAATTTGAGTTGGATTGGAAAAAAGTACTTTGCATAAAATTATGTGTTATTTTGTTTGTTTTTTAGTTGTGTCCCGTTAACAAAATTGAGTTTGACAACAAAAGTAAGTTGAACTCACTTTTAACCAACGGAGCTATGAAGGTTCTTTTTAGTTTGCTAAAAGTTGATTTGAAAGTTTTTTTAGTTTGTTAACTTACTTTTAAATTCTATCTAAACAATATTTAGTTTGTCGAACTTACTTTTAGCTCAAAATATTCAAACATAAATTCCGTTCAACCAAACTAACTTTTAACTCAATTTATTTTCACTAAACTTACTTTCCATCAAATCAAGTTTTACTTACAAAAAAACCAAAAGGACATACAATAATTACATGTGATAAATGTTTTTATAAGGTAAACATGCAATAAATAACTTAAAGGTAAAATAAAAAAAATTATTGAAAGCTAACTTTTTACAAACTATAAACTACTTTAAATAGCTTTAGATATACTATTAGCTTAGAGTTTATGAAAGCCAAAAGCTCATAATTACTAAACATATTTACTAGACAATAAGTTATAAGTTAGTATTGATGAGCACACCCCCTTATTATTCAATTCTTAATATAAGTGTTAAGAGAAGAAATCTCATATTGTCTAGGATATGAGTTATAATAGCTTTTATAAGACCTTAGACAACGCTCTACTTGTAAACTAACTTTTCAAAAGAATTAGACATATGTTATTTCTAAGATGATATCAAAACCTATTCAAAAAATTTAATTCTTCATCATTGTCAATATATTATAGAATAAGTCCATGATTCAATGTATTTAAACTCTTAAAATATTTACTACTAAAGTTTACAAATGCTATTCAAAACTTGAGTGCTGAGTAATTGGGTTTTACTGAAATTGAGCTTAGAGTATATTACTAATAAAATTGTAAAATTATTTGCTAGCCACACTAATAAGTTGAGCAAAATGGATAGTTGAAGACCTGAAGTAGTGAAAAAAAGAACCCAAATAAACAAGGGTCTTCCTAAAGAATAATGATTTATCTTCTTAAATATCCTCTTAAATATTTTTTTAATTCCTTTTAAGATATATATTGAAGGAGAAAATTAAATGTCTTTATCTTAAAACTATAAAATACATTCCTCACTTAGTAATTAGGATTCCCCACTTAGTAATTAGGAGGATATTTAGGAGAATGTTTTAGGAGGATATAACATTGTTCATAAAAAATGTTCATTTAATAATTTTTAACTTTCTAGACAATAAAATTTAACAATAAAATTTATCAATTCCAATAAAACATTACTATTTTTGTATCTTAAACAGTGCCCTAAAAATTCTATTTAGCATTTTCCAATAAACAAAACAGATGTTTTGTTCAGATCCTCTCCGATAAGCAGCCGTATATATGCCCTGATTCATACAAAACCCCCCAACATTTCTAGGAGTATAAAATTACATCTAATAAATTACTTTTATGTGTAACAAATAATTTGAGAATAAATTTAAAATCAACTATTAGATGCTAATTTTTTATAAATTATAAGTTCTTCTAAATAATTCTTTATAAGTTAGTTTTTTAAAAACTAACTTATAACTTACAAAAGAATATAAATTTATAATTATTAAACACCTGTACAAAACAATTAGCCAAGAATTATAACTTATAAATTCTTAGATAAATTATAAACTATGCTTGCCAAACACACTATTAGAAGTATACACATGCTAACTTGGCTGGAGGTTCATTTCATCACATTTTGGTGAGATTATGTGATTTTGCATCTATTTTAATACTAAACACTCCTTTAAGACTTTTTTAGTATCATTTTTTATTTTACATTTTCTCTCTCTTAATTTCATAAATAAATTATAAAATTGTCATGTTTTTTTTATTTTGCTTTTCTTTCATACAATTTGTATAATAAATTCTAAAATCATAAAATTTGTCCCTTTTGTTTTGAGATGTTTTTACTGTACTTTAGGTGTAAATTAACAATATTCCACTCTACCAAAAGAGAACATACAACTAGAAATTTCCTCATCTCTTTCTTTATCTCGCATTCTCTCTTATTTCCGGTTTACATGCTTTATCATCTTCTCGCCATTTCTGCATTCTAATTTTGCATCAGAAAAATCTGTTATTTTTCTTAAGATTTATACACTGTCATTAGATGCACGCCTTAAAATAATGTGATTCCACACGACTAAGGCTTCACCACACTAGTTGTTGTATGCTCTGTTTTACAATAGAAAGTAACTTGTATTTACATGATATTGTCTATATGTCTACTCTGTTTCTGTTGATTACTAGAAACAATTGAATTGAATAGCTATAAACCAGTATTAGAGCATTTGTGACACCATAGGACTAACATGGACCCACCAGAGGTGCATGTCAGACAGGTAACATGCCCTTAACTTTGTAGGTTAATTGCACTTAATCATTTCTCATTCAAAACAAAAAAAAGCACATAGACAAATCTTTTTTTTTTACTCCTCTTTTATCTTTTTTTGTTCTCCTTTCACTTTTGTTGGATGGCTCAATGTAATTGGTAGTATTTTATTAAGATCCCAAATCATTTAAAACTTAATTGATTGCAAAAACAACAAAATAATTAGTGAACAAAGACCAAGGAAACAGCATGATTACCCTAATATTTATAAATTACGACAGGCTTAAGAGATTTGACTATAGAGAATAGAAGGAATAGAAGAAGCTAAGGGAAAAAGGAAAAGATAGAGACAATCCAACATTGCTTAAGCAATATACTATTCTGCCTCTTTGTCCCAATGATTCAATAGGAATGTGCATGCTTAGGGCGTGCCACCTCTGCTATTATGTTTGTCTCATGCTCATGCCACAGTTTCTATTGGTACTTATAAGTTACTTTGTCACCATTATCTTTTTTTCATAGTATCTCCGCTAGATTAATTATTAAAATTGAAGATTAATCTTTTAAAATAAATATGTTTATCTTTGAATTTGAATTGATTTCTCTGTTGAGTCTTTATTCTATTAAATATTAGGGTTGGTTTAAGATGGTTCTCGGACCATGATGGTTCTCTCACAGGAATCGTCCAATTAAGAAAAAACACATGAGGAGAATCAAATTTAAAAGACTAGTCTATTAAGTGAGAGAATCTCATAGCTTAAGTATCATATTGAGTTTCCATTTTTACCCAATATGGGACTCGTAACATTGTTGTCCCCTTTAAGCGTCAACGTCCACGATAGCTTCACTCTATGGACACTGACCTGGTAGTAGCCCTTTTTTCCCTTAGACGGCTTCACTCATCCATCCGTATTCGGCGTTATTCTTAACCTAACCTATAGGTAGTCCTTTGTATGGCCCAACCCCTCAATGAAAACACTAATTATTAGGACTTAAGCACATGAAGACAACCCAATCCAAAAAACTAGTCCATTAGATAAAAGAGTCTCATAACTTAATTACCACATTGATCTTTCATTTCTACTCAACGTGGGACTCCTAAAATAATCCTAATTATTAATGAATTTGTTCTCACTATTGTTCTCTCCATTTCTTATATTAATAATTAATAATTTTAAAAATTATTATATATAAAAGTTATTATGTGATAATGTAGACCACTAAATAAGAAATAAAAAGAAAATGAAAACAATTTTGACACATGTGTCTCTATTATTACGAGAAAAAAAAATTATTGGTAGCGAATTGCAATGTTTGAAAGTCGATTCCATGCTGCCACTATTAAAAATCAGAAAATAATTAACATGATTGTACTATTTTACTGAAGACCATTTCTGAAGCCACTGAAGAAACAATCAAATACATTGACCTTTTTTTTTCCCCTCTTTTAACCTTTATAATTTTCTCATGAATAGATCTTTATCAACAAACAAAATCTATGGTAAAAGATGTATGTTACTGATGAAAATGAAGGAAGTTTTAGTTTCCAGTTCCAGGGTTAATCAAAATGTTGTGATCTCTTCATCATCATTAATTTTATGTTCTTGTAAGGCTATTTGCTTAGGACAATATTTGTGGTCAAGCTAGAGACATTAATCTTGATTTGGGTACATGATCAGCTATACTAATCAAATTAGAAGTCATCATTATTAATTAATTCTTAATTGTCATCTTGTTTAGTAAAAGTAAAGCTTAATCCCAAGTGTACGTTTGTAATAATCACTATAAAAACTTTTATTACTTGAGCAATGAGCAGAGCTGGCTGTTAATTTTGTTAGCAATATGAACACCACCTTTATCAATTAACATTTTTGTCTATTCAAAAGTTTTGTTATATTATATTATATAAATAATTAAAGCTAAGGTACTAGTAATTAATTAATTTATAAGAGGCGTCACACAAATATATAATAGATATGAGAACAAACTAGTACACAAAGGTTGATAGAAACAAGTTGTGATAAATTTTAGTTAAAATGAACTCATTACTCATTGTTAATTAATCCAAATGTTTAGGATTGTTTTGGCAATAAATCTATTTTCTTTGGACGATGTCAAGTAATCTTTAAGATTCGAGTATGATGCTGATATTACATATTTGATCTTCTAATGGACCATAGAAATGGGTCCCAGTTTGTGAGGTATCTCTGTCCAAACAACTGTTGTGATGCAATATGAATAAGTAGAGACCAAATATAATATATATTAAAAAGTGATTTTTTTTTCCTTTTAGTTTTAGAGCACAATGTTTTGGGTTGTGTTTAAGGTAGTCCGTGTACCAGGATGATTCTTGAATTAGAGTCGTTAGATTTAGAGAGAAATGATGGAAGAAAAAAGAAAAAGAAAGATTTAAATATGTGATCAAAGTCTAGGGATTATCGTGATCTCTTGTACACCACTTTAGATCTTTTGATAGTATTAGTATTGTTGAATTAATTAATTAATGTGATTAGTTAATTAAGAAATGTGATGCATGGTTCTTCATTTCCCTCACCATAGCCACATGAAAGGGGCATTGAGGATGGTAAGGTAAGGGCAAGTGTGAGTTGGTAAGAGTAGGAGAAGGGAAGAAGAAATTGAAAATGAAAAAGAAAGAAAGATAGATAGATAGATGGAAAAGACATGAAAGAGATAATTAGTAAATGGAAGCTCTAATACGGCACGCCAAAACTCTTATCTTCTTCTGTTCTGCTTCTGCTTCTGAATGCCCCCAATCATCCATCAAACCTCTCTCTCTCTCACTTTAATGCCTCACCAAACACCAAATTGCTCACCACATTCATGCCTCCAATAATATAATGATGGAAATTAAAGTAGTAGTAATATCAAGTAAGATTTTAGCAAATTTTATGGGAAACAAAATATTAGGGTACACCAATATTTAGAAATTTGGGTTTAGACTTAACTCACTTAAAAAAATTAGCTCATTGGAGAAGGATTGTTACACCTTTTTAGTAGATGTGGGACTTGATCTTAACACACCCCCAGGACGGGATATCTAGTGCGTGAAGTTTGCACGACTGGACATTTACGGGTGGCGCCCACAACTAACTTAGCTCTTATACCATATTAGAAATTGGGTTTGAGCCTGACTCACTTCCAAAAGCTAACTAATAGGAGGAGGATTGCCACACCACTTATATATTCTATAGTGACCATCTTTCTAATCGATGTGAGACTTGATCTTAATATATCATGATTTAAACAATATTCTTTTTGTTTTTTTTATTTGTTCGGAGAAAGAAAAAATTTTTTATTTATGTTTATCTGTTTATTTATATTTTATATGTAATATTAATTATTGCACTTTTATTAATTTTAACTTTGTTTTAATTTCATATTAATATTTTACTATTTAATAAAGATAAAATGTATTATAGAGAATTTAAAATTTATTTTATAAAAAATTATAATAATTGTTACACTCCTTAATATGAGTGTGTAATTTTCTCTCTCTCAAAAAAAAAAAAAACGGAGCAATAACTATTGTGGTCTCTTATTTTCAAAATAGAAGAGAAAATAAAAAATTCATGTGAATATATATATTACTTGGTGCCTGTTTAGTTTAGATTTCTGACACATCAAGATCAATTTTATCTATAATTATTTCAAATTTTAATATAGATCTCACGGAAATTAAAAAAAATTGTTTCTTCTAAAATTAATTTCTACTATAATGAAAATCAAAATAAATAAACTCTTAAATATTTAAATTGGTTTATTTTTAAAATATAATTATTTTTAAACAGGGTATATAACTACTTGATTATGCGTTTAGATCCTTTTTATTGTTTGACTGTCCGGCGGTTAGATTGATGGATCTTATTCTTATTTTTTTCTCTTTTATAATTGATTTATATATAAAAATAAATTAACAATTTTGATGTGATTGAAATGTGCTATTAGACCGTATTCATATCCCTAGATTATTCAAAGAGAGAGACCCCCACAAGGTAATGTGTCGGTGGGACACGTGGTTATGATCCCACGAGGAAAGAAATAAAATGAAATGAAAGAGTTTTTTTATGAGATGAGACCATGTCTATGATCCTACAAGGAATGATGCTATTGATACAAAAAGAGAATGGACAATTGAATTGAATATGCTATGCATGCCACAACACTCACTCATGTTCTTATGAATGAATGAATGAATATGATATCAAGTGTTGCTTTCTCATCCCACTCACTCATCCAAAGGTAGGGGGGGACACATGCAATGTTCATATTGGAGGGTTAAGATTTATTGTCAAACCTCTTTCCCCCATTGTATGCTAAAAAGTCAAGGGAACCAAAACAATAGTATAGTATAGTACTCTATCAATAAAAAGAGAGAAAAGAAAATAATTCCTTGGGAAATTAAAATATATGTTGTTGACAGTTCATGTGAAAGATTGATGGGTTGGTTTTCAAGATCACATACCATTCTTTTCTTAGTCACTTTATTATTTAAATTTGGTGACAAGGGTGGGAAGGGAAGAGTTTAATTTCAAGTGGCTCTTCAAAGTTGTGACCTTTGGTTTTGGTGGGGAATATAGAGATATATAGTGATATTGTTTAATGGACATATATTTATGATTTATGATTTCTCAACATATACATAAAAGTGTATTTGAGAGTCATTAAAGAGTTCTGTTTGTTCACTTGTTTACTCAATTTTGCTGTTTTCAATCTCTTCCCTACATAATAATGCCTGCAGGAGGAGCTACTTAGTGCTTTTTTTTCTCTTTTCTTTCATTCATTCTTCCTTTTTTTTTTTTTTCTCTGTTCCTTCCAATCACTGTTTTTTCCTGCAAAGAAAACGTAAAGGAAACGCCTCCATGCTCCCTCTCACTCTAAACAAAATCAAATCACCTAGTACCCTTTATTCACATCCACATTCAAAATTCTCAACTTTTCATTCGTAGCTTCATAGAGGCTGCTTCTTCAAGTGCAAGCCAAGTATTTGATTCTTTGTCTCACAGAAAAAAAAAAAAGAAAAAAAAAACCTCCCAATTTTCAATTTCCCTTCTACTCTTTTTTTGAAGCTCTATCTAGTTTGAAACCATGAAGGAGAGAAACAAAGGTGTTGAAGCTTACAACAACAATGACATGGATTGCTACTACTCAACCTCTGAGCTTCCATGTAAGAAACACCCTTCTTCTTCCTCTGTTGGTATCTGTGCTTTCTGTCTCAAGGACCGTTTGGTCAAGCTTGTATGTTCTGATTGTGGTGAACAGAGGCTTTCTTCTTGTTCTTGCTCTGATGAAATCTCTTCCCACCGCAATTCTTGCACTAATGTTGAGGTGGGAAGTGTTGGAAGAGTCTCATTCCTCATTGAGAATGAGAAGAACAATGAGACCCCACTTCAGCATTTGATCAGTAATTCTAAGGGAAAATTACAAGAAAAAGAAGATGAGGGTGTTGTGCTGAGGAGAAGCAACAGCAACTGTGTTGAGATAAAGAAACATAATGGGTTTTGGAGAATTGGGAAGTTGTTTAGGAATAAGAAAAAAGAAAAGGATTGTGGAAGAAGTGTTAGTGGATTTGATGAGAGGAATCATGAGATGTGGATGTTGGATCATGGTGGTGTTTCAAGGTCAAGGTCACTGTGCAGCTTCAGGGGAGGTGGAATTTTTGGATCTGAGGATGGTGGTGATTCTGTTCTGTCAGGTGCTAGAAGCTCCATTTCTGCTGCTAGGAGTTCTGGTGTTAATGGAGGTCTCATGTTAGAATCTGGAAGGAGAAGTGGATTCAGTGAAGCAGAACCAAGAAGAAGCAATTTTGATGGTGAGAGAAGAGATTTCTTATTTGAGTCTGAAAATGGAGGTGTGAACTATGGGGTGAACAGGCGTGTGTTTTCACTTAGAGAGAGTGATTTCAAAGGCATGGATGAATCTAGCTTCATCGACTTGAAGCTTGATTATTCATCAGAATCAAAAACAGAGTTCTCTGCTTCAAAGATGGGTGATAATATCCTTTCAGCTTTTGGAAGCATAAGAGGAGGGAGTTTCATGGATGGAGGAGGAGGGTCTTATGGGAATTTAGTAGGAGATGGAGTTTTAACAAGTGGAGGTTCATGTAGGATCACTGTGAATGACAGAGGAATCAGAAGGGGAAGAAGGAAAAGCATGAAGGGTTGGAGATGGATTTTCAGATACCATTCAAATTGGGGAAGTGCAAGGAAAAAAGATGATGACTTTATGTTCAAAACCTGATATAGTACTATGGTAGAATGATCAAATACATAATTCAGAAAGGAAAAAAAAAACATCTTTCCTGGTAGTTTCACTAGATTAGTCTTAGTCTGTGGTTCAATTTGTCTGTAGTTTGGTCATTAGCTATTATCTTTCTTGTGTACTAATGTTCTTTTCTTTTCCTTTTTTTTTTTTTATTTCAAGTAAATGGTTAATAGAAGGAAACTTGATACTTCTTGGAAAGTGCCTTGCCAAATGTTTCTATCAAATAAGGGAAGAAGGGAAGTGCCTCAATCGTAGAGCAACATAATTCTTGGTGAATTTGGAATCTCTTCTGATTTAGGAGTATAGTATATAAAGTCTCTTATTCTTAATTAGTCTTTTAACGATTCAACTTTAGATTATAGCCAACGAATCACATGCGGCTATTAGTTTGCTATAATTCGTTGTTGGATTATTTATTAGACAATTAAGAATAAGAGATTAAAATGTAATTCTCACTAAAATTGGAGAAATTTCAATCTAATCCTTGTTAGATTCAAATTTCGTTTTCAATTTAGAAACTAGAAAAGTATGTTTTATGGGGGTAATAGACATATGACTGCAAGCTCTTGGACAGAAGTAGTTGCCAAATTTGACACTTGACCTGTTGCTATCACCTATATACATATGTTGGCATATATTTAATTTAACCACATCACAAGCCAGACCTTGTACAGTGTTTGGCAATGACTTTAAACATTGGTGATTTTGCATTATTGAGAGACGGCCAGGAAACTGAGATGGGGGATTCTCTTTTTGACTCTTCCATCCCATGTCTGAGCTATAACTTTTTATTAATTTAGTTTTTTTTGTACTGATAGAACTATTATTAGGACAGAATTTGTGAGTGTTATTGTTGCTATTTAGTAATTTCGTTAGCAGAATGTTTATTCTTCATACCATTAGCTTAGCTCAGTTACGGAAACGTAATATGTACAAATCATCAAAGAAACATGTATTTTTATGATTCTCAATACTATTCCAAATCAAGTTCAAGTAAAATTCCTTTGATGTAATACAGGGGACATGTGAAAATTAATTTGTCAATATGTTGGGCTTCTAAGCAACATTATTCTTTTGTAATTTTTGCATGTAAAAAGTGAGTTGAAAAATGTAGAAATAGTTTCAAATAGTGAAAAGTTAATAATATTAATATTAATAGTTAATAGTAAGCATAAAAAAGAAGGTTGAAAATGCTAACAGGGTAATGTAAAATTAAGTGCTAATACATAATCATATATATTATAAACTATAAAGTAACACATAATTAAAATTGATAATTTTAGAGTTGTCCATCAACATCAAGCATAACGAGCTAGAGAATTTTAATTTCAAATGGTAAACTAAAACCAATCAGAGAAAAGCTTTCCTTTCAACAAGCAACCATCGATTTAACTTTAAACAGAACCAAACAGAGTCTAATTTATTAATCATTAGAATTTGAAAAGCTGACTAAGATTTGGAAGAGACAACCATCTCATGAATTGGTGAAGTGGAAGTGTTGAACAACTTGAACCCACAAACCCCAAACAATTTTATTTATTTATTTATTTATTTTTTGGCATGCTGGGTCAAATCTCTTCAACTTGACAACTCAGCAACCAACCCTAATCCCCAAATCTTCCATCTCATCCTTTTTGGCTGAAACTGTCCAAATAGACAAATCCAAAAGCCAATTAGGCTGACCAAAATGGACTCTTTCAATTTTTTTCTATAAAGTATAAATCCAGTGGCAAGAGGGGCATTTTTAAGTTTAAATTTCAAGTGGGGACCAATTAAAAAAAAAAAGAAAATTTCATGTGGGGATCACATATATTGAAAAAACCCACATTTACTATACTGGATAGCTGAAAAATTTTATTTTTCTCCCCCACTAACTTTGGTCAATCTGAGCATTTATACACGTTTGGTTAAATGGGTCATGTTGACCATATCAAAATAAAATTTTTCATGTCATATATATAAGTGCATCTACATCTATAATTCTACATCCATCATCAAATCCACTTTAAACAAGTTCATTCTCAGACAAAGTGCTACACAGAATAAGATATTTTTGGTGAGTGAAGAATTGTGAATTCTTATAGAATGTATGTGACTAGACCTTTGTCTCTGTATAAGAAAAGTTCAGAGGCTCTCACATTGGCTCCACCTGAAGGACCAAATTCTGGTATTTTGGTAATTCAAGATGAAGAATTGG
Organism: Cyamopsis tetragonoloba; assembly: GCA_037177725.1. Taxonomy (NCBI): domain Eukaryota; kingdom Viridiplantae; phylum Streptophyta; class Magnoliopsida; order Fabales; family Fabaceae; genus Cyamopsis; species Cyamopsis tetragonoloba. Next base: position 7,083,599 of record CM074120.1, on the reverse strand, counting down.
AACCAAGTTCTTGTTTTGGGTTTGGAAAGTACTATGAGGTGAAGGATTTGCCTTTCCCTCAAAATTTAAACCTTGAGTTGTTCTATAGAGCTGGCATTTCACTGAATAGAACCACTCATTACCACCATGTTGCCTTCATTCCTGTTCTTAATCAACCATTGTCCTCCAACAAGTACTATGTCATACAGCTCAATGGAAAGAAAAGAGGGTAAGCATTAATTTTTTTTTTTAGAAAAATAGATAGATTTTCATTAGCTAGTTCTTTAAATAATTTATTCTGTAATACCCAAATGGCACTTTATAAATTGAAATCACATTTACTAACTCATAACTAATTGGAATGTGTTAAATTATGCAGATGAATGAATAATCTTCTTGACATATTTAAGGACTATAGTGAAGTAATTTTTCATTTGGTTTTACAGGGAAGCATACATAAATTCAAAGGAGGAAGATTTAGACACATTCTGTTTCTACAACTCTGTCTCTGATGAACCACTACACCCTCTAGATATCAGCAACACACACCAAGAGTTTGAGATATGTCCTAGGAGAAGCAAAATAACTTTCAGGAGTGGCTTTTCAGCCAAATCTGTTGCACCAGATGGATACCCTCCAAGATTCTTGAGCAGAAGATGGAAACTGGAAGCTTCAAAAACTTCAAGTGATTCAAGTCTTAAAGAAGCATCAGGTGTGAATGAAGCCCTCAGAGCCAAAAAACCAGAATTCAATTTCACCTTGGGAAATAGAACTTCAGAAAGTGTTGTTGTGGGAAAATGGTATTGCCCCTTCATGTTCATCAAGGAAGGAACTCACAAAACATTGAAGGAAGAAGTGAGGAAGTCAATGTTTTATGAGGTGACACTAGAGCAAAAATGGGAAAAAATATTTTCATGTGAAAATGAATTTGGGAAGGGTAAAAATGTAAATGTGGATGCTGTTGTTCAAAAGGAAGTGGTTATGATTAATGGATGGGAAGCTGTGATGGATCATGAGATGGATTTGAGTGAAGGGTTTGTTTGGTTTCATAGTTTTAATAATGTTGGAGAAAAGAATAGTGTGGGATTGAGCATGGCAATAGTTGAGAAAATGAAGTGGGAGCAAGAAAGGGTTGGGTGGATTGGAGGGAAAGAAAAGGAAATTAGGGTTAGGAAAGTGGAAGAATTTGAAGGGACTCATAAAGGGTGGAAGAAATTTGGATGTTATGTTTTGGTTGAGACTTTTGTGGTGAAAAGATTGGATGGAAGCTTAGTACTAACTTATGCTTTCAAACACCATCATCAACTTAGAAGCAAGTGGGAATAAATTATGAAATAAAGACCTGTTCTGTTTTCAAGTGTATATTTCATTGGTTCTAAGTCTTTGTGAAAGGAAACAAATTCTTAGTTTTGTAGTCTAAATATATTCAATTTTGTGTGACCTTGATTAAGAAGCAAGTTTGTTCATTCATTCAGGTTTGCATTGTAATCATTTTGAAATTGAACAATGATTAAAATGATAAAATGTGTTCTTTTCGTATGTGTTATGAGACCAGACAAGAAATTTCTTTAGTTAGAACATGAATTTTACTCATGTCTACAAAGATGTATTATACACCTAGTGCACTAATTCTGGACACTTACATCATATCCCTTGTATTTAGGGATTCCAGAATATTCAGACTAGGACAATAAGTGATTTTACCCTAGTGAGTCACCCACTTTACGTGAGGTCTCTTCTTGTGTCACTCATACATGTTTATTTTCACATTATTATTATTATATCAGAATATTTTTTTAACTTAGGAGCTGGCACACTGCCACAGTATCTCATTTCTCATATCTCATGTATATACATAAACTCATCACACCAATAGGGAAACTTAATTCCCATTACATGGACAAATGACATTTTAGAATAAAATGATATTTATATATTCTTAATTTAATTTATTAAATAAGAGATATTACCTTGCACAAATCCTTGATTTAAGACAAACAAAGACACAGAAAAGTCAGAACAGGACTTTCCATGTAGGTCATCCCAGAAAGCATTCAACGAACATAGGATATATCCTAGCAACTGCATCACGTTCGTAGAAAAAAAAAAAAATTCTTCGTTGGCTGCTTTCAATAATATCAATAGTATTCAAACTAAACTATGTTCATATATTGACAAGTAATCCCAATCTTTTTATTTCTATAATACACATTCGAAATCATTTCACTTCTCCTCAGAAAACATAAGAAGCGAACATAACAGAAACACCAAAGAGCCAAACAAAATGTATGTGACAAGTCCTTCATCTACGTTCAAGAGGAACCCTTCTGCACTTTCACAACCTCCATTAGGACCAAACTCAGGTTACCTTGTAATTGTGGATGAACCTCCAAATTACACTTGTTTTGGTTTATGTGAGGATCCAACTATCAGGAATCTTCCTTTTCCTCAGGACAAGAACTTAACCATCGATTATTCAGTTGACCAAGAAACTCATTACAGGGACAAGGTCTTGTTCATTCCGGTGTTGAATCAACCCTTGTCTTCTAACCGCTACTATGTCATAAGAAGGCAGGGGAAACATCAAGGGTATGAATTAATTTTCTGTATTTTAATTAAACTTGATGCTTTTAGACCATTAGAATTTGGTTTGCACAAAAGGGTAGCAAATTTCATCATGAAATTGAAGTTTCTAACTTTCAGCTTGAATGTTTTATCTCTTTTAGTCTAAGGTGATTTTCAAATTTTTTCAAGAGATTTCTTAAGCTTTAACACTAGTTTAGGAAAGCTACTCATTTTTTTTTTTGGGCAGAAAATATTAGTTATTATTTTTTATTTTATTTTCTAAGTATCCCTACCTGATTGCCAGGCTCTCGAGGTGTAGATAGGTTTTCCTTCTCATCTATTGTTCTTTTCAAATTTAAGGGCTCGAATGATAATTCTTCCTTGGAGCTGTAATTTGCATCTATTAGTATGCCAAACACCTTTGCCAGTGTAATAATTTATTTCTAGGAAGCTCTTTTAAAAAGCTAAGAAAATAAATAATTATTTCTTCAAAATAAACATTAGGTTAAACTGATTTCAGGCAAGCAAGCACAAGTTCAAAGGAAGAGGACATGGCCACATGTTTGTGTTGCAGTTTTGCACACGATGTTAAACCAGGACCCTTGGATCCCTTTGATGATTATCAACAGGTTGAGATAATAAAATATCATAGCAAATTTCAAGCAAAATCAATTGCCCAAGATGGAATTCCTCCTCAATTCTTAAGGAGAAAAGGGTGGAAAGTTAGTTCTAGCACTCCTCACAATTACCGTTTGGAAGAAGCTTTTGGATCCTATGATTCCTTACGCGCCCAGTTACCAAATTTCGATTTCCCAATCTCCAATGATAATTCTGAATCAATAATTGTTGGAAAATGGTATTGCCCTTTCATGTTTGTGAAGGAAGGAATGAAATTGAAGGAGCAGATGAAAAATTCAGTGTTCTATAAAATCACACTTGAGCAAAGATGGGAAAAGATATTTTCAAAGGAAAACAGAAATGATGGAGAAGAAGATTCTGTGTTTGTGGATGTTGTTGTTCAAACAGAACTTGTGAAGGTTGCTGGAAAGGAAGCTGTTTGGGATGAAAATGAAGTGGTTGATAGAGTTTTGTGGTTTAAGAGTTTTGGTGATGTGAAGATAAGTGTTGGATTGAGTTTGGAAGTTGTTGAGAGAATGAAATGGGAGCAAGCAAGAGTTGGATGGAAAGAAAATAATTTAAGACAAGAAAGGGTAGAAAGAGTTGAGGAATTTGGAGGGAAAAACAAGTGGGAAAAATTTAGTTGTTATGTGTTGGTAGAGAGTTTTGTGTTGAGGAGAATGAATGGAAGTTTGGTGCTGAGTTATGATTTCAAGCACACAAATCAAATTAGGTGCAAATGGGAATAAGTAATGACTGTTTTGGAAGTAATTTCCTTTGTAATTGCAATTGGTGATAGTTTTGTATGCAAAGCTGGAATTGGGGGACATATTCAGATTTCAGAATTATAGTTTGAAAAATATACTTCTAAGCTCCAATTGCTATTTGGTAAACCTCATGTATATAAGCTTTCCCTATGTTTAGAAGTATGCTTGTGTATATTTTTGTGTAGAAAAAAGAAATTATATACACCAAGATAATTAAGTTGTATGTACAAGAAAAATCATATTTGCATGCATGCTTCTGTATAATTTGTTGAATGAAAAACGAGTTTGGTCCATATGGCTGTCATCCGGTGACATATAAAAGAGAAGAGTCACCACTAGCTCCTTCACTGCATTTCATATTATTGCAAAATATTAAATGTTAAAAAGTCTCATGCACATGAAATTATGGAAACGATAAGTAATAAGACAAGCAGAAATTTTTGGATGTTGAAAACAAAGTACAAATGCAAAGTATCGAGTGCAGAATTTCTTTATTGGGTGAAAGAATAAATAAATGTTGATTGTTGCAAACACATCACGTCATTTATTGTTGAGTAGAATAACAATTTTTTTTTTATCCAACCTAGTAACGATTCATGTACCATTACTATTAAGCTAGAGTCATTTTGTCACTCATTTTTCTTTTTATCTGTTTTTGACTTATCATTCCGAATTCCGTTCAACCTCATTTAACCCTAAATCACTCTTTAAGCGGCACAAAATATGAAAAAAAAAACTTAGTTCCTTCTTAATTCAGTTCAAACTGAGTTTGGAAATCTTAAATCCAAACACACCTAATATCTATTTTTATTTTTTGTTTTCTTCTATCTCTTCTCTCACACCCTAAAATTTGAGTGTACATTTATAATTTTACTTTACATCAGGTGTGTGTTATTTATTTCATTACACACAAGATTAGGTCTTACATTTTGCATATCATCTAGACATCTATACAAAAGCACAGAGTAGTACATTCTGGTTTCTCATTTCTCTATAGGCGTGCTCTGCATATTTTCTTCTTTATTACAGACTATATTAGCAAACAAACGCTTTTTCCGACGTTCACTTTTATACCTTACTTAACAGTTAACACCTACAGAGTTTCACACTTTTTTGCAGTGTGTTGATCTTTTTTCTCCATGATTAATCAAAAGAAGCGTCAAATATATTGAAAGAAAAATCGAAAAGCCCAGAATATTGGGCACACATTTTAATCATTTTAACGATTGCTTAAATCTACGGCTACCACTGCAGGATAGACAGATCAAAAATAGATAAAGGATTGATAGATTAATAGAAAAGACCAAGTCAATAGATAATGACATTATAATTAATGTAAGAAACTATGATAAGAACCGATGCATACATTCAATAAGAATATAACAATGAACGACATGTGCAGCTGGCTCATTAAATGCGGTTTATCATGATCCATATGTTTGTATTTGTAGCTCTCTGACAAAAGGCAAAGTAATCCAAGTAATTTGTTTTGATCCATTCAAATTATTGCTTTGCATTCCTTGGATAAGAAGCGTTAAGTAATTTTTATATGATAGTTATCAGAAACGCCATATGGTAAACGGAACACGGTTTCAAAACCGAGAGAATGTTTTCGAAATATTCCAAACAGAGAAATGATTATTAAGCAATTATATATAAAGAAAATTATTATGAGAGGTTGGTAATTTTACCTGATAATAGAGAAAATTTGATAATAAAAAAAATTAATTGTAAATTTACTTCAAAAGATAAAAAAAAAAAATTACATAAATCACTTGACATCAAAATTAAGTTTATTCAAATCGATTATATAAAATTAATTGAATTCAAAATCAAGGTTGTAAATAGTCACATACATTTTATGAATCACACTTCAATTTCAATTAATAACAACACTTGTGTTAAAAAAAAAATGTTATAGATTGTATTATTAGCATTGGTCTACCTTTGTGTAGAAAATGTTTTGTTAAGAGGAAGAATTCATTTCCATTGTTTTGCTACCAAAAAAAGAAACTCCTCCATATAATATTAAAATTATGTGTTTGACCACTTTATACTTTATTGTTATGTTATTGTAAGACTTTTCATAAGAGCCAAGTTGGGATAATCGATAAACATATGTTTTATATTCCGCAGAAGGATATATAAATTAAATCAAACAAACAATGATTGTTCAGTTCAGATGAACAGAAGTGAAAGACAGAGTTAGAAAGGAAAAATGTACGTGACAAGACCTCTTTCCATGTACAAAACTAACCCTGGTGCTATTTCAGAGCCACCACCAGCCGGTCCAAATTCAGGGTATCTTGTAATATTTGATGAAGCAGCTCAAACTTACTCTTTTTTTGGTTTGTCCAAGGACCACAGCATCAAGCATCTTCCTTTCCCTCAGAACAAGAACTTAACCATCAACTATGGAAGTGATGATGAAGAATCTTTGTTCGTTCCTGTTTTGAATCAACCATTGTCTTCCAACCGCTACTATGTCATAACAAGGAAAGGGAAGCACCAAGGGTATGAATCACTTTTCTTTATCAATCAATCTTCACACACTTTTTTATTTCATGCACTCTTATCTTTTTTCACCTCTTCTTTAGCTTCTGTATTTTTTTTCTTATGTGTCTATTTTTTTTATTTATCACAATCTCATCTTTCTCTTTCTCTTTTTTTTTTCTTTCTTTCAATGACTGTCGTTTTACATCTCTATAACCTGCTTGAGATGTAACTTGTAAGAGTATAATTTTTAATACTGCTCCAACTGTGCAATACAAGATTGAAAATTGATACCTAGAAACTGAAGTATCTGATTCTTAAGTATTGCATCGTGATGTAGAAACCACAAATACTACATGGAGCATGCATATCATACAACATGACCACGGAGATATGGTAATTCATATGTTTTAAAACTACAAAGTGACTTGCAATACAACAATACAAAATTTACATAAAACACAAATTTTGAGTCCCTCATATTACTGCCTCTAACTTCATAGAAGTACTACTTTAGCCATTGACTTTTAAGAATGTAATTTTTATCAGTTCTTCCTACTTTTATTTTTACAAGCAACAAAGACTAGCGTGGATTTCTTTTTTTTTTTATTTTTAATTAACGTATATAAAGTCATAGATTAGAGTATAACTTCTTTTTACCAAGAACTAAAGTGAAGCTAAGAAATGAAATAACAGACTTATACCATTAAAGTGAAAGTTTACTCCAAATTTTACATCAAAACAGAGGAATGGTGCTTAAAAAACATTAACCATGGTAGAAACAACAAAATATTATAATTAATTCATATTTGCATCAATATATAGATGCAAAAGTATAAAAAAGTAAGTAAAAGATGGTATAACATTGTATTATGAATATTCCAAGGGTTCATGAAATCCTCAGACGCGGACACAACATGATACACCAACTATTTTGAAGTGTCCTGCTGGTGAAGCTTCATCCATAATATATTGCAGATTTAGTATTGACAGTTCATGCATCAATTTGAATTTTGAATTGATTTCAGCAAAGCTAAGACAAGTTCAAGGGAAGAGGACATGGAAACTTGTTTATGTTGCAGCTGTGTGGAAGATGTTAAACCAAGAACTTTGGATCCATTGGATGATTATCAGCAGGTTGAAATAATCAAGAAAGGTTATGGTTTCCAAGCAAAATCTGTTGCCCCAAGTGGAGTTCTTCCTGGTTTATTGAGGAGAAAAGGCTGGACAGTTCATGCTACAACTCCCAGCAATTATCATTTGCAGGAAGCTCTTGGTTCCAATGACACCTTACGTGCCCAGTTACCAAATTTCAATAATTTCCCAATTTCCATTGACCACTCTGAATCAGTTATTGTGGGAAGGTGGTATTGCCCTTTTATGTTTGTGAAGGAGGGAATGAAGTTAAAAGAGCAAATGAAAAAATCAGTGTTCTATGAGTTGACACTTGAGCAAAGGTGGGAGAAGATAATTTCAAAGGAAAATGGGAATTATGGAGGAGAGGATGCTGTGCATGTGGATGCTGTTGTTCAAACCGAAGCTGTGAAGGTTGCTGGAAGGGATGCCGTTTGGGATGAAAATGAAGTAGTTGATAGGGTGTTGTGGTATAAGAGTTTCGATGATATGGGAGCAGAGACAAGTGTTGGACTGAGTTTGGAGATTGTTGAGGGAATGAAATGGGAACAAGAAAGGGTTGGATGGATTGCTGGGAATGACAGGCAAGTGAGAGTTCAAAGAATGGAGGAGTTTGGAGGGAAAAATTGGAAAAATTTTGGTTGTTATGTGTTGGTAGAGAGTTTTGTTTTGAAAAGAATGGATAGAAGATTGGTGCTGACTTATGACTACAGGCACACACATCAGATTAGGGGCAAATGGGATTGACTACTTTCTCAAATCTCTTGCTGTTGCTTTAATCTTTGTTTATCTTTGTAGTTGCCATGTTTGGTTTTTTATGATTATCAGAATATAAAACGTGTTTAGACTTATAAAGATAGTTGTCTTCTTAGGTTCAAACGGGAGTGATTACATTTTCGGCTCTTGATTTTTCTTCAATTTTTTTTCTTCCTAATAGTCTACTTAATGTTTGGTTTTTTAACATTATTGAAATATAAAATCATTTTAGACTAGTGAAGATAGTTCATCTCATACTTAAGCTTACGGAGCAACATTGTTTCCGGCTAAGGTGATTTGGACTTGTGTAAAGAATGTCATCGACTTGAGCCAAACAGGTGAAGTAACAAATGACAATGGTACCTCCTATAAGAATGCAGCTAGTTAAACCAGATTCCGAAGCAAACACCATTGTGCGTGTGTGTTGGGGGGAAAAAAGCTACTGTCAATTACTGATTGCTATAAATTACTACCTTAGAAACAGTATGCACAATCGCAACTTAGTGGCAAAACATATTCCGAAGCAAAAACCATAGAGGGGAAAACCAAAAAGCAAAAACTAGGGTTTCGCGCATAAAAATCACTATCTAACTTCAGTGACATCGGAATTATGGCGACACTCCAATCAACCCACACCTAAGAACTGAGTTCAACCAAACGATAAGGAAAGAGAAACGCGAGAGGAGAGGAAGAAGGTACCTGTCGTCGGTGAGGAAGCAGAAATGTCGTCGCAGTGAGGACAAAATATGAAGGATGAAGTGACGTTAAGCCGTCGAGAGGAAGAAATGACGCCCGTGAGGGTTAGGGCTCGGAATGACGAAGGAGGAAGTACGAGGGAATAAGTTCGATCAGAGGAGGGAATGTGAGTTTTTTTTTCCCTACTTTCTTTGTTTCCCGCCAGAACTATTCACTTATTTATTTACATCACTCATTTTTCAAAACTTTCTTGTTTAAATATATATATATACTAATATACTAACGTGAGTTGTGCGAGTTGTTCGCACGGGTGTTCGATTTGTGAGTGTGTGTTAATGTCTTGTAATAAATATATAATAATACAATTAAAATAAAATTATTAAAATATTTAATAAATTACTTTATAATATAATATAATAATTAAAATAAAATATATAATTGAGCTTAAAAAACATTGTGTAACGCCCCAACCGCTTGTTAGGATTGACGACTGCCCCCACAATGAGACTTTCTAATGTGCTTTGTCCTCACTCACACACTTCTTAAAATGACTTCCCAGGAGGTCACACATACCTAAATTGCTCCAGGTCAAGCACGCTTAACCAACCATGAAGTTCTTAAGGGATAAGCTATCGAAAAGTAGATGCATTTTGTTGGTATAGGTAGTGTGAATCAATTCTATTAAGCTATCTTTGACTGTATAGTCCCATACCTATACAGCCTTCGGATCCCTCTCATTCCGGTGTATGTTCGATTCGTTCATGTGTCCCTCCTGCCTAGAAGCCTTGTTAGGAGCCGCTCATTGTCGATGCTTCATTGCACCGGCGACACTCCCCGCCCTCATCAGCGCCCGGGATGTCACATATTGCATTTAAAACATTCACCTTAACTATACATTAATCTATAACTTTTTATCGACACAATCTTTCCCGTGAAGAATTACTTTTTATCAACACAATCTCTTTAGTCAAATATTCTTTACACCTCAACTATTGCAAAAAACTATTAAATATGAAAAAAAAAGATCTCCACAATTTATTATGAGATTCCTGTTGTACAGTAAATTGGACTTTTAATATTATTAAAACATGATAACACATTTACAAAGAGCAAAATAAATACTACAGATAAAAAATTTATATACTGACTTGCATACTAACTTTCCAAAAACTTACATAAGTTAACATATAAGAAAAAAAAATTGTGATATTAAGTACACAAGTTTGATCCTATATTTATGAATCACATATGACATGCTTTAAAAATTATACAATAGACAAATGATAAGTTCATTATTGAACAAAACATCATAATGTATTAAAAAGTATATGTTATCTTATTCATAAATAATTTAACAAATTAACCCCAATGGTTGGCTTAACGATGTAAGACCCGACTAAATTCATGGGAGGGACGATCCACAGTAAGAGGTCCCGTGTTCGAATTTCACCTATGCCAAATTCCCGGAGACCAGCGCCAGTCATGCAACGCGAACGAGATTCGTCTATCCTAAAGGTAGGAAAACCCGTGGTTATACCAAAAATATATATAATTTAACAAATCACAAAAATCAAAGTAAAAAAATGAAAATGAAAGATGTATAGTGAAAATAGAGAAAGGAAATAACGAAAAATAGAGAAAAAGAAATAAAAAAAATAGTGAAAGAAACGTAAAATGAAAGAAAGTGGAGAAAAAAGAAAGAGAAAGGAAGAGAGAAAAAAAGAAGTTAAAAAAAAGATTTTAATAATCAAATTTAATTTTATTATTAAAATTTTAATTTTTAAATTTTTTTCATTGAATTATTCCTATAATGACATATGTCAAGTAAGATAACTTAGAGGCTACAAAAAAAAAAAGAAGACAATAATAAAATAATAATAAACAAAAAATTAGAGGGAAATTAAATACACATGAGAATGACTCATAAAATGAAATATTGTTTAGAGTCCAAAAGTAAGTTTCTTTTATTATTATTGATGATTTTCGTCCCATTCAACTTAGATTTTAAATTTTACTATTTAGAGTTTAGTCCGTATATTTTAAATTTTTTGTTTGAGTCTTTATACTTTTATTTGGCTATTTGTTAATAATATAACGATTAAAATCAACCAATATAAAAGTATATGGGGGTTCTTCAAAAAAAAAAAAAAGTATATGGGTGGATCTGTGTTGAGTAAAAGAGATATAGTTGCAACCTCAATTTACAAATTTACAACTAAAATTATTATTCTTTTTTTTTTAAAAAATTACACCCTTACCTTCTCATTTTCAAACCATTAGACATAATTTTTATTTTTAAGATCTTAATTTTATAATTTCAAATATTATTAAATATAAATTAAAATTCATTTAAAATTCCTTTCAACTACCATTATATATTTGGAGTCAAATATCAGCTGTGGGTTGTACAAATTAATTAAACAATAGTTATATGATTAAAAAAATTTATTTTTAAGTGTCCATACTGATAAAGCTTCATACCTATATATACATACTAGTATATTACTTGGTATCACTACAAAAAGAAAATTATTTACTAATTTTTCTCTTTAATTTAACTTTTTATAATAATGAATAAATTTGTCAATAATTGATAAATATACTCTAAATTTATCATATTTTAATGTTTATATCATCCAATAATTAATTCCATTATATAGAGTTTATAACACGAGGCCACCACCAGGTGATAAACGTTAGTATAAGTATGTATGTGTCATTTACCATACACAACATAAATGTAAATAAATTTATATGACATAAATATATTTATTGATTTAAAGTGGGACGTTGACTTTTTATTTTTTTAATAATAAATTAATGTTTATAAAGTCACATGTGTATACCATTACATAATTTTTCGTGGACAATAAATAAAACTAATTAGTATGTATTGCATATGGATGTTGCTGATTGGGATGAAAATGAAGTGGTTTAAGTGTTTTGATGGTGTAAGAGTAATGAAAAGTGTTGGATTGAGTTTGGAAGTAGTGGAAAGAATGAAATGGGAGCAAGAAAGAGGTTCATGGATTGCTGCCGGTAATAAGAGGCAAGTGAGAGTTCAAAGAATAGTTTTTTTGTTTTCAAAAGAATGGGTAGAAGATTGGTATTAACTTATAGGAACACAAATCATCAGAGTAGCTAGTCAATAGATAATGACCTTATATTGTACTAAGACTTATAATTAGTTAATAATTAATTACCAGTAATATATATTCTATAAGAATATACCAGTAACCGACAAGTAATCCTTGATCCATTCAAATTACTGTCTTACATTTCTAGGATTAGTGCATAGAATATCTAATATGATAGTATAGTTATCAAAAACACCATAACAGTACGCGGTTTATATAAACTAGAAGAATCCGAGTAAAGTATATACTCCTACATTATTAACATTCCTCTGTCTGTATGTGTCTAGGTACTTTACATCATTGTAATTTGTAATTACAAACTATATATGTGTCTAACTCTAGTTGAGATAATCGATAACCATATCTTTTTCTTATATATTACGCAGATCGAATTAAGGATATATATATATGATTGAAAGAATGATAATCTGTTCAGTGTAAAGATGAATATGATTGAAAGACAGCGTTAGAAGGGGAAATGTATGTGACAAGACCTCTTTCCATGTACAAAAGGAACCTTAGTGCACTTTCAGAACCACCACCAGCGGGTCCAAATTCAGGGTATCTTGTAATATTTGATGAAGCAACTCAAACTTACTCTTTTTTTGGTTTGTTCAAGGACCACGGCATCAAGAATCTTCCTTTCCCTCAGAACAAGAACTTAACAATCTTTCTCGATCTTGATAATTATGAAGAAACCTTGTTCATTCCAGTATTGAACCAACCATTGTCTTCTAACCGCTACTATGTCATTCCAAGAAAGGGGAAGCATCAAGGGTATGACTCAATCTTCTTTTTTTTATATTGACAATTTGGTCTTTATACTCACCTCATTTTCATTTTAGTCCATACCTATGTTTTTTTTTTTCTTTTAGTGTTTGCCGTTATATTTACTTTGGTCCCTGCTGTTAATTGCTCTAAATCTCGCAATTCCAATACCATAATCACCACAACAACCGTCATGGCAAGTTCACTGACTTTTCACCTCTTGCCCCGCTAACCCCAACAAGCCTTCGCCAGCCAGTTTTTGTCCTTCATACCCCTACGAATGCTTGTCAGTCTGACTCCTCCTCCGCTTGTAAACCCCTCGTCGCCACTGCTATCGTCACTGTTGAAGCCATCTTTCACCCTCTCTCCTAAAAACTCCGTCGTGATAGTTACAATAGTGGAGCTGGACTACAAAACAACGTTTTTCTATAGGGACTAAAATGAAAATGAAGCGCAAGTATAGAAATCAAAAGTTTAATTTAACCATTTGCTTTTTAGGGTTTCTATATGGACTAAAATGAAAATGAAGCGCAAGTATAGAAATCAAAAGTTTAATTTAACCATTTGCTTTTTAGGGTTAATTACTTGTCCTGCTTCACTTCTGATGTTAACCTAAAATACAGTCGGACTTGTTTTAAAAACACCAAATGCACATTTTGGTTCTCTAACTCATATGTTCGTTTTATTTTGGTCCTTCAACTTTTTGAGATTTCATATTAGTTCCTTAATTCTAAAAAAAAACATTTTATTTTGGTTTAAATCATCAGCTCCGTTAATAAATTTAACGAAATTGTGATGATGACATTAACTTTATGCCTCCATGCAGGAGAGTCATTCATTTGAAAAGTTTACACCGTCGTCACTGTTCCGTTAAATTTACTAACAGAACTGACGATTAGGATCAAAATGAAACATTTTTTTAGAGTTAAGCGATTAATATAAAATCTCAAAAAATTAAAGGACCAAAATAAAATAGACATAAAAGTTAGATCACCGAAGTGTATTTTACCTTTTAAAAATTATACATACTTCCTTTAATTTATGCACTATTCTTACATATTGATCTCACTTGCTTTTAAAATAGCTTGACTAACATCCCTATTCGTTTTGAATTATTTCAATTACTCCTCTTATTGAAAGGAGTTACGTATAATTTTTTAAAATGAGGAGGATTTAAGTGTATTGCATATATTAACCTTAATGTGTTTTTTATTAATCTAAAATTTATTGTTACAAAAACATTAATATACTACCATTTTGAAATGTGTGGTGGTATAAAGCTTCATCCATAAATAATTAAAGATTTAATGTTGGTAGTTTAGATTTATTTATCATTTTGAAACTTGATTTGATTTCAGCAAAGCTTGCACAAGTTCAAAGGAAGAGGACATGGACACTTGTTTATGCTATAAATTTGTGGACGATGTTAAACCACGACCTTTGGATCCATTCAACGAGTATCAACAATTTGAAATAATCAAGAACAGAGATGATAGTTTCCATGCAAAATCTTTTGCCCCAAATGGAATTCCACCTGGTTTATTGAGGAGCAAAAAGTGGGTAATTTTAGCTAAAACTCCCAGAAATTATCATTTGAGCGAAGCTTCTGGTTCCAATGATTCCTTGCGTGCCCAGTTACCAAATTTCAATTTTCCAATCTCAGATGATAATTCTGAATCAGCAATTGTGGGAAAATGGTATTGCCCATTTATGTTTGTGAAGGAAGAAATGAGATTGAAGGATCAGATGGAAAATTCAGTGTTCTATAAGGTGACACTTGAGCAAAGATGGGAAAAGATATTTTCAAAAGAAAATAGAAATGATGGAGAAGAAGATTCTGTTTTTGTAGATGTTGTTGTTCAAGCACAAGTTGTGAAGGTTGATGGAAAGGAAGTTGTTTGGGATGAAAATGAAATGGTTGATAGAGTTTTGTGGTTTAAGAGTTTTGACGATGTGGGAGGGAAAAGTGTTGGACTGAGAATGGAGATTGTTGAAAGAATGAAATGGGAACAAGAAAGGTTTGGATGGATTGCTGGGAATAAGAGGCAAGTGAGAGTTCAAAGAGTGGGAGAATTTGGAAGGAAAAATTGGAAAAGATTTGGCTGTTATGTGTTGGTAGAGAGTTTTGTGTTGAGGAGAATGGATAGGAGATTAGTGCTAACTTGTGATTATAGACACACTCATCAAATTAGGTGCAAATGGGAGTGATTACAATGAATCCCACCTTTTTTTAAAGAAAATTTGTATTTCCTTTATGTTTGGATTGATTATCCATATGATGTTTAGATGTGATTGCTTGTTGATCAATCTAACAAAAAGTTGAAGTTTTTCTCATACTACATAGTTTGTCATCATATTAAGAGAGTTTTTATCACTAAGAATCTTTTCTTTAAATTCTTGTTATTCCATTACTTGATGCAAACAAATGTAGTGGACTCAAAATACTTTATTTTATAGAGATAACTCATTTTTTTTCATAAATAAGGGGTGCTTTGACTATCACAATTGATAATATACTTTGTTACTTCATTTTTATTTGTTAAAAAAAATTCTTTTACTAAAAAAATTTATCTTCCAACATCACTCAGACTACATATTTTTCCTTGATAGTAGATAAAAGTAATACATATATAATTGCAAATTGAATTTTGATAACGTAGCTTTCCCTAGCACTAAACACTCTTGTTATGGTTTCCTTAGCTTGATCATAATTTAATCTCATGGTCATGGTGAAATGCTGGAAATTTGTTTTACCAAAGCTCCCACATAAAACGTTAAGGATGTGTTCATGTCATAAGAGTGATTGACAATCCTAAACAAATACTAAGTTAGCAAATGAATAGTTGGTTGGATGCTCTGAATGTAACTCTTAATCTCCTCTAGTCACGTGTGGGTGGTGTTGTATATACAAATACTCTAATACTCAAGTCAGTATATGATATAGTATAAGACTGGATAACGATCATAAACGGATACTAGGTTAGCAAATGAATGGTTGGTTGAATGCTTCGAATATATCCCCGAATCTCCGCTAGCCACATGTGTGTGGTGGTGTATCTACAAATACTTCAATGGTTAAGTCAGTAAATGACATATGTCTGTGACTTTGTGTATGATAGAGAATGATAACTTACATGAATAAAGTAGTATTTTTTATTTACAATAAAGTCATTAAGTTTAGAATTTTGTACTTACTGAATTTGGGTCAAGATGTCCTTCTCTAATGTATACGGGCTCAACTTTAGTATGACGTATCTAGTTAGTTAGGCCTCTAGGGTATCGCATCCGATATGGATATTATCGAATCCGAAATTATCATACTCGTTTAGCTTAGATGAGTCATTGTGATGATGAGCCGAGATAATGGTCCATAACAATATATATTTATTTTCACAAATTAAATAGAAAAAATCTAACAACTACAAATAGTGGTATCCATCAAACTCCCATTTTTTTTAGAATTTCAATTAAAAAATAAATTATTCAAATTTGGAATAAGATATGAAAATATTTTCATAAATAAAATAACTTTCTTATATAAGTTAAACAACTTTGTTTGTTAGGATTTTATGCCTCAAATTTGGTATCTTTACTTTTCAAAAAAACTCAATAATTTGCGATGTACTATTTTTTTTTTTTGTACAGAGGGGCTAAGCACCAAAAAAACACTAAAAAAAAACACTTAACAACTAAAATAGTTTTATAGAAAGAAACATAAGTTAAGGGTTTGTTTGATTTTTGTTTTTAAAAGCAGTTTTATATTTTTAAAAACAAAACTAAAAAACTCGTTTGGCAGACGAGTTCTCAAAAACAGTTTTAAAAGAACCGTTTTTATTTTTTAGTATTTAGAAACTAAATTTCAATTTTCTGAATTTACATACAAATTGAAAACTCCTCTAACTTTTTTTTAATACTATTTTTAAAAAATATTTTATAATATAATTTTAAAAAACTAAAAAACAAATCTATTTCAAACAAGCCGCCAAAACAAATCCTTACCGTCACGAGGAAAATCTTCTATAACAATATGAAGATCAAGTAGTCGGTAGTGCTCAAAATTTGCAAACCAATTAGCTATGATGTTGCCTTCGATAAGTGTGAGTGATATGCAAGGTCCACCATATCTTACAATGTATTTTTTATGTAATTAATTTTTTATTAATTATCAAAATAATTTATGACAAAATGATCTCACGCTAATTTTTAAAAGTTACCAATTCACAATCGAAAATAACTTTATACTCAATACTCAAGTATTATTTGCTCCATATACAATACATTTCCAAAAAGTTAAGATCATAGCTTGTATAACAACTACCAAGTATCAAACACGTATCCTACTTTCCTCCTCACAAGTGTTTTTAGAACGCATCACACATTGCATTGCATGGGGACTAGAATTCATTTGTGTTTGGGGAATAGAATTTGTTTAGTTTAAACATATCACACTTTAACAAAATTCAACTGAAAACTAAAATTTGGGTGAGTGTTATGTGTAACAAAATTAGTGAGAGGTGTGACGTGAATAGTTCTAACTTTTAAACACTTCCTCCATTTACAAGTGTACAACTTGTAAAAAATATAGGGTTAAATATGTTTTTAGTTATTAAATTTAACAAAAATATGATTTTAGTTTATTAACTTTTAAAATAACGCTTTTAGTCTATAGAATTTAGCAAATGTTTATTTTTAGTTCTACCGTCTAATTCCATTAGTTGGGAAGCTTACGTGGTAAATAACACCCAATCATTAGTGGACAGATGTCATTGATTTTTTTAATTACATTAATTTCTAAATTAAATAAGATTTTTTTTATAAAAAAAGAAAACCTAGTGATATTTTCCTCTTCCTTTCTCTTTTTCCTCTTCTTCCCTACCTTACTGATTTTGGGAGATTTAACAATGTTCTGCAGTCTAGACTTCTTCTGCAACTCTTGCAGTGAAAAACGAACTAAAAACGCGACATTCTCCTTTAATCTTCTTCCTCTGCTCCTCCACTTCTCCAGTGGCACAATAGAGTTTGTGTATGTTTTTCTGTGGTTGTGGTGTGTTATTGTTGCGATTTGTGTGTGTTTAATGGAGATTGAAGAGGACGAAACTTTAATTCCCAAAATTCCCTACCTCTTATATTCAAAACCTTAAATCTCAATCCAAGACAGTGGATGTTAGGGATAGCAATAAAATTCACGTTTGCGGGTATCTAGTGGATAATACCCGTCACAGATAACTTATACCCACACTTGCCATTAAAATAGAAAAAAAATGTATTTGTATATCGAACTAGTTTATCTCAATAAACATAAATTTCAAGTGTTAATTAAATTGTTTGGGCATTTTATTTGTTATTTTAGTCTTATTTTAATAGTTAATATAATTTATTGTAGAAATATTATTGTTTTTATATTTTAAATAATTTTTTAATGCATACAAATATTTGTGAATTCTGATAAATACCCGCAAATTCGTGGGGAAGGGTAACAGGAGACTAGTACCCACCCAGCTCTGTCCCGTTGCCATCCATAGTGGAGGTGACATAACGAAGATGGGGAAAGAGGATGGTTTTGATGATATTCTGCAAAGTAAATGAAAGGATGAAAAACATACACATTCAATGTTTAAGAACTAAAATATAATTTTTGAAATTTAGGGACTAAAAATATGTTTTCGTTAAAGTTCATAAATAGAAAACATATTTAACCCAAAAATAGGCTAAATACCTTTTGGTCCTTTAACTTTATATGAAGTTTCACTTTGATCCTTTAAGGTACATTTTTTGGTCCAAGTTAGTCCATTCCATCAATTTTGTTAGCAAATTTAATAGATTTACCATTGGCACTATTATTTTCTAAATCAACGGTTCAAATTGCTTCAAATTGACGACTTAGAACGAATCTAAGAATAATTTTAAAAAAAAAATAAAAAAGAGAAAGAAGATTAGCTTCTTCTTCCTTCTTCCTATTCTTTTGCAATGTGTTCTTGGTAGAAAAGCTTCTAATTTTGCATCTTCTCAGGATTTGCATCTTCTTTCTTTCTCTTGTTCTTCTTCTTCCAATTCTCTTTTTTATTAATTAAAGAAATAAAAGTTAACTTACTCTCAGAATGACAATCGATAGTGGTACAAAACTAGCACATTTGGGAGAATATATATAAAAAATGAACATTCAGAACAAAAATGACAATTGACGATGAATGACCCAAAATCAGCACGTGCTTTAGAAGTATATTCGCAAACTCTGTCAGTATTAATTAAGCATCAAAAAGAAAAAGAAAAATCGTGACAACCCAAAGTCCCAAAACCGCTCTTTGTTGTTGTTCTTCACTTTTCTCCTTCGTTCTTCTTCTTCGTTCCAGTGGTTCTTCTCAGTTCTTCAACTTCTTCACTTTGTTTGTCTTTCTTCTACTTTTTTGTTTTCTATATTTTTGTTTGTTAATATTTTGTGAAACAAGTAGAAATAAGGAAGATTAGGGATTAGGGTTGAGAAATTTAGGAATTAAGAGTTTAAAATTGAAGCTAAAAATTTAATTTAGGATTCGGAGCTTATTCCCTTAAGTTTGATAGAAGGCATATAACATAAATTATGATTGAGCAATATGTGAGCAGTTTAAAGAAGAGCAAAAAGAAAGGAGAGAAAATGAAGAAAGATGTAGAAGAAACACAAGAAGAAGGAAGGAGATGAAGATGCAAATATTATCTTTTTTTAAAATTTATTCTTAGATTCAATCTCAACTATCGATTTAAAGTACTTTGAACCGTTAATTTGAAAAATAACGGTATTAATGATAGAGTTGTTAAATTTGTTAACGAAATTAACGGGAAGAACTAAGGTAAACTTAAAAAAACACAACTTAAAGGATTCAAGTGAGTTTAAATAAACTTAAAGGATTAAAGTAAAATTTTATATAAAATAAGGGGAAAAAAAGGTATTATTACGTGAAAAAGAAGAAAATATGAAGGGATAGCGAAAACGTGATTATTCACCTGTACCAAAAAAATGTGATTATTCACGAAATTTTCATTTCTGTCACTGTACTAGTACTTATAATCCCCCATCAACTTGAACACACAACTCCCTCGTTGTCCTCCATATTATTTTTCGGAGCGGGAAAAAAAGCTGCGCGGCGAAACCACAAACATCCAAAACACACAAACGGGCATCTTCTTCCATTGGAGGCGTAGTAGGGTTTTTGATTTTCTTCATTCATGGCCAACGTTGTGGATCAAGATCAGCAATGGCTTCTCAGTTGCTTGTCTGCTACACTCGACCCCAACCAGGATGTTCGCTCTTTCGCCGAAGCTTCCCTCGATCAAGCCTCTCTCCAACCAGGTTTTGTTTTTCACCTAACTCCTCTTCGCTCTTCACCTGTAATGAGTAGAAATGAGAAACTTGCTCTTGGAAACCCTTTTTGGTTTGCTATTTTTGCTCTAATTGCTGTTTTGCGGTGTTCGATTTCTCTTTGTGGTAGCATGGGAATGTGTTGCAGTTGAGGGGATCGGTCATGGATTTTGGCAATTAAATTTGTTCAACAATGTTGTTGTTGTTTTTTATGTGTAGAGTAGGTAAACAGTTGTATTAGACGAGGAGGAAGGTGGTTTTGGTATATTGGAGGGGGAACAGTCATGTGGATAAGCGTATAACTGGGGTAAAGCCGTTTGATATGAGCGTATATGACAATGATATTATATTTATACATCAATCCACGTGAAGTCAACTTGGTTTTCCTTTTTCTTTTTTCTTTTTTAGTGATGATAATTCCAATTTTTTCTGCTTTTGCTATACTTTTCTCTTGTTTTCGCTCCAAAATTATTGCACTTAAGTGGGAAATCTATGTATAATTTTCTTTAATGAAGCATGTCTTGGTGTTTTATCCTCCTATCATAAACTTCATCATTGGTGATGAAGGAGAGCAATCAGTAATACTAATTCAGTGCTTTCTGTTCTTAAATGGAAATTTTCAATCCAGTAGGGCTGTTTCCCTGTGTTAATTTTGAATGTTAAATTGTCCTGAAGGTTTCGGCAGTGCATTATCAAAAGTTGCTGCAAACAAGGAGCATGCCGTGGGATTGCGTCAGATATCCTTTTTCGTAATGATCACAGTTACTATAATTTTTTACTCAGAACCATGACTAGATTTTGATAGTAACAATCAGTATGTTTGTTTTCATTATTGGCGAAAGGTAATGCTATAATAGAAGTTGCTGGAAAAGAATTAGAAAACAACTGATTTGACAACAACGGAATCATTTTCCATTGTATGCAATTATGCTAGAGTTGATATTTACCTTGTGATCAAGCTAATATTTATAATGACTTGCCATTCTGGCTACACCCCTTCGACCTGTTAGATAATTTGTTATTTTAAGAGAAAAAAAAGTTTAATGCTTGCTTGCTTGTTCCTTTTTTTCCTTCAACACCTGAAAAATATGACATGATTGTTCCTTCCATGAGCTTATGAACT
The DNA here is from genome assembly GCA_037177725.1 of Cyamopsis tetragonoloba. NCBI lineage: Eukaryota > Viridiplantae > Streptophyta > Magnoliopsida > Fabales > Fabaceae > Cyamopsis > Cyamopsis tetragonoloba. The sequence goes on along the minus strand of CM074120.1, from coordinate 7,062,230 downwards.
TGGATGACTTAACCTTCCTCTACTTAGCTGCAGTCCTTCTTAAGCAGTTTGTTAGAAAGCATTGGCAGGAGGGTGAGGACTCTTTTGAACCTCCTGTTGTTTCTAGGGATGAAAAGGTAAATATGCTTTCATCTCTATTGTGAATATTATTGAAAAGTGGATGTCTAGAAGCTACTGAAGGAAACTGTTTCCCAAGCTTTATTTTATTAATATATTATGATATTATGATTTAATGATAGAGAAGCTTGCATTTGATTGAGATTTTATTTGGTTTTAGAGATCTCAACCTTGGATTATGAACAACCTTTTGGCTTTCCATTGGAAGGTCTAAAATTCGTTGCATAAATATGATTCTTATCTTGGATAATTAGATTCTTGCTTCAGCTGCGGTCATCAATGTCTTATATTTCCTTGTGCTTGATCAATGAAGAATGTTTTTGTGTATGGTAAATGATAATGGCAATAATGCAGTATTTGCCTCCTTTATAGAAGTCAAGGAAACAAGTTTTCGGGGTCTAGGCTGATTCTGCCATTGTTTTTTTCTCGGTGAACATGGACATGTGGGTTAATTATAGAGATTTGGCACTAGCAGAGAATTGCTAAAAGGATTTGGTGCTGTGCTGTTCTCTGCATGTGGTTCTGGTGAATTTGGATGGAAAGAAATGCTAAACTGAGTTCGTATTTGGATAGAGTAGTTTTTTTAGCTTCTTTGTGGTGTTCTTCCCGTGGCCTTTTTAGAGGGGATTTCTTTATTAGGTCTATAGAGAGATTAATATGCTGTATTGTATCCATTTTTCCTATTTTATTTTTGGCTGTAACTTCTTTAATTCTTGAGGATTCCTTGTGCTCTTGCATTTGTGATTTTTTCGTCGTTCTTAATAAATTCTTTGTTTTCTTCAAAGTGCCTGTTTTTATTTTTGTAACAGAAAAAGTGCTTTCTAATAGAGAAATTACGTTAAAAAAAAATTAAGCTAATTGGATTTTTTAAGAAGAAAAAAATACAAAAAACAATATTATTATTTTTCTGTTAAGTTAGAAAGAGTATTTTGTTAAAAAATCTGTAACAAAACCTTTAAATACAAAAGAACTTTTAATTTTTTCAAAGCTTATCCACAGGCACCTATATATTCTCCTTCAAGCTTTAGGTCTAATGGACTTCTCGTTTCTCTTGATAAGGATGCGGGGTATTATTAAGTTTTCAAGGCATTACTTAATTTCAAGGGTTCAAGTTGTCATGGATCTCACGTATGCCAATTCAGATGATATCTATTTTGACACTTAATGACAGAACTTAACACGGTGCATTCCTTTGGACTGTTTAGCTAGCCTATGAGATAATAGTTTTTGCATTACTCAAACTGTTTCTTTTTCCATGGTAAATTGTAATTGTTGAAACTGTCTACAATGAAGCACATTTCTTGTGCTAACTACATTATGTTTCATCATCAGGAAATCATCCGCAGAATGCTCCTGTTGACATTGGATGACCCCCATAGGAAAATCTGCATGGCTATTGGCATGGCTGTGGCATCCATTGCAGTGTACGACTGGCCAGAGTTATGGCCGGATTTGTTACCATTTCTCCTTAATTTGATAAACAATCAAACCAACATGAGTGGAGGTAATAATTTATGTCTGAGATAGTGATTTTTGGGATTTTCTGTGGAAAAGGCTTAGGTGCAAAACAGGCTTCATTTGTTTTCTAGAAAGTAGAGACTAAACCTTATATATGATAGGAGCACCCCTTCTTGAATCAGCAAATATTTGCTGTATGTTTTTTGGCCTGCTTTTATAACATTTAGATCATGGGCCACAAGCTTCATATTTTAAGAAGATAGATCAATGCCATAATTAAATTTGACGTCAATGCTAAAAGTTAGTTGATTCATTTACTTTATTAAATTTTCTTGAAATAGTTTTATGGTCAATAAATTGTGCTGTTTTTCTGTTATAGTATTTGATGGAATTTGTATGTTAATCCACTCTTTTTTTTAAAAAAAAATATTTTTTTTAGTGCATGGAGCTATGAGATGTTTGGTTCTTCTTTCTGCGGACTTGGATGATAAAATGGTTCCAACATTAATACCTGCTTTGTTCCCAAGTTTGCTGACAATCGTTTCTTCTCCCCAGGTTACATTTTGTATATATATCTGTTTTTTATCATTCCTTTCAATACATTTTTTCAATCTTTGAATTCTTTAAAAAAGAAGAAAATAAAGTGAAAATACCAATTTCCTTTTTATATGGTAAATTGTGCCTCTTCTTAACCTCTGTCTTTGTTTTCATCATCTTTTTTTTTCCCTTGGCAATGCAGATATATGACACGTACATCAGAACCAAGGCCGTTTCAATAGTTTATTCTTGCACTTCAATGCTAGGGACAATTAGTGGTGTTTATAAGGTATTTGCTTGTCACTAATTAACTATGCATAGTTCTTGCGGATTGTTAGGTTAGTGTACTTTTTAATTATTAACAAATAAAGATGTCCTGTTTAGGAAGAAACAAGTTCTCTGATAGTTCCTATGCTTAAACCATGGATGGACCAATTCTCTTGTATTCTGGGAATTCCAGTTCAATCTGAAAATCCAGATGATTGGAGTATCAAAATGGAGGTTAGTCTGGTTCTTTTCAAAAGTCGTTTTAATCATAAATTATTTGTTTCCTATGTAATAACACGATATTGCATTACTCTTCTTTAAGGTTTTGAAGTGCTTGAATCAGTTTATTCAGAATTTCTCAAGCCTCATTAAAAGTGAATTTGAGGGTATGTTTAATTCCATAGTTTAGTTGCTAAGCCTTTGTTTTTAGATCTTTATTTATTTGATTTAGAAGATGCTCTTGACTGTAGTTATATTGGGACCACTGTGGAATACATTTGTCTCCTCCTTTAGAGTTTATGAGCAAGCATCTATTGAAGGAACAGAAGACTCATATGAAGGAAGATATGATTCTGATGGTTCTGAGAAAAGCCTTGATTCATTTGTTGTCCAGGTATTGATAGCAGCAGATTTTATGCGTATTATGCTAATATTTTATAATGTAAATGATATTCCAATGTTTGAGATATATTCATGTCAGAGTAGTTGACTGATTTTAGCTGTCATAATTGATTTCTTCAGTCACTTTTTTAATGGATTTTTATTTCCTTTTTTTCGTTGTTAAGTTGATTGTCTGCCCAAGAGAATATGTCAGCTGATATGTCACTGTATATGTTTCTTTGTTTTGATCTCTATTTGCCGAAACCCCTATCTTTGTGAATTTATCTTTGAATTAATCTGCATTATCCTCTTTTAGTCTGTATGTTTATCAATTTCGAAATGGAGAAATTCAACAATAACTTCTGTTGGAAATAGTAATAGTTTCTGAACATTGTACAACACCCGTAGGGAGTAGACTCAGAATTCATTGTCCAGAGTCCACACTTTGTCGCATATTTGCCATTCAATACCACGACTGCCTTCCTAGCATTCGTTGTCATACTCACACCACTAGTCCTGCTGTCTTTTTTTTTTTTTTTTTTTATGGTTGACTTGCGGGGATATCAAAATTTTACAAGGTTCAATGGTAGCAGAAGATATGATTCCCTTTGAAGCGCAAACAATAAAGCATGGCCCAATCTTTAGTGAAGCTACACCTTTTGGATAATGCCTCTTTCATACAAGTTCTTTAATAGCATAGACTGTACTTCCAAACGTTGCAATTGTATTGTACTGCCTTCCCACTCTTGCTGGCTGCTGCAGTTGCATACTTGCATTAATTGGATCTTCATTCTGCTTTTGCATTAGATTGATTTGTTTCTCACGTCCCAACAAGAAACAACATAGGCAGGGCCCTTGATTCTTGATCTGGATTTCAGTAGTAACATGGCAACCAGCCCTCTACTTCATGTGAATTCATGATTCCCATTGAAGTGCAAAAAATAAAGCATGGCCCAGTCTCTAGTGAAGCTACACCTTTTGGATAATACCTCTTTCATACAAGTTCTTCAATAGCATAGACTGTACTTCCAAACGTCGTAATTGTATCGTACTGCCTTCCCACTCTTGCTGCAGTTGTATTAATTGGATCCTCATTCTGATTTTGCATTACATTGATCCGCTTTCCTCATCCCAACAAGAAACAACATAGGTAGGGTCCCTTGATTCTTGATCTGGATTTCAATAGTAACGTGGCAACCAGCCTTCTACTTCACGTGAATTCCACCTGGTTCGAATATGAAACCCTTAATGCATTCCTTCCAAAATTTAACAAAAGTATCACCCACGTTGTCAGGTGGATGGCAATGCCAACACTCTTATGATATGGCCATCTTGTGTATGATACGCACTGCCAGCAACAATCTTGTGTACCTTAATCATTGATTATAAGTTAGGGCTTTCCTACCTTATCATTGATTAAAACTTTGGCTTTCCCATTTCAATATTGGTTTTTATTTACTTTTTTGTTATTTCCTAAAATATTTCACTCAAAATGGAATAACTTTTTTTTTTCATAATCACTAGTTCAAAATTTTCAGTATGTTACAATTGTTATAGACTTTTAACTTTTAAGTAAATCAACTGGCTTAGATCTGTCTAAACTTGTGTCAGTCTGGTCTTTATTGTTTTATGCTTGTGTCTCCTTGAATTCTTATATTAATTTAATTATTGTTTTGCATTTAATTTTTCATTTACAGATGTTTGAACTTCTGTTGACCATTGTCGGTAATCCAAGACTGGGAAAGGTTTGGTTCAAAACATTTTTGAAAATTGAAAATTTCTTTCCCCCTAATTGTGTTCTATTGCACAATTACTTAGATCTGTGGTTTGTACTTGTTTAGGTGGTTATGGCTAATGTCAAAGAATTGGTGTACTACACTATTGCTTTTCTTCAGATGACAGAACAACAGGTATAGAAATTTAGAGTCTTCCCATTTCTCCTTGTTCATACTTGTCATCATTTTGCTCAGCAGTATCTGATAAGCTTTCTGCATATTCACTTTATAAACTTTATACTATTTACTTGTGTACATGTATGTCTTCTTTTTATCCTTTGGCTATTTGATCATAGAATGGAGTCCAATACAATACAAAGTCCTTTTACCACTGCATTACAGCTTATGTTATGTACATTTATGCATATTCATGTGCAATAGGATGAAAGCAAATGGTGCATTAGAGACTTTTAGTTGGTTCCATCTTGCCTGTTTAGCGACTTAGCATTGCACCAGTGGGTTTTGGATTTTCATATTGATACTATTGTATATTTTATTAATGTTGACTATTTGGACTCATTTTGCCGATGTTATGGAGTGATCCACTAATCTATGTTAGCTGAAGATATACTAGACGGGGGCCTGTGAAAGATTTTTATCTTGTTGAAGTAGTATGATAACACGATATTCAAAATTTCAAGATACTCCTGAAATATTAATTAAACTCTGTTTTGTATATTAAATACTTCATTTTTCTGAAATTTGTTAAAAAATGAAATTCTGGAAAATGGTTTGAGTATTTGGGCTTTGCATCAGTATGGAACATGCCAATTATTTATTTATATTTTTCCAATTAAATGATATGCTTTGTCAATTTTTTGAAGATTTTGCAATGTTGGGTAATGGGAGTTGGGGGAGGGTCCTGTAACTGGGCCTCCCGTACCCAATCGAAGGGTTTAAAACCACTCACTATCTTTTTTGCTTTTTTTTGTTTCTCACAAAATAAAAAATGAAAGGTGGGGATTGAGTGAATGTAGAACTAGAGCTCTCCTGTGACTGGAGGGACTTCGAACTCGGGTAATAGATGAGGTTTTGGGCTTTGAATTAGTATGTCCGAGTCTGATTATTTATTTATATTTTATCCAAAGTTGCTGGAGTTTGTAAAACTATCACATGATTGTTAATTTGTTTAGTATCAGCTTGCATAAGTACCTAAATTCCAGAATGTGAGAAAAAAAGGTGACCTGGTGTATGTGGTTTTGATCACCGTGGAATCCTGGAATGATCCGATGTTTGCAGCCATACCTGATTTAGTGAGAGCATATTTCCATGATTAGACCCATGGTACTGAAATCGCTTATTGGCTATACGTGATGTTCTAAAAGTACAATTAGTGCATGTCTGAAAACGATTATTTCAGGAGAAATAATCGCTTATTTTTCAAAAGCTCTCTCACAGAGCTTATAAAAATAAGCGATTATTTCTTTGAAATAAGTTGATCCAAACGCACTCCTAAGCCTTTTATTATTTAGGTGGGTTAACCTGTCACTAAATGGAACGGATCAATATATTCAACCCATTTTTTAAAAATGACTCGACTGCCTTGTCCCCTTTTGGCAGATTGAGATTGGTTGACCCACTTTGGCATCGTTCATGCTAACCGTGAAAATTGTGGTAATACATAGCAATGCCATATTGATGCTCTATCCGTCTCTTAATTTTGTAGCACGTGAGTTCCTGACTACTTTTACTTTTGATGCTCAAAAACTTGTCTCATGATCTGATCACTATTTAGATTCATACATGGTCTGTGGATGCTAACCAGTTTATTGCCGATGAAGAGGATGGTACTTATAGTTATAGCTGCCGCATCTCTGGTTTGTAACTCTTCTTAAGATTTCATTTCTCAGTTCAGTGATAATTTATTTCAAATTTCCCAAAATGACTTAATTTTAGTTCATCATGAACATTTTGGTGATTTGTATGATACTAAGTTACTAACTTTAATCCTTATATATACTACTTTTTAAAATTTTGGTGAGTTTCATCATTCAGTACAGCTAATAAATAACTGGATGGATTTTGTATTAGAATTGATAGAAAAATTATAATCCGTTAAATATATATATGAATAAATTAACTTAGCTTTCTAAACTTATATCCTTGGGTATTTTGGTTGATTCATCAACTATCTGCTGAAGTCTTACACTAACTAGAGATATGACTAAAGTAGATCTCATCAAGTCGGGGTAATCCTTAATTCTTAAGCTAGTTTTTGAGGTTGAGTTAAGCCTAACTCAAATTCTAAATGTATTCACTATTGAGCCATTCTCGCTCTATTTCTATGTTGGAACCCCTAATCACATTCATTGTAGCTTCACAATGTTAGCCTTCATTGTTGTCCTTATACAAACTTCACGGTCTAGTTTTTGTTGGGATTTTTTTTTATTTTTTTTTTGTGTTGGGGAGGGGGTGTTTAAGTCCCGCATCAATTAGAAATGTGGCCAAAGCAGTCTCTATAAAACTTGGGTTATCCTCACCTTTCTTGAGCTATCTTTTGTGATTAAGTCAAGCCTAGCCCTAATTCCAAGACCATCCATTAATTGGGACTAGAACAATCCAACAAATTTAGTATTATATTGGATTAGATAGGACTTGGATATGGATGCACTAAATGGACAATGGATACAATTTCAATCCGTCTTTCATTTCTGTTTTTCTGAGTTCTTATGAATTTATGCATCTATTTTAGAAGTTCTGTAAGCTTTAATTATTTCTTACAGGCATGCTTTTACTGGAAGAGGTAGTGAATTCTTTTGATGGTGAAGGAGTTCTGGCCATCATGGATGCTGCAAAACAATGGTTCACTGAGTCTCAAAAAAGAAAAGTGGCTGGCAGTGCCAGCTGGTGGAGGGTAAATATAGGCTTTCTGTTTTCCTTGGGTCTAGAATTTATCTAGTATGTTTGGTAGAGAATATATGAACTTTGATTAGTCGGCTGATGCAGGTGTTTTTCTTTTTCTTTTTATTTTTTAATGCTGGTTCTCAATCCTCTCTTTCCTTTCTTATATATTTTCCTTTTCTCTTTGTGACTCTTTTCTGCTTGAAACATTACCGAGAAAGAAACAATGGAGTTCAGCTCCATACAATGGGGAAAACTCCTCTTGATTGCACTGAAGAACAAAAAGATGTGAACACCTGAAGATTCTCGAGGGTCTTCAACCTCCCTGCCCAAAGTGTCCTTCACTCAAATTTTTAAAAGGGGTTTTCCCCCTTGTATCTTTGCTCTCCCTTGTTTTTCTACTTCTCACTCACCTTGCCATGCAAGAAAACTTGTTATGGCCCAGCTTCCTCTTTTGTACCTTGTTTTTTGTTACCCTACTATTCTTTCTTTTTTTTTGATACTACCCTACTATTCTTTTTATCTCATGCACTTTGGTAGTTTGAGATGTTATTTTCCTATACATCTCTTTAAAAGCTAGAAACATTTGTCTGTCAATTTTTTGCGTGGTATGCATGCCAATAATTCCAGAAGAACTTGTTATAACACAAGTGGCAGTTTTCTTTTATGCAGATGTTTAATTTCTTTTGCTTCCTTTTTACTTCTAAGTTCTAAAGTCTAAACAATGTTATTCTTATTCATGTTAACTTTTGGCAGATAAGAGAAGCTACCCTTTTTACCTTATCATCACTTTCAGAACAACTGTTTGAGACTGAGGTTTGGATTTTTTACTTGTGTTTTGAACTCTGATGAGCAGAATTAAGTTTAAACCCTTGCATTTCCATTTTCAATAAGTTGCGGGATTTTTTTGCACTAGGATACGCTTTGATATATTTTCATCTCCATGCAGGATTCAGGGTTTGAAACAAGTAGCTTAAAGCACCTGATTGAGCAGATTGTGACTGAGGACTCTCTAATAGGTTGCTTCTCAACTCCTCCCTCACCTCCTTCCTTTAAGCTTTCCTCACCTATAATATTTTCCTTTTTTTGCACAGGTCCTCATGAATACCCTTTTCTATATGCCCGCATACTTACTTCAGTTGCTAAATTCTCCTCTTTGGTATCTGTTTTCTGTCTCTTTTTTTAACAGAGCTTCTCCCTCACCCTCTCTCCCTGACTTCTAATTGACCTCATTATCTCACAGATAAGCAGTGGTGTACTAGAGCACTTTCTCTATGCAGCAATGAAGGCAATTACAATGGATGTGTAAGCACACTTAACTTGCGTCGGTTGTGTATTCTTTGTACGATATACTTTCTATTAACTTTGCTTTTAACAGGCCTTCACCTGTGAAAGTAGGTGCCTGCCGGGCACTTTGCCAGCTCCTCCCTGAGACAAAGAATGAAATTGTCCAACCGCAATTGATGGGTTTATTTTCATCCCTCGCAGATCTTCTTAATCATGTACTATATAATATAAATCCTTTTGCTATATATCTTCTACTATTGTTGTATGTGGTATTTATCTTAATATGGTTTTCAGGCATCAGATGAAACCTTGCACATGGTACTTGAAACATTGCATGCAGCAGTCAAGGCAGGTTAGTTTGTATGCTTTCAGATATTTATATTAAAGATATAGATATTGTGAACATTTCTATTTTTGTCATATGGCAATGCAAGTGACATAAATATTTCAGTTAGCTATTTGTTTGTATTTATTCCTTCATTTTTTCTTATTGTAGCTCATGGATCATCAGAATTGGTAGAACACATTATCACACCTGTAATCCTTAACGTTTGGGCATCGCATGTTTTGGATCCTTTTATCAGTATTGATGCACTTGAAGTTCTTGAGGTAGTGATTTCTTTTGTGTGTGTGTATATGAATATTCTTCTATGCAGAGTCCCTTTGTTTTTGTTAGCATCTTACATCAGTCATGAGCAATTTTGTCAAAAATATAATCTTAATCACAACTTACATTTATATATATTCAATTTCTAAAACATATATGTGAATTTGACTTTGTAAGAATATTTATATGCTTTGTACCAAAACAATGGCCACTGACCTAACAAAGACAAGTCAAGTTATATATCAGAACAAAGGCTTCTAAGTACTAACCTGCCAAGTACAAGCACAACATCAACTGGGAATGACAAAGGATAAAATAGACAGACATGTAGTACCACACATCCACTCCAACATCAACAGGAAGATTGTTGTGTTTCATTTGCATACATTACCATACTTTCACTCCAATGCAGTATCAGTACTTGTGTTCAAGTTGCTGATGGTTGTAGATATGAACAGCGACTGCAGGACATATATTCATTAGGATATTCATTTTGGCCTGGACTTACTTTTACATGATTTATACTACACAATATTTTGAAATTCAAATTTGATTTATTTTCTTTGATATATAACATATTTATGGACACTTTAGGATCATCAAAGGTTTTACATTCTTGAAACACTAGTTCCACCTTAAACCCCCTTCCAACTGCAAAGCTTAGCTTTCTCTATGATGTTTTTTTGTCTGAATTTTTTACTCATGCTGCATGTATGGCTTTGGTTCTAGGTTCATAACTGTTGACTATGGAAGCAATTCATTTTTTCAATGATTATAGATTATAGATAATTTCTTTCAATATATAATGCAATTTATTTTTTCCAGGCTATCAAAGGTGTCCCTGGCTGTATACATCCATTGGTTTCCAGAATTTTACCATACATTGGATCAATTTTAAGTAAGGTATGACTATGTGATGTTATTCCAATGTCAATGGTTAATTATTTCAGAATAATACGCTTTGTTTATGGACCTGTTTAAATGTTTTTGTAGCCCCAAGAACAGGCAGATGGTTTGGTTGCTGGGTCGTTAGATCTGATAACTATGTTACTGAAGGCAAGTATTCATGCATAAAAGGGTGATTTTATTTTTTTAAGTTCATTTTCGTCTTTGACATTTGAGCATTGTATTTATCATGTTTTGATTTTCTAATTTCAGTTTGTTGTAGCTTTGTACAGAATGCCCCTGGTGATGTAGTGAAAGCAATATATGATGTCTCTTTTAATGCTGTTATCAGAATAATCCTTCAAAGTGATGACCACAGTGAAATTCAGGTTATTCTATTTTTTTTCCTAGTTACACACATATGTGTGTATATATATGAGGAGAGATCAACTTACCCCGGTGTAAGTTAACACTAATTCTTACACTGCTAATAACTCTTTATTGAATAATTATTTTATAAAATCAACTGTTATATTAAAAGTTCTCATCCTATAGATCATATATACAAAATTTCAGGTCAACCGGAAGGTCATTTAGTACTTTATCAAATGATTGTTATATTACGTTAATCTTTTACAATATTAATAGAGTACTAAATGATTCTGGATCGACGTGAAATTTCTTATATATGATCTATAGGATAAGAACTTTTAATCTAGCGGTGGATGGTTTTGTAAAAAAAATTATTTAATAAAGGGTTATTAGTGGTGTAAGAATTGGTCTCAATTTACACCGTGTAAGTTAATCGCTCCTCTATATATATATATCCTATGTTATTTGTTGTATATACAATTTTATTTCAACTTAGAATTAAATGTTTGCATTGACTTGACCTGAGCAGAATGCTACGGAATGTTTATCTGCTTTTATATCTGGGGGAAGACAAGAACTTCTTGTTTGGGGATCAGATTCTGGATCAACTATGAGAAGTTTACTTGATATAGCTTCAAGGTAGTTAGTTGACAGTTATATTACATTTCGCAATTACTTCAAACTTCCTTTGTATAATATGCCCTTCAGAAGGAATCTTCAGACTAGAAAGGATATGTATTGCCTGTCCATAATTAATTATGAAGTTCAAGCCAAACATACCATAAATTGATGATAATCCTTTGTTTATGGAATTTTGTGCATTTCATATTGAACTTTCCTGAAAGACTTGAAAAAGGAGAAAAACCAACATGGGAAATGTGTGGCTTATGATAGTTAAGGTGATTCTATTTATTTTGGAAAAGTTAACTTGTTGCCTAAGTTTATAGTTTATAGTTTATACATCTGTGTGTGTGTATATATATATATATATATGTATATGTATATAACATCACCAGTTTATATTACAAATACAATAACCTGCTTCTAGGTTTTAGAATTGTTGTTTTCTTATTTCTTGTGGCTGGAAATATGAGCGAAAGATTCCACCATTGTGGTAATAAAAAATAATTTATTGAATGTACCAAAAGAATAAGAATTAGCTGTCATTAAGTGATCAAAATAAAAAATAATTACTACTGGTTTTCACTTGAATTCTCCGTCATTGTTGCAAGTAGGATAAGTTTCTTTTTCTGTTTTCTGCTAGTGCGCGTGTTGTGTGTGTTTGTTCTTTTAAGCTTCTGATTTGTTTTTTTTTTTTTTTATCTAAATTTGGAACAGATTACTAGACCCCAATTTGGAAAGCTCTGGCTCTCTCTTTGTTGGGAGTTATATTCTTCAACTTATATTGCATTTACCATCACAAATGGCGGTACACATACGAGACTTGGTTGCTGCTCTTGTCAGACGCATGCAATCTGCTCAAATTTCTTCCTTGAGAAGCTCATTGCTAGTTGTTTTTGCAAGACTGGTAATATAGCCAATTTTTCAGGTTGATTTTGGATGATTCTGTTGATGGTTTTTAGTTGTAATGGATAATGGATAATGGCCAAATCTCCATTTTGGTTTGCAGCCTTCGGAAGTGGAAAGCCATTCTTGTGGAAATGAATATGTATAAAACTTGTGTGCTACTAGCCTATACTTTCAGAAATAGTCATATATAGAACTTGCTTGCTACTTTTCTCCTTTCTGTTCCTCCCCATTTCTGGTTTCCCTTCTTGCATCAATTAGTATTTCTTAGCTAAGAACTTGCATTCTATGGTATCCTTTTGATTACTTATTTTTTGGTTTTTGTCATGTTATCCTTAGCATATTATTTTGTATTACATTATTTGTCTGGCAAGAAACCTGCCACTTGTTGTTTAGTTTCTTATTTGTTTAGCATCTTATTTGTTAGTCTATAGGGAATGACTTTCAGTTATTATTTAAAATGCAGGTACACATGAGTGTTCCTAATGTTGGACAATTTATTGATTTGCTGATTTCAATTCGTGTGGAAGGATATGATCATTCCTTTGCTTATGTAATGTCAGAATGGACCAAACAGCAAGGTGAGCATCCTTGTACTATTATATTTGCTAAGCTAAATTGGTAGTGGTTCAAAGCAATCCATGACTATAATAGGCTTTTTGCTACCTTTCTTTTAAGTTTCCTCCTGCGTAGGCTTCATGGAAAATGTTGGCAAAAATAACTGTAAATATGTGATGTCTGATAAGATCTTATATTTTCTTGTATATTTATGTAGAGCTTGTCTACATCAAGCAAAAGACATGCAAACACATACTACACGTGCGTGTAATATTATCTATTTTCTTTTGTCAAAATCAAACATGCAAGTGATTAATTAGGAACATGATGCCTACAACCGTAAGAGAGGCCAAAGGTATCATAAGGGCAACGATGGAAATACCAAAGAGACAAACACAGGACAGCTGTCATGAAGAGAAAGGGGATGGAAATTCTGTGGTCCCAACTAAGGTGGAATATATGTCGCATGTGGGAGTGGGGGAAGGGTATTAGGGTAGGGACAATTTTGGGGATTGTAAAGGGTGGCATTTATCCTTGTTCTTGGGTGTTTTCCTATTTCTCCTCCTACTGTTTAATTCTGCAATTTCTGTTATCTACCACCCTTTTTAATCAAGGGAATTTTCCCATTTCCACCTATATCAATATATCAGTTCTATTAGAATGCTTAGACGTGCGTAAGAAAGATTAAGTAAATTTCCTTCTAAGTCATATCTGACTGCAGGTGAGATACAGGGGGCTTATCAAATAAAAGTTACAACAAGTGCCCTGGCTTTGTTGCTAACCAGTAGACACAATGAATTGGCAAAAGTACATGTCCAAGGCCATCTGCTTAAGGTATTATTGTGATTTTATTAATTTATTTATTCTTCTGATTTTAAGAATACTAGCTTATTTGTTGATCTAATTTGTCTTACAAAGTCTGGCGTGGGAATAACCACAAGATCAAAAGCTAAATCAGCTCCAGAACAGTGGGTAATGTTGCCTCTTCCTACAAAGGTAATTCCTTTTTGTTACATATAGTGTCATGTAGAAGATATCTGTTCATCTGCAGAGGTCAGTTGTTTGAACATGTTATGTTGATGTCAGATGGCAATTTTCTTGGGCATGTTTGTATTTCTTCTTGAGACGTGTACTTTTTTAGTTCTTCTATAAGCAAATCATTTTTTATTTCTGTAGAACTTGTTTCGTAGTGACCTTATATAAGGCTTCATTAGTGCAGGTGTAGAAGCTTTATCATCAACCAACTATGCCAAAAGCATAGGCTATTAGGTGAAGATTGAAGACAGAAGTTATTTTATATTACATCTCTAACACACCCCCTCACTCGATATTCCTTTGGGCTTGAAACATTGAAAATGCAATGACTCGTATACTTTGTGCTGAAATTCAACTTTTCAGTAGAAGAATGGGTAGTGGCAGGGGTCAAACTCTAGAAAATGTTATAAATTCTCTTGCCATATTATGAACGAACTATCCTAAAAGCTTAAATTATTAGGTGAAGACACAGGGATGGTTTTATGTTATGTCTCGAACACTTTTCATAAAAGAAAACGATGTTTGCTTTTAGAACCCAACTAGAGTTTTGACAAAATGTGTAGGCTGAATTTCGATGACACGACTGCACTACTATCATGGTTGAAATTTCTGATCATATATTGAAGGAGATAATGGGTAGAAGTTGAACTTTTTGATATTTTGAATAAGCCAAGTCATTTACTCATTTTGATTTCTCTATATGTTACAGATAGTGGCTTTATTGGCGGATGCATTAGCTGAAATACAGGAACAAGTTTTGGCTGCTGATGATGAGGTAGTTTGACGCATTTTTTATGTGTGCTAATTATACACTGAATAGTAAATTTACTTTTAAGTATAAACTGTTCATTCAGGATAGTGACTGGAAAGAAGTTGAAGCAGATGGCAATGAAGACAATAAGGAATTTCTTTATTCAATTTCTGCATCTGCTTCGTCAAAAACCACATATGAACATCTTGAAGCAATGGCAAAAGTATTTAATGAGGTTTGATTGAGTTAGAATTGTTGTCACGCATCTTAATGTCTTTATTTAGCCATTTAATCTTGTTGAATTTTAAGTTGACATTTTTACTTGTTTACTTCTAATATTTCTGAACTTGCTTCAAAAATGTAAGGACCAAGATGATCAGTATGAAGATGACCTTTTAAGTGTTGCCGATCCTCTTAATCAGGTCTGTCCTTTGAGTTAGATTGTTTCATTTGTTTAATGTGATGTACTAACCTGCATATGTATTTATCAACAATTACTGATAGATAAATCTGGCGAACTACCTTGTGGATTTCTTCGTTAACTTTTCTCAGTCTGACAGACAGCTGTTAGATCACATTTGCGAGGTTATCAATCACTAAAAACTATTTTTCAGTGTGTAAAGTTTTTAAGATTTACAGGTGAATGTCACTGAACTTGTGCAATGTGTTGTATCTTTCTTGCACTGCAGAGCTTAACTCAGTCTCAACGAAAGGCTATTCAAATGGTGCTGCAGAGATGATAATTTAGTGTGTAATCACTTAGAGCTGTCTCGAGGAAGGGTTGATAGTTGATACTACCAGAGAGAAACTAAGATAGAGGTTGTTTGAAAGGAACATTTGCCATTGTTCAGTCTGTTTGTCGTTCTGAAGAATGTTTCCTTTCTGCTCCTGTGTTCCTCCTTGTATGTTCATTGATTCTATTTATGTAATGTGTTTGTATGTTATAGTTATCAGTTTTGCTTTTACTTGGTTTTTATCCATTACAAAATCACCAAGTTCTTTGTTTGTATAACAATTTTGTCATTTGTTTTTCAAAAAAGAAAATCCTTTTGTAGAAGTTGGTGCATGAGAATGTCAACTGGCTTGGTTCCTGCCCATCTCGTATTGCCGTAGAGAAAACTCTTCCAGTTCCCTACAGGTTTTAGAATTTTTACTTCCTTTGTTTGTCCCTTGTATAAACCTTGGATCAAAATATGAAAGCAGTGTATCCTGTAGGGAAGAGATGATATGTGTTTGGAAACCCACTGGAATTCGGAATCTTTACTCAGTTTTTCGCCAAATTGATTTTTGTTATTGCCAAAACGATGTAAGTAGTTTGGTTGTTGAACCTGGAGAGGTTTGTCTATAAAGGAATACTCGATTAGCGAGCCATAAGAGGCTCTATGAAATCATAATTGGTTGTAGAAATTAAAGAGGCTTGGAGAAAAATACTGTTTGTAGTAGTGTTGCTTAATAGTGAAAAATCTTTTTGACAGTGCGAACTGGCCGTAAATTCAAAATTTTGTTGGTGTTCTCTCCCCCTCATTTACTTTAGATTTAATTTGCTAATTTGCTGAGTATCTTTGAACTGTTGATGTTTGAAAGAGTTTATGTATAACTTAAAGATTTAAATAAATTATTTTTTACTTTTTTAATTACGTTTAACAATCCTATCTGTGAAGAACCTTATTTGATAAGAGTTTATAGAATAAAGTGTTTAATTATGTTGTATACCTAAATATAATAGTTTTATAAAATCTTTGGAAATCGATGTTCTGAACTCGTATTACAATTTTTTAAACCATGAACTCGTATTACAATTTTTTAAACCATGCAGAAGTTTTAAGTAAAAGTAAATATTTTTATTAAGATTCATTTTAATCTGGTATTAGTTTTTTGAATCTAAATATGACTGTAATACATGAGATTGGGTTCACATCTAAGCACTCTAATCTCTTCTCCATTATATTGAGGTGTGTTTGTTTCAAATTCTGTTTAGGCTTAAATCTTATCTGCTTTCATTTTATATTAAAAATTTGATATCCATGATATTTGCAAATATGACTGTTATACAGATTTTCACATCTAAGCACTCTAACCCAAAAGAATAAAGATTCATTTTTAAACCAAAAGAAGATAATTTTCACTGCATGTCATCTTTTGGGTCCATACTTTCTTCACCACACACATTTCCCTCTTCACCATACATTCTATTCTTTAAAAAAAAAATTACTCCTCGCTCGGATTTTGAAAATTCGCAGTACAAATTTATTGAAATAGTACTACTGATTTTAAAAATCAGTAGTACAATTTTATTAAATACAAAGAAATTTTTTTATGAACTGTTGCGGATTTTTAAAATCCGTAGGCAACGAATTTTTAAAATTCGTAGGCCGCGGATTTTAAAAATCCGTAGAGTAATTTTATAAAATAAAGTATTAGCTTTTTTATGAACGGTGCTGTGGATTTTCAAAATCTGAACGAAAGGCAAATTTTTAAAAAATAAATAAAAACGTGTGGTGGCTAGAGAAATGTGTAGTGAACATATTATGGCCCTTCTTTTGTGTCCTTTCCTTTTGTAAAGCCATTTTTTTAATTATGAAACTTTTTATACTAAATATTTTTCAATTAAAAGGACACAGAAGAAAACAGAAAAAGGATCAAGGGATGACTTGATTCCTAGTATCTGCTCTCCATATTCAAATAAGTTGTTTCATCATAGTTTGTCTTTTTTTTTTTCAGCAAATAAAAAATTAACTCACTAAAAAAAGAATTAAAGGGAATAAATATCACTTCTTAATTATTTGTCATATTTTACTTAAAGAGACATTCAAGAAGACACCATTCTAAGACAGATCATCGTAACCACCAAGTATCGCCACTATTATTGCGTTGAGAACAAAATTGGAAGAACAAAACCTCAGCTCCAAGGTCACTGAACTCGTTTCTTGGACCCAATGAACCTCTGCAAAGAGGGCAAGTTGCATTCTTGAAACCAACCCACCTATCCAAACATTCTCTATGAAACAAATGTTCACATCTAAGCACTCTAATCTCTTCTCCATCAATTTTGCAAAGACACACAGCACAATCCACATGTTCCTCAGAGCCAGGAGTGGATGATTCATTGTGAAATGTTGTAATATTCTCTTCACCAATTATGAGGTGCTTAGAATCATAGAGCATGTAAAAGGGGTGGTAGAGAAGAAAATCTAACACCCATTTAAGATGAGTGTAAAATAAAGTTAGGTACTTTATCTTGAACATGTTGCTACTTTTGGGGTAGAGGAACTGGAGACTAGTCAGAAAGAGTAGCTCCTGATTTTTATTTGAGGAATAATAGGAACTACAATTGGGGATATATTTATAAACCACTTTAGAGATTGTAGTAGTAAAGTAGGTAATGAATTTGAAGCCTTAATTGCCCGGAAGATTTTGCGTTTTTATTTTTTTTAAATTCTTTAATGTTTCTAACATGCAATTTTGGTTATTTTAAAGTGTTTTTTTCATTACAACCAAAAAAACGTGTTTTTTCAAAATTTTGTTGGACCACTCTGACAGTTAACATTTTCTTAACAATATTACAAACAGAAAAAAAATGTAAAATGAAAGATGTTCAGAATTTTAGCGGTGTTCATTGATTTAGTTTCACCTGAATAATTAAAAGAAAATAAAAAATTACTTAATTTAATTGGATGGCTTGAATTTCATAATTGGATTTAGGCTAAATTAATACAATCGTCTTTTAATTTATTTATTTTTTTCAATTCGTTTTTTAACTAATAAAAATTGAAATTAGTTCTATAATTTTTTATTTTGTTTTAATTTGATATTTTTCATTAATTTCATTAAATGACTAACGAAAATCTCCAAAATAATATGGTTTTAACTTAAAGTTTACAAAAAAACAAAAAACAACATCGTATTTTCATAATACAAAAATGTTTTAGATTTTTCTTCTGGCAACGTGAACCAAATCAACTTATTAGCTTATTCTTGTAAGTTACAAAAGAATTGTAAATGGCTAAGTGTGTGTTTGGTTTCGATTAATAAAATTTAGTTTGGTTGAAAGTAAATTCGGTGAAAGTAAGTTGAGTTAAAAATTAGTTCAATTCAACGGAATTTATGTTTGCATACTTTTAACTAAAAGCAAGTTGGACAAACTGTTTGGACAGAGGGATAAAAATACTTTTATAAACTCTAAAGGTATTGAAAGTACTTTTTTGCAAACAGAAAAAAGTCATCTTACTTTCGTTGTTTAAAAGTGAGTTAAACATACTTTTGGGGCCAAACTGAGTTTTATCAACTGTGTCAAACTAAAAAACAAACAAGACTAAAAGTACTTTTAACCTAATTAAAAGTATTTTTGTCGGGCCAAACTTAAATCCAAAACACACTAAATAGACCATGCGACGAACAGTCAATGGCTAAATAGATCCAAGAAGTTGTTAGGTAAAGCATCTAAGTGGCCTCCAATTCCAACACAATTTTTTTTGTACACCACAACCTTTTTATTTCAAATTACCTGTCACTCAAATTTTAAAATCCTGGTAATTAATTATACTTAATAAATTCTTATAGTATTTTTTAAGTTATACGAATATTAGTGGACTTTGAAATTTATTTAAAAATGGATTTTAAGATCTAATAGTTATACTTAATATATAAATTCCTATTTTTTTTTAAGTTACACATTTATACTACTGAATTCTAAAATTCAATTCAGAACAGAATTCAAAATTCAACTGAAATTAGATTTTAAAATTTGAAAGAGCTAATTTTTAATAATAACAACAACAACAATAACAATAATAATAATAATAATAATAATAATAATAATAATAATAATAATAATAATAATAAATAAATAAATAAATAAAAAAGAAGAATGTGTGGTGCATTTATAATCCATAATTGATTTCAATTGAGGACATGTACGTCAGTGTCTCCTTCACCTCACTGTCCCTTCTCTGTCTGTTGTACGTACTTTTTAACTTTTGAGGGGGCCAATGCAAGTATCTACCAGTCCATTCTTTGGAGTTAATTATTAAGAACTAATCACTAGATCAGTTCCTAATATTTTACACAACATCCACATAAATTTTATATATATTATTAATTATTAATTTATCATGACGATAGTAATAATGTACGAATAAAAACTGGGTTGGTGTTGAAACTGTTCTTCCAAACACGCTGGAACTCCTTTTTATGGGCTGCTCAAGTTTAATTTGGGACATTATAAAAAATGGCATCAGTCGTGAGCTATGAGTATTTATGATATTCTCCTTACGATTTCATAGCAATCAAATTTTTTTCAATCAAGGTGTGGTAGATAGACACAAGGTATGTATTGGATTCAGTTAAATTTAGATCCTGAAAGTGGATAATTAACTTAATTACTGGGTGTTCATTTACTTTATATGATTGGTATTTAAATTTATTTTTTTTATTCAATATATTTATATCTTGTATTTTTTGCTGTTATAACTGATTGATATTTATGATGGGTTGAAATATCTATTATACTTCTCCTAATAAAATCAGTTTTTTTTATAAAAAGAAATAATAAAATGCGGAAACAATGATAAAATATCTATATTTACAAAAAAGTATAATTATTGTCAGCATTATTATCAAGTGAAATGTGGTCAGACATATAAGCATTGATAAGTGATAACTAAGGGCATGTCAACTGTTTTTAAAAACTTAAAAAAAATCTGTTTAATAGATTAGTTTTAAAAAATGGGTTTTATAAACAGAGTATTTTTTTAATTTTTAAAAACCTAAAATTTAGAAACGAGTGAAGACTCACACAGGATCTTGATTTTGTAAGGAAAATTTACGTAGATTCTTAAGTTTAGTTCACACAAGTTCCTGAGTTATATAGAGATCTACTTAGGTTCTTAAATTTTTAAGAGTAGTTCACTCATGTATTTGAAATTACTAAATGTTATTCATTTTGGTCCTCGAATTTATAAAAATAGTTTACTTTGGTCCCTGAGATTATCAAACTTCAGAAATCTAAGTGAATAAATATTTGATAATTTCAAGAATATAAATGAACTTTCATGCAACTCAGTGACTTATGTAAACTATTATTACAAACTCAATGACCAAGTGAACTTTTATACAACTAAAAAACTTATGTGAACTATCATTTTAAACTCAAAAAGAAAAACATTATTCTTAAAAACTGCTTTCGAAAACTAATTTGCCAAATTAATTTTTTATTTTTCAAATTTTAAAAATGAAAAATCATTTTAAAAAACAGTTAACAAACATGTTAGTTTCAGTTTCCATATTAATTTTTTGAATTTGCATATTAATTTACATAAAAAAATTATTGTTATTTTTATAAAAAAAAACTATTTTACTGTACAATTCTGCAAAATTAAAAAACAAAATCAAATCAAACAACCCAAAGTTATATAAAACGAGTTTTGAAAAAAAAATAGGAGTTCGGTCTTAGCATAATCACTGATCACCATCAATATATAGGTCATTATACGCAGTACGTAAAGTGGTGTTTTGGACCAATAATACATTGAAGATTGAACAAGTGGTAACCAAGTCTCCTGTAAAGATAAGAACATAAAACTAATATTTTTTTTATATTTTATACGTATCATTAAAATATAATAAGTGATTTTTTTTAGTTAATTATGTGAAAATTATTAAAATATATTCACGTAGTTAATACATCTATTTGCATGAAAATTATAAGTATTCATAATAAATTAAAGGTAACAAAATATTTTTACTCATTTTTAACAATTAATATACTTAAAAAACTCACAAAATTTATTATAAAAAAGACTAAAATATTTTCTTTTTTTTTCTTATAAAAAACCGAAGAGAGTATGTCAAAGTACACTTATTGAGAGATAAAATAACTGTAACGGCAAACGCAATGACTGCCACAATTTAAAATTAAAAAAAAAAAAAAAACATTAAGAAAAGAGTAATCATTACTTTAGTTACTATATCGATTATGTAGTTTAGTTAAGTTTGTATCATGATTCCGAACATAATGTCACATGATTTGAGGATCACTAAATTTCTAGAACGATTACGTGCATGATTGAAAAATTATTGGGTTAGAGTAGAATTGATTTTGCAGAGTCAAAATCGATTTTGATTGATAAATCAGTTGTTTGTTTTTACGTTGAGAAAAAGTTAAAATTGATTTTGGATTGCCAAAATTAATTTTAGCTAAAGCAATGTTAGACTTACTTTTACATTATGTTGAAAAATTTACACTGTATTTTTATTCTAAACTTGATTTTGAGAAAAAAATCCCCAAACATAAATCACGTTACTTTAAAATCAATTTTACACGAAATTAATTCTATAAAATCACATTGATTCAAAATCAATTCTACCAACGCTAAACCAAAAACAGCAACCATCCCTAAACAACATATTTTGAATTATAAACAATGAAATATATATATATATATAGGGGTTTGTTAACGTACACCCATCTATTTTTTAGAAGGAGTGCGTTAGCAAACTAGACATTTTGGGTGTATTTTAAAAAATCTAGTTATAACTTGCTAATGCACTCCTTCTATAAAACAAGTGAGTATACGTTAGCAAATCCCTATAGGGCTTGCTAACGTACACCCACTTATTTTATAGAAGGAGTGCGTTAGCAAGCTACACCATATGAGTGTATTTTAAAATTTCAAGTTATAACTTGTTAACGCACTCCTTCTAAAAAGTAAGTGGATATATATATATATATATTGGCAATTTTTTTCAATTTACATAGAGGTAACCTAACAAAAGTAAAAGTTACTGCGTAAAAGTTTTAGAGACTAATGTAAAGAAATTATGGAGCTAAAGTGATGATTTGCTTTTCAAGATAACGAATATAGTCATTTTCGTTTTCTAAATTGCCCCCATTGAGCAATTATATTCTTCTATTTTGTTTTTAAAGAGTAATTGAATTTCAGTTTCTTATTTTATATGTTTCATTTTTGCTATTTTTTAGTTGTTTTATTTTATTTTGAGGAATCGTACTTTTCATCTAACATTTTTTTAACGATATTACAATTAAAAAATATAAAAAATATTATTCTCCAACATAATCTGTTAGAATTTAAAAAGTATTAAAAAAATGATCAAAAACTTTATAAAGATAATTTTAGATTCTAAAAGTTTTCCAAAAATAAAAGTCCAAAATGTAAATCTATCTTCATATTTATAAGAACTTTTTGAAATACTTCCTCATTCCCTAAATATAAGACTTTTTACAAAAAAAAATATACATGAATTAAGGAGTATGATTAAACCCATTAATTATGTCTAAAATTTTGTATTAGCTTCAAAAAATATCCTTTTTTATTTTATTAAAACTCATAACTTTACTCTCTCTCCACCTAATTAACGATTTTAACTTTTTTATTATTATTAAATGTCAGGGGTATTTGGATAAAAAAACCTTCAATTTGACACAAAATTTATAAGAGAATCTTATAAAAAGGGACAAAAAAAAATTTGTAGATGGTCTTACATTTAAGGACGGAGGGTGTAATATTAGTGGCCTTTTTTATAACACTCTCCATCAAAATTTACAAATATTAATTATCTTTTTCTCTGCATTTTATAATGAGTCAACTTTTTTAAATTTCAACATTTAAATTACAAAGAAATTAATATCTTTTACTATTTCCCAATACAGTAAATAGAGATAAATATAAAAGAGTATATAATTTTTTAAAATCTCAAAATATTAACTAACCTAAAACATTTTTTTAATAACTACAATTGTTATGTTAGGTCCATTTAAAAAGGACCGAAGAGAGTAGTATAAATTTCTGATGTACCAAAAAAAATACTTCATACTAGTATTAATTAGTCAAATCTACTAGGTCACTTATGGCGACTTTGAAGGACTTTGTACATGTAATGATATTTCGTGAATGTTTGGATTATGAGACCGTAAGAAGACTTGTAATATCCTTGTGAGACTTAAGGTGACATGAAAAAAATAATTTCATCTTATATGTCTCACTTTTTAGAGGTTATTAAATTGTTCATAATGAAAAATATTCTCGTTATCATGCTTAACTTGATTTGACCGCGAATATTCATTTTTTCCTTAACAGGAATTGTAATGTGAAGATAACCCTAGCATGCGGAAAGAAAACCAATGTGCTGGCATTCTTACCAAGAAAACAATTCATATGTGGCATAATTTTTTTTATCCTTAATGCTTGCTCTAATTTTGTTTCTTAAGCTCTTTCAACTGACATGGTTGAAATAATGTTCTCTAAAAAATTTTAATTTGTTTTTGTTTGTTGGTTTTCTTTTATTCACTTTAGAAAGAAAAAATCTTAATAACGTTTTTTATATTTGTTTGAAGAAAGCATAAATAACAACCACATAAAAGTCTTTTAAAACCTAACATATTACTACAGTAATTGAGTAATTATAGATTGAAAAATGAAGCTAAAATAATTTTTTATAACACTTTTCTTTTCGATAAATACATACACCCTCATCCCTAAACTCTAAACATACACAATCATCTTAAACTAACTTTTACCAATATTCTATCTAAATCACCATCACCAATATTCGAACATTTGACCTCCAACATATCTCTTCAACTTTAAAAACTTATACATGATTATGTGAGCTATTGTTCACTTATCAATTCTTTAGAACACTAATAGTTATCAAATTAAAGTTAAACAATTATTTGATAACTTTTTTTAAGTCTTTTTTCTCGGAGTATCCAACAAAAAAAAACAATTACTAGTCTCATTTTTAAAGTTAAATTAAATTCACGCGAAGCGATCGTGGATACTAGGTAGCGAAAATGAAAAATTATATACAAAATAGAGTGGGCCTCAGAAAATTTTAGAATACAAAAGGAGATTGGAAAAAGGGCAGAATAAATAAAGAGCGTCCGGTTTTAAATAATAATAATAATAATAATAATAATAATATTTATAAAAAATACGTTGAGTTTGGATTTGATGAATCTCGTTTAAGGTCAAAGAATTTACATCTAACTTATAAAAATAGTATATAGGTTCTTTTTCAGCTTATTTTCATAAACAGTAAAATACTTTAATTCCATATGTTTGGCATTTGTCTTTTGGAGAAAAAATATTTGAAAAAATATCATTAAATTGCCAAAAAAATATTACTAAATCACTAAAAATGTTATCTTTGTATATTTGCGACATTTTTGACAAATGTTGTAGATAGACCATATTGCAAAAAAATTTTAGCAACATTTTAAAAATGAAAGTTACAATAAAAAATAATTCTTGATAAAAGAGGGTGTGAAAAGAAAAAGGGGTTGCAAATAGTAACTGTTTCCTTCTGAAGGGCTCAAGCCGAATAAGAGTGGAGCCTCTATACCTCAGCTCATGGTTCGGCCCATACAATAATTAAGTTCCATATTAGGCCGTTGGGATTAGCACCACCCCATTTGGAAACGACATCACAATTTTCGGACAGTAGCATCCTTAATCCATAAAATAGTGAAAATGAAAAGCAAATCACTCTTGTTTTTCCGGACAGCAGCGTCCGGAAACACGTTTCCAGATGCTACTGTCCGAAAATGGATGGTGCATTTCCGAAATGGGGTGGTGCTAATCCCAGCGGCCTCCATATTATGTTTTTCCCTATCATCAACACTTCCACCATGCAGTGTTGGCAAAAAAAAAAAAATAGCTTCCATCAGTCCATGTTAACAAAAAAAACTTGTGGAAAAATCACTCGAAATTGTGTGCACTCTGTCCAAAAAAAGGAAAAAAAAAAAAAAGAAATTGTGTGCACTAAATATATAATTGCCATTAGTACGAGGTGAAAATTTTGGAGAATAACTTAATAGTTTAGTTTTATTATTGCTGATGATAAGAATTTCATATCGATTAGCATATGATTAAGAAATGGAATGTAAAATAAAGCTGTGATAACCTAATTAATTCAAAGTCTGAATTTTTTGGTTTATAAAAAAATTAATAACATTAATAATTGAATCTTGTATGATATATTTACACACATATTTTTATTAGCTGTGTTGATCTTACAGAATAGTCAAAACTTGAATTTAATCATATAAAATATTTTGTGTATCATTATGGTTTATTAATACAGCTTAATGTGTGACAACCCTTTAATATCGATTAGATTATTAATTTCTGATTACTTGATCATATATACTTAATCAACATAAAAACAAAGCAACATATGAACCAAAAAAACACCCAAATGTATGTAAGGACAAATAAATGTGTTAGACAAAGCAATATATGATTTCCGAATTGCATAGGATGCTAACGTTGACTTTTATAATTCCTGATTATTAGCTCTATCTTGCTGGTCCCATCATCTGCATGGGAAATAATCTTTGCAGCAGCAACACTCCAATTCTCATTCTCTCATTTGTATGTTTTGTATTCTCGATACATTATAATTAATTTTTAGTAAGAAATTGTTCAATTGTTAAAAATATGTTATCAAAATAGTTAAAAATGTTTTCTTTATATATTTGTAATATTTTCTATAAATATTATATAAAGACTATATTATTAATTAAAATTTTTAGTAGTATTTTAAAAATATTAGGTAATTATTTAAAAAAATATTATCAGCTCACTATTGATTTTATATATTTTTATGGACCTATTTCGCGATACTCACGGGATAGGATCATATCCTAATTCGTTGTTTCTTTCGACATGCTCTCTAATAGTAAGGGAACTTGCAAATAGAAGATCTTGAGTCTCGAGACAGAATAGTATGAATTCATATGGGGTGAGTACCTGCAAAGGGATTTTAACATCTATTCAAGTCAGCTTTATATACTAGTAGTAGAGCTCGAATATAGATTTCGGTCCGCGGGCCGGCCTTTTTAACCTGTATTTTTGCAGCTCTGGACTTTTTAAAATGGAGTCCATTTTATTTGCGGGCTGTAATGGATTTGACCATTTACCCGAAGTCTTAGCCGACAAAACTCGCGGATACCCATTTATGATGCATTTTTTTGTTAAAAATACCTAAATGTCCAAAACTCAATTGACAAAAAAAAAAAACAAAGGAAGACCTAAGGAAAAAAAGGCTCAAATGTCCAAAACTCAATCCAAATCTTTTTTTGTTTTAGTTTTTTTAAAATTAAAAGATTATATATAAAACAAATAAAAAAATAGTAAAAAGAAAAAGAAAAGGTACTTAAGCGGATGTTCGTGGACATGCAAGGCGGTCATGGACCCAATTGTGAGAGGCCCAAATAAAATGCGACCTTTGGTGAATTTGCCCATTTACCTATGGCCTTGCGAGGCGAAGTGGGGCGGGCCGACCCGTATACACAACTCTAACGAGTAGTATATACAACTCTGAATGAGAGAACTTATCTTATGTGGCCTCTCATTATTTTTTATATATAGTGGAGTTATTAAGTTTAAGGTTGCTATACTTTATTAGATTTGGGCTCATGGCCCAAATTCCTAGGTACCCAATTGCTATTAGAGATGGTTTTCTTATTTGGTTGATGTCTCCTGAATTAGTATCTCAATATTATTGCATGTTAGTAAGTATCTATGTCACTTATTTCTTATGTTACTAGGGTTATATATTGTTATCTTAAAGGACAATAAATTGCGTATTGTGGGGTCGTAATCTCGAAAAATAACAAATTAAAAATATTGTTACTACCCGAATCACTCTCGCACGCAACTATATTTAATTTCAACGTTGATTTCTTTTAAATTAATACTTTCTCCGTTTTCTAATGAGTTGTCGTTTTAGAGAAATAATTTTTTCAAAATGATTGTCACTTTATATTTTTAATATATTATTAAATATTTTTTTCTCCATTTGGCCCTATATAACAATTAATGTTCAATTAGAAAAAACGTGAAGTAGTTAATGTTTCAATCATTAATAAAAATATGTTAGTAAAATTGTGTTACTCATTATGACATTTATTTTTTTTTTAGTCTTCATAAAATAACCTTAAATAACTATCATTTTAAAACAAAAGAAGTACTCCCTCAATTCCTAAACTATAGTCATTTGTAGGTTTTTTCACATATATTAAGAAATCATTGATATTGACAAGTTTGTAATATGAGTGAACTAATATGTCCAATTAGAAACTAAAGTGGTAGACAAAAGAATTAAAAAGAGAGATGGTGATTGATGAATAAATAAGGTGATGAAAGAGAAATATTAAAATATGTAATTTATTGTATCTTGGAATCCTAAACTAACAATTATTTTGGAACAAGATTTTGAACCTAAGGTGAGTATAGTTTTAGAATAGAAGTAGTATATTGTTTTGAAACTTGCTGTACGTGGTGATTTAAATGATAAAACTTCGAAATTGAAAACAATAACTGATGCATGTAAAATATATATGAAGAAATTTTTAATTTGGGTAAAATTGCATAAGTTAAAAAATTTAAAATAAAATATTTATTATAATAGAAATTTCAAATTCATTAAATATTTATCTTTTTCTATAAAATATTTTAATTTTTAACTTCTTAACATATGTAAAGTTGTTCAGGTTAAAAAAACTCATATACGAATGCAAATGCTTGTATATATCCGGAAAAATACTTTCACGTGGTCATGTGAGTCATGCTGCAACAAATTGGATGAGGAGAAGGAAAAAAGAAAAGAAAGTTGAAAAGGAGTGCAATATATTGAAAATTCAAAGTTGAAAAAGATAATGAAAAAAGTTTATAATGTTCAGCGTAAACTCATGAAACTAGGCGGTAAAGTAACACCAAGAGCGTTGGTAACCTGTGACAAACATTAATTAAAAAGAGAAGGTGAACCTGTGTGTAAATTTAATTTTAATAATCAATTTTTTTTTTTATTTTTTCCCTTTAGGCTCTCTCTATGTCATTTTCTGTGACCACACACAAGTCAAACTCCAAACCCCAGCGCTCCCACACACATTATATATATACACCAAAAAACCACACAACACCACATTCATTTGGATTTGAATTTTTGTTTTTTTTTTTAAAAAAAAAGGAAAAAACCCATAATTTGTATATCGTCCTGTTCTGGGGGTCTTATGGTAGGGTACACACACTTTCATGGATTCTATTCTACACAAGTCTTAGAGTGAGTGCCCCCACTTGACTTTCATCTTTGTCTCCTTCCATTAACAGGTTACCATCTCTATCTACTCTCATCATCATATCATATCATCATTTTTTATTACTATACGTTAATTTATTACGAACTGTGAACATAAAACTTGCTAAATCTATATTATATATGATTAGTGTTTTGTTTCTATTTCTTATTTTTAAAATAATTATAAAATTATCATTTTTTTCATTATCTTTTTTTTTTTATGTTTAATTTGTATAGGAAACAAGGGTTTCTAGCGTTTCGGTACAAATTTTAAAAGAAAATATGAAATAAATTGAAATTTTAGTAATTATTTATAAAAACAAAGAAGTGAAAACACAAAACAAGATCTTATTTCTAGAAAATAATCACTTAAATTTTCAGTTGTCAAGAGACTGATAGTAATAAAGATTAATTATCCAAAATAAATAGAATTAAACATGTCCTTGGTTATTAAATATTCATCTTAATTTTCTAATGTATATATATAAATACTAGTTTTTAGTGATATATATATTAATCTACTTTTGGTGCTATTTTGATGATTAGTTTTAATTTACCAATATGTATGTATACTTCAGGTGGAGGGCCCTCTTAAGAAACTTCGTTTGGGGGGTTTTGTCTTTCATGAAGTGAGGTCAATTAGGGTTTCTTTCTATCAAAGTCACCTTCTTTATAAGACAACAATAATGGAGAAAGATCACAACTATTCGGTACAAACATATAGCTCTCTCTTATATTTCTAGCTCCATTCAAGTTTTTTATGTTACATCTTTTCACTCTCATCATATAGAGATCTAAACCTCACTCATCACGATGTTGTTTTGCTCCTCCAATTTCGAATCTCTCCAGGCACCGATGCCTCCGAGTTTCAATACACTTGACTACTCCCTCGACCACCACAATCTCTATTCACAAAATCAACAACAACAACCACCACCACCACTGCCACTGCCACCATCACATCTGGCTTCATCAAGCTATTATGGTACCAACACTTCTTATGACAAATTGAGTTTTGCAGACGTGATGCAGTTCGCGGATTTTGGGCCAAAGTTAGCCCTAAACCAAGGCAAAAACTGTGAAGAAGAATCCGGGATAGACCCGGTGTACTTCCTTAAGTTTCCCGTGTTAAATGACAAGATGGAGGATCAAAACTTGATGAGTGGCGACCGAGAAGGGGAAAATGAAGAGAGGTTCAACTTGGACGAGGCAAGAGTGGAAGAAGACGGAATGGTGATGAGAGAAGAGGATGAAACTCGCGTTTCGAATGATGATGCTGATATCAACAATAACAACAACAACAATTCGGTGCAGCTTCGATTTCTAGGTCATGAAGATCATCAAGGACTAAAAAAAGGTAATAATAATAATAATGATTCGAGTACGGTTCAAGAGAACAACAAGAACAAGAGAAAGAGGCCAAGAAGTGTAAAGACAAGTGAAGAAGTAGAGAGCCAACGAATGACTCATATTGCGGTTGAAAGGAATAGAAGGAAGCAAATGAATGAACATCTTCGTGTGCTTAGATCCCTCATGCCTGGTTCATACGTCCAAAGGGTATGCAAACTATTATTAATCATGTAAATCTTTTTCTTTTTTTGATTTCTAATTAATTCGTTGAATATATATATATATATATAGGGTGATCAAGCGTCTATAATTGGGGGAGCAATAGAGTTTGTGAGGGAATTAGAACAACTTCTCCAATGTTTGGAATCACAAAAGAGAAGGAGATTAGTTGGAGAAGGACAATCATCATCATCAACTCTAGTAACTCATCAACAACAATCTCCTCCTCCTCCATTCTTTCCTACTTCACCATTGCCACCAAATAATGACCAAATGAAGCAGCTTGTGGAAATGGAGACCGGACTTCGCGAAGAAACCGCCGAAAGCAAGTCTTGTTTGGCTGATGTTGAAGTCAAGCTTCTTGGATTCGACGCCATGATCAAAATCCTATCAAGAAGAAGGCCTGGACAGTTGATCAAGACCATTGCTGCCCTTCAAGACCTTCAACTTATCATCCTTCACACCAATATCACCACCATTGAACAAACCGTCCTTTATTCATTCAATGTCAAGGTCACTTTTTACTAATATATTCAAATAACATACATAAATTCAGACATCAAATACTTTATTTTTTGTGTGATGCGTTTTTCTTTTTCAGGTGGCTAGTGATTCGAGTTTCACCGCAGAGGATATAGCGAGCTCCGTTCAGCAAATATTCAATTTTATACATGCAAACACTACCATGTGACAATAATAATTAATTATATTATTATATATGTTGTGTGGTACTATATATATATACGCGTTATTATATTGTACTCATTTCTAGTGATTTATTTATTCCTATAGTTATCTTCATGAGATACTCATATGTATGTATACACTTTAATTTCCAACTTATGTTATTGGATTTTCTATATATATTATTAGTACAATTTAATAATATTTCGAGATTAGTTTTTGGGAGAGAACACTTAATTGGTACTAAAAAAAATCATGCACTTACTCTGACTGGTTAGGTTGTGGGGGGAATGGTATAAGGTAGGAGAGACAAAATGTTCAATTGT
The DNA here is from genome assembly GCA_037177725.1 of Cyamopsis tetragonoloba. Taxonomy (NCBI): domain Eukaryota; kingdom Viridiplantae; phylum Streptophyta; class Magnoliopsida; order Fabales; family Fabaceae; genus Cyamopsis; species Cyamopsis tetragonoloba. The sequence continues at coordinate 7,030,934 of CM074120.1, read as the reverse complement.
TCAATTTCTATGTTTGTTTGTTATGAGATTCAGAACTTATCTTGCAAGTACCATGACTCTGAGGTGCAAAGTCAACGTGTCTCGTACCATGGCCTTAGCTAGGGTCTTTTGACTTGTCAGAAGTGCATGCTCACTCTCTCTCTCTCTCTTTCTCTTGTTGGTTCTATTAGGCTGGATTTGGCATATAGCCATTCTTTTGTAGGGTCTCTCTTCAATTAGTCAACTCGGATTCTTGTGTGTGCCTCATCATGAATACTCTTTACATTTTTTAAAAATGCTAAATTCTTATATACACTAAATCCTGATAAAAAAAATTTTACTCACTTAATTTTGATATATATTTTTTATTTTTTATTAAATATTTATTTTTTAGAAGATATATGACACCTGTCAAACTTAAATAAATAGGAGGATTTATAAAAACATTTAGTAAAAAAATTTAACATTACTCTTACATTTATCACATGGTATGATATGATTCAGATTAATATTACATAATAATCTAGGTTTTAACCGTATTTGATTCGAGTTTAAATTTCTTTCAAATCAACTTTACAGTTAAGTATATGAGAAGATTATAACTCTATATATTTTTTAAAAAACAATAGTATATGTACCGAAAGAGTGGAAGAAGAGCATAATTGCAATTAGATTCTATGGTGGTGGTCAACACTCTTATTGGTACGATTTAAATTATGTGTCCTCAAAATCATGTCCCCAATCATTAAAAAAATTTATTAGGAAATTAAAGATTAAAATTAAAGAAAATATTTTAATGACGTGACGATATTCTATTGGTAGAATATGATTGGACATGATTTGGGGACACTGATTTGAATCCTTATTGGTAATCTTTATGAGCATGAGAGTTTTATGCTTTGTTTGGATAAAGAGAAAATTTAAGAGGAAACAATTAATTAGAGAAAGAAAAGAGAGAGAAGGGAAGTACAAAACAAAATGAAGGACAAATTTATGTGTTTGATTTAATAGAAAATTAGAGAAAAATTAAAAGGAAAGAAAATGAATGTAATTAAATTGTCTATTTTACCCTTATTCTAGAAAAAATGTGTCTCTAATAAAACTTAAAAAGAAAAGAACATTGGAGAGAAAACAATTTTTCTCCTTCCAAAAGTTTAATATTTTGTCATTTTTATTTTGTGGGTATTTACTTTTTTTTTTCCTTCCTTCCCTTTTTCATGTCTTAACCAAACAATGAAATTTCCTTTTTTGAATCCTAATTCTGTAGAACCACACGTTGGGTTAATGGTAGAAATTCACTGCATCAAACCCTTTTTTTGGGTAAAATATCCATGCTTTCTTTGTTCTTTTCGTAAAATATCCATAATCCATGCTTTGTTGAGAAAGGATTAGAATTTACAGGCCAGTTGGCCCATATTTATATATAGGTAAGCAAAATTTTGAACTTTGCTATTGACACCATCTAACATCAATTAGTAAGATGTTGTTTTAAGGATTCCCCTTTTGGTCCGTAGGATCAGCTCCCTTTTGACGTTTCCTACTCTCCTTTTACAAGATGTTTGAAATTACTATTTTCACCCACTATTTCAGCACCACTCAAACCAGTTTTCTCAACACAATTACAAAAAAACACCCCCATTTCCCTCACCACTCTCTTTTGAGAAAATTCCCATGCAAAGTACTTTTGGGAAACTTTAGGCGTTATATATATATATATATATATGAGAACAACTCACACAAGTGTAAGTTGACGTCAATTCTTACACCGCGAATAACTCTTTAATCAATAATTTTCTTACAAAACCGACCGATAGATTACAAGTTCTTAGTATATAGATCATATCTACAAAGTTTCACATCAATCTGAAATCGTTTAGTACTCTATCAAGACACTAAAAGATTTTGGATCGACGCGAAACTTTGTAAATATGATCTATATACTAAACTTTTAATCTATCAGTCGGTTTTGTTAGAAGATTAATGATTAAACTGTTATTCGCGGTTGTTTTTATTTTTATTTCAAAAAATAACATATTCTTCAAATGTAAATTACATGGTCTCTAAAAAATAGTTACTTTTTTATAAAACAGAAATAAAAATTGGTCAATTAAACTAGAAACCTCAAAGCGAATAAGACATTATTTTTAAAAAGTTTTAAATAATTTAGATGATTGAAAAATAGTTTGTTCATTTTATTTTTAAAGACACCATATTCTTCAATTGAATACAGGGTCTCTACAAAAACTGTTGTAATTTTCAAAATATAAAAAATTATGTAAATTGAGTTTGAAAATTCAAAGTGAATAATACATTGATTTCAAATAGATTGAAATAATTTAGGTAATTTAAAAACATCCTATTCATTTTTATTTCGAAAAATACTTTATTCTACAAGTGTATAGGATCACTAAAAAAATTGTTGATATTTTGAAAATAATAAAAAATTATGTAAATTAGGCTAGAAACGTCAAAGTGAATAAGACTTTATTTTTAAATAGCTTGGAATAATTTAGGTATTTTAAAAGTACCTTATTCATTTTTATTTCTAAAAACATCATATTATTAGTACACGATATCTAAAAAAACTGTTGCAATTTTAAAAATAACAAAAGCTTATGTAAATTGAGCTAGAAACGTGAAAATGAATAAAACATTATTTTTGAAAAGCTTAAAATAATTTTTGTAATTTAAAAATTGTGTTTTCATTTTCATTTAAAAAAACATCATGTTCTTCAAGTGTACACAATCTTTAAAAAAATTGATGCAATTTCAATAATCTAAAAAATTATATAAATTAAGTTAAAAAATTAAAATTGAATAATACATTGCTTTTAGAAATCTTCAAATAATTTTGGTATTTAGAAACACTAATTTATTTTTATTTCGAAAATACTAGATTCTTCGAGCGTATAGTACATCATTTATACAAAAATGTTACAATTTTAAAAATATTTAAAATTATGTAAATTTAATCAAAAACTTGAAAGTGAATAATACATTGTATTCATAAAGCTTCAAATAGTTTAGGTAATTTTAAAATTATGGTTTTATTTTTATTTCGAAAAACATCATATTCTTCAAGTGTAAAAGTACACGATCTCTAAAATAACTGTTGTGTTTTTAAAAATATAAAAAATTATGTAAATTGCGCTAAAAACTTCAAAGTGAATATGACATTGTTTTCAAAAAGCTTCAAATAAATTGTATATAAAAAAAAAACTTCAAATAAATTAGGTAATTTTAAAATCGCATTTTTATTTGCATTTAAAAAAAATATCATATTTTTCAAGTGTATAGTACATAATCCTTAAGAAAACTGTTACAATTTTAAAAATATAAAAATTTATATAAATTGAGTTTCAAACTCTAAAGTAAATAATACATTGATTTCAAATAGCTTCAAATAATTTAGATAATTTTAAAACACCTCATTCATTTTTATTTCAAAAAACATCATATTCTTCAAGTGTAAAATAATAAAAGATTATGTAAATTGAGCTAAAAACGTCAAATTGAGTAAGAAATTGTTTTTCAAAAGCTTTAAATATATCTAAAAAACACCATGTTCGTCAAATATATAGTACACAATAGCTAAAAAACTGTTACAATTTTAAAAATATAGAAAATTGTCTAAATTGAGTTAGAAACTTAAAAGTGAATAATACATTATTTTTAGAAAACTTCAAATTATTTAGGTAGTTTTAAAACACCGTAATCATTTTTATTTCAAAAATAACATTATTCTTCAAATATATTGTACACTATCTTTAAAAACCCATTTTAATTTTAAAAATATTAAAAATTATGTAAATTTAGCTAGAAACTTCAAAGTGAATAAGATGTTGTTTTTAGACAGCTTCGAATAATTAAAATTTTAAAAATTGCATTTTAATTTTTATTTCAAAAAATACTATATTGTTCAAGTGTATAAGTACACGATCTATAAAAAATATTAATACACCTTTAAGAATATAAAAAATCATATAAATTGAGTTAGAATCTTCAAAGTAAATAAGAAATTATTGTAAAAAAAAAATCAAATAATTTAGGCAATTTAAAAGCACCCTATTATTTTTTATTTCGAAAATGACTCTATTCTTCAAATGTATGGTATACGATCTCTAACAAAACTGTTACAATTTTAAAAATAATATAATATTATTTAAATTAAGCTAGAAATGTCAAAGTGGACAAGAAATTCTTTTCCAAAAGATTCAAATAATTTTGGTAATTTAAAAATCGCATTTTTATTATTATTTTGAAAAACACCATATTTTGCTTGTGTAGAGTACACGATCTCTAAATATACTTTGGCAATTTCAGAAATATAAAAAATATATAAATTGAGTTAGAAACGTCTAAGTGAATAATACATTATTTTAAGAAATCCTCAAATAAATTTGATAATTTAAAAACACTCAATTCATTTTTATTTCAAAAAACACCATATTTTTCAACTATATATACTATACAGGATCTAAAAAAATGTTATAATTTTAATAATTAAAAAAATTAAGTAAATTAAACAAGAAACTACATAATTAATAAGACATTAATTTCTAAAAGCTTCAAATAATTTATGTAATTTAAAAATGATGTTTTCATTTTTATTTCGAAAAACACCATATTCTTTAAGTGTGTAATACACGAATGTTAAAAATATAAAAATAATATGTAAATTGAGTCAAAGACTTCAAATTGAATAATACATTATTTACATAAAGCTTTAAATAGTATAGGTAATTTAAAAATAACGTTTTCATTTTTATTTTGAAAAACACGATATTCTTCAAGTGTATAGTACACGATTTCTAAATTTTTTTAACAATTTTAAAAATATAAAAAAATATGTAAATTGGGCTAGAAACATCAACGTGAATAAAATATAGTTTTTTATAAGCTTCAAATAAATTTTGGAAAAAATTGAATTTTCATTTTTATTTTAAAAATCATCATATTTTACAAGTATGTAGTACACGATCTCTAAAAAAATTGTTACAGGTTTAAAATATATAAAATTACGTAAATTAAGTTAGAAATTTCAAAGTGAATAATACATTGTTTTCAAAAACTTATAATTAATTTATAGAATTTAAAAACACCATATTAATTTTTATTTCGAAAAAAAATCTGATTCTTCAAGTATATAATACACGATGACTAAAAAAATTTGTAGCAATTTTCAAAATAATAAAAGATTATGTAAATTAAGCTAGAAACTTCAAAGTGAATAAGATATTTTTTTCCAAAAGCTTCAAAAATATTCGGTAATTTAAAAATTGCGTTTGTATTTTTATTTCGAAGAATATTCTTCATGTGTATATATAGTATACTATCTCTAATTTTTTTTTTTTTATTTTTTGCAATTTTAAAATCTTAAAAATTTTTGTAAATTGAGTTAGAAACTTCAAGGTGAATAACATGTTGTTTTCGGAAAGCAATAATTTAGGTAATTTAAAAGCACCATATTCATTTTTATTTCAAAAAAACATCATATTTTTCAAGTTCTAATAATACACGATATCGAAAAAAACTATTGCAATTTTAAAAATTTTAAATGTTATGTAAATTGAGTAAGAAACTTTAAACTAAATAATACATTATTTTTATAAAGTTTCGAATAATTCAAATAATTTAAAAATATCCTATTATTTTTGTTTTGAAAATAACCATATTCTTCAAATTTATTATACACGATATCTAAAAAAGCTATTACAATTTTTAAAATATAAAAAGCTATGTAAATTGAGCTATAAACTTCATAGTGAACAAGACATTATTTTCAAAAAGTTTCAAATGATTTAAGTAATTTAAAAATCACTTTTTCATATTTAGTTTGAAAATCTTCATATTCTCCAAGTGTATACAATACACAATATTCAAAAAAAAATTGTAATTTTAAAAATATGAAAAAATTTGTAAATTGAGTTAGAAACTTCAAAGTAAAAAATACATTATTTTTAGAAATCTTCAAATAATTGATTTAATTTAAAAACACACTATTACTTTCTATTTTGAAAAAAAATCATCTTATTTTTTTTTGTTATTAAAATCATCTTATTTTTCAAGTGTGTAGTAGTATACGATCTATTGAAAATTTGTTACAATTTCAAAAATAATAAGATACTATATAAATTGAGCTAGAAAAGTCAAAGTGAATAATAGATTGTTTTTCAAAAGTTTTAAATAATTTTTGTAATTTGAAAATCGCGTTTTCATTTGTATTTCGAAAAATATCACATTCTTCAAGTTTATATTACACAATCTCTAAAAAAAATTTTGCAATTTAAAAAATATAAAAAATTATATAATTTGAGTTAGAAACTTAAAAGTGAATTATATATTGTTTTCAAAAAAGCTTCAAATAATTTAAGTAATTTAAAAATCATAATTAAAATTTGTTTCTAAAAACACCATATTATTTAGGTATATAGTACGTGATCTCTAAAATAATAATTATATTTTTAAAAATATAAAAATTATTTAAATTGAGCTAGGAGCTTTAAAGTGGGTAAGATATTCTTTTCAAAAAGCTACAAATATTTTAGGTAATTTAAAAGTTGAGTTTTCATTTTTATTTTGAAAAATACCATATTCAATTGTATAGTACATAATCTCTAAAGAAAACTATTATAATTTTAAAAATAGCTATTTTTTTTAATTTTTGATAAAAACTTCAAAGTGAATATTAAATTATTTTCATAAAATTTTAAGTAATTTAGGTAACTAAAAAAATTCATTTTCTTCAAGTGTATAGCACATAATCTCTTAAAAAGTTGTTGTAAGTTTAAAAATATAAAAAATTATTTAAATTAAGTGAATAATATGTTATTTTCAAAATAACTTCAAATAATTTAAGAAAATAAAAAATGCATTTTTTTTTATTTCTAAAAACACCATATTATTTAAATGAACATAGTACACAATCCCTTAAAATATTGTTGCAACTTTTAAAATATAAAAAATAATATAAATTGATCTAGAAACTTTAAAGTAAATAATAATTATTTTAAAAAAACTTTAAATAATTTACGTAATTTAAAAAATGCATTTTTTTTATTCTTAAAACATCATATTTTTCAAGTGTATAGTACTTAAAAAGTTGTTACAATTTTAAATATATAAAACATTATGTAAATTGAGCCACGTACATTATTTTCATCAAACTTTAAATAATTTAAGTAATTAAAAAAATATATTTTGATTTTTAAATCAAAATATTGTATTATTCAAATATATAGTACATGTATTTTTCTTGTAGATTGAAGAATACATTGTTTACCTTAAGATACCAAAACTGTGAGATATACTACAAATATATCCCACTAACTACCTGATTTTACTAAAATAATATTTTCAAAATGAACAAACACATAATCACAAAAGATTTGTTAACTTAATTTATCAAGACATTATTTGATTGACTTTTTCTTCAATTATGATTATGTAAAAGAAGTTTAAATAACATGAAAAAATAGAGATATAATAACAATAAAGTAATAAGTTTAATAAAGAGATGTCAAAATATAAATTCACCTCTTAATAAATTTCTTCATTCTCAACTCACATTTTTTAATTATAATATATAATATATAATATATGATACAGAGTAAGAGCATATTTGAATATGATTATTTCTAAACATACGTTAGACCGTTATATTTTGCACTTCAAAAATTTAAAAAAGTTTTTTATTATTTTTTTAACAAAAGAAAATTTTTTTTTCATTCAGCTAAAATTTGGACATTATTTCAAAACCTTCAAAATTGTTTTTTACAGTTTAAAATTATCTTAAAAATTACTTCTGATAACAAATATATCCCAACAAAAATCAATTATATCTCAAATAATCGATTATTTTTCACGACTTATTTTCATAAATAATCACAATGTAAATAAATTTCAAAATTAGGGTTGCAAAAGCCCAAATCATACACGATGAAGGACTGACAGGACCACAATAGAACCCCCACAAAACAAGGGTTCCATGATCATTGATCAACAATTGAACAGACTTCTTTCTTCCAATAATTCCAATAACAAACTAAACAACCAACAACAACGACTTACCACGAGCAACACACAAACACCAAAATACTATTCACCCTCACTTCTGTCGTTGCCTGCCTTTCATCCTCCATCTCACACTCATTCATTCACCCTTCACCCTCACCCACATCAAATATCTGCATTTTTCTTATTTAAAAAAAAGAAGAAAAAAAGAAAAAAAAATGGCAATTTATTCTCCAGCAACTCGTTGTTGTGTCCCATCGCTGCATCGCTCCTTGCCTTCTCGTTCGTTTCCCGCACCTATTTCCAAACCTAACTTCTTCTTCAACCCGAGGCTCTTCTCGGTTCGCTCCCAAGCACCCGCTTCGGATGGGTTCGGTTCACCCGACAAACGGTTCGGCATCGAACACGAACACGAACACCCTCCTCATCATCATGGCACCGTTGGGTTCTCCTCTTCTTCTTCCTCTGTCATTGATTTTCTCACTCTCTGTCACCGTCTTAAGGTACAAAAGTAAAATCACTCAACGTTTAATTGCATGTTCTGAAATGCATGTGATCCTGAAATTCCCAATTTCACCCTTTCATTTTTGTTTTTGTGGGATTCTGGTTGTCTGTATAACCTGTTTGGAAAATTTGATCAAAGATATGATAATATTCATGATTCTAGTTGATTAGGTTAGTGTGGACTTGGGTTGAGAAAATAACTCCATTTTTTCATTAAAAATTACTAAAATTAGAGGGCTTTTACTTCAATCAGCGAGTTGAAGTCTCATGCACTGGGTGACCTTTTTGTTAATAATAATTATGAAAATGACACATTGTTCACACTCTTTTAAATGTTTTTTTGATAATTTGTAAAGGCAATAATGAGTTCAACTAAATGCTGTTGTTTATTGGTTTAAATGCAAGGGAAAAACCTGCTTCTGTTGGTGAACGTGTATGCACTGTCATCTAGTATCATAGCATGAGCGTGGTTTTGGGGGGGGGGGGGGGATTTTTTTGGATTTGAAGTTGGTGGTAGCAGCTAATCTGTCACTTTGGACTACTACCTTGAATTACAACTATAGGAGATAAAAAAGTTGATGGAGAGCTTACTTTAGAAGTTCCGGGGCATCTGCTACTGTTCCTCTATTAGCATCTGATTGACTACTCTTACTGACTTACTCTATTAGAATTTAGTGCATTCGTTCGAACTTTCCATTTTAGAATTCCCCTTATTCGTTTATCACATCCATGGGAATGGAGGAGATTTCTGATACAACTGGGCCTAATAGAGTGAAAAATCAGTCTTACAAGCAGAAGCTACCTCTGATTCAGTACCAAGGAGGTACAGAGTCAGATGTGTAGAATGTACAGTTGTAACTCTCTAGTCTCTTCCTCTCATTTTTCTGAATTGTGAATCCTCAAAAGTTTGTCACACTCTTCCTTAGCAGCCTCATAACTGGCCACCCCTGTACTATAGCCACTATGACTGTAAATATTGTTCTTCAGTTATTAATATTAACAGCAGGTTCTATTATTTCTATTTATTAATAGTCACTAAAGTTTTAATCCCTGCTCCTCTTCCTATTCTTCGTAGCATCTATTTTCTTAATTGGAGACAGCGGTCTATTATGAATGGCTTTTTGCTAAAACCTCAAATCAAGAAGAAAGTGGTTATCCTGGACAACAGTTTGTTACCAATGTCATTTATCTGTGCAGAAGCCAGAAACAATATGTCTCTGTAATGAATGTGTAAACATTGGCTTTTGAGACTTGTTTTCATATTGATTCTTTACTATACATTTGTACCCAATCGTTGTGTTGACTTTTTACAATTAGGCCAGGTGTTCATATTGAAAGAAAATGGTGAAACAACATGAATTGAAAAATTAAGGATATGGACTTGTTGTGCAACACTGAATAACAATTGTGTCTCTTTGCCATACATATATGCCTTGCAGACCACAAAAAGGAAAGGTTGGGTTAATCACGGTATAAAAGGTGCTGAATCGATTGCCGACCATATGTATCGCATGGCTTTAATGGCGTTGATTGCTGGCGATGTTCCTGGATTGAATAGAGAAAGGTATCACTTTTACATTCTTTTACATCAATTCCTGGATTTAATAACGTTCCTGGATTGAGTAGAGATATTTCTTTGTTCATGAGATTTGTAACTTTGTACTCAGTCTAGATGGCATTAGACTATGTAAGCCATCACTCTCTTCATTAGCCAAAACAAACATATTTTTTTTACCTTATGATTATCATCTGTCTAATAACGCGAATCTGTATATTTATCTCTCAACACACAGATTTTGGTCCCAAACTATTCATCTTTATCGGAGCAATATACTTTCTTTAGTTGCCCCTATTCTTGTTATTTAAAGGATTAGTTTTAGGTGATCCCATTGGGTTTCTCTTTATACTCTTTTTTTCATGCTGTACAGATGCATTAAAATCGCACTCGTGCATGATATTGCTGAAGGTATCTGTCTGATTCCCTCTTGAATTGTCTCTGAATCGTCTCCTGTATTCCGTTCAGATTCAAATTTTCATTTTTTGTTTGAAATGACTGGCTGATGACTTGTCCTTGCAAGCTGCAAAGATTGATAGTTTTAACAGGGCACTGTAGCATAGATTGCTGCAAATTCTCATCTTTCCGTTTATGTTATGAGACCATCGTGTTCAACCTGGCAGAAAACTTCCAAGGCTTAGTTAATTTTGTACAATTCTGTTCTCCACCTTAATAATCATTGGACTAATAACATTCTGAATGTTGCTAGATAATCGATAATACATACTCTGCTTGTATTATGACTGAATAGGCTGGAATACTTAGAGAAACATTTACAAGTCATTGTATGTATTTTCTTTTTCAATGGAAGGTAGTGTTTATAACATGTACAAGGAACGCTTAATTCCAAAAAAACAATGATGGGTTATTTGACTTTCTTCTGCAAATTGTGACATAGTTGTGTGTGATTGTGAATCCATTACAAATTGTTTTTCCTTGAGTATACTGTATATTTATAAGAGATAGATAGAAGGATATTGGCCAAAGTATTAAGTCTTCTTCAACATATTGTTCATTTATAAAAGATTGAGGTCTAAATTCAATTTTGCATTGAATAGCTATTGTAGGAGATATAACACCATCTGATGGTGTGCCCAAGGCTGAGAAAAGTAGAATGGAGCAGGAAGCTTTGAACAAAATGTGTGAAGTTCTTGGTGGAGGGATGAGAGGTATTGCAAATTATTTTTCTTGGAATTTTTTACTGAGTTTCCAAATTAAGCATCAAATTTACTTTAGGTTAATTTTTTTTATGCAGCTGAAGAGATCAAAGAACTTTGGGAAGAGTATGAAAACAATTCTTCTTTAGAGGCTAATCTTGTTAAAGATTTTGACAAGGTACAAATATGCTGCTACCTGATACATGCGATGTTCAAACTTTTTGCAATGAGTTGATTCAGAATTTCATTCAAAACTTTCATAGAGTGTAAATTATCCTTTATTTTCATGCCATCGTAACATGTGTCTCTGAAACTGTAGTATCAAGATCTTGTAATCCCTTCCTAATTTTTCTGCCTTGCTCCTCTTGATTCGGATCAGGTTGAAATGATTCTACAAGCGCTGGAATATGAAATGGGTAAGTTATAGATATATACGTTTGCATGTGATTACTAAACTCGTATCATGATACCAACTTAAGGAATTTTTAACAAGTTGAACTTCTCAAGCTTTTTGATGAATAGACAATTCTTCCTTCCTTAACTCAATACTACTTCTGTTGAATACTCTGCATAATTTGCTTTGTAAGCTTAGTATCTCAAACTATGTGCTTTTTTTTGCTTGTGGCAGAACATGGAAAATTGTTGGATGAATTTTTCCTTTCTACGGCAGGTAAACTGAAACTTATCTTAAAAATGAAATGCTCATTTCTTTATTTGCAACTGTGTGAGTAACTTCGTCTTTATTGGTCTTCAGGGAAGTTTCAAACTGAAATAGGAAAAACTTGGGCAGCTGAGATCATTTCAAGAAGAAAATCTTTGTCAGCAAACTGGCTGAGTTGATACAGTGTCTGTGGCTGATAAGTAATGCCGTTGCGGTTGTGTTTGGTTAGGTTGACAAAATGGCAAGTTAACTGTCTACTAATAAACGTGATTTGACGCAGAACGTGGTTCTGCAATTTTTGACATAATTTGGGATGATATCTATCTGTTATCCCTGCCTTAATTTTTTTTTTTCTTTTTCAGTGACGCATTTAAACCTAGTTTTTTTTTTTTTTTGTCAGCATTGCAGTATAGTTTATCATGAAATATTCAGGCAAGAACTTCTTGAAATTTGTCCTCTAAGAAGTAGTTGGATATTGTAATTATTTGACTTCATTGATGTTTAGGAAGTCATTTTGATTAGGCTTACATTTTACAATCAAATAGTCTGGCACTGAAATTCAATTCAATATCAATATTCAATATCTATATCAGCTAGAAGCATAGGCGGTCAAACTATAGTTGCGTGTGAATATTTGTTTAATCACTTCAACGATAGGTTTAGAGTGTCTTTGGATAAGATTATTTTTTTCATATTTTTTATTTATAAAAGTTTTTAATTATTTTTTTAATAAAGAAATTTTTTTTTAACTAAATTAGATATTGTTTTAAAAAGTTTTAAAATTATTTTTTGTAATTTAAAATTATTTTAAAAATTATTTTTGACAGTAATATATCCGAACAAAAATTAATTATATTTTACACAATCAATTTTTTTTACAGTTTATTTTTACAATTAATAACACCTAATTCAAACACAAAAACGCTCTTATTCTCATAATTGAAGTATTATTCAATTTTACAACTCGCATTTAATTGAATAAAAAATTATTGTTAATCAATAACATATAAATAATAATTATTTCTCAATCATTATTCTTCTCATGTCGATGTACTGTTCTCATATGATAGGTTAACCATTATACCAACATGTCTTTATATTCTATATTTTTATGTGGATACTGTTCCATTATAAAATAATTCGTTATTTTAACTGCACAAATCGATGGGTAGGTAGTTTAAATAATATATTTTCAGGTTCAAGTTTTGTAAATAGAAAAAACACTCCTGATGTGGGTTGAATGTTATTCTCTCGTGATACTTTCTTTTGTTTCACTCGGGCAAAAGGATTTGGTAATTAAAGATGTGATTATGTAAATTTTTATAGGCACAACTTCCATCGATAAACTGTATGGAAAATACTAATGAATATCTCAAGGTTACTTGTTAAAAATATAAAAAAAAAAATTCTTTAATTGAGATTTTAAAAAAAATTAAAAGTTAACAAAAATATTAAATACATATTTTTTAAAATAATTTAGAACATATTTCTTTTGTTCTTTTTTAAGTGTCCTTAAGACACTTATAGCAAGAACCTATTTTTATATATCATCTGGATTTCACGTTTTGCAATTATTATTTTAAACTCTTCTTAAATTATATGACAAAGATTTTCAATCATGAAAATCTATAAAGTAAAATTACATTTACATTTTTTATTAAGAAAAATACATTTACATTTGATTCAAAGTAATTAAATTTGCAAAATATTTCAATTTAAATAAAAGATTTATAAATACTCTTTTCTTTTCTTATTTTATTCGTACTAAATATATAAAAAGTAAATATCAATTTGCCACCCTAATTGCAAAAATCATTTTTTTTAGAAAAAAGAAATCATATTTGACATAGATTACTTTCGCCCATTCTATAGTTTTTGTCCTCACATTTGTTAACTAGCTCATTCACATTTGATTCATGTCACTATCTATCTTTTAGCAACCAAAAAACTTTAATGCTTCCGGCATTCATTCTTCTTAATTGTCATTGCATTTTATTTACCCACTGTGTATCTATGAGCACGTTAAAATTAGATTTTTTTAAATTTACGTTAAATAGTTATATTTTGTATTTAAATTTTTTTTAATATTTTTTAACAAAATAAAAGTTTTTTGTCTTTAAGTTAAAATTTGGAGATTATTTCAAAAAATTTTAAAATTATTTTTCACAACTTAAAATTATCTTAAAAATCGGTTCTGACAACAAATATATCTAGACAAGAATCGTCACAAACAATCGATTCTTTTTCACAGCTTATTTTTATAATTAATCTTAGTTAATACAAACACACCCTATATTTTGTTAACATACATTGTACCATAGTTAGTTACATTGCATTATCGACAGTTTACTCTCTAAATTAAGAGTTAGTTAAATGTCATTATCAAAGTCAGTTACGTAGCAGTTACAGTTACATTGCATTCGGTTATTTTTACTCTCTTTCGATTTTAAACCTGTTTGCATCCGAAAGTTGTAATTACTCAACAATGGAGTCAAATATCTTGTAACATATTTCATTTCTTTTAAAACTTCACAAACTTTTTTCTTCTTTTTATACATCTGAAAAGAATATATTCCAGCGAGGGTAAAAGAATAAAAGGATGTTTTCCCAAGCTACTATAAACTCTCATGACTTTGCTATACATCTGAAATAATTTAATATATGACCATGCTATAACCCTTTGCTAATTATCCTATTCAATGTTGATTATTATGATACCATTCTGATAAGATTCTCTCTCAAATCTCAATGTCTTTTTTCCTGATCTCATCCTAATCAGCATCATGCATTAATTAATTAGTAGGGAATTTTCCCTCAAAGCAATTAATTAATCTCCTACATTGGCCTACTGATCACGATGTTAAAATTATGTGGAGTACTAACTGTGTTATCCTGCATTTTGTTTTATTTTCAGCTTCTCACCATTTACTAAATTTAATAGTAGTATGTTTTATTTTCTAAGAAAAACTCATATGGTTTGAATTGCCTGATTCATGATTATTCTAGTATATCTCTATGGACTAATTAATTTGGCACTAAGAAACGAACATTGCTAGGTAATTTTCACATGGTTAGGCTGCTTATTCTGAGTGAAAGTATCATCTCTCTCTATTTATTTTTAAATTATTATATTATATTATATTATATTGTGAGTGGCTCTGTACTGAAACAAACGTGCGCCTTTTATCCTATGGTGTAAGGTGTAACCTTTTTCACCGTTACCACCGACACTTACATGTGGCAACGCCTCTGCGAGGACCGCCACTAAAACTCTTCCAAAGAAATTGAGTGTTGATTTTTTTACATTCAAAAATCATATACCAACTTTATATCCTTATTATTTTATTATTTCTTGATCTTTTTAGTACTATTTATTTTTCTAATTTTTAATTCATTTAAATTAAATAGTAATATTATATTATGAGTGTAAAAGGGATATAAACTTTTTGGATGTCAACAAAACATTATTCAAAGAAATTACCTCTTCACTTTGACCTTTTTTTTAAAACAAAAAATCTCCCCGAGTAATATTTTTTTTGGATGAACCAAAATATCTCTAGTCGATAGCTGAAGATTAATTCTTTTACAGTGTAGAGATCATCGAAATGAGTTTTACTTCTTTCAATAAAGCCTTCTCTATACATACTATCAGAATTCAAACCTCTGCCAACATACTTAAATGACTCAACTATTTGTCAATTATGCCGAGCTTTGTTGGTCTCCCCGTATACTCATTAATTTGAAATATTTAAACATTAACGTAGTAAGACTGATTTTGATTTTTAGTTTGAAAAATCAAAATAGGTTTAATTATATGTAATAACATACATATTCATTTATTTGACTTAGTTTGGTACGGTGAATCATATTTAGCCCGAAATTTATGTTTGACAAAAGAAATTTTGGAACTTCTTTTTAGTTCGGTAAAAGTATTTTTTTAGTAAATTAGATTCGGCATACTTCATAAGCGATTCATGTTTCATATATTCAAAAATATTTTTTAAAAAATTATCTAAATAATATTTAGTTTTCTAAACTTATTTTTAGTTGTCTCAGTTAATAAACACATAAAAATATACGTGTGTGAGTATTCGTGTTTAATTTCCAACTTTTATACTTTTTTATAAAATTTTTTTATTTTTAACTAAAATTATTTAAATATAAATAAAATAACTTTTAACTTAACTTATTTTTATCAAACTAATTTTAATTGTTTTACCAAAAAAATAAACATATACCAGATCATAATAAGACAATTTAAGTTCGCATCTTTAGTTTTATAGTTTGTGCAGCTGTATAAATAAAAAAAGAAAATGAAGAAAAGGAAAGGAAAACCAACATAACTAATCAAAAAGAACGAAAAAAGTAAAAGACAAAGAAGAAGGAAAAGTATGACAAATTTGAAGGTTTCTAATCAAATCGTGACGAATGTTCGAAAGCTATTGACCCGAAATCTCACCATTTGGATAAATTACACTTACCTCCTTTAAATTTTTGAAGTATTACATTGTTCTCCTGTATATTTTCAAATATAATATAAAGTTTGTTTACGTTACACTGACACTCTTTCACGTTAATAAACAGTTAAATTTTTAACAAACATGTGATTTACACATGGCCTCATAATTATGAAATGATAATTTTACCCTTAATTGAGAAAGTTACACTAAATTAAATCAAATAAGTAATCTGACTTTCACTTCAAAAATAAGCGATTGAGGCTTAAAAATAAAAAAAATATTTAATTAGTAAAACATACCTAAAATGTCAAAAGATCACTTAGAAAATGTCTCTTGAACGAGGCGAAGATGAAGTGGTCCCAAATTAGAAATCTTAAGTGGTGAAAATGAAGAAAATCGAAGAAGGGTTTCAGAAGATTATACGATTGAGGAAGTGTTTTGAAAGTTGTATGGTTGAAGAAGGGTTGCGAGGTCATGAGCTTCAAATAAAAACGGTGGTGAGGTCGCGGCTTAAAGAACATAAGCAAGGTTAAAGAGGTCGCGAGTTGAAGAAGGGGCGTAAGGTTGCAAGGTTTCACCAGGTTGAGAAGGTTCGAGATGAAATGGAGAGTTGTTCTCTTTTTCCATAAAGGATAAAATCGTCAATTCATAAATAAGATCTACAAAGATTAACACCGTTATCATTTAAGGGAGGGTTGTGTAGTTTTAAAAACATATAGAGGAGATCTGTGTTATTTTTAGAAACATGCAATAAAATAAGACAGTATAATACTCAAAAAGTTTAGGAGAGGTAAGTATAATTTACTCTAATAATTTTGATTTTAACAGTAATTAAATTATATTTGTACGAATTCATTCTCTTCCATCTTATTCTCACTTATATGAGTATATCCCATCTTTTATCTTACATTTTTCAATTTCTATCATTCATATTCACATATCTTTTTTTCTTTTCTTTTTATATTTCTCTTTATATACACATCATAGACCCTAACATGGGACATAAAAATATCGGTACTATAATTCTAACTTGAATAATGATTTATAACCTACACTAAATTTTAAAATATATATAAATGATAAAAGAAGAGGAAAAAAAAGAAAAAAATTTATGAAATATGATGAGTGACATGATAAAAAAAATGTGTTTATACTTTATAAATAGTCTTTAATAGATCTTTTATAAAAAAAATGTGTCACGATCACAAAATAATAGATCTTTTAATTTTTTTAGAGGTGAAACACGTTCACATGGGTTCGAACTGAGGAGTTTTATTTCCAAACCACTAGACCATCCTCTTGAATGCTAGAGCTCCTATTGAAAGATGTTTTTTAAGTCTTCTTAGTACGATAATACTTCGGTGTATAGTGGTTGAACCTACCCATATTTTAATGTCTAAGTCAATAATTATTAAGGTTTATATGTAATCAAAATCTTAGGTACAATTACATGATATTTAATGAGTCTTATACTTATTGAACTTTAGCCTTAGGTCTAATAAATCTGCAATGCTCGTGAGTAAAAACTCTATCTTAGTTCACAAGGCCAAGACGATAGTTTTACACAAGGTTACCGACATGGTCAATATAGCAAGTTGCCGGTCTTCAACAATAAAAAGAAAAATAGAATAAAAATAAGATGAAAGATAAAATGAATATAGCGAATTAATTATTTTTTAATTGTTTTTTTACATATATTAAGGAATTGGCATTGCAAAGCAAAGCATGTTGATTATGGATCACGGGCTGCCAAGCCAAACTTTGTTGATGGGACAATTTGGCCCACATTAAACTTCACCTGACATTCCCATTCTCTTTCATTTTACAAAATATATAAAATACAAAATAGCAATTAACTTTCTTTCATGAAAATCACTAGACTAGCTATGGACTGTTAAAATATAATTTCCAGAATTTCTTAATTTATTTTTGTCTTAGATTATTTTCAATTAACCAAACAAAACATGCATAAATTGTTTATAAGCTATTGCGTTAATAATAAGTTGTCCCAAATATTTTATTACCGTCACTTTTAAATTATGTAAATATGTATGCTAATTTTTCAAATTATGCAATTTATTAATTAACAACGATTTTTTGTTTAAATTTTCTATGATTTTTCAAATTAGTCGCCACTTTTTCCAAATGAAAAACCTACTTTAGTTTCTATGAATGTAGCTTAGAAAAGAAGGAAATTGATTAATGATGATCCTTTGTCACTCTCTGTACATATATTTAAAAATAGATCCCATCATATTAAAAAATAAAATAATTTATTATGTTAGTATTTTTGTGTCAATCTCTTTTTTAATAAATCTTAAATACATATTAAATATGTAATTTCATATAAACATTAATAAAGAGAAAAATAAACACAAAAATTCTAACATAATAAGTCATGTTATTTTTAAACACAAGAAAATTCTTTTTTGTATGTATTCTCTCTTGTGTTCATAAGTTGTGAAAACATATTCACGTTTTGCTTTGAGCTAATCTTTTATTCTTAGGGTCATGCATATCTAGGTAGGTTTATTTTTAATTAAATCCCCACTTTTAGTATGTTGAATATTTATAGTATAAAAGCATTCATTAAGCTAATTACATATCTTTTCAAGCATAAAATAATTTTTCTGTGAAAACCAAAGCTGGATTAAAAGCAATAAAAAATTGTGGCCAAGAACCAAAAGGCCATTAGTAATGACAAATGACATTAACTAGCCATATTGCTGATGGTATCTTACAACGACATTTTTTCTTAATTACACAATTTTATACTCTTTATTCATAGCATCAAACAAATGTAACAAAAATAAATAATAGTATCCAACGTTGCACCAAGTTTGAAGACAAACTCAACATTTAGGGGAAGGTGGGTCATATTTAATTATTTATTAATCTCGTTCATGTATTTCTTATTGAGTTTTAATCAAGATACATAAATGAACTTGCAAGTTATGATATGAAATGTAAAAAGAGTAGCATTCTCTGGTGTATACCATGTACATCCAATTAAACATGAACAATTATCTAATTAAATTAATATATAACTTATAGTTATTATTATATAACTATTTAATTATATATTTTTTAAATTTTAATCACATATTTTTATGTAACTAAATTAAAAAATATATAATTAAATTATTATATAATAATTTAATTACATATTGTTTTTGTATTTAATTATAAAAACTTGGTATATATGGTGTACACTAACCTTATAGAAAATAGAAAATTGAATAAAACTGAAGAGCGCTGACAATTCATGAGCTGCGCCCTTACGTTGCGTGACACTTTTTATTTATTGTTTAACATAATTATTTAATGTCAAAGTTTGAACAAAATTTGCATTATAATAGGAGGAATGACAACAAGACAGAAATGGTCTATAAATAAATTATTTGATTGGTGGAGGCAGAATCTTACAAAATACAGAATTCTTTTTCTTTTCATCTATTTTTTAATCTCGTAAAAACCCAATTTATTTATAAATATGACAAACATTTAATATTAACACAATACAATAAAATGGGAATATTATTGTACACACAGACATAACAAATTTTAAGAGGATTAGTATAAAAATATATGTAAAATTTTTAATTTTAATTTCATATAAATTTAAAGAATTCGCTAAGAAAATCCGCACATTTGGATAAATAGTTACTAAACGAAGTTTAAATTTTACTAATATGAAAAAAAATGTTTTGTCAAGAATGATTGTACATGTACACATTCATATGATCATGGGTATGTACATCTATAGTTATTCTTTAGGAGATATTTTCTTTATATTAGTTTGATGTAAAAACAATTATCAATTTAAAGAATTTTTACGCTGTATTTATATCTAATTTGCTTGTTATAGGGAAAATTTGATTGAAAAATTCAATATTTTCCAATATTCAGAGCAAGCATTTTACGGAGTCGCTTTCACGTAGTTTTTGGATTTGGGACCCCACAATCCGTGTAAGCGTGTTTCAGAGTGAAGCCTATGCAGAGAAGACACACACCTTCTAACAAAGTTCATATGAGGAAATTTCATTAATGATTTTCATCTTCAATCTTCAATTCAGAAAATCGCGTTGAAGTGGGAGAACTGTTCAAAAATACGCAAAGAAAAATTTGAAGCTTGAGGGCCCTTTTGGTTATTGTCTCAAGCCAAATTTGACAGTAATGGTGAGTGATGATTTTGGTGCTGCCACATACATGCTTTTTCTGTATCAGCAAAATCAAACAACACTAGAATCTTCTTAGATTGTTTGGAATAATAAAGGCAAAATAGGAAAATAATCGAGTTTTCCATTCAGGGTTTTCCATTTGGTGATCCAGAATTTGGAACTAGTATGAGTGAGTGATTCTGTTTGGATTTACCCTCGAAGAATTTTGGCATTTGGTGATCTGGGTTGCTTTGCTAGTGACACTTCAGACATTGGTTTCGGTTGGTATAGTTTGGTTGGTGACTGCAACTGTTTTCATCTCAAGGTGTTATGTAATTTGATTTCTAGTGACCTTTAATCATCATATATGTATGATTGTTGTTATATTAGTATTTGTTTTCAGGAAATTTTACTCTGGAATCTGGATTGTGTTAAATTGAATGTTGAGATTTGCACGTGACGTGAGGTTTCAAGGAGGGTGAAGAATATCAGTGTTTGTTGGATTTGATTCTTCTTTTTTAAGATGTCGGCGGCGTCGCCGTCTCCGGCGTCTTCCACAGCTGCACCACCGTCACAAACGCCGTCTTTTAATAATAGTTCCCCACCTTCTACGCCCAACACCACTCCACCGCCGCAACAACCCTCTTCCCCTCCACCTAACAGTTCAACTTCTCTACCGCCATCAACCCCACCTCCGGCCACCCCAGCTGCTCCTCCTCCCGCAACGCCGCCGCCTCCTCCGCCTCGGCCTTCACCTCCCCCTCCAACCCCTGCAGCCTCACCTCCATTGCCGCCTCCGGTAGCTCCCACATCACCCCCACCGTCATCGCCCCCGCCGCCGCCGCCGCCGCCACAATCGCCAGCTCCACCAAGAAGCTCTCCTCCACCACAATCAGCTCCACCGCCAAGAAGTTCTCCTCCACCACCATCAGCTACACCGCTATCAAATCCACCCAACAATACATCTCCACCACCACGGCAGAATTCACCGCCTCCTCCAGCCACTGCACTGCCACCCCAAACTTCGCCTCCACCGCCACCAGCTGCGCCACCCCCAAGAAACTCAACTCCACCACGAGTATCCCCGCCGGCACCTCTGAATTCAACCCCACCCCCAGTGGCTGTGCCGCCACCGAGGTCATCGCCATCACCACCACCACCACCATCACAACCAGCATCCGCGCCTCCTCCTCGGAATTCACCTCCCCCTCCTTCTAGGAATAGTCCTCCTCCTATCACTCCTAGTTCTCAACCAGCTCCACCGTCAAATTCAACACCAAAATCTTCTCCTCCATCACCCTCAATCATTCAATTGGCACCTCCTCCACCCTCTCTTGTTTCATCACCACCGCCGTCGCAGAATGGATCAGAGAATTCAAGCCCTGTGGCTGGAGGAAGTAGAGGAATTGGCACTGGTGGTATAGCGGCTATTAGTGTGGTGGCTGGAATTCTGATTCTTGGTTTAATTGCAATTGTTATTTGGTGCTTGAGAAGGCAAAAGAGAAAAGTGCCTCCTAATGGTGGTTATGTCATGCCATCCACTCTTGCTTCATCACCTGAATCAGGTAATCTTGTCAACACCCACATTGTTGTTTTTGAGTAAACCCTCAATTTATGCTCTTCAGATTGTATGTGTAGGTCACTTTAATCTTTAACTTACAAAAACTCTTTTCTAGTGCTTTCTTTTTTTTTTGAAATGTCATTCATATTAGTCTTTATTGTGATGTGAGTGAATTATTTTATAAAGGTAAGGACTAATGTGAAGGGTTTTACTAAGTCAAGATTAAACCTTAGTTTCTAATGAAAATAAACTATGCATTCAATCTGAAAGACTAAAGTGGAGGTTTACAGGTTGCTTTTGTCTTGCCCTCTTTTATTAGATAGTTTGATACTTCTGAAATTTAATAAGATAGAACTTCCATTATAGTTGGTGCATATGTTAGGTATGTTGAACCAGTTTATGTGACTTTCTCAATTTATCATGCCTGTGCTTCCAAACTACATAAAAACTAAACCTTTACCAATTCTTTTACATTAAATTAATCAAAGTTTGTGTCTTTGTCCAGATTCATCCTTTTTTAAGACACACTCCTCAGCTCCTCTTGTACAAAGTGGCTCTGGAAGTGATGTTGTGTATACACCATCTGACCCTGGAGGATTAGGTCATTCAAGGTCATGGTTTTCATATGAAGAACTAATCAAGGCCACAAATGGTTTCTCATCTCAGAATCTTTTGGGCGAGGGTGGATTCGGCTCTGTATATAAAGGGTATCTTCCTGATGGGAGAGAGATAGCAGTCAAACAGCTGAAAATTGGTGGAAGTCAGGGAGAGAGAGAATTCAAAGCCGAAGTTGAAATCATTAGTCGCATTCATCATCGCCATTTGGTTTCTTTAGTAGGATACTGCATTCAAGATAGCAGAAGACTGCTTGTCTATGACTATGTCCCTAACAATAACCTTTATTTTCATCTACATGGTAAAACTACTTGTGAGTGATAAAAGACTGTTTCATGAAACTTTGATTGATGTTGACTGCATTAACTGAAATTGAAATTTGCAGGGGAAGGTCGGCCGGTGCTAGAGTGGGCTAACCGTGTTAAAATCGCAGCCGGTGCAGCTCGTGGAATAGCTTATCTTCATGAAGACTGTAACTACCAATCCTTATTATCTTATTCTTTGATCTTGACATTCGCACAAATGCCTATTAGTTCACTTTATATTTGGAAATTTGAATTCATGGAATTAGCCAAAAACTGTATCAGAATGTGAATTAATGATGGGCGCTAGAAAAAACATTGTTCTCCTTTCTTTTTCTTTTCAATAATTTAAAACACAATTGTTGGACATAGATACTGAGTAGTGTAGATAGTAGATATGGCTTGGTGATTAGGAAAATGGACTTCATGCATATATTTTTTCATGACAGACAAGGATGTTATTGGAGTATTTTGCATAAAATCTCTCTAGTTAGTGAAATGCTGGTACGAGAAATCATTTGATTGTTGTAGATACAATACTTCTGTGGATAATCATAGAAACCACAGAATTGAAATCTACTTTAAACAGACATCATGTGTCAATCCTAAAACCATAGAATTGTTGCGTTGGACAGTTAGTTGTTGAGCTGTTATTTATGTTGTTGAATGTTTTGCACGTTTCAGGCAATCCTCGGATTATTCATAGAGATATCAAGTCATCAAACATTCTTTTGGATTACAACTATGAAGCTCGAGTATGCAGCTTTCTACGTATTCGAAGTTTGATATGTTTGTATTCTAATATATCCAAATCTCAAATAGTCCTTGTTCTAATGTTGTAGGTCTCAGATTTTGGGCTAGCCAAATTAGCTCTTGATGCAAATACACATGTAACCACGCGGGTTATGGGAACTTTTGGGTGCGTATTCATTAATAAGTCCTCAAACTTCCCTCTTCATTCTTTTTAACCGTTGCTCTGAGACTAACAATCTTTTACTGCAACAAACTATCAAGCATTGATTACTTTATTTCCCTCTTAAAGGTATGTCGCACCGGAATACGCGTCAAGTGGCAAATTGACTGAGAAGTCTGATGTATATTCTTTTGGAGTTGTGCTGTTGGAGCTCATTACCGGACGGAAGCCGGTAGATACATCGCAACCCTTGGGAGATGAGAGCTTAGTTGAATGGGTATGTATAGATGCCAGTCTTGCTCTGTTCACTCTTTTGCTATTGTAACTATCTTTTTGCTAATCACGTGTTTGATAAACCATTAGTGTCTAGTAAACAACTGATTAGGATCGATATTTCTTTTCATGATTGTGATTTTCTTCTCTCTGGAAATTTGATATTTTATCAGCATAACTTGTGCATGAAATGAGTATTCGATATTTTCCTAATCTTTTAGGACACTTGATAGTTTAAAAAGATGAAGAGCTAGGCCACTTGAGTATTGCTTTTCTGTTATATTTTATACTTAAGGAAAGGAACTTGTTTTTTACCTTATCATAGTGTGCTTGTATCAATAAATTAGGCATGCATAGATGAGTCTATAAAACTAAAAAGTTCAATAGCCAGAGATAGAAGTCAAATATTTTCATTGAAAGTTCTCATATCATCTGCCTTTCATCGCTAACAAAGTAAAGATGCTACTGACGTTTTTTCAGGCTCGACCTTTGCTGAGTCACGCACTCGATACTGAGGAATTTGACAGTTTGGCAGATCCAAGATTAGAAAAGAACTACGTTGAGAGTGAATTGTATTGCATGATTGAAGTTGCTGCTGCTTGTGTGCGACACTCAGCTGCAAAGAGACCTCGCATGGGACAGGTAAGCAGTTGAAAAACAGTAAATAGTTCTCTTTGATTATCAACTAGCAAACAAACAAACAACTGACATTTTTCTCTCTCGAATTATTATGTTTCATAGGTTGTTAGAGCTTTTGATAGCTTAGCAGGTTCGGATCTAACGAATGGAATGCGGCTTGGAGACAGCCAGACTTTTGACTCGGCGCAGCAATCCGAAGAAATAAGATTGTTTCGGAGGATGGCATTTGGAAGTCAAAATTATACCACAGACTTCTTTAGCCAGGGTAGTTTGAATGCATGAAAGGCCACTATAGTTTCTGCAACAATTATTTTGAACTTGAAGATCTTGTCAACCAAAGCCAAGGAGAGGCCCTGCTTGAGATACGTTGGTTGCATATATGGCTCCCAATAAGGGTTTCAGCAAGTTCCGTTGAGAGCCTAACAAAACCCTCTTCCTTTACTAGGCTTGGGACTGGAAAATATGGCTACGATGCATTATTGCTTTTGATTCTGGAATTGACTGCATCAGGTTCAAAGTTCAAACCCTCATTCTTGTGTCTCGTGTCTGAATTTCGATATTCTTTCATTAGCTGCACCTTTGTAGCAATTTTGTTCTTGTAATTAGAATTTGTAAAAAAAAGTTACTTTTTATACCCATGATGACATTGATTAACATAATTATTGATTTGGTACATAATGATAACATAGATATGTGCCCTTGGATGTTATTTACATATTCTCATTAATTTCCAGTAATAACAAAGAACATACTTCCTGGCTAGGTTTCATATAGGTTGTGGCAAGACAAGGGGGTGGAGCGGGATGAGTTGACTAGTCAAGTCAAATTCTTTTAATTTTATATTTTCTAGTTTAAAATTTTTAAATACCCTAATTTAAACCTACTTACCCTAATTTTATTTTATTTTTTTTTACTTCTGTTTGCTGGTTGACCATGTAGGTAAGCAAAGTTGAAATCATGAAACTATTTAGACTTGAATATGATAGTTATGGACATGCTGTTTTAAGATTATCAGATTTGATATGATATGACCCAGCTAAGCATTTTGAAATATAAAGCTGAACACTTGTAGCTGAATTTAGTTTTCACCACCTTCCTCCTCTCCAACCTAGAAGCATTCCTAGGGGACCAAGTACTCTCATAACAATAAATATGCTTTGAACTATTCTACAATGCTGAACATGAAATTTTGTCAAGGTGATAGAGCAATCAGTATTTTTATAATACTTTATTATTTATTGGAATTCAGACTTAAGCTTTATACACAGTACTTGAATTGAATCTGCTCTCATTTAGTCCCCACTTGATGTTTGTAAATGAACTAACTCCACTTAGTCTTGCTTCTTGGGTCAGTCTTCTCTTCAGAGTGTGTAGGGTCAATATCTTGAATTATTTAATACTTGGAATCTTGTACTTGTTTTGAGCATGAAATTGAATGGTTGATAATACACATTATTTGTAAAGATAATCTACTGTAGTATGCTCCTTGTGTAAAGCATGGGACTGCTACTCTGCAAAGAGAATTGATTCCTCAATCTTCTGTTTCATCTCTTCTTTTTCATTTTCGTTTTTAAATAATTTTGGTTAAAACAAAGGTTTGTGTTTGTTTAGAAATGTTAATTTATGCTATAGTTGAGAAATTTAGTAAATTTTCTTTGGCGTTAATGTGGTTGATGTGATTCCTAATCAAGAGCACATATCAGAGAAATGTTGTCTTCTGATTTCATCATCTGAATTTCATTTTACCCTTGTTGAATGGAATGTTCTACAATTCAAAATGAAGAAAGATAGGGCGTGAATGAGAACTTTGTAATGATCTTGCCTTTGCCTTTTATTTGTTCATTTTTTATATGTGATCAACTGAGTATGATTGTGCCTGTTTGGATATATTTCCAAACACAATAAAAGTACTTACATTTATAATAATTTTGAATTCCAACATAGATCTAAGAAAAGTAAAAAAAGTTTACTTTCTCCAAAAGTATTTTCAGTTGTTAGTAAAGTATAACCAAACAAGTCCATTTAAGTCTTGCGCAAAAAGCTTTGGATTAATTTTTCAGTTTAAAAGGTTGACCATAAGAATGGGAAATCGGACTTACCAGCTTTCGTGATTTTCTCATCAAGCTTTGTACCATGTGTATAATTTCAGAATCAATAATGTGGACTTGTCATATTGCATATTTCAAAATCATTTCGGCCCACATTTCAACTTTGTTACTATTTAATATCTTTTCTTGTAATCTCTACGAATTGTAGAGCACAAATAAGAAGATTCTCATGTGTTGTTGCGACAAGCGGAAGGTTGTGCAATTACGGGTTGCGAATGAATCCATGTTTAAAAATAACATGATGTATCGTGTTGGTGTTTTTGTTTCTATTTTTCTCCTAATATGTATTAAATGCATATTAAAATTGTTCACATTAAAATCTCTATAAACATTGAGAAGAGAGATAAACACAAAAACAACAACTTGATGTATTATATTATTTTTAAACATGAGAAGATCAATTTCTATGGTTCCAGTATCATGATGGTTTCCTTACATGGACCATTGTATCAAGAGGAGAAATAATAGTAAAAAATAATTAAGGCAATCCGACGATCAGGAATGGTGACACATAGGCGGGCCATGAATGGTCCCCAAAATAAATGGAACCATGCTATAACAACCCCGTTCAATACGGCAAAAGCTGGAGCTCATGGAGTGCAAGTTGTGTGCCTTCCTTTATGCGACTCTGAAAATTTTAGTTATGTTGGATTCTTTTCATGTTTTTTTTTTCCCCTTACAAATGTACCAAAAAATCATTCACTTTGGGGACAGCATAAATTTAATCTTTTAAAAAAATTAAACGTTAACTTTCCATAAACATTTAATAAATTCTCTTTGATACTTCTATTAGTGGATTGACAGCAACTATATATCAAACGAAGTGGCTGAAATATTTTGAATAATCATCAAGTACAAAAATTTAGAAGCCTGCCTAAGTTGTAGGAAGCTGATTTGAAGGATTTCAACCTTGATCAATGCATTTCTACCGGCAGATGCAGATTACCTGGATTTCAGGATTTTCAATTATAATTCAATGAATCCAAATGCTGATTAACAAACTCATTCTAAGCTAGGTTCGTCAGTCACCAAACTGGTACCATAACTAAGATTAAGTGCGTTTAGATTAGCTTTACAACAACAAATTTGTCAAGATAAGGGTGTGATCTCCACCAGTGTGTTTAGATTAGCTTATTTAAGAGAAACGATCCTTTATTTTTGTCAGCTCTCTGATGAATATTTAAGAAATAAAAAATTAAGTGATTTTCTATCCGGAGTAAACTGTTCCGAAACATGCATCAACTTCTTGCATTACAGTCAAGTGACATCTTCCTGCCATGCCCTGTTGAGTAAAGTGAAATAAAATATGCGGAAGATAGGCATATGATAAGATTAAATCAAAGTTTCACCTAATTCAAATGGTATACCCTCTAATTTTCATTATGAGTCAGAATATTGGTCTTGATTACAATTTCCTCTCCATATGATGATCTGTTCATCCTTGAACAAGATAGGGACACATGGCACTAGATCCTGCATTAATAAGATCAATGTTAAGTAAGTACTTAAGCACCACAAGCACATTCTATTTTCAAATTAAAGATGGAAATATTGAATTTCGTAATTCCATAGAGAAACATACCCTTAGCTTCACTCCAATCCTTTTGCAGTCGCTTGTGCCCACATGGGTACAGTCCAATCTCACAACCTCCTCTGTCTTAAAAGCTTCCCTCACCCTCTCCACCACATTCACATAAACACCATTTCTAGCTGAACATGGAATTCAAAACTTAGTATTAATGCTACTTTAAACCGGATTAGAACAAAAGGGTAACATTTTCAGTAACCAAGAAACTAGACAATCACCCACATCTTGACACAGGAATGATTTTCATTCCCAGAAATTTCATTTACCGGATAAACTTCTGTTATACCACAAATTAGTAACTTTCTCAAGAAACTATGAAATACGCACCTCTTAAAGCGGGAATGAATTTTCATTCCCAGGAATTTCAGTTACCTGGGAAAAATTTGCAATGCCATGCGTTACAACTTACAAGAGAGCAAGTTTTCGTTTTAAGTGACTTTCCGAGAATGAAAAAACTTTCCCAGTACCAAAATCTACCTAAGGCTCTACTACTCATATTCACTTACTGAGTTTCATCAGAGGATTTGAGTTCAATCCCTTGTTTCTCAATTCTTTTGTTTCCACATGAGTCAAACCATCAATCACATTCTTCACAAGCCTAGGATATATTGGTGCATAAGGCTTCCAGAGCATAAGAGGGATAACTGGACGGTTTTTTGGATCATAATTTCTTCCTCTGTACAGAAGCAGTATATTAATGTTGCGGTAGATAACTTTCCCACCAGACTTGTCCTGAAGACACAAAAACACACAAATTTGTGTCACAAAAAATGTAATCTGAATTTTAGTCTAATACATTAGAAAGTAAGAGCAATCAATGTGTTTGATGATAGAAATGCTAAAAAAAAAAAAAACAAATGTTGACCTCAAGGTGGAAGCAAACACTGTCCATGTCAAGAGTTGGGACACCCAAGCACTTAATCCTCACAGCTTCAGCTTTCTTCCAATGGTTATGGATGTCATCTATCATGTTGTGAGTTACTCCCCCCTTCCCTAGCACAATATATATAAACACATTAGCTATTTGTAATTGGACATTGAAAAAAAAACTAGTCATTTATATTAGTTCTTTAACTTCATATAAAGAATCATTCATATTAGTTCGAAGATAGCTAATTTGAATGATAATTTACAAAGTTAAGCATCAAACTCAGACTTCAATAAAATCTGGTACTAAACTAATTAGCCAAACAGATTTGTTTTCTTCGTTCTTTCTATTTCTAAAATCAGGAAATGAACGAGCTCTCAATTTTTCATTCCCAATTTCAAGCACTCACAAGCATCCCAAATCCCAATAAATACACAAGGGAACTCTGGAAATTTTGGGTAAAAAATACATAGTGATTAATTAATATTTTACCTTTTTCTATCTTATACATAATGCCTTTAAAATAATTATTTTTTAAATCCGTGAATGTATAAGCAGAAAAGTAAATATTAATTTTTAATGAAAAATAAGAAGAGATACCTAAATTGATTTGCCGAGCACAGTCACTGTGACGGTAGCGTTCGACGAGCTCCGCCACTTCCTCCTCCTCAAGCGGTGCTCCGAGGACCCGGTTCCGTTCTTCTTCTATCCTCTTCCGGTCCACTTCCAGCTGAACTGGAGCTGAAGTCCCTGTCCATTTCCGGTCGAGGCGGCCCGGACCGAAGGGAGAGAATTTGGGCGATTCGCGGAAGCTGATAGGTGTTACGGAGGGGTTGGCTTCGGAATAAGAGTACCTGAAATCGAATGGAAGGTCCGATTTCAGAGGAAGATTTGGACCTCCTTTGCTATTTGGAGCTCCATTGTCGAAGCTCTTCCCATTCTTCTTCTTCTTTTTCTTCTCTTTCTCTTTCGTTTCTGCTTTGTAGGGTTTTGGAGAGGGCGAAAACGGCGGGTCGTACAGGTCGTCGGGAACGGACTGACTGATAAAACGACGGAGATTTAGTGGTAAACGACGCCTCGAAAAGCACAATAGGCGGTTCCGCATTCGGCAAGCGGTACTCGTTTTAAACCTTAAGGTGCCGTTTTGGTGTTGTGATCGTGAAGAACACTCATGAAATAGTATTGTTAAAATCCAATGTGTAACATTGGTATATCTAATGCTTGAATAAGCTTTTCACCAAACATCAGAGTGGCGCAGCGGAAGCGTGGTGGGCCCATAACCCACAGGTCCCTGGATCGAAACCAGGCTCTGATATTTTTATAACAATTTTGATTTTATTTAACTTATTTTCTCTCTCTCTCATTAATGACTTGAAAGTATCCTATCCTGGGAAAGAGGCAGACTTTGAAAGGGGAACAGCATTTAATTCGATTTATTTCTCAATCACTTCCAATAAAAAGTGAAGAAAGTAGTATAGGTTTTATTCCTATTTATAAGATGTCTTTTACAAGATTTATGACTTGTTTGAAATAATTTTGGTTTTTAATTTTTAAAAATTATATTATAAAACAGATTTCAGAAACAGTTTTTAAAAAAATAAGAAGAGTTTTTAATACAAATTTATGTGTATATTCAGAAAACTGAAAACCTGTTTGAGATGTTTTCATATTTTGGTTTTTAAATACTGAAAAACAAAAACCGTTCCCGAAAACAGTTTTTGAAAACTCGACTGCCAAAGGGTTTTTTACTTTTCTGCCAAAGGATTATTAAAAACAGAATGCTGTTTTCAAAAAGAAAAATCAAACAAGCCCTTAGATTTATTACTTGTTTTCTTATTTACTCTTATTAAATGCATTGACTATTTGTACTTTTCAATTGTGATTGGTTAGCATAATGTTTAATGAGGGGTAAAATTAGTATGTTATATATTTTTTTAGAAAATCAATAAAATTAACTAAACTTAACTACTTTTAACTTTTATTAGTACATGTAATATTAGTTAAAAATGTCTTATAACAAGGAACTAAGGGAGTAATATATAGAGGGCTAGCAATAGCAAGGATTTTATAGGATGATTTAAGTGCAGTAAATGAACTGCAGAAGTAAAGGGTGAACCCTGTTATGAAATGATTTTAATAATAAGGAAGAAACACTATGTAATCCTACAAAGAATACTAGCTATATACAGTAACTGTTAAAATCTATGATACAAAAGGCAAACAATAAATTAACCGCTGTACAGTCTCAAATGGCCCAAAAAAAAAATAGTTATACACTTTATTATACAGTCCAACTTCGAAGCCAAATGTTGGTTGTGTGCACCATGCCATTGCAATGGAAGTTGATGTAAGCAAACTTCCCTTTCTGGTTGAGTAGAGCCACTAAGCAATTTCATAACTTTAAGGGCACTATAAAGCTGGTATCCACAAACTACATCATTTGACAGTTGAAGCAAGAATATGTTAAAAATATATTATCTGTGGTTAGTAGAATTTTCTCTCATGGAGTTAGTCTTAGCTGCTAGGCGAGCCGTTGAACCGACGGTTGTTGGCCGCAACGATCCCTGACGCACCATATCACAGAATTCAGGATCGTTTGTCTTCCCATCGTACCTTATCCACTGTACCATTTCGTGATACATTGGAAAGAACCTCATCTGTATTGCCGAGTAAGAGAAGTACGGTATGAGCGTAGAGATCACCACGAAGAATGTCACGATCCAAAAGGAAGGCGCCGGAGCAAGAGTCTCGAGGAAGACTTTGTAAGCATTTGTGGAAATGCTTGGAGGTAAAGATCCATATGCTATGAGGAAAAGATACCAGATAGCAATGGATCCCCAGATGAAAATGTGTTGAATCAAGGTGAAGTAAGTTATTGCAAGTGCCATTTGCAAGTTCACAACCCAAACCACACAAGTGTACATTGTTGCTCCAAGTATATCCCTCCCTGCAGTTCTTCCCATCTCATCAAAGGCCTGAATCTCCATTGCCTTTGTGCAGAAGAAGAAAATTATTATCGCGCTGATAAATCCATTAAGCATCCAGCTGAGTATTCGACGCCAGCTAAAGAGGACATTCTGTACGCCTTCTTGATATAACATGGGAAACTGCCGCATTGAACACAAACAACAAAGGAATGATCATCAGAGAAGTAAACCAGGAACCCAAAAGCAAATCAATGCTTGTGTTTTATGGTGAATTTTCCCACAGTCCCTTTTCTTTCATTGGACATTTGTGGTTTGGGTTTTTTCATGGAATCATATCAATTAGTGGAAGGTTTTGGAATTAGTGGAAGGTTTTGCTGGTTTTTTCTTGTGGGTTCTTTCTACTTTTCCATCAACCAGCATACAATTTATAAGAAGACAATATTGAAAATTTCATTTATTTTTTTTTTACCATTATTAGAACCATGAAGACTTGCATGGTAAACACTAAGAGCTTACCTTTAGACAGTACCGAGCAGATACATCCTGGTCAAAGACTCCGAGCGCGATCACAGGAAGTGATGAAAAGAAGACATTATAGAGAGACAAAAACCAGTCATTGTATGCAGTTTGTCCAGAGAATGATGCATACACCTCATATAAGAATAGGGTGAAGCCAAATGTGATATTCTTGTAGAAAAAATAGCATATCTGTCAAAAGAAGAATGAACAAATTAACGTAAATGCCGAGCAAAGGTTTCAGACAATCATTTCAAGCCTAAGATAAACTAGTCACATAGTTTCAACTTTCAACATAAATTTACCTAAATTTGTTTTGAACCAGGGTATTATCTAATCTTTTTTGTTTATTTTAATTAAAAAATTTGGCATGCTTATTGACCATTGGGCAAATAACTGGTTCCTAAAATTATATTTTACTCAATAACCGGCCTTAGATCTAGCTTACGGAGATTGAAAGGGAGAATGAAAGGGAAGAGAAAGGATTAGAAAAGGTTAGACATAAAATCAATTTCAATTTTTTTTTAAGAACTAGTTTTATCTCACAATTGGTTTGCATAAGAATCATTTTTTACAACTTTAGTCAGTTACCAAAAACATCTTATATTAGACAAAGTTAACCTACAGCACTTAGATATAGAGTTTTTCAGAAGCTCCAGAACACTGCCTAATCTATATATAAATGTTGATATCACCATCTCAGTGAGAATAATACCATTGATGAGATCCTCCGGTAACACCAATGTCCGTGTACAAGAAGTAATCTTTCCAAATAACGGAACTGTGCAATTGCAATATCACTGGACATAACCGCCTGGGGAGAAAGAGGAAAAAAGGAATAGAAGAGTTATAATAAAACAAGATATCGAATCAGAAACCAATGCAGGAGCAAAACGCAAACAACAACAACAACAAGCCTTTATCCCACTGTGTGAGGTCGGCTACATGGATCACACGATGCCACTGTGCTCTATCAAAAACCATATCTATTGTGATGAGGAACAAAACGCAAACAGGTTATCAAATTTTTCAGTACCTGCATTCCTTCAACACCGCTGATTCCAACCCCTATATCCGCTTCTTGAAGCATTCCCACATCATTAGCTCCATCACCGACAGCTAAAGTAGTTTTACCAGTTCCAGTTTTGACCAGTCTAGTGACCTTTAAAAGATGAACCAATAAAAAAATATTACGTTCAAAATCTAATCAGAGTTAAAACCAAAAAGAAGACAAGATATCAAATATAGGGGATGAAACACAAAATAGATTGACATGTACCAGTGCCTTCTGCTTTGGTGACGAACGACAGCAGATAACAGATGCACAGCGAATTGCAAGCTCTAGAAACATGTACTTCATATTATCCTCTAGAGCGTAAGTAAGTGATTTTCCATCAATAATTAGAGCAAATGCTTGCTGAGAGGTTCCTCTGGAGGCAGCAAGCTGTTGAGCACCTTCAGACATCTGTTGACGGATGCTTTCCCTTGAAGCCTAAAACAAGAGTCAGCATATAAATATTAGGAACCCCATTTTTAACACTATAGTTTGAGTATTAAGATATCTACACACCAATCAATACATGCCAACACAAGCAAAGCAAAGTTTATTGTGTAATAGCAAAAGCGAAGAAACTGAATAACAGAATCCATGCATCATCCTTCTTGTATCTTTTGAAACAAAAGCAAGTAATTTCATGCGAATGCAGTTATTGAATTAATATAAACATCAAGCTATCAAGCTGCTTTGATGGCAAAGGTATAATGGAAGAATCCATGAAATATAGGTTCAACTCATCAGCAACGTCAAGCAGATTCAAGCACATGTCAACTCTCCATGTAAGGATCTTATTGTAATAAGTTAAGAGAACTATTTTGTTAACATACTTGATAAAACTACATCTAGTATGCTAACAACCTCATTGTAGATAAAGGTGCACCCAAACACCCTAAGCTTTAACTACCAGAAATAAATGAATTTCAATTATTTTATTCTACTAACAAAGTAGTTTGGATGCTAATGATAGCAGGGTGAACCGTTAAACCCCCTTCGCACTTCGCAGGGTGTACCTTATATACTGAGCCTGTAGATAAAAACTAGAGTGAAGGTTGGAATTAATTTTACCTTGGCAATAGCTATCTTGTCTCCAACCTTCTCCAATGAGTGAATTTCAGGAGTCTCCAATTGAATTACAATCTGCTTCATTCCTTGTCTGAGCAAACTACATGCATATCTGCAATTGTATGTTGATAATTGATGTCAAACATCATGTGAAATGATAATTAATACTCATGCTGATGCCAATGTAAAAAAGCATAATCACCACATTATACCCAATATTGACGGCAGTCTCCATCTTGTCCCCAGTCAAAACCCAGATCTTAATTCCAGCCTGGGCAAGTTTGTCAATGCAATTAGGAACCTAGCAAAAAAAATTAGAAGCATCATTTCAAGTCTCATTCCAGTTGTCGAATCTTTGTACGTAAACATTTTTTCCCCTTAACTCACCCCATTTTGAAGCTTGTCCTCTACAGCAGTGGCACCAAGAAGGATTAGATTCCTCTCAATATTATCTGATACTTCCTCAATCAATAATTCCCGATCTGCACTTACTGAATTTTTTGCTTGAGAAATTTTGTTATCAAACTCCTTGTATTGTTCTTCATCAAGTTCACGATATGCCAGGATCAGGGTCCTAAGACCAGCATCAGCATATTCATTCACATGTTCCTGAGTTTTCTCTTCAAATTCCCTCCCCTCCTTGGCAAGCCTCTCAAACATGACACTGCGTGATAATGTGACATACGATGAGTCAATAGGGTCAAATTCATATTTCATAGGTAAGAATTCCAAAATACTAATGGCGACGGGTTAGTTCATCACAAACCTGTCAGCACCTTTACAGAGTAGCAAAATTCTTCCTTCTTCATCTTTCACTATTACTGACATTCGCTTCCTTGAGCTATTGAATTCTAAAACATGGAGAAGTTTGTACACCCTGCAAAATGAAATTAGTTAGTGTACATCCAATGCAATCAACATTACTACTAGACTAGAAGAAATTAGAATCCAAAAATCAGCAGCCGTGAAAATAAGCACTAGTAGTCGTGTATGAAGTGAAACCAACAATGGCAAAGGCCATAACAAAATAATAAACTAATATGCAAAGTGGAAAAGATGGCAAGGACAATAGTTTAACTTATCCACATTAACCAAATCTTTTATTCCACCATTCATATAGTTTAAAACAATATCAAAGCATCATTAGACTCTAGTTCCAACCGGAGGAAGTTTAGTCAAAACTCCTCACTTTGTGATCCACAAATGCAAGACAAGCATGCCAATCCACCTATTGACTGAAAAATACGGCAGCCAAAATCTACATCTACTAAACGGACAAAGCAATTAATAAAAAACTGACCTTTCAACTTTTTCACCGGAAACAGGATCTAATTCATACATCCACAAACTAGTCTGTGTCCTTTTATAGAATTCAAAACCAATTTCTCTCGCTGCAATCAAAAACGCCGCTTCATCTGGAGATTCAGCTTCGTATGAGACATTTCCTGTCCCTTCATCTTCTTCTGGTATGGCTGTCTGACATATTGCCAATAAGCGAAAAAATTTCTGGATAACATTTGCATGAGGCTCATTTACCCAGTTTCCATTCATTATCCTTTCATCTGTAAAGTTAAAACCTTTGATAGGTGCATTTCTATCAGGAGATTCCCTGATGTCATTAATCAAAGGAGAACCATTTCTTCTGTTCATGGCCCTCTCAACCTCAGTAACACCACGGCCATAAGCTACCCCGGCAATGGAACATTTGATGAACTCCATCGAGTTGCAGGTCAGAGTTCCAGTTTTATCGGAAAGTATTGTATCAACTTGGCCAAGTTCCTCATTCAAGTTTGAAGTACGGGCATGAGCCGGTTTGTCTGCTTCTTCATAGTACATATGAATGTCTTGATTGATGAAGATGCTCTGAAGGACTTTGACAATTTCAATTGACACATACAATGAGATGGGGATGAAGAAGCCATATAACATTAAGGCTGTCAAACAATGATATATAGCAGCAGCAGGCGCTCTTTTAGGATCAAAGAAAATTGTAGAATCATCTGGTCTCAAATACCATCTTTTCATCGTCCCATTGTCCAAGTCATCTTGAGTTATAAAACCAAAGAAAATAGACCCGACAACTGCCATCAGAAACAAAATGCAAAACAAGAAGTAGATAACTCTATCCATCTTCTTCTCAATTTTGCTTCTCTTCGAAGGGGGATCAGTAGAATTCTGAATAACCTTTGTTTCATGACCAGTGAAGATGACAGCTCCATATATGTAGTCTGTATTACGAAGTTTAGAGTCTCTCAGAAGAAGCTGCTGAGGAGAAAGCGGATACTGTTGCTCTTCAAACTCCATGCTCCCAATAAATGAATATAGATTTGCATTTGGGTCTTCACATTTGACTGTAGCTTTAAAATCACTGAACTCAGAGTCGTTATGTAAAGAAGAAGTTACTTCCAACCCTTGTTTTAACTTTAAATTTGTCTCCCCATCCAAGTTCATAGTCTCAACATAGCAGACTGCATCTTCATAACAGGACGAAAGAAGTATGAGGTCTGCAGGGAAGAATTCATCTTTCATTATCTTTACTATATGCCCCACCTTCAGATTCTTCCACTCGGTATATTCGAAAGTACCATGCCCTCCATGCACTTTAACTCTTCTATTGTTCACCTCAATATCCTGCGGCAATATTCAACTAGCTAAATTAATAATTAATATCCTGATTCCTGACATAATAGCTTTTGATAAATACTAACAATCTCAATGATAACTTTCCACTATCCAAATTATTATTATACTAGCTTTTTTATTTTCTTCTTATCATACATAATTTGTGGTCGATTATATTAATTTCATATAGATATTTAATTCTATGGAAAAAAAATGAACTACACTGTCAACTTAGAGCAAATAACAGAACATAATAATATATAGAAAATACTGAAGCAGGAAAAAAAAGACATAGGTCCCATATTGAACTTTCTGGTTTCTGATCACGCATTCATTACATCAAATTATTGAGAATTTTCAACTCCAGTATTAAATTTAACTTGAAATCTAAGAGTTAATGCTAACAAATACTGGAATTTACAAACCCAGTGATTGTACTTCATCCTTTTCAAGCAGCAAGGACCTAAACCAAAAAGCTAGAGTCATCCATAAGCTATCTGCCACAGGTCATGAAAATGGACGTACCCTTTCAGTCCATTATTTTATCAAACTGCCATAAAAGGAAATATAGACTGATTCCTTCTACAACCAAACACTTACTCAACCTAACAAGAAAACCCCAAATTTCATTCTAAAACGACCGATTTATCGAAGCCAAAAATCGCAAATCAACTAAAATTCCAGAAGGGAATAGAAATCAGATTCTTTTGGAATCCACACACTTGTGCTGCAGTGTAGAGGACAAAAAGGCTCAAGAAATATTCATATACTTTTCCTAAAAAATAAAACTCACAAGTTTCAACAGCATATAAAGTGGAAGGAAGA
Source organism: Cyamopsis tetragonoloba (assembly GCA_037177725.1). Taxonomy (NCBI): domain Eukaryota; kingdom Viridiplantae; phylum Streptophyta; class Magnoliopsida; order Fabales; family Fabaceae; genus Cyamopsis; species Cyamopsis tetragonoloba. The sequence continues at coordinate 6,992,569 of CM074120.1, read as the reverse complement.
ATCTAGTACCTGCTTTTTCCTCCTCCAATCTTCAATACCCTCTTTGACCATAGTTGCCCCTATAACAATAATTAGAGGAAGGATAGCACTGACAGCTGTATAAGGAGCAAGTTTTGTGAAGGCTAAGATTCCAGAAACCAAAAAATAGAAATTAGCCACTCTCCTAAACTGCTCAAACAGTGACTTTGGCAAGAAAGTAGCAAGGGAGTACTTTGTGGACCTCACAGCATTATCTGCATAATTCCTTATTCCTATCTCAAAGCTATCTGGTTCATTGCAGAACACTACCCTTGAATAGCCTCTTCCTCCAATTTGTGAATGATCTCCTTTGAATGATGCTTTTCCACATGCGAAGGAGTAGATCTTGCTTAGATGCAACTTTCTTCTCCTTTCACCCTTCATTCTTCTTCTCACCAATTCCACCACTCACTCAATACCCAAAAGCAGAAAATAAAAAAAAATTAAAGAAAAAGGAAAAAAGCAAAAAGCTACTAAGATCACTCTCAACTCCAAAGATAAACTCTTCTTTTTTATTTTTTTCGGCTTGGGAGCAATATCCCCAATGCACTGCTATAATTCACAACCCAAAAACTCAACTCCAAAAGGGTAACAGAATATAAAAATAAAATAAAATCATAGGCTGATCACAGAAGAAGAAGAGGACGAGGATGACGACATGAAAGAGCTGAAAAGTTAAGATTTTTCAGAAAAAAGGAAAGCACCCACAAACAGACACGTCAAAGAGGGCTAGAAAGCCGGTTAAGAATCAGCTTGGAAAGAGAATGTTTGAGGAAGACAAAAAAAAGAAGAAGTGAAAAAAATTCACCGCGTTCGATAATTTCTGCAATGGCGTCGTATGAAGAAGATAATAGCTTTCAACAGAGACTTGGTTGTTTGGATCTCGCATTTTGACTCTCGAAGAAGAAGAAGAGGTTTTGCTTTCAACGGGCATTATAGCCCCCTCACAAATTCAAATTCTGCTACTTTCTCACAACCCTCGGTTCCATGAGATAATGGGGCATGGAAAATTCGTCGAGAAGAAATAAAGGAAATCGAAATTTTGGAATTTTCTTCGACGAAGGATTTGGATTTAAAACCGAAAAATATAAAATTAGTAAAAACAGATTGTAGATGGAGAGAGAAAAACAACGACTTTCCTCTGGAAACAGAGAAAGCTCTGTTTTTTTTTGTTTGTGTTTTGTTTTTTTTCCTGATTTTCTCTATTTCGCGGGAAAGCTATGGAGCTCGTCAATGGTGTCAGAAAAGTCTTTCTCTCTCTCTCTTTCTGCTGAGAAACTTCACAGCAAATTAATGAACAGAGGAAAGGAATATATGATAGAAATTAATCAAAATACAGTAACAGAAAACAGAACGAAAACATGTTTTTCATCTTCAAAATCAAAATCAAAATTACTTTTATAGAGATTAAAAAATACTATTTGATATGATTTAAAATATATATTTGATATTTCTAGAAGCAGTTGTTAATAAATGCTATCTATTTTTAAAATTTAGACGCGGAGAGGAATTACTCATAAAGAAACTATATAATCTGTCATTACTCATTAGGCACAAATTAGTAATTAATTAACACAATGTCGTTACAAAAAAATAAATAAAATTAACATAATGTTAGATATTCTTTTTTTTTTCTTTTCTAAATATCATAATATTAACTGATTTGGCTTATCTGTCGAGCAAATCACCCGATACATTCCAATCTTATCTATTTATTTTAAACTCATTCACTTACCCTCCGTTTAGCCCGGTTTTTTTTTCGCTTATAAGTCGTTTTTAAAAGTATTTTGTATTAACATTTTTAAGTTACTTATCATTAATTGTCGCATTTCTTTATTTGTTAAGTTGCAATAAAAAAATTATTTAATAAAACTCAATATTTTTATTTTCTTAAAAAAATAATTACAATATAAATTTATTAAAATAATAATATAACATTAAATATTTTTTAATATAAAAAATTTTAAATAACAATAAAACTCATAACTCATAAATATTAAAGTGAATGAATAATTCATGAATGAGAATAAGACTTTTTGAAAGTTTTAACAATGAGAGAAGGATTTCAGGTGTTAATTAGAATATTCATCTATTAATTAAACTGAACCTACAAATAAGTCAACTTTTTTTCTGAAAAGCTCATATTTCTAGCTTCCGACTTAAAAGTCAGCTTTTTGCATTTTGTTCACAAATAACATTTTGTACACAAAGAACATTTTGTACACAAAGAAAAAAACCAGCTTAAATTTAAGAGTTTTACCATAAATATTGTTTGGTCTAGCTTTTACTTATAAAAGGAAGAAAAGTCAAAAAAAAAAAAAAAGTTAAGTCAAACACTACCTTAATCTTAACCATTCATTTTAAGATCAACGAATACTCAACAATATTATCGTATTACTAATTCTCTCTTTTTTTTTTTTTAACATGCGGGTAAAACCTCCCATAATAAACTACTAATTATTAAACTTAGTCTCGGAATCGAATAATCTAGAAATTATAATCTATCGTTACCAACAAATTAGTAAGAAAAAAAAAGTTAACTATCAATTTGGTCCTACAAAGATTATTTTGTCACTAAATTAATCCTCTAAAAATTATCTTTGTCATTAATTTGGTCCACCAAAAAACTTTGTCATCAAATTAGTTCTGCAAAGATGTGTAAGTATACCAAATTAGTCCTTCAAAAAATTAAATATATATCAAATTAGTCCATGATGGAGGACTAATTTGGTAGACTTTTAAATCTATAGAGGACTAATTTTGTGACAAAGTTCTTTGGGGATGAAATTGGCAACAAAGTAATTTTTGGAGTACTAATTTAGTGGTAAAATTCTTTGGAGGACCAAATTGATGATATGATAATCTTTGAAAGAACAAATTAATAGTTAACTCAAAAAAAAAAATCACACACTGTCATCTTTGCTGAATATAATAAACTATAATCTGCCATTACTTATAAGCTTTTTCTTATATGATCTTTACTAATGTGCTACTAATAAATGTGTAACATATCACATGTTTATTTTTTAAAGTTTAATACAAAAGTTAAAATATAAATATGAAAACTACTGCTAAAATTCTTTGTGCTAAAAAATCTACTGAAAATTGGATTAAAAATATCAATAATTTTAAATTGTGAAATAATTGAAAGTTCAAAATATAATTTGAAGTTTCAAATAATTAAATTTCAAAATAGGAAATAAATTTTGAAATGGTTATTTTTTTTTCAGAAAGTTGAAATTGAAAACAATAGACATAAGAAATTTTAAAAAGGTAATAATTTAATTTTTTTCTAAAGTATAATTTAGGTATTAAATTATTGAAGACATATCTGCTTACCATTAAAAGGCGACAATAAAAAACTTGTTAAAATGAGTATAGTTTCTCTTTTACTATTATAGTCACAAGTATATGTCCTCCAACTATATATGAGCTAATATATATTTATAAATACTAATTAACTTTCAAAAAGGATTTTTGATTGAAAGAATTTTTATCTACCAAATAAAATTAGGAAATATATAATTTAGAAAATACATAATTTACAATACTAGACTATTTTTTTTATATGTATGGACTATGGTACTAGTATTATTTTGTCCCCCTTTTATTACTCTTTGCAAGTTTAATTTTCTTATTAGGGGAGCTTACAATGTACTATACTACTATGTAGAGTTCTAACACACCATATGGGGAGAAAAAAATACAACAATAAATTGAGTCATAGTTACATGAAACTTCAAATATTTTTTAAAAATTAATACAAAAATTAAAAAATAAAATTGAAAACTACTGATAAAAAAACTTTTGTGCTAAAAAACTACTGAAAATTAGATCAAAATTATCAATAATTTAAATTGTGAAATAATTTAATGTCAAAAATATAATTTGAAGTTTCAAATAAATAAATTTCAAGATAGGAACCAAATTTTAAAATGTTTTTTTTTTCAAAAAGTCAAAATTGAAAACAATAGTTAACATAAGAAAATAAAAAAACAATAATTTTTTTCTAAAGTATGATATATGCATTAAATTATTGAAGATTAACTGCTTACCATTAAAAGAAGACAATAAAAGACTTGTTAAAATGGGTATAGTCTCTCAACTTACCATTATGGCCTCAAGTATGTATTTAAGCGATATACGGATCTAATATTTATAAATACTAATTAACTTTAAGAAAAAATTGAATCGAAATAATTTTTATCTAGCAAATAAAATTTTGGAAATATATAATTTTGATAATACATATTTTATAAGACCCATATATATATATATATATATATATATATATATATATATATATAATATGAGGTATTTTCATTGAGAACTCTAAACATGAGAATGACGAATTTTGACTATACAACTATATATAATACTAGTACTGTATAATCCATTTTTACTCTTTAATTTGCTTATTATGAGAGCTTACTACGTACTATGTAGAGTTCTGACACCAACTGGGGAAAACAAAATACAACAATAAATTGAGTTATAGTTACATGAAACTTTTAAAAGAAGTAAAAAATAAATAATAATAATAATAATAATAATAATAATTGCAAACAATACAAGAAATATTTAACAAGCATGAGATTTATGAAAACCATAAGGAAAAAACAAACACACACACAATTTTATACTATAGTGCAACTTACAAATATCAGCATTTTAGAAAAATAGATTAATATTTAATTGTGTTATCTAATAAAAATTGAATTGGGGGTTCATAACACGAGAGATATTTACTGAATTGATTTTTAACCTTATGCTTCATCACATTATTTTATTTTATGAGTGTCACTATTGTTATTACACACTATTATTAATATTATACTGTTCCCTTTTTTCAAAATTACCTTTATGTTTGGTGATTAGATACCGAGCAAGCCTCATAATTAGAAACTGGGCGAGCCCGATAAGTAGAAATTGAGCCAAACATGCACCAGAGTTCTAGTTTTTAGTTTATATGGCCACTCGAGATTTATAACCGATTTACAAATGAATTCTAAATTCTGATAGTGTGTCTTTTAAAAAAAATTATAATTATGATTTTTAAACTATCAATTTATAATTCATGTGATCGTTTGGTATTTAGAAATCGAGTAAAAATGGATTTTAAATTCCAGTAATATTATTTTATGAAATGTATCAATATTATATTTTAAAATTGGTTTTCGCTTTATTTCTAAATTTCGTTTTCGCTTGTTTTTAATTAAATATCGGTAATCTCAAGAGTTGGCTTAGTGGTGTAAGGTCTCGCTAAGTTCATAAGAGGAACGATCCACATCGGGAGGTCCCATGTTCGAATATCACATATGCCAAATTTCTAAGGGTCAGACCACACCGCACGAACAGAATTAATCTTATATTAAGAGTGGGAAACCTGTGGTTATAAAAAAAATGGTCAAAAATTAAATTTTTTTTAAAAAAAATTTAAAACACCTAAAAATGCGTGTGACGGCAATAGTTACCAACTTACTTTATAATTTTGGTATGTTTATACCTCACATAGAATGATAAAATGCATATGCATATATATAGAGAGAGAGAGGGGTGATATGCCAGAGACGAAAACGCAAGGTTAAAAATTGCACAAACACCATAATTAAATTACGAAGAAGGATGAGTTGGGCACTCTAAAAACATTGCATTTAGCAATTCCGACTTAGCTTTATTTTCTTTAATTAAAGATTATGGTGTTAATCATATTTTGACTTAATTCTATAACCGTTTAGACAAGAGTAGTGGTCAAGACGTGTGGGAGATTATGTTTATTGTATATCGTATAGTTTAGTTGGTGAACACATGAGACATGTGTGTGAGTATGGGGTTCGATTCCCAGCTGCGGTACTCTCCTATGAACCAAAAATTAATCGTCGTAAAATTAATTTTGTATGAACTTCATTTTATAAAATTCATTTTGATCAAAATTTATTTAATATAAGTGATTTTATTATATTTGAAAACTTTTGTCCCAAAAATAGATTTATACTAAAACCTCAATATATATAAATGTTTAAACTCAACATAAAAGCTGCAAATACTTATTTTCACCAAATTTTGGCACGCACTGGTTTGATATATTTTCTAACATTGTTCTAAACATCTAATTTAAGACACACAATTCCATTTGAAGAGCTTTGAATGTGTTTTTAGTGTTACAATTTACAAACGCATGACCAAATTAATATGCACTTAAAAACTCGTTTTGTCCTCTATATTAAGGATTAATCCATATCACATGTATGTATCTGTACCATATATGAGTACTCTCTCTAATTTAATCCATGCATTAATTAATCTAATGTTAATCATATAAATAATCCCTAGTTAACATGGATTTGAGAAGGATTTTACTTTAAATTAATAATGTAAATAATGTAAATAAAGGTGTAGCCAACCTTCCAACATTTCTTTATGTATAATTGAGAGAGTGAGAATATTTGATTGACACGTATTAGTGAGATACTACTTGAGTTCTATTATAGTATTATTCCATATATTAAAGTAGGAGTAACTTTTTATATATAAACTTCTTTCTTTGTACAAATTATAATTTTTAAATAAATAAATAAAGAATTTATGGCCCTTGACGTAACCTACAATAGACTCACCAACCAAACACAAACTTTATATTTGTTTTGTTCTAAACTGGCTGTTTGTGTTAGTATGACAAAGTCAAATATCCACAAATTGATATATCATTTTCGGACATTTTTTCCTTATAATAACATGATTTCATCGACTATTATGAATTGATTTCTTGTCCTTTAGGGTTCTTAGCCCCCCGACAACTATGAGTGGGATGTAGAGTTTTGATATTTTCAGAAAGCAAAGTGTGAAAAAAAAATAAGAAAATATTTTTAATTAAAAAAAATTTACCATCAAGTTGCCAATCTTTTTTAATGGGTTCTATTCTGATGACAATAAAACAATATTTTATAGTTATTCGACAATTATGATGTAAGTTCAATTTTGTGAAAGAAATAAGTTATTATTTCGAATAACGATACCCTAAGAAGAGACAAATAAAAATACTTTTTTATCGATTTTTGTAAACATTGTATTATTTTGTTAATCGAATATGATTTTTTTTTCCTTTTTTTTTTATCAAATTTCCGCTTGATGTATATACTACCGCCTCTCCCCGGCACGTCAGGAAAGAAATAGTTAAAAAATGATTTAGGTGAAATTAAATTTAATATTTACGTTTGTTATAAGTCTTATATATATTAAATTATTATCTAATACAGTATGCATGAACAAAACGGACAAAAAAGCTATTGTTGCCGTACTAGCTAGCATTGCATTAAAATAAAACCGTCTTTATCAAACTCAACAAGGATTACCAAAAATATAAACCCAACAAGGCAACAAATTTGTGCACTTTTGATTTTCGGTTGGTATAAATAACTCATATTTTAAAATATATTTATAATTTATTTAGATATTAATTTTAACAATGTTTAATAGATAAAATAATTTTTTTTTTTTGCTTTCTAGAAAATATTTTTCACTTTGATTTATCTGTAAACTAACCAAATACATATTATGTCGCTGAAGAGAAGTCTCTAATGAAGATATCATTAGGGAAATCTAAATGCACAAGTACAATCCCTAAGGTTTTTCAAAAAAATAAAAAATAAAATGAAACCGTTTAATTTCTCTCATTCTTTTATTTATTTATTTATTTATTATTTATTATATATAAAAGGAAGCGCCAACGCCCATTCTATCTAGTTCTTTTAATCAAATGCATATTTATCTTGTCAAGAGCTTGTAACTCAAGTAGTATAAAGAGTAGATTCAAGAGTATTGTAATGTGAAGATGTGTGTTTAGCCGATAAAAAAATGCAGATTTAGCTCAGTCGTGTAGCTAGGTATATGAGAACATGTGTGTATAAGTATCTAGATTCAAATCCCGATTGATATACATTCCTATAAAAAAAAAATCAAATGCAGATTTTTCTCTTTCTTCATAATTTGGGGTCAATGTGCGATTCATCTCTCAAAATGCAAGCTCTCGTTCATGAGGACAATAAATTTAATTAAATTAGTGAATTTTTATAATGAAACTAGTCATTCTTAATTTGGTTCATATAAAAACAAAAGTTAATTAAATTGTGCTTATTAAGAAAGTTAACTAATTCTATTTAATATTATTGATTTCGTACAAAAAATAGTTTCATTTCCTAAATTACTTTTTACCATAATTTAAGTTTCGTTTGGTCCGGCTTATTTTTGGCTGGTAAGCGACTTTTAACTAAAAGTTGAAAATAAGAGCTTTAAAAAAAAGCTTAAAGTTGTTTGTCAGTTTCATTATTTTGTACTTTATAAGTTACTTATGAGTAAAAAACTATTTGTTTAATAAAAGTATTTTGTGTCAACTTTTTCAAGTTACTTATCATTAACTGTCACATTTATTTGATATAAGAAAATAAATTATCAATATAATTTTTTTAAAACGAAAGTTGCAATAAAAAATATTTTTTGTTAAAACTCAATATTTTAATTTTTTAAAAACAAAACAAAACGCAATATAAATTTATCAAAATAATAATTTAACATTAAAATTTTTTAAATATGTAAAATTTTAAATAACAATAAAATTCATAAATATTAAAGCGAAATGAATAATTGATAAATGAGAAGAATATTTTTTTAAAGGTTTTAGCAAATTACTATTTTTACAAAGAAAGAAGGAAAATATATTCAAGATTTCAGTCTTTTTTTTTTTTTTTTGCATTTTGTACACAAAAAAAAGCCAGCTTAAATTTGAGAGGTTTACCACAAATTTTGTTTGGCCCAGCTTTTACTTATAAGAAACGAAAAACTAAAAAAAGGTGGGTCAAACACTAACTTACTCCCTTCATTCTTTTTTATTCATTCACTGAGAAAAAAATTGTTTTCTTATTTTTCTGTCCACTTATATTTTTAATGAAAAATTAACTATTCAATTATCAATTCTATCTCTATCTTTAATTGAAAAAGTAATTATTGCTCTACTATCTCATCAATAAAACTAAGAGAGATACATGATATTATAAAGAATTCAATTTTGTTTTTTATGAAAAACGTACAAGATTAATTATCATATTTCTTAATATTTGTAATATACTCTAGAGGACTATAAATAGGAATGGAAGGGTAGCATAAATGTTACGTAGTTTATAATTAAGGATAGGATAGGAATGGACTTAGTCAAAATAGACTTTGTCTGCTTAAGCCGGGCTAGTCATAAGCTTGTTTTAAGCCCTAAAAAAATGCTAGTTTAAAAGTTTAGTTTATATTAAAATATTTAAAATTATTTAAAAAATTTACTTATAAATAAGTTTATGGATCTAAATATATACAAAAGTTAGTGAGACAAAGTCTTTAACATAATAAATGAACAACATAAAATATAACATTAAAGTTTTTAAATAATAATAATAATAATAAAACATATATAATTATATTATAATTATTATCAATAATATTATTATCATTACTTAAATAAGTTGTCGGTTTACTAGTCCTAAAAGGTATTTTGAAAACCAAAAATCTAACTTATTTAATTAATTAGACTTTTAAAAAAAAACTAAGCTGAACCTAAACCGGAAATAAGATAAGTTTGGATCATGATGAAGCCTATTGACCTATTCACACCCTTACATGTAAATGTAAATATAGGTTGCGTTTGGTAGTTGTACAAAACAGAATGGAACATAACAGAATAGTGTATTGTGTTTGATGATTATGGAACAGAACAAAATTATATATTTTATTTTGTATTTAGTGTGGATTAAAATATAGAAATTTTTTTTTTGTATTACATATAAAATTTTACTTTACTTAATAGAAAATATAAAATTAAATGAAAAACAAAATAGTATATTTTTTATTTTTTAGAAAATTATGATTATAACTAAATAATAATTTTAAAATTTGTTAATTTTTGTATTAATATTTCATGAAAAAACTTAAATTATTAAAAAAAAACTTCTCACAATAAATACAATTATTAAGTATATTTTTAAAATAATTATTAAATATAAATTATGTTGAATATATTTTTATTATGTAAATTTTTTTAAAAAATAGTTTTAAAAAATATTTTTTGGTAGGAAAAAATACTATAAGGTTTAAAGAATTTATTATATATATTATTTTGTTAATAAAAATAACTCAATGAAAATAATAATAATTTTTTTGTGTATTCTGTTCTGTTATCTTTCATTCTACTGTTTTTAATAAAATCAAACTATCTTATTTATTTGTTTCAATATCTTATTTTATTTCTCTTAACTGATATACTAAATATAAAACAGTATAGAATATCTTATTCTATTACGTTCAGATATGTCTATGAAATGTTATTGTAGTATATGTTGCCATCAAGGACGAGACTCTAACTAAGACTTATATATCTTCTTTTTTGGGTTTGGGATGACCAAGACTTCTATCCGGTTTAATTCAATTGAATTGCACCAAGTTTCAAGAAAGTGTATATTATTGATGTGCACCGTGGTCAACACTTCACTTTTTTTTTTTTACCTTTTAAGCTCTATTATGATAGTAAAAGATTAATTAATTTATAGAAAATGATAAACAGTCCCTAAGGATACTACTTAAGATTATAAAAATAGTAATATTTTATTTAAAATAGTAAATTTTAATATTTCAAAACTTGAAAACTACTTAATGAATGTTATTTATAGTAACTCCAATCATTTAAAAAGGTGTATTTCTTGTACCTTAACAAGTGCCTTTAGGGCACTGTTTAGCGTAACCCTTAATTTATTTGACATTGATAGATTTATTTTTTAATTACTATTTTTTTTCAAAACTCGTATTATAATTCTCTTTATAGATTGTAACATGACTTTATCACTACATGAATCCCTTGTTCGCAAGCATGCACTCCATTCTAGGGTACTAAAAAATCCTCACATTATTAATCCACAAAAATATTGCTTATAAAATTTTTTTTTTCTAAATCCTTCTAATTTAAGTTCCTAAAAATCTTCCTAATTACTTATTAAAGAATATTTTTAATACTTTTTATATTTTCAAGATTAAAAGTGCATTTAATTCTATAGTATTAAGAGGATAATTAGGAGAATTATTAGAAGGATATAATATTGCCCAAAAAAAATATTAATAATATACTACTGCACAAAACATGCATGAAAAATATATACTCAACAAGATATAAATTTATAAATAAACATGCTTAATTATTATATTTTCAATGAAGACATTAATTATTTAACTATCAACTCAATCTCTATCTTTAATTGAAAAAATAGTTAATAGTACTTCATTATCCAATCAATAAAATTAATAGAGATAAATAATATTATAGAAAATTCAAAAAATATTTTGATGAAAACAAAATTAATTATCATATTTTTTAACATGCGTAATATACCCTAAGTGGATAGTAACTAAAAACAAATGAAGTATAAATGTTGCATAGCTTATAATTAAGAATAGGAATGGGCTGAGCCGCTGAGCCGAAATAGACTCGTTTGGCCCGGGCTAGTCATAGGCATGTTTTAAGTTAACCCTAAGAAATTATAGTTTAAAAGTCTATTTTATATTAAATTTTTAAAATTATTTAAAAAATTTACTTTTAAATAAGTTAACAAATGTAAATATATACAAAGGTTAGAGACAAAGTTGTTAACATAATAAATATACAACCATAAAACATAATATTAAAATTTTTAAATAATAATAATATATAATCATATTATATTTTGTAATTATTATCACCAATATTATTATAATTATTTAAATAAGCTGTGGATTTACTAGTTCTAAAAGGTATTTTAATAAATAAAAAAATTAACATATTTAATTAACTGTACTTTCAAAAAAAAAAATTAAGCTAAACCTAAACTTAAATCTGATATAAGATAGACTTGCTGTCTTAGCTTGCACCCTCATCGAGCCTGTTGACCTTGCGATCAAGGACGACTCCTAACGAATACTTATATATCCTTCTTCTTCATTTTTTGTTTTTATTTCTCAAAGAAAATTTTTCAAAGAAATTTTTTTCAAAAAATTATTTTTAGTTAATTAAAAATAATACAAAGTTTAAAAATTTAAATATATAATTTTTCTTGTCACTATAAAATGACTCATTAAAAATAATAAAATATTTACTATATTTATGTTCTTTCTTCTTTGATTTCACTATTTTTAGTAAAATTAAAGTATTTCGTTCGTTTATCTCAAAATTTTATTCCTTTATAAATGTATCAAAATAATACTTTTCGTTGTGTCTACCAAACGCTAGCCTACGTGTAATATGTTTCGGTGAGAGCTCTACTAATAGTTGCTATCAAGGATGACTCCTATGGAAGACTTATATATCCTTCATCTTTTTCCTCCGTTTTTTAGTTTGGGATGATTAATGGCTTGTTTAAAACCGTTTTGATTTTAAATTTTTTAAAATTGTATTATAAAATAGTTTTTAGAAATAGTTTTTTAAAACAAAGTTAGAGAGATTTCAATACAGATTTGTATGTAAATTCAGAGAACTGAAATCAAATTTTAAATGTTTTCAAATTTTAATTTTTAAATATTGAAAAATAAAAACTCTTTTCGAAAATTGTTTTTTAAAACTCGTCTACTAAAAAAGTTTTTTAGTTTTTTATTTTTAAAAACAAAAATTATTTTTAAAAACAAAAATCAAACAAGCTCCGAATCTTCTATCTGGTTTCATTCAATTAAATTGCGCAAGTTCTAAGAAATATTCATGTGAACCGTCGTTAACACTTCAATTTTTTTTCTGGGTACCTTTTTAGATAAAAGAAACTAATTAATTTATTTGATATTGACAGATTTATCTTCTTGGTTATTGTTTTTTTTTTTCCGAGTCCGAACAATGATTTTCTCTCTAAATCGCAGTGTGATTCTACCACTATATTAATCGCTTGTTCACCAATCGCCAGCACTCCAATCTACTTCTACTGAAGGGTGCTAAAAAAATCTTCACATTAATTCACAAAAATACTGCTTGTAAAAAAAGAAAATCCGCAAAATACATACAAGTTTTTGTGAGAAAATTAATCGCGGACAAAGATTAATAATACACTACTCCACAAAACATGTATGAAAAATATATACTCAACAAGATATAAATTCATAGATTAACACGCCAGAAAATTTGGCTGGTTGTGTACTAATGTGGAGATTCTTTGAATTTTAGGACTAATGGTATAAATTAAAAAAGAAAAAAATAGTTACATGTATATTAACTGTATATGTACATTTTATACACTTTTATTGAGTTAAGAAAATCAGTTTTTGAATCTATTATAATATACGGATGTACAACTACAATAAGTATACACAGAATATTTTCCGGGAAAAAAATGGTAAAGATTGTGTTTTTGAAATTTTTCTAGAATAAAAGCGTGCTTGTAGTTCAAGTGATATAAGGAGGAGCTATTGAGCTCGAGAACAGGGGTTTGATTCCTATTGGAATAGATTTAGAAGTAGTGTAGTGTGAGAATGTGTGTATTTGGCCGATAAAAAAAAACATGTTTTATGATGATTATGATGAAACTCTAATGTTTGGCGAGGTATTAAAAAAAAAGAAGATGAATTGTAAAAGACTTTTTAAGGTGAAAAAAAAATGTTTTGTCTAAAGTTAGTGTGTTTAATTGGCCATTGTGACAGTAGATGTTTTGGATGGATATTTTTTCTATCATCTGTTTCTCTAATTAAACCCTAAATGCTGAACCTAAACATTCTCATGCCATCTCTCACACTCAACTTCATATACTTCTTTAATCTATTTTATCAAAGTGATTCCTTTTTTCAAGTTAAAGTGATTTTTTAAATTAACAAAAATTAATGAGCACAGCTTATAGATAATTTTGTCCTTCATAAGAGTTCAGATATTAGTATGAGAAAATAAATAATAGTCATTTATATAAAAAATATTTTATTAGGAAATAGACAAAATCAATTTTTGTGATCACTATATTACTAAAAAAAGTAAAATCATCTTGAACTATCGACTAAAAAATAATTCTAGTGCACCAAAATAATAAAACACAAATCACACCAAAACAAAAATAAATTCTATTATAATTAATTACTATACTTCAATAATTAGTTACTCACATAATTAATTTTCAAACAATTTACTTTTGTAAGTAATTGTTAGGAACTAATTATGAGAGAGGAGAGATCTCCACAAAATTATTACTACCTACAGAAGCATACCCACAAGAGAATCACCTATACATTCACAAACACAAACATGCATCAAAATATTAACCTGAAATTATTTAGCAGAGAAAATTACAAATCATCTCAATTGACAATTTTTACTATAGCAAGATTACAAATTCTCTCATACAATTTTTACAAGAAAAAATTACAAATCCTTTATAATACACAACTGTATATGTCAAAGTTCCTCTTACACCCAAAAAATTAGTGTTGATGTGATAAATATACCTAAAGTATCTCTCTTTAACTATTTATAAATATATTTTATATTTGATCTCTTCTTTCTTTTTTATATTTTATCTCTTTTTTTATAAACAAAAGTTTAGTTAAGGGGTATTTTTACCCTATCAAAGACCAAAGCATACTACCAATCTCAGCAAAAATTTATAGTAAAATTTATAGATCACCTATCAATAATGTTTTTTCTTTTTTACTGGCATGAATGTGGTTGTTTATTTTCACATTGTCTTTACTTTAGGTGTCATTAACAAAACGTTTATTTTATGGCTCTGTTTGTTAAATTGAAGACAAGTTAGTGGGTGTATTGGTGGTGCCCATAATGATTGGCGGCTAAGATTGCAACAAGATTATCCACTTGGCTATATTATTGCACAATCATACAACATTGTTGTACTAGTACTACTTGTTTATATATACCCTTATTATATTAGTACTACGTTTTTAAATACTAAGAGTATATTATATTATTTACTCATAAAAAAGTAGTATCATATTTTACACCATAATTACAAGTTACAATTATTTAATTTTCTTATCTGTTACTTAAATCTATTTTTAATCTGTCAATTTAATGTAATGGATTAAAAACATATTTTTAATTATATGAGACTAAATGTAATATCTAAACTAGTGGTATCAATTTGTATGTTTTCAAATAAACATTTTGAAAGATGTTTTGGATGGTATTGTTGCAGAATGGCATTATGCTTTTCAAAAAGGTTTTGATAACAATAAAAAAATGTTAATAAATTATTAAAAAAATGTTGCCCTTTTTGAATTTGGAACATTTTTTATAAATGTTGCATAAATGTCATGTTGTTAAAAGTTAATTATATTGTAGTGTTATATTGCTAAATTAACTTATGACTATTTGTAAGACATATACCACTTTATTCTATTGATTGTTGCTTGTGTGCTAGTACTTTTGAGGATGTAGATCACTTGTTTCTATTTTGTTCTTGTCCAAAGATATTTGGTTGGTTAGGCATGCTGTTTGCCACACCACACTAGTTGGAGGAATTAGCGTTGGCCTTTTGTGGGTTTGGTTTTGGTAAGAAGGCTTTGTAGTGGTTGAATCGATTTGGTTGCAGCATAACCATTTTTTTTTTTTAATAATTGCATTGTTGTGTCGTGAAGATATTAGATTCAGTAAGTATTGTTCTTGGAAGTGTGTGTCTTTGAGATTTCTAGAGGGGGGTATACAATATTTAAATTGAATAATCCTTTACTTTGTATTATAGTTCGTTTTATTTTTTTTTTCTTTGGTGTATTTATGTAATTAGATTGAAGTATCCTTATACTTTTATTAATATATTTATTTTGCATATAAAAAGAAATAGTATGTGGCAATATGGAAAATAAATCTTCATAATCCAACTCTATTGGTGTTATTTTTTTTTCATTATACCCCTAGGTGAAAATTGAGTCATGCATTCTATTATTATCTTTTCATGTTGGTTTTTTTTTGTTTATTTTGACAAAAGTATGTATTAGCCTTTTTTTTTTTCCAAAAAAACTAGTTTTTGACCCGTGCATTCGCACGGGTCTTCGTCGTTACGCGTTTGTGAGGTTGTGCCAATATTTTATAATTTTATAATGAATATACAATAAAACATATAAATGAGTTTGATCATATTTTAACCAAATAACATTCAAAAACTAATGACTCAGATTAGTCTCATCTTAAGGGTAGAGAAACCCGTGGTTATACCAATTTTTTTTTTAACAAATCACAAAAAACAAAGTAAAAAAAATGGAAAGGAAAGAATGGAAAATAGAGAAAAAAAAAAGATAGTGAAATAAACTTGAAATGAAGAGAAGTGGAGAGAAGAAAGAGAAAGAAAGAGGAAAAAAAGAAGTAAGAGAAAAAGAGTTTAATAATTAAATTTAATTTTATTATTAAAATTTTAAATTTTGAATTTTAATTTTTTCTAATCTCAAAGCAATCCAAAATACAAAAAATCTGCATGAAAAATCAAAGCTTTTAAGCTTGGATGTTAAAAATCAAACAAAGAGAGAATAAAATAAAATAATATTAAATAAAATTTTGGAGGAAAACTGAATTAATGTGAGCATGACACTTGGCAAAATAGGTTTCTTCTAAATCAAGAAGGGGTTTCTTTTTTTATAGTATATGATGTCTAGCGCTTATCGATTTATTAAATACTGAGTTTTGAATTACTTAATTTTTTGTAACTTAATTTTTTTTCCGCAAAAGTTTTAATGCATTGAAAGAAAAATATATGAACTTTATTATTTTATTAAAATTTATATTATTTAACATCAGTTATTACAATTTACAATAGATAAATATATTTAGTGTTCTAAAAACATTTTTTAAAAAGACAAATGTAATAAAGAAATTGTTCAAAACGTAAGTTTTTATATTCTTTAAAAACAAAATAATATATATTAATTATTTTTCTAATTCTAATAGTCTTAATAAGTAATTAATAGCAATGTTTAACATATCACTTGGCTAGCTTTATGAGAGAACTCAAGGCAGGGCTATGTTCGGATGAGGGAGGCAGTCATCCATCCTCTATCAATTTAAAATTTTATAAGTAATATTGTAGATTTTTTATATGAATTTATCTATTCTGTGTAATTTTGTGCATAATTTTGTATATGTTAAAAGTTATACTTTGAGATAATTATACTAATCTCATGAGGTTTGTTCTTATTACTCTTTAGTTTTTAAATTTATACTTATCTCTACAGAAGGGGTAAGTGTAATGAATTTCAAACCTCAGGAGTTAAGTATAATGTCTTCAGGGAGTAAGTGTAATTATAAAAACTAAACGGAATAAGTATAATAAGCGTAAACCTCAAGGGATGTTGGTGTAATTAATCTTTATACTTTTTATTTTTATATTTTAAATTTATTGAAGTTAATTTTTGTTATTCATTTTTTATTTTATAATTTTATTACTAAATATGAACTAAAATTTATTCAAAAACTCCTTAAAAATAATATCTATTTATTTTTCTTTATTTTAATTTTTAATGTTTTTTTAATTAAATTGTCCCTGCTGACTTCGCCACCTACCCAGCAAAACATTCACAGAAGAATCATTGCATATGAATAATTAATAATTTATAGACCTTTGTCCAGTCTAATACGCTTTGTTTATTATTTTTATAATTTCATCACGAGGAAAATATTTTTTATTTTATTTTATTTTTAAAAAAAAGTGACACTACTACATTTAATTAGCCTGGAAAATAATCAGCTAGTGCGCGCTACGTATTTGTGGGACCTGTGATTCATTAAGTGTTTATTATTAATTAGTTGCATTATGAAAATGCATGATCATACCAATGAAACAACCAAATTAGAAGTTCCTTTTTGTCATTATGCTTTTAAGATTTTAGTTTATCTTTTTGGTTTCATTCTCTTTTTCTCTTATTCTTCATATGAGATATGCTTCATGTTGCTTGCATGTCATCTCAAGAAGATCATTTACTGATTTATTATATAGTATACCACGCTTTTAAAGTATAGAAATATAAAAAAAAGATAAAAATAAAAAATAAAATATTAAAGATGTTGTGATGAAAAATAAAATAAAATAAAAAAAATAATTCGTGTAATAAATAATAATGATATATAATTATATACTACTACCATTTTACCACTATAATATGCACTTAAAAAGGAGGTTTCTTACCTCTATATATATATATATATATATATGTTTTGTTAAGCTGTGCAATATAATAATGCACATATTAAAAAACATAAGATATAAAATTATTATAAAAAACAAAAATTTTAATGTGATAATGTTTGACATATAATTAATATTGTGTTTTTTTTATCTTTAGTTTTTTAAATATAAAAAGACTGACACATTTTTTTTGTTTTTTTGGTGAGAATAGTTGAAAAACTATTTTGGGTGTTAGAATGCCACTACCCAATCAAAATTAAGTTTAATTAAAAACAGGAAGTTGTTGAATAATTGATTGATTCCCAAGCATACGCATCTCTCTACTGAATGATGTGGAATGTAAATGTAGTAGTTAGCTAGGAAGACCATTAAATAACCCATTTATAAGTCTTGCTTCAATTGAAAATATGATACGAGACTATGATTGAAACTTTTTTTTTTTACCTTAAAATTTACTTTTAAGTTCAATTATAAATAAGAGTTTTTAAAAAGTTTTAAAGTTGTTTGAAAATTTATTAGTTTTTAATATATAAACTGTTTATAAATGAAAAGTTGTTTGTCTCCTAAGATATTTTATGTATTTTTTAGTTTTTTAAAATACTCCTAATAAAGTAAAAGGAAAAGTAAAAGTAGAAACTCAAATTTATAATTTATATTTTTTGAGCTTCTATCTAATAAAAAAAATGTTTATTTGATTTAAAAGTTTTTCCTAAAATTTGTTAAGCGACTTATGTTTATATGAAAAAGACTGAAGAGAAAAAAAAAAAAACTGGATCAAAAACATGCACAAATTGTTTAATAATAATTCCTAGTATATCTTACTACAAATTTGGAAAAAAAATTGTTGGCTAAAATGATCATGCAATGCAAACCAACAAAATTTCACAGTTATCAAATAGCTAGATCATTTATATATAATTTGAATTTTATTCTTGACTGTGAGTACAAAATAAACTATTGAAAAAAAATTAAATTTATTTTTGTGAGTTTTATGTTTAAAAAAATAATTTTCTCGATTGTCAACACAATAATTTATGTAAGATAAATGATATTTAATGCTCTAATAGTATTATTTAAGTAGTCAAATGTAGTAAGAATGTATTGTAATATGTAGTTTTTTGTATTCTCGAGAGACAAAACAATGTGCACTTATAATTATTTTTTTACTTTTAGTAATTTTAACTAGTGCTCTAAAGATATATCAAGACCGTTTACGTAAAGGTTAAAATTTATATTTGATACCCATATTTGACACTTGTCGGCAATTAATAACAAATGGCTCTATTTGTTTGTTTGTCCTGCATTGTAATTCTTTCTTCTTTTTAGTAGTTGTTGATTGGTCCTTTAGTTATTATTATGTTTAGTTTGTTAGGATAGGTAGTTTTTTTTTTTTTTTTTATTATGTTATTCAGCTTCTTGTATTAAGTAGTGTATATATTTGATAGGTTATCTTGAATATAAGTAGATGATCAAACAGCAAGCTCACCTGATGTACATTTTCTTACACAATCAATAAAATACTCAGCATTTTTCTCTTCTTTTCCACGGTTCAGCAATGGAGAATTCTCTTCTTTTTCATGCAAAATTGTGCTAAAATTGACATGGTACACAGAGCCCCTCTGTGAGAGGTGTGCTTTTGCGTCTCTAAACTTTTTTCAATCTTCTTTTTTCTTGTCTTTCTCTTCATGGCTGCTCCTGCTTTGCCATCTGTTGTTCATCTGGATTTCAATGACCTATCCAATCGCTTTTTATGGGGACAATTATCACAAGTGGTCGAGGGCCATGCTCAGAGCTCTACGCAGCAAAAATAAAGTCTCTTTTGTTGATGATTGTTTAAAACGCCCAGTTGAAAATGATGATAAGTATCTTGCCAGAGATAGGTGCAATACCATGGTGTTGTCTTGGATTGTTCACACGCTGAATCCTCTCGTTATGAACAGTGTTCTATGGATGGAAACTGCCTCAAACATTTGGCAGAATCTCAATAAACGCTATCAACAAGGTGACTATTTCGAATTGCTAAACTCCAGAAATCTTTATATAGTTTTAAGTAGGGAGAGTTATATGTTACATGCTTACAACTTATTTTACACAAATGTAATTTTTGTGGCAAGAACTCGAAAATTATCGCCCTTTGCCTAACTGTAAATGCATTAACCCTTGTGGTTGTGATATATGTCATAAGATTGCTTCATGGCCTCAATGAGCAATTTTCAGGTATAAGATCAAACAATATGATGCTTGATCCTTTGCTTGATGTGGATAAAGTGTCTTATCTTCTTGTTCAGCAACAAAGACAAATGTAGTTTCTAATGGATAACTCTAAAATGATAAGCAACCTCAATCTTGTTTCTTCTTCCTCCAAGAGCCAAGGTTGTGGCAAGCATTTTCAAAATTCCAAATTCTCTTTAGGTAAGTATAACACTAGTAAGGGATTTATCAAAATTTGCACTTTTTTGTCAAAACAAGGACATATAGAAAATACTTGCTATAAGAAATATGGATATCATCCCAATTACTTCAAGAAGGAGTCCAATGTCAATAGTTGCCTTTAATACGTGCTTCACAACCTAAAGACACTCCTATGGAGGCTGGCCAAAAACTGATTAATGATGGTTCTTATTTGTTGCTAAACATCACTAGTTATAGGCGCCTAATAGGAAATTGATCTACCTAACCAACACAAGGCTTGACATCAGCTTTGCTGTCGGGAGGTTAGGCCAATTCCTTGCAGCTCCTAATTTTAAGTAGGGCAGTTACAAGGAATCTTAACGTAAATCTGTCTTAAGAAGTTTTTGTGAAACTTCAATAATGTATTTCTTTGATATGTTTTTTTTAATAAGCGAAAGTGCATCCAATAAAATTCGAATTGAGGAGTTATTATTTAAAGTAGTACTTTCTGACTATTAGACCAACCAGTTAAATGCATTTCTTTGATAGGTTATCTTGTATATACATAGATGATCAAACAAGTTCACCTAATGTATTTTTTACATGATCAATAAAATACTCAACACTTTTCTCTTCTTCTTCACAATTCGGCAATGGAAAATTATGTTCTTTTTCATACACAATTGTGCTAAAATTGACAACACTCTTTATGGATTCATTCATATAATTGAAACCCAAACTCTTTTAGTTGGTTTGGGTTAATATCATTTTTCATTTAATTTCTTACATGTGACAACATGCATCATATCATTATTATATGGATTAAAATAAAATAAAAAAAGGAGTACGTATAATCATGTATAAGATCAAATTGACAAACAATACTAATCATAAGTAAATCAGTTTCATGTACATCATATGGAGAAAGGTACTATATATACTAACCTAAATAATAAAAAACGCAATGCAAGTTATTGTGTATGATGCTAGTAGATCAATTATTTTAAATAGTTGCGTTAACGTAATTGAGGTGGTTTGAATATTTAATAATAAATATTATCTCCGCAAACTTCCTTATGACATAAAAACATATAAGAAAATTGCAAACAACTACTACAATTTTAGTTAAAAAAGTGATGATGAAAGCAATTGATGAATGCTACGAATGACTATAGATGATCGTGAGAGTAAGAAATTTATTATAATTGATTATATTCATTTCAACACAGTATATGAGATTGCATTCACTGTTTGTTTTTGGATCCTTCATTATTGCTTTTCTATTGTGGAATCATATCCTCTCTTTTAGATCATCTTAAAATAAAACAGTACAATATTCCGTACGATCGATATTTTACATGTTATTTAATTATTTCAAATAAAATTGAATATTTATTGAACTACAAATAACACACAAAAATATTAAATAGAAAAAAGTCAAACATAAAAATTATATTAAATTTTCCTATTATTTTGTTTGAATTACTAATTAGAATATTAAATTTATAAAATAAGACATCATGACTACTTTAGAGATAATATCTCTAGCTAATCCAAAGATTTTTTTTTTTACAATTTATAAAAATGGCCGCCTTTTTTTTTGTTGGTGTTGTTTTAGTTATCAACTTCCTCTTCTTCAACCATTTAACAGAAAATGCTGTACCCACTTCGATGATCTCTCCGTCTTTGATTGTCGATCGTTGGATACCCTTGATGCGCAAAAAAAAAATAAATAATTTACATGTTTTCTTTGTCAGCATTTACATGATTTTTTTTGGTCTCTTGGAGTATCACTGGCTGAAGCAACGAAAAGTTGCTACACTTTCACTAGTAATGAATCGAACTATCACAAATCTAG
This sequence comes from Cyamopsis tetragonoloba, assembly GCA_037177725.1. Taxonomy (NCBI): domain Eukaryota; kingdom Viridiplantae; phylum Streptophyta; class Magnoliopsida; order Fabales; family Fabaceae; genus Cyamopsis; species Cyamopsis tetragonoloba. The sequence continues at coordinate 6,970,153 of CM074120.1, read as the reverse complement.
GTAAAGAACGAGATGAACTACCACAACATTTTATATTGTGTTATTATAATTTTTGTATACTTTTTTTGGACAACAACTTTGTATAATGAAAAATGAAACAGACTGACAAGGGAACAAATTTGTTTTTGATAACAAGGGAACAAAAATTTGAAGAAACAAACGGTGACTCTAAATGGGCCCATAACTTGACCCAAAAAATGAGCCCATAATAATAGCTTAGGTTTAATGATTCTGATTTGTTGTTGTCCCCAAAAAATGATTCTGATATTTTCTCCCAACTATAAAGATATTTGACAAAAAAAATACTAAAAAATAAAAACCAAAAAAAAAAAAACAATGATTCTGTTCTGTCCCAAAGCCACAACATGTGCGCGTTGTGTGCTGTGTGCTCTGGAGTTGGAAGAACAAGCCAAATCCAATGAGCTGAAAGCCTGAAACCATTAACCACACTGTTCTTCCCGTTCCAAAATCTCACCTTTCTCTCTCTTCTCTACCTTCATTGACAGACCCATCATGCAAATCGTTACCCTCAGCAATCGTTACGGAAAATAACGCATACCCATCATCGCTGTTCAGGGGTTTGTCTCTCTCTTGCTCTTATTCTGGTACGCGTGCATACCTTGCTCTCTTAGCTTATTTGCTGCGTTTTTCAACTTTTCTCTTTTCTCTTCTGCAATTCATCGAGTGTGCATAGACCTGAATCCTTCAATTAGTTGTGGGGTGATGGAAAATGTGCAGGGTAATGGTTGGTTTCATTTTCATCAAAAGAGAAGAAGATTCTGAATGATGATTAATAAATTTAGATTGCAGTTTCTAGCATTAAGCGTTGCTTCACTTTGTAAAACTGGGGCTTTTTATTGCCATGAAAGTATGTGGTATAATGGGATTTAGTATTTGGTATTTGGGCTGAAGTTTGTTGTGGATCCCCGGTGATAATTAATGGGGTTTAGTATTCGAACTCTCTCTCTCTCTCTCTCTATTCCTCTACGTTCGCTGAGTCTGATTTGTCCTCTTTGATCTCTGTGCAGTAGCTGTGCAGTTTTTCTAATATACTTTTTGTATCTACCATGCTTTGACCATAGTACGCACCATCTGCCATATATATATATATATATATATATATATATATATATATATTTTCTGGATTTTCAGCTTGTGCAAGTAGCCATTGATAACAGTGCTCTAGTTGAACCTTTTCTCTTTGAAGTAGTAGGTGGGTCTACTTTCAGCATTTTGGGATTGTTGTGACATGAGACAATCTCAGTGCACGATGAATGCATCCCTTTTTGAAACATTCTGTTGTATTGTTCTGTTACTATTGGTTTTGATGTTCAATTATTTTATGATTCTGAGAGAAGTTGAATTAGTTGCGAAATATGTCTGTCATTCTGATTTTGCTGAACCGTGTATTGGTACAGGTGTGAAAGCCGAGAGTGAATTTCAGATCTTATTTTTTGAAGTTTATTCACTAGTTTGGTTATTCTGGTGAATTGGCTAGTACTGTTTGGGCTTCTTCATCAGCACCAACAGATTATGGCATACTTATTGCCATTCCTATGGTCCTATCTTATCTAGCTCAGTCCACTCTTATAGTGCATGATTTCTCTACTTGTTATAGTGCAGTTGTAAATAAAAGTTCCTTGTCTCTCTTTAAGGCATATTCTCCCACTTGAGGTGGGAATACACAAACAACTATGTACAACACATATTTTAGCTCAACAATATATGGTGTTAGGTGTAAAGAGTCATTCTCTTTATCTTTCAATGGCTACTCAAACTTAAGCTATGAAAGATTTGATAGATCACCGTCACATTGTTCATCATGCTGTCATTGTTGTGATTGCTGTGCGCTCTCCACTTACAGAATTCCCATAAAGGCTAGTCTTCTAAATGGGTTGAGGCAATCCGCTCTCCTTCAATTGTCAGCATCTAGAAGGTTGGTTTTGGGTGGTGGAGACCAGTACATTTCCCGGGTACCAGCTTATGGCCTCCGCAGAGGTTGTTATGAGCTTAATTGTTCTGCCAATGAGAGGACTGTTTGCGATAGCAGTAGGAGAATAAAGGGAAGATGTTTTCGTGTGTTCTCGCAGTCACCAAAAAGGGGAGAAACTTTCCATTCATTTGATTCTGATGATACTGAAGCAGTTCTCAGCTTTTTGAGCGAGGAAGCAGATAAGGATGCTATTAGTATAAAAAGTAATGTGTCTTCATACAAAAGATTGGAGGCTGAGACGAAAAGAAAAAATGTCAGTAGAAGGGGACATTTGAGATTGATTGAGAACCTAGAAGCTGAGAAACAAGGAAAGTATGAAACAGAGCGAAATGAGACATCCACCATAGACTTGAGAAGAAGGCATGAGAAAACCAATAAAGAAAGGGAGGCCCGTACAGAAAGAGAAAACCAAAAGAAACGAAGAGATGTGTCTAGTTGTTCATCTTATTACTCTTTGTCATCGGGAGATTTCAGGAGTGACATGGAAGTTCAGGATAAGATTGGTTTGGAAGAGTTATCACTAGAATATGAGAAGGATGAAGCAAATCAGATGGAGGGACAAGTGGAGGAGAAATTCAGCAGAAAAGTAGGTGACTCAAATAAACTTCAGGGTGTTTCGAATAAGGAAAGAATTGCATTTGGTGCAGATATTGATTGGAACCTTAGGAAAAACTCAGAAAAGAGGCTGACTGAAGGAATTATGCAAGAAACAGAGTCCAGAAGAGAACGGCAGGATATGCTTTCAAGAGCATCTAGAACACAGGGATATTGTTATGGGAAGACATCTTTTTCTCATGAGCAAATCAATAATGAGGAAGATAATTCATCTTTTATAGACAATGCGAGAAAAAAAACAAGCAAGGCACATATTCAAACAGTAAACAGAAGAAAGCATCAACATACAGACATACAAGATTCTGGTGGTGATGAAGTTCAGGCAACCTCAGTATCCCGAAAGACATTCAGGGGCACGCAAGGAAACCTTGAGTTATCAGAAAAATTGTTGAAGGAAACAAGGGACAAGCATATTGTTGGTTCAACTTCTGCCACGGCAAAGGAAACTTCTAAATCAGAAAAAGCATTCAGTAGCAGGGAAGAGAACCTTGAGATATCCAAAACACTTTTCCAGGAAACAAGGGAAGACCATAAAAAGATTGTTGGTTCTACTTCTACCTCAGGAAAGGATGTAATAACTAGAAATTCCCAGGAACATGTTGGAAGTTCAAAATTAGAAAACACTAATGAAAGGACAGCAAATACTAGGATGAAGGACGTTGGAGTGAAAAAAGTTTCAGTTTTGAGTTCTGTTCAGGGAGTGGAAGAGCAACAACACCAAAAAGAAGAGAAGATGATACAGGCTAAAGAGAGAAGAAGGAAATCTCAACAATTTTCTGAAGTATCACAAGATCATGAAGTTAACGTTGAAGATACAACCACCTCAAAGTCTAGAACTAGAATAAAGAACTGGGAAGAAAATTCGAAATTTAGGTCAGATGTGAAGGGTGTGTGGCTCCAAACAGATAGAAGGACAACTCAGAATTTTCAACACAGGAATGGGTCTGAACTTGTAAGCACTTCATCAGAAGGCTATGTCAGTGATGAAAAGAAAGCTTCAAGTTCTCAAAGACCTTCTAAAGTGAGATTCATCCCAAAATGTAAATCGACATCAGTTGTTAATACTAGAGAAAGTTCTTGCCAAACTGATGATAGGTTTGCTAATTTTGAATTGTCCTGTGAGAACCAAGGACCTGGAAAAAACATTATACCAGTTGAAGGTGATCAAAGGAGTTCTGCCACAATGTTGAGCCCGTCTACTTCCCAAATGGGTATAAGCTCTGCACATGTTAAACTCACAGCTGGAATCACAAGTCCTGAGATCTTTGTTGACACTTCAGAAAGTGGCTCATCTGCATTGTATGACAACTCTGGAAGAAGTCCTGCTTTGCTTTCAGGACCATATTCTGAATATGGAAGTGATCAAGCTTATAGTGAACCTTCTATTATCGTGGCTCCAGAAGATGGTCTTCGGTCAGCTGCTCGTTCAGAACAATCATCTAGACAGTTTGTTGATGAGTTCGTTGAGAGAGTCGAGCATGAAGTAACAACTTCAGAAACACAAGAGATGGAAGTTACTGGAACAGATTTGGCCTTTGATGTTGAGGGTAACCAGATCTACAGTTCAAGGCAACAGGAAACTCAAAATGACTCAGAGTCAAAGGATCATGATTCTAGCCGTTCATCTGGGTTTCCTGGATCCAAAGGACCTTCTGTTGAGATGTGGGATGTAACAGAGCCATCTGTAGAGCAAGGCCTCGTAGCTGAAGTACCAGAGACCAGCAAGGAAACTGGGAAACAAATTGTGAACAGAACTGGCAGGTCCCTATGGAGCATTATTTCTGATGTTGTTCGATTACGTTGGGGTTCGCATGCTAGTTCCTCCACTTCAGCTGGGAGATCAGGTGAGAAAAACTCATCAAACAAGTCTGATAGTGAGACATGGTTTTCTGGGCAGGAGCATGAGGAAACCTGTAAAAGTAATGTAACAAAAGACGCAAGTGTGCTACCACAGTCCACAACTTCTGGTGAGACAAAATCGAGTAAACCTTCTACCCGAAGCGAGGAAGAAGCGTCGGGCACTAAGAAACTGAAAGACAAAGGTAAAAATGTTGAAGTTGGTTCATCGTCTTCAAATACCTTGGGAAGTGGATCAACGTCAGTAGGTGCCTCATATGCTTCTGGAGAGGAAAATAGTAGTTGGAATGAAGATGGAAAAGATTTGAAGGTCACCACTTCTGGCATAAAAAACCTGGGGTTACCAATTTCATTACCTGCCAGAGAGCCACCTCTTATAGGAGAAATTGTAAATATTGGTGGACCTGATATGTCTCGAAATGAGTCTGTGGTGCCAATCAAGTTTCCTGGTGGTCCAGTGCAGTCTGAATTGTCTGGCTCAGAGAGAAAGGATGGAGAGTTGAAGCAAAGGAAGTTTCTGCGGAACAAGCAAGTCTTAAGAGATAGGTTTGATGAATGGGAAGAAGCCTATAAAGTTGAACTTGAGCAGCGAAAAGCGGATGAAATGTTCATGAGAGAAGCACTTTTGGAAGCCAAGAAGGCTGCTGATACATGGGAGGTCCCTGTTGGTGCTGTTCTTGTGCAGCATGGGAAAATTATAGCACGTGGATGCAACTTGTAAGTGTTATGATATTATCACTTCCTCTAAAATTGCCTTTTTATTTTAACTTAATATCAAAATATGTGTTTCAGAGTAGAAGAGTTACGGGACTCCACTGCCCATGCAGAGATGATTTGTATAAGAGAAGCTTCAAACCTTCTTCGGACATGGAGACTATCAGTAAGTTTCACTGTCTTATATTTAAAGTGTATTCTGATATTAAAACCAAAGTTTAGTACACATTTTATATGTGTATCTCTTAGAAAATGACATAGGCCTAACTCTCCTCAAAAGCTAGCTCACAAGGAGAGGATTGCCTAGGGCCTTATAAAGGCTATCATAGCTGTTATCCTAGGCAATGTGGGACTTTATCTCCCAACACTCCCCCTCAAGTCCAACTGGTTTTTTTTTTTTAGCCTAGTTGTGACTTGCCTTTTTTTTTTTAATGGGCCTTTTTGTTTTTCAAGTTATAGGCATCTGTCTCAGGTCTCTTCTTCTTTTTCTTTGCCTGGACTTTGTGCTCCTTTTTTTCTTGAATTTTTTTTATTTTGCCCTATGTTTTTATTTTTTTTGGATAGGCTCTGATACCATATTAGAAAATGACATAGGTCTAACTCTCCTCAAAAGCTAGCTCACAAGGAGAGGATTGCCTAGGGCCTTATAAAGGCTATCATAGCTGTTATCCTAGGCAATGTGGGACTTTATCTCCCAACAGTATCATATGTTATTTTCAAGCTCA